>CM065368.1:5000206-6475206 GCA_033032245.1 Poecilia picta | reverse complement strand
TAATGTGAGCACAGAGAGCAGTGTGAGGAACAGAGCTTCATGTGTCTCTGTGTGTGTGTGTGTGTGTGTGTGTGTGTGTGTGTGTGTGTGTGCTGCTAGCTTTGCCTTCCACTCCGTGGGGGGTTATCTGTATCGAGCACCGGGTGGATGTTGGTAGTCAAGACGATGTTTCTGGTGAGTGGAAGCAGCTCTCTGTGTCTCAGTGCCTTTTGTTTTCTCAGAAAGCATTTTAATTTGTAAAAAAAAATCACCTTGTGGGATTGCTTACAAACAGCAGGCACCTGTGGGTGTTTCTCAGTAATGAATGTTTCTGTCAGGAGCTTCGGGGGTTTACTCTCCATCCATCCATCCATTTTCCTACACCCTTGTCCCTTAATGGGGTCGGGAGGTGCTGGTGCCTATCTCCAGCTGGCGTTCCGGGCGAGAGGCGGGGTTCGCCCTGGAACAGGGCAGCAACACAGAGACACACACAGGACAAACAACCATGCACACCTCACTCACACCTGGGGGCAATTTAGACAGACCAATTGACCTGACAGTCATGTTTTTGGACTGTGGGAGGAAACCGGAGTACCTGGAGAAAACCCACCATGCACAGGGAGAACATGCAAACTCCATGCAGAAAGACTGGGGCCGGGAATCGAACCCAGAACCTTCTTGCTGCAAGGCAACAGCTCTACCAACTGCGCCACTGTGCAGCCTGGGGTTTACTCTTTGTACACTAAATATAAAAACTGAGAGAATATTATCCTCTATAATTAGACATGATTATATGTGACATTGTTATTCCCTTCAGCGGTGGCAGTGGAAATCTCTGGAAATTGAATCTCACATACGTAGAAACCCTGATTTATTCAGATTAAAAAACGAAAAGCCGTTATAAAGTCGTTACTCCGCTTCCTGAACGTCAAAGAAAAGATACTTCTCTTAGTTTATAAATCACTGAACAACTTACTCTGAAAAAACAAATAACCTTACCAAGTAGTTTTGGTTTAATTAGCAAGATATAGGAGCTTTTTAAAGAAAATAATTCCTTAGTATTGATGAAAAAGCTCTAGTTCCACAGGCAAATTATTTCACCTATAACAAGACACTTTTCCCTTCTTATAAGTGAAATGATCTACCAGAGGAACTAGAGCTTTTTCATCAATATTAAGGAATTATTTGCTCTAATCAAGCTCCTTTTTCTTGCTGAAACGTTACTTTTAAGGTGGTTTTTGTCTTATTTAAAATTTCCACTACAAACTAGAACAAAATCACTTGGTATGGTTTTGTGGTTTTGCAGTGTAGCAGCGAAATGCACTGAAAATCTGTTTTTGTCGTTTCAAACCTCTCAGGCCTTCTGGTTCTGGTTCCCCTCAACCATAGACAATCAGCAGGATTCAGTTTTTACTCTCCCCAAATCTGGAACAAACTTCCAGAAAACTGCAAAACATCCGAAACGCTGAGTTCCTTTAGATCCAGACTAAAAAACCGTACCTGTTTAAAGTTGCTTTAGAAACATAATAACTGGATTATTGACCAACATATTTGTTTAGCATTGACGATTTTGATCATGGCACTTGACAAAATGTATTATCTTTACTTGTTTCACAGTAGGTGACCGTTTAAAAATATTTGTTGCTGACATGTTTCTGTTCATATATTTTCAGTAATAAATCTGCAGCTTTCTGCTCTCCAAGTGTTGGAGGAGTGAGTTTTGCGTCCTCATCTTCCTTCTCCTGATCCTCTTTGAGGATTCCCACCAGACGTGGGACCAGTTGGAAGATGTAATCTCTGCAGGCCCCACCCATCAAGCAAAGGCTTACAAAGTGCCTGCAGCACAACAAGTGGCTCCTCTTTGTTGAGCGCTCTGGGCCTGCAGACGTGTCACTGTTCTTTCTGACCCTGATTACGCAGAGTTCACGGCCCGATAGGTGACAGCAGTGGATCAGGTGGTACAGATAAATCCTGAGATTTGCCTAATGGCTCGACTGCAGCAGCACCGCAGAAGAAGTGGATCACCGAGGAGGCCTCACCCGTCCGTCCTTTTCATGACTTCATCATCACTTTTCCTGTCACTTGTGAGGAAAGTCAACTTCTTCTTCTTTGTTCTTTGGCTGCCTTTTCTCCTCATCAATGAATTGTTTTTAAAGGGAAAAGTTCACATGTTTTTTGTTACTTCCATTTGAAAACAGAGCTTGTGGTGCTTCCAAAAACACCTCAAGCTCTTAAAAACATACCCGTCAGGTTTTGACAATATGTTGATGTTTTTTTTTGGTGTCTGGAGAATCACTCTTTTCACAATCCTCCAGAATGTAATGTCACAAATTGGCAGGCACTATCCGTTACCTAGCAACCCCCGCAGAGTTCAGACGTTGCCTAGCAACCTAAACTGAGCCCCAGGATGTTTGGTCAGTTGGTTTTACCTCTGTATGTGCTGTACAATGGCTGCTGTTAAGGACAAGTGTTTCGTTGTCGACTCACTGTCCAACACAAACTTTGTGCTGCATTCTTGTTTGTTGTGCAGGAGGCTCCACTTCTGCTTTTCAAAGATGTACAGTTGCGTAATTGCGCATCTGTTTGCAGTTGTTAGAACTGGCCAGACCAAAACGTAATTATCTAAAAATGATTATGAGCAAAAAATGTCTTGACCATGTTTTGTATAGCCAATAAATATATTCTGACATGTTCAAGGAAGCATGATTAACTATGTAAATGTGTTATTATGCAATAAGAAGCTATGAATGGAGCTTAAAATCTCATTAAAATCTTAAAATCTCATTATCTAAGAATGAGTTATGTAATTAATGTAATGAAAAACATGTTTTGTATAGTCCATGACCTGTTCAAAGTAGAATAATGAGTCACATAGCTTCTCTGTTCTCTTAAATTGAAAGATTAAAACAAATTCCTTTAGCCTTCAGTCTGTCACAAAGATGATTTCTTTCCATTTTTTAATATGAAAAATACCAAAATAAGACCTTTTGATAGGTAATAAATTGTATTCCAACACCAAAAAGGTGTTTCTCAAAGAGGTTTTAGCTGAATGTGGGGCATGTAGAAGATGATTCGTTAAAAGATGATGGATCTCTGGTCCTTTAACAAATCTGTGCTTGATTTTTTTTAATCTTATGTCTTAAAGACAGGGCTTCCAGTTAGTTTTATCTGCTGCAGATAGTTTAATTTGTAGCCCTGGTCATTATTCTTTTTCCTACAGTGGACCAGATTTCTCATGTTTTAAGGACAAAGTGAATGAAAACTCTCACTTTGTCCTGTAAAAAAACAGCAAAAGACTTCTTAAAAGACTGAAAAGTACTAATAAAGAAATACTTTTACACCAATAGGCAGCTAGAAGGGAAAATATAAAGATGTAAGAGTTGGCTGAAAATTTTGTACACTGATATAAGTCGAACTTGTTGGTTGAATAGTGATTTACAAAAGGAAGGAAACGTATTAAGTTATAGGGACGTAATTTACGTTTTCACGTCAATTTGAGTCTGTTGGATCAAGTTGTCCTCTAGCGCCCTCTGGTGTGAGCATGTGGCAACTTTTCTGTAGACGTTTCTCTAAAAAGTTCCTTTTTCAGCCTCACTCTGTCACAAGGACTAAATAATCCTATATCATCAAAAATGAATATTTTGAAAATCCATGAAAAACACCAACGATAACACAGTTTGACTGATTCAAAATAAGATTTTCGCACCAACAAAGCGTTCGTGAATCAACCGTTAACCGGTTATGATGTCACTTCCTTTAGATACGGTTCATCTGCTGGACTGATTCTTCTTCGTTTGTTGTTAAATTCTCTGATTTTTTTTAAAATTTTACATTGTGCAACAAGACATTAAGTTCAGGTCGGAGAACTAAACGGAAAGTGAGAGAAAAATCAATCAGAGTTCATGTAGGATACAATTTAAGGCCTGGAAGCCTGAAAACCTATGATCGATTCAATAAATGTGTCTCTCTGGAAGAAAACTGTCAAATAAACGAAGACAGGATTAAAATAATATGATTTAGAAGAGGTAGCCATCTGGAAACAGAAGGTAAACTGTTTTGTCGAAATAAATCTTTACATCTTCTGTGTTGAATCAGATCGTCCTCTTCTGCCCTCTGGTGGGCACATGTGAGAAGCTGCATATCTACTATTTTTCTGATGAATTTGGATGTAATCAAAACAGGAAAATGTGTGAATACTACAGAATATATACGTTTATATTTGAACTGCACTGGGTATGCTGGGTGTTAAGCGAAAAAAGATGCAAACAGGAACAGTTTATTTGTTCAGGTAGACAGGTTTCTTCTTGTTAATCTTTCACTGGTTTTATTCTGTCTCTGTAAAAATAATTTTCACTCTTTCAAATGCTCTAAATCCACTTTATTTTAAATTATTCCTCATGTCAAACAGCGGTAGATGTACTGGAAAAAATCATTCTAAGACAAGACATTGCAAAAAATACTAAAAGAAAATAAAACAATATTTGAATAACAATCCACTTTTTTCATTATATAATCAGTTTCTTGAAAAGAAGGGTTTAAACTGCATATTTTTCTTGTCTTAGCCTCATAAAGCCAGAAGAGGTCGCTATTGTTGCTTTAAATGCGGAGATGACTTGTGATTGACACATACAGTACAGTACATTCACTTCACCCTTAATAATATAATGCGGTACAAAATAAGTATATTTACCACAATATCTTCATGTTCGTCCATAAAATGAGGGATTTTGAGCTTTTAAGCAGGAACAATTCCTCAAATTGGGTCTAAAAATGTGATTTATTTTTGGAAGAAAAATTATAATGGTGATCTAGTCAAGTTTTATAATTCCATTATAATAATAATAATTTAGGCTGGAGTTGCAGTAATGTAAATAGAAGTCCGATGGAAAGTCACTGATCTTTGTCTCACAGGAGCATTTTCTGATCTTATACTTCATTATCACCGTGCTGCACACATATATGGGAGAAAAACTAAACTTAAAAAGATAAAGATGCATTTAACAGGTAGGTAATAGATAGAAAGCTGGGTAAATATTGGTTTTAAATATGAGATAGGTAACAGGAAGATGGATGCAATAAAACCTGACACTGCTTTAGCCTACTGGATGTAAAATGTTTGCACACTTTAAGTATCTCAGGTGAGAAAATGTTCACTTTTTCCACTTCTGCTGCTGATCGACGCCACTAAAATACGTTATACAAAGTGACAATGTTGTATAAATTATTTGATAATAATAAAACATGGAGCTATGTTTTAATTTCCCATGTTTTCCAGTTCTGTGGGAAGACATTTTTCTGCAAAAAGTGAAACATGCGCCCCAGAAGTTAACATACCGTGAAAACATCTTCATTACTGGATCCACTTCACAGATTCACTTTCTCATAAGGCCAATTAAAGGCTTCAGTCACACCCTTTCCTATCTAGTCTGCCTCTAAACTCCCTGTGATCACACAGTTGTTTCACTGCTTTCTTTGCTTACTTTGTCATTTTTTGCACAGCAGTGCACACACTCGGTGGCCTGTGTGCTGCTGCGTTCGCTCACAAACTACACCTGAGCATCACGCCTGCACGGCAGCCGTGTTCGCCGCTGCTTTGTCTGCTGTTGCACGTCAGGTCGTCTCTGCCTGTGATTAATTAGCATCCAGTTTGTTAACCCTTCTCAATTGGCAGAGGAGCACTCGGGCTAATGAGCCGACAGCGAGCAGCAGCTTACAGAAACAAACGCAGCTCATCCGTCAGGATCTGAAGGCTGCTGGACTCACACACGAACTGGTGGTGGGATTCTGAGTCGAGATGACCGTTTTCATGGTCCAGATCTCCTGAAAACCAGCTAGAAAATATTTCTAAACATGTCTAATCTGGTTCTAGGTGTGCATCTGGATAAATACGCTGCAAAAACGCAACATTTTACCAAGGAGTTTTAGTCTAGTTTCTACTGAAAGTAGAAGAAGGACTTTATAATCGCAGATTCAAAACATGTAGATTGAAACCACAAAGAGAAACTCTTTTTTGTCTGTGGTGTGAAACTCTGGAACAGTTTAACTGGAAATAGGCAACAAATTAAACACACAGTTAAAACGTCTGCATGAAAAAATGGTCTATGCTAAATACAAGAAACCATCTTGATGTTATTGTTGTTGTTGAAGCATTATTAGCACCAATAATAACATTATTAATGTTAATACTACTACTCTTAGTAATAATTTTACCGATGTGTATATTGTAAGCACATCATTGAATGAATCTGATTTAATCTGGTTTATTGCTACAAATATATAATTGTGATGCTGCTGGAGAACCGGTGTGTTTTAATAAGTTTATACTTCTTTCAGTCATTTACTGTATTACTGTAATTTTATTTGTAATTTGTAACGTTCAATAGATATTAATAAATACTTCTTTATATTGATGAACAAGTACTAGTTACACTGGCAGATTATTTCACCTATAACCAGAGGCAGAAATAGTACCCAAAAAAGTACTCAAGAAATATTAGTACTGCTTCAAGACATTTTTACTCAAGTAAGAATAAAAAAGTATTTGGTAAAAAGTTCACTAAAGTACTGAGTAACTGATCAAATTATCAGTCATTTAATATTTAAAATTACATCATCAAACTGACCAAAATATAAAGTTGAGTAGAGATTTTCGTATTTTAAGGACAAAATGTACAGTAATTCATATGAGTAATATAAAAAAAAATAAAATAACATAAAAACTTTAGGCAAAAAAACATTTTCCAAATGAGTTTCATTCATTAAAAAATTGTGAAACTTTAACAGAAACTGCAGGCCTCTGTCCGTCTGGTGAATTTTTGGTTGAAACATGTTTGCTTTTCATTCAGTAGGTAGAAAATCCAGAAATTTTACTCAATAGTAGAAATGCTTCATAATAAAATTACTCACGATTAAAGAAAAAGAAAAAAGTACAGGGTGGAAAGAAAACCTCCTTAAACAAAATTATTTTCCAAACAGTTACTCAAGTAAATTCTTATTTAGTAAATGTAACTAATTGCTACCCAACAAATACTTTTTCATGGATATTAAGGAAATAATGACAATACAAGCTCCTATATTTTGCTAAACGTTACTTGTAATTTAGTTTTGCCTTATTTCAAGTGGACTAAGAGAAACTTGAAAGATTATATAAAGCTACCAGTGCTGTTTGAGTAACGGCCAATCAGACCAGGAGGAGGGTCTTAGCACTGTCAATCAACTTAGTGTACATGCTGTTCAATGTGTTAATAGAGGAGAAACAACTTACACTTTCAAGGAAACTGTTTATCCACAGTCAGTGGTGACTACGCTAACTAGCCTTAGCATTCGTGTCAGGCTATGATAACTTTAACAAATGCTTCAGCTTTAAGCATAGATATGAAATGGTTTTCTGACAGGTGCAAAAATGGGAATAAAAGGGATAAAATGACTGCTGAGTAAAATAAAATATTTTGTATTAAAATATGCTAAAAGGAGTAGGGCTGTAGTGATACAATAATCTCACAATACGATACAATACACGATATTCTGTCCACGATACGATATATATTGCGATATTCAGCAAACGATACAATTCAATACACTTTTGTGATTTTCTGAAAGATTTTAGAGGGACAGAGTGATTTTGGTGACATTTTGTGACTGTTATAAAATTGGATTGAATTAATCTAACTGAAAACTGATTAAAAGCACCAACTACACAATATCTGGCTCTGGTTGGACACAGACTGAAAGTCAACAGCTGGACAAAATGAATCAAAGAAGTGGTGAGAAAACATGTTTCTTTGAAACAGTACAAACTGTAGCTGACATGCATTAGTAAAGTAAATAAAGTGAACCAAGTACCTGCTCTGAATAGTTTGATACCT
Source organism: Poecilia picta (assembly GCA_033032245.1). Lineage (NCBI taxonomy): Eukaryota > Metazoa > Chordata > Actinopteri > Cyprinodontiformes > Poeciliidae > Poecilia > Poecilia picta. The sequence goes on along the minus strand of CM065368.1, from coordinate 6,467,362 downwards.
TTTTTACCTTAGCATCTGAAGGAATCACTCTAAGGCTGCGTTCACACTGCAGCCTGAAGTGACCCAATTCCAATTTTTTTGACGTAATGCGACCTGTATCCGATCTTTTCATGGCAGTGTGAACAGCTCAGGTCGGATTCTTTTAGAATGTGACCCATATCCGATACGTATCCGATTCAAATGCGACTTAACGTCCAGGCTGCATTAATCCAAACTGAACGTCACTGATTCTCAACAAATCTCACTATTCTGTGTCCTGACACGTACAAGTGGGAAGAAAAACAACAACTATGATGGACTATATGATGATTTTAAGTTGTTAATATGTTGCTCACGGTCGGATAACAACTTCAAATATGTAAGCTAAGCTCCACCGTTAGCCTCCATGTTTACAAACACTGAGCTCTTCTTCTTCTTTTTATGGCGGTTGGCAGAACACTGAGAACGCTGACGCTATAGCGCCCTCTACTGCGCATGCGGGACACTTTCAGGCCGTTTGCCCGTTTACACGTTTACACACATGCAGGTCGCATTTACTGGCAGTGTGAACGACCCCAGCAAAAAAATCAGAATTGCCAAAAAATCAGAATTGGGTCACTTCAGGCTGCAGTGTGAACGAACCCTAAGCCTGATGTCCTAATCACTCTCCCAGCCAAGCAAGCAGTGAGTGAGCAAGGTGATAGTTGGATGTTACGATACTTGCAAATGAATATCGATTTTTTTCAAGGAAAGAAAATATTGATACATATTGTGATATCGATATTATTATACAGCCCTAAAGTACAGCTTTCCACGACACATCATGCAGCACATTCTCAGCAGGTTTGACCCTTTTTGACCGAGTCAGTCATGAAGCGGTCCGGTCCAAGCCGCTGCTGCTGCATTGATGAAGGTTTTAGACAGTCAACAGCCATGAGGTGTAGCAGCAGTTGTACAGTCTGATCGACAGTGACAGCAAACCCTCTACAGGGGCCTGAATGATGGATGAGTTTACCCAATAACAATGTAGGTTATAATCTATTGAGATGAAACATGTTTGACTTTATTGTTTCTCCTCAGTCAGAAGAATAAAGACGCGTTGCAAACTTTTTTCCAGGTCAGAAGAGAAATATATTAGCTGTTTAGCTCAATCAAGCTAATTAGGGTGCAATCAAGGCTTTATGATTATTTAACATTTCGCCTCTTTGATGTTGACGCTTTGGATTCATGGCTCTGAGCGGAGTAGACACAAACATCTGAGCTTTTAGCGTTTAGCTGACGTTACCCCACAGGAGCTGAACTCGTGTAAACACTCTGAACTTTTTGTTTGTTATTGCCCTTATTTATTTTTTTTATATAGATTATAGATTTAGTTTTGGGGAAAAACCCAAACTATGCTTCCCAGATTACGGAGTGAAAAATAATGGCCCTCATTACTGAAATGTCAAAGGCTACAGCTCTGGTTTGTCTTCATTGGTTGCTGTGATTGCTTGGTTGTTTTAATTGGACGAGGTGTTAGAGGAGGTTCGTTTTGATTGGTCAGTGTGACCACCCTGCATCTCGTCCCACAGGACTCCATTAGCCGCTGCCAAGTCCAAACGTGTTCGTTGAATCTCGTCTTGCTGCGCTTCGCAACAGCAGAAAACGACTCCGAGCGCACAAACTGTAATGCTATATTTATAAGGCAGTATTTATAAACACATTTGCATATATCAAGATGAAAAAGTTGTTTGAATAGGGGGCAATTTGCATTTGGTGAAACATATGGCGGAGCCGCGGAAGCCACGGGCCATGCCTTCATTACCCGATCTTCATTTCATCAGCTCCCCGCACTCCCACTGCGCCCCCCCACGGCGGAGCCTTCTGTCCCCGAGGTTTCAGTGACAGGGGACAATATGTCCCCAAGGTGAGGAGCGGGGAGGAGGGACGCCGCACGCACACGGCTCCTCCAATGATTATTTAATCAGACTCTTCACTCCGGATCTGAGAAAGGAGCCACGTACAAAGCGGTGCTTACTACCCATTTGTTCGACGCAGGGATGGAGAGCAGAAGGGGGAAGAAGTGGAGTAGATCGGTGGCTGGAGGACGGTCTGAGAAAGGCATGAAGGGAAGTGGGACTGGATGGAGCGAGAATGTGGAGGGATTCAGAGGTTTGACATTAAAACGGGCTAAAACATCAGATGAAGGTGGTGAAACTTCATTAGTTCATTTCTAATACCTGCTTTTCTTCTGTTAGGAAGGCGATGGTTCGTACACACAGGCTGCGTTCACACTGCAGCCTGAAGTGACCCAATTCCGATTTTTTTGGCAATTCCGATTCTTTTATGCGACCTGTATGTGTTCTGCAGTGTGAACGGGCAAACGACCTGAAAGTGTCCCGCATGCAGTAGAGGGCGCCATAGCGTCAGCGTTCTCAGTGTTCTGCCATAAAAAGAAGAAGAAGAAGAGCTCAGTGTTTGTGGAAGTAAACATGGAGGCTAACGGTGGAGCTTAGCTTATATATTTGAAGTTGTTGTCCAACCGGAGCAACATATTAACAACTTAATCCTCATATAGTCCGTCATGGTTGTTGTTTTTCTTCCCACTTGAGCGTTCAGGACGCAGAACAGTGAGATTTGTTGAGAATCAGCGACGTTCAGTTCGGATGAATGAGACCTGGAGTTATGGTCACATTTGAATTTAGATACGTATTGGATATGGGTCACATTAGAAAAAGAATCTGACCTGAGCTGTTCACACTGCCATGAAAAGATCAGATACAGGTCGCATTACGTCAAAACAATCTGAATTGGGTCACTTCAGGCTGCAGTGTGAACGCAGCCACAGAGGCGCTCCTAGCCTGTTTGGTGCCGCATTCTCTCCAATAAGCTTTAATATCAATCAAGCATTAAATATAAAATATATTAGACTACCATAATGACAGAGTGTAAGTTACAATAAACTCAAACTCTACTAAAATTAACAATTTAATAAATTGTAATGTTTAAGGACTTTAGCACTTAAATCTTGGTTTTACTTTCACTCTGGAAAATTAAATAACTTAAATAATTAACCTAAGACAAGTGAACATGATTTGTAAAATACGTTTCCTTAACACTTATTTCTTTGCAACTAGTTGTCACACTGAATAAAACACATAACATAGCTTCACAAACTTCTGCTGGAGTGGGAGAAACCAATCTGTTCCACAGGTTAGCCTGGCAGCATGCCTTCCAGACAACGCACAGGGCAAACCTGACCCACGTCAGAAAAGGTTTCACATTAAAACTGGCCGTCAAGATTAACATGGGATTAAATGTTTAACACGTTCCCCACTCATGAGTTTCTCTACTACAGGGTTACTTCACGTCACTGCGGTCAACAATGCCGAGTTTCAAACTCAAGTGAAGAGATGAGCCAAAATGTAATGATAGCCTCTTACTGCAGTGATGAGTTATCCTCTCAGCTCCTACTGCTTACTGAAAATTTACTTCTTAGTTAGTTTTGCCTTATTTCAAGTGCACTAAGCTATTTGAACTAGAAACCAGACCAAAAATACTTGGTAAGGTTTTGTGTTTTTGATTGATGTTACAGCTCTAGTAACAAGAATTTCTTGAGCATACAAGCCGGTCGCGGTATCAAATTGTCCCAGAAGTTATCGCGATTAATGATAATATTATTTTATTGAGGCAGTTTTCAAGTAATGGCATAATATTTCAAGGAAACATTCTCAAAGATCAATAACTTTTAATATTTAACACCGTAACTGGAAGACATTTAAAATATCCAAAATAAACAAACAAAACAAGAGAAATGACAAATTACTGACTAGCTGAGACCAAAGCATTGGATTGAAGGCTTCTGTCACCCAGTTTTTGGTAAAAACAGGGAGAAAAACAATCTGGAAATTTAAATTTATCATTTGATTAATTGATTTATTCCTTATTGTGACAGGCCTGACTCTTCATTTTGTTGTATTTATTTCTCTTTAACGATCCAAACTTGACAAACACATAGCTGGCATTGTGCTGCCATAGAAAGACTCTGAGCAGGTGAAAGCACAAAGCTGTTGAGTTACAACGGAGCGGAAAGCTGGATGAAAGGACAACAGAGTCGGTTCGTGTCGGGGTTTCGGTCGGGTGGAGGTCCTGCAGGTGAAGACTCAGTCTGTGTCTGGCTCCAGTTTGTCAACCCACAACACAAACGCTGCATTTGCATGTGCAAAAAAGTGTCCCGGGTTTAGGAGCTGCGGCCTCTTCAACCCTTCAGCGATTTGTTTGAGTGCATATTGAAGCTCCTCAGACATCGTGTGTTGTTGTGCCATATCTGCTGCTTTTCTTTCTCCCTGGCTGTTTGTCTGGTGGTGCAGGGCGGGGTTACAGGAGGGCGCGGTGGTCACAGTTGTCTGACACGGTTTCTGCCCTCAATGTTTGTCTTACTATTTCCATACCCTAATCCCATTTGGATAGGGTCGAGTTTAGAGTCAGGTGGTTGTTTTTGAAGGTCACTGCAGATATTTACGGACTGTTTGACTGGAAGCATTCATCTGAAGGTCTAAATTTAGAGGAAGCTGTAAAAAAATGTTTAGCAGCTAACAGTTTTTCAGCCATTTCTAATGTTGTGAAGAGGATCTGAATAACAGATGTGTGAAAGGGAAAATTTATCTTTAATCATCTTCAAGTTGTAGCTAAAACTAACAGGAACTGAGGGCATTTGTTTTTTTCATACACCACCACTGTTGTATGTAGTGAATTATTGTTCTGTGTGCTAAAATAACAGTGGCTATCTAAAAGTTGAAAACGATAAATTATCTGAATTGTTGAATAACCATTTTCCCAGTCACAGCAGTACACAATATACAGTAATACACAATATTTAATACACATTACAATACACAATATATAATACACAATATACGATATATAATACAATATAATACACAATATGTAATACACAACATACAATACACAATATAAAACATAATATATAACACACAATATAATAAATATATAATATACAATATATAATACACAATACACAATATAAAACATAATATATAATATACAATATATAATACACAATATAAGGCAATAGTTCCAGTAAGATAACTCCATTTCTTATGGCAATAGGGCCATTAAAAATCAAAAACTTGTTAGAAAAAACTCTTTAGATTAATTTCAAAAATTTCCTAAAGAAAACTTTTTGAGTTCAAAGATGAAAGATTTGATTTTGAAACTTAAAAGTCAAACATTTTTGACTTTACAAGCTCGGAAAATTTCAACGGTTTTTTCTGGTAAATTTCTGTTGTAATTTTGAAGCTTGACAAAGTGCGGTACAAAAACAGATGCATTTAATTCTGGTGCTATCAGCTGTTTACATTTTTAATGTGACAACACAATGAACTGAATATTGCATGAAGTAGAAATACATAATGGAGGATTGATCTCTGAAGTTTTGTTTTAAGTTTTTACTTCCAGCTTTCAGTACCAGCCATCTGGTATTGACGGAGTTAGGTCAATTTAGCCACCTGCAAATAGCTAAAATCACCTGAAACCACCCCTAAATAAGCTCCAAACTGCTTATTTTAATGGTTCACACACCAAACCTACCAGTTTCACAGTGGAAACTGTCTAAACGTTTCTTCAGAAGCTAACATTTGCCCTCTTAGAGGTGGTAAATGTTAGCTTAAAGTCTTTGATCTTTGAGAAACAACCAATCAGCACCAAGGAAAATGACTGATGCATCTGGATCGGCTGTTTTATTATTCTACTGTTTTCTAGAATAATCATTAATAAAATGTTTGAGAAATCAATTAATTGATTAATTATATATTTTTTTGTCTCAAACTTGCCACCGTACAGGAAAACCTGCCTGCGCTATCAGGCCAGTTGCTGCACTTCTTCTTCCTGGATGTAGTTGGACACATCCAATTATTCTCACCCATAAATGAAAAAAGAAATCCACTTCTTGGCTATGTAAACACTCTGCAGAAAAATACTGGTTTAATTAATTTCCCTTTATGATAATGATTTAATCTTAGGCCAATAAATAGTCATTTTTGCAGTGCATTTCATCCCCCTAAGTGAAACCCAATATTATTTTTTTGGCGTTGAGACGGGGGCAAACAGGATGAGCGCGTCATTAAAGCCGCACATCATCAACAGGCGGCGACTCGGGGAAAAGCATCCAGTTTGTTAATAAGTAATGACTGCCCGAGATCACAGGAACCTAACACTACAACAAAACAAGTTAAGCACAAAGCTTTGATAATGACTGTTAATAATTCAGAGTGTGTAATTATCGCTTTACAGGAAAGCACGATGGCGGCAGCTTGCTGTAGGGATGGTGGCAATTAAAGATGAGAGAGATCAGGGTCAACGGATCAAGGAGATTGTGTTGAGAAAGCAGATGATGGCCTTACGAGATCTGGTGAAAGATTAGACTGATGGACTTTTAATATCTTGAAAGAAATGTGCAGTAGATTCTTAATTATGACGCCAAAATAAAGGAGCTGGATGTGAAAAAGTAGCGTCTGCTGCTCAATCAGCGAGGCTGGATGTTTCTACAAAAGCAGGTGATGTGCAAAACAGATCTGGACGGTACCAGAAAAATTCAAAATTGGGATTGTATTGCAAAAGATCTGACAAATGCTAATGCTTTAGCCATCTATCTTACAGCCTTTTGATTCAGTGTTTGTACAAAGAGCAGTTACAGTCTAACTTTATCGCCTGAAAACATGACATTTGAAAGACACTGACCTTTTGCATCCAAGCAGTCATTTGTGTCTGCAATATTGCATGAAGTGTTACTGAGAGGCTCTGATGTGCAGACATCAGTAATATCTGTTAATTTTGGAAGAGATATGAGGTCATTTCCAAACAGCTTTAAGTCTTATTCACAAGTAGAAACCATTTAAGACATTTGTCAATCTTAGGAGTGGGTTTCCCAGAAAATGCACCCCAAGTCACATGTGGATGCTTAGAAATTGTAAAAAAAAAACAGAGCTCAACAATTGGTAAAAGAAACTGAACATGTATGGTTGGTTTGTTGGAAGGAGTGAATGATAAAGCCTCTTCTCTCTGAAACAAGTTTGGCAGAAAGTTTTAGGTCAGCAAAGCTGCATCTGACAGAACGTAAGACGCCTGCCACGATGTTCTCTGGACAGATGAGACAACAGTTTGAAGAAAATCAAACAAGGACCTTTGCACCTTAAGTTTAATGAAAATACTAGGAATTCCTCTGCTTGTTTTCTAGAGTCAAATGTGGGTCAGCTTGGACCAATCTGCTGTCACTAAACTGAAACACATCAGAACATATACAACAAAACAGCTGAAGAAGAAAGGATTCAAGGACCTACAATGCAAAAATACTAAATCTTACCATTTGTATGTGTCTAATTTTTAGTGTGGAAACATTAAAATTTAAACAAGACTAAACTAACCTATAAGTGTCTTGTTTTAACTTAATATTAAATCCTTAATGTGGATGATAAAGTACTAGTTCCACTTTCAGACCTTTCAGTTATAACATTTTTAATCTGCCAGTTTAACTAGTACATCAAAATTAAGGAATTAGTTAAATTAAAATAAATTAGTTAAATTAGTTAAAAGAAGCACCACTACCTGGCTTAAAATTACTTTAAGTTAGTTTTATTTTAAATGTACCAAGGTATTTGCTATAGAAACTATAGCTGAAATACTTGGTAAGGTTTTGTGTTTTTTCAGTGTAGTCGAGATTCAAACCTGAAACTGACCTGAAAAAAAAAGTCTGCAAACCGAATTTAACATTTTGAAAGACGATTGGGCCAAAATCCACCAGGAGCAAACTGATCAAAAAACATCTACTGTGTCCCGATCTGTTAAAACCTCACATTTCCTTTACGCTGCATCCACGAGGTCTCTGTCTGCGGAGGAATCTGCGACCTACCACTTCCTCAAATCTGCCTCCCTATTGTCCCAGAGACCTTGAGTTCCTCCAGCCAAATGTCGAGGTTTCACATGTGCAACTCAAAACTAGTCTGATCAATGGGATATGTAATCACGCCTGTTTGTCATCCCTAGATTTGAATTTCACAATGTCTGTGTGGAGCAGAGAGGTAGGGAGCAAAAGGGGAAAAAAACCCTGGAAAGATGTCAGACGTCTCTCAGAATCTGTCTTTCAACAGCTTCACGATCCTCTTTGACGCCAAAGGGCATTCACATGCATTTGGCGGCCATTGTTGGCAGCAAAATGACTAATCATAACATCATTGACGTGTTTTTTTTTGTAAACTGCCTACAGACGACAGTACCATTGACAACCTTTGCTCCCATCATGAGAGAAAGAGTTAATTTGATCATGATGACACCAGTTTCGCTCTAAAGGCCCTTTTCAGGCCAGCCGCAGCAGCTGGGGCTGGAAGGAGCAGGCGATGGGATGAATCCTCAGCACTGATAGATGGAGAGGAGAAGGTGGAGGGGGCGTAAATAACAAGAAGAGCCGTTATTACGGCTCCATTTAAGGAACGAGAGGGGTTTCTGAATTGCCCTGGATTGCGATCCTGTGCTCCTTCATTCCCATGTAAGACCCTCGGAGCGGCAGAATGGGCCTTGGGCCAGTGCGAGGGTGCTGAGGGTGGAGAAAGAATAAGATCACAATTGCATTTTGAGCCCAAAGAGGCAGAAACGAGGAGCCGATGAGCCCCTAATTGCCAGATGGTGAATATTTTCGCTCCCTTTCAGCAGAGCATTAATTGCAGGGCTGCCCGGGGGTTGAGACGTACTGATCAGTGTGGCAGAGGATTCTGACCCTGATTATCCCCTCAGACTGGGGAGACAGTCAGGGGTTCAGGGTGGTGGGGGGTATGAAGGTGTTTAGGAGCCAATCATTTGCCTATTGAGCCACCTGGGCCTTGACATTTTGGGGCTTCAAATCGGAGGCCGCTGATGATCAAATTGGGTTGAGGGTCTTCTGGGAGCGAAAGCAAGAGGGGTCCTACGAGTTTCGGCAGGGTGGTGAGGGGCAAAAAGATCACCCCCCCGCCCCTGTCATCTTCTCCCCTCCCTGTAACCCACCTTTCCCTCCTCCTGCTCCGCCTTTCCCAGCCCTGAAGCTCCTCGTTTACATATCTCCAAAAGACGTAATTGAATTAAATAAAGCTTTCCTTCGGGGCAGCTGCCACAGCTGCTGTTTGTGGCATGTCAAAAGGCCCGCCACTTTAAGAGCACTTACATATGCTCCAAATTAGCAGGTCAGATAGGCGGACGCGCGGTGACAGAGCCTCGGCTGCCAGCGCGACAAGGGGCCCACAGCTGTGAGCAATTCACCGTGCAGAGAGGGAGCTCTTTAAGACCTCTGATTATGAAGGGCAGCGGCGCACGTGCTCATTCACATACACACTTTACCAGGCATTCATGTGTGCCGACACACACGTACACGCATGTCCACATCGCCACAGATGTAGAGACTGAGGTCACTGCAATAATTAGGCAAATATTGGTTTTTTTAATCCAAAAATTCCTTAAGAAAACATGGCACAATTAAGGGAAAACCTGGCAAGTGGACCAACTGATTGAAAAGTGAGGCTCAAAGAGAAGCATTATGCAAAATTCAAATTTTTTTTGTACTTTCATTTTGGTTTTTACTGCTTCTAAATACAGCCCAAGAGTTTAAAAAATATAATTTTTTACAGTAAGTTGATATTTTTTAGTGTCTGGACAATGAGCCATTACATAAACCTCCAGAATAGAGGCGCTACGCCGTTACCTAGCAACTCGAGCTGAGCTCCAGGATGTTTGGTCAGCTGGGTTTACCACTCTATGTACTGTACAATGACTGCTGGAAAAGACAAATATTATGTTGTTGACTTGCCATCCGGAAACCACTTGCTGCTTTCTTGTTGGTTGTGCAGGAGGCTCTACTTCTATTTTTCAAAGATGTATGGTTGTGTAATTGCACATCTGTTTGCAGTGTTTTTCACATGCCAACAGCAGCTTATTTGGATTTAAAGTTACAAGAGGCCCTAAAACGGCTTATTCTGAAAGGAGCAAGAAACTGATCAAATAAAATATCGTTGTCTAAAAATGATCTAGAGCAAAAAATATTGTGAACATGTTTTGTTTATCCCACAGACCTATTCTAACCTGTGAAAAGAAGCATAATAGGTTTAAACACAAACTAGTCTGTATTGTGAACATATTCAACCTGCCACCTAAAGGCATGTAGCAGATTTTTCTCTAACCTAATTGCCATTTGTTTTTAAAAGTCCAGCAGTACATGTTTTGTTTCCGAGCTCCTCACATGCAAATGATTGCATCTCTGAACAGTTTAAATCGTCTGGAAAAAGAGATGCACTGGGGACAACTCCAGGTGGGTCGCACAGTAACCATTTATTGGTTTTTAATGGAAATCTATTTAAGCACAACAGACTTTAACTAAATGGAGATTTGATAATAATGTAAATGAACGACTGCAATGAAAACCCAAAAGAGATTCAAATTTTTTAAACTGCTCTTTTAGACTGGTAATATGTTCTAAAAACAACTTTAAATCTATTTTAAAAACAGCTTTGGTGGACATGTTTCTAAAACAATGTGACCAGCATCCAAAGTAAAAACAAAAATACAAATATTGATCTTTCTGAACTAGCTAACTAGACTTTGACTAGACCACTAAGTGCATTTTGTTGCATTTGGAAACAATCACAGCTGTGTTTGGGTCACTGTCCTCACATTTCAGTCTGGAATATTTTGGTTTACAGTGGAGTTTAGTAACTGCAGGGTTTTGAGGTCCAGTGGCTGCAAAAGTATTATACCAGAAATCCTTTTTTGTAATGTCCAATTGGTATATTGGTCAGTCATTTCTACTTCTTGGCTCAGGATTTAAAGGGTTTGCTTGCTCTCACAAATGCAATGTTCACTCTTGGGAAGATTGGCAATTGTCTCACAATTTTCTTCTTTGTTTTTCCATAAGTAAGACATAACACTGGACATTTTCACAAGCAATTTGAAATCAGGATGTTAGTCAAAATGTGTAAATATCTGAGGGTATTTAAGAGCTTTTAATTCATTATTTATTTAAAAATTAATTCAGGTACGTAATTGCTCTCTGGTATCTGTTCAAATTGATTTCTGTAAAATAATGAGATTAACACCATGAATAACAGCTGCTTGGGTTTAGACATTAAAAACCAAATTGTGACGATTATGTTTCACTTCATGGCCGCCAAAATATCGTCTCCTGGTTTCACTGGAACCATCTGTGAAGTAAAGGGAAACAAATCTTTTCTCATCTATTGGTGGACACATTGCTGTGGGGGAAACCAAAACTTCTTCTCTTCATATTTTTTTAGTTTCTTTTTCAACAAACTCTGAGTTTGACCTAGTAACATCAGTAGACGTGTTTGTTGTGATGCCCAATCTACACTTCCTGTACCGTCCCAGATCTTTCTCTTTCTCAAGTCCGCTCTTCAGAGCTTTAGGTGAAACAACAAACAGCAGCATTTGTGCTGCAGCAGAACTGCTCTTTATAGTCACTTTTCATGTGTTGAGCAGGAGTCATAAAGTCATCAACACTTAACTTCGTTTATGTATCGAGTAAGACACGCCTGTCTTATTGCAATCAGGCGTTGTGAACAATCATCTAATGACTTGTCACTCAAGGTCTGTTGGGCAATTATGTTGCATTTGCATGGTAGTCAATGATGTTTATGACAAATAATCTATGTCTTAATTGCTTATCTGTTTTCCTTAAGACTGAAGTGTACTCATGATTAGATGTGATGAGCTGGAGACTCAGGTAAGAAAGGTAAGATAAAGTTGACAGGTTATATTTATCTGCAAAGGATTCCTTTTGTAGTTGGCTAATAAACAATGAAGCTAAGTTTTAGAGGGAGGTCAATATTTACATATTTTTTCTTTCTAAACTTATCTTCTAAGGAACAATAGTGAGTCTCTTTTAAACAAATTGGTGTATTTAGCTAAGTTTAATGATTGGATTTATCCAAGTTGTCTCCGTTGTAAATCACCTTTTTAAGTTGCAGTTCAGTTTACACTTTGTTCCCCAAATTATATTTCTTCTGTACCCAAAATGCTTCAATGCTATGTGCTTTGGGACCAAAGCCTCACTAGGCAAAATCAAGAGTTAGTAATACTGAACAACTTTACAACTGAAACCACGAGTGAAAGATTTGCTCCAAAGAATCACTTTCTGACCCCCAGAGGGCGTGTTGTGACACATCGTGGTTAATATTAGCGCTTTATGCTGCACAATTTGAGCATCAGGAGCATCTGGTTTATATTCAAAGTCTATGTGGACGTGAGTTGAACACACAATGCGTCACGTTTCGAGCTTCTCTTTGCCATCGAAGCGTTTTGTGCGTTCAACATGCGTCCAACGCGTCTGACGTTAGAAAATCTGAACTTTTGCCGCTGGATGTGGAGCGTCAACCAATCAGAGAGACTCTGCTGTGAGCCGTGGTAGCTTGTGGTTGGCCACTACGTGGAGCGTCAACCAATCAGAGAGACTCTGCTATGGGCTCAGCTGAGATGAAAACAGCGCTGATAGCGTCCGTCGTCTCTGCCCAGCTAGCTTGTGAAACTCACAAAACATCTGAATTATCTGGTAAATTCAAGCACGCTCTGATGGCAACATTCTGTTGATTTCAGTGACTAAAACCCAGAAACTCTGTATTTCATCTGCTATTGTTCAAAAATAACCGGTAGAGGGAAAAAAGGTAAAGAGACTCTAATGAGCGTTGTGCCGTTATCAGCCGTCACCGTCGTTTGTTCAATAACAACTGAACACAAAATGTTCAGCAAAGACAACCGAGCCTCCGTTATGATTGCAGAAACATAATACTTTGGTGTTTCATCCACCTTAGTACAAAGAGATTGTCAGCGAAAAACAACGGCTCGTCTAGAGTGAATGTGACATGAGTCTAAAATGTCAAACATTAGCATTAGCTTCTGCTACCATAGCAGTTTAGCATCAGCAGAACCAATGGACCTTACCAAGCTCCGCCCAGAAACGCCCCTCAAAAGTTCCACGTGACTACATGTCTCACAAACAAAGCCTCGCAGTGCTTAGTTTCTATGTGTAATTTCATTTCGAATACTCTGCAGAGTATTTCTGAGTCGATTAGTTTAGCATTTCCAACAAGTTAATGTAATCTTTTTTGGACGAGATCAAGGTGTTTGGGCCACGATGCCTCCAACATTGTGGCATCATAACGAAAAGCCAGCGGTCGATGAGGAAAACAGCAGAACCTCACACCCTCAGCATAAATATAAATATGTAAGTTATTTATATATAAATAATATAAATATAGATAAATTTATAAATATAAATAGCTGTGGACAAGATCACTGACGCCTATTGTTCTTGCAAGGCTGGGTAAGTCGGACATTCATGGTTTAGAGGGTGATTTCTGTTGGAAAATGTTTGAATGTGCCCACGCCTGATACACGGTACTCGGTGGCTAACATGATTAGCGTGGCTAACACGATTACAGTTTAGTAAAAAGCCTTTTCAGGTGAAATAAAATCTTTAATGTATGTCGGATACGGTACACATTGCATATTAATCTGTTCAGCTAACGTAAGGCTGTAACAGAGGCTTCAAGGTGTAGAAGTTGTATCGGTGCTGCCATTATGCTGTACTTGGCTAAAAGGTTTTCATAATGGATGTGTTTATTATTGACTTTCTTTTTTCATTCACTAAACACAAAGTAAGCAAAGCAATAATACTTACGCCAGCAGACAATCCTTTGTTCTTATTGATCCTACGACGGTTGAGCTGCAAATGCGGTCGTACACAAGCTTTGATCCAAACAAGGCTTTCCGTTTCAGATTTTGGAAATCTGTGAATTTTAGTTCCACAAACACGATCAGGATACCTGACATCGCCTGTGCAGATTCCCCACTGACAGTGAAGAAACATTCCTTTTAGAGTCCTGACAAAAACTTTCTGTCGGTCTGCTAGTCCACAATGTACATTAGCATGTATTTACTACTGTAGCTTGTGTTTGTGAGACGGTCACACATGTAGTAGCTGCGCTGTGACGTAAAATGGGCATTAGCCAATGAAACCCTGTGGTAAGGTCCATGTTTATGATTTGTGCTTCAGGGTTAGTGCCACAAATTTGTAGTTAAATGTGGACCAGATGTATAAATTGGGCCATTCCTTTAAAGCTCTTGGCATTTTGTTTTTAAATATCGATGGATTAAACACAGCCACAAGTTGGCATTATGTCTCATTTTCATGTATACTCTTATAGATGATATGAGCTGGTTAACAACAGACCTTAATTCAGCTCATGGTTGTCAAACAGAATGTAAATAAAACAAATATGGAGCCTCGTTTCTTAACTACTGACCCTAAATCAGATCATCGGGGTGTTTCTGTGGTGGACAGAAAGCCTGTGACTCAGCTGTTTACCTGAAACATTTGAGAATAATGGATGTGAAGGCACACCAAACAAGGACCTTTAAAAAATGCATGAGTGCCCCCCTCCCCGCGTGAAGACCTCCCTCTCCCCCCTCAGAATAGAGCTATCACTGGTGCCTGTTATCTCCCCGAACCCCCAGGTAGAAAATGGTAATGATACCACTTAACATCGCTGCACATATGGAGGGAAAATGGAAATGCCAACAGCACCTCAACTATAAAGCAAATCAAATTGAAATATTAATCCGCTGATTAATATAACATTATGAGGGCCCATTCTCTTTGTTGTTAAACAACAAAGGGTTGCAAAATAAGCAACTGCCTAAGAGGTAAGGGGTTTAAAAGAGTCCCACAGAGGTGCTAAAGCCCCTTTCAAACATCATTACTCTGCATAATGCATTCCCTTCCACAGTGCTGAGATTTGATATTGATGTTTACTCATTTATTTTTTAATTAACGCTCGTTGTTAATGAATTCTTTGATGAGAGGCATTTTGTAAATCATTATCCTTGGAAGAGGAAAAAAGGGATGGATTGCCGTTACCCTTTATGCTTGTGACAGAAGAAAAGATGCAAGGTGTAAGGGGAAAAAAAGTTACGAACAAGAAGCGAGGTCATTGTGTAAAGTTTGTTTTTTGATGCGTTGATTTTTCTTTTTTCCCTGTTGGTTCGTCTTGTTGCTGCTTTGTGTTGTTGCGTCGTATCTACAGGGATGAGCCGTGAAGTCGGCAGGGACGGGGAGCCTCTGTGAATACTTAGCTAATTGCAGGAATATAACTCAAGGCTTTCAGGGAGTCGTTCAAGTGGGGAGGACGGACGCAGTTTCATCCACACAACCCTCTGTGGGACTCCGTCCTTCCCTTCCTCATCACTGGGGATCTCTGTGGAGGACGTGAGGTAGACAGATAAACAAGGGAAGTTTGTACCGGCAGTTTTGTCACAGCTGCTTTAATGTAGCACTATTATTACATTTATGTTGTAAAAATTACATACAATTACCACCTGGGCCTTTAATTTTCATAATGGTCAGTATGGATGGATGGATTTGTTTAGGTCTTTTTTTTCACTGCTTACATCTAGAGCTGGACAATGAATCCATAACAATGTATATAGGGATAGATGTGATCAATATCAATAGGTTACACATCTGCTACAATATTCAATAAATAGAGTATTCACTGATCTCTGATCCAGAACCGCACAGCATTCTGGGGGATGTAGGCAGGTGAGAAGACTAGATGCTCAGTTTGTCACAGGTTGCTAGGTAAGCTAGGTTGGTGGAACCAACTCTCACTCGCTGGTTACCTAGCAACTCACTTATTCTGTGGTTACCTAGCAACGACTTGATGAGTAACTGGCACAGCAGCAGTTTAAGGTTTTGCCACTGTCACTCAACTGCTTAAAAAATAAAAAAACAATGGCGTAAAGTGAAAACTGGATAAAAGACGAAAAGCCAGTTGGGCATTATTTCAGATATTTAAAACAAAATCTTAATCAATAATTATCTATTGATTTCTCCTTTTGCTCATCTGGTTGCATCAAAATAAAAGGAAAATCCAACAGCTGTTTTTATAATGAGCATATTGAGGAAAAAGGAAATAAAAGCAATCAGATATGAAGTATCTATGGATCCCTTAGCAGAGCGACGTCACATTTGCAGACTGCCGCCCCAAAATCCCTGCTGGGGGCAAAAAGCTGCTGGCTGACTGCCACTGGTTTAAATTATCAATAAAACACACTAAACCTTATTTGTATGCCTGATACATTAAGAGTGCATTCATATTACAGCCTGAAGTGACCCAATTCAGACTTTTTTGACGTAATGCGACCTGCATCTGATCTTTTCATGGCAGTGTGAACAGCTCAGGTCGGATTCTTTTAGAATGTGACCCATATCCGATACGTATCCGATTCAAATGCGACCATAAGGTCCAGGTCTCATTCATCCGAACTGAACGTCACTGATTCTCAACAAATCTCACTATTCTGTATCCTGACACGTACAAGTGGGAAGAAAAACAACAACCATGACGGACTATATGATGATTAAGTTGTTAATATGTTGCTCCGGCTGGACAACAACTTCAAATATGTAAGCTAAGCTCCACCGTTAGCCTCCATGTTCACAAACACTGAGCTCTTCTTCTTTTTATGGCGGTTGGCAGATCACTGAGAACGCTGACGCTATAGCGCCCTCTACTGCACATGCGGGACACTTTCAGGCCGTTTGCCCGTTTACACTGCAGAACACATACAGGTCCATTTACTGGCAGTGTGAGCGACCCCAGCAAAAAAATAGGACTTGGCAAAAAATCTGAATTGGGTCACTTCAGGCTGTAGTGTGAACGCAGCCTAAAAGGAAAAGGGATGCAGTGCTTTGCTACCAACTGTGCTAAACTACCTCAAAAGGTTAGGAAAAAGTTTTAATTAAGAAAAAAAAGATTGAGAGGGAAGTAGCTCAGCTTGACTTTTATGACCTTAACATGTAGAAGTGATGTGGAATTTGGTGTTTTGGTTCAGTTCAAAAATACTAAAAAAGGTGACCTAAAGACCAACTCAGACAGATCAGATCAGGTGTTTAAATTAGCTACATTAGCTAATAGCCGCTGTAGCTAATCTACCACATCATCACTAATCACTGAATGTTGTTTTTTTTCTGTGGGAAATGTTTTGAGTTTGTCAGTGACCATGGCAACGAGTCTGCGTGTAGTGCAGCTGACAAAAAAGTGGTTTTGGATCTTTAGCAGTTTTCCTGCGTTATTTCTTCATTTGCTGTGCTGCGCTAAATAAATAACGCCCGTGTCTCCAGGTTTGATTTTTGTAGCGGTAGAACAATCTGCTGCGTCAGAGCGTAGAAAGAAAATAGTCTTTTTTGCCCTGCGTCACTGATGTAAAACAATAACATGCAAGGTGTCCATGAAGGCTGCAGGTAAATACAGATTAAAATTGATCTAATTAGGGTTTCACATTACTAAGAAGATGTTGGCTGTGTTTAAGGAGTGCCGGTTTGTGATCCTCTAGGCGAGCCTCAGTGTGAGGTTTGGACCAGTTGGCCACAGATGAGTCTCAAGCCCCCAACCCATCTGGAGCCACCTTGGAGATGAAGCAGAAAACCTGGAGCGTGTCCATCTCTTGGCAGAGCCGGCCCGTCTCCGTACATACAAGTGCGATTGTCTCTAATCCTACCAAAGAATTAATTGGTTAATTGGATCAATTAGATGTCCCAATAGGTTCTGATGATGTGCGGTAGGCGAATCAAATGGGTGCAAGTCAATATTTGAAACGACTGTGTGGTTGTTGTAAGCAGGTTGTCGAATGTTAAGAGGTATTTGCATCTTCATTATGTGTTATTGGGGCAATTTCTGACAAATTCTAAATGTTATTTAAAATTCGTCTAACTTAAAGCGTGCGGGCAATTTTTCACGTTTGCGTCACTCGACGACATTATGCAGTGCTTGTTTTTGGAGACAGAAGAACTATTTTCATGAGTTATGGCATTTGCAGAATCTCAAAGATCGAGCTGCTGTTTTTCTTCCTTCAAGCCAGTTTTAAATGGAGCCAAACTGCACGGCTTTAAAGGCACATTCATCAAAAAGCGAGTGCGCTGCAGATGCTGCCACTTTTTCTTTTTAGGAAAAAAAAAAAAAGATTGCAAGTAGAATTATGGCTTTTCATCAGCCGATAAATTTCACTTGTGATTAATTGCAACGCTCACTTTTGGGATCACTTCTGCACAAAAGAGCATTTCTGCTTTGTAAAATTCATATAAAAGAAATGCAAATCAATGGTGTTCTTGGCACCAAACATATGCTGCCACAATGCCAACAAGCCTGCCCCTGACAACCCCAGCTGGGGGCTTGTAAGACTTGCTCTTGGCACAGGACGTTTTTTTCCACCCGCTTTGCAAATGATCACCAATTAATACGAACAGCATCCAATTCTAATTTTGCACCTGGTAAGATTGTGAGTGTCTTCTAAAGCTCTTCTAAGCTATCGATATAAATGACTCCCTTTTGGGGGGGAAAAAATAAAAACGATGGCAAAAGTCCACAACCCACGAAGATCAGGGTTACTGGGAATCAAAAAGGGAAGAGTCAGAAAGGTGCTCAGCTGTTTGAAAGATGAAGTTTTCAACTCAAAATGTTCGATTTTACACCTTCTCTAAAACCAAAATCCACTTTCTAATGCCCCTTTGCGGTAAAACTTTGAGAATAAGGACATGTTTATGACTTGGTAATGCAGCAGCATCCATCCATGTGATGAATCCCACACACTCCCTAAAAAATACAGACAATTCAAAAGCATTGCACGTCACTAATTGCTCATCAGAGTTTCCTAGCGTCTCTCTGTCTTCTTTCTCCCTCCATCTCTCACTCTGAAATTGATACTCGCCATACGACTTATGATGGATAGGAAGCTTTAATGAGCTCTTACAAGCAATTAAGTAATCAAGAAGCCCTGCTGCTGCTGCGCTGGAGCTAGCAGGAGCGGTGACAAACGGAGAACCATCAGCTGGGTAATCAGCCTAGGACACAGTCACCGCTGCTAGCCTCTCCCTGACAGAGGGGCCAGATTGTCCTGTTACGCCTGGAAAAATAGTCCCTGAACTTTACAGCTCAGACCTGATCAG
Source organism: Poecilia picta (assembly GCA_033032245.1). Taxonomy (NCBI): domain Eukaryota; kingdom Metazoa; phylum Chordata; class Actinopteri; order Cyprinodontiformes; family Poeciliidae; genus Poecilia; species Poecilia picta. The sequence goes on along the minus strand of CM065368.1, from coordinate 6,448,350 downwards.
GTTTGAGGTTTTTTTGTGGCAGGAGGACTTAAGAGAGCAGGGATCCACAGATGAAGAAAGTGCAACTTCTGGGTCATGATTATTGAGCCACAAGAGATTTAGTGAAGGGAAACGATCAGCAGCGGAAGCAGATTCAAGTCAATCCTCATTAGGTTAATTAAGATAAATGACTGTGCCATGAAAAATCCCCCCAAAATAAACCAGAGGATACAGTATAAATAATCTAAATGCTCAAAAATCATCAGATTCCTTTGTGCGTTAAAGTATAAACTCCTCATTCTGGTCATTTAGTCATCTTATTGAATCCTGTTTAAACAATTCAGTAGTAAAATTTATTTTTATAGCATATTTACAGCACAAAGTTCAACAAAACAGGTAGACAAATGATAAAACAAGAAAGAAAACTAAATTTTATTTAAAAAAAGTAAATGTATATAAAAAATAATAAAACAAATTAAAAACAAGACATACTTAATTCCAATTCCAGCAATTTCCCAAAATTGCTGGAATTGGAATTTTAAGGGGGAAATTACTTTCTTTTTCATATTCAGAAAGTTTATGCACATTTGATTACATCTAATTTCTTTAGCTATGAATGTAAAAGTTTCATAATTTATTGCAGGTAAAGCACATGGACCAAAGTGAGGCATAAACTTTAATATATTTTATAGTCTCTTATGTTCATTTTGTATTAGAATAAGTTTTTGATCAATAAATTAGAAGATCAAATTTACAAATGCCAATATAAGATTTCTTTAAAATGTTGTTGCTGTTCTCTGTATTTATTTAGAGTTGAAATAAAACTGAGTTGATATTTTCGCTGACGTAGAATCAAGTACAAACATTTATCGCCCTACTTTAGAGGAGATACCAGATGGGTTTTTGAACAGCTGCTAAGAAAACTTAACCTTAAAGTTAAAAGCCTTTGACTAGACCATCTAACACGTGTCAAACTCAAGGTCTGTGAATCCGACCCGCCACAGCTGTTAGATAAAAATCCAAATTATTTCATGTTCCATCCTCGTTTTTTCTGATATTTACACTTCTGATGGATTGTTAGCTTCATTCCATCACCAAGATTATTGAATTATAGTTTGTAATTTCTGAGAAGAACTAAATTAGGTTTGGTTATGTTATTTTACACTTGTACTTCAGGAAACCCTGGATCTAAACTTCCTCTCTAAATTTTTGGTTAGAATCATCTGAGGCCTTCAGGGAGATGAAACGACACATCGGTGACTTTTAAAGGCCACAACAGCATTGAATTTTAGACTTTTCTTTATCATTTTGCTCAGCAGTTTGAGCTCCTCGCCTGTGATAAACAGTCAGTGTTGTGACGAGGAAGATGAAGTCTTATCTGCGGGATCTGCGCTCCGTGCTCACCTGGGGCGTCTGAGATGGCGGGCTCCGTGTTCACAGCTCGGCGTTCTCACCCATCCACAGCGTGTTGGGCGCCCCGGGGCAGCACGACACCTCTCCCACACTCTCCTGAATAATTCTGCCCCAACCATACGTCTTGTGTCTTTTTTTTTTAATCTCTTTGCAGGCCCTGAGATAATACGTTTCACATTGCAAATCAAATATGTTGCTTATTAATGGGGCGACTTTGGCGAACGCTACCTGCAGAAATGCCGGAGGGGGGAGCTAGAAGAGAGGGGGACGCCGACAGTGTGGTGGTGTGTCTTCTCTCCTCTCTCTGTTTCTCTGAGAACAGGATAAAACAGCTGAGGGTGCAGATTTTTTATTGCTAAACTGGCACACACTGGAGTGCTCACATGCGCTGTATGGAAATAAGAAGAGCCAGGGTGTGGCGGGTGGCTATGCTGGAAAATTAGTGAGAGATAAAGTATTTTTTTCTGGTTTCAGTGGGCCGCTGAAAGCACCAACACAAACAAAGCCTCGTGTTTGGGTGGCAACAATGACAACAGTGCCAGTTATTTTCATTAACTACCATCTGGCTCATTATATTCCTCCCTATTCAGACATGGGCCCATGCTCTGTACACTTTGTTTCTTTCATGAAATTATCTGAGAAAGCCTGCCTTAATGCACAGAGAAGCTGTCGACGTCTGCATGTGGAAATGCAGAGCGAAGCCGCGCCGTGCCGCTAACTTGGCGTCATTTCCTCGGATTCCGCACAGATTGCACCGGCTAATTATGATCTAATAACTGGCAGACTGTCTGTTTCAATATTATTACAGGAAGAGTAGGTTAAATGAATAGCTCATCATCTGCCCCTGTATCAGTCATGTTGTTTTAATGATCATAATTCCACCATTAAATCTTAATAATACGTCAAGATCATAAGGGAGACATGTCAATTTGGGGGCTTCAATGAGAATTAAGCCAAGGATTGCCGAAGTTGAGCCTGTTTTTTCTTTCCTGGAGAGGCCTGATTTCGTTAGCCGTGTCCTCACACAGCAGCAGCAGCAGCACAGCAGAACCAGAGCTGTTTCTCAGTCAATCTGATATCCGAGTAATTAATTTCTAATCTCTGATTGATGTGTTGATGCTGAACCGGAAAGAAGCAGGGGTAAATGTTGCTAGCGCCGACATTCTCCAAGCACATATTTTACACTCAAGCCATGAGATTCTATTCAGAAAGATTAATCACTTAAAGGACACAAACAAAACTGTTTCACATACAAAAAAACAACTGTTAGGTGCATGGTGAGATATACATAAACTAATTCAAACATTTTCAAAACTTTAAAGTTGGCCTGTTATGCTTCCTTGAACAGGGTAGGATATGTTTAGAGGTTAAATGCATTTTTTGCACAAACTCTTTCTCAGTGTTGTATAAAGTACTGAAATCTCAAGAGTCAAGTAAAAGTATAGGTTCCTCTCCAAAATATGACTTTGGTAAAAGTCCAAGTCACTGACTGAAATGTTACTCGAGTTGAAGTCTGAAAGTATCTGAAACGTCTTGTACTTAAGTATGGAAATTACTGTAAAAATGGATGTACTCAAGTAATGGAATGAAAAGTATAAGTAAAAAGTAAATCAAGGCAAAGCAGTTTGAATGACATTTTTTTTATATTTTGGTAAAACTTGTCAAATACAGTTAAAGTAATGTACAAAACCAAGTGCAGGCAAAATTAAACCTGCTAATAGATAAACCTGCAGGCATAATCTGGTTAAGAAAATTAGGTGTTTTGCCTACAAGGTTAACTTAACCTGCTTTACAACTGAATCAGCTTCTTAGTTTCCCCTCCAGGACAGAAAATACAAAGTTTTGTAAGCCTTAAGTTTTCCCTTCAAGTGGTCAGAGCTGAAAATGAGAAAAATAGTCATACAGAAAATACGACCAACATGAAGAAAAAAAGCCGTTAGATTCTCTACTTCACAAACTATTGGTGCAACAACTGGTCATTATGTGGCATTAGGGACATGTGGCTGCTGCTCATTGCCAGACTTTGTGTTTAATGGGAGAAGCGAAACAGGTGTTTCCTATTGGTGGTGATGAACAAGCCCAGGCAAGAAGGACTTTGTTAGGCTACCGACTTTGTAGCAGTCAATCAGTAGGTGGGTCAAAACTCCAGCGTTTCTCTTTTTCGCTTTTTTGTAACGAGTAACTAAACCACACATTGAAAATGTATCGGAGTAAAAGTATGCAATTAAGTTCAGAAATATAGTGAAGTAAAAGTGAAAGTTATCAAAAATTTTCATACTCGAGGAAAGTATGAAGTACTCCAAAATATACTTAAGTAAAGTAGTGAAGTATTTTTACTTTGTTACTATACAACACTGCTCTTTCTTAGATAATGAGATTTTAGTTTGATCAGTTCTGACTATTTCGAGCACCTTTGTTGCCGCCTCTGGCCACACCTACCCGGTTCAACGTTCCCTTCAAAAAGCAGAAGTAGAGCCTCCTGGACAACCAACAACAACACAGCAAGTGGGTTCTAGATCGTAGGTCAACAACAAAACACTTGTCTTTTTCAGCAGCCATTGTGCAGCGCATACAGCGGTGAAACTAATGGAACAAATGTGCTGGAGCTCAGCTTGGGTTGCTAGGTGACGGGCCGAGGTTGCTAGGTGACGACGGGTAGTGCCTGCTGATTTGTGACATTAAATTCCAGAGATTTTTCAAACTCATTTCCAAGACACCAAAAAACATGAACCTATTGCCATAGGAAGTGGCAATAGGTGTTTTTTAACTGCCTGGGTTGTTTTCAGAAGGAGACAAAAACCCAAATGGAAGCACAAAAACATGCAAAATGTAAATTTTATATAGTTGATGACATTAAAGCGTAACTAAGAAAGTTTATAATTGGACTTCTATCTCCATGTTTTTGTGTTTTGGGACCAGAGAAATTGGAAAGACAGGAATAAATCATACAGAATTATGAAGTTTTGATTTTAAGTGAAAATATTTCAATATATATTACATGTACAATATGGACAAAAACTCATGTATAGGTATTTCCTTACAGAATTGCCAGACTGAAGATCAAACTACTGAACCTTTTGTTTTCTACTCCTCAACCCAGATCTGGAGAAAACCCAAACACTGATGGGAAAACAAGTCGGACTCCACACAGAGATGGTGTACTTTTTATAAGAAACTCATTTCTAATAAAACTTTGTATTTAAGTTCAAAACATTGTTTCTGGAATTAAAACATTCCAAAAGAAAAATAAATGTAGGACTTCTCAGAAGTCTCTTTGGTTCATCTGTTGGAGTCTCAGGCACACTGGACTTTGAAATCAATCCAAGAACCTCCAGAATAGATGCTTTTTTGGATGGACTTCTAAACTCTCAACAGGACTTTGCTGCTTTGAGGCAGTAACCTGTCTTCTAATTACTGATCCCTCAAGGATTTTTGCTTTTTGAGGCAAAGTCCCGTCCAAGAAAAGGCTGCTGGAGAAAAGATAAAGTGTGGCAAAAGAAACAAAAAGGGGAAATCTGATGGCAGTGATGGAACAGGAGGGAGTTTGAATAAGACAATGGGTCTGTGAAAGAGTCACACCAAGTAAACATCGGCAGTTCAATGCGGTGGCGACTCGTTCTGGCTCGAAACGAAAAACGACTCTGGGGCCATCAATCTAAATCCAGTGGGTGTCCGAAGGCGGCAGCAAATGAATGTGTGCATGGACAGTGGTGTGTGCGGCAATGCAGTGTCTGGGTGTACCCTGCCCCGAGGTCCCTGCCCTGGTCAGACATGTATATATATATATATATCAGTGGGTGTGAATGAGTCCATTGAAGGGTGGCGTGCCGGAGAGTTAGTGAAAGAGCATTGTTTAGATGTTAAACACCCAATGAATGTATTGATGGACAGTCTGTGCACATTGAATCTAAATTGGACTGGAGTTCAACTGACAAAGCCTACGTATAGTAAGATCATCATGACATCGATCGATTAGTTTCCGTTCAGGTTTTTAACGGTGCATTCACATCAGTCCACTTTAATCGAACTCTAGTTCGTTTATCTAAAAAGTTTGGTTTGTTTGGGGAGGTTTGAATATGCAAAAGAAATGAACTCTGGACCGCCTACAAACAAGGTTGAAATAAACTCTGTTGGGGTTTGAATGCATATGTGAATGAAAAGCAAACCAGAGCTCACTCCAAAATCAGGAAGTGGACTATAAAGCAGGGCATTTTGGGTAAATACAACCAAAACAAAGTGTAGGTTTCGCTTTAGCAGGAGAAATGGGTCGTAATCTTTCACCAAAGACAAATGAGAAATAGAGAATCCGTTAACACCTAACGCCACTTCATTTCTGTTCACATTTTGTGAAGAAGGAAGTTGTTTTCTCATGTTTTCTTTAAATGTTTTTGTGCCGTTTTGTTCAATGGTTCTTGGTGCAGCACCACCGCAGGTGAGGAGGGGAACAGTTTTTTCTAAGGGTTTGGTTCATGTTGCAGCTTTGGTCCCAAATCAATCCGAGTCTTCAAGTTGTATACATTGGAATACAATGTGTCCCAATGTATGAAAACACTGGAAATAAAAGACTGTGTTATTTCCCCATTTGTGATTTTAATGGTTCTGACTATGAGTGTGACCATTACAAGTCATCTACTACAAACTAATACTCCAAGAACTGAATAATCTATTGGTGAAACACTTTTAATGAACAACATAAAAAATCTAGTTGTCCATAGTTCACCCTGGTTTTAAGCCATTTGTGACGCCGTTGTAGAGCTAAGTTGGTGGGTAGCACAAAGTGACCAGTTTCAGTGGTAATCCAGAATATTTTCTTAATAATGCCAAAGAGCCATCATGTGAGTGGTGAAAACTCGACAGGAAAACTGGTCTTTTTTCCATCCATCCATCCATCCATTTTCTTCCGTTTATCCGTGGTCGGGTCGCGGGGGCAGCAGCTTCAGAAGGGAGGCCCAGACTTCCCTCTCCCCAGCCATTTCTTCCAGCTCCTCCAGGAACCCCAAGGCGTTCCCAGGCCAGCCGAGAGACATAGTCCCTCCAGCGTGTCCTGGGTCTTCCTCGGGGCCTCCTCCGGGTCTTTTTTCCAGTTTTATAAAATACTGATGATTTGTGAAGTTCAACAATATCTTCAAGATGCAAACATTATTGTGTATTTTTCAAGTACATAGAGCAGTGGTTCTTAACCTTTTTTGAGGTACCAAACCCACCAGTTTCATATGCGCATTCACTGAACCCTTCTGTAGTGATAAATAAAATATGATTTTTTTTCCCCCAAATTCAAGACATAGGGGTGACCCATCTAGCTTAGTGAGTCACTCCATGACCACTAAGTCTTCTTAAAAGGTAGAGTCTCTGAGAACAGTTCTTCAGCATATAGTCAGAGTTTTCAGCACAGTTGAGCTGACTGACCAGGAACGACCCAAGGTATTTAAAATTCACCACGGTTTCAACAGGTTGGCCATCGAGAGAAACTGGAACTTTAAGGTGTTTAGATCATTTGATAGCTCTACATTCTTAAGAGAATGAAAAATTTATAATAACTAATGAAGACTGTGATATTCTTATTTAATAATGTAATTATATTAGTTGTGTTACCACCTCCACGCCACTAGAGGCAGCACCAACCTCGAAAAGATGCGACTAAGGAGCAGATTTAGAAGAACACCGAAAGCTACAGAATTTGGTATTTACTTTGCTGAAGTAAATAATGACACAAGTTCAAATCTCTGCTGAGAGTGGAGCTCCTCCAATCGGGGCTCCTCCGCAGCTCTGATTGGCTAAGCAATGTAACATGATCCTCTGATTGGCTAAGCAATGTCACGTGATCCTCTGATTGGCTAAGCAATGTAACGTGATCTTCTGATTGGCTAAGCAATGTAACGTGATCCTCTGATTGGCTAAGCAATGTAACGTGATCTTCTGATTGGCTAAGCAATGTAACGTGATCCTCTGATTGGTTAAGCAATGTAACGTGATCCTCTGCAGTAGTGATGGCAAAGTGGGGCGTCATCACGACTTTACACAAGTGAGTCTTTACCTCAGCAGCAGAGGCTCCGCCGAACCCCTGAGACCGACTCACTGAACCCATCCATCCATCCATTTTCCTACACCCTTGTCCCTTAATGGGGTCGGGAGGTGCTGGTGCCTATCTCCAGCTGGCGTTCCGAGCGAGAGGCGGGGTACGCCCTGGACAGGTCGCCAGTCTGTTGCAGGGCAAGACTCACTGAACCCCTGGGATTCGATCGAACCCAGGTTCAGAACCACTGACATAGTGCCATTTTATATTTATAAAAATCCTACTGTTTCTGAAAGGAAGTCGTCACAACATTGCTCCTCTATTAACCGTTTAGCAACGTTTTTACTGAGAAGTGGCTCGTATAATAATCTCAGTTCCACCAGGTGTTTGCTAACTGCGACTAGCTAGTCTGAAGGAACTCAGAGGGCGGTTTGCTCTGTTAGGCTACAAAGTAAGTAAATGCAGCTTGAAGGAGGAGCTTCGTCACTGAAGGCGGAGCTTGGTCCACCCAGTTGTTTTGCGCAGCTGAATGGTTGCCATGGAGATGAACAGATTACTCAAACATGCATGAAAGAGTCGAGGCGACACTCCAGGTTTGTTTTTGATGAGGGAATAAACATTATAACATGATGAAAAGCATAAAAAAGCAGGTTTTACATAATACTGCCCCTTTAAAAAAAATCCTATTGGTCAGTGTAAAATAACGAGACTAAAATAAAAAGACTATCTTTCCATCAATGCTCAAAACCCCATCCTGCTGTTGAAGTGGCCACCTAAAATAGAGCTCTGGCAAAAATAACAATGTCGTTCCACATGCTCTAATGCCAGTTGATCAATAGTAATTACCTACCTGTGGACTTGGCCAGCGGAGCTTCGGTTGCCCCTGGGGGTTTCACTGGAGACGGCTCACAATCCAGTCCCAGGTAACTCCGTAGGACAGACCTTTTAATTGCTTTGTTCGCTGTGAGTAATTGAGGGTTGGAGCACGTTTGCCACGAGGAGTGTGACTTCACTTGGCCTCCGTCTAATTAATCCCGTCACACAAGCCTTCTGCCTTTAATTTTCACTTTGCACACGGCATCGTGAGGTGCGAATACAACTGGAAATATAAGTTGGTAACTGTATACGGCATGCTGAGCCAGATGCACTACACATGCAGCCATATGGGTAGACAGGGAAGTGTTTGTGTGTTTTTTATTTATTTCTGTGTGGAAGAACATATTGCCAGACATCATTTTAGCACAGCAACTGTCCCACTGCTCTGATTTGATCTCATTTACACACCAGACCCAAATCAGATCCGCGGAACTGTATCAATATGGTTTCATTAGCATACTGATTCATCAGCTGGTTAATTAGACAAATTTCCTATAGACTGATTATGCCTCCTGGACCTCTTAGTGTGAAGATGTATAGAGTGCATTAGTAATTTAATTATTCCCTCATACAAGGTGGGCTTTGAGTTTTTTTCTCATATTATTCAACCAAAGTCAAACTGTTTAGAATTGTGCATAAAGGGAAAGGCAACAAAAAACATCTGTTTTGCTTTTATGAAACTCTCACAGAGCTACACTTTTATGCAAACAGCCTCCGTGAACAACAACGTTACAGTTTCCATCCAGAAGTTATTAAGCATTCGCCTTATTGTTTTAGAACTTATTTAGTGAAGAATCGCTCAAATACATGTAATATAAATACATGTTTTTATCTCCTGCAGATAAAACTGAAGGTTTGTTAAAGAGAAATATCTGAGCGTATATCTGCATGAAGAACAGTAACAAAACTCTGGACCAACCAGACAAACATGGCTGCCCACCAAGGCTGAGGGGAGGATTTTAGTGTTTGTGCTGGAGCGACCAATGCTAAGCTAACTAACAGCTAAGACATGAAAACTGTCCCTAACAAGTTACAGACATAACTAAGCTTTACAGACCAACCGGTGTCGAGTCCAGCAGGCGGATCCCTCTGTGAGAACAAAATTATGCCATTTTCATCACGTGTCAATGAGAACCGATCTCAGCTCTTCGAGTGAAGCACGTCGGGGCTAAAAGGGCTCTGGATGGCTAACCTGCCTGAACCATTTCTCGATGTTGCAGCTGTGACATTTAGGCTGCGTTCACACTGCAGCCTGAAGTGACTCAATTCCGATTTTTTTGATGTAATGTAACCTGTATCCAATCTTTTCATGGCAGTGTGAACAGCTCAGGTCGGATTATTTTAGAATGTGACCCATATCCGATACGTATCCGATTCGTTCATCCGTTAGCCTCCATGTTTACTTCCTCAAACACTGAGCTCTTCTTCTTTTATGGCGGTTGGCAGAACACTGAGAACGCTGACGCAATGGCGCCCTCTACTGCGCATGCGGGACACTTTCAGGCCGTTTGCCCGTTTACACTGCAGATCACATACAGGTCGCATTTACTGGCAGTGTGAACGACCCCAGCAAAAAAATTGGAATTGCCAATAAATCGAAATTGAGTCACTTCAGGCTTCAGTGTGAACGAACCCTTTGTTGTCATTTGTCCTCAGCCTCATGTTGTCCGTCTCTTCTTGTCACAACCTCACGGCGAACTTTTCGTCTCCGTCTCTGTGTGATCCTGATGTCTGATTGGTCTGAGTTTATTTGGTGTTTTTATTTAGAGCAGCTGCAGATTATAATTTCTCCAGAAAAAGAGTGACACCTTTCCTTACTCTAATTTTTGTTTTTAAATTAGCTTGTATATAAAGTCAGGTAATAACTAGTTATATCAACTCACCTCCATTTACTTGAGTAACTTTTTGAAAGAAATTGCTGTTAGCAGTAATGTTACTACGCTGTAGTTTTTACTTTTACTTGAGTAAAAACATGTTGAAGTAGTGCTACTCTCACTTGATGCGATTTTTGGGTTCTCTGCCAACCTCTGCTCTTCGGTTACCTAGCAACTCATTCATTCTGTGGTTACCTAGCAACAAACTGGTGAGTAACTTGTGCAGCAGCAGTTGAGGTTTTGCCACTGTGACTCAAAACTGCTTAAAAATAAAACTGGAAAAAAGAGGAAAAGCTTTGACTTGTTTTATTTATTTAAAACAAACAAAACCAATAATTACTGATGTCGACTGATATGAAATGACATCTGTTTTAGAAAAATTATGTTTCAGGTTGGTCAGAAGTTTTTTATCAAAAGAAACTTATTTGTACAAAAAAGTATTTTGCTTGATTTTCCTTGATTTTTTGTTTGTTTTTGTTTTTGTTTTGCTACCTATATGATTTTTCCTAATTTTCATCCTCTACCAAAATGTATACACTAAAACTTTGGTCCATCTGATTATCTAATTTTAAAATATTAAATAATTCATGATTCGATCAGTTACTCAGCATTTGAGCAGACTTTTTCAAGTACTCTTTTATTAATTTCTTGGCTACTTTTACTTGAGTGAAATGTATGTGTACCATATCTATCTCTGCCTCTCTGAAACTCTGTTTAAACTGATCAAAACAGTATAAAATGTGGTCCTCTTTGGACTAAAATCAGAGAAAACTTTGTATTTATTGTTTTTTTCTTCCACACTAGTATCAGACAAGATATATATTTGAAATTTGGCAGAGTTTGGCCCAGTAAAAGTCCAAACTAATGTTCAGATTTTGTCCTGTCAGTGGCACCTTTTAGCTGAGATTTCTGGTGTTGGTATGAATTTAGGAGTCGTCCCCACCTACAGCCTGATCTGTGGTTCACAGGCGTCACACAGCCGAGGGTTTTTATTAGCACTGCCACCTTCTTCTGCGTGTCACCTTCAGCAGCGCTCATTATGTGCGTCAGACTTACAGATTCATATGTTTGGCTCTCATATTGAAGGTACATACTTTACAGCAGGGTGGCAAAACTCATTTTTGTTTTGGGCCAAATCAACATTATGAATCCTCTTAAAGGGCCGGTTGTGCCGAATGTATTGATAAAACCAGTTCACAAACTGTTAAAGTATCAATGAATTTGTCAAATTAAATATTATTGGGCATCTTTTCAATCCCTCCAGGATTTTGTGATTGTTTTGTGATTTTTTTTTGCAATATTAATCAAATTGTTTGTGGTACTAATTTAGAAATATTTGTCCTTATTTATGTCTGTAAATGTGATTTTTTTCATTAATTGCTGTATAAATCATGGACTATCATCTGACATCAGTTAATGCTGAAGCAGCTGTTTAGGGCAAGTAACAAAGTTTTTGACAATTTTTTATAAAAATATGCAATAAGTATTAGTGCAAAAAAGTGCTGGGATTTGTTGATTTTGTGTAGATTTCCATGATAATTCACAAGAAAATGGAGGGACTGATTGACTGTAGAGTAATGAAGAGACCTGCCAGGATGAATCTTTACTTCATTTCGCTTGATAACTTTATTCTGTTTCTAGGCTTGTTGCTAACATGTGTTGCACAGATAAACTTGACTTGTTTTAACAGGAATTTTTCAGTCATGGCTGAAGTACTTTACAACAATACATTTAAGATGTAACAACAACCAACAGAGGGGTTACTAAAAACTTACAGACGACCCATGAAGATTCACTTTTCACTTTGATCCAATCGCCTTCCAAGTGTTTTTTAACTTTACATTTTCTTTGTGGATTTTATTTGATTGTTTTGTTGGATATCTTTTTATCGCTGGTTTCTTTGTGGACTTTCCAGATGGTTTGTATCGCAGAACCATCTGGAAAGCTTTGGATAGTTCTGGCAGCAAACAAAGAACAAAATCTGAGTGCTTGGACAGAGTGGGCTTACTATTACTGAATAAAATAAATTCTTTATCCTGCATGGAGGAAATATGGACATGCACTTATTTCTTACTCTACATTTAAAACTCATTTTTCTTCAGGCTCAGTCTATGCGACCAATCCTGTCTGGTTTTACCTGGAGAGAAATTTCTATTATTAACTGTTAGTGAGTCGCAGAAATCAACTGAAAGAGAGACAAAGCTATGTTTTCTCTGATTTAGAAGTAAATTCAGACATATAAATATTCCTACTAATCTCATTTTTGTATGTCTTTTAAAGGTGCAGTATGTAACTTTTATTAAAAATATATTTTTTTACATATTTGTTAAAACTCTCTATATACTATGACAGTATTTTATAAGAAAGTCAAACCCTTTGTCCTGTGCTTACATTCAGAGATTTGCCACAACAAATCAGAGCCAGGAGGAGAGTCTTAGCGCTATCAATCATGCCTGTGTATGCTGTTCTCTCTGCTATGCTGAAGTAGATCTTGTCATGAATGCTACACTAGTTAGCATAGACAACAGATAAATGGTTTTCCTGTAAAGGTAAGTTTTTTCTCCATCGTTAACCACATTGAGCAGCGCATACATGAGCTTGATTGAGAGCACTAAGACCTTCTTTCTTGCCTGTGATTGGTTGTTTCTGACCGTGAGCGGTGCATTTCTGCAGATTGGTGACAGTAGCACTGGGAGAAGGTGGAAGAAGCTGGAAGGAGGGAAAGACCGTGTAACGTAAACACATAAAATGGGAGGGACACAAAGGAAGAAGTTAATATGTCACGATAACCGATTGTCCCAGAAGTTATTGCGATAAATGATAATATTGTTTTAAGACCAATTTAAAGTAACACAATGGTAATAATATGATGTAAGAACACATTCTCAAAGACCTTGAAATTCTAATGAACATTAAACACTGGAACTGGAAGAGATTTAAAATATCTAAAACAAACAAAACAACAGAAACAACAAATAAAATTAATAATAAAGTCTGTGTAAACCGGACTGTCCAGCTGAGACCAAAAACCAGACTGAAGATTTTTATCATCCAGTTTTTGATAGAAAGAGAGAAAAGAGAAACTAAAAATCTCGTGATTAGTGATTATTGTTTATTGTGACAGGCCTAAGAAGAAGGCACTAATTTCTATCTATCTATCTATCTATCTATCTATCTATCTATCTATCTATCTATCTATCTATCTATCTATCTATCTATCTATCTATCTATCTATCTATCTATCTATCTATCTATCTATCTATCTATCTATCTATCTATCTATCTATCTATAACAAATTTTGTTTTTGCTTAGTTTAGTTTACTAGTTTATTTAAAACAGGAGCAATGTGCAAAAAGCATTAACAAAAGATGCTTTGCACCAGATTTAGCTTATGCTAGCTTCCATTTGTAGTATTTTATCAGGTGAGTTGATGAAAAATATCAAACAAATATCAAGTGCTGCAATAATTTCATATGCTGCCACTTAAAAGTTGATAAGTTGAAAAATAACCTTATTATATTATCTGAGTGGCACTTTGCTGCAGCGAGGCAAAGCGAGGCAGGCGGGCCTCCATGGCGGCGCCGGCGCGTTCTGGTGGCCGTGCAGCAGTATTTACAGGCTGCCATCCTTCTGTTCGCAGAGCATCTGAAGAAAGCAAACTGCACTGTTGCTCACACTCCCCGATCCCGTTGTTGTCATTGGCCGGCAGCCACCAGTCGCGAGCCAACTGAGTTAACAGACACTTCCGCTCAGCACATAAGGAACCATCTGTTTTAAAAAGCCAGAAAGAAAGAAATAAAGAGCCCCCTCTCTTTTTCGCTCTCGCTGTTTTCCTCTCCCCCCCCTTACTCTTTGTACTGCAGGTCTTCAATATAGCGCTCCACTATTATCTTTCACCTTACTCGTCATGATTTGCAATCTACAGCTAGCCAGCAAAATTACTGCTGTGACTACACTCAATCTCTACTAGGCTTTATTGGCCTCTCAAATTGACTCAAAATGGAAAAGTAACCAATTTCTTATTTCAGAAAACTATTTTATTTCATCAGTTTTCCTGGTAAATAATAAACCTGTTGATTTGTTTTCTGCTCTGACTACCAGCTCTTAATGCTTCATCAGAAGCAGCCATTACAGAGACACACAACTCATTTGCGATTTATTGGATATTAGCAAGGTCAGCGTCATATTGGAGCCTGATGTTTGCAACATCTTGAAAATCACGCTTGCATGCACCGTCTTGGCTGCGCCGGGCTCCTCAGACGTGCCAGCTTGTAGCTAAATAAAAATTGGCGGAGGGACGTTTGAAAAAACATATTGTCCTGGCTCAGCGCTCGCTCCCCCTGCACTCTGTTTGCCAAAACAAGACGCCGGGGGTCCGGAGTGAATCTCCTCGCACATGAGCGGTTTGGTGGTGGTCAGCTTGCTGCCGCGGCCTGACCCTGCAGCCTTTGTGTCCCTGCAGTCGCTCAGATTGTAGCGCATTTCCTCGACTCGTCCTTGCAGGCAGGCTGGAAGCGAGCCACCTGCGCCATCACACTACGCCTTTGTTTTCTCAGGAGGCTTATTGAGGAGAAAGGAGCGCTTGTTTTGCAGGTTTTGTGGAGTGACAGAGATATATATCTTTGTCACTCCTATTTATTACATGTTTGGGAAGGGAGTCCTAAATATGTCTGTTTACCTCAGCAAGGTCTATTTTTTTTCTTTCTGGGAAAACAGTTTTCTTTTTGTTGTTTGGTTAGATTGAAAGTTACGGTACGGTACAGTATCAACCTCCTCTGCCTTTTCCCTTTGGTCCTTTATGAACAAATACTCAGCTCTGTCAGAAACAGTCAGAACCAGGAGGAGGGGCTTAGCGCTGTCAATCATGCTCTTGTACAGTTTCCTCCTTTCTTTTTAAAAACATTTTTAGTTTTATTTTCATGCATTTGTAATATTCTATATGATTGAGATACAAAGCAGACACATGACACACACATATTTGCACATGAAAAAACATATTATCTAAATATTTAGTCAGGAACAAATGAAACACACACATAAAGGCTCTCAGATGGTACAAAAAAAAAATTAAATTTCCAAACACCAACAATTTTCTTTAATCTTACTTACCAGCGCCTCATGTATCAAATTAATTATCTTCATCTACGTGGTTTGCTTCTTCAACAGATTAATAAAATGTAGATGAAACCTCCTCAAACTTCTATTTTTGTATGTCTATTAGTCTCTCCAGGGGAAACGTTGCTAACCTTCGTCTAATCCAGCCTCCTCTGTTCTTTCTGCTACGCTACAGCTAGCATCAGCCTGGTTAGCATGACCACCAATGATGGCGGATAAAGTTTTCCTGTAACAGTAAGTTGATCAGCACGTACACTATCATGATAGACAGTAATAAGACCCTCCTCCTGGATCTAATTGGTTGTTTTTAACCATTTCTGCTGACTGAAACAACAGCAGTGGGATGTGGAGGATCTCGATCTTTTCACAGATTATCTGCCTCATATCAAACTGTCACAACACGAAATTAGTTTTAATATGTAAAAAACATATTTTTTTTTATAAAAGTTATAGATTGGTTGCTTTTCCAGTAGTATTAAAAACATACTGATGTGTTTCAAACATATTTTCCCATATTTTAGCATTATTTATGTCTAATCTTCAAACATTTCAAAGTCATTGAAAGATGACACATGAAGAAAACTTACAGTAAGACTTTAATATTGAATAAATTTATGGGAATAATCCGATTTAATATAATTACTGCTGCAGGCCATGAATATGTACATGGATACAGAACAAAACCATGTGTAAAAATTAGTGTGTCATCCAGTTTAACGTGTTGTCTCATTTTGTCCCTCCGGCAGCCATATTGGATTTCCAAGTCAGGGTTTGTGAAAATCCTTCAACAACTCAGTTTATTATTCTGACTTCAAGAGCAAAAGTCAAGGTACAATTTGTAATCAAAAAACACCAAAAACATTTCAGAATAAATGAGTAAATAGTTGCATCCCAAACAATTCCTTCTAATCTCATTTAGACAACTCATCTGTAGATGTTCAGCCTTTATTAACTTATGCAGGGAAACACAATGCCACAAAACAAACTATAACAGGAATAAAGGATATATATAAATATACATAACTGTCAGATTTAAATAAACCAGCAAGAACTTGGTGAATTTCTCTTTCCTTATGAAATTAAGGTGTGCAGTAACAGGTGCATTATTTAGTAGATTTGACATGGCTGCCACATGTATCGTGCAGAGAAGGAATTAATATGCCTGTAGAAAGGAAAGCAAGGAAAAGAGGATCTTCTGCGAGTAATTAATTATTAGAGACTATTTCTAGTCTTCTTCTTAAGCCTATTTAAAGGGCATTAGGTATTATGAATGTGAGGTAGTCTAAATTTACCCTATGATATCTGTCATCATCTACATTGGTATTCTTCTTATTTAAACCTCATTTGCTTTTCTTTCCCTCCATTTTGCACATTTTTCTTCTTATCTAGAATAATCTAATATAGCAGCAAACCTTAAAGAACATAAACTCGAGTATTTGCTAAGCTGTAAGTGACAAATAGCGAGAGATAAATTATGTATATATGCTAAAGAGAAGTCATTTGGGAATTAAGTAGGATAAGTAGGGGTCCATTTTGTGCCTGTGAGGGACCGTTTGGAGCGACGTTGGCTGCATTAGGGAGAGCTAATGGGCTCCAGGAGGGGGTTGAAGGGGCGGCTGGGTGGGGCGGAGTTGGGCCCTCTTTCGCCGCACAAGGTCTCTGGGCCCTGGTGACAGATGGCTGGCCAGCTCTCTGGTGGCTGTGGCTATGAGGTCTGTGGTGAGGCTGATCCGTGGCGCTGACAGCAATCGGCGAGATCAAACGACATTGTGGAAGGTGAAGAGACGGGTGGTGTGGTGGCGTGCCAGACCAGAAGTCCAGGAGCAGAGCTGGGGCTCGGATGTTAGCGTAATGCTTGAAAATTATGTTTTTACAGCGCGGTGAATCACTTCAAAACGTTTTCTATGAAAAGAATGACATTTACCTTTCAGAAAATATTGTTAAAAAAAATAAAATGAACTGACGCACCTAAATATCCCCAAAACAGTTAGCGCTTGAAGAGAAACTTTTATACTAAATTCACATTTTGCACATTTTTCTATTTTCATTTGGATCTCTGCTGCTTCTAAAAACAGACACCCAGATGTTATTTTGGTAACGAGTTCATGCTTTTTGCTGTCTGGAAAATTAGCTGTTTCAAAAACCTCTGGCCTGTGCTGTTACTTAGCAACCCCAGTGGAGTTCCATCCGTTACCTAGCAACCCCAGTGGAGTTCCATGCGTTACCTAGCAACCCAAGCTGAATTCCAGCATGTTGGCTTGTTTTACCCAATAAATAAAATTAATTATTGTACAGCGTATACAGCTTTGATTATTTATGTTGGATATTTAAAATACCTTCCATCTTCAGTGTTAAATATTTGTTAGTATTTAAAGTTTATTGATCTTTGAGAATGTGTTCTTGTATCACCATTAGCATTATATTACGTGAAAATGGTCTCAAAACAACAATGTTATTGTTTATTGCAGTAACTTCAAAACAACAATGTTATTGTTTATTGCAGTAACTTCTGGGACAGTTTATTGTCCAGCAAAGTTTGTTATCATGACAGACCTAATTGTGCTATTATGACCCAGATATATTAATATTTGTAGAAGGATGATGTATTAATGTGTTCCAGTGAGTCTGGGTGTAACTAAGGACCCGTTCATACAAGAGTCTGGCACCAGCTCCTACACCGGCCCGTGGGTAAAAGAGACGCGGCCTGTTAGGCGATTAGCCCGTCTAACGTTCCCGGTGATCGGATTAGACGATTCCCACAGTCTAGTCTGAAGCTACTCCCGACCCGCAGCTCCGGAGAGCATCTCAATATCCAATTTCACAGCTTTCTAAACCTGGACCAGAGAGGCTATTTATTACTGTCACTGTCTGTGTTGAGAAGGAGGGAAAGCAAAATAAAGTATGATTCAGAACAACTGGTACCACTTTAAACCTTAAAAACCCCCAAAGTTATTCATACACTGGCAGATTTAGATGGAAAATGTATTTGGTTCAAGAAAGAAGAAGCAGGTAGATATAAAAAGATGAGTAAACAAGTAATTTTGGTCCAGTTTCTGGTACAAATATCTTACTGCACTTGAAATCAGACAAAACTAGCTTACAAGTAACTTTTCAATAAGATATTGGAGCTTGTTTAAAGTCAATAATGCCTCGGCTAAGTGCTTGTTTAATTGTAGATTATTTCACTTTAATCAAGGCATTTTCCCATGTTACAAGTGAAATAATGAACTAATTGAATAAGTGCGTTTTGATCAGTATTAAGGAATAATTCACTTAAGACAAGCTCCTGTATCGTGCTGAAAACTTACTTATGAGTTAGCTTAGTTTTATTTTAAGTGAACTGAGATATTTGTACTAGAAACTGCTTGGAGAGGATTTGTGTTAATTTAGTTTTTTCTTAAATCTGGAAAAAAACTACTTGAATCTTTAACACCTTCTGCAGAAAAACATTAATACTACCTCAAGTCAGAAGAAAACAGATTAAAGATTATTAAAACAACGTTTTAATAAACCTTTGAGTTTAACTACTATGTGAACTTTAATGAGTTTTTGCAGCAGTAGACTGACCTGAGCTAGCTTTGAAATAGCGGTCAAACCATCAAAAAGAAGAGATGAAAAAGGGAAACGTGTTTAAAATAGGTATCCGTCTGGAAGTTTGTCATTACAGAGGTGCATTTTGTCAGATTTCGCAAACATAGAGCGTTGTAAATTATAAAAATCATTCCCCTCTCCATCTTAAACTGGAGCAGCAGCAGCAGTAATAGGCGCCTCCATTATCGCAGCGTTATAATTTCCCTGCTTTTGCCTCCTGGAAGCCATGTTGTTTCTCTGAATTACCTCTGAATGATTTATGCCCACTGGCCCGGCCACTGATAAACCCCGGCAACGCAGATAGAAACACACTCAGGGCTTTGTGGTGAGTAAACACGGCGCTCAAAAAAAGGCGACTTATTTCAAACAGCCAAACACATTTGGGGCAGCGCGGACGGCTCTGTGTGGTTTCGCCTGTCAAACACCGCCGTGTCGCAGCCAATCAGGGGACACCGTGGGCAACACAAGCCATTTAACCCGAGCAAACACAGTGTGTCACAAAGCCCGAGGATGACTTAAGAGCCTGAGCAAACACTGGCGAGGGCCATCGGGCACGAATCAGGGCGGCCTGGCTGAGGACGAGTCGCTCTCGTAATGGGTTTGTGATGACTCAAGAATCGAGTGGCCATCTGTTTGCTACTGTGGGGGAGGACCACAATTCACAGCTACAGATACACACAATATTAGCTGGGAGTGCAGAAGAGGTGGGAAGGGTTTGGCCGGTGGCGCAGGATGTAAAACATATGTCCATAAATGGTGAATATGTTGAAGGCCGAGGCCCTGATTTCCTGAGCGGAGGCCAGATAACAGGATTTGCATGGTGATGTTTGGCCTCGGCGACAGATCGCCTTTAAAAGGTGTAAGACAAGTAATCCTGCGAGTGACCTTCAGGCTGCAGAGGTGGATGGGGCGGCAGCTCACACGGAAAGCCACCGCATATTTAAAGCACCGACATATTTGCATCAGATTTCAATGACGGGCATTTGAATTTTTACCACAGTCATTTGTGTCTGGTCCGAAACTGTGAAGCTCATTTAAACAGCAGACGTCAAACCGCAGGCAGGCAAGCCTCCGAGGCAAACAGCTAAAGATCCTCCAGTAAAACATTTCTAGCAAAAACAGGACACGTAAAAACCACTGATATTTGAAAACACATCAGGGAAATCTCTCTATATGGGTCAATTCACAGATAAACATTTTGAATAAATATTTTTAAACTAATTATTTACTGTATTAGGTAGCATTAAGAAGCCTAAGAAGATAAAAACGGGAAACATAAGCTGTAAAATACAGATTTGGATGAAGTGTACTCCATTTACAGTAAGATGGATGCTTAAATTCTTAATTTTATGTTGCAGTTTAGGTTTTAAAACATATTTTAGTGCAGAAGTCACTAAAATATTGCCCCTCTAAATATTTTACAATTCCTTATCGCACAACTTTAAAAACATCTTGAACAACAAAAAGTCCGGAAAAAGAAATCCCATGTTTTGAAATATAATACAAACTGCCTACAAAATGATAATTTTTTTTTACTCCATATAGTCTAATTTAAAATAAAAACGTATCATTTGGATGGTTTTTTATTTAAATCCATAAAAATATTCATTTTGTGGGTGGATTCACAGAGGTAATGTAAAACTAAATGTGTGATTTAATTTAACGGATCTTGAGAAATGTGCAGAAAAATTACACTGCATTCTTACTTCTTAAACAAGTGTTATCTGTCAAATTATCAGTTACTACAAAATTCTACTTTTTGTTTTTATATAACACATATTTGCTGTTTTTTCATATTACATTGTTTTAAAGCTATTGTAATTTTTAAGGGAAAAAACCCACATTGATCATTTTTAAAGCTGCTTAGCTGTTTTCTTGTGTATATGTCAGATTAGATGTTGTTAAATATCCTGAGGGAAGCAATCAGGTGTTTAAGTTAAGGCCAATTCCCAACACTACAGACAATCAATAAATAAGTCCAAGAGAAGAGACTGTAATGGGGTTGGCTTGTAACCTGCTCTGACAAATTAAGGCAAGTAGGTTTTTTTTCATTACTTACACATCCGTTTTCATTTTCCCATCAGTGGAAGCAATTAAACAATGCTTCCTTAAATTAGTCATTGATTTTTTAGCAATAGTGACACTTTCAAGAAGGAAATAATAACTTTAAGGCAGTGTTTTTGTGTGTGTGAGAAACAAAAGACAGAAACAATTCACCTACATGAAAAAGTGGTGTCTTAAATTAGGCATTGATTTTTTCAGGTGTCATTTTGGTTAAATGCTTTGTGCTTTTTTTTTCTCTCCCAGACTAAATTAGAAATTAGGAAAGAAGCCGTGATCTGCTAGTTGTCACATTTTAGTTTCCTTCGCAATAAAACTCAAAAACCCAAACTTTATTTTATAAGCCAATTAATAGTTGTTAGTGAGAGATAAAATGTCTTCACAAACCTTAATTTTATCTGGCATATATATATATATTATAATATATATATATATATATATATATATATATATATATATATATATATATATATATATATAATCCTTCTGTTTTTAATTTCTGTGAAAGATTTAGTTACTCCATGTTATCTAATGATTTAATAAAATAATAAATGCAAAACATTTAACATTCAAGTAAGCACAAGATTATGTTTTCAGCAATTCCCATGTGCAAAGCTTACATGTAAATAAAGTTAGTTGCTACTAACTTTAAAGCAGAGAAGCTAATGCTAAAGCGCTAACCTCAATTCAAATTATGCCCTTGAAAGACTACATGAATTTACTTTAACAAAATTAAGCTTTTCCACGGTTCTATTTTCTATTGTACATGTTTTATTGTGTTCTTGTATTTTTATTGTTTGAAATAAAGTTATTAGGGAAAAAGAAACGGAGAACGCGAGGGGAGGAAACGGAACTGTAGTGTAAATCGTCACTTCAAAATAAGAGCATGAACATAAACGTCTAACTACGTGGCAACCGAAACTTCAGGAGATGCCGAAATTAATTTGACTGAATGTTTACAAATTACTTTAAATACTTCTAGTTTGTTCAAGAAAAACTTTGAAGTTATTTAAGGGAAAGTAACTGCGCCAAAAGTTTTCAACGTTAGCGAAAAACCGTTATGTCATTAGCTAATTAGCATTTGCTAATATTTGTTTTCAGAAGACTGTCCTTATCTAAAAGTGATTTTTAAGCAATAATTTATCCACTTTCCCCCCTCAGCTGATTTTTAATGATGTGGGAAGGGCAGGCAGGTAAATTTCCTTGATTTGGTTAGTAAAGTTTTGTAGGAATTCAAACCACAGAAAAATGTAGTTAATTTTAAATACCCTTTAAAACTGTGACATATTTTAAAACCAGAAACCAAATGACGCCTTTGTCAAACAAAGCACAACAATCTTTTGACAAAACCTTTTATGTGATTGTTTAATTATGTAAGCATTAACAAGTGGACATAATTTAGTTTTTTTTTTACTATTTTATTACAGAAGTTCCTATTGTCAATCTCATCCCACACATGTAAACCTCCAAAAACAGACAGACCAGACGGGTTTTTTCTTCTGGATGCATGGATGAAAAAAATAAAATAAAAAAACAACAAAATTAACATAAATCCAGAGCAGCAGGCCAACGTTGCTAAACGCTTTCAGTTTTTTGATTTCCTTTTATCTTGACTCGAAAATACACTTACAATTTGAAGCAGCAACAAAATGTGCAAGTACCTGATTATACAACATTATAATATAACAAGACCTCCTTTATTTCACCACATTATAAACTTCTAAATAGCTCTTTTTGTTTTACCAAAAAGCAAACTAATAATGGCAAAGCAACTTGTATTTTTTTTATTTTTCCAGAAACAAAGACATTGCGTTCACCTGGAACTGAACTGAAAAAATGTAAAGAAAAATATTTTAATGTTTTTTTTTCTTTTGCTGATTAAATCCACTTACTGAAATTTGGGGATGCAATAGGTATTCTGAGTTAATTTTAACTGTACATAGAAGTCACCTGTTTTTCACTGAAAAACTGAACACCTGAATGAAAAATGAATACAAATCAGTTTTTTTTCTCGTTTTTTTTTTTTACACAGCGACTGAGTTATTTCTCTGATGATTATCCTAAAAGATTCCAGTGCATCCTCGTAGCTGTGACCCACAAGGCTTCTTTTTTTTTTAGTTGATGAGGAAATGATGTTACAGCAAAAACATCTATATGATGAAGATCTACAGTTTGGTTGGAGTCATGGCAAAGAGCTGGGTCAGCCTGGAGGCGAGGAAGTTCCCACCTAAACGGCTAAAAATGTCCTTTTTTCACCGTTGCGTCAGTCTTTCAAAGAACAATCGTCACCGTGGAAGCATTGTTAGATTTCCAGTAGAAGATGTTTGCATTAGGACAAAACAAGAGTTTTTCCTTCTTCTATTTGCTTCACGTGTGCAGAGACGAGTTCCTCTCGCAGGAAACCGAAGTTCCAGCCTCATGCTCAAAATGATAATAAAAAATAAAGATAAACAGAATGCGTTCAGCTGTAATGTACAAACATAAACGGGTAAAACGCCAAACACACAGACTCTTGTGCTGCTCCTGTCCATAAAGTGCACTCTGGACGCCAGAAAGACAAGAGCAAAGATGAGTGAGTGTGTTGATGTTGGGCAGATTGAAGGAAGTGCCACTCTGTGTGTGTGTGTGTGTGTGTGTGTGTGGTCAGTCTTTTTCCCGGAGCGACTGTGAATCAGAGGACATGACGGTCTCAGGTGTACGGAGGAGGCGCGGCGGCACGGCGGAGTGAAGGTGTGTGTGTCGCTAGTAAACGTAGCCTTCGCTGTAGGGGTGCGGCTGGCAGTAGGGCCCCTCCTGAACGTACGCCATGTTTTCGTCAAAGTGCGACAGCGGCACAGTGTCCTCCTCGTTGATCTGGCGCTCCATGTCCGTCTTCAGCACCGGCCGCTGGTTGTCGGGGAACGCCATCGAGAACAAGGCCTCCGGGTCGCACACGAACTTGTAGACGTATCTCTCCCCGGCAACCTGGTCGATAAAAACACTAGTTTGTTCCCTGTTTGATGTCGAGACAAATGCTTGTGTTACACGGCAAAAACACAAAATCCTACCAATTATTTTTGTCTCGTTCTTAGAGCTAAGATTTTAGCACACTTGAAATAAGACAAAAACTAACTTAAATGTAACTTACTTGGCACAATATAGCAGCTTGTTTTTAAATCAATGTTTTACATCAAGATTTAAAAAGTCTTGGTTCCCCTGGCATATTATTTCACTTATACGCAGCATTCAGTTTCTATGCACCACAAATTTGGAACAAACTTCCAGAAAACTGTAAAACAGCTGAAACACTGAGTGCCTTTAAATCTCAAATTAAAACCCACCTGTTTAGATTTGCTTATGGCTAAATTGCGGGTTTTAATGTCTGAGGTTTGAGAATCCTGGTACGATGTCGCTCTGCTAAAACTCTGGTTGAGGAGACCCCATAAGGGCAAGTCCTCATATGGATCGATGTTTTTAAATGATTTTATTTTTACTTTTACTTTTAATAATGTTTTTATCTTATTTTTTTTTTTATTTTTTTAATCTCTTTAAAAATCTCTGTCTCTTTCTGTTTTTATTTTAATTTTAAATTGTGTAAAGCACTTTGAAATGCCTTGCTGCTGAAATGTGCTATACAAATAACATTTGATTGATTGATTGAGTTATGGAAAAATATTTTGTTATAAGAGAAATAATGTGCTGCTGAAAAGTTACTTGAAGATTGTATAAGTTTTATTATTAAAAAAAAAGATATGTCAGTTTCTGCCACCATAACAAATGTAAACATGGGGAGTCGACTAAAATCTACTACAGCTATCTGCTTTGGTCAGATTACGATTTTACAACAAATAATTATAACTGAGAGATTATTTTCATTTTCTTTAATACTCACTCACCCAATTCTCTTCAAAATGGGAATAACAAGAGTGCATGTCAACTGAGTGTTGATATCAATGTATGTCAGGAAACTTTACCAAAAAAACTTAAGAATAAAAATAGTGGAATTTACAAATAATCAGTTGGGTATCAATGAGTTTGATAGGTAAATTAAGGGAAAAACATTCTGCAGATTATCATAAAAAAATTCTTTGCATATGAAGACTTTCTTTTACCTTTTGCATGATTCCCTTTTCGTAGTAATAACGAAGCGACCGGCTGAGTTTGTCATAATTCATCGCTGGCCGGTTCTTCTGGATCCCCCAGCGACGCGCCACCTTTACCAGGCAAAAACAAAAACAAACAAAATGAAAGCAGTCCCTGACATTCAGAGGTGGTTTCCCTCTCATGCAGCAGCTGAAATGTTAAACAAACTTATTAATCTGTATTGTCCTGATAACGGTAATCATTCTGCGTCCAGCCTGAGCAGACCTGACCAGGGATGTGTTCATTAGCAGCCTGTCAACACGGCCAGCTGAGGCGGCAGCAGATGTTACAGCACCTGCCTGGCGGACCACCCACCATCCGGCACCGCGTCCAAACTCACAACACCGCCCGCGCCACCTTCTCTCATTCCAGCTCCGCTGCGCCCTCTCAAAATATTACAGAGTAGTTTCGGTCTAGTTTCTAGTGGAAATGTCTCAATACACTTAAAATAAAACAAAACTGACTTGTAAGTAACTTTTCAGCAAGACGTAGCAGCTTGTTCAGAGCCAATAATTACTTTAATATTGATGAAAAAGTAATTTGCTTCACAATCAGCGTGCAGTGCGCCGTTACCTAGCAACCCCAGCCAAGCCCAACCCGTTACCTAGCAACCCCAGCCAGCCCAACCGTTACCTAGCACCAGCAATTCCAACCTGTTACCTAGCAACCCCAGCCAAGCCCAACCGTTACCTAGCAACCCAGCCAAGCCCAACCCGTTACCTAGCAACCCCAGCCAAGCCCAACCCGTACCTAGCAAACCCAGCCAAGCCCAACCCGCTACCTAGCAACCCCAGCCAAGCCCAACCCGTTACCTAGCAACCCCAGCCAAGCCCAACCCGCTACCTAGCAAACCCAGCCAAGCCCAACCCGCTACCTAGCAACCCAGCCAAGCCCAACCCGTTACCTAGCAACCCCAGCCAAGCCCAACCCCGTTACCTAGCAACCCCAGCCAAGCCCAACCCGCTACCTAGCAACCCCAGCCAAGCCCATCCAAGCCCAACCCGCTACCTAGCCACAACCCCAGCCAAGCCCAACCACGTTACCTAAGCCAACCCCAGTCCAAGACCCACACCCCCCTTACCTAGCAACCCAGTATTAGTTCCACTGGCAGTTTATAACTTGGTGAAAATTTTTACATTTTTAAAATAAATATTAAGGAATTACTTACTTGAAAGAAACTCATAGTTCTCACTAAAGAGTTACTTATGAGTTTATTTCATTTTATTCTATTTAAACTGTACTAAGAATTCACACTAGAAACTAGACCAATAATACTTGGTAAAATTTTGTGTTTAGCACAAAAATCATAAAAATCTTACCAATTATTATTGGTCCTTTCTACCAATAACACCACACCAAGTACTAAGTATTAATTTTGGTATTTGATAATCTTTATATCACAAATATTTTATTTTACAAAGACATAGTTGCAGTTTTTGTCTGTATTTATGTGAAAGATAAAAGTTTACAGGGTGTGATTACTTTAGCAAGAAACTGTATTATGAAAGTATAGGTAAATTTTACTACACTACAAAAAACAAAATATTACAAGTATTACACTAGTTGTAGATATCACATAGTTAAAAAATAACTTAAAAGTGACTTTCCGGCCATACATAGGCGCTTTATTAAAGTAAATAATTCCTTAATATTGATGAAAACGTTCTAGTTTTATTTTACTTTTAACATGGGAAAAAGGTCTTTTTAGGGAATTATTGACTTTTCTTGTTGAAAAGTTACTTGTAAGTCAGTTTTGTTTTATTTCAAGTGGACTAAGATTTAGAAACTACACCAAAAATCCTTGGTAAGGTTTCTGTGGTGTCTGTTTATATCCTACACCTGTAAAGCCAGGTGCCGTTAGCTGCGTTTGTCTGCTGCGTCACCTGATGGTATGAATGGACCCCTGCTGGCGGCGGCTGGCCGGCACCGCCACACACCGCCGGGCTCCATGGACCGCTGCCACCTGCTCATCTGTCTCCTGCTTCCTACTCTCCCCCCCGCTGACCAGACCCCCACAGCCGTAAGTGAGGCCCACTGTGGGTGGAGTGGGCAGGCACAGATCCAGACTTAACCACTTTTAGGAAAACATCTTTTGACTGATTTATAAGTTCACATTGTCTGATCTTGCTTTTAAATTCTCATTTTGACCTCATGATATTACAAAAAAAAACACCGTAGGCAGCTTTTATTCTATTTCACTTCTTTTTGTTGCACAAAAGAAGAGAAACCAGTGAATAGGTCTCACGATAACAAATTATGCTAGATGATAAATTGTCCCAAAAGTTATTGTGATAAATGATAACATTGCTGTTTTGAGACAGTTTTCAGGTAAAATAGTGGCAATAACGGCATAATAAAGTAAGAACAAGAACAAGAACAAGATCAATAAATTTAAATTCTAATGAACATTTAACACTGGAACTGGAAGACATTTTAAATATCCAAAATAAATAAAAAAACCAACAGAAACAACAAATAAAATCAACTATGAAGTCTCTGTAAACAGAACTGGCCTAGTTGAGACCAAAATACTGAAGACTTTTAAACCTCCAGTTTTTGGAAAAAAGAGAAAAACAATA
The DNA here is from genome assembly GCA_033032245.1 of Poecilia picta. Lineage (NCBI taxonomy): Eukaryota > Metazoa > Chordata > Actinopteri > Cyprinodontiformes > Poeciliidae > Poecilia > Poecilia picta. The sequence goes on along the minus strand of CM065368.1, from coordinate 6,420,726 downwards.
AATCATGCAAATGTAAAGTAGAGTAAAGAGGTTTACATAGTCTTTTAGACATTAAGACATTTAAAAACCTGCATATCGAGAGAGATTTAACTTAAACTACCATGAATTCCTGTCACTTTAAGTCCAAATAAGCTGTTTCTGGTCAGGTCCCCAACTCAATGTTTACACTCACATATGAAAATGACTGCAACCATACATCACTGAAAAGCAGAAGTGGAGCCTCCTGCACAACCAACAAGAACACAGCATGTGGTTCCTGAATGGTAAGTCAACAACAAAACACTTGTCTTTTACAGCAGCCATTGTACAGCACATACAGTTAATCATTTCAGCCCTAAGCCAGAGCAAAGTGTGCTTCCTGCCACAATGTGTAAATAAGTATTAGTGGCAAAAATCTCAGTTTTCAACCTTAATGTTAAGTAAAAACTACTAAAAACCATATAAAGAAACAATTTCCTGTCAACGACGACATAAATATTTGGTATTTCTGAGGTTTTTACCTCTTCTGGCTCGATGAGTTTGAACTCCATGCCGCGGCCGGTCCAGGCGATGAAGTGTGAGTTGGACGGATCGTCCAGAAGAGCCACCAGGAACTGCCAGAGCTGCAGCGAGCCTCGGCGCTGATAGGACGGGCCCTCGCGGTACAGGGCCGCCTCCTGCTTGATGTCACCTACAGGAAACAGAATGAACTCATCATTTTACACTAAAAACAGATCACATATGCTCAGGAACGTCCGCTGACTCACCTTCGACTTTTTCAGGTACGACGCAGGTGTCGTCATAGAAGTGCCTGGCCACTTTGTCAAACATACAACCTTGAACAAAAACAGATATTAGATCAATTTAATGTCACACTGAGAGGGGAAACGTCACATGAAGCAGCATTACGACATCAGCAGGCGTCTTCATTAGTACCTTCAGTCCTGTTAGTGTGAGCCAGATAGCCATCTTGCCGCAAGTAGACAGAATGGCAGCTAGGCACTTCTGCTGAAAGCCAGGCAAGAACAAGAGTGGGTGTTAAAGGGCCCAAAGGCGGGCGGCATTAAGAACACGATCTCAGCTCTCTGAGAGCTGCCACAGTCTGTTCAATCAATGCACCAGTGGCGCTGATTAAAGAAAATGCCCTCCAGCAGCAGCATTGTAACGCCTCGCAGCCACAGGCGAGCGAACTGTATCTCACTGCGATGCTGGCCCTGGGCCTCTCCACTGGTTCGTCACACAATACCCAAACACGTGTTGATATGATGTAAGGTTTTCATAACGTGGGGACATAAAATGCCGCTACAGTTTTATTTTATTTTGATTTGGAACAAACCTGCTGGTGCTAGAGTCGTTTTTTTACAAAATGAAACCTGTGCAATGGCGGAAATTAACCGAAAAAAATTGTTTAAAAAAAGCCACTTTATATCATAAGCTGACATTGTTTCCACCTTTTACTTTATAACCACTAATCAGGTCTGCAAGTGTTTCTTTCTTTAACAAAAATTACACCATGTAAGCTAAAGCTAATATTTGTTGATCAAATACCTTCTGAAAATCATTTCAAATTGATATATATTGTTTTATATCAATCACAAACACCTTCACCACATTAAAAAAAAAGTAAGATGACCTGCTGGTGATAAGGTTACAAAACTTATCTGCTACTATGGTTAAAGTTTGAGCTAACGGCTAACTCACCAAACCAGGATTGGCCATTTCAAAAATATTTGAAAATTAGATATAATTAATATTTTTTTCTAATATTGTTTCTAACCAGTTTAATCAAATTTGATTGGTAGGAGATAGCTTATTTCTTTTACATAAGATTATTTTAGCACTTCTTTTGCTAAAGCTAATAGAGTGATATTTTTTAGGCTAAATAAAAAAAACAAAATGTGTGAAATTACTAATTAATTTATTATTAATGCCATTCCACAGTTTAATTAAAAAAATAAGCTATCAGACCACAGGGTATTTTTTTCTGTCATTTCCTGATGCAGCCTGTTAGCTAAAGCGCTATACTAGCTAAAGCTGAATGTAGCTAAATCTGCCATTACACAAAATGAATAGATTACATTTTTATTTATCCAGTTTAACACATTAATTATCCTACTGTTCTATTGAGAAGATTTTCTAAAACTGGTCCAAGTTAAGATTGCACTGTTGCAGTAATTTTCTAGTTATTACACATCAAACCCAGACAAGATCTTGAACCAGATTAGCTTTTAATTTTCTTGAAGATTGTACCTAAAGTTTTAAAGAAACATCTTTTTTAATTAAAATCTTGAATTCTAAATGTAAAAGTTAAAGCAACTTTTTTTTAAATTAAACTAATCAGACCAGCAGAGGTTTGGCATTCATTTAAGGTTTTGATAGCATGCTAGCAGAAGCTAACATTAAAGAATGTTTCAAGATAAATGACTACACAGAAAAGACTTATAATTATCCTTTTATATGTATAAAACCACAAAGTTAAACCAGCATTTTCATTTAAACTGGCCGAATCTAAGATTATTGTTTCTTTATCTTGACAGTAGTGGTGTATTTGACATCTAAAGCAATTAAAACAATGAATTTATCTATTGTGATGTATTGTATCTCTATTTAGTGGAGATGATAGCAATGAATTCTTCTTTTATCCTTCCACACAAGATAGTGAAGTAGATTTGCTAACAAATATGAACATTTTAACAGTTACATTTGCTTAAGACTTTTGTTTTTATAACAAACTTTGTAAAATGTTTAAAAAATATCTATGACCCTCTTTAGTTTCCAAACCAAACCCACATTTTTAGTGTATTTTAGTGATCTGAAATAAATGCCAAAAGGCTAAATAGTGACTAATGAAACACTCACATGTTAGCTGAAGATGTAAACTACAGCTCCTCTTATCTGCGTTGTCTAGTTTGTTTTGAAAATATCCCCGTACACTTTAAATAAGACAAGTAACTTTTCAGAAAGAAATATGAGCTTATTTTTAAGTTAATTCCTGAATATTGATAAAAAATGCAGGAAAAAAGTTATTAGTGAAATGATTTGTCAGTGGAAATAGTAAATTTTCATCAATATTACAAAACTATTTACTAAAAAAAGCTCCTGTTTCTTGCTGAAAAGTTACTTGTAAGTTAATTTATCCGTACCCCGCCTCTCGCCCGGAACGTTAGCTGGAGATCCGCATCAGCACCTCCTGACTCCATTAAGGGTGTAAGAAAATGGATGGATGGAGGGAGGGATAATTTAGCCTTATTTCAAGGAATAAATGTTTGCAGCAGAAACTAGACCAAAAACATTTGGTAAAATATTGTGCTTTTGAAGCTGTTGTTTAAGTTTCAAACACACTTTTAATACGTTGCAAAATAAAAGCAGAGCATGGAAAAAAAATTCATAACTTTTATATTTGATATCCTAAACAAAAAAACAAATATTCCAAACAACAACAATGCAATCTAATAAATTTTCTACATCAAAACACTTTGAAAATGTTTTATCCATTTCCTGACAAAGTGTAAAGTTGCAGCGCTGAAGAAAGCAGCCGAAGGAAAGCAACAGAGCGAATGTCCAATAAACACACTGAGGCCCTTCATTTAGGCCCATAAACATTTTTCTGAGCTTCATCAAAGTAATGGGCCTGTAGAGGAAATTGCTGCTAATGAAATTAGGATTCCCCTCCCATCCTCTCCGACAGGCCTGCTCCTGTCGACAGGCTGCTAATAAACACCCTCAGCCTCCATCCTGCCTCTGCTCTGCAGCTGGACTCGCTTCCAAACCAAAAATGTGCCTTATATGGTTTATTTTTATTCATAATGTCATGTTTGATGCTGTTTGACCGGACTAGTACAAGTTTTTGATTGTTTTTACCATCTACAACGTAAAAGAAATGTAGAAAGTTGTTGAAAATCTTTTTTTAAAATTTGTAGTCCTGGGAATTGACGCTCAAAATTAAAGTTTAAAATATTTTTCAGTTTTATTTTTGCTGCTTCTATTTGCCATTATAATGCATATTGCATTATCCATTCAATCACCCAGGCTGTGTATTTTAAAACATTTTTTTTAATGTAATATAATTTATTTGTTGGAATTTTAGCCCAGTGTATTGAACAGGTATGTTGATATTATAACAAGGTTTTAATTACAAAGTTTTGATAATTATTGAGTCAGTAAGTTATACTGTATATTTAATCAAACTGAGATAAGGAGTAGGATAAAATAAGTTTTTACTTCTTCCTGATCCTTTTCAAACAGAAAAGTGGTGGTAAATAATTAGGTAACACTTTATTTGAAGGTGGTGAATAAGACTGTCATAAACGTGACATAACTCCTGTCATGAACATGAATAAGCCTTCATGAATATTTATGACTGTTGTCATAAAGGTCATTACTGCTTAAACCTTTAATAACATAAAGTTACCTAATTTTTAAAGTGCCATCAGTAAAACTTTTATTACAAATTTATATCAGTAATGATTTCTTGGTTAATGTCAAGTTGTCATAACAAAGACATTTTGAATAATGTCAACTTTGTATGAAAAGTGTCATAATTTACCGAATGACGCTTTATGACAACAGTCACAAATATTCATGAAGGCTTATTTATGTTCATGACAGGAGTTATGTCACGTTTATGACTAGGGCTGTATAATAATATTGATATCGCGATATATATCAATATTTTCTTTCCTAGAAAAAAATCGATATTCATCTGCAAGTATTGTAACATCCAACTGTCACCTTGTTCACTCACTGCTTGCTTCACCAGGTCATCAGGCTTAGAGTGATTCCTTCAGATGTTCAGGTTAAAAAGGTATCAAACTATTCAGAGCAGGAACTTGGTTCACTTTATTTACTTTACTAATGCATGTCAGCTACAGTTTGGACTGTTTCAACTAAAAGAAACATGTTTTCTCACCACTTCTTTGATTCATTTTGTCCAGCTGTCCACTTTAAGTCTGTGTCCAACCAGAACCAGGTATTGTGTAGTTGGTGCTTCGTATTGTGGGAAGAATATCGTGTATCGTATCGTATCGTGAGATTATTGTATCACTACAGCCCTATTTATGACAGTGTTATGACAGTCTTATTCACCCCCCTTCAAATAAAGTGTTACCAATAATTATGTATGCACATGTTTTCTCCGTTCTGATTGATTTTTTTCTTGTTTTTAAAAACTTATTTGGCAGGCAGCTAAACTAACTTAATACTAGTAATTTAATTTTTATTTTATTTTGTGCACAACCTGTTTTTCTTTAAATATAGTTTATTTTCCTTTTTTAATTTAAACAGAATCTGTAAACTGCTAGAATAGAAAAATTGTTTTTCTGATTGGAAAACATTTCCTGAATCAAGAATTGAATCGTGACCCTAAAATCAATTTTAGGTAATGAAGGATCCACTTTTTAAATTTCTGATACCGATACAGATGTCTGAGGTTTAGTATCGGCCAAAATGTTTCCCTTTTTTAAGCACAGTCATAAATATTCTGAATTTGTTAACTCTGCAACAGTTCACCTCACTTAAACTCACCAATAGCTTCACAAACTGGTGAAAGCTGTAAAAACAACTTTAATTTGTTCAATAAAGAAAGTGAAACTCGCATAAACATTTGGTCAAACGTCTAAAAATAAACCTTCTTTCAAATGGTTCAGAGCGTAATTAGAAATCCTGAATGTAAAATAAATAATAAGAATGACGCCACTCAGAGCTGGAAGCATAGAACTAGTCTGTATAGATCAATATCAGGACTGACACAGCTATCTATATCAGATCAGTTCATCTCAGATTATAATTAAATGCTTAAGTTTTTATATGTGATCCAGACTTCTTTCATTATGCTGTTAAATTTTAGCAGAGCGTGTCTGTGAGCAGAGCAGCCATGTGTTTCTTCTGGCATTATCCAGTGGTGTTAATTGGTATTTAGAAGCCACACAGTTGTGAAACCTGGTGAGCGCATCTATGGTGAGTGAGAAAACACCAAAAATTCACAGTTATCTGGTTTTTCAATAAGAAAAAACAGCTTCTGCGGCTGGTTGGCAGTGAGGAGACATGAGTTTCTTTTCCTGAACTCATCGATGTTTTGTCTCCTGACTGGACGCAGCTCTGGCTCTGCTTGTGAATGACGCCAACGGTCCGGTGGATGTTCATTCATGCCGCGGCGCCGCCTCGGCCTCCTGATTAGCTCCCTTTAGTGTCCAACCAGAGGGAGCTAACATGAGTGGGAGGTCTGAAACCAGCCCTCCTTCTTCTTCTCCTGTCCTTTTCTCCATTAAAGCTCCACAGGAAGTGGCGAACCACGCAGACGCCCGACCAGAACCCCGGCTCTAATCACAGGCAAACTCAATAAACGACGCCTCCGCTCATAATGTCTCCTCTCAGCAGGGTTAGGACAGCCTTTTCATTAAAGGTTGGTTTTGTTTGTCTAATTCAAGCAGGTTTTAAATGTAAAATGTTTATTTTCAGTTTAGTTCGTAGTAGTTACAGTAGTGGTTTTAGTTCTTAGTAGTTAGAGTTAGTGGATTTAGTTTTTAGTAGTTACAGTAGTGAATTTAGTTTTTAGTAGTTACAGTAGTGGTTTTAGTTTTTAGTAGTTACAGTAGTGAATTGAGTTTTTAGTAGTTACAGTAGTGGTTTTAGTTTTTAGTAGTTACTGTAGAGGTTTTAGTTTTTAGTACTTACAGTTTTTTAGTAGTTATAGTAAGTGGTTTTAGTTTTTAGTAGTTACAGTAGTGAATTGAGTTTTTAGTAGTTACAGTTAGTGGTTTTAGTTTTTAGTAGTTACAGTAGTGGTTTTAGTTTTTAGTAGTTACAGTAGCGGTTTTAGTTTTTTGTTGTTACAGTTAGTGGTTTTGGTTTTTAGTAGTTACAGTAGTGGTTTTAGTTTATTGTAGTTACAGTAAGTGGTTTTAGTTTTTCATAGTTACAGTAGTGGTTTTATTTTTTGGTAGTTACAGTAGCGGTTTTAGTTTTTAGTAGTTACAGTAGCAGTTTTAGTTTTTAGTAGTTACAGTTATTGGTTTTAGTTTTTAGTAGTTACAGTAGCGGTTTTAGTTTTTTGTTGTTACAGTTAGTGGTTTTAGTTTTTAGTAGTTACAGTAGTGGTTTTAGTTTTTCATAGTTACAGTAGTGGTTTTATTTTTTGGTAGTTACAGTAGCGGTTTTAGTTTTTAGTAGTTACAGTAGCAGTTTTAGTTTTTAGTAGTTACAGTTATTGGTTTTAGTTTTTAGTAGTTACAGTAGCGGTTTTAGTTTTTTGTTGTTACAGTTAGTGGTTTTAGTTTTTAGTAGTTACAGTAGTGGTTTTAGTTTTTGGTAGTTACAGTAGTGGTTTTAGTTTTTAGTAGTTACAGTTATTGGTTTTAGTTTTTAGTAGTTACAGTTAGTGGTTTTAATTTTTAGTAGTTACAGTAGCGGTTTTAGTTTTTGTTGTTACAGTTATTGGTTTTAGTTTTTAGTAGTTACAGTAGCGGTTTTAGTTTTTTGTTGTTACAGTTAGTGGTTTTAGTTTTTAGTAGTTACAGTAGTGGTTTTAGTTTTTGGTAGTTACAGTAGTGGTTTTAATTTTTAGTAGTTACAGTAGCGGTTTTAGTTTTTGTTGTTACAGTTAGTGGTTTTAGTTTTTAGTAGTTACAGTAGTGGTTTTAGTTTTTAGTAGTTACAGTAGCGGTTTTAGTTTTTGTTGTTACAGTTAGTGGTTTTAGTTTTTAGTAGTTACAGTAGTGGTTTTAGTTTTTAGTAGTTACAGTAGTGGTTTTAGTTTTTGGTAGTTACAGTTATTGGTTTTAGTTTTTAGTAGTTACAGTTAGTGGTTTTAGTTTTTAGTAGTTACAGTAGTGGTTTTAGTTTTTGGTAGTTACAGTAGTGGTTTTAGTTTTTAGTAGTTACAGTAGTGGTTTTAGTTTTTCATATTTTGGTTTGATTTTTTAGGTATTCAAAAAGGTCAAAGTATTGGATTTAAGTAATAAATCAATTAATCGCATGATAAATTGGAATGAGCTGATTCAGTTATTGCTGATCAACCAGCTGACTCTGGTGTTTTATCACGTTTGCTGTCACCGTTTTACGGACCACCGTTAGTGCCGTAATTTGACGTAAACTGCTTGTACGACAGGAACAAAAAATAAATTTTTCACATCATTTTGAAATTCTAATAAACAGATTTATACACAAAAACAAAGGTTAATATGTCAATAATTTCAACATGTTAGTATTTTAATGAACATTAGATATAATTCCAGGTAGCTATAGTTTCTCCCCATTCGTTATTTATTATTAATTCATTTATTTCAACAGAAATGTTTTCTCAGTTTCAGCTTTTGTCATTTCTTTAGTTTTAGTTAACAATAATAACCTTCCCTATTTGTCACAATAACAAATTTTGCTGGAGAATAAATTGTCCCAAAAGTTATGGCAATAAACAATAACATTGTTTTTTAAAACTATTTTCAAGTATTATAAAGGTAACGACATAATAATGTCTAAATAAAATAGTTTTAACCTTTTTGAAATCTTTAAATCAAGCTGGACTACAAACTAAACTGAAACTAAACATTTAAAAAGTAGCTAACCCACTCTAAGAACTAATTAAAGCTAACTGAATTAGACAAACAATAAAAAAAGCAAACTAACTAATTAAATGATTAATTGCTTATTACCTCTTGGGGCTGAAATGAATCTTCTGCGGGTGAAAAAAGTGAAATCAAGCCGTCAGCTTCTCACCTGAGTCGTAGGTGAAGTCCCTGGGCTCCTGCTTGATCATCATGCTGGCTGGGTAGGCGTGGGGCAGCGGCGCGCCCATCATGGCCGGGTGCTCAAACAGGGGGTCCGGGTACTCCTGCTTGAAGCCCTGAGGGGGGAAGGGGATGCTGGGCTCCGACAGCTGCCGGTGGTAGATGGGCCGGCTGTCCCGGCCCATCGTCGGCGGGGAGGGAAACGAGTGGCACGGCTCAGACAGCTGACGTCGAAATCTGGGAAAACAGTCACCAGACGCATCAGACACACAATAACAGAATAAAAAACGGGAGAAATAATCAAAAAGATAGAAAAATAGCACTTTTTCTAGAAGCAATTAATTGTTTTAGGTATTTTTCAACCTAGGAGGGGTAAGAAAGTACTCAAATTCAAAGATACTAAATTCAGATTAACTCAAATTCTTAGTTATTGTGATGGCTGCTGGCAGGAGAGATCTCTTGTAGCTGCCTGTATTGCAGCGAATTTGAAGAAGCCTCCGACTGAAGACACTTTTGGAAGTTTGTCCAACAAAAAGCTAATTTTTCCCCTCAGAAAGGCAGGAATGAAAGTTTGTAAAAGAAAAAATCTCAATGAAAGTACAGAGCAACTCCACAATGCTGCTGGAAAAAGAGAAAAAAAGGTAAATAATCCTATTTTTAAGGGCTTCTTTTTTCATAGCCATGTGGTGGCCTGTTAAAGTGTCTTTTTACACTTCAAAAACACAAAATCTTAAGTATTTTTGGTCTAGTTATAGTGCAAATATAGTACACTTGAAATAAGATAAAATTAACTTACAAAACAAGACAATTTCACCATGTTGTAAGTGAAATAATCTGCCAATGGACTCAATACTGGGTTGCTAGGTAACAGCCTGGGCTTGGCTGGGCTTGCTAGGTAACGGCCTGGGCTTGGCTGGGGTTGCTAGGGAGCGGCACAATAAACGGAGCTAGTACTTTTTCTTGAAAACCAAGGAATGATTTACATAAAACAAAGGTCTATGTTTTCCTGATAAGCTATTTTTACGTTAGTTTCGTCTTAATTCAAGTATAAAAAGTTATTTGCAGTAGAAACTAGAAACAAACACTCTCAGATTGTGTGTTTTGCTATTATCTAGTGCTAATAGTACAATAATTTCTGCCAAAGTTGTTTTCCCCTCTGGCCAGTTAATGAACACTGTGGCACCAGTACGGTCCGTTGTCAGGGAAACCAGCGGGTCAATGGTGACGTTGCGGCGGTACCTGTGGTCCATGGAGTAGGCGCTGTCCAGGAGAGGCTGCGAGGGCGGGATGTGGGCGTAAGTCCGGTCCGGTTTGGGCGTGGGCGAGCCATGGTGCAGGGGGGACACCGGGGTGCTGCAGGGGGGCGTCACTGGGCTGGAGGGCTTCATTCCTGGGTGGTGCTTCTGCTCATAGGCACTGCGGCAACAAAACGACCCAGATGTCAGGGAACTGTGGCGTTCTGGTGCCGAGTCCAGAACGACACAGATGAGTTGAAATAAGTTACTGCAGCCAAGGTTACAACAAGCTTTGGTGACACTTTATTAGAAAAGATGTGCAAAAGACATAACACCTGTTATAAACATGAAGGAGTCTTTATCTGTCAAGAAGTGTCAGTCGGTAAGTAAAAGTTTCTAGTGAATTAAAATCAAAGGTGGGCAAAGTACCCAAACATTCAAGTAAACAGTATCAAATTACTCAGATAAGAGTAAAAAAGTATTTCGCTTAAAGTCTGATCAAACTATCAATCATTAATATTTTAAAATTACATCATCAGACAGCCAAAATATGAAGTTTAGTGGAAATTTTGGTGTTTCAAAGATAAAAATTACAACAATTATGTAACAAATATAAACAAAATCAAGCAAAAAAAAAAGGTCTTTCAATAAAAAACTGTAACAGGAACTGCAGGTCTGTGTCTGGTGGATTTTTGGTTAAAACATGTTTGTTTTTCATTCAGTGGGTAGAAAATCCAGAACTTTTGCTGAATAAAATTACTCAAGAAAAAAGCACAGCATAGTAAAAATACTCCTAAATGTGAATTTAAAAAAAGTTACTCAAGTAGATGAAATTGATTAAATGTAACTAGTTTCCATTAAGCCTGTCATGAAAACAATTTTTTTGGGCTTTTTCACAATATTATAATATTGTTGTTTTGTGATCATTTTCAGGCAATATAGCGATAATAATGTCAGAACAAAACTTCAAATTCCAATGAACATTTAACACTGGAACTGGAAGACATTTTAAATATCTGAAATGAATAAACAAAACAGCAGAAACAACAAATAAATAAAGTTTCTGTAAACAAAATTGGCTAGTTGAGAATAAAACATCAGTCTGGAGACTTTAGTCAAAAAGGCTTTGGTAGAAAGAGAGAAAAACATGCAAATGGAAATTATTCAGCTAATCTTAATTTATCATATGATTAATTGATTTATTGATGATTGTGATTGCTACCCAAATCTGATTAAAAGTAAGTTAAAAGTGTAAACTTTGCATTAAAAGTGTCACTTTTCACCAAATAAAGCATATTTATTTGGTAAATTTACCAAATAAAGTGTCTTTATTACCAAATAAAGACACTATATTAATAAAGTGTCTTTATTAATAATTCTTTATTTTTGGTAAATTTACCAAATAAAGTCTTTTTATTTGGTAAATTAAAGACACTTTATTGTCTTTATTACCAATAAAGTGTCTTTATTTGGTAATAAAGACACTTTAATAAACACTGGTAATAAAACACTGGTAATAAAGTGTCTTTATTTGGTAATATAGACACTTTATTACCAAATAAAGACACTTTATTTGGTAAATTTACCAAATAATAACACTTGGTAAATTTACCAAATAACGTGTATTTATTTGGTAAATTTACCAAATAAAGTGGTGATATTTGGTTTGTTTACCAAATAAATAGACTTTATTTGGTAAATTTACAGAATAAATTGTTATTATTTTGGTAAATTTATGAAATAAATACACTTTACTTGGTTAATTAACCAAATAAAAACACTTGGTAAATGTTCTAAATAAAGTGTATTTATTTGGTAAATATACCAAATAAAGTGTATTTATTTGGTATATTTACCAAATAAAGTGGTGATATTTGGTTTGTCTACCAAAAAACTCTTGATAAACATTCACAACAGCAGTCATAGGCGTTCATGAACACTCCTTCATGTTAGTAAGAGGTTTCATCTGAGCGTCTTGTGCACAGCCCTTCAGATGAAGCGTCAGCCATGTTTTAAGAGGCGAAGTGCGCGGCGGGCCACCTGATGCTGTACGGACACTTCTCCCCATACTGGAGCTTGAAGGGCCGCTCCTGACTGCAGTTGGAGCTCAGCTCTGAGCACGGGCTGTGCAGCTCCCGCTTGATCTTCAGCTGCAGTCCGTGGAAAGCCACTGCAGGGTGAGACAAGGAGACAAACACACCTGAATCACCCCGGAGTCACATCAAGTTTAGCATTAAAAGGACATTTTTAAGGAGATCAGGAAGAAGAATAAACTCATACACTGCAAAAACAAGATCTTTCCAAGTAATTTTGGTCTCGCTTCTAGTGAAAATGTCTTACTACACTTAAAATAAGACAAATTAACTTAAAAATATATTTTCAGCAAGATATAGAAGCTTGTTTTAACTCAATAATTATTTAATATTGATGAGTTTGTTCTATTGACAGTAAATGAACTTAAAACATGGGAAAATGTTTTGTTAAAAGTTAAATAATCTGCCAATAAAGCTAGAATTTTTTCATCAATATTAAGAAATTATTTGCTTAAACAATCTTCTACATCTTACAAAAAAGTTACTTGTATGTTAATTTTCTCTTATTTGCACAAAAACTAGACCTAAATTACTTGGTAAGATTTTGTGTTTTTGCAGTGTAATTTACACACAGAAAACAACAAAAACAATCATTATGGTTTTTTTAGTGCAAACATCTGATTAAGACAAAACTAATGTAAAATAAGATGAAATCAGCAAGATGTAAGAACTTGTTTTACGTAAATAATTCCTTTATGTTGGTGAAAAAGTTCTGGTGCCACTGGTTGATTATTTCACTTATAACATATAGAAAATATCTGGTTATAAGTACATTTATCTACCAATGGAACCAGAACTTTTTAATCAGTATTAAAGAATCATTGACCTAAAACAAGCTCTTTGGACAAGGACAATAAATTATTGATTAAGTCTTAATTCTGGTAGCAAAGAAATGTTTTAGCTCTGCTTGGTTAAGAACATGAACTCCCAGTTTTATGGAATTAAATACAGATTTACATTATGGAAAAAACTACTTAAAATTCAATCTAAATGGAAACCAGTAACTGGATCCATGTTGAAACACTTATATTATACTTATATATTTTGGACATACTTGATGAATATTACACTGTAAAAAAAATCTGTAAAATATACGGTATAACACTGACAGTTGTCAGCTGCCAGTGTTTTACTGTAAATTTTACAGATTTTTTTTTACAGTGTAGCCTTTCTTTATACAGAAATGTATTTTTGTTTTCTTTTTCCTTCAACGAAAAGTAAACATCTCCTCACCAATTTACGGTAATTTATTTTTGTTAGCGTTTTTGTGTAGCCGTTTGAACCCGTTTTGAAATGACGTATAAATAAATGTGACATCTGTCGTCTCCAGATTCAAACAACATGTTTTGTCTTGTTTGGTGTGTAGTAGGGTTTGTGTTTTTACAGTGAAACACAGACTCCACCTGCCCTCCATTTTGACATCTCAGGACGTCACCAACACAAACAACTCACTTCAAATCTCGTTAGTTTCTGCTGGCGGTTCTCTGCTGGAGAAATATGACAATCATAAAATGGGCTCCTATAAATACTTTATCTGCTTTCAGCTGGCTGTCAATACGTTCCAGACGACAACAACGGGCGCATTGATCTGCCGGGCCGGACCGGGCCGGGCCGGGCGGGGCGGGGCCGGCCGGGGGCCCCCGCCGTGAGCCGGGTCCATCTGAGAGGATGTTAAGTGCCTGATCAGTCCTGATTAACATCCCATCATCTCGAGTCATGATCAACGCTAATCTAATCGACTGGGTCTCTGAAGGAAAGCCCAGTCAGTCGGTCAGAATGAAGCCCGGCTCGGGTTGCCTGGCCGCGTCTCGCTGACAGCGGATCGGTTCTGGAAGCAAAGGCAACACGCTTCGAAAAATAACACAAATCATACCAAGCATCTTGGTATTTTGAGATTGAAGTCAGAATTACAAGAAAAAGTCAGAATTCTGAGATTAAACTCAGAGTAAAAGAGTAAAGAGATCTGAGATTAAACATAATTCAAGAAAATAATCTGAGATTAAACCTCAGAAATCTCAGAAAATAGTCAAAACTCTGAGATTAAACTTAGAATTATGAGAAAGGGGGTCGGTTCTGATTCCTGAGTTGAAGCGATACCACACTTAAAAAAATACACACAATCATACCAAGTATTTTGAGATTAAAGATGAAATTATGGGAAAAATGTCAGAATTCTGAGATTAAGATCAGAATTCTGAGAAACAAAATCGGAGATTCAAGTCAAAATTCTCTGAAAATAATCATATTTCTGATGTTAAAGTCAGACCTCAGAGAAAATAATCTGAGATTAAACTTCAGAGTCCTCTGAAAAAAGTCAAAATTCTGAGATTAAACTGAGAATTATGAGAAAGGGAATTGGTTTTGACTCGAGTTGGAAGCAAACACAACACACTTTAAAACACACTCTGTCTTGCTAAGTACTTTTTAGTGTTTTGAGATTAAATTCAGAATCCTGACGTGTTTTGGTATTTTGGTCTTCGTCAGTGGTCCAAACGTTTTGCATGGGGTCAAAAAAGAACCACAAAATTTTAACAGCAAACTATTTTATTTTTTGTTCTCATCTGTTAAATAAACTAAACTCACAACAAAGCAGTCAGATTTAGGTAAATTGTATATTTAAAACAAAAAACGGAAAAGGTCCTGCAGGTTTGCCAAAAGCAGCAAACCATGCACAAAACTCTATTTTAACTGATCTTTATTATTAAAAGAAATGAAATTAAAAGTAAAAAACCTTAATGAATGTTTTGTGTGTTCAGGGAAAACCTCCCTGTTGTTTGTAAATCTGCATCGACAGCCTGATCCAGGGCCACTCAGAATTGTTCCGAGGGCCGCAAATGGCCCCCGAGCCACAGTTTGGACACCCCTGCTCTACGTATCTTAATACACCTGAAATAAAGCAAAACTAACTGAGAGAAAGTTTTAATATTGATTTTTTTAAAGTACTAATTCCATTAGCAGATTATTTTATTTATTACAAAACATTTTTCCAGTTAATTCCAATAATCCAGTTATTCCAGGTTACCTGCCTCAATCCGTTCAGGCTCCTCCCATCTGGATGAAGATATTTCATCCAAAAACATAAAAATAACCAGAATTATAAGGGCCGCTTCTTATAAAGTTGCCATAAGCTTCCAATTTAGCAAAGTATTTCACTTTATATATATTTTTTAAAATGTCCTAATAATGATACCATATTAAAAGATCCAAGTGATGGAAACTGGGTCATTTTGAATCACGTATTATTTATATTTATTGTTGTTTCAATCTAAAGTTTCCTGCCTGAAAACAAAGCTGACACTGCAACCAAATCTACACAACGTTATTAATAAAGTTGACTGATTGATTCCTATGTAATAACAAGTACTTACTTATCCATATTAAGGAATTATTGGATTTATAATCTTGTATTTCTTGGTGAAAAGTTACTTGTAAGTTTGTTTTGTCTTATTTCAAGTGCACTAAACTAGATAGAAAATACTTGGTAAGACTTTGTGTTTTTATTGCAGCATTAATTAATTAAATTTTTGTCTGATTACTGAGAACATTCTAGAAGATTCAGTTGGTAAAGATAAAACTGGCTGAGATTTTGAGTTTTTGCAGTGTGATATATTTGCACAAAGGTGGAATCTATTAACTAATTAAGTGGCTTAAAAAGCAATTTAGTTTCAGTGGATTTTAAATTGGAACATTAGGAAAAAGAACAGGGAAACTAGACAAAAGTAGTTTTTGCAGTGCAGAATGCATGAGCAGAAAGAGAGATGGAAACTTGACGAACTGTCAGCGAAGCTGCAGCACAAACATTGAGATCCAGCAGCTGTTTTGGGTTTTCCTCTCCTCTGCCTGACATCTGCTGCGTGTGCAGGGGTCTGTCCGCCGAGCGCCTGGGGCCCCGGCCGCACGGCCCCGCATGCCGGGCCCCCAGGGGTCGTTCGCAGCCCTCGCTGGGGGGCCTGACCTTTCCAGGCCATCGATCGGAGGTCAAAGAGACACTTCCTGAGGGGAGACCTTTTGACGGGGCTCGTTTAGACGGTACAGAGTCAGAACGACGTCTGAGCTTCGATCGTCACGATAGAAACCGTCATGGGTTTGATTATCAGCCGATACGGAACAAGATTACAGCCACTTAAAAACAAGAAATCTAACTCTGATGAAGAGTCTGATATAAAATCGTAGATTAAAGTCACAATTAGTATTTTTTTCAGTCGCCAAATGGTTTGAAAAAAAAATACTCGGTTTTAATTCTCACACAACGACTATATGGTTGTTTTTTGAGACCAAAAATGTTTCTCAGCTGCTGAATTTGTCTTTCTTAGAAAAAGTAGTAGGCTCCTTCCAGCCAGCTGACCAGCAATGTGCAGCAACAGGTGGGGGAGGGGAGGGACGGGACACAATTTTAAGCTATAAACATTCAGGTAAATGTGTTGTCTGAAATCTCATTAAAAGGATTTTAATCTGTATAATAGAAACCTTTTAGCTGTTTTGGTGGAAAACACATGTTGTGAGTTGAACTGGAGTAAATAATCTTAGTTCAATTTACATAAAGATAAAAAAAAATAAAAACCTGTTTTATAGGTCACGACAGCTAAGCAGCTAAATGACATCAACACTAGTTGCTAACACAAAAGATAAACTTTAAAGCTCTAAGACTGATGAAGACAACAAAACGTCTCCAAAAGAATTTATAAGGTAATTTCTATAGATGAAACAACTGATAAAATAAATTACCTTGTAAGTAAAATGTAGTTTAGACCCAATGGCAAAAATATAAACACTGCAAACACACAAAATATTTCTAGTATTTTAATTTAGTATTTCTAATATTTTAGTATTTTAGATTTAGTTTAGTGCAAATATCTTAGCTCACTTAAAATAAGATAAAATTAAATTACAAGTAGCTTTTCAGCAAAAGTTACATGTAACTTTTCAGCTACATGTAACTGAAAAGTTACAAAACATTAATTAATATTAATTAATACAAATGTACTAGTTCCATTGACATATTATTTCACTTATAAAAGCATTTTCACCCTTTTACAAAAACATGACATATCTAATACTGGGGTTGCTAGGTAATGGGCTTGGCTTGGCTGAGGTTGCTAGGTAATGGGCTGGGCTTGGCTGGGGTTGCTAGGTAACGGGCTGAGCTTGGCTGAGGTTGCTAGGTAACGGGCTGGCTTGGCTGGGGTTGCTAGGTAACGGCACAATGCCTGTTGATTATGAAATAAATGGAACAAGATCTTTTTCATCAATATTAAGAATTTATTGACTCTAAACAAGCTGCTATGTCTCACTGAAACGTTAATAAGTTAGCTTTGTTTTATTTTTTATAGATATTTCCACCAAAAATACTTGGTAAGATTTTGTGTTTTTGCAGTGTATGTGCTGAAATTTAAAAAGTAACAGAAAATGACGGAAATTTAAAAAGGTCTTACATTTCTTGTGATCTAAAATATTTTGATATGATCGCGTTTTTGATAAAAAACGCAAACATTTGCTCATTTTATGCTTTCATTGTATCGAACTCCCCAGAAGTTGAAACCATAAGTGGATTTTCCCAACATAGGAACAAACACAAAAACATAAACTACTACAATTTCCAACGCAGCAGATGGCAAAACTCTAGTTTTAACTTCTTAATTTAATTAGAGTTAAGAGGTGAAAGTTTCTCGGTTTGCGTGAGAATCCCTCAGAAAGACTTGGCTGAGCGTCGCATCGGGTCGTAACAATGCAGCAGCACAGGGTCTTAAATTAGAAATGGAAATGTCACAATAGATTTCGTCAGCAGGGTGCCAAGGTACACAAATCAATAGCGAGGGCATCGCCTCTGACTGAAGCAGAGACTTCCTTTTCAGTCCAGAATGTCATGCCCATCATGGCTTGATTGCTCTCATTATCTACATATTGATTAATCAAGAAGGAAAGGAGAGAGGTAGTTAGAGCAATTATCAGGCCTATTTTTAATGCTAATGTTTTTGTGCTATTCTCTTAAACATTATTAGTTTTCTCAGGTCTTTGCTGTATGGATAGTAAAAGATATTTATCGTCAAAAACCTTTAAGCCTCTTCAATCCAGTTCATGTTGCTCTTAAAAGTATTTTGCACCGATTAGCAGATATAATTTTATTTATCATTAGAAGCATTCATTTATGTTTTGCTTTTGGATATTTGGTAATAATAGTTAAGTATATTGGTAGTAAAGTACACATTATTACCAAATAAACTTGACGTTCTAACAGATAAAACGTATGAGTTACAAAATCCCATTTAAACAGCTTTTATCACTTTTATTATTTTTCACAGCATTTCTTGATCTGGATTTTGCTTTTCTATAGAGAATGTTTAAATCAAAACACAAAACCAAATTTTGCTGGACGATAAATTGTCCCAGAAATGTCTGCAATAAATTATAATATTGTTGTTTTGAGACCATTTTCAAGTAATACAATGACATAAATAATGCAAAAACAAACGTTTGACAGAAAACATCCAAAATTAATAAACAAAACAACAGAAACAATGACGAAAATGAGTGAAAAAGGGACCAAAACATCAAACTGGAGTTCAGTTTTGGTTGAAAGAAAAACTCTAATTGATGCAACTATAAATTACAGAGCTTGTTTTAATTGAACTAATTAATTTATTGTTTATTTTTCACAACTACCTGCATTTCTTAACCTGCATCTTTCCTTTCTGTGGAGAATGTTCACATAAAAACACCAGTAACCCGCCACAAAGAGGAAAAACGACAGACAGAAGCTACTGAGCTCGTTTTAGTCAACCGCCTCTTGGTGACGGATCTGTTGGCCCAAACTGCTGTGAACTCTTAGGAGCAAATTGTGAATTTTGGCAGAACCGGAGCCGACGTTTGGCAGATATTTCTCCGGTCCATTCATAAAAAAGTTCAGGTCTTTTGGCAGCGGTGAAAAACCTCCCATTCCATTTTCACCTGCTGCAGGCGCTCGGCTCTGCTGCTAAATGATGGCGGCTCGGATGTGCCGGCAACGTGTGGCCTCATTTTACACCTCCGCTCCTCCTTCGTTCCCTGCTAAGTTATGCTAATGGTAAGCATCTGTGTTGGAGTTTGAGACAAAGAAATTTCTCCCGATTCTCCTTCAGCTTTGTGACACTTTTGCTTGGCATGCTGGTTGGATGGCGGAGAGCAGAAAGTTGACATTGAGGACGGCTGTCCTGCTTGTTCAACATGAAAAGGTCGTGAAATTTAAGGTGGAAAAAACACAAAATGAGCCAAAAGTTTACTGGATCATTTGGTTCATTTTTACAGTTCACACCAATGCAAACTGGATTTCATTCTTTTACTTTCTGTTTTGATGGGAAATGAAATAAATTATGTTGCAATAAACAATCGATTAATCAATCCAGTTGATCACAGAGACAAATTAAATCAAGCTCAGTAATTATATTTATATTTTGACTTATAGCTTTTCCTCTTTTCTTTATCTCTTTATACCAAAGCTGATCTTCAATCTTTTGTTTTGGTCTCAACTATCCCTTTTTTTGAAGGACAGTTTTGTTTATAACTCTTTTTGCTCCTGTTGTTTTCTTTGTTTATTTCGGATATTTAGTGTTAAACATTCATTAGAAAATAAGGTTTATTGACCTTTGAGAATGTGTTCTTTCATTATTTACGCCATCACCATCATTTACTTGAAAATGGTCTCAAAATAATATTGTTTATCGCAATATCTTCTGGAACAATTTATCGTCCAGCAAAATGTGTTCATCTAACTGGTTTATTTGTATTTTTATTTATTTTTCTCTAAAGAAAAGCAAAATCCAGAGTAAGAAACCTAGATAGTTGTGAAAAATAATAAAAGTTGTAAACACTGTTTAAATGTGATTTTTTTTTTACCTCATGATGTGTCAAATATGATACAAACACAAAGAACAGAAAGCCAGGTGACATTTGACATGTTCAGGAAACAAAAAACAGTTTAATTTTGAAATAATATGATTTTTTTCTTTTATCAGTTCAATCAAAAATCACTGATTGTCAAAATTCTCATCAAGACTTCTTAATATGATCAAAAACCCAAATTGCAATATAATTGTGGATTTTATCCCATATTTAGTGATCTAACGTTGATGACAATCAGTGTTTCCAGGCATTATTTCTTATAAGCCTCAAAACCTTAAAACCAAACTTAAGTACCAATAGCTGCTCTATCAATCTAATAATGCTCAATTCTGATTTTTTTCCCAAATTACCATGTATGACAACACTTTCAGATGATGAAAATGTTAATTATTAATTGTTATTTTAATACATTCTTCAAAAGAAAAGGGAGGCCCAATAAACTGCAATAGACTGGAGTTTTACCATTATTGCCAAATATCCAAAAGTAAAATTTAAATGAATTTTTATTTTTTCGATGAAAAACATCAGATTGTGTAAAATTATATCAACTCGTTTATACAAAATACTTTTATGAACTCATTTGTTCTTTGCTAATCCTAACTGATTTGCACATGCAAATATGAAGCTAACCATGTAGCATGATAGCTAAATTCATCTTATATTTTCAGATAAACTAAACACAAATTTATTTATTTTATGCACAGGTAATACAGATTTTGCTAATGTTAATGTATCCTACTAGCAAAAAAAAGATTAGCATTAGCTTTAGCATTAGCTGGTTTTAAATGTACCAAGCTAGCAAAAAATTTTTTACCAATCCCGTCACGATATAAATTCAGGCAAAATTAATGAGTAGATCATATTTTTACACCATAAAACAAATTTTCCCCTTAGAAATGCTAACAATTTTTAGCAACAAGCTAGAAAAGTAGCTAGCTAGCTGATTAAGTATTTATCTGAAACTGAATATTTTTAGAATAATTGTGTCGCTGTCATTTGGATTTATGGAATCTGATATATTTATTGGTACTTTAAACCAAAACCATGTTTTGAGTCGAAATAAAGGACAGATTGACAAGACGGCAAATAAACTGTCACTAGTGGTCTTCAAATTCCTGACACATAAAACTTTAGCTTCGTGTTTTTACTAAATGTGGCCAAATTTCAGTCAGGCCTGCACCATTAATTTTAAAAGATGAATGGTTTAATAGACATTGAGCCCATAAAAAGCTACTGTAAAACACTGGACGTCTTTCTTTATAAACTGACCCAAGTAAACAGTTACTATTGAGTTTTAACTGAGTCAAGACATTTAAAGGCTTTTTATGGACGACTAAACCACATTAACTGAGGGAAAAGTTATATTTTCTATGTATTTTAGAATATATTTTCTCACAGTTCTTTCATTGTAAATGTTGGATTATTGAAAAAATAAATAAAAATGTGATTTCACAACAGAAACACAAAATCTTACCAAGTATTTTTGGTCCAGTTTCGAGTGCAAATTTATTGTTACACTTAAAATAAGACAAATTAACTGAAAAGCAACTTTTCAGCAAGATATAGAAGCTTCTTTTAAGTAAATAATTCTTTAATATTGATGATAAAGAACTTGCTCAATTGGTAGATAAATTAACTTATAATATAGGAAAAATGTTATTATAAGTTAAATAATCTGTCAAAGGACCTGGACCCTTTTCATCAATTTTAAGGAATTATTTACGTAAAACAAGCTCCTGTATCTTGCAGAAAAGTTACTTTTACGTTAATCTGACTTATTTCAAGTGAACTAAGACAAGAAACTAGACCAAAAATACTTGGTAAAAGTTTGTATTTTTGCAGTGGAATAAAAAAATCTGCACTATTCAGTCCCACTGAGTATTTCTGGACATCCAACAAAAACATCTACTGTGTATTTTCATAAACAAAATGGCCGCTTTTCCTCCAGTTCATTCTGCTCAGTGTTTCCACCTCCACCTCAGCGGCCGCACCTCCGTGTCTCGGCCCGGTGAAACCCATATGGGATGCCTGCTCCAGCGCCCAGGCCAGCCCCGCGCGGCGCGGCGCCCTCACCCCCCCGCCATCTGTTAGCGCCCCTCCAGTCTGCGGCAGGTTTGCCAACAGGACAATTCAGATGGTCAGCAGCCTCCTGCCATCATGGCCGCCCACCCCGGCGTTACCTCTGAAGGACAACGGGACAGTCTTGGTGACCTCTGCTTCTGAACTCATCACTGGGTAATTTAGAGACGCTACTTTGAATTTTTCATTTTTGTCCATTTTTTTTTCAATTGCAAAAACACAAAATCAAAAAAGATTTAAGTGGAAATATATTAGTTCACTTAAAATACGAGTAAAATAACTCATAAGTAACTTTTCAGTGAGATGTAGCAGCTTGTTTGGACTCAATAATTCCTTTAATATTGATGAAAAACTTCTAGTTCCTTTTACTTCACAATCATTGGGCGTTGAGCCGTTGCCTAGCAACCCCAGCCAAGCCAAGCCCGTCACCTAGCAACGCAGTATTGGATACATTGTGCAGATAATTTGACTTATAACAAGGAAAACCGTCTTAGTGTAAGTGAAATGATCTGCCAGTAGAGGTACATTTTCATTAATATTAAAGAATTATTTATGGGCCTGTAAAATAAACAATAAATCAATTAATCACATGATAAATTAGAACAAGCTCAATAATTTCTATCTATCATTTTTCTAATTTTATTGCTTATTTGTGCAGCACATTTCAGCAATAAGGCATAGAAACACAAAAACACAAAGTCATAGAGCAACAATTGAAACATTGAATTTACCAAAAACTGAACAATAAAAATCTTTAATCTCAGCTGGAGAATTTGGTTTATAGACACTTTATAATTAATTTTATTTGTTGTTTCTGTTTATTTTGGACATTTAAAGTCCAGTGTTAAATGTTCATTAGACTTTGAAGTTTATTGATCTTTGACAGTGTCCTCTCTACAACATTATTGTGATATTACTTGAAAAGTGTCTAAAATCAACAATATTATCATTTATCGCGAAAACTTCTGGGACAATTTATCGTCCAGGATCATTTGTTATTATGACAGGTCTAATTATTTAATTATTTACATAAAAAAAGCTTTTTATTTCTTGCTGAAAAGTTACTTGAAAGTTTGTTTTGTAAAATAAGACATTTTCACTGAAAACTAGACTAAAATTACTTGGTAACCTTTTGTGTTTTTGCAGTGCAGCTGCTCAAACTATTCGTAAATTAGGTGAGAGGAATAATTTATTATTATGCAAAATAAGATATTTATTATCAAAACTGATAATAAAATGTCCGACTCATCCATATTTAAAACCTTTAAACCTATAATCATTGTTCAGCTGTTGCTCTTGGGGCTAAAGGGTGATGGAAATCGTGCCGTGGGCGCCCACTTTTGTGCTTTTTCTCACAGTTTCATGCCTATTTTGGCTCATCTGAAAGACATGTGCTCAGTCCGAGTCCCACTGCGCTCCACTCTCTCAATTTCTGTCCCCACCTTGGCTTCACTTCCTCCAGAGACGGAGCGTGCCAAGCCTCCATGTGCCACCAACGTTCACAGCCAGGTGATGTTTGTGCGCTCTCCTTATCGCTGAGTGCACGAAATCAGACAGCAGCAACACTTCTGCAAGTATTATTAGAAACTTAATTTAATATTCAACGGGATAAATTGTGTATAAAACTGGAGTTACAGCTGTTTTTCTTCTGCAAGACGAGCCGACCCTCCAGTAGAAAAGATAAATGTAGTCACTAATTTTACCGTGCTTTATTTAGAAAACGTAACCACACTGCATGGTTTATGCAGGAGCCCTTTGAGAAAAGGTTACCGTGGGAGATTTAAAAAAAGAAAACGTCGCTTAAAAGGCGTTGGGAGACAAAAATATCAGCTTTAAAAAAGTCTGCCTCAAGATTTTGATGTTTCCCTTATGCAAATAAACCACCAAGAGGAAGAGGTAAACAGATCGTGATAAACTCTAGTTTCCGTACGTCTATCTGCTGCAGATAGAAAGCAAAGATGAACGAACCGAAAGACACACACAATATTTAAAATGAATTTAAAAGAAGAGGTGGATTCTCACAGTGAGTACGAGACGGAGCGGCGATGGTTCTTACTCACAGTTTTCTGTCTGGAAGTCTGGAACAAACTGCTCGTCATTGTCGGGAACTTGAGCTAAAGACACAAAGAGAAGAGAAAAAACGAAGCAGAGGATTTTTCTCTCACGCTCAGACCGATATTTGCAGAACCGAGTCGCTTTGCCTTCTTCTTCAAATTCATGAAGAAAATCTCTAAATATGTTTTAATCCTCATCCTTACGCATTTTTAAAAAATGTAACATCCGTTAAACCAATTTATGTAAAATCTGCATGATTCTTTTTTAAATAATTTAGCATATAATTGAACTGCAGTGTTTTCACTCTTCACAATTCACATTTTTCAACCTAAACTTGTTTTATGTTATTGATGCTGAAATGTACTAAAGACTCTGATTACATCGTCATGCATCTGTGTTTTTTTCTCAATCTCAATTGCAGTTTATTGGCAAAAAAAAAAAACCTGTAAAATTGAGGCGATAATGTGATTTTAAACAAAATAAAAATAACTTTTTTATGTTTTCCTCATTTTTAATTTTCAAGTGATAATTTGGTTGCTTTTATTATCAAGCCTGAATTGTTTTTAAATAAATCTGTTCTCATTTTGATGATTACTGAATCAAATCTAAATTTATGCATATGTGCAGCTGTGGAAAAAATTAAGAGGACTTTTAAAATGACCAGATTCTCCGTTTTTACTGTTTATAGGAATATTTTTGAGTAAAATGAACATAGTTCTTTAATTCTACTAACATGCCTCTGAAATTCAAAGCAAAAATCGAGTATTTATTTGCAGAGAAATGGTCAGTATAAGGAAAAAGATGCATTGCTTTCAAACCTGAATTAATGCAAAGAAAACAAGTTTATGTTCATTTAGAAACAGCAACATTAATGTTTTAACTCAGAAGAGTTCAGTCAGTATCGGTGAAACAACCAGGAGGTTTTCACTGGACTTGCTCTTCATTTTTCCCATAGCTGTGTATAAAATGATTTTTGGTTAAAATTAAGACATAAATCGACCCTGGCTGACTTGCAGCAACTCTCTTGCTGAAGATTTTTCCTTTTTTTCCCGTCTGGCTCCCTCTTCGCCTCCCAGATCCACTTCCGGAGGACGCCCCGTCCATTGACTGCGCCGCATCCTCGGCTTTCCCCCGTTTGCCAGCAGCCAATCACCCATTGCTACCAGTATCTAATTGGCTTCCTCCCCACTGGCGGGTCCACCTGTACCTACCGAGTCAGGTCTGTTCCGACCCAAACCCAGCGAACGCCTCACCTGCACCCGGCTAATGCTAAAATAATGAAGCCTGCGCCGCTCCAGCTCCAATTAGGCATGCACATATTTATCTGCAGAGTGTTTACACTCGCTGACAGCTTCCTCGCATCCCTCAAGTTTGACTCTCTGCAGCAAAAAGACATATTAAATGTGTCATTAGCACTTCTATTTATACCCACAAAGAGGTGAATCCTCATTATCACACGACCAGTAGCGTGTTTCGACGTGTCTGGAGGTCTTGGAAATGAAAAAACAAGAGGCTTTTCCACTTTTATCACTCTTGATGTGGTCAGGGGTCTGTTATTCCCTCTCATCAGAAGTGTGAACAGAGGAGAGTAAACAATTAACAGATAAAGGGGAGAAAACGCACATGCAAAAACATCTTAAAAACCAAGTAAAACTAAGCAAAGCATTAAGTGCCACGTTATAAAAAAGTTGGATTGCAGCATGAAAAAGGGCAGCAGCAGCAGCATGTGGTGGAGTGAGAGGGTTTGGGAGGAAGTAGAGGATGGGTGAGTCAGTCTGTGAATGGGCCAACAAACTCCTGGGGAGAACGGCAGAGCTGGAAGCCATTCACAAAAAACAGGCTGCAAAACCAAACCTTACAAACCGTTTAAAGGGATTTTAAAACGGGCGCGGATTTATTAAAACTAAACATGAGTGTGAAAGACGAGGGGAAATTTGAAAAAACTATAAAAATGTATATATTTTTTTAAAATAAAGAGCGTCTTGAGTTACAGAGGAAGTAGAGGGGAAGGCGGAGGTCCGGAGGGGGTCGGACGTTTACCCGTCATTTGACAAACCTTCAACTTCTCCGTCTTTGGAGTCGGAAATTTAACCCGTCCCTCATAATTCCTCATCTTCTTCCAATTACCTGAACCGATAAATCTTGGAAATGGGAAGGTATTCCTTTTCATCTTAATGGACAGGAAGTCATTCATTAAGTCCACAATCCTGAACCGCACATCATCACATCGACCCACGACAGGCAGAACAGTAATCCTGAAGTCAAACACCTTTTTTCTCCGACCGCCGTTTCGTTCCATCACTTTGGTTATTAAATATTAAAAACACGTCTTTTACTCTTTTACTGCTGATTCTGCCGCACAGTCGTTTAAATATCCCAGGATCCGTAACAAAGAATACTTCCCATTTTTTTAAAAATTCAGGTTGAAGAGTAAATGGGAGTCTATAAATGATTGAGTCCACTTTGTCGGGAGAATTTACTTTTCTGCGACTTGATCGGATTTTAAAAAAGACTTGCAGTAAACGCAGGTCGCAACTGGACTGAAATCTACGCAACTTAGAAAAATATTGGAGCAGCAATCTCAAACTTTTAGGTTTTTAACCAAAAATATCGTAAATATATAACATATTCTATTTTATACTCTTCAATAAAAGACTAATAATTAATTTGAACCTTAAATACACTTTTAAACAATATTTAAATAAAATAAAAAATTAAACAATGCATTACACAATTTGCTGCAATCTCTCTAATATTTGTGCATTTTTATATTATTTTATGGCAGAGCTGCTGTTTAGAAATGTGGCATTTTTACACTAAATTTATATAGATTTAAAAATACATTTAGTTTAGTTTTGGAATAAATCTGAAACTACAGCAAAACATTTTCTATAATTCAACTTTTTCTCAAACTACGACAAAAACCGAGATAAAACTATTAGGTTTCATCTTAAAGTCCAACATGCAAAAAAGAAATAAATTTTTTACCAAAGGTTCGGTGCTGCAGACACGACGGAAAGAGGACGCTCGCGCTTAAATCCTGAAGCATCCCGTCTCAGTTAGACCACCATGAGCAAGGGTTGCCATTAGAAAAAAAAAAAATTAAAAATATGCAAAAGGACGATCAAAAAAAGCAACAAAAAAAAAACTTATGGCCTCTCTGAGAGACGGGTTTGTTTGGGAAGTTTGAGAGAAAAAAAAAATTATAGATCCATTTTTTTCTTTTTCTATGCCACCAAGTGAAATTCAAGAAGACAAGGTGATAGTAAAGTAGAGCTGTAGAAGATAAAGAGACGAGTGCAGAGAGGAAGCAAGACAGAGAGAGAGAGAGTGAGAGAGAGAGAGAGAGAGAGAGAGAGAGAGAGACAGAGAGAGAGAGAGGGGGAGAGAGAGAGAGAGAGAGAGAAGAGCTGGTGGGCTGCTGCAGCGGCGGCGGCGGCGGCGGCGGCGGCGGCTGGCGCGCAGCGTGTTGGCTGCTGCCAAAAGCAGGAGAGACAGTGAGCGTCTCCTTCTCCTGGTAATCTGTGATGACACTCTCTGGGTAGAGCCTCCTCGGTCTCCCTCCAGACCCCTCGCTCGCTCACAGTCTCTAATGTATGCATGACACACAAGGTGCCTCTTCCACACAGGCTTTTAATTGGACTGCGACGCAAGGCATGCAACTCCAGCCTGCTTCCTTCCTTCCTTCCTTCCTTCCTTTCTCTTCGCTGCATCACCACCACAACCTCTCCACCTCTCCCTGCTTGAAGGCTGAAGGACTCACCTTCTGCCAGCCATGCCTCCTGCAGCTGACGGAGGTCCTGGAAAAGCTCTGAAAAAGACCAAACAAAGTGTCAGAAACAACCGAGTTCATCGTGACATGGCTGCGGCTCAGAGAGTGCGGCTAATAACGAGTCAATTTGTGAGTCTGACCACTGACAGAGGCTTGTGAGGATCATCACAGGCCGCTGTGCTGTAATTGAGATTCTGTAGTTAGCGGCGGCGCAGGTGGCCGCCGGCCAATTGAATTTTGCTAAATGTTTAGAAGCCTGAAATTAACTTCTCCCTCCGTCCTGCACCCACCTTCAGTGTCCAGAGCCAGGTCGGACTTAATGAATTTTCTTTTTCTGTCGTCTGCTGGACTCTCATGGCAAGATGTCTTCTTCTGCAGCGTCTGGTGGAAAAAAAGAGATTTTTATTCATTCAACTGGTCATTCACTGAAGCCTCTCTGCTGCTCAACAGGGAGAAATCTTTTGATTATTGATTTAAAACTCTTATGATGCTGGAAATGATCAACTCTCAAGTAATTTTCTGGACAATTTTTCTGCCCAAAATTGTTTCAGCGATAATTATATGCAAAATGCGTCTGAAATTTAAATGAAAATTCAACAAATAGCATCACATCAAGCAGACCGAAACAAAGCTGCAGCGACCAACACAGTCTCTCTGTTGCAAAAGCTTTGAGTTTGTTTTGAAAAACACTCATTTGTAAGAGAATACCCAAATATTTGTAAATAAATTCAACAAAATTCCAGGTTTAAATTAACAGATTGCAGAAGTTGAACAAACAATAATGTGAATATTAGTATGTTTTTTTAATACAGCTGAAATTAAAACAAAAATACACATTTAATTACTTGCACAACCGCAGTTAGATGCATAATTTGCAATTTCTTAAGAGTGAAAAGCTGGAAAATCATAAATCTAATTTGAAAGCTGCTCAAATCGAGATAAAACTGCATTTACTAACAGAGCAGTTTGGGCCACTGGAACAGAGGAGCTAGTTTTATGTGAACTTTTTGAGTTACTTACTGCAGAGTTACAGTAAGGCACCTGCTGGTCGTGATTTCCATCCATTCTCCTCGATCTCCAGTCTGCAAAGTGTCGCTTGAAACAAAAGAGACAGAAAGACAGACGTTAATTGCCTTCCTGCTGCAGCCGCTTTATGAAACGCAGCTTCTCTGAAGAATAATCGAATATTCGGTGTTAATAGAAAGTAAAGTTATCGATCAGAGAGCGGGAGCGCACGGAGCTAGAGGGCGCGCCAAAAAGCAGGAGGAGACGGAGGGGAGACCTGCTCACCTTTCCCCTTCGCGTCGTGTTCATCCGCGCACAGAGA
The DNA here is from genome assembly GCA_033032245.1 of Poecilia picta. Classification (NCBI taxonomy): domain Eukaryota; kingdom Metazoa; phylum Chordata; class Actinopteri; order Cyprinodontiformes; family Poeciliidae; genus Poecilia; species Poecilia picta. Next base: position 6,391,588 of record CM065368.1, on the reverse strand, counting down.
GCCAGCGGCGGCCGGCAGGATCGGCTCCAGCCCCGGCTGCTGTCTGCGCGTCTCCCCGCGCTCTGGGCTTCTTCCCGGCGGCTTGGCATCGCCTCCGGGGGCCTCCCATGGAAACGAGCCGCGCTCCTCCGCCTCCTATTGGCTGTCAAAGCCTTTCAGTGGATCAGACCGCTGCTGGCAGGCAAAACGGCGCGTACGCGGCTCCGGTATCAGCAGTAAAGTAAGTAGGTAAGTAAGTTTGGCCTTTTTTCCTCACATTATCTGGAGTAACTTCGCTCCAGAGTTGGATGATATTTCAAAGGCAGACATGCTGCCCCTCTCCTCTCGTCTCACTCACAGTTTCCATCCCTCCTGGGCTCCATTCACATACAGTGCGCGCACACAAACACGCCACTCGCTGCTCTACCCGGTCCAGTTCGTGGCCATGGTAACGGTGTTTTGAAGAGCCTCCAGAGGGACTCGCCGTAGCGCCAGCGCTTCCCTCGCAGGCAAAGGGACTCAGGAGGCGCTGACCTGGAAGTGATGCGCAGGTCACCGGGAAAAGCTGCTCCACGAACTCAGCGGGACCGTTTTATTTCCATTTATTTATTTATTTATTCAGCAACGATGTTCTGCAGGAATGAAAGTACGGTTTTTAACTTTTAATCTGTGTTTTTAGTAAATCTAATCTAATCCACGACAGCGTGGATTACAGTACCTCAGAAAGGCAGACATTTTCTAGTAAAAAAAACAACAAAAAAATCTAAGTTCTGAATGTGAAAAGTCGGAAATTTCTAAGAAAAATGGCTGAATTTGCTAATATGTTATTGCTGATTTTACCCATAACTTTCCTGTTTAATTTCTGAGGAAATACTAACTGAGAAAGTCTGAGGTTAATGTCTGAAATTTTTCAGAAAAAAGTCAAATTTCTGGCGTCCGGAGCCAAGTTTGCGTTTTGATCGTCGCCCCTCGATGAGACAATCAAACTGCAAAAAATATATTCTGTGCAGTGGCTTTTCTATCTTCCTGTTGATGCTAGCTGTGTTGCATTTTTAACATTTTGGTACATCAACGCATTTTATGTTCATATTTTATTTATTTACATTTTCCTGTAAAATACATTTTCCTGTAAAAATGCTAGTTAAAGGAAAAATTTACTGTAGCTTTTCTGTAAGGTCACTTTTTTTTCTGTTGGTAAATGTTTAATTTTTGTTATGTTTATGCTTATTTGAACTGACTTAAGAAGTGTGTTGCTTGGTTTCCAGTATGAACTAAAAGAAATGATTAATATTTAATATATTACTTCCTTACCTCCCAACATTCAAAGATCGTACACACATTGAAAACAATCTAATAGAAGCATTTAATTTCAGTTTGTTTTGCCTGCAAACCTCCAGTTGAACTAACAGAATAGTTTGAGGTGAAATCCCTGAAAGTAAAGTTTACCACTGAGGGAAACTCTTGACTGAAAGACGGACGTGTCGGCAGCGGTCACGCCGCTGCCATCTTGGATCCATTACCAGGCAGGTGAAGCTGATGTGAAGTGAAGCGGGGTGCCACTCCTGCTGAACTCCACCGACGACGGGGAAACGCAGGTCAAGTGCTGCTGCCCACCCAGCTGGTCAGAAGAGGCTCATATCTCTGAGAAAACGCTGGGGGGGCGGAGGGGGGATGCAGATTACAGCAAAATGACCAGAAACACAATAAAGTCCGTGACACCTGGGAATAACTGATAAATTTTACAAACAAGACGCAACGATAAAAATCCAAGCTGCATTTTCTCACCTGAAGGGAAATCCTGCAGCCCAGATAAAATCAGATACCAAGCAGCTGTTAAATGTTTTTTAGTCTTTAATTTCATCACCAGTTTTCACTATTTTTTGAAAATTATCCTCTTTAATTTAATGCAAACTAACCAGAAATAATAATATTAATTAAAAAAAACACTATGCTTTGCTGCTGCTTTTCTATCTTCCTGTTTATGCTAACTGTGCTACATTTTGACAATCAGATAAACAGCAGCTGTTAAATGTTTTTTAGTCTTTAATGTAATTTTCATCACCAGTTTTCAGTATTTTTGATATTATATTAAAAATTATGTTGACAGTAAAATGTGAGATAATTTGAAAACATCCATCTCCTCTGCCTCTTTTCTGACCGATTACTGCTGTCAGAAGAAATACGCCACTCCCGAACAAAGACAACCAATCAGAGCCAGGAGGAGTGTCTTAGTGCTGTCAATCAATCTCATGTTCTTGCTGCTAAATGCACTGATGACAGAAAAACATCTTATGGATAAAGGAAAACCATTTATGACCTGATGCTAACTAGTCTGAACGATGATAACAGGCTGTGCTAGCTAGAGTAGCTAGGGAAGCGCCACACAGAGGGTGATTGACAGCGCCAAGACCCACCTCCTGGCTCTTATTGGTTGTTTCTACTTAGCACTGGGAGAAGGCAGATTTTTTTTCATATTATCAGTCTTATACCGTATTGTGATGAGATAGTGGCAGTTTCAACAAATATGTAAATATATTTGTATCAAAATTAAACACTGCAGCTTTTAGAACTTTTTTGTTTTTATGGCGTATGGACAGACACCAAGGAACAACTAAAATCTGCAAGACTCCCTCTGAAAATGCTTATGACTGGCTAATCTAGTAGATCAAACACCAAATGTATCTTAATGTGCATTAAAATGTGCAGTGGAAACCATTAAAATGAATGGCGCGCCTGGATCGGCTGCTGTGCAAACGCCAGTCAGTAGTGTGCCAAGTAGCATTGCACTGATTTCTTTAGAATATTTTAGGTATTTGCTACCGTAAATATTCTGTAAAATGTGCAAAAATGCAACTTTTCTATGATTAATTTGGAATTGATTAGAGTCAATGAACTCTGAACCGGTTCCACTGCCTTCCTTCTGAATTTAACAATTTTTGTCTCAAGATCTCCAAAAGGTTTTACAAAATAAAAATGTAAACCATCAACAATCAAACTGCCATATTGTGTTTTGCAGAACATAAAGGAGAAGAGATTGCACTTTTACTGTAAAACACAAGACAAACGGAAGACCTCGTCAAACAGCTAAAGCCTTTAATTGTTTCTATCGCTTTTCTCGGTCAGTGCTAGCAGGCGTAAGTTGTTTGTGGGCAACAACAACAGAGCGAGAGAGCCAGAGTGAAGCAGGAAGCGGAAAAATAAATCATACTGTGTACAAAAATACAACCTCACTGTACAAATGCTGCACTTTACAAAGCACAAGAAAGTGGCGAGACTCGGATCTCGGTCTCCACGTCACGGATGGCACTTTTAGAGGAACAGCCAGTCCAACGGTCATTCTCAGAAAAAAAACATGCATTTTTAGAAAACACTGCTCTTACAGTAAATCAGCAAAACATCCAGAACAGTTTATGCTTTAGGTGCAAGTGAAGGCAATATGCAGAAATGAACAACTACCAGTGCCAACAGGGTTTAAGGGTTAAATGGCTCAAACGCGGCAAAAACACAAAATCATGCCGAGTATTTTTGGTTCAGTTTCCAGCGCAAATATTTTACTAAACTTAAAATAAGACAAAACTAACTTATAAGTAACTTTTCAGAAAGATATAGCAGCTTGTTTAGAGTAAATAATTCCTTTAACATTGATGAAACGGTTCTATTACCGTTTACTTCATATTCAATGGGCATTGCACCGTTACCTAGCAACCCCAGCCAAGCCAAGCCCGTTACCTAGCAACCCAGTTTTAAGATACACTGGCAGATTATTTCACTTATAACTTGGTGAAAATGTCATTATAAGTGAAAAAAATCTGCCAGTGGATCTAGTACATTTATAAAATAAATATTAAGGAATTACTGACTTAAAAGAAGCTCATAATTCCAGCTGAAGAATTATTTATGAGTTACTAAGTATTCGTATTAGAAACTACAGCCATAATACTTGGTAGGATTTAGTGTTTTTGCATGAAAGACAATAAAAAAGCCTCTGGAGAACTGTAAATGTTGGCTGTACGAACGTATCGCACTATAAATACAGTAAGTCACCTTATTTTGAGACCTTGGTGTTTAATTCATGCTTCCAAGAAAACCAAACATGTTGTGATTTTACACACTTGGCTTCTGAGTTTGCTCTATAATTTATGGCACTTTTTTACCAAAATTCATCCATTGCAGTGATAAAACTAAAGATGAGTGCTTCAAAGCCTGGATTTAAAAATGTCCACTATATTTTTTTTAACCCTGTAACTTTTCTCATGCAACAGCAAATGTACACAGAATTGGTGAAACGTCTCAGAAATTTCCCAGCATATAACAAAAAGGAGCATGCATGTTTTATGAAAGACCAATAAGTCTTCCCACTTAAAGAGCAGCATAAAAACTGGACAAGTCATAAGGAAAATATTGCAAATTAATCTGAAGCATTCATGAGTGAGATACAGATTTTACACCTTACAATCATCTGAAACAGCAGCAACCTTTTTCACTTCCCATCGTGCATCAGCTGAATACATACAAAATAAGCATACATAACAAAAATATAAAATTAATAAATGCATAATTTATCCATTTGGTTGTTCAAATTGGCATGGAGGACAACAGCAAAAAAAATAAAATAACTTTTTACAGAAAATAGAACAAGAACAGAGGTGGACTTCCAGAAATAACTGGGGTATTTTTGGAGCTCGCTGAAGATCAAACTCTGTTCCGATCACAGCTTATTTTGGATTCAATCTCGGAGACATCTTCATGCTGCAGGCAACACAAACCGAAGCTACAGGGCTACCCGCCACTGGGCTATCAAACAGGCGTCCTCAGCTGGACCACAGGGTCTCCATGAAACTTCCCCACAGCTGCTTCTGCAGGAGCTCGAAACGACTCGGATCCGACGACGGTTTAGTCTTTGCTTTCAGAGCGCGTTCGTCTGAGGATCGAAGAGAGGAAGCTGCGGCCTTGCGGCGCTCCCATCAGCATGTGAGCCTGGTTCTTATGGACGATCTGAATCTGGAAGAAGAGGAAAACGGAGAGAAAGTTCGTTTGGGGAGCCTCTAAAACGCAGAAATTGATTTCGAATCTACGTTCACGCAGCAGGTCTGGATGCTCAATCTGATTTTTTTCAGATTTCAGTGTCAACGGTTTAGACACCAAAGCGACTGCAGAAGAAGAACCAGACGTCACATAGCAGCGCAAAAACTGTGTGCAGCCTGGTTTAAACTGGAGAGAATCAGGGTTGAGATTTAAATAAATCGGTTTTTACAGGACTTGAGCCAAGTTTCCCTCCGCACCTCCTTCTTCAAATTAAACGAAACTGGTGTCAACGTTTGTGCAGAAACATTTTTTGCTGGTGCTGCAAACATTTAAAGATATTACTAAATATTCCAGCAGGTCAAAGGTCAACCAGCTAGTCCAAGTTTACAAAATCAAACGAAATGTGGTGTCAAGCAAATGTGCTGTTTGTGCAGCAAAATCTTTTCTTTGTGCTGCAAACATTTCAAAGACATTAAAAAATGTTTCAAAGGTCAAGAAGACAGTCCACATTTACAAAATGAAACTAAATATAGTGTCAAACTGATACATCTGTGCAGCAAAAATGATACTTTGTGCCGCTATCATTTTAAGATTTAAAAGAAAAAACATTTAATAAAAAACTGAATTCAACCTGGCCCCTGCTCCACATTAACAAAACTTAACAAAACATAAACGAATGTTATAATGTTTGTGAAGCCAGAATCTTAGCATCATAGTTGTTTGTTTGGTTTTCTAAATGTGGGGGGATCTGGTTGACCTTTGATGACTCTGAAAGCACCATTAAAATGATGGCGGCACAAACAATTATTTCTACTGCACAAATGTTTGACACCAGTTTAGTTTAATTTGGATTATTAAACGAAACTGGGGGTTGTAAGTTGTAAGTATAATTTTGTTGGCTGTGTAAGCAGAGATATAAACTGGACTTTACCCCAAAAACAAACTTCCACTCTTCTGCACAGGAAAAGAATCTGTAGCCTAAAATGCCACATTGCTATTATTTCTCACAATCTGACTCAGACGTTTAAAATCTTTACTGGCAACAAAAGACTCAAATATTTTAATATCAATATTCACACCAGTTCGCAGAAGATCTTAGAACGTTTTCGAAGCAGAGAAATACAAAATACACTCTAAATCTAATACTTTAGAGTGAATTTCTACTTTTCTTTTAAACGTATCGCTTATCTTGATATATAACAACCTATGCTTCATTTCATACACTGTCATCTACATGCAGATCTGAATTCAGCAATGCATCACCGACAGAAGCAATCTCCCATATGGGTTCTTGTCAAGTGGTTTATAAATGCACATCGATGAGCTTTAATACGACACAGTTTGAGAATCGCTCGGATGCATGACTCTGACATCAAATGTGCATCATAATTTATAATAAAATTTTGGCTTCACAGACCAACAGAGTCTGAATTAGCAATGATGCTACATGATCTTATGAAATTCGTGATGGAGCAGCTCGCATCAACCATCAGGGGTTGTCGGCATCATTAGAGTCTCAATGCGAAGCTTCCATCTGCATTTAAAGGAGCGCGTCACCTTCAAAGGGAAGCTGCCATTTATTAGAGCTGAACTCTGACTTTGTGGCCGTTTCCGGCTTTTATAGACTCACTTTCATCGTTAAACAAGAACTTAGCGCTTCTGATTTTCCGTACGATGCACAAGGTAACCTTTTGATGCAAGACACTGGCCACAAAAGGAAGGGAGGATCAGAAGGAAGACCTCAAATAAAGTCATATTGAACTTAAGTTTTAAAAATATCACAGCATTGACAGATAATAAGAAATGACTGGAATCAAAACTCCCACCAGAAACAAACACCGGAAATAAAGCAGCAATTTACATTCACGACGGTTATTTCAGAGCTAGTTATCAGTGATACATGTTGTATATGGCGTCAAAATGCAAATGAACCGATGGTGTAAATATATCATGCATGCAGAGGAACTGAGGTGTGTTTGCATACATGCTGTTGTTGTTAATAATTAGTGAGATTCCATCTAAACTGAGATGTTTTTAAAAGTATTTCACAGGTGGGAGGGTTGAAGTCACCTCTGACAGGATGGGAAAGCTGCTGAAGCACCACTAATTAAGGTGGAACGCACCGAAATCTTTGTGCTTTGGTGAATGCATGTCATGACTTACAGTGCAGGGAGTCTGCATCCACGGTTCACCATCAATCTGCATCGGTAGGGACTTGGTGGTCCTGCAGGTTACAAACACAACACTGTAAAAAGAGCTTTTAAATCAACACATCATTTATGCAGTAAATCTAGTCGAGCATTCAAAAGCTCCAGAGTGTCATTACTTCAATATCCAGAAAAATACTCTAGTAACAGTAAAAAAGAATAATAATAAGTCTACTTTTCACACCACAAAGTAAAATAATATAAAATATAATTATATTATAACCACCTTAGTGTTTCTTTCACAGTTTTAAATAAGGAAGAGGATTAGGGACACTGAAAAAAAAATCAGAATTTTAGTTAAGAATTCAGAGTTCAAAGTAAAAAAAAAAAGTTTAATCTCAAAATTCTGAATATTTTTCAGAATTCTGGCTCTAAAATGTAGAATTTTGAGTTTTTCTCAGAATTATGCATTTAAAGTAAGTAAAAGAAAATCTGAATTTTATCTAAAAACAGTGACTTCAGAAATTTGATTTAAAAAATATTTGACTTTTTCTCAGAATTCTGAGATATTTTGAATTCTGAGAATTTTCCCAAAATTCTGAGGAAAAACAATTCTGAAACTATTGTTTGAAAAAAAAAAGGTTTGTTTTCTTAAATTATTAACTTGAATCAAAATTCAAAAGCAATTTCTGGTTTTCATTGTTCAATTTTAAGTAAATGTTTATTATTGCTTTTGACAGTTTTGAGTTATTTCAGTGACCATTGTGGGTTTTTGGTCATCATGAGGCATGCCAACAAGTTTGTCCATGTGTCAACAAATATATTTCATTTGAAAGTAAATCAGAAAGTCAGCAACTGCTTTACTTTCTCTACTGTAACTGGGAACATAAACACACCGCTCACAGGACTCTGAATGTTATTCTCCAATTCCTGCCAAAGTGGTTCTTGCTCCGAGTTACTGCCGACAAAAACAAAACATTTTTCTGTAGTCCAGAGTTTCCACTGGTGAACTAACTTTGGTCTGATTGAAAAACTGCGATTGGATCACTCTAATAACAAATAAAAGTTGGTTTTTAGTAAGTGGAGAGTGTGAAATACTGACCTGATGGTTACAGAGGAGCACTGGGCCAGGCGTCTACCGGCGCTCTTCAGGCCCGTGTAGATCTGACCCATTTCCATGGCTCCTTCAAGCCCCACCACCTCCAGAAGCTGGTCAGACAGGTCTGACACACAACAAGGAAGAGCTGAAAAAGGTCATAGGAATACCCTGCAAACTGTTTTCTACAAATAATACAGAGCAGAGAATGTAGGAATTAAGACGAGAGAGAGGAAAGAGGAAGCAGGTGAAGGCTAATAAAAAGAGACGTCGTCTTCCTCACGTCAGGTTTGTGCTTCCGAAACGCGCAACATTCACAGTTTCCCATGAAAAAAACAAAAAGGAGAAAGGAAAAGAGGCAACAAGCTACAAACAAAACAGCAATTAATTAGATTGCACCGGCAATGCAGAGCAATCTTGTGATCATATAATTATTAATTCCTGTGCTGTTTTTCAGTCATGAGCATTGATTTTGACCCTGCTGGAAGCTGAGCGTCACGCAGGGCCCATCTGTTCCAGGGGCCCGCTCCGTCGACTCGTCCCTGCACAGATTAGGAAGCCGCTGCACCGCGGCTGGGAGGATCCAGATACTAATTGAAACAAAGAGCCGTTTGCAGGCGCGTGAGAGCGCGTTAGCTCGCTGTCACGCCGCGGAGCTCGGCGGCTGTCGTGTTAGTGGGAGTCAGGTTGGCTTCCTGGAGGAGTGTCGCAGCCGATGTTGCCGCTCGGGGTGAGATGTTGATGCCGCTGCCGAGCTCCGGTGTCCAGCTGTCACCATGGTGATGGACAGGCGTCCGCCCCGATCCGAGAGCGCAGCGGTGAGTGCGGAGCTTTCTAGGGTCAGAGTGGAAGAGTTTGTGTACACACAGTCCACGGCAGGTTGACCTCCTGGCTCTGGGCTTTACGGCCGATGCTCCCACTGAGACTCAAACTCAAAGCGTGGGATGGAAAGCTTCACCATGCGTTCACAAAACACGCAAATTTGACCCGAATCTGCTTTCCCGTCCTCCCAAATGCGACGTCTTATCTGCTTTTTTGTGGTAGTCTGAACGACCCAGTTCTGATCCCCAATAAACTCCCAAAGTCTCAGACTGATGGATGTCAAGCATCACAAAGACTTTTCTTTTCATCTGTTCTTAAATTTCTTAGATCACTGGGCTTGGCTGGCGTTGCTAGGTAACGATTATGGAATAAGGGAAATAATCTACCAGTGGAACAAGAAGTTTTTAACCAATATTAAGGAATTATTAACTTGAAACAAGTGCCTACATCTTGCTTACACTGTTCACACTGCAGCCTGAAGTGACCCAATTCAGATTCTTTTGACGTAATGTGACCTGTATCTGATCTTATCATGGCAGTGTGAACAGCTCAGGTCGGATTCTTTTTAGAATGTGACCCATATCCGATACGTATCGATTCAAATGCGACCATAACGTCCAGGTCTCATTCATCCGAACTGAACGTCACTGATTCTCAACAAATCTCACTGTTCTGCGTCCTGATATACACAAACGGGAAGAAAAACAACAACCATGACGACTATATGAGGATTAAGTTGTTGATATGTTGCTCCGGTTGGACAACAACTTCAAATATATAAGCTAAGCTCCACCGTTAGCCTCCATGTTTACTTCCTCAAGCACTGAGCTCTTCTTCTTTTATGGCGGTTGGCAGATCACTGAGAACGCTATTGCTCTCAGAACACTTTCAGGTCGTTTCCCCGTTCACACTGCAGATCACATTCAGGTCGCATTTACTGGCAGTGTGAACGGCCCGGCAAAAAAATCGGAATTGGCAAAAAATCGGAATTGAGTCACTTCAGGCTGCAGTGTGAACGAACCTTTAGAAGTTATTTGTAGTTTGTTTTGTCTTATTTTAACTGAACCAAGATTACCAGAATATTTTGTGTTTTTGCAGTGTAGTTTTGCCTTTTTCCCTTTTAATAAATAAGAAATGCTTTTTGTTGTTTTTTTAACATTTGCTGAATACGAATGTAATCAGATCTTACATTAGGCCTCATTCAACTCCTGAATGTCTGCATGGGCAAAAAAAAAAGAAAAAAAAACAGATTTGGCGAGAGTAGAGGCGGCGTTCCTGTCGGTGGCGGGCGGCTCTGACACATGTGGAGCGACGGGCTGGGGGCAGCGGCGGAGCGGCGCTGGACCAGATCAGCTGGACGTAAAACTAAAGAGGAGTGGCGGGATGAGGAGGGAGGGGGGGGAAGCTTCACGAGGGTTGTCAGGGGGGATCAGTCCTCCACGTCAACCCCCTTTCACCCTCACAGGAGCCCTCCCCTCCCTTTTCGCGAAACCTCAGTCCCATTCTAAATAATTCACTCTGCAGCCATTCCCTTCCACCTGAGGGGCTTGTCTCCTGGCGTCACCAGCGGGACGATTTAACAGCTCCCGAAAGGTCACGTTTTATTTATTTATTTATTTATTTTTTTAGCCACCCACCAGCCGCCAATCCACACACACACACACACACACACACACCACACACACACACACGGTTTCACCAGATAAAATCCCTCCCTACAGTTTGATCTGTGGATGGCGCTCGGCGGGGCCCCCGTGGGCCGAGCCGCTCCTTTGTTTACCTATAAATACGGCGTTCTCTTGATCTGACAAGTTAGGCCGCTCTCCTTGAGGGCACCTTCCACAAGGGCATCCATTCTCACATATGAAGCACAAGCGGATAAACACACACATCAACAGACTCAGACAGAGCGAAACAAACGCAGCTTTGAACGCAGAGCAAATACACACACACTCCTCGCTCACGCTAAGAGCCTTCCCAGGTTCGGACTCCTCCAACGCTGCAATGATTGATTTTTATTCAAGATTTAATGGAGTGTTCATTGTTGCAGGTTTGGCCTTGAACTGATCAAACTTACAGAAAAAAAGCAAAACATATTAAAGAAGAAGCAACCTAACACTCTGTTGCTAATGCATGGAAGCTAATGCTAACGCGCTAACTCCAGGTCAAATTATATCTGCGCTTTAGAGTCTACAAACATTGAGCACAAGTTTAATTTATACATTAATAACTTAGGTGTTTGATGAATCGATGTACAAATTATACATGAAGCGATGACAGTGTGAGATTAAAGTGTTATAAAATGTGGAAATAATTACAGTTTATCTGGAGATTTAAATGTTTGTGGGTTGATGAGTCTGAGAAGGGCAGGAAATCATAAGATCGTGTTTCTTCTACCTGCTCCTTCTCGAACACCATGTGAAATTACACGTCGTCTGGGTATTTTTTCATGCTTTTAATTTTTGTCTGCACAAATTTAACTGAAGGTTTACAAAACAGCCGAGTTAATTTGTGCTTTTGAATTTATGTGGGGAAGCCAAGTGTGCCAAGTGTTTCCAAAGTTAGCATAAGTGCTAGATGAAAAATTAGCTCTACTATTCGTGAATTACAGGTAGAGTGTCTTGAAAAACTGATCAAACCCATAAATGTTTGTCATATTTTGTCTTTAACATATTTTAATTGGGATTTAGAGGTTAAACAACTGAAAGAATATATAATTTTCAGATTTTTAGCTGTTTGCTACAAAACATGACTGAAAACATCTGGAAGAAGTTCAGATTAAACTAAAACAGAAGCTTTAAATAACAGGTGTCAAACTCCTGCAACTTTTAGATGTACCTCTGCTGCATCACACCTGAATAGAATAATTAGGTCGTTAGCAAGGCTCTGGAGAACTGATCTACACAAGACAGAGGCAATTAAGCCATTTCATTCTAGGGTTTTGTACCTGTGGCACATCTAAAATCTGCAGGACAGCTGCCCTGGAGGACTGGAGTTTGACACCCCTGCTTTAAATTGTTACATTTACCTGAAAAAACAGGTTATCTACATATGCAGAACTGTGTAGAAATCTAGCCAAAAGCTAGCAGCTAATGTTGATGAAAGAGAAGTGTTGATCCTGGTGTAATCAGGATCAACACTTGATCCTGATTAGATCTGAAAAGCCACACTTTTCAGATCTTTACTCGTAAAGGATTGGGAGTCGTTTAATTTTCCTAATTTGTGTTGATATATCATTTAAAATCTCATGAAATTTTTTTTTGGCACACAAAGTGGAAAAACTCCAAGGTTATAAATAGTTCTATACATGTTTCCTGTTTCATAAGTTTCTGTGATGATTTAGAGCATTTCATATTTTCCTGTAAGCTGTTTGTTGCTATTTGCTGAAATGCACATATTTTATCAAGTTCTGAAGGCGCAATATCGCCAGAGAAATAAAAGATAATAATCCAAAAGCTCAACCGAAAACAAAGCAAAACATGAGAATAAAGGTTCGTGTGCGTCTTCACAGAGGTCAGTTTCTCTACCAATCATGTTCGGACCGGTGAAGTCTCACTGGGGATCACCTGCAGCCATGTTTGCAGAGCCCCTCCGGCTCGTCAGCGCTGATTTTAACATCCACAACCAGACACACCCAACACAGCGGGAAGCCTTCGCAACATACTGCACATCACTTTCACACAGCAGTCAGACATGGACACAAAACAAACAACCAGATATAAACTGTACTACACTGGTAAATTAAAAAGAAAAACCTCCAGAAATGATGAGTGGTGGGAAAATTAATCAAATGTATGAACTCTGGGTTATATGCAGGATTTGTTTCACTGATTAAGCATTAAAATAAACAGTTCGTCCCGATTTTCTTAGTATTCAGCACATTTTATTCTCCTGCTCTCTGCCTGACTATACATTTTAATTTTTATTATCAGTATGTTCAGTAACTGCTCATCAAATATGATTTACACAATAATAAAACTCACATTTAAACCAAAGAGTAAAAGAAGGAAAATGTTAAAATGGTTGAAATAAGAGATAAGAAGTAAGAGATCAATTTATTACCTGTTCCAGAAGCCAGGAAATAATTTAAGTCAAAATCCTGCCGAGAAATCACTCAAACTTCTTCTTTTTTGCTTTTGAAACTAGAGTTGGATATCGTCAATCTTTCCTTGTATTGGACAGGATGGGAAAATGTCCACAGATAATCCAAAGGTGGAAAAGTTAAAATACTAAGGCACCCAGACTTCCGATGAGGACAGACGTAGGCCAGGAATGAGCTCTAGCTCAGTGGTTCTTAACCTGGGTTCGGTCGAAGCCCAGGGGTTCGGTGAGTCGGTCTCAGGGGTTCGGCGGAGCCTCTGCTGCCGCGGAGCTAAAGACTCACTTGTGTGACGTCGTGATGACGCCCCACTTTGCCATCACTTGCTGCGGAGGATCTCTGATTGAAGGAGCTCCACTCTCAGCAGGGATTTGAACTTGTCACTTTATTTACTTCAGCAAAGCTCAGTTTTTACCAAATTCTGTAGCTTTTGGTGAACCTCTAAATCTGCTCCTTAGTCACATTTTTTCGGGGTTGGTACTGCCTCTAGTGGCGTGGAGGTGGAAACACAACTAATATGATTACATTACTAAATCAGAATACCACAAAGTATTTTGTGTGTCGAGGGGGGGGGGTTGGAATAAGAAGGGTTCAGTGAATGCGCATATGCAACTGGGGGGTTCGGTACCTCGAAAAAGGTTAAGAACCAGTGTCTTAGAAGGAAATATGTTGAAGTTTAAAGTTTCTAATGAGCTTTAAAGTCACCATGTGCAAATGTTTGAATTTAAATGAACTGAAATAAAATCTTGCTTGAATTGAAGCATTTTCCATGAGATCATAGCTCTAGAAACCAGACCACGAATGCTTGGTAAGATTTTGTGTTTTTGCAATAAAACACATAGATTCCTACTTATCTCTTCCCCAATAACTAACTCCCTTTGGTGATTGCAGCCACTTCTCCGTCTACCACAGAGTGGCTGACTCATTCTGTTTTGTTCATTCATATGTTATCGTTGATGGGTTTCCTTTTGACGTAAATGGATTCAAGGGTTTGCCCAACACCTTACTCAGTCCGCTCCCATTAGCTGCGCCTGTCCACTGCCGCCTACACAGGCCATTAATACCCAAGTGACAGTTCCACACAGTGACATGATTGTACCTTTTCTTTGCAAACAAAACCTGCTGGCTGTGATTCAACTTGTCATGGGTGAAATATTAATGTACAGTGGAAAAGTTTAGCTAAAAGTTTAGTCTTTGATCTATTTGAAAGGAGCAAGGACACAAACTGACCGAGTCTGAAGGAGGATTCTGGGAAATCCTCCTTCAGTGGCAGAGACTTTGATTTTTCCAGATTAGTGTGTGATTTTGTGCCATAGTGAGCTTTTTATTTGCAGAATTTAACTTAGAAACCTCTGAGACAAATAAATGTATGATGTTGAAAAGCTACCTTGAACAGCAAACATGAGCTCTTTGGGGTCGACCACTGGTGTCCGTTTTTCTTGACTCTTCTTCCCCGCCTTGCGTTGACCTCGCCTCTTCTTGCTCTCACCCCAAAGATTGGAGCCGCCATGCATGCTGGGAATGTTGAGGATAGCAATGCCTTCTAAGGAGATACTGCTGAGGTCCAGGGTGACGCCATCACACTGTTACAGACGAGAAGGAAAACAGAGGCGAAGATGAGGGGAACTTTTCATTAATGGAGCTATAAGGAAAATGTTGCTTACTGGTGTACATTTTTTTCCACTTATGAAAAGTGGTTTGTCTAATTCGTCCAGTGTTTAGGAATGCTAATGCTAATGCCAACATGCTAACACCCAGAATAGTGAGATAACTAGTGCTAACTTTAGGAAGCTAATGAGTAACTACTGGCCCTCTGACCGGTCAATGTGAGGTTCGGTTCTTTAGAAATCCATTAAAGGCTCAAGTCAGCTGATTATTTCACTATAATTATATTCCAGCACTTTATTTTTTAAACAGTGTAAACCAATAGCCATGCATAAACGTCATTATTTTTTAATCCAAATGAAAAAACTAAAATTCACATCATTATGTAGTTTCGCTGTTTCACACAGTCGATGCAAACAGTAGCTCTGTCAGTAAACTCACCACAGCGGGACGGTTTCTCTCTTTATTACTGTCTGCATGTCAAAGTGGTTAGCTGTTAGCTACTATTTCACTGTCATTCTGCTGCAAAAGTTTGCGCACGTGTTCCTGCGCTGCTCCTGATTATTCTTATAGTAAAACTAAATGTTTTTCGTAGTTTTCAGTGGTGTAAATCACGAGCCAATCAATGAACGTGATCAGCTGCCGATCAAATCATTTCAGTGGCTGCCAAGTACGGCTCTTTATAATTCCTGTTATGCGACACTGATCTCCACAGTTTGTTATCATGGTGCTTCAAAACTTTGCAATGCTCACAAACCTCACTAGCATTCACCAAGCTAACAACTGTGTTAACCACTGTTAGTTTGCAACCAAGGAGAAAAACAGACTGGAGCCAGCAGTTGTAGAGTACTCAATATTTTTCATTTATCTTTCGTTCAGTTCAGTATCCAGCATGGCATCTCAGGTCACAACAAGAAGAGGGAAAACATCTCCCTCTCATCCGGATCACCTGGTTTTTAAAGGATTGGGCTCCACAAAGATTAGAGGGGTGAAGACATTTACATTTCCAAAAAGAATGAACAAACATTTGCACTAAACTATATTCCTAACTAAAAAAATGTCTTACAGTTACAATTAACTCAAGCAAAACTAGAAACAAAAACAATCTGGGCCCAAACAAAATCCAAAATACATCTCTCCTCCCTCTCAGAAAATGGTTTTTCCCAATGAGGCTGATTGGCAACACCAGGTACTTGTCAGCACTGCTCATGGGCACGTTTCCATGGCAATATATGACCTGGTGACCTCAAAGAGATGAGAAGATGATTAAGTAAACAAATCAAACCACCTCCCCAAACAATACATCCACCCAAATAAACCAGAATATATAAAATACACAGAAAACAGTACTTCCTCCCAGTGTTAGGGAGGGAGTACATCCCTCACAACCACTTAACTAAGTAATGTAAATATTAGCTTACTACGGTTAGCATTCACAGGCTTTTCTGGTTATGCTAACCTACTCATAGAGGTACCAGATAGCTAATGTGGCTACACGGTAAAGTGCTTTGAGTGGTCAGGATAGCTAGGAAAGCGTTACACAAATTCAATTTACCATTTAAAGCCAGATTATAAGATAGTTTAAGCTAAGAACAGACCACTGTAAGTGTCCTCTGTTAAGTCTAAAAAGCAGAGTGGATTTTAACACATCTGATCGGCTCATCTACTGACTTGCAGCTCAATAGCATTGCAGTTACTTATAGAGCGCTAATTGATGAAGACCTCTACACTGTGTGGATAGCTCTGTGAAGATGGAAGATGAATTGTATAGACACCAGCTTCATTATCACTCAATATCGCACACAGCAGGGTCACGTTGGGCTAATTACCTGAGTGTTGAACTGGGGATCTATGAAAAGCAGGCGGGGAGTTGTAGAGATAGCCCTCACACGTCAACACATTTTCTGAAGCTGAAACTAGCATATTTATGGAAAAGAGGATGACCAGAATATTCTTTAGCTGTGCAATCATTCTTACCTTAAGGCCAGTTTAATATTCCCATTAATGCAGAGGAAAGATTAGTTTTTCAATTCAGAGAGTTCATAAGAAAGGAAGATAAAAGCAGACACTTTTATGATGTTTTTCTTTGCTTTTGTTCCTTTTCTAGCATGGCTCTGCACAAACAGAATAGTTTGGTTTACCTCCACCTCCAAGAAGTCATGGAGCTTCTTACACGTGGCCGAAAACGTCTCCGAAGTGCCGAACTCAAAGTACCACAGCTTATTCTTTGTTCTGAAAAAAAGAAAAGAAGCAGGAACTGTAAAGGGACCAGATATAAAAGGTAAGCGGAAACATGGGGGTGTTTTCTTCACATCAAAATCTCAACCTTATGCACTTTACTGTCTCAAGTCTACTATATATGAAGACAAATACATTCCGGCGCATCAATGTTTGACTCCAACTTTAAACAGATCTGGATTTGCACCTTTAACCCACCGACTCATCGTTCCAAAGGATGCATAATGTGTTTCAGTAATTACATATTGAATCATAATGATAATCTGTGGTTAAGGAGGCCTTTGACGGGACACATTAGAGATGCAGGCCCAACGACGAGGCACAGGGTGGAGCATGAGAGTTTAATCTACCTGCTCCTGCAATTAACAGAGGACTGGGGTGCTGCACCCCGGGCTTCCTGCAGCACACACTCCCAGCTGCTAATGCTGATGATCAATGACCTTGCAGGGGTGAGCCACCATCTGTCTGCATGATGCTTTCTCACGACACCAATCAAATGTCAGATATTTATTTTCTTATACACAACTTACTCCACTCCATAAAACATTTTTAATGCTACCTTTGTTATCTTTTGACATACGTTTGACGTACACTATCTCCAAAAAATCTACAACCGTCCAGACATGCAGGACTCAACAGTAAAAAATGGCTTTCTCTTAGCTGGATTTAAAGCACTACAAGCAAAACGTATTAGTATACGCAGAGTAACAATCATTGAACTATTGATTTCCTCATTAGGACTTTTGTCAGGACCATTTAGCCACTTTATAAATGAGCTTTCATTAGGGTACTTGCAAGGTATCCCCACTCTGGGTTGATTTATAACGTGCAACATGGTCAATATCAGTGGAGGTGGGTGGGGGGGATGCAAACTGAAGTGGCTAAAAGCCAGAGAGTGACGATGGACGTCATTGTACCATCCGGAAAATGTCAACAATCAAAAGAAAGCCAGGAGAGGCAGGAACCCAGACTGGAGCAGGTTTGCAAATAAGCAAATGAAGGTGACTACTCTGAAAAGCATACTCAAAGCTTGTGGTCAACAGCGAGAAGAAAGGCGACACATTACAAGCACTTCTTGGCTTCGGTTGAAGCCGACCCGATGCTTTTAAGGGCTGATGAAGATACGATGATTGTGGTAAATTCAATAGTTTTTAATTTCTGGTGGAGTTCAAAACAAGTCGTGATTATCTGTTCTTCAAACAGAAACACTCTTCATATGACCTAGCGAATTATAATTTTTAGGTTTGATTACAGGCTACGCTCTATTATTGTTTCAAAAACGAGCTTCAGAACATAAGTCGATGAAAATCTTAGTCATAATTCATTTCAATTACACAAAATCTAAACATTTTCACTTCTCAAAACATATCAATGTGAAAAAAACGGAGGTATTATGGTTAAGTAGTCTATGTGGGTCCAAAATTGTTTATTCATGGAAACAAAATTATCTTGGGTTGAAATGACAATAAAATTGATATTAAGTATTTAAAAATGAGTATTTTATCTACTTATTTTTTTAATATATTTTTTTCTCTTTTCATCAACTTATTCTATTGTGTTATCGTTTGTGATCAGCACTTTGCTGCAGTTTTAAACCTGCTTCTAAAAGTGCTATGAGCACTTTTTATAGCACTTAGCCTTTCTGCATATTCCATCACGTTATCATTTACAATATCAAGTGAAGGCTGATGCTATAGGTTAAGCATAAAAACATTTTCTTTGTTCCTGTGCACAACCTGCTGCTGGCAGGGAGTTTGCAAGTGTAAACTAGAAGATTCAAGCAACACCTTAATACTTTCTAACCGTTCTAACACTTTTCTCCAACATTATAAGTTAGCAAAAAATAAAAAACAAACAAAAACAATCCAGTTGTTATAATTTCTACTTTATTTGATTTGTATGATTTCCAACTTTGTCTTCTGACTTATTTAAACAGAATCAAAGTTGGCACACTAATCTCATGGTTCTTTAAAAGTTTAAAAAATTTAAAATGTATTCTTAATCAGCTGCCTTTTAATCATAAATGTAATGAAACTGTGGGGGGATAAAAAGTAAATCAGATCAGTTTCATTGAGAGTTAGGCCAAGTCGAAATACTGTACTTGAGAGCAAACAGAAGAAAAATAAACCGATGTAGATACAGTTAGCAAAAGCTGCTATATGTTCTCTAATGTGCTTCGTTTTCAGAGGTAAAATAAAACTAACTTCATGTCAACCAGTAAAAGTCTGACTGATGCATCTCTATTTATAAGCTGTTTTTTATTTATATGAAAACCTGTATAAGAAGAAACTGGGTTGGGACGTGAGATTGCTGCTGCGTCTCCTGAGCTACACATATTTTGACCAATTAATTTGATAAACTAGATGAGACTGTGTTGTATTATAACTTGGAATGTTTCAATCTGTTCCTATAATTGGATTGCACAGATTAATTTAATTTAATGCTTCTGGTATGAATTGGATCCGTTTGTCTGGTAAATTGTCCTAAGACGACATTTGTTGCAAATTAGTCCCAAATAAACAAATTGAGTTTGAAATTGTTAAATTGTTAAAATAGCCATAAAGTGCATGACCACACTGTAAATTTAACACGGGACTTTTTTTTTGGAGTCAAACAATTTTATTTTAGCAAAGTCAGAATAATATAAAGGTCGTCTCAACACTCTCAAATGTTGGTACAAATTTGAGCCAAATCTCGGTGGAGGAAGAAATGCAGTGAAAGACATCAACTGACCATCGTATTGATTCTCACCACTTAGCCTAACAAGGACACCATGGCAACAAATCACTCCATGAGCATGTTCATTAGGTAATTAGGAGCATCTCATTGGCTGGATCAGATTGTCGTTTGTTTTCTGCCGACTGATGCCAAACACCGGACTCATCTGATTTGAGAGAAGAGCGTCTTCAACAGTGGCTGGCTTGTCTTTGTGGGACAGATTAATAAGGAGCCCATTAGAGTCAGATGATACTTTTAAGGTGGATTAGGAGGCCACTATTTTATGGTAGGTGTAATGAAGGTGAACATAAAGTGTCCGTTTACTTAAACCGCTGGCAGACATTGGAGTCCTGCATCTTCCCAGGACATTTCAGAGGTTTTGTTATTTTGCTTTCTGAAAACAACTGAGTGAAGACATGAGAAGCGTAACGTGTGTTTTCCAGTCGTCAGAGTGGCCTCTGCGTCTTTGTTGTGATTGTATCTGCAGAGTATCGATGCAAAGCATGTTGCAGTAATAACTTTAGCGGTCTCCATGCGAGATCAGATGGAGTCGGCCCCAAACACAACAGTGACTCGGGTTTCCAGCGACGGTGAGGTGTTATTTATTTGCACAAACAAATTTGTAAAACAAAACCGAAAAAGAGAGGGATAAATTCAAACTTTGTGGCTCGGATAAAACAACAGCAGAGCTCTTAAGAGCACATCAAGCTTTAGGGGAAACGGCAGCATACAAGAAACAGAAGAGCTGTTTAAGAGAAGGAAGAACAAACGGTGTAACTCACTGTTGTTCAAGCTTATGCTGCTTGGTCACCATATTAAAGGATGTCAGAGACGATAAACTCCAGTGTAGCGTCGCTGTCCTGCGGCCACAGCACCTCCAGATGCACTTTCCACTGGCCACTCCAACCGAGCAGGACATACCCATTGATTTATTTCCCCCTCTGACACTTAATCTAACCCATAGTGATCTACGACCTTATTTTCACACTAATTTCTTCTTGATCAGAGGTGATAAATATCGCATTGACATAACCAAGTCTTTGTGCATTGCATCAATGCACTGTTTTGTTTAACATGACACCGCCTAGAGCTCTCTGACTCGAATGGCAGTTTGAGAAATGACTTGAGCTGTGTTGTCTTGCCTTAAGAGATTCAGCAAACATCTTGAAAAATGTAGTTCTTGCTGTTGCACTGCAATGATTACAACACGCTGTTTTCTTAAACAAACAATACATAAATTGCTAAGAAGGCTTAGGGAACTTCTTTGTCTTTGAAAAATCAGCCAAGGAAGAATTTTTTTGGGCAATAAACAGTTTAGGTCAGAGCAACAAAAAGACATCTTTTGAAGATGCTGGTTGAGGTTGATGCTGATCACTGTGAACATAATTATCTGGTGGTTTGGTGAAACAAAAACTGAAGAATTTGGATGTAATGACAGTTTCAACACTGGCTGAAAAAAGGGAGAAACTTTAGCTCAATGGAATAGATTGTTTCATGAGAAAACAACCAAGTTAAGTGTTGGACACAAACTGATCATCCTAATTAACAATGACGATAATCATTACAACCAAATTGGCCAGGTCAGACAAGGTCAACGTTTGGGGTCCATCACAAAGTTCTGATCCAAGTCCAACAGAAAAAAAAGGGTTGAAACCTGACCCAGTTTCACCAGTTCAGTCAGGAGGAATGGGCCGGAAACCCAGCAAACTGAGGGGGTGGGGGGCTCTGTTGGGGTTGTTAAGTAACCGACTGGGCTTCGCTGGGGTTGCTAGGTGAGGTGAAGTCCCAGCTGGTTTGTGATTCTACATTCAGAAGGCTTTTGAAATGGCTTATTTTCAAGACACCAAAAATCCAAAAAGCAACCAGGTGATGCATTTTAAGGTGCTTGGACTGTTTGAGAACCAATTGTAAATATAAAAAAATGTGCAAAAGAAGAATTCTAAATGTAATTTAATGTCAGACAGTAAACAGAAAAAAGTAATTTTTCTGCACAGTGTATATACTTTTGGCTTCAGCTATATATGCTAGTAAACACACTTCAGATTCAATGTGTCAATCACTGTTTCCAAGGATCGTCAGATGCTCCGGTCACTGCCTGATAACTCACGCTTTCCATGTGATATGATCACTAGTGTCCTATGGTGGTCGTTCCAGACCGGCCCTCTTCATGCATATCAAATATTCAACACATCTATCACTGGTCTGCATGTAAACAAAAAAGTCACTTTTAGGTGTAAAACTCAGCTTTTGTTACTGATTATATTCTGTTTTTTCTTTTATCCTTGAATGTTGCATAAATGCTGTAAAACATTTGAGCCACATTTAGTTGTGTCTACTATTTTCTACTCTAAGTCGAATAAATTCAACCAATTTTAGATTTTGAACCTAAATGTGAGTTTGTGAAAGATAAATTTACAGCAGTAAGTTGTGTTAACTAATTTCGTCAAACCTCCAAGAGTTGAATAAACTAGAGTTTTTAGGTTAACACTTAAAAATCTGAAAGAAAAGAGACAGGAGTGGAAACCATTTCCCAGAATGCTTAGCGGCACGTTTCTGTATCCTGAGATGGAAGTGCGTTACATTTATCTGACTCTGTGTGTTTTATTAATGCAAATGTTTATTTTAAATGTCCTGTTCACACTAATGAGCAGAATTTAAATTATTCTAAAGTAAAATAAGTTGTTATTTTAACTTGATCATGTGAGTAAATAGAGAAATGTGGCTCCTTAATGAGGTGAGGGCAGTTTTTTTTTCTTGCATATTGTGAAATAATTATTTGGTTTAAGTCACAGCATTAAGTTAAAACTCATAATTCAAGATTAATGGACTTTAAATAAAAAGTTTAGACAACTTGTCTCTTGTTGTTAAACTTACTCCATGAAGTTTAATTTTTGAGTTAAAACAAAAACGATTTTCTTGTTGACTTCAGTTGCATTTTCAAGGCAGCAGGTGGACTTTCATTTTCATTTGTTTTATAGTGTAATCTTGCCTGTACCAGCTCTCCTCTTGGTGTGTGTGTGTGTGTGTGTGTGTGTGTGTGTGTGTGTGTGTGTGTGTGTGTGTGTGTGTGTGTGTGTGTGTGTGTGTGTGTGTGTGTGTGTGTGTGTGTGTGTGTGTGTGTGTGTGTGTGTGTGTGTGTGTGTGTGTGTGTGTGTGTGTGTGTGTGTGTGTGTGTGTGTGTGTGTGTGTGTGTGTGTGTGTGTGTGTGTGTGTGTGTGTGTGGTGTGTGTGTGTGTGTGTGTGTGTGTGTGTGTGTGTGGTGTGTGTGTGTGTTGTGTGTGTGTGTGTGTGTGTGTGTTCCCACTGAGCTGGGGACAGGGCCACAGGTGAGATCCCTCTAAATTACACACAAGTGGTCATTAATTATAAATGACACTTTGGTCACATAAACGATTTCATCCTCAAATGAGGTCTGAGGGCGGCGGCTGCAGAGGTCCACCATGCAAACCTCTCCCTGTGTGTTGGTGTGTGTGTGCATGTGTAATATAAAGTGCTATCACCTGTGGCCCTGTTCTCAGCTCAGCACGAAACACACACATTTGCATGGGCGTGTTTGTGTGTGTGTTGGTGGATCGGGTGGCCCCAACCAGCACATGGCGGGGCTTTGATGAACATACTCATTATGCTAAAGAGAGCTTCATGCCTGGGCTTCCCTGTGCCTCCAGGAAAGGTTAACGCAGGATGGTTACACAGCACAGCGAGAGTCTGTGGGTGCATGGGGGCGGAGAGGCTCCAGAGGAGAGCGCTGACGGTGTTAGAAGTCTCAGGACCAAAAATAGACCTGGGTATGCATAGCAAA
This sequence comes from Poecilia picta, assembly GCA_033032245.1. NCBI lineage: Eukaryota > Metazoa > Chordata > Actinopteri > Cyprinodontiformes > Poeciliidae > Poecilia > Poecilia picta. Next base: position 6,368,060 of record CM065368.1, on the reverse strand, counting down.
TATCAGGGGAACATCAAGGCGCGGCGATGGATGCCACAGAATAAACAAACGCTTAAGGTGAAGCCACACCTCACTGAATCACAAATCAAATGTTTTTTTTGTTTTTTTTTTTGCCCCCTCACAGATCTGATATTGTTTGATTAGTGTGAAATATGCAGCGAGGTTTGTTTTCAAACAAAACTAGAAATGATTCAGATCCCAGGAGGGCAAAAATGAAGCATTCTGAGAGAAATCTGGTTAATTATTACCTACTTATAGTTGTCATTCTGGTTCTTTGAGCTCATCTGCAGGTGGGCTGAGTTATGCAGTACAAACAAATTAATCGCTTCACATCAGTCCTGCCCAGCCAAATTACAGTCATTCGGGACCCTTTGAAACCTCCTTCATCTCATCAGAAAGCACCTTATTCTGGAGGAAGATGAATGTAATTGCGACAATTAAGTTTTTCCAACATGTTATTACCAGTACCATCGGGAAAAGTATTTTACAGATGCTGAATTAAAAATTACACAAGTAGCTGAGAAGAAAACATATATAAAATAGAGTGTAACACTGGAGCCACTGATGGATAAATTCACATACTTTAAGGGTTGTGGTTGAAATAAACATGATTATTTATCAAACACTTAAAGCAGAAAGGGAAATATTGTGTGTGGAAAAACCAAGTGCATCTCTTGATTCAACAGCCTAAAGAATGGAAGAAGCCGTCATTTTCTTTATAGACTTTCTGATTGGAGAATGTTTGGCCTGCTTTTCTTTCAAACACTGGTTTGAGACAACAAAAATTAGGTTGAAGTCTGGCCTTTGACTAGGCCATTAAAACAGTGAGATTCCTTTATTTTTCAGCCGTTCTGTTTCAGGTTTGGATAATTCTCCTGTGGGATTGAGAATCTGGCATCTCTGTTTCAGGGAGTGTTGTAACTTTAAATCCAAATAAGCTGCTGCTGGCCACGCCCCCCAACTCAATGTTTATATTCACACATGAAAATAATTGCAAACAGATGTGGAATTATACAACCCTACTCTCTGAAAAGCAGTAGTAGAGCCTCCTGCACAACCAACTAGCATCCAGTTTCTGAACACTAAGCCAATAACACTTGTCTTTTCCAGCAGCCATTGTACAGCACATTCCGAGGTAAAACCAATTGACCAAATGTACTGGAGTTCTGACTGGGTTGCTAGGTGACGGGCTGAGATTGGCTGCGGTTGCTAGGTAACAGCCTAGCAACCGAAAAGAGGTTTTCAAAACAGCTCATATTCCAAACACCAAAAAACATGATTAACATTATTTTAAAAGGCATGGGTGTTTTTTTATTAAGCTCTTGGGTTGTTATTAGAAACATTTGAGACCCAAATGGAAGTACAAAAATGTGATGGGTCCCATGTAACAACCCCAAACAGCCGAAACACTGAGTGCCTTTAAATCTAGACAAAAAGCCCACCTGTTCAGAGTTGATTTTGAAACATTATAAATTAAACATCAACAATGTGAAGTGTAACGACGGCAAAATGAAATTTTACAATTGTTGACTGTGCGTTCTATGACTTTTGTGTTTCTATGATGTGAAGCACTTTGAACTGCCTTGTTGCTGAAATGTGCTATCCAAATAAACTTGTGTTGAATTACAACGCAACAGTAAAAATATAAAATGGAAATGTAATGTTTCATTTTGAAGATTCGAGTTTAATTCAGAGTCAAATAAAGATCATAACTTAACTCACTTTATTTAACCTGTAATATTAAGTGAATTCCAATAAACACAGCCAGGTAGAGAAAAACAACAAAGTGTGTCTTAATTTTCTCTAACAACTGTTTCTCTTGCTTTTCTCTTTCCCTGTTTATCTCACTATTTCTCTCTGAGTCAGAGATTAGCATGTAATTACACGGGAGATGATAAAAAGAGTGGGGTGGATGGGTGGGAACAGAGTTTCAACAAGCCGGTCGAGGAGGAGGAGGAGCGGCGTGCAGGGAAGGAAGGGGGCGCAGCCTTCGTCACGGCCCGACTGATTGTCTACTTTTAATCCTCGACCTCATTATCACCTCCAGGTCCGGCAGTGGCAGTAAATGAATCTATCTGCCGAGTGTCAAATCTTCACACCTTCGCCCTGGTAATCACCCCAAGGTGCAAATACAGAAGATGGATAGAATAGGAGACATGAAGTGAGGCCGCGAGAGAAAACGCATGCGACCCTTTTGTCTCATCAACAATACTCCACCTTCACGTTGAGGGTTGTTTTTGCTACTCTGTATTTTAAGATGATCAAATATTTAGCTCAGAGGAAACAGAGGCTAATTTCAAGGAGTCAGATGTTATGCAAAGTCAAATTTGTTTCAAGCTATTTTTGATGTAAACAGCATTTTCATAAGGTAACATAGTTACTTCATTGGCTGTAAAATCCTTAATACCTGCTTTTAGGTACAGTAGAGAATCCATGATGAAGTGGGCCTGTTTCTAAACTGTATAATAACATGAACCTTCTTTAAAACTCTGGAGTCACAACGTGGTCTTTTAGCAGCATAACAATCCAAATTAAATGGAAAAATTCAACACAGAATTGGTCAGACACACATCCATCACCGCCTCAGTTCTTAGAGCTAAATCCTATTGAAAACTTGTATGCAGAGCAAAAAAGGAGAGACCCAGGAATGTTGATGGTAAAGAGAGATTGTGTGTTGTGTGTAGAAGAATGCTGAAATATTATTCTCTCAGAGAGAAATACCAAAGGAAAAGACTGAAGGTATTCACACCTGATAATCTGGTGGACTTGGTTCGATTGGTTACATTTTCAGCTGGAGAGATTTGCTTTCACACTGTACTGTGTCAAACTAACTAAACTGTTTGAAAAACCTGGTCCCCTCCTCGCCTGTGGAGGCGCTGCGTCAACAACTACAGAAGGAATCAACACAAAGACCTCAGAAGAAGACATGAGTACAATTTCCTTCTCCACAAAATGTAGATAAAAATGGAGTAACATCTGATTTTAGAGGCTGTAGGATTCTTCTTTTGTCTTCTGTAAGAAACAACGAGGCATTTCTCCCTCTAGCATGTTTGTTTTGGTTGTGTTTACCCAGAATGCCTTGCGCTATTGTTCACTTCCTGTTTTTGGAGCGGGCTCCGGTCCACTTGGCATAACATCAATTAGTTTTGCTTGCATCGCTGCAGGTTTTAAATTCAACTGTAGGAACTCCAGAAAAGTTTCTTATGTTTATTATGTTAAACAGATATCTTTAGGGATTTATTTAATTTTGCAGTCTACCTGCACTAATTTCTAGCTAACACACCTGCCAACGCCATTCTGAAATGGTCAGAGAGTTTTCTGAGGCAGAGCTTCCAGCTGCAGGAACACGACTCTGATAAGTTTGATTAAACTTGCAATGGACATGAAGCCCTTTGGACAAATCTAACAAAATCTCTGCTACCTTGAAAAACTATAATCATGCATTATTGAATTGGCAAGGATAGTGTGTAATAGAGAGATCCTAAACTCATTCCCCGTGCGTGAATTATTAATTGAATTCAAATAACAGACAGAATAATTTTCTTAAAATATCTCAATCATTTTTCACATTGGACCAACCGGGATGCAGAGCACCTGGATCCGAACACCAAGAACTGTATTTACCAACATCTGGACTGTAAAGTAAACTCCATAACAGCAGCAACACCTTGTTTTAATCAGAACATTTTAGCTGATTTTTCATTTCCTGCTTGCTGTCTTTTCAAACCATTGGTAACCATTAAAGCAGGGATGTCCAAGCTGTGGCCCTGGAGCCATGTGCAGCCCCCTTGTGGCCCATTGTCTTGATCACAGGACAAGAATAAACTAATGTGCTTGCTGGTTTAAATTCAATGTTGGTGAAATTGTCATTGATGCCAGGACGTTCAAAAAAAAAAAAAAAATGGAAGAGTGAGCCATAAGCTGTTTTTTTCTAAAAAGCCAAAAATAAATAAATAAATGAATAAATAAAATAAAAACATCAAGAAAAAGATTAAAAGTTTAGGATATGACTTCCCTTCTACAAAAAACAACAAACTGACTGCTCCGCTTATTTAAATATTGTGTTTAGTTTATTTATTTAGCAAGTAAAAATACAATTAAGTAGTTTTTGCATTTATATTTAAAAATACTACACATTTTGTGACCCCCAGAGTAGTTGCAATTTTATATTTTTGGCCCCTGTGCCAAAAAGTTTGGACACCTCTGCATTAAAGGACACTCCAGTGTTTATTCCAAGCAGCTTTTTCTTCCATTGAAACCATTTCTCAGGCTCATCATGTTTGAAATGAAGAGGAAAAGCTGGTTATACGAATGTTGTACTAAGACCAGAGTAAAATATGATAATGAGTACAAATGGGATTATTAGGAGCCTGTGTGTCATCAGTCTGACTGATCCACGACGTCAAACTAGCCAAGCAAATTCAATTAGGCCTGCAATTACTCCCTGGCGTAAGTGGAGACGTATTGGATGATGTTAAATATTGATGGAAACACAGACGCCACATTTGTTCATCTCCAAAAGGTGAACACATCTCCTCGAGATAATCACAAATGCTAAATATGTTGCCTGTCCATGAAGAGCAAATATGAAGCATGTTGTCACGAACACGTCCTGCAAATGAACTGCAGGTATATTTAGATCGTACCTGGTTGCTGAGACATTTTATTTTTAGTTTGATTTAAATGAAAACTTTCAGTTTGAAATTGTCAATCTTGCGTGTGTGTCATTGAAAAAGCTTCATTTCAATCTAAAAATAATCTGCAGCTGAAGAAAATGAGTGTAGTCCTTGTTTCTGGGATGTTAACTTTGAATGACTTTATAATTCTTCAATCTATTGACCCTTTGCAACTACACCATTAAATAATTTGAGCCGCCATAATGGACCTTACCACAGCAGACCCTTTTCATTGGCTAATGCCCATTTTACGTCACAGCGCAGCTATCAGTGCGTTACCATCTCACAAACTCATGTTAATGTACATTGTGGACTAGCAGACTGACAGAATGTTTTTGCGTCAGGACTCTAAAAACAATGGTTCTCCACTGTCAGTGGGGAATCTGTACAGGTGATGTCAGGTATCCTGATCGTGTTTGTGGAACTAAAATTCACAGATTTCCAAAATCTGAAATGGAAAGCCTTGCTTGGATCAAAGCTTGTGCACGACTGCATTTGCAGCTCAACCATTGTAGGACCAATAAGAACAAAAGATTGTCTGCTGGTGTAAGTATTATTGCTTTGCTTTCTTTGTGTTCAGTGAATGAAAAAAAGAAAGTCAATAATAAACACATCCATCATGAAAACCTTTTAGCCAAGTACAGCATAATGGCAGTACCAATACAACTTCTACACCTTGAAGCCTGTCTGTTACAGCCTTACGTTAGCTGAACAGATCAATATGGAATGTGTACCGTATCTGACATACATTAAAGATTTTATTTCACCTGAAAAGGCTTTTTACTAAACTGTAATCGTGTTGGCCACGCTAATCGTGTTAGCCACCGAGTACCGTGTATCAGGCCTAGGCACATTCAAACCCTAAAAACCATGAATGTCCGACTTACCCAGCCTTGCAAGAACAATAGGCGTCAGTGATCTTGTCCACAGCTATATTTATGCTGAGGTTGTAGGATCTGCTGTTTTCCTCATCGACTGCTAGCTTTTCACTGTGACGCCACAATATTGGAGGTATTGAGTGGCTAAAACATCTTGATGTCGTCCAAAAAAGAAGACATGAACTTGTTGGTTCCCCTGTCCATTGTCGTGGCTGATATTTTGTGAAAATCCGGCAGAAATGCTACACTAATTAACTCAGAAATACTCTGCAGAGAGTCAGTCCAACAAAAATGCCATAGGAGCTAAGCAGTTAATGTGAGACATGTAGTCACATGGGAGGTTCGAGGGGCGTTTCTGGGCAGAGCTTGGTAAGGTCCATGGATGTCGGAAGTGAGGGATGGTAGTATTGAACAAAGCGACTGAAATTATTGTCCAAAGTGATTTTGCCTGCTAATTCATGGCTTCTACTTGGAGTCGAGTTAATTTGTCTGTGAAGGTAACACACTTGTTTGGGGCTAGACGACGATATATAGAAATACCTGAAACAGCTAGCTTAGAAACCGACCTATACCTCCTCCCTCATGACGGGTTGATCAAATTACCGACTTTACCTAAATTAACAGCGCATGATTTATGTCACTAAGTCATAAACAGCATGTCTCCTTAAACCGGAGCAGCATTAAAAACGCACAAAAGACGAGATGCTAACCAGTTTTTTCCGTACATGCTAGGCTACATGACTGCGCAACGTTGTTGTCCCTAATTACCAACAGTCAGACACGCCCCTTCCCCATAATGGGATATTTTATATCTTTCTAATCATACTTACTTATAAAGTATACGAACGTTAATCTTCTCACCTTGTAAAAAGTGTTTACTGCACCTGTACACCAAGTGGGGACAGTCATTCAGCCTTCGGCTGCTGTCCATCACTGCCGTATCCTTCCTCATTAAAGTTACACAATAAGGTTACCTGAGTGAAGTTGCCCCCACCCCCTTTCTTCAAATCAGACAAAATTAGTGTCAAACGTTTGTGCTACATTTGTGCAGCAAAAACTTTTGTTTTGCCGCTATTAATTTAGAGATATAAAGAAATGTTTCTAGAGGTCATCCAAGGTCAACCATCGCCCCACCTTCTTCAAATCAGACAAAATGGGTGTCAATCAACTCGGCTACGTTTGTGCTGGTTTGTCCAGCAAAAATTTTCGTTTGTGCTGCTTTGGCTTTGAAGAAAATGAAAGTGTAAAGGTCAAAAGGTCAACCAGCTCCCCAACTTTTATGAAATCCAACTTTCTTCATATCTTTAAAATGGTAGCGGCACAAACAAAAATATTTGCTGCACAAACCAGCACAAACGTAAAACTAATGTTTGACACCAATTTTGTTTGATTTCATAAAAGTGTGTATGGGGGGCAGAAGGGGTTGGTTGACCTTTTGACCTTTACACTTTCAAGAACTTTTCTTCAAAGCCAAAGCAGCACAAACGAAATTTTTTGCTGCACAAACCAGCACAAACATAGCCGAGTTGATTGACACCAATTTTGTCTGATTTGAAGAAGGTGGGGGGCTGGTTGACCTTGGATGACCTCTAGAAACATTTCTTTATATCTCTAAAATGATAGTGGCACAGACAAAAAATTTTGCTGCACAAACGTTTGACACTAATTTTGTCTGATTTGAAGAAGGTGGGAGGGCAGCTTCACTCAGGTAATAAAGTTTGGTTTTCATCCGTGCCTGTTGTGCAGCCGACTGCGCAGCACCCCATGACCATTTTTAAAGTGAAATCAACTAAATAAAAGCGAAATTAGGATACAGATGCCTTTCTTCTTTTTTTTGTGTGGCGGTTGGCAAGCAACGTTTAGATATGCATTACCGCCATCTAGAGGAATGGAATGTGAGACGGGATGTTAACTATGTATAATTACACAAATAAAAAAAGAAAGAAAGGTTACAAATGTCTGTTTTTAGACTAGCTTTAAAGGAGCCCATTGATTGTTTTGACGTCCTTCGTGGGCAGAGTTCTGGAGAACGAGACGTCACGTGCAAATGGTGACAAGTAACATGCAGACATCCAAGTTTGCTCTCAGTAAACTAGAAAAATTGTTTTTTTTACAACTTTTAAAGAACCAACGTTACTCTAAGAAGCTTAATTTCAACCTTTTGTCATTATGCTTCTTATCTTGTGTCTTCACTATTGTAATTTAGTTGAAAAGTGTTTATAAGGTCAAAGGGCATCAACATACCTGCTGTTAAATTTCTCAGGGTGCTTTTCTCTCATCACATGGAAACGATGTGCAATAGATGCATCCTGAAAGAGAGAGATAAGAATTTGGTGATAATACTTTAAACAAACCTGGACGTGTATGAAAGACTGACCTTGAAAAATGATTAATTAACTGTAAATTACCACATATTTTGGTTTACCTTTATTACAACAGATCTAATTAACAGAAATAGACATGAGTTTCAGCCAATCTGACAACTCCAGGTTAACTAAAAACAAACAAACAAAAAAAACGGGAAAAAAAACATTTACCTTGGACAATAAATATTTGCGCGCATATCTAAAACATTTAAAGAGAATTAACAAGAAAACATTCATATATTTGTATGTGGAAATATTGCTTCTTTTATTCAGGACTAATTCAAAAAGTATAAAATGTTGCTTGGTGACAACAAAACGTCTTAGTAGCATCCTAACTAACCAGGTTTTTATTGTTTGTGCTTCTATACGATGAAGGGTTGAGTCTGAGGATCCATTATAGACGGCACATTGTCTCCATATGGGTTAATTAATTTAACACATGTTGTGAGTAATCACAGCTCCCAACTAAGCTTACAGGATGCTGTTATCGCCCTGGCGACCAAATCCTCTCCTCCTGTAAGTCACTCTCCACCTCCCCATCCTCCGCGTCTCGTTCTCTGTGACCAGAGGCAATAAATGCAATCAGAAACATTTCATATGTTGGGAGGTTCAGATAGTTTTGTTATATTTACTTTGCTGTGACCATAAGTATTGTAAAGGTTGTTGTATTCAAGTTTTGATTTCTCTTCAACAGAAAAGTAAAAAGGATCAGAATGAATCCACACAATCTGACTGAGCTTCTGGCATTTTGGAAAGAAGAACCAAACATTTCACTTTCTAGAAATGTACTCTAAAATATCCGCAGCTAGTTTGGTATTGATAGAAACACACAGATTTTCATCCATAAAAATGAGAGTTAGACTGCTGTCATGTGGTCTCTGACATCAAATCCCAAACAAATACATTGACGTTTTGTGGTACTAATGTAAAAATAAAAAAGTGAAATATTCAGGAAGGATACATGCCTTAGCATGGCACTGTGAAAAAATAAAATAAACAATGTATAAATATGTAAAACATCTACAATGACACTTTGTTGATCAAACTTCCTGATCCTTGTGTAGTTTTTCCTAACGCACGTTTTCCTTCCACTGAACTTTCAATTAACATGTTTGCAAGCAGTTTTCAGAGTTTTGATAGTTGATGGAGGAGCAAAAAGCAGAATTGATTGTAAAATAAATGGCATACTTCGTACCAAAATAAAAAATAATTATATAAGCATGAACTACTGATATTACTCAGAAGAAAGCTAGCTTAGAAACACGTCATTGGAATAAATGATGGTATTTATTCCAACTTTTATAAATACCACCGTCTATGAGACCCAACCAGGTGTGTTACATTCAGAAATGAATTAGCTTGACTCGAACCAGTAGAAGCCACGAATAAACTGACAAAACATCTTTGGAAAACAACTTCAGTAGCTCTGTTCAGTGTTCCTATGTCTCACTTCTGACGTCCATCATGGCGCCTCAAATGAATCAGTGACATAGTTGCAAAGGGCCAATACCTAAACTCTGAGGAACTAATAACTGACTTAATTCATGTAGAAACGAGTCTTAGGTGTGAGGCTGGACCTAAAAACAGATCCACTAAAGCAGATTTTAATACTGTAAACACACAAACGCTTCTTATGAGCCTTAAAAACTTTGTACAAACAGCTTCTGTGAGTGGAAACAAGGAGTCAGTCACATAAGATGGAAAAACTCCAGTTTATTTATTTCATAAGAAGCCCTGGACGGTGTGAAACCAAATATAATGAGCTTCAAGGAGGTAATACCAGAAATTTCCTTTCATTCACACTTCCAAGTCCGTGTCAGCAGAAAAACGCTGGCAAAGCCTTTTGTGGAAAAACGAATGGAGCAAACTTGTTCAAGGCAAAGCGAATAAAAAAGTTCCTGTAAACTTTTTGGTCTTTTTTTTTTTTTATTATTTCCCTCTCCCCCCTCTGCTAAAGCAATCTGTTTTGACCCGCTCCGTTTTGAGTGGCACTATTGAAACTGCACCTACAGGGAGGACCCCCTGCTAGCTCTCTGTACAGAAATTCAGGAGAAGCCAAAAGAGAAAAATCAATGGCGTCTCTTGATGTCTTTTCAAGACGCTGTTAGCAGAAGACCAAAAGATTTCTTCAAGATCCCTGTAGACTCGGCTCACGCTTCCAACGCGAGCCAGAAGGGTGAAGTGATGGATGTATCTGAGAGATTGTAACTCGATTTTCTTACAAACAGGACAATAGCTGCAAACAAGAGAGCAAAAGCTTGGAGAGGATGTCTCCCCTTTGGTTTAAGGTCTATTATCTGAGATGTGTACAAGCAGAGCTGTGGCTCTGCAGCAGCGCTCACTCATTTTAACCACGGATTTTATCATCTCACTGCGCTTTTGAGGTAAATTAATAAACACTTAGATGTCACATGAACAACACAGAAAAAACAGCTAAAGAATACCTGTAATTTACAGTAGCATTTAGAAATTTGTGTTTATTCAATAAGCTGCAAAAATGAGTGATAGCTTTTCTGTGTTTTCTGCTATTTGGTTTTAAATTCAAAAACAAATACAATAGATACGAAAAACAAAAGCTCACCAATCAAATACAGTTTATGAAGAGCTATTATTATATTAATTGATTAATATAAGATTTGTTTATCATACTATGACAAATAAAGATTATGTAATTAAAAAGATTAAATACAAATGAATCATTTTATTTATATATATATACATATATATATATATATATGTGTATATATATATATATATATATATATATATATATATATATATATATATATATATATATATATATATGTATATATATGTATATATATTAGAGAAAAAACGCAGAAAATAGATACAATTAATTGTGGATAACTAGATGACTTAATAACTAACTAAATGTATTTTAGACTGACTTGAATTTAAGATCTTCATTAAGGAGAATAGAATAATTTAAGCAAATTAGGATTGGGGAATATCCAATCAATAAATCAATAAATTAAAAATACAAGGAAAATACAATTCATAACATTTCTATAACGTTTATAAAACACAAAACTAAGTTAAATTTAATGCATTAACTTACACATAAATATGTATGACAATAAATACAGAAACATGAAATTTATATACTGTATATATATATATATATACATCTGTACTGAAAATACACAGTCCAGTCACATTAATGTGACCACCACGTACTTTCCACTTCAGAGTTAAATAACCAATCACAGAAGGCAGGTGGCAGCACAGTGCAGTTGAGCGTATATAAAGGGTGTGTGTGGGCTTCGGAAAACATTTCAATCGTTGGCGTAATGCAGAAACGAAGCGATTCATCCGACGTCCAAAAGGGCATGATCATTGGCTTTCGGGCCAAGGGTGGAAGCATTTCCGAAACGGCTGAGTTTGTGAACTGTTCGCGTGCCGCCGTGGTAAAAGTGTACCGTGCATGGCAAAATGGGACTGTCCAAAATCAACGACGTGGCAAATGTGGTGCACCACGGGCCATAGATGACAGAGGCGAACGACGGTTGCGGAGATGCGTTCGGGCAGATAGACGGGCTACCGTTGAGCAACTGACCACTAAAATGAACCAAGGGGCTACCACAAGTGTCTCCCAAACCACTATTCAGCGAACATTGCTGCGTCTGGGCCTCCAAAGCGGACGCCTGGTTCGTGCACCTATGCTGACTGGTGTTCATCGACGACGAAGGCTAGAATTTGCACGCCAGTACAGCAGCTGGACGTCCACTGAGTGGCGACAGGTAGCGTTTTCAGATGAATCGCGTTTTATGCTCCATCGGACAGATGGACGTTGGCGTATAAGGCGTGAAACCTCTGAAAGGAACCACCCTGCAACCATTGCAGGAACGGTCCAAGCTGGAGGCGGGAGCATTATGGTCTGGGGAATGTTTTCCTGGCATTCTCTGGGTTCACTGATTATTGTGGAAGGCACGATGGATCAATACAAGTACGCATCTGTCCTTGCGGACCATGTCCACCCCTACATGCGCATTGTTTTTCCTCAGGATGATGGCATCTTCCAGCAGGACAATGCGAGGTGCCATACAGCTGCCAGTGTACGTGCGTGGTTCGAAGAGCACCAGGATGAGTTTACCGTCCTCCCCTGGCCAGCAAACTCACCTGACTTAAACCCAATCGAGCATCTGTGGGACCATCTCGATCGAGTTGTTCGCGCCATGGATCCTCAACCGCGTAATCTAGCGCAGCTGGCCACGGCATTAGAGTCGGCATGGCTCAACATCCCAGAGAAGACCTTCAGGGACCTAAGTGACTCTCTTCCTGCACGTCTCGTAGCAGTTCGCTCTGCGAAAGGTGGTTATTCTGGCTTTTGACAGATGGTCACATTAATGTGACTGGACTGTGTATATAATTTTCATATAATTATGTAATTTTTTTTGTTCAGCTCAAATGAATATATTTAATCTCAGAAAATTATCCAGAATTTAAATACTTCATTATAGTGAACACAGTCCAGTGAGTCAATTTTAAAATAATTTATAAGATTGCAACATGTTATATTTATTAATTTGCCTTACTAAAGAATGGGACAATTAATATGTAAGTAAAAAAATAGATAAACTTGGAAATATTTCAGTATATATATTTAGTTTTATTCAAAATATTTTTTTTTCTCTTCAAGTGCAAACTATTAAATTTAAACTTAGAAAATTATCATAAATAAATCAAGAATTTAAATACATAAAACATACAAATTGATCAAAACCTTCGTAAACACACTCCAGTGAGTCAATGTTAAAATAGTTTATAAGATTATAAACTATTTCAGTTTTATTTATCCACTCCGGACTCTGCGTCAGCTCCAGCAGGGCCGCAGTGAGACGTCAGAATCTCACTCATTCACTCAAATACAGTAATTACCAATGTAAAGATCTGGCACCCAAATTAATACAGGACATGTGTAATGTCCTCTCATAGCTCAAAGTTTAGTCCAATTATGAGTGGGCCCCAGCGGTTTGATGTGCCTTTCACCACAGAGGAGAGTAATGGCTTTGACAGGAGAGCCGCGGTCATTAGGGGCCTGACTGCATTATGGTAGCGGATCGCGCTCAGTGATTAGTTCTGTCTCTCACCCCTGGCCCTGATTGAGATCATTACACTTCACGTCACTTCCACATCCTCCCAAAGGGATGGCGCCATTAATTCCCCGTCCCACTGGGCTGTGGCAGGTTGGGGTGGAGGAATTTACATAAAGGAGACAAAAAAAAAAAAAAGATGGTTCTCCGTATGAAAGAAAGGTGGTGCACTGTAAAACATTTGAGCTGCATTTAGCTGTGTCGACTCCAGTGGTTCTTAACCTTTTTTAAGGTACCGAACCCACCAGTTTCATATGGGCTTTCACTGAACCCTTCTTTCGTTATAAATAAAATATGACTTATTTTTCCCCAAAATTCAAGACATAGGGGTGACCCAACTACAGTCACCCCATGATCACCATGTCTTCTTAAAAGGTAGAGTCTCTGAGAACAGTTCTTCAAAATATAGTCAGTGTTTTCAGCAAAGTTGAGCTGACTGTCCAGGAATGACCCAAGGTATTTAAATTTGCCACAGTTTCAACAGGTTGGCCATCGAGAGAAACTGGAACCACTTTAAGGTCTTGTTTAGGTCATTTAAGAGGAAGAAAAACTAATAATAAATAATAAAGACTTTGTGGTATTCTGATTTAGTAATGTAATTATATTAATTGTGTTACCACCTCCACACCACTAGAGGCAGTACCAACCTCGAAAAGATGCGACTAAGGAGCAGATTTAGAAGAACACAGAAAGCTACACTTTGGTAAAAACTGTGAGCTTTGCTGAAGTAATTAAAGACACAAGTTCAAATCCCTGCTGAGAGTGGAGCTCCTCCAATCAGAGCTCCTCTGCAGCTCTGATTGGCTAAGCAATGTAACGTGATCCTCTGATTGGCTAAGCAATGTAACATGATCCTCTGATTGGCTAAGTAATGTAACGTGATCCTCTGATTGGCTAAGCAATGTAACATGATCCTCTGATTGGCTAAGAAATGTAATGTGATCCTCTGATTGGCTAAGCAATGTAATGTGATCCTCTGATTGGCTAAGAAATGTAATGTGATGGCATTAAGTGATGGCAAAGTGGGGCGTGTCATCATGACTTTGTGCCTTTACCTCCGCGCAGAGGCTCCGCCGAACCCCTGAGACCGACTCATAGAACCCCTGGGGTTCGGTCAAACCCAGGTTAAGAACCACTGGTCTACTCTAAGTTTAAATTTAGCGAGTTTTAGATTCTGAACCTGAATGTGTGAGTTTGAGAGAGAGAAACTCACAGCAGTAAGTCGCGTTGACTTTTTATTAGAGTTGAATCAAGTAGAGTTTTTAGGTTTGCACTTAAAAAACTGAGAGAAGAAAAAGAGAGGAGTGGGAGCTTTTTCCCAGAATGCTTAGCGGCATGATTTTGTATCATGAGATGGAAGTGCATTACATTGACTTGACTCTTGTGTTTTATTAAGGCAAATGTTTATTTTAGAATTATTTGTGATGTTTAATAAAATTAATTATCAGATCAGAAATTTTGAAACAAGAATTTTAATTATTCTAAAGTAAAATAAGTAGTTATTTTAACTTGATATTGTGAGTAAAATAATAGAGAAATGCAGCTCTTTAACGAGGTGAGAACAGTTTTTTTCTTCCATATTGTGAAATTTAATTATTTGTGTTAAGACATTAAGTTACAAACAATGTTTAAACAACTTGTCTCTTGTTGTTAAATCAACTTAATGACCTTTAACTTCTGAGTTAAAACCAAAACAAATATCTAATTGCATTTTTAAGTTAAATCACCTTCAAATGTTTTGCAGTGTGAAACTGGAAACCTTCGGCGTCCATGTTGGCTGGTTCTGCTGATGTGTTGAAATCCAGCAGAAGCAATTCTCTCTTCATCTGCATAATCTCTAAAGTAATTATTAGCTTCACTTGCCTCATAATCTTTATTGTAGTTTTTTCACATTCAATAAAAAGGAGAAAATTTGATGCATAGAAAATATTATATCACACCCAAATCCATAGAGAGCTCAAAGTCTCCTTAATCCCCCGCAAACAACTTCATTTGTCATCATTACGCCTGCTGGGTCCTGATCCCACAAACACAAAGTCTAATTTCTGATCTAGTTTTAGTGCAAATATCTCAGTATACATGAAATAAGACAAAACTAACTTACAAGCAACTTTCAGTAATATATAGGAGCTTGTTTTAAGTAAACATTGATAAAATAGTACAGATTATTTCACTTCTATCAAGACAGGTTATAAATTAAATAATCTGCCAGTAGAAATTTATCATCAATATTAAGAAATTACTGATTTAAAACAAGCTCCTATACTGCTGGAAAGCAACTTCTAAGCTAGTTTTGTCTAATTCCATGTGTACTAAGATATTTACACTAGAAACTAGAACAAAACTATTTGGTAATATTTTGTGTTTTTGCAGTGCAGTAACAGAGTTTAGAAAGTCTATATGAATTAGAGAGACCAACTTAATTTGACCTCTAACCTACATGAGCTCTTTTTTTAACCAAATCCATCCCAATATGTTGTGTTGTTGAGGGACAATGTAAGATCAAATGGTATGTGAGTTTTTGTTAAATGGGTTAAGTGGACCTCAGCCTGAAAAGGTTTGAGAAATACTGTTTTAAAAGAACTTCTAGTGTTTTGTATGATCTATTACGGCAGTGGTTCCCAAACCTTTTCAGCTGGGCCCCCCCAGTGGTTTCCAAATATTTTCTGTTTCCATTCATCCATACCGCTTCCTGCGCCCGCCCTGGAAAGGCACGGCCCCACAGTTTGGGAACCTCTTTATTATGGTATGTATTTTCTAATGTTAAAAATGTTTAAATCTAATATTTCTAATCTGTAGTTGGCTTGATGCCCTTTCTCTTCTCCAGCTGAACCACCTTTTTTCTTCATGTCAACCATTTACTGTAAAGTGCAGTCAGAAATGAGTAACTTTTGGCATTTACAGGAGGAAATTATTGCAATAAAACCTCAGAAAATGCTGTAAACACTTCCCCCCTGCAGACACCACCATATGTTTTCTTCATAAGACAGATTGGAACCGTTGGTCTCCTCTGTCACAATGTTAACTAGACCTGTCCTTTATTATCCTCAAACACGGTCATTAGTGGGGCTGGGATGGAGGTGTTATTCAACTAACATTTGTGAGGCCATGCATCACTTATGTCCCTGCCACAGTCCGTACAAATCTCACAACCCCCAGTGGATCCATTCAGACACCTGCAAATGTCAATTACCATATTTCCCCCTGACATTTATGGGTAATGGCTAACATGAGCTACGTGAAATCAGAGTCATTATCCCAGAGATGGACAGAGGAGGTGCCGACGGCTCCGTAACCCCACGCAGATGCAAAACAAGGCTTATTTATCGATCAGAGGTGGTTACAGCTTGAGCACATCTCAATAAAGGCCTAACCACGATGTGCTCAAAACAAATAAATTAAATGATTATGCTGTTGCTGTGTGTGCGCTGCGATGTATTACTTTTTAAATTCTACCTTTAATAGCAGATGCAAATATTGATGGAGGCAGTTTTATTTTTTACTTTACTAATGTCTGCTTCAGTTACACTTCTGCAGAGCAAGCAGATACGCACACACACACGTACAATCACATACCTTGACCTTTCACCTATGTTAATAAAGGCATTGTTGGACTTTATATTTAGCAAAAACTCATTCTCAATGTTAGACTATTTTACAAACTAATGTGTTTTTATCACCTTGATTGTTGTTGAAATTATTGCATTTTTTAAACATCCCTAGTTATCAGTGATACTGACATTTTTTAGTCTCTCTCAGATATAAAAAATGTGCAATAAAATTATAGGAATCAGTCTTGAAAAGCTGATATTTGCTAATTTTAGCTAAACCAGGAAGATAGAGCACATCACCCCAGTTTTAAAGTCCCTACACTGGCTCCCTGTAGCTCAGAGAACAGACTTTAAAATATTCTTTTTAGTTTATAAATCACCAAACAGCTTAGCACCACAAATATTAGGCGTGCACCAATCGGAGTTTTTTGGTATGTCGCCAAGAACCGATCTTTAGAAAGCCTGACCTGCTGAGTCCGATTTTGGCCGATACCATTTTTTGTTTGAAATGTTTCTAATTATAGCAAAAAAAGTTGCTGAATTGGTAAGAGTGGGGTGACTGCAAATGTGCAGACATGACATCGTCTGTCAGTAAAACGTCTCTCACAGCAAAGCAGAAGAGGACAGTGGTTGATTTTCAGACTTTTGCAATACTTGAAGATCGGCTTCAAGTATCAGCTGATCACCGAGCTCTCAAAATTAAGGAAATCAGAACCGGTAAATTGGTGCTTCCCTATTAAAGAGCCACTGTTATTGTATCAACCTTCTAGACCTTTCATGTCTTTTGGTCCTGCTCTGCATCCAGATCCAGAACCAAACGTGGAGAAGCAGCATTCAGCTTCTATGCACCAAATGTCACAAAATGTGACTGATTGACTAACCTCAAACAAACTTCCAGAAAACTGCAAAACAGCTGAAACACTGAGATAATTTAAGTCGAGACTAATAACCCACCTGATCAGAGTGGCTTCTGAACCATAATAAATGAAAACACTGACCAATATTTCGATGTGTAATGATGACACTTGGAAAAATGCAACGTTTCAAATGTTAATTTTTGTGTTTTTGTGACGTAAAGCACTTTGACCTTCCTCGTTACTGAAATGTGCTGCAAAATAAAATTAAATTTGATTGTATACACATAAAGATGTGGTCCTAAACTCCTTTGAAAAATACAGGTTTTAGTGTAAATAAGAACATTTTCCAAGTCTAAAATAGCTTTTCAGGTTTGACTCACATTTTTAGGAGATCAATTATTTATTTTTCATCCAGCATCACTTTTCATTCTCACCCGTCAAAAACTAAATTAATCTCAATCAAAAACTACTGATCATATGATTTTCATCTCTGAGTGTCAAGACTCACCACTCCTATGGAGAAGTAGTTGTTCATAATGCTGTAAGGCACCGGGTCCCCTCGCTCCTCCTTGTCAGCAGATGTCACATCGATCTTCCAGCGATCCAGCATCACCTCTGTGCTGTTCTCAATGTCCCGAAGGATCTTCAGGAGGTTTTCGCCCTCGTAGCCTCAGAGAAGCACAAGACAGGTGAGAGATTAAAACAGGTAAAGGAACATTTTCACATGTTATGGATGCATTTTATCAGGATCTTACGTGAAGGAGCATTTTATAGTAATGCATAAATGTGAAATAGAAGAAAAAAAGACAACTCTTAACAAAAATAACTCACTTTTCTGCCCATTTGTATTTAACCTCCTTTTATCAGATGCAGCTAAACAAAATCCAGTCCAGTCAACTGCCTCCAAAAACACTCTCTGTAATTTAGTCCAGCTGTTCTGTGTTGGCTTTAGAGGTTTATTAGAGAAAATTAGAGAACAAACACAAAGGAACATAGCAGATAGGTAGGACACGTTAAAGAAGGTTACTGTCCTAAATATACTGTTAGCAATGCAACTGAATGGCATCATAATTGCCCAGTCAAAGTCCAAGATTTAAAAACTGATGTTTATAGACGTTACCCATCAAATCTAAAGTTGAACGACTTTGCAAAAAATAAATAAATAAAGTCTTTAGAAGCACAAGGCTGTATGAGAGTCACCACTGTAGTTACAGTAAAAAAGATATTGGCTCAGACAGGGCAGAATGCAAACAGTTGCCACACTTTTTACATTTTTATTTGTATAAATTACATAATAAAAAAAAAAAATCTGTTTAATTCCGGTTCAGATTTTTTGCACTACTTTGTGTTTTTCTGTTAAATAAAAACTAGATAAAATACATTAAAATCTGATTTTTATGTGAGAAAATTCCAAAGTGTATGACTAAAACGAAGTGTTTCGTGTATGAGGAACTAACAAGCATCTCCCTCATAAACACATACATTTTTTTAATTAACAAACTGCAAAACTGATTTAAAATATTCATACAAGATAATTGTTGACGTGATAACATTTTCAAGTGGCCTGAATGGTCAGACATTTGTGCATAAATCAACACATATATAATTATCAGGTTATGACTGATCAGTGCATGACAGAAAGTTTAAACTCCGTTAGGGTTTTTTTTGTATTTCCCAATCTCTGAACCTTTTTTCCTAACATCCTTATATGATAAAACAAGAGCACACATCTCTCCTCTATTTAAAAAGTGCGTTAGGTGAAACCAACGTGAATTATTCCCTGATATGTATCCAGTACCTCCTCCCCATCGCAGACATCTCGCCAAGTCATTGCCTGTGCCAAGAGGAAGAATACATACAGGGGGGTTCCTGTCCAGGTTGGCCTTATCTGAAGCAGTGGGACAAAAATCGCAACAGTGTGTCAAACAAGGGGTCAAACCCAGAGGGCAAATTCACAACACAAACTTGCAACGAACAAATCAAATCCATTTTGCACCTTTGCTTGTAAAAACAAGTCAATATGGACTTCCAGTTGTGCAGCCAATTTCAAAAACTGCATTTTGCCTGACGGTTATTACCTATCATTGTTTTGATTGATAAAAAAAAATGAAGGCAATTTTTAGAGAGAATGAAGAAGTAACACACCTTCAAGTCCAAACAGAGGAGAGATTTTTTTTCTAAATGGTGACTAATATGTTGTTTTCCCTCTCTCACGTAATCATCCTATTTGGCCACCACTGACAGCACAGAGCTCGTTCAAGGTGTTTATGTACGACCAATAAATGATGCTTTACCATTGAAGGCTGAGCAACAGGAATGATGGAGACTCCAAAAACCAATAAAAACAAATGAAATTTGTCTAATAAAGGAAATGGGCAGTTGTTGTGCTATTATTTCATAGGTTACTAACATTCTTATAGAAATGTAAGGCAAATTCAAGAATAAAGTGCATTAGTTTAAATGTGAATAATTACTGTCAAGTATAATCAATCAATTGCCTTACATTCTTATAGAAATGTAAGGCAAATTCAAGAATAAAGTGCATTAGTTTAAATGTGAATAATTACTGTCAAGTATAATCAATCAAGTTTATCTGCTGTAAGTAATAAAAACACAAAATTACAAAGTTCTAAAGAAAAAACATCCAGTGTGTGCTGAACTTTATGGAAGCCCATTTCCGCCATGAAAAAAAAGCTAAACAGGAAGTCATAATTTCGACTTTCAAAGTCATAATTATGAGATTTAAAGTCATAATTTCGACTTTCAAAGTCATAATGACTTTGAAAGTCGAAATGACTTTAAATCTCATTTCGACTTTCAAAGTCATTATGACTTTGAAAGTCATTATGACTTTGAAAGTCGAAATTATAACTTTGAAAGTCAAAATTATGACTTCCTGTTTAGCTTTTTTTTCATGGCGGAAATGGGCTTCCATAGTACTTGAACAATTACATGTTACTAAAAATTTTCCGAAAAGATTCTGGTAAGAATTCTATATTTATGCTCTTATTTTGAAAGAGGCGGAGAATGTTCACGCAGCAGTTCCGCTTCCTCTCTTTACGTGCTCTTTTTTCACCAATAACTTTATTTGAAACAAGAACCATGCAGGGACAAAATAAAACAATGCCTGTACAGAACAAGATGTAAAGATAAATACAACATCTAAGCGAATTACATGACATATAAATTACGTCGAAACTAAATTGGTGCTTGACGGTAGTAGTCTTTCGAGAACAAATCAAATCTGAATAGAAGCTAGCACTTTAGCCTAGCGCTAGAATTTAGCAGTTAGCATTCTTCGGCTAAATATAATGTTAATGAAAAAGTGCTTTACGGTAAGAGCGACTAACTTGTCTAGTTACCGGTGTCCACAAGAGTTAAATATACACTTATGCTGTGAAAAATAGGGCGCAACGCTCAAAATTCAGTCAATAGTTTTCATTTGGAGCACTGCACAAGCACAACGTGAAACAGGGACAAATGAATATCAGGTCAACCATTCCTTTTCCCATATAATGACAATTTGCCGATATTTCTCGTGTTCCTCCAAATCACAGAAAATGCTTGAAAGAAAATGTTCTGTGGATTTTCAACAAAATATTTGAAAAGAAGCAACTTGTACCAATAAAGTCCAGGATCCAGCCCACAGTGCCGTCTCCTCCGCAGGTCAATACTCTAAAATCAGGAACATCTCGGAAGAAGTTCAAACTGCAATGATAAAAGTTAATGTTTTGAGACAGAAATTTATATTGCCCTCTAAAGACCAAAGTTGTCCTCTATTTTTTAGAGGACTCTAAAAAATTGTCCTCTAATTTTTTGAAGACAGGTAAACTGAACCTAATCTTTTTATTTCAGGGATTAGCAGGAATTCAAAATTCCTAAGATTTCTCCTAATAATATCTTAGTTTTTCGTACAGTTTCTTGTATTTGAGATGTTAAACAACATCTTTTTTTAAAAAATAGCATGGTACTTTACTGTAAACTGAATGTAATCTCACACAAAAAAAAGAAAACACATGTCGCATTGATATTATTCATTCAGTGAGGTACGCTGTCTGTTCAGGGACTAATTGGATCATGACGGGCAATGTTCAGTCCAACTTCCTCCGTTCCTTCACAATAACAAAGCCCTAACTGAATGAGCCAGCCTCGCTGCCTCGTATGGCGGGTAAATGACTCGCTCAATTACTCTCCAACTGGGGCCGCAAACCACATTAGACACAAAAACAGACGGCCGTGAACATGAAAGGCAACTTTGGGGATATTTAAATACCAAGAAACAAACACTTAATTTGCTGTAATTTGATTAGAGAGGCAGCTAATTGACAGCAGTGTACGCGGCTGCCTGGGCCTGCAGTGTCCGATGGTGACTGCTCACCCTGCTAATGTGAGCTGCGCTGAGTTCACTTGGCAAAATATTAACTAGGTTATAAATAGGGAAGGTCATCGCGTATGCTGTGAGGATCTCTGCATCCAGAACCAGATGATGTTTTTGGTTCTCATCAGAGGAAAATGAACAAAATGAAACTGCTGGTTCTGAAGGCTCGGCTGTCTTCTCATACATGCGGTTCAAACCTCTTGAATCCTTTTTTTAAGCAGCGGTGTGCTGCTGTTTATTTATTTTTTATAAGTATAAAAGATGCAGTTTTTCAGGTCTAATCAAAGCCAAACAACGTAGCAGCACGGCAGCGAGAAATTCCTGTGTGTCCCGAACGCTGCTGGACGCAGGCGGCAAACTGAAGGAGCCTCCTGCATGTAAATGATCCATTCACTTTCTTAATCACAGCCATGAACTGTAGGGGACTCGGCGCCGTCCACACCGCCGGGCTGCGGCGAGCTGCTTGTCTGCATGCGCGATCACATGTTGCGTGGCAAGAGCTTCACCCACTCTGCATCCGTCAGTCATTTGTGTCATGAGCTCTCATACAGTCTTATGCATACAGAGCCGCTACTTGTCTGCGGATCCGGCTCGGCGCGGTCGTCTCCAGGATGTGTTATATGTGAACTCACCTCATTTGGGTGTGTGATGTGTGAGGGAGGCTGTAACGCTAAAGGCCTCTCTTGCATGTGATGGGATCATTATGTGTGAGCAACAACAGAGAGTAAACAGAATGACAAATGAATTGTCTTAGCTTTTTTTTTATTTAATTGCAATCCATTTCTGTTAAGATTACAAATATATTTTTAAAAAATGTGTCATTTCTCAAAATATAATTAGTTAGGCCTGTCAGGATAACAAATTTTGCTGGGCGATAAATTATTTCAGAAGTTATTGCAATAAACAATAACGTTGTTTTGAGACCATTTTAAAGTAATTCATAATATTAAAATGATATTTGCATCTACATTTAAGGACAATACTGCAAAAACACAAAATGTTACCAAGTTTTTAGTGCCGATATCTTAGTATCCTGGAAATAAGACAAAAATAACTTACAACATTTTAGCAAGATATGAAAACTTGTTCTAAGTCAGTAATTCCTTAATATTGATGAAAAATACTGGCAGATTATCAGGCGCGGAGCTATGGGAGGTGTGGGGGGGCGGCTGCACCCCCGGCCGATGGCAGGCCCAATGGGTGCCAAGGGACGGATGGTTCAAGTCGTTAGTGGCCACGAGAAGGTTAGTATGTTACAGTGGTCCCTCAATGATCATAGATAATACGTTTGACATACAGTTTTGGTAAATGAATGAAAATGTTCCAAACCGTCCATCACCCTAAATGTACCAGCAGTGATACAGTACTGGTCATTGCCATTCATTCAGCCATTGGCCGACGGCATGCTAATGGGCCCGGTCATGCCCCGTCCATTGGCCCATGGCCGGTCATTGCCGGTCATGGCTGTCATTGGCCCCGGTCATTGGCCCCGTCATTGGCCCCGGTCATTGGTCCCCGTCATTGGCCCGGTCATTGGCCCGTCATCGCCCGTCATTGGCCCGTCATTGCCCTGTCATGGTCCCTGTCATTGCCCCGGTCATTGGCCCCGTCATTGGCCCCGTCATTGGCCCCGGTCATTGCCCCTGTCATGTCCCCTGTCATTGGCCCCGGTCATTGCCATGTCATTGTCCTGTCATTGCCGTCATTGGCCCCGTCATGGCCCCGTCATTGGCCCCGTCATTGCCCCGTCATTGTCCCCTGTCATTGTCCCCTGTCATTGGCCCCGGTCATGCCTGATGCCCCTGTCATTGGCCCCGTCATTGGCCCCGTCATTGGCCCCTGTCATTGGCCCCGGTCATTGGCCCCGGTCATTGGCCCCTGTCATTGGCCCCGTCATTGGCCCCGGTCATTGGCCCCTGTCATTGCCCCGTCATTGGCCCCTGTCATTGGCCCCGGTCATTGGCCCCGGTCATTGGCCCCGGTCATTGGCCCCGTCATTGGCCCCGGTCATTGGCCCCTGTCATTGGCCCCTGTCATTGGCCCCGGTCATTGGCCCCGGTCATTGGCCCCTGTCATTGGCCCCGGTCATTGGCCCCGTCATTGGCCCTGTCATTGGCCCCGGTCATTGGCCCCGGTCATTGGCCCCTGTCATTGGCCCCGGTCATTGGCCCCTGTCATTGGCCCGTCATTGGCCCCGGTCATTGGCCCCGGTCATTGCCCGTCATTGCCCCGGTCATTGGCCCGTCATTGGCCCCGGTCATTGGCCCCCGTCATTGGCCCCGGTCATTGGCCCTGTCATTGTCCCCGGTCATTGGCCCCTGTCATTGGCCCCGTGTCATTGGCCCCGGTCATTGGACCCCGTCATTGGCCCCTGTCATTGCCCCGGTCATTGACCCCGGTCATTGGCCCCTGTCATTGTCCCCGGTCATTGGCCCCTGTCATTGGCCCCGGTCATTGGCCCCGGTCATTGGCCCCGGTCATTGGCCCCTGTCATTGTCCCCGGTCATTGGCCTGTCATTGGCCCCTGTCATCGGCCCTGGTCATTGGCCGGTCATTGGCCCCTGTCATTGTCCCCGGTCATTGGCCGGTCATTGGCCCCTGTCATTGGCCCCGGTCATTGGCCCCGGTCATTGGCCCCGGTCATTGGCCCCGGTCATTGGCCCCGGTCATTGGCCCCGGTCATTGGCCCCGGTCATTGGCCCCGGTCATTGGCCCCGCCCCCCCCGGCCCGACGCTGACTTGTGAGGAGAATGTCTCGTTCAGTCAAACAATCTGCCAATGGAACCAATTCTTTTTCATCAATATTAGTGTTGACTTAAGTCCAGCTCCAACATCTTGCTTAATGTTACTTACAAGCTAGTTTGTCGTATTTCAAGCATACCAAGACCTTTTGACAAGAACCTAGACCTAAAATACTTCAGACTTTGTGTTCTTGCAGTGTAAAATCCACCTGTATCTGCCTACTTTGTTAGTTGTAACATCAAATATACCTTAATATCCATTAATACACACAGAGAAAATCATCTTAGCACTACATCATAAGCTAACATCCACCACCATCTTATCTCTCTGTCGGGGTTGTAGCCAATCAGTGTCAAAAAAAGTAATGGCGCTCCTGGAATGGTTGCTTTGCAAACACCAACCAGTAGCAATTAAAATCTGCATTAGCATTAACTTCGGAGTTAGTCCCACAATGGCTTCTTTTTGCCAAAATGGAAATGAATATCAACGCTAACTGATTTAGCACAAGGTTTTTTCCAACGTACCCCGGCATTGGTCCATTCTTGGCCAGGTTGTACACTTGTCTCGGGTTCAGGAGATACTGGAACTTTCTATAAATCCTAATAGAAAAAGAAAAAAGTCGGGAAACAAAGCAGCGAGTGAAAGTATAATAGCTGACTCTGTCACATGCTAACTTGGTGAATGGGGGGGAAACACAGAGCCGTCTCCGATCAGACCGACACGCCAGCGGACTGGGCAGCAAGGCGGAAAAATGTCTGAAGTCCCCTTGAGGAGAAACCATTAGAAAGACTAATTCATTTTAATTTCAATTTCATTATATCAACTGGCTGAAGTCATATTTTGATCTCATAATTTAAACAGATGAGGGCCGGCATAATAAGAAGTGAATGAATATGTTTCAGTAATAACCCAATTAGCCTTGGGTTACAGAAAGGGACTGAAGCCGGCAGCGAGACGAGCTTCTCTCCGAGGCGGCCGGCGCTTTAGGTAAATCAGATTGTGTTTTTATTTGACTAAGTCAAAAAGGAGCCGTCAGCCCAGCAGCCATGCTGCTTCCTCCCCTCTGTAGCTGCGGAGCGGGGCTTCAGAGGCCCCTTGTAGCATGTTGAGACAGGTTGTGTACTTACCTCTCCCCCTGCTTGCCCCCGCTCTCTCGGATTGACAAACACCAGCAGAGGATGAGTGCCCTCTATTGTTGTGATCTGTGTGGAAGATGTCAAAACAAAGCCTCGGTGTTTGGAGACTGCAGGATGCTTCACAGGAATTCACTTTCAAGCCGTATCCCTCAGACATTTTATCAAGTATATATGGCACTTCCAAGCGTTGCACTGCCTGCCTGCCATCTGCACAGATTTCCTGTGAACCGGTCCAGGCCGGGAATGGGAGCGCTCTATAGTCTTCTAAGTTGAAACCTAAACTTTTCCCTTGAAATTTTATTTATGCGGTCCATTTAAAAGAGAAGGATGTTTTAAAAAGTTGTCAATGGGTTTTAGGTTAAGCTCAAAATAATGAAACTGAATATAAGCCTTTTGAAAATGGAGAATGTTACATAAATGCACACCCTGACCCTAAATTAGAGCCACAAACATTACTGTATTTTATATGTTTAATATTGCTACAGTATTAGAAGTACATAAAAACCTATAAGAGTTCCTGTCAGCCTTTTGCAGATTTTTCACACCATTTTGTCCTGGAAATGGTGGATTCTGGGTAACAGGTTGTGAATCTCCTCCAGAGTTACCATGGACCTCTTGGCTGTCCAGTCTGTCAGTTTAGGTGGATCCATATGACTTGGTAGGTTTCTACTTGTGCAATACTCTATTTTTGTATGATGGCTGAAATTCTTTCATTTATTCAGAGTTTGGGAAGTAAATGTAGAATCTATCTGCTCTCTGCTGTGTTTCTATGTTCAACAGTTTGTGAACAGGTTTTTATCAATACATTCTGGCACAGCCGGCCCTTTAACAGCAATCATGATCTTGATTTGGGCCACAATAAAAATGACACCCCGGATCTATAGACCCGATCAAGGAAGTACAACAGGTCATAGGTGAGAGGTTGTGGGTATAATGTGACGATACCTTGTCTTAAATATAGGATTGGACATAATCTCCCAGTTTGCCTGAGGTTCTGGACCCGGTTTGAGCCTCAAGCCCGCGCCCCGTTTGAACTGTCCTGCAACAATTCGCCCAGTGCTCTGCCTGACACAGATGAAGCACTGAACTCCCCTGTCTGCTATCCCAGCAGGCCGAGGGTGAATTAATGAGCTCCCTGTCCCGTCCAGAGTGATCCATTACTTCCTGTAATTATAAATAATAATCTTGATTATTACGCTGGTTAGCCAGCGAGAGGCAGAGATGGATGTGGCCGGGATTTGATTCATCGTATTTCTCTCTCCTAAAGCCGCGTGCAGACGAGCGCTCGCCGCAGACGGCGGCAGGTTTTCCATCGGCGGCGTGCTGGCAGAGGATCAGGATGCTGATTATGGATGACGCTGATTACCAGCAGGACTGGCGGTGTTCACCAACTGCAGAGGCTCACGTCAAATCTTAAGATTCGACAGGAAACTGGCCTGATATGCTGATAATGAGAGGCCATATCGCTGCCTTTACACCACCTGTAGCTTCTCAAACTAACTGATTTAAAACTTGGCCTGGATCAGGAGTTCAGATGAGTTTGGCTGACATACGGTTGGTTATAAGATGCATACTAATGTATTGAAATGCCAGTAAAAGCCAAGACATTTGT
The DNA here is from genome assembly GCA_033032245.1 of Poecilia picta. Lineage (NCBI taxonomy): Eukaryota > Metazoa > Chordata > Actinopteri > Cyprinodontiformes > Poeciliidae > Poecilia > Poecilia picta. The sequence goes on along the minus strand of CM065368.1, from coordinate 6,340,750 downwards.
CCGGTGTGCGGCTAACCTGCAGTCCTTGGCCGTCCACTGTGACCGAGTTCGCTCTCTGCATCTTTCCTCGACTCGACTGACTGGACCGCGAGTCCTTCCTCAGAGTGGACTGCCGTTCCTGAAGTGACACAGCAAAACGGTTCGAGGTTTGACTCCAAACAGCAGCACAAAACAAGATCCACATATCAGGAAAATTCAAGATGCAGGAGTGAGATTGTAGTTATACGTTTATGTTTATGTCACAGCTTTAGTTCCTGAGCTTTCAATTATACTTTTTCTGGCCAGTTTTGACGTCCATCTTTCTTTGAACTCTGACCTGCTGTTTTAAATTTTCTTTCTAAAGAGTTTAAAACAATAATGTGGAAGATAATTAAGACCACTAAAAAACAAAAAAACATTTTAAAAATCTGTATATTTTCTCAGAATACTAACGTTTCATCTCGCAAGATTAAAGTCAGAATTCTGAGAAAAAAAAGTCAGAATTTTTCTGAAAAATTCTGACACATTGCTTGAAAACCATAGTCATTTATGTAAGATCACACAGAAAAAATACTCCCCGCTGAAAGCTGGTGGTAATATTGGTGCAGATCAACGGATAAAAACAGACGTGAATTAAAAAAATAAATAGAAAATAGCCACAGGGATCAAAGAAGTTGGGCTTAATACTTTCCTCAATAAGGAGTCACAGGTATATTAGCACACAATTGCCAATTGAATACATTTCCTTAATGTTAGTCACATCTGTGCTTGTGGCAATAAAGGTAATGGCATCCTGATATAAAAATATTATATTTGTATTTACCGATATTCAACACTTTGGATGGAGTAGCTGTCAGCATACAAGCAATTTTACCTTGGAGATCAATAAAGTATATTTTATTCTATTCAAATTGTTGTCAAATTCCTTCTTACTGCTGTTGATATATGAATTTAGTGCAATTTGCTTTGTGAATCTAGTACAGAAATAAAGAAAATTAATTAATAAGTAGAAGCAACAAAAAAAAACATGCAAAAATTCAGGAGTTTAAGATCAGTTTCACTCTTCTGGTTGTTCAGTTTCTAACCTGCTGATCTGATTGAAGAATATCGGTGTAAAAAACTGAATTTTAGTGTTGAATTTTTTATTAACTTATTATTATTTATTTATATTCCATCATATTGAATTACTTATACCACTCTTGAGTTTATCTGTATATTTTACAAACGTTATCTCTAATGGTTATATTTGTATTATTAATATTTAACACCATAGATGGAGTAGCTTGGGGATCAATAAAGTCTATTCTATTCTATTCTATTCTATTCTATTCTATTCTATTCTATTCTATTCTATTCTATTCTATTCTATTCTAAACCAATTTAAAGTTAAAAGAATAACTATTTTCCCCAAAAATAAAATAAAAATCTGCAGTTCATTAGAAAGAAAGTTGTGTTATGGCGGCACACTTTTATCCCCTTCAAACACACTTGTGCAATTTTCAGAATAAAGTTCTAAAAAATAAATTGCTGCCACTTCGAAGCACAGTAGGAGAACTCAGGTCTGATGATTGGATCATCAGGTCTCGAAGGCTCTCTCCGCCTCGAGGCCCGCTGACCAGAACAAGCGAAGTCTTACCAGGACGACGGGGCAGATTGAGTTTGGGGGCAGGATGTGATCCTTCAGGGGTCCGCAGTCACACTCGGGTTTGACGTGGGAAGCACACTTGTTATGGAGCTGGAGGAGGTGGAAGCTATTATTAACAACCTCAAACTACTGGCAACAGAAATAAATATTTCAGCTGCGTTTTCAGGGTTTATTTGCAAATGCACACGTCGCCATCTCAGTCTTATTTTCTATTATCTTAGAGCTGCAAACAAGTGTTTTCTGAGTGTAAATTGGCAAAATGACTTGTGAGGTATCAGAGGTGCCAAAATGAAAGCCTAAACAACAAGAAGCAGTGGGAATATAATGAGGAGGTGGCTGCCTCTCAGCGAGGGGTGGCTTACCGTGATTTGACACCACACACAGTGGAGCCCAGTCAGGCCCTGGTAACACTTAATGGTTTTGTGACACTTGTCACACTTGGTGGGGCAGTTCCCCTCCACCCAGAAATGATGCATTACCTGCAGAGAGGAGGAGAGACGGCATACTGGGTGGAAAAGCAGCGAGAAAAAGAAACGTGGTGCAGAAAAACAAGATGTATACAAAGGTAGAAGTGACATGGCAATTAAAGAAAGCAGAAAGGGAAGAAAGCAATCAGGAGGAAACGAGAAATAAAGGAGAGAAAAGGAAGAGAAGAGGCCAAACGAGTGACGATGTGTCTGTTTCAGAGTCCAAATATTATCCTGGTAATAAGTAATGCTTAATAACAGTAATATTTGTGGTAGCAGAAGATCATTGTCAGGACTCACCTCAGTGTTTTTCTTGGACTTCACGTACGTTTTGATGCAAGAAAGCGGAGCGCGAGCCACACAGCGTTCGTGGACCGTATACTTGCAAACTGATAAAAGGCAGAATAAAATAAACGATGCATAAAAATATGTACACCTCTGGAAAAAATGAAGAGCCCTCTGCACTGTGGTGGTGGAAAACCTCCTGGTTGTTCCACCAAACACTGATTTCTGGACTCTTCTGAGCTAAAATATTAGTATTGTTGTTTCTAAATGAATATGAACTTGTTTTCTTTGCATAATTTGAGGTCTGAAAGCGCTGCAACTTTTTCTTATTTTTCTGCAAATAAATACTAAATTTTAACAATCCAAACGCGCTGCTAAATCAGCACATAAATGGCTAACTTGGTATCAAAATCAACTGCCATAGACTGCGTTCACCTGCAGCCTAGAGAGACCCAAATCCAATTTTTTTTATCAAATCAGATTTTCTTGGCGTTGTTCACACTTTCAGATATATGATGCTTGTTTGTGATCTCCAGTGAACAACAAACGACCTAAAAGTGATTCGCATGTGCAGTAGAGAGCGCAATAAGGTCACACATGCAGAGCATGCTCAGTGTTCTGCTAACCGCCATAAAAAAGAAGAAGAAGAAGAAGAAGAAGAGCTCAGTGTTTGCGAAAGAAAACATGGAGGCTAATGGTGGAGCTTAGCTTACGCATTTGAAGTTTTCCAACTGGAGCAGCATATTAACAACTTAATCCTCATTATAGTCCGTCATGGTAGTGCATCATGGTTGCGCGTCATGGTCTGCTTGTGGATATCAGAACACAGGACAGTGACATTTGTAGAATATCAATGATGTTCAGCTCGGACGTTCAGATTCAGGTCGGATACCCAAGTGGCCTGGGTCGCATTCGAAAAAAATCTGGCCTGTGTTGTCTGTCAGACTGTCAAGAAAAGATCAAATACGGGTCACATTACGGCAAAACAAAAATTGGAATTGGGTCACTTCGGGCTGCAGTGTGAACGCAGCCTTAGTTCCTGTACATAAATGATTAGAAAACCTCAACAGATGAGAGAATCTGTAAGAATCCTGAACTATGCAAACAGATTATAATATCCAGAAATCCTTCTCTCTGTTTCCAACCTTGAGAAATGTTGTCCAAACGAAAGCATGGTTTCACGTAATAAAAACAAAAAATGCAAACATAAACTTTCTCCTCTGAATAAACATCGGCATGCATTAAAGCATTCTGTTTTCAGACAGGGTGGGGGCTTCATTAGAAACCAAATAAAAATGTTGATGTTTGTGGATGATTGTTTGTGTATTTAGCGATGAAATGCAGTGTGTCAGACTCACATGAGCAGCAGAGTCCCTGCTTGCCCAGCCCAATTAGCATGTTGAGACACAGGTTACAGTAGGCGGGTTTGTTGAAGTGCTTCAGCCTCCACACATGCTGCCCATCGTCTTTCACATTCTGAACAAACAGAAACATCCACTTACTTTATCCTGAACAACTGTAGGAGCTTTATTACATTCCCATGTGTGTTATTATTTTTGTTATGATTTTTTGTTACAGCAACAATGAGAAGGATTCTGTAGGAAACTCTGAATTCAGTTTCAGTTCATTTATTAGAAATATTTCATTGATTAATTCATTCATAAATACAAAACCAGCGCTGGTTGGGACTTTATATGAGGACAGAGAAATGCAGCCATCTAGTGGACAAAGTCAGAATTACACTCAGAGTTAATATGAAAAAGTTTTTTCTCTAGAGTGATTTTTCTTATTTTTAGATTTGATAAAAAGCTTTTCTGGTTATCTAATAAAGCAATGACAAGCAGACAATCACTCAAATGAGGAAAAAGGTGTGCAGCCATCATCTGTTCAGCATGAAAAGACCTCACATGCAGCAAAATGTTACTCAGAATACTGCAGATTCCCAAATGATCAAAAATGGTTCAGCACCAGTAAAAAAGATTCAGTAAAAAACCCGCAGCTAGAACTGGAACCATCTTTTACTGTGGAGAACGGTGAACTCAGAATTCAAGATGAATGAACTTTAAAAATAAGGTTTAGACAACTTGTTTCTTGTTAAATCGACTTCATGACCTTTAATTTCTGAGTTAAAAACAAAACTATTTTCTTGTTGACTTAAGTTGCATTTTCAAGGCAGTGGGTGGACTTTCATTTTCAAGTTAAACCACCTTCAAATGTTTTACAGGGTGCAAATTTATTTTTGCACTACTGTGTGATGAATCTTCCCTCTTATTATTAGGAACAAGTGGAAGAAACTCAAAGAGTTCAGCGTTGAGACAGCAGTGAAGCCTTCTAATAGGCTTGTTTCTTATTTAAGAGTCAATTTCTTTGCAATTCTTCACCAAGAAGATTGAAGACTAAAGAAAGAAACAAATTCAAACTTCATCAGGCATTCTGGAACAGTTTAGCAATGACTATTTAATATTTTATAGCATGACGGAGCAGAACTGAAGGTTCAGAAAGTAGGCAGACAGAAAATCTAATTTGATCTGGAGAGAAACTCGAAGAGAAGTGTGTAAACTATAAATATAGACTCCATTATGTTGCTGGGAAAAATCTTAAGAGTAATAGATCGTGAAAATGTGGAAAAATCCACTAAAGCACCACAAACACGAAGCTACTACAACAGAAACATATGCCTAAGACTGATTTTCTGTATTCTTCTTGTTACTGCTATTTACATGATGCAATTAGAGAAAGGATGTGTCAAATTTAGAGTAATTAACATAATCACCTTGCAGGACGGATCTGAAATGAGGTTAAACAAAGAGGAGAGGTGAGGATAATAAAGCTAATTTACACTTTGTAAGGTGTAAGACATTATATATACACAAGCTCTTAAGAAAAGTGTTAAATAATTGTCTTATGAATGTGTTTTTAATACAGTGTCAAACGTTTCACTGTTTAATTTATTTTAATTTTATTTTTACATTATTGTAACAAACAGAATATCTGATGTAGCTGTGGCAATAAATTAAAAGCAACAATTAAACACTGATTGACAATTAAAAGGTTTGATGACACACCAAGGAGGTAATTTTCTTTTTATGATCTCAAATGAAAACGAGAAATTTAAGAAATTAAGCAAAACTTCATTATATTTGAATATCAGCTTCCACCGGGTAACCAAGAAGTGTTTTTTTTTTTTTTACCTACTTTTGCAGATTTCTTTCAGGTTTGTTTAACTATTTTCTCAGTGGCCGATGCAGGCGGTTTCTGTGTGACCTCACCGTCTCCAGGCCCAACAGGACCAGCAGCGGGATGGTGGTCAGGCCTCCTTGGATCCACTCCCCCAGGGACACCGTGCCGTCCTGGTCGTAGTCGATCTCCTGCATCATTTCCTGGAGGATCTGCGACATAACAGTTGCAAACTGAAGCATCACACTTGTAGTTTAGATTTTTGCTGCACACCTTATGGCATAAAACTGTGTTTAATAGTTCATATTCATCCAACGACACAAACAGCCATGCATTAATTTACTAATTTACCAAATGGTGCAGATTAAGGTTTAACAAGCGGACACTTTAAAAACATAATAAAGTATACCTTACTTATATTCATTTGTTACACTGATTTAATTGAAAACATCAGTAATTGTGGTACATTCATTGCAAAACACAAAACCATACCAATTATTTTTGATCTAGTTTTTAGTAAACTTGAAATGAGACAAAACTAACTTAGAAGTAACTTTTTAGCAATAGGAGCTTGTTTTAAGTGAAAACTTCCTTAATATTGATGAAAATGTTCTGGTTCCTTTGCCAGATTATTTCACTTACAACATGGAGAAAATGTATTTGTATAAGTGAAATAATCTGCCAATGAGACTAAGACTTTTTCATCAATATGAAGGAATTTTTTACTTAAAAGAAGCTCATGTTTCTTGCTGAAAAGTTACTTTAAAGTTAGTTTTGTCCTTTTCAAGGGTACTAGAAACGAGATAAAAAAAATACTTGGTATGATTTTGTGTTTATATAATTCTGTAGAATACAATAGAGTAATATTTTGAGTCACATTATTTGATTTAGAGTAGCTACAAACCTTACATATTACGCTCATAATTTACATTTTTGCTCCACACCTTTTGGAACCTCCAGTAAAAATGTTCTTAATATATATTTCACATTTATTATATTAATCCATTGATACAGAAAAATTTAAGGTTCTGAGTAACTGATCAACTTAAGAAAATTAAAGTATAAATGATTAAGCTCCTTTGATTACACTAATTTAATTGAAAACAGCAGTAATTGTGGTACATGTTTTGTAGAATACAATATATTCTTATTCTGGAATTTTTTTCCCAGTGAGTATATGCAAGAAATTAAATGTTATATTCTTGCAACTGTAACAAAAAAGCTAAAATTTGCACGCATTTTCCAGAAGTGCCTGAGTTTTTCTCAGAATACCTCTAAAACGAAGCATGTTTTCTAATGCATTTTCCTGGCAGACTTACTGGTTTGAGCTCCGTCACGTCCCATTCCAGGTACTCTGCTACGTGCATCATCTGGGAGATAATGTGCTCCAGCTCCTGCATCACAGACGGTCATTACAGACACAGAAATACAGTATTTACCTTCCCGTACGGAGACTGATAAACAGCTGGTAATAGCAGGTTGGGGACACGTGCAGAAGAGCTGCACAGCGGGAAACAAAGGCGGCGTGGGAAGAGCTCCTCTCCTGATGGTTTAATTATACAGAGCCTGACATTTGTGTCTGGTGCCACACTGGATTATCAAGACGCCAAGGACAGTTTTGAAGTGGAGAGAGAAGAATCATGAGTTCATGTTTTGGTAGAGAAGAATCATGTTATGGTGTTAATATGGATCTTACAGGAAAAACTCTCGTATTGTTCTCACTTCCAGCAATGAGTGTTTTTAAAGACTTCCTCCTAGTAACTTTACCTACAAACTTACTTTATTTTTTTCATGTTAAATTATTTTAAGAGCAGCAACAAAGGTTGAAAAACAAACTTATTCAGGTGTCAAAATAGGGAATGTTTCTAAAAAGCACATAGTTTCCAGAAACGACTTGATGAGCAGATTTTCAATATCATAATTTATTATGTTAGCCTATAAGATAGCTAAAAGGAGGAAACTTCAACTTATGAAACTATTCTGTTGAAGAACTAACACGACTAAATACGGTCAGTATGTTGGATTCATGAAAATGCATTCACAATAAAATATCTGAACCTTTCAATATATTTATTGAAGAGAAAACAGACTATTAAATTATCAACTGCATGAAAATGATAGTTGTAAAAATGTTTTTGAAAAATGTTTGTCTTAAAATTACGTTTGTAGTGTGTATTTAGCATGTATTTAATATATTGTCACCTCCCTAAAAGTGGTATTTTTTTTTTGTTTTGATTTTTTTGCCATCTGAAAAAAATGGGAAAAAAAAGATTGAAGCTATTATTTTAGGAAGGTGACAATATGATATTTTAACAGTATAAATGACAATATATTTAACACATCTAATATACAACACTGACTTAAATGTTTTGGGTGACAAAAAAAATTAAATTGAGAAATACTCCAAAAAATACTGAAAGTGTTTGAAAATGTGTGACAAAATATACCGTAAAAATACAAAAAAATAACAGATTTGACCACACAGACATATAAGTAAATTTAACATGATAAACTGTTAAAGTACAGTAAAAATCCCAGGACATTTTCATTTTTTTTCTTACACTTTATATAGAAATATATGTTGCAGAATATGGACACAATTTTTAGGCCATAATTGCAATTGACTAAATTTGAGATTTTATATTTTATATCTATATGTGTAATGATTCCATATAATAAAAGCTTAATACAAGTATATTTTTTTATTTATTCATCAAATAATTGGACCATTTTGGAAAAGCAGCGCAAAATGTCATGTGTTTTTGCATGAGGAAAAAAGAAAACAGAAACAACTTTCTCCTTAAATGAACCAGATTTGATTTGTTTGTTGCAGCTCAGTGAGGCATCTCTTCACAGATACAGTACATTTAGACTGCATTGCGCCACCTGGAGGGCGGGATCAGGTGTGTGTGTGTGTGTGTGTGGCGGGTGTTTGAGCACCTGATGCCCCTGAGCAATAAACACTAAACTGAGGGGGTTGCACAATAATTGACTACAAGCCAATATGCTCTTAGCAAGAGTTTTATTACTTCACTGCATTTTTTGCAGCTTCATAATGGCGTCTTAGTGGTTTTGTTTGCTCTGAACACCAACAACCTGTGTTCCTGGTAGGATTCCAGATGTTGGGTCACACTTAATGAGACATTTACAGGCCTTTCTTTCCCTGTGCACAAATGTTTGATGATCCAAAGCAGCTCTTTGTTGACTGGGGAATAAAAACACACAGATTTATGCGCTCGACTTGAAAGAGAAAAGAGGTAAAAATATTCACCGAGCTATCCAGCGATCCGTTTCCATCTGTGTCGTAGAGACGAAACATAACTGTGGGAATGAAAAACACAGCCAAACATTAGTCCAAGATCATTCTCAAACTATTAGTCTCTTAACACAATTCCACTCGGGGCATTTTGAGTTATTTACATATTGTGAAAAGTGTTGATTCTAAGCTTCTAATTCAGAAGCACAATTAAAAATGTATTTGGCAATAACAAAAATCCTCTTCTGTATCATTTAATATAAAAAAATATGCACCCATTTATTTATCTATTGTATTTAATTAATTTAATTTAGTAATCTTCAATTAAATAAAAACAATAGCTGCTAGGGCTGTATAATAATATCAATATCGAGTTATATTAGTCAAGTATCGTAACATCCAACTGTCACCTTGTTCACTCACTGCTTGCTTCACCAGGTCATCAGGCTTAGAGTGATTCCTTCAGATGTTCAGGTTAAAAAGGTATCAAACTATTCAGAGCAGGAACTTGGTTCACTTTATTTACTTTACTAATGCATGTCAGCTACAGTTTGGACTGTTTCAACTAAAAGAAACATGTTTTCTCACCACTTCTTTGATTCATTTTGTCCACCTGTCCACTTTAAGTCTGTGTCCAACCAGAACCAGGTATTGTGTAGTTGGAGCTTTTAATCAGTTTTCAGTTAAATTAATTAAATCCAACTTTATAACAGTCACAAAATAACATCAAAATCACTCTGTCCCTCTAAAATCTTTCAGAAAATCGCAAAAGTGTATTGAATTCTATCGTTTGCTGAATATCGCGATATACATTTAATCGTGGGCCGAATATCGTGTATCGTATCGTATTGTGAGATTATTCTATCACTACAGCCCTAATAGCTGCTGAGGTGTGAGCAGAGCATCATAAGCAAGCAAAATAACAAAAAAACAACAGTTCTCACTGAGTCCTACCATAAACGGCTTAGAGCCGATCAAAAGAATCGAATCGCTCCTAAGGGACACATCAAAACTCTCAGGAGGTTTAACTTAGCTTCCTCAGATCGCACAAGTTGTCCTAGAGTTGTTTTCTATTCAGTTTTTCTTTTGAGTGACCCGGTTTTAAGCCACTTATCCATTATTATTTTAAACACAACGCTTTACTGTAGCGTCGCACTTTGAGCTGACGTCACGAAAAATAAACGGTCGTGTACATGCAGTACCTATAGGACCACCAGGGGGCGCCCGCGGACCACGAGTGATACGGGAACCACAGTTCCAGAAAGACTGTTACAGAAATCAACGCTTTCTCCACCTCCTCAGTCTTTAAAGTTAATATTTACAGACAAACTGTGGAATAAAACATCATTTTACTCTTTGATGTGTTCTAGTGGCTTCAAATAAAAAGAAAGTGACCTTTGTAAGCTGTTTGCATTTAAATTAAACATCGACAGTAAAGTTATATTCAACGTGTCTCTTATAAAGGCAGTTAGAAAATCTCACATATTTATTATTTTCTTATTTTTGCAAGAAGAAGTAGTGTCTATCCTATAAATGCTGCGACCTGGGCCTGTTTCTGTTACACAATCAACAAGTCGCTGTTTCCAAGGTAACAAAACAGCGTGCATAGGCAGATCTGTCAGAGACGTTTATTTTAGAGAAGGTGTCGCTGTTACTCAGGTGCAGGTCCTGTCAGATTGATAAAGACGTGTTTATCTGATGTGTGATGGCTGTAGAAAGACCCAAGGCTGCACATCATGTGAGCCTAAAACCGACAAGCAAGAAAGATGTGTGTGTGTTAGCCCACTGCCAAGGAACAAAATCAACAGGGATGTTAGAAATGCAACAGTGAGAAACAATTATTCACGTATAGAAAACATTAAAGTCATGTGCCAAATTTTTCTCTAAGATCAAAATCTTCAAAGAAGCTATAAAAAAACCCCAAAGCTCCATTTCACTCTGCATATGATAGCTATTTGGTAAAATGTTAGGGTTACTGATAGCAAAGTTATAAACACACTAAACACCAATGGCTGGTTTGGAAAGGTGTCAATGTAAAATCTACATGTTTCTGCTTTGCTTTTGCATGAAATATTTATTGCATCAGCAGGAGTCTACGTAACTGGATTGCATGCTCAGGAGACCGCTGCATAACTCAATCAGAAGACTTCCTTTGGACAGATGAAAGCAAACTAGAAAATATTTTTGAATTTACCAACGTCGCTTTATTTGGCAATATTTTTTTGCTCATTGCTTTCCCCAAAAAATCTCAGAGTAAGATTACCATGTAGTGAAAGACTGTGTTCTGTTTTACATGATAATCATCTTGAATGACTGAAAGGACACTTCACACTACAAGCGGATACATAAAAACATATATAACATAAGCTATGTAAATCTGCTTAGCAGTCAGCAGAGGGAGCCCTCCTCCAATGAAGTAACAAGACTATAACCTCAGGTTCAATGAGATATCACTTGGAGTTAGTGTTCAGAAATAGTCATGAAGGAAGAGTGAATTAAATTATTTAGTAATCTCTATGCTTAACGATCGTCATGCCTCTCAATTATTCAACATGCGACTGAGAGTTACAGTGAAACATCACTGAATAAAGACTCACTTCATCCCAATTAAGAAGTGTAACAGAATTATGTTATAAATAACCTGCAGTATAAAATTATCTCAGGTAGATTTTATTAAATGGATGTAGAACTTTATTTTTTTCTGACTGACTTTTATCAGATGTTTATAGTTCTGGGTCTGAAACAGCTGTCTGGTTTTGGCAAGGGTTTCTCAAGCTTTGTTCAGATCAGGAAAGCTGTGTTGATCTGGAAAGAGTTTCATTTTCTGTAACGCTTCAGAAACTGGACCAGTTTTGTGGGCACAAGGATAGATTATTGACAGATTTTTTTCATTTTTGGTTGTCATTGCCGGAGTTGGTTTAATGCAGATGATCTGATCTTACTGCAAAGCATTGGTTTTACCTCGTTATCCACGATACGATATATATTGCGATATTCAGCAAACAATACAATTCAATACACTTTTGCGATTTTCTGAAAGATTTTAGAGGGACGGAGTGATTTTGGTGACATTTTGTGACTGTTATAGAGTTGGACTGAATTAATTTAACTGAAAACTGATTAAAAGCACCAACTACACAATACCTGGCTCTGGTTGGACACAGACTTAAAGTGGACAGCTGGACAAAATGAATCAAAGAAGTGGAGAGAAAACATGTTTCTTTTAATTGAAACGGTACAAACTGTAGCTGACATGCATTAGTAAAGTAAATAAAGTGAACCAAGTTCCTGCTCTGAATAGTTTGATACCTTTTTAACCTGAACATCTGAAGGAATCACTCTAAGCCTGATGACCTGGTGAAGCAAGCAGTGAGTGAACAAGGTGACAGTTGGATGTTACGATACTTGCAGATGAATATCGATTTTTTTCTAGGAAAGAAAATATCGATATATATCACAGAATCAATATTATCGCACAGCTCTACTACTAAGTGACAAAAATGTGTTTGCTTGACCTCGTTTACAGAAGGAAAAGTTGAAGTGGTCTATTTGGGTGGTCATGTGTTGAAATAGAAAAACTGTATAAGTAAGTGCTTTTCTGATGAAAACATGACTCTAGCTTAGAAGGACTGCCATTTTGTAAAACAAATCTTTATAGTTATAGTTCTTTATAGTCAATGTTACAAGATTAGAACCTACTAACGAATCAACAAAACCAGTAAAAACACTTTAATCAGTGTGTTTTTAGCAGCAGTTTAATAACACAATTAGCTAATGAGATTAGATTTGAACGTTTTTTGTTTAGCACAACCATTTTGTGTCTGAAAAGAATCTATTTCTTCAAATCACAAACTATTTTAGATGTCGTATTTTGCGCACTATAAGGCGCACCTAAAAACCTTCAATTTCCTCAAAAGCTGACAGTGCGCCTTATAATCCGGACCTTGGCCTTATATATGGACCAATATTGAGCCGCAACTACGATAAGCAGCCGCCGATTTCATTTTCCCCATAGAAGAAGAAGCGTGTGGTGCATGCTGGGATAGTTGTCAGAACGCTGGTTTGTTAATAAAGTTTGACTGACCTATCTACCTACCGACCTGATAATCAGGTGTCTGCAGGTCATTTAGCATCACGTTCTCCACCAACATGCTGTGCACGAACAGAGAAGGGTGACCATCGTCCGGCCCAGACGCCCCGGCCCAGAAGGCTCTCCTCACCAACTCGAGTCGGACTGTTTTGTTGACATTTTTGATGTCGACAAAGTGGCTTTAGATATTCATCTGGGAGCTTCGACTAGGGTTACCTAGGGACCAGCCTCTATACATTTAAAGCCAGGGGAAGAGAGTCAGAGGCTGCTGCGGCAGCGTGTCGGTTGGTCTGTGTTACCCAGAAAGCAGTTGGGCACAATATTGCAACACCAACACCGGGAGTGAAACAATGACTGGGACAGACTACTATATAAAGTACAGGGGACCACTGATTATTATACATCCAACATTTGTAGAGAACGGAACAAATCATGTCCCGTATAGGTTCAATACGGGACAGGTGGAAACCTTAACTGTAGCGCCATATACAGTATATAAAAAAAGTTTTAAAATAGGCCATTCTTTGAAAGTGAGCCTTATAATCCAGTGCGCCTTATAATGCGGAAAATACGGTAATCTGTAATCTTTGCAGTATAATTCAGTCCAGCTTTAACTTCAATCAGGGCCTGATTTAAAATGGGAATCAATCAATTCAGTTTTAATCAATTGATACAGATAACATTTAAAATAGAAGCACCACTTTGTTTTTTACCAAACTGTTGCAACCGGTTTAAAATGGTCAGGGCTTCTTTACTGCTAATTTAGCCAAACAAAAGTCATGCTAACAGGCGTAGCACTTGTAGTTGGCATGCTTTGTCAACTACAAAACCCCCTAACTAATAACTCCTAGCATTAAGTGATACCTACAGAGTATCAAGTAGCCTAAAATTCCCCCACAAATTAACTTGACAAAAACAGGGAGCATCTCTTAGCAACCACAGCTACAGGAACAGCCTGAAAATAGACTTTAAATCAGTCAAAATGCTTCCCTGTGGTCCACTACAGCTTGAACATTTAACCTTATTTGTCACTGGTTCATGCAATGTACCTTTGCCTCTGACTTCATGATGATAATAGAATCAGACATAGGATGATACTAACACTCTAGTTTGTCCTCAGGGCGCCCGCCTTCCAGCAGCGAGAGGTAAAACACAATATCCTTCAGCTGCACCGTATCCAGAGGACCGGGCGGGGCGGGGGTCTTCAGAGGAGTCGAGTTGCTTTTGATGAGCTTAAGGCCTGCAGGGGGACACAAACGAAAGGTCAAAACATCCTCCACAATGCCTCTGTTACCCCAAATACCTGCTGGTTAGGGTGCCTATCGTCACACAACTGCTCCATGGACAGAAACAAGCTAATGTTATTCCTACCTTATTGTTTCTAATAAGATAGGAGTAAAAAACTGAAGAAATTATGTAAAAACAAACAAAAAAAAATTTATTTTAAATTTCAGAACCTGGAAGTTACATTGTGCACTACACAAACACAAAATCTTACCAAATAATTTTGGTCTACATTCTTGTGCAAATATCTTATTACACTTGAAAAAAGACAAACTAACTTAAGTAACTTTTCAACAAGATATGGGTGCTTGTTTAACTAAATGATTCCTTAATATTGATGAAAAAGTACAATAAAATAACTTCTAAAATGGGAAAAATGTTTTTTTAAGTGAAATAATCTGCCACTGGAACAAGACGTTTTTATCAATATTAAGGAATCATTTACTTAAAACAAGTATATATATGTTGCTAAAAAAAGTTACTTGTAAGTTTTCTTGTCTTATTTCAAGTTTACTAAGATATTTCCACTAGAAACTAGGCCAAATTTTCTTTGTAAGATTTTATGTTTTTGCAGAGTATAACTATCTTGGAATGAGGACTGGACAATAAGTCTGAAAAACTTATCACAACATAAGTGTTTCATATCAGTCGATATCAATAATTACACTGGTCAGGTTTTTGATCTAAATATCTGAAATACTGGCAAACTGGTAACATGACCTTTTCCTCTCTTATCAACAGTATTTTATATTTTTCAGCAGTTGAGTCACAGTGGAGAGATTTTAAACTGCTTCTGTGCAAGTTACTCAAGGGGTCGTTGCTAGGTAACCAAAGAGTGAGTGAGTTGCTAGGTAACCAAAGAGTGAGTGAGTTGCTAGGTAACCAAAGAGTGAGTGACTCAGTTGATTCCACCCAAAAAGAGTGCGTTTTTCAATATTTTTATTATTAGTTTTGATTAGCAATGGATTTGTCTCAATATAGTGCAATCACCTGGTCTAATGAGGTAAATTTTTTCCTCCGCTTACTCGCTGATGAACGAGTACAGAATGAGCTACATCGGTCAACGAGGCCGCATCTCTGAGGAAAAGGCTTCGGCTGCTACATCGAAACCATTGTTTAGTTTCAAAAATAATGGTGTCCGGTACCACTTCGATGGCGCCCTCAGTGCATATGCAAACGCAACAGGGCTGCAGTTCGGGTGGAACCGTTCCGTTCCTTGCAGTGTGAAAACGGCTTTAGAGACTCCCAGTCCCTGCCCCTGGAGGCGGGGGCAATGGAGGGACGACTTTTTGGGGGGCAAAATGAATGTACGTAGCTGAACATAGACAACAACATTGGTAGCCTACAAGCTACTTGTTAGGCGTAAGGTGCTGTGTTGATATTAGCTAGCCATCTTTTAGCTAACATTACCTGCAATCCATCAACTTACTCAACTCAGTCTGTTAGTTTGGGGAGAAACTGTGAAAGGTTCTTTGTGTTTTGCTGGTTTGCTGCCATGATTCTATCACACCTGTGTAGCTCTGCACAGCAGCAGGTCTCCTTTGCTGCCGCACAGGTGTAAACCCAGTGCGAGTGTCGTAGGGTGCGTTCACACTGAAGTGACCCAATTCCGCTTTTTTGGCAATTCTGATTTTTTTGCCGGGCCGTTCACACTGCCAGTAAATGCGACCTGTATGTGTTCTGCAGTGTGAACGGGCAAACGGCCTGAAAGTGTCCCGCATGCGCAGTAGAGGGCGCTATAGCATCAGCGTTCTCAGTGTTCTGCCAACAGCCATAAATAGAAGAAGAAGAGCTCAGTGTTTGCGGAAGTAAACATGGAGGCTAACGGTGGAGATTAGCTTATATATTTGAAGTTGTTGTCCAACCGGTACAACATACTAACAACTTAATCCTCATATAGTCGTCATGGTTGTTGTTTTTCTTCCCACTTAAGTGTATCAGGACGCAGAATAGTGAGATTTGTTGAGAATCAGTGACGTTCAGTTCGGATGAATGAGACCTGGACGTTATGGTCACATTTGAATCGGATACGTATCGGATATGGATCACATTCTAAAAAGAATCCGACCTGAGCTGTTCACACTGCCATGAAAAGATCAGATACAGGTCGCATTACGTCAAAACAATCAGAATTGGGTCACTTCAGGCTGCAGTGTGAACGCACCCGTAGTATTCATGTTGTGTTTAAAGGCGGCTCGGAAAAACAGGTTACCATATGTTAACAACATACAGCGTTAATGCTTTTTTTTCTTCATCCAGATGGCTTCTCGCGCACCACCTGGGTTGGCCCGGCGCCCCCCTTAGGTGCGCGCCCCACAGTTTGGGAACCTCTGCATTAAGGGATAAAGCTATCCAAACAAATATGGCTCTTTGTAAAGAAGAATATTGTCATCTTATCATCCAGATCAACCTGCCACCACTTGATTATTGGTATAATTAACCGTTTTATAAAATTCTCTCTTGATTTTATGCGAGTCTGTGACAGTCCCTCCATCGCACCATGCTGACACACAAATCATTATTCGTTCCTTCTCCAAATAATGAGAAGGAACAGTTTGTCCTCAAACTGTCTACTTGGACAGTTTGAGGACAAACTGTCCAAGTTTGTTTATCAGTTTTTATTTGTTTATCTAGATATATGGTACTGATAGCAGTCATTCTTTGCATTGTTTTTATTAATTACTGACATTAGATCCAGTAGTCGTCCCTAATCTTTAACATCTAGTCTTTAGTACTCTAATTACTGCTACAGTTACAATTGAGATTTCACTTCTATTTTACTCATCATAAAAATACAACCAGCGTGAGCTGATTACAACACTACAAAACAACTGGTACCAGCTGTAAAGAGTTATGATTCCATTTTGCCGTCTTTTCGGCATTATTACACAACAATGATTTAGCGTAAATGCTAAAAACAAACAGAGCCCCTGCCAAGGGAATTGGCAGACTCTACAATTTACATTTCATGCCACCTGGCTGGTTGCTGCAGCAGAATTATAACATCTGATTACAAATATACGAGTATCTACGTAACACCAACATCTGCTGGGTTTACAACTGACTTTTTGGCTGGGGAGGGAGACGGAGGTTTCTTTCCACTCTTACCAGAGACTCTGGGCTTGTCAGCAGATGAGGGACTGGGTTTGGGTCCCTTGTTACTAAATGACATGAAGAGATGTTGGCAGAACTCCTCAGGGAGTTCACTCTCCAGGAACGTCTGCATGAAGACCTTGAAACCTTCGAAGTCAATCTCCTAAAGCCGAGACAGAAACAGGTGATTACAAATACACTCAATCAGTCAGGCAGATTTATCTGTTCAGCACATTTCAGCAACAAGGAAGTCCAAGGTGCTTTTCGTCATAAAAATACAAAAATTAACAACTGAAGCATTATATTATTCCAAGTGCTGTCACTCCAATCAAAACGTTGATTAATGTTTCATTTATTATGTTTCATAATAATCTAGAAAAGCTAGATTAAAAACAGCTGGGTTTTTAGTCTAGATTTAAAGGAACTCAGTGTTTCAGCTGTTTTGCAGTTTTCTGGATGTTTGCTCCAGATTTATTATGTACAGAACTTGATTGCTTCTGTTTCCACACAGTGATGAACCTCCTTTGTATTCTCCATTGTAGAGCCAGTGGGCATCGGTCTGTGATCGCTCGCATTCCTGAAATGATTCAGTTCTGAATATCTGATATTTGTTTGTTTAGTTGGATCGCCAAGTCATTTCCGTAACAATGGCTACTCTTCCTGGTGTCCGCGTCGTAAAAAAGCATTTATTACATAAATAATTACACACACTTAACATAATATTAAAAACATAGCATATCAATTCATAAATGTACAGTTATAATGAACAATTAAGCTAAAATAAGAAAAGTTTGGTTTGATTTAACTTCAGACAGTGAGAAAAAACGTTTTTGTGCAAAAATCTGGTTTCAAATATATAAATTGAATAAAATATAAAATTGCTACCTGACTGAGGATTTCCTGCTTCTTTAACCGGAAGCATGAGGAAGAAATAAGTCAAGTTTAA
Source organism: Poecilia picta (assembly GCA_033032245.1). NCBI lineage: Eukaryota > Metazoa > Chordata > Actinopteri > Cyprinodontiformes > Poeciliidae > Poecilia > Poecilia picta. The sequence goes on along the minus strand of CM065368.1, from coordinate 6,322,528 downwards.
ATTATATTTGTATAATGCATTTGTATATAGCAACGATTCACATAAACATACAGACACTTTGATTGTTTTAACTGGAGTCAAAACTGAGACACATCAGAGTTTCAACTTCATACCATCTTCGGTTTAATTCCTGTCGCTTCAGTGTTTGTTTAAAATCCCTCACTTAAATAACTTACCCATGTTAGGATTTTTTTTTCTGCACGTGGAGAAGAAACTACACTGTAAAGGATTGGTTATGTAATGCAGTGTGAAGTCAACACACACCTCCTCTGGGTTGTATTTAGCCAACACTCCGTCTCCATGGAACTCCTGCAACACATCCTTCAGCTTCTTGGTGGAGTCTGAGGGAGAAATGTTTACAACATGTCACCATTTTCAGCTTCATTTATAGCCAAACTTACATCTGCTTCCACACGCCGCATTAAGGGCTTTTAAAAGTCCTCAGCTTTGTGTTGAGGACTTTTAGCAGATTATTTGAATTGCTGCAGATGTTTTGGTCTCTACTGGAATTTGTGAGGAATGAAAAAGAGGTTGTAAGCTATATAAAGGCATAAAAAGTGGTCATATATATGGATTAGACAGGAAGGATGAGTGGATTAACAGGGCTCCATGTTGTAACACACATTTTCATTAATCTGATGCTACAATAGAAGAAATGCCTCTTAAAGATTCATGTTGTGATAATTACAAGTGCTGATAAGATTTCTAACTCTGCCACCTCTATTTTTGTCTCCTGCACTAATTGCTCTGAATTTTTTCTTTAATCCAAATCCATTTGACCAACAGTGAAAAGAAATGAATGCCTCACGGTGGACCGTGTGTCATTATTGCTGACCATCTTTATTAATGCACCATCGATGCAAACACCATTCAGGAGCAGAGTGATAATAAATCCACTAATTACTGGTCTGCCACATTCTCCAGGCACAACTAAATAGTAATTTACAATTAAGTCATGGTCAGGATTTAGATTCATAAACACAAGCCATTTTCTTCAACTATAAAAGCAACCTAAATCCGTCTCTATTGAATAGCATATTGCGAATGTTCACATAAGCAATTATATTGCTGAAAGGGTAACTCTAATTGTTGTCAGACCTGGTGAGGCACACAGCTATTAAAATGTTATGAAAGTGTGCACAGCTCGCTTTAATGAGGGGAAAGGGAGATGCAGAGGAGAGGAGATGGAGGATGAAATGCCTATTGTTACCAAACAGGAGGTTTTATAACCAGGAGCTGCAGAGTGCATGCAGAGCAGCCAGGAGCTTCTGGAAACATGATTATCTGAATCTGTCAGCTGTGCATCTTTGCTCCACATGCACATCCACACAGACTAGTTCTCCTCTAACTATGGTTGCCATTTTAACTTGTACTTCTTCATTACAATTACATACAATATATTTGCCCTAAAAGCTGCAGTGTGTAACTTTTATCACCATATTTGTTGAAATTGTCATAACAACATGTTATGAGGCAGATTATCTGGAAAAAAAGAGAGAACAAAATCAAGCTCCTCTCTTCTCACAGTGCTAATTAGAAACAACCAATCATAGCCAGGAGGAGGGTCTTAGCGCTGCCAATCACCCTCTGAGTGGTGCTGCTCATCATCTCTTCCCTCTGCTCTCATTGCCCTCTGCTAGTAACCAATACACTGCAAAAATGCAAAATCCTACCATGTAATTTTGGTCTAGTTTCTAATGCAAATATCTCAGTACACTTGAAATATGACAAACTAACTTAAAAGTATCTCTTCAGCAAGATATAGAGACTATTTTTATCTAAATAATTCCTTAATATTGATGAAAAAGAACTTGTTCCATTGGCAGATAAATTAACCTATAAAATGGGAAAAATGTCAGTAACACTTTATTTGAAGTAGTGTGCATAAGACTGACATGATACTGTCATAAACATGACATAACACCTGTCATGAACATAAAGAAGTCTTTATGAATGTTTATAAACATGTCAACTTGTATTATTTTGTAAATAATGACAAAATAATGACAATTATTGGCAAAAAAGTTGGCATTTTAATGGACTTTCAATGCGACTTCTGGAGCAACTTTGCATGAAGTGTCATTATTTACCGAATGACACTTCATGACAACTGTCACAAACATTTATAAAGACTTCTTTATGTTACCAAAATGTCTGTTATAAGTTAAATAATCTGCCAATTATTTACTTAAATCAAACCTATATATCTTGCTAAAAAGTTGGTGCTGAGTTTGTTTTGTCTTATTTTAAGTTTGCTAAGATATTTACACTAGAAACTAGACCAAAATTAATTAGCAAGATTTTATGTTTTTGACGTAGCCTATTATGGATGCTAGAGCTAGTTAGCAAGGCCACAGATGATGGCAGATGAACAGATATTCTCTAACAGTAATATTTTGTCTGTCATTAGCACATTGAGCAGCGAATACATCAGAATGATTGACAACACTAAGACACTCCTCCTGGCTCCGATTGCTTGTTTCTGGTCAAAAGTTCAGGGAGAAAGTGGAGGAACTTGATCTTTTCACAGATTATCTGCCTTATAACATGTCTACAGTTGAACAAATATGTAAAAAATCAACCAAAAAAAAAACAACCTTTTTTTTTTTATAAAAGTTACATACTGCACTTTTAATTCAGAGTTACAAACATGAATAAAAACAACTTGAAGCTGTAGCTGAGCCTTATAGAACATAGTCCCAGTTGAGTTCCCTCGTCTGTTTACTGGGCCAGATTTGTATTCAATTCGAGAACAAAGTTGTTATTTTCAACACAAATAACTACAAGGCATTTATGGTGACAAACATTCATTATTCAGATTCATTGTGTGTGCTCTGAATAGTAACTAAAGATAATGGTTCAAACGTCTGTGAGTTGTATTATGTACCTTTGAAAGTGCATTGTAATCATTTTAAATGCAACCCTGAGGCAGCAACAAAAGATTTGTAGTCCAGTGCTGGACATTTACCTTCTTTCTGTTTTGTCTTTCTACGGAAACGTTTCAGTCAGCTCTACAATTTAAATATTTTAACAGATATTACCCTTAATGTTAAGGCTGTCAGCTAAAATAGATCACTGCACACTCACGTAGTAAAGGATACAGAGCAGATTTTGGACAGAAGCACCAAACTGGATGGCCAATCCAGAACCCCGGAGTGTGTGCAATGACCGTTTGTCGAAATCCTTTATGGTCTGTTATGAAAAGATGAACAATGCCAACACCTCAAAGCATAATATAAACATCCAGAGAAGGAAAACAACATTATCTGCAGCAAATTAATCTGCAAATTAACCTGTCCTTTTGGAGCAAACTGTCTCAAAGTCCTTACCAAACACTATGTTTTGGTGTTACCACAGTGATGTTACTGTCAGCTTACAGATAACACTTTTGTTATAGTTACATCCATGTTTTGATGCAATCTGAGAAGCTTTGTTTATGCTTGTGGTGCAGCGACCTCCATAAATGTTTTGTTTTACTATGGAGGATTAGCGAAGCAGAAATCCTGCCAACTTTCCACTAATAAAACACTGATTGAGTTGAGCACCGATCGAACGCCTTGCTTCCCTACCGAGGTTTCTTTTTCAACTTTAAGCAGTTCCATTTTTGTTCATTTATGACGTTATAAGTCAGCTAGGGAGGTTGCTTTCAAGAAGCTATTCTTAATCTTCTCTAATCTTAACTACTGATCATGTTTCGTGATCAAGAACCGGTTATGTCAGACAGTTATGGAAAAAATACTAAATACAACCTTGGTGTTTAAACATGATTTCATAACTAAAGCAAAGCAGCGATGGGTTTTAACCCAATGCGAAAACGTAAATGCATCACCAATAAAACAATGTTGCATTTCCATGGATGGGGTGGAGCTGCTGTCATCAAAGTAGCTCCACCCTCTATTGATTAGGAAATAGAAAAACCTATTTATGATCATTTAAAGGATAAAAATTATTATTTAATGCAGATGTTCCCAAACTGTGGGGCGTGCACCCTAGGGGGGTCGCCGTGCAATTGCAGGGGGGGCGCAGGAAGCCGTCTGGATGAAAAAAAACAAAAAAAAAAAACATGAACGTTGTATGCGCTGGGTTTTTACCTTAGAATGTCCAACTTTCTGTTGGCCATTCTAAGGTCAAATGTTAATTTGATACAGTAGGGGCTTCCACACTTCCCATATCTGTGTCCTCTGGTCACTTTTAACAGCAGTTAAAACTGTTTAATCCGTTGTTAACATGTGGAAACCTGTTTTTCCGAGCCGCCTTCAAATGCAACGTGACAGTGAAGGAGACCTGCTGCTGCTGCTGTAGAGCCACGCAGGTGTGTTAGAGTCAAGGCAGCAAACCAGCAATTCGCTAAGAACTTTTCACAGTTTTTCCCCCAAACGAACCGACTGAGTTGAGTAAAGCTGTTGCAGGTAAAGTTAGCTAAAAGATGACTAGTTAGTTAATATCAATACAGCACTTTAAGCTTGTTAACAAGTAGCCTGTAGGCTATTGATGTTGTTGTCTATGTTCAGCTACATACATTCATTTTGCCCCCATAAAAGTCGATTCCCCCCTCACATAAATATACGTCAACCAGAGAGCTATAAATGTTTGTAAACCACTGGGGGGGCTCAGGAGACAAGTTTGGGAACCACTGATTTAATGGTTAAAAGCATTATATTAGACACTACACTAAGTGCCAGATAGACCATGGGCAAAGACTGGCATAGATTTGTTTCACTTCAGTGGTGCAGAGGACCTACTATGTGTGGATTATTTTTCAAAGTTTCCGGAGATCATCAATTGAATGCAACACCGAGCAAACATATCATCACTGGACTAAAATCTGTATTTGCATAACATGGTGTGCCAGATGAATTGGTCTCTGATAATGGCAGACAGCTGGTGAGCCAAGAGCTGGTGGACTTCAGTGAAGAAGAATGGGGTTTTAAACATACAACCTCTAGTCTTTTTACCCGCAGTCGAATGGACAAGTTGAGAGAGCAGTTCAGACAATAAAAAACTTACTGAAAAAAGCACAGGACAGCGGAGGTGACCCGCGTCTAACACTGCTTAAGTACAGGAACACACCAGTGTGTGGAGCTGGATTATCATCTGCTCAGATGCTCAAGTCAAAAATACCAGTGGCAAACATATTACTGCAACCAGCTCTCCGTGAAAATGAAGCAATGTTGTACACTGTCAGCAGAGACAGAAACAATATTTTAACCAAAGAACCAGGACCCTGCCTGATCTTCAAGATGGCGATAAAGTGAGAATTAGACAAGGCTACAAGTGGGAACCAGCCATTGTGGTCCAAAAACACAGTCAGCCAAGGTCGTCTATTGTTAAAACTACAACTAGAGAACTGTACAGAAGGAACCGCAAACACCTGCTTCAAACAAGAGAGACTGACTTTCCGAGGGTACCTGACGTAACAAACCATAGTACTCTTATCAGGAAGAGACACAAGACATACTGCCAAGTATGAAGCCTCCTCAAGATGCAAGAAATATTCACAGTCAAGTGTTTAACCTCCTCTTTCTACACCAGACTGTTCCACGCAGTCCAATAATAGTGATTGATACTTCCGTTTCTTCTAGCAGGTCTGAGTGAACAACGCGCTGTGGAAGGAAGACCTGCCAGAAGGCCAAGACTTTACATGGACTGAACTTCATTTTATAAATGTTGTTATTTATCTATTGAACTGATAGAAACTAAATAGAACTTTATTTAAAAAAAATAAAACGTAGAAAAAAATGTTGAAAGGGAGATGTGACGTAGAAAAAAAAATGCAATTATTTGGCGCTGCCAGTAGGTGGCACTGTGATATATTGACATATGAGAGCAGAAAGTCACAAATAAGAAAAAGAGAAATGTTTGCTCAGCGTTTCTCTTCACACTGGAGCAGCATTAAAACCCGTACAAAACAAGAGATGCTAACCAGTTTGTTACATACCTGCTAGCCAGGCTACATGCTAGCCTTGTCTCCATGGTTACTAATGGTTAGTACCTTAATGCGATATTTGATATCTGTCTAGTCATACTTACTTATAAACGTTAATCTTCTCACCTTGTAAAAAGTGTTAGCTGCAAATCCGCGGTTACACTGAAGGCTACCAGTCATTATGATTAAAGGCAGCTATCCATTGCCGCCATATCGGTCCTCATTAAAAGTTGTAAAATAAAATGACAAGTTAGGTTTTCACCTGCAGCCGACCGCACAGCATCCTATGACCATTTTAAAAGTCAAATCAACTGTGTCACACTGCAGCTTGAAGTGACTCAATTCCGATTTTTTGGCAATTCCGATTTTTTTACCGGGGCCGTTCACACTGCCAGTAAATGGACCTGTATGTGTTCTACAGTGTGAACGGGCAAACGGCCTGGAAGTGTCCCGCATGCACAGGAGAGGGCGCTATAGCGTCAGCGTTCTCAGTGTTCTGCCAACCGCCATAAAAGAAGAAGAGCTCAGTGTTTGTGAACATGGAGGCTAACAGTGGAGCTTAGCTACATATTTGAAGTTGTTGTCCAACCGGAGCAACATATTAGCAACTTAATCCTCATATAGTCGTCATGGTTGTTGTTTTTCTTCCCACTTGAGCGTATCAGGACACAGAATAGTGAGATTTGTTGAGAATCAGTGACATTCAGTTCGGATGAATGAGACCTGGACGTTATGGTCGCATTTGAATCGGATACGTATCGGATATGGGTCACATTCTAAAAGAATCCGACCTGAGCTGTTCACACTGCCATGAAAAGATCGGATACAGGTCGCATTACGTCAAAAAAGTCTGAATTGGGTCACTTCAGGCTTCAGTGTGAACGCAGCCTATATACAGCGATGTTAGGTTAGGCTTCAAGATGTTCGTTTTTTGACAGGCTTTATTTGACCCATAGGTTGTTTGTCGTCTGTAATGGCAGAGTTCTGAACGTATTCATGTCTATGATTCTGGAGACTGTGATGTCAATAGTTACATGTCAGAATTATATCTGTAAAACTGTCCTGAACACAGACAAATTAAGATGAGAACATAATTTACTCACAATGAGTGTATTCCTGGAGCAGGGCAAACTCTGCCGGGGTCAGTGTGACCCATTTGTCCTGACCGCTCATTGTGCTCGGTTCTTGTCGGTACGTCCTTCAAGCCTTCCCAGGACGTCACGCGTCAGACGACCACCAGCTCCATCACCGGCTGCAGTCACCTTCTTACCCCTCTGCTTTGCTTCCTTTGAAGAAAAGGTCAGAGAAAATGGCAGAGCAGGTCAGATGTTCAGCCCACAGAGAATCTCATTGTTTCTGTTTGAAGGCAGCAACAGTTGGAGGCTCACTCATTTTAAAGGAGCATAGTTTAAACATTTTCCCTGCAGTTCATTTTCCTTCTGCTGCATCCATTTCTGCCAGATTTTACTAATATTCATCAACCTTTTCTGCCAGGAGAAAACAAAGGAGACAACTTTTAATTAGAGGTTAAATTTCTTTGCCAAATGAATAAAAATGAATGAGATAGCATGATGTAACCTGATGTAACATCCAACCCTGCAAGTGTTTCCTGGTAGTTTCACCAGGCCCAAACTGTTAAATTTCCAGCGTATTAATCACAATAAAAGTGTTACATATCAGTCAATAATTATTATTAAAAATCCTTTCTTTTGGAGGGTTGCTGTAAATAACTGAGACAATGCCAAACTGGCACCTTTCTGTTTTTATCCACAGTTTTAACATTTTAAAGGAGTTATGAGACACTGGCAAAAACCTTAAACTGCTGCTGCGCCAGTTACTTGACAGGTTGTTGCTAGGTAACCGTAGCTGGGGAGGCGGCCACTTGAAACTGCTTCTAACACAGCAGGTTGTTGCTAGGTAACCAAAGAGGGAGTGAATGTGCTGATTCCACTAACCTAGCTTCCTTTTCCTACATTTCCCAGAATCACTTTTATCTGATGTTTCTCTCTATCAATATTTCTCTCTCAAGCATTACATTGTGGTGATCTATTAAATAAAACACCAACAAAATAATTTTAATCTTATGCTTGTGTAGTGGTAAGATGTATAAAAGTTTAAGGAGTATAAAAACATTTGGACTGTGGAAATTTTTCCTGGAAATGAATGGATGCATGCATTTTGTGTTGGAAATGCTAACGACTCTTGGACTCCATCATTTTTTTTCCTTTGTTCACATTACATGATTAATTGCTTTACTTAATGTGAAGGGAAAAGATTAATGACAACAATTTCTGCTTTTAGCCAATGTTTCGGTTTTGCATCATATTTGCAAAAAATCAGTGTTTAATGTGTTTATTTTTTAAAAAAAGAATACAAGTTAAAACCCAAAACATGAAAACACCTGTTTGGTTCAGATTTTAACATGCTGCATTTTTGCAGCATGAAAAAAACTTGTTGAGAATAAAAAAAAATCTTTGGAAGCTGCTTTTGTGTTTTTCACAATCAGCCTGACTGGTTGCTTGATTCGGTCCAGCAACAAAACAAAAAAAAAGAAACCCTTAAGCTGTTATTTTTTAAACAAAGAAAGATCCAACATCCAGCGATTCACTAAAGAAAGATTACATTTTCAGTGATAGATTTGGATAATTTTGGGGTGTGCAGTAATGCGACACAGGATGATACATTTTTACAAAGAAGAGGCTCAGATTCTGAACTAAAATCTTAAAATTAATCAATTTCAGGATTTTTTCTACATCTGGATAAACTTAAACAACTTACCATCATGAATCAGCCATCACAGTTTAGCTCCTTTTGCTGATAGAATCTTGCTTTCGCTCTGTTTTGTGTTTTCATTGAACATTTATTGTATGGATCATATCTATATTGGTCCTGAAGCTTTGACCCATTTACTCGTAACTGAAATCCTGGATCAACAAGTGGATGTTCAGTCATGTGAGGGCTAATTTCTAACGACTGGAATCTGTTTGCGAATACAAACACTGTTTGTCGCTGTGTTTTTTTTTTTAAATTATAATTATTATATTGGGTCATTTAAAGATTTTGATTTGGTTTTGACCCATCTGTGGGTGTGTTTGTTCTCTGACATGTGTGTGTGTGTGTGTGTGTGTGTGTGTGTGTACATAAATTCCCTGAACAATTAACCAAACATCATCCAAATTACAGATGATGATGACAGAGAGTTACAGAATGCATCAGAGCTGGATGTGTGGGAACCAAAAACTTCAATCTGCAAAAACTGAGCCATAGAAGAAGACGCCGAGTGAGAGACGTTACATAAAACTGCTTCTGAGTGTATTCCTGCTGTGCACTGCGATCCTGCGATCATCCGCTCCCTCTTTCTGCAGTGCAACCAGCTCTGCAAATGTCACAGCAGTGCTGCTGCTCCAGTGGTGCAGTTAAAAAAAAACACACAGCATCACTATCATCTAGCAGGAGACTCAGTAGGTGTTGAATGAGAATCGATACAGTGACACATTTAGTTGCTGCTCACCTGCTGCAGGGCTGAGGAGGAGAACAGATGTCTGGAAATGAAGTCAGATTTCTGGCTTTACTCCTGACTGGATCCTCTCTGAGGTTGAGATGTTTCTCTGTGTCTGCAGCAGCAGCAGCAGCCGCCCTCTGTGCTGCATGTCACTGTCAGCGCGTATGAATGGTGGACTGATTGTTTTTTTCCCCCTCTGGTCAGAGAAGATCAAGGATGTGGACTAGTGACACGCTGAGTGAAGGAAAAGCAGAGGATGAGAGAGAGAGAGAGAGAGGGAGGAAAAGAGAGAGAGGGATTATCCAGTGTTTGGTTTTCCATACTCCCGCTCGCTCGCTCACGTCACATCCCTCCTTCCCTCCCCTTCCTCACGCTGCCGCTCGTCTTTAACCCCCTCCTCCTAAAAACCCTCAGGTCCTCTCGTCCATCGCTTCCACACTGCCCCCCTCGTTTTCTCACACCTCTTTTCTCTCTTCATCCCACCACCAACCTGTTTTCACGTCGGCCAGCTGAGAGTAACAACCTGTGGGATTTCAGGAAGGGAAATAATTTATGTTTTTATGCTATAAACATTTACTTCAAAGCACTTTACTGGGATTTTATGGGAAAAATAAACAGAAAGTAGGAAATAAAAAAAACTGTGATGTTTACAAATAAATGCACTGTAAAACATTTGAGCTGCATTTACAGTAGTTGTGTCTACTACCTTCTGCTCTTTAAGTCAAATAAATTCAGCCAGTTTTAGATTTTGAACCTAAATGTGAGTTTGTGAAAGATAAACGTACAGTACTAAGTTGTGTTAGCTTTTTATTAATTTTGTCAAACCTCCAAGAGTTGAATCAACTAGAGTTTTTAGATTAGCACTTAAAAAACTGAAAGAAGAAAAAGACAGGAGTGGGAACTATTTCCCAGAATGCTTAGCGGTGTGTTTTTGTTTCCTGAGATGGAAGCGCGTTACGTTGATCTGACTGGTGTTTCATTAAGGCAAATGTTTATTTTTATGTCCTGTTCACACTAAATGTTTTTGAGCAGAATTCATTATGATTTTTAATAAAATTCACTATCAGATCAGAAATTGTGTTCATGCAATTTGAAGCAAGAATTTTAATTAATTAGTAGCTATTTTTAGTAGCTATTTTAACTTGATATTGTAATGTAATGTAAGAAATGTGGCTCTTTAAGATGAGGGTGGTTTTTTCTTACATATTGTGAAATAATGATTAGGTTTAAATTGCAGCATTAAGTTAAAACTCACATTCAAGATGAATGAGATTAAATAACAAAGTTGAGATAACTTGTCTCTTGTTCTTAAATGAACTAAGTTAAAACCAAAACATTTTTCTTGTTGACTTAAGTTGCATTTTCAAGACAGCAGGTGAACTTTCATTTCCAAGTTAAGCCATCTTCAAATGTTTTACAGTGTACCTTAAAATGTGACAATATTTATTCTCAATATTTCAAGCAAAATAGTTTGATCAGATGAGACAGTGAGACATTTTAATTCGTACTGATTTGGACCAAACAATACACTGTTGGAAATATAAAGATTTCAGAAGGGCACTGTCCTGTCCTGAGGAATAACGACTGGTGCTGTGAACACCAGTTTTCAGGTCTTGACACAGATTCTCAGTTAAAAGGTATGCTTGGGCTTTGACTAGGCCATTCCTTTTGAATCTGTATGTTTAGTGTTGTTGCTTTTGTAAAACAATCAAAAACGTCTTTTTTTCACTTCACAGCTAGCAATATGCTAGTTTGAGTTGGTGTCTCATAATGTCTCACTAAAATAAATTGTGACACAACATTATCAATCAGTCAAATTTTATTTGTATAGCACATTTCAGCAGCAAGGCATTTCAAAGTCCTTTACACAATTTAAAAGAAAAATAAAAACAGAAAGAGAGAGATTTTGAAAAAGATTAAAAAAGATACAAATATTAGAGGACTTGCCCTTATGGTGTCTCCTCGACCTGAGTTTTAGCAGAGCGACATCATACAAGGATTCTAAACAGTGTGCGGATGTTTTTCAGCCATATTTATCTTGTTGCCTTATATTTGCATGTTTTTAATCCAGGATTCCCACATCTGTGTGACTTTTCTAACAATGCAAAGCCTCTGCAGCAGCTAAATGTCAGCTGCACTGTTCAGGCAGAGTGAAAGGCCATCCTGTGCCCCGCAGTCACCGTGTGTCGGTCACATGTGAGGGACATGTCAATACTTCAGCTGCCTCTCCCACTCTGGAGGTAAACGCCCACATGACCTACACAGACAGCCTGGAGGCAGCGCTGCATCACAAACCACGCCGGGCTGCCCGCATTTGGGTCGGTGATCTTTGATGAAACTCGATTCATGCTGCGTGCGGCGTGATGGTCGGACTAACCGTCGCTTCCGGTGGAGCGAAGCCTCTAAAAGGCGTCAGTAAAGGAAAGGTTAGCTTAAGGTTCAGATGAAGACGTGATGGTTATTCCTAGAAACGGCGTATCAAAAGGTTCTGTTGTTTGTTGTGCGAGATTTAGCTGGATGTTGCAGTTTGGGCTCGTTAGAAAATGGCCGTTAAATGGCCGCGGCCACGAGATCTACCGACCGGAAGAACAAGATGTCTGTGCTCTGCTCTATAAGATTTATAAACCTTAACAGTTCAACAGACAAAGCAGAAAATGGGAACAAGTCGGATTGTTTGTTATCAGCAGCTGAAATTTTGCAGTTTTGATCAAATGATGTGAGGAAAACAGTTTTTTAAATGAATAAATTCACGACAAAAGTTAGATTTCTGCATTTACAACTTAATGGAAAACTATGTCACATCATGTATTAGAAATATTTCATGTCCTATCTTTAAGCTTCCTGTTTGCGCACAAAGAACCTGTCCTAAAGCAAGTCAGTTTTTGAAATTGGCCACGTTTAGAGGAAAAAAAGTTGCTTCTGCTCATGGACATCGTTCACTGATGCTTTTTCTCTAACTTTAGAAATTATTGCTGTTTTTTCATGATGAATTTAATACGTTTTTAAATTGATAGCATAATAAAGTTAGTAGACCAGAAGTTTTTTTCAGACTTTTGTGAAATCACCAGAATCGATAGGAGTCAAAAGTTGAGGAGAGCTAGAAACTGAAAATAGTTTCCATGTTCATCTTAGCAAAATGGCTGAATCTAACCTACGTATTCATAGCTCTTAAACTGCTTCACGTTTGTCAGATTGGAACCCCCAAAAATAAATTCATTAAATTCTGAAATTATGTAAGACACCAACTCAAGAGCTAGAGACTGCAAACAGTTTCCAAATTCCTCTTAGCAAAATAACTGAAACTGATGCAGATGCTCCTTAAAGAAAACTTCTAAATTTTTAGTAAATAAATCAAACGAAGCCTGACTTTCCACTTTCAGGATCTGCAGAGGCGAAAAGAGTAAATGGGTTATGGTAATTTTTGTCTTTAAAAATGTAATTTCAGAGAGTCATAGCCTCCAGGATTGTGTGTCATTAGCCAATTTTAGCTTCGAAGAAGCAATTTGTGTGGTCAGTGCTACTTAAGGATAGGCTTAAATTATTGAAATCTGTGCTTGATATAGTTAGCTTTTAAAGTGTAGCTGCAATGGAAAAGATTAATGCTGAATCTGTCTTTTTTAGACTCTGTCCAATTTCCTTAATCGTAGTAAAACAAGAGCTTTTAACTCTGTGGCCACCAGCACAACATCCTGCCCAGCTGTGCAGAGCACATGTCAATTCTTCCCCATTTTCTACCCACAGAGCTAAAAATAGAAGCAAGTGAGTGTGTCTGAGTCTGTGTGTGCATGTGTGTGTGTGTGTGTGTGTGTGTGTGTGTGTGTGTGGAGTCTGGGGTAGAACATTGTGTATCATGATGGAACCATTACATGAGAGTCTGTGCAGGAAATCTTTGATATTTAATACATCTATAGCTGGAACTGATTTAAAATTAGCCTCACTAAGAGTTTACTCTTTCACCGCAACTCGCCTGCATTGTCACTCTTTCCAATTCAGTACAAAAATACGTCAGTTATCCCCAAAGGGAGATTAAAGGTTGTCGTAACTCATATCATCCAAGGATCTTCATAGAGTCGTTTTGGATGGTGATGCTGTTGTCAGGAGGGATTTCCAGTAGCAGTCAGTCTTACAACAATTCTGAAGAAGCCTCTGACTACAAGCTGCTGCTGTATGACAGTAATGACTGTTATGACACATAAACAGCTCAATTTCCAAGCAACGGAAACAATATTCCACAGTAAAATGATCTGGATTGCGCTACTGCTCAACCTCATTTATTTCTGTCACTCCTCTTTAAATCTCTGTCTACCTTAAACAGCTTGAGGAAAGGATAAGGTCTATCGGCTGTACAAAACATGTTTGTTACATTGTTTTGCACAAAATTATTCTCAGATAATGAGATTTTAGTTTGTTCAGTTCAGCTTATGTTGAGCTGCTTTCAGGATGAGCTTCTTGTCACTTCAAATCCAAATGAGTTGCTGCTGGCCACGCCTCCCAACTCAACATTTAACACTCGCACATGTAAATGGCTGAAAACAGATGCCAAATTATACAACCGTAACATCTTTGAAAAGTAAAAATAGAGCCTTCTGCACAACCAATAAGAATGCAGCGAGTGGATATTCAATCAAAAACAAAATATTTGTCTTTTCCAGCAGCCATTGTACAGCGCATAGAGAGCGATAACTCTTTCCTGCCAACAGCCGTCACCATCTTCAGTAACTACTTGAAGAATCTACAACATTTAAATCCCCTTTTGGGTGAATGAAGTACTTTTGAATTTGAATTTGAAAACCAGCTGTGCAAACATTCTGGAGCTCTGCTTCTGTTGCTGGGCAACGTGCTGAGCATAGCCGAGGTTGCTAGGTAACGTGTAGCGCCTGCTAAATTGTGAGGTTTTTGAAACAGCTCAATTTCCAAATACCAAAAATCATGAACTTACTGCCAAAAACTGACTATGAGGTTTTTTTTGAGTTTCTGCTTTTTCTTTTTCAGAAGCCACTGAGACCCAAATAAAAGTACTAAAACATGCAAGATATGAAAATTAGTATTTTTTATTATTAACACATGACTGACAAGAATAAAAAATATTGATTGAAAAGTCCAACCTGTGCATTTTAGATGTGTGTTTGATTCCAGTTGAATCTTTTTCATAAATAACCGATAAAATGCGTATTTAATGTTTCCACTTCGCTCCTCCTGCCTGTGATGATGTTAAAATTCAGCCTGCTAGCCGTTTTGTGCTGTCACATGTCCTCTCTATGCTCATACACAGTCGTGCTGTGTTGCAGGATTTCTTTGTATGATAATGAACATGAAAGGATGAGTCACTGGACCAATCTGTGGACCGGGGGAGGACGCTCACATTTGTTCCCATCTGCCATGCGATGGATTAAATGTTAAATGCTCATCTAATACGATCAGGTGAACGCTTCTAGCCTTAGACAAGCACTTAGTGTCGATGTGGCATTGACAGTTTGACTGATGGAGAATCAGGTATTTAAGTCAAATTGCTGCAATTACGGCTGCAAATCCAAAGTAGCTTTTCACATACAGGCTGACATTTCTGCTCACTGTTCTTTGAAGACTCGGTCCAGCTGAGAACATCCATTTCTGGGTTTCGCCACAGATTGTCAGTTTGATTCATGTTTGAACTTTGACATCATTTTACCACAACCTGATTTGTGGAGTATTTTTTTTTTATTTCTTTGGATTATGTGAGTTGTTGTGGACATTTGACGTGGATTATATGTCTATGGTCCCATTAGAAATATTTAAGTTACCTGCTGGATTGGTTTCTCCATCCAGAGACAAGAAACTTGCAGAAATTACTGCCTTGCTTGCAATAGATTTTGTAAAAATCTGTGGAAGCAAGAACAGGTTAACACAAAATCCAATAAAAATCCTGCTGCAAGCTTATTGAGTCGAGTCAAACTAATGTTTAGAGGCATTTAATGGATACAGTACAAATTGGACAGACTCCACTGAGTATCTGGGAGGACAAACAGGAAGTACTGCAGAAACTTGAAGTGAAGGATGACCTGAAAGAGCTGATTTCCCAGGCGATTTCCTTAAGAAAGTCGAACTTCAGCAAACTTTAATCCTTGGAGTTGTAAATGTTGAGGAAAGGAGTTTGTCTGTTTGCCGGGGATTGTTTCACCCACAGGACCGAACAGAAGAGAAACTCTAAAGGCTGGAAACTTGAATTGATGATGTCATAAAGCGAGGAAACGTTGGCATTGGGCGAAACACACAAATACTTTTTAAACACGTTATAACCATTTGTTTTATTCAACATTAATCTACTACATTGGCAAATTTAGTTTGGTAAAATATAGAAATAATTTAATTAACCCTAACCCTAACCCTAACCCTTTAATTTTTCCATTCTATGTTTTAAATGTATGGTCATTTACAAACCCATTTTCTGAAAAGGTTCTGATTTATTTGTTTTTTTCATTAAGTTTGACACCTTTATATATGTTTTTAATATATATATATATGTATATATATATATATATATATATATGTATATATATATATATATACATATACATATATATATATATATATATATATATATACATATATATATATATTTTTTATAAATGCTTGTGGAATGCAGAGTTTCTATTTTTTTTCCCATGTGGCAAAACGGTTGGACACCTCTAGTTTTGTATTCTTAAAGGGTGTTTTCTAGACACAAACTGCCATTTTATCACACAGTCAAGTAATTATGTTATAAAAATGCTATATACATATGAAATAAGACTTAAAAGGAATTTGATTTTGTAATTTAGTGCCTTGAAATTGGGTCTCTGTCTCTTTAAGAAACTCCTGCTCCGACATGCTGCCTTCAGGAAGTCATCATAATGTCACTCCTCTATAAATCCTTTAATAACATCCTTCCCAGCATAACATTATATCATGAAATAAAGCTCAAAAAGTTGATTTTAAATAATACCATCCCTTTAAGGCCTTACTGGCATTTCCTTATTCCTTGTTACTCTGTCAAGTGAGGCAGATTTTCCTCCTCTTCATCGACAAAGGCCGCACTAAACTCCAATCAATATGTCAGCTCAGTAGCCTGTTGATAAATCACTTTAATAAGCCAATAGGTGATTAAAAAACAAATGAACTGCACAGAGAAGCATTTGTATCTGTCAAAGAGCATTGTGTTTTCAAATTAAGATCTTCTGTAAAGATAAACTGTTTAAATGTAAATTTATTTGACTCATTTAGTTTTTTAGAAAGCATTTACCTATACATAAAGCTCAATAATGTTGTCTTTTTTAGCTCTTTTTTAAATATATTATGAGGTTTTGTAGTCACGTAGAGATCAGGATGAGGATAAACATGAAGTATATCAGTAAAATCTCTAAATAATAAGGTATTTCTCCTGCTGATGCAGTCTAAAAATACCACATTTATTTTCACTTCAATGAGAAAGTATTCCTAACTTATTGAAATAATATCCAGAAAGCCATAAAAGATCCTCAATCACTTTACACTGCAGAGAGAAAAAAGCACCAAGCAGAAAACTACGTCAGCATTGATTTTTAGGATCCTGAATGTGAAAAACAGGCTGAATGTGATCTTCAGTCATCACCAGGCAACAGCAAGCAGGTTTCTAAATACAAGGATTCATATGCAAGACTAAAACAAGAAAATACAAAATACAACTGCTTCTTTTCACTTCAATGAGAAATGTATGGATTTATTGATTTTAGTGCTATTTTGTTGGTAAAAAAGATAGAAGGTAAACTCCCCTTCATTAACTTGCCATGAAAAATAGAGAAAAAATATCTTTGTTGACACAAGAATGATCAAATTTTTAATCAGAATTTTGTTAACTTCATGTAATTGCTTTAATGAGCAAATCCAGTCCCTTGTTTGTAATTCTGTGCTACTTAAAATCATTTTAGATCATATTTACTGATGATGTTTTTATTCATTTCACAAGTTTTCCTGCATCTGTGTTTGCATTAAAAATGTATGCAAAGAAATTGTTCCATTAACGTTGAAAGACAATTTTTAAATTGCATGAAATTGAAATCACATTTGCATTGTATCGTCTGGCTGTTGGTCACATGACCCGTGTGATGCAGTTTTCGATACAAGCTTAAAACTGCCTCATTCTAGCCCAAAAAACCTTTTATTAAAAAAATGTTATGCCGTGTTTCCATTTGTAATTCCAATTTGCAATTTTATGGTTATAGCGCAGCTTACGAATCAAGAGCTAAGAGTAATACATTACATTGAAATAATCCTAAAAGGTTAACATAAAATTGCAATAAAATAATGCAAAAATTGTAAAGTAATTTTAAGACACTGGCTTAATATGTCAGCTGAAGCCACCAAGACTTTGTATTTGTGCCTTGGACTCTGGCGGTTGGTGTAGTGTATCCTTTAATGAACACCGTCATTTGGCAACTAAATTCCTCTTTAAATATACTTTGAAACAATGAATGCATGTCCAGTGTTGTATAAAGTACTGAAATCTCAGAGTCAAGTAAAAGTATAGGTTCCTCTCCAAAATATGACTGGTAAAAGTCCAAGTCACTGACTGAAATGTTACTTGAGTTAAAGTCTTAAAGTATCTGAAACGTCTTGTACTTAAGTATGGAAATTACTGTAAAAATGTATGTACTCAAGTAATGTAATGAAAAGTATAAGTAAAAAGTAAAACAAGGCAAATGCAGTTTGAATGATATTTTTTATATTTTAGTTAACTTGTCAAATAC
This sequence comes from Poecilia picta, assembly GCA_033032245.1. Lineage (NCBI taxonomy): Eukaryota > Metazoa > Chordata > Actinopteri > Cyprinodontiformes > Poeciliidae > Poecilia > Poecilia picta. The sequence continues at coordinate 6,304,359 of CM065368.1, read as the reverse complement.
AGTTAAACTAATGTACACAACCAAGTGCAGACAAAATTAAAAAATTAGGTGCTTTCCTACAAGGTTAATCTGCTTTACAACTGAATCAGCTTCTTAGTTTCCCCTCCAAGGCAGAAAATACAAAGTTTTGTAAGCCTTAAGTTTTCCCTTCAAGTAAGGTCAGTGCTGAAAATGTGGCCAACATGAAGAAAAAAAGCTGTTAACGATTCTCTACTTCACAAACTATTGGTGCAACAACTGGTCATTATGTGGCATTAGGGACATGTGGCTGCTGCTCATCGCGAGACTTTGTGTTTAATGGGAGAAGCGAAACGGGTGTTTCCTATTGGTGGTGATGAACAAGCCCAGGTAAGTACCGACTTTGTTGCAGTCATTCAGTAGGTGGGTCAAAACTCCAGCGTTTCTCTTTTTCGCTCTTTTGTAACGAGAAACTAAACCACACATTGAAAATGTATCGGAGTAAAAGTGTGAAATTAAGTTCGGAAATATAGTGAAGTAAAAGTTATCAAAAATTTTCATCCTTGAGGAAAGTATGAAGTACTCCAAAATATACTTAAGTAAAGTAGTGAAGTGTGTTTACTTCGTTACTATACAACACTGTGTACGTCCATATAGTTATTGAAAACAATTTACTTACTTTTGCCGTATCTTGTCTCGTATGCTGAACTGACGGCTCCGCGGACCTCTTAATGCGCATGCGCACTTATGTTCTGACAGAACAGCTACACTGGTCGCTAGTTCCTCACTACTGCTAAATATTAGGCCATTTGAAAAAACAACAACATTGTTTTAATGAGAGTTGTGTCATTAAAACAACTCATTAAAACAATGAGTTGACACATCGTCTTGTGGTTCGGAAGGTGAAGCCGCTGTCAAGTGCGCCGAATAAACTTGGCGGTCTCAACCTGAACTCCGACAAAAACCCTTAAAACACAACACTGAATCTTCGCAAGTGAGGTGCCGTCTCACACGGACAGGGCTACATAATTATATAAACCGAGGAAAAAAGACTTAAAGGTTCTGGTTTGTCACAAGCAGCTGATGTTAGGATCAAAAAACCATTCAGTAGATCAGTGGTTCCCAAACTTTTTCTCCTGCGCCCCCCCAGTGGTTTCCAAACATGTTCTGCCCCTACATGGATTACAAATGGCTGTCTGGTTGAACGACGTGGGTCAAGGGGTCGGATGGGGGAGAGAGGATTCTTAGAGACTCCCTGCCCCTGTTGGGGGGGGATTGACCTTTTTTTTGGGGGCAAAATGAATGTATGTAGCTGAACATAGACAACAACATGATAGCCTACAGGCTACTTGTTCAGCTTAAGGTGCTGTACTGATATTAACTAGTCATCTTTTAGCTAACATTACCTGCATCCAACAGCTTCACTCAACTCAGTCGGTTAGTTTGGGGGGAAAACTGTGAAAAGTTCTTTGCGTTTTGCTGGTTTGCTGCCATGATTCTAACACACCTGCGTAGCTCCGCCCAGCAGCAGCAGCAGGTCTCCTTCACTGCTGCTCAGGTGGAAACCCAGCGGCAGTGTCGTAGCGCTCATGTTGCGTTTAAAGGCGGCTCGGAGAAACAGGCTACCACATGTTAACAACGGATTTAACAGTTTTAAATGCTGATAAAAGTGACAGGACACAGATATGGGAAGTGTGGAAGCCCCTACTGTATCAAATTGACAGAGGAATAACAGAGAGTTGACCATTCTAAGGTAAGAACTCAGCGCATACAGCGTTCATGTTTTGTTTTGGGTTTTTTTCATCCAGACAGCTTCCCGCCCCCATGCAATGACACGGCGCCTCCCCCCAAGGGGCGCGCCCCACAGTTTGGGAACCTCTGCAGTAGATCAATAACAGATTTACTAATCTCTCATTTTTCAAACGGGGAGCTGGTCGAAGAGGTGCTGGGATTTCATTCTGTTGTTGGCAGAGTTTTGAATCAGCTGCCTGACTGATTTGTAATCAAACGATTACAGTAATGAAACCTGGAAAATAAAAGTACAAGCCAGTTTTCATGCGTTTCTACAGAAATCCCCAGAATTAATTGTATCTCAAAACTGCAAATACGAACGTCAAACCGCTTCAACTTCCTCACAATAACGACTTTTTTAACCCCTGGAAAAAAAATGCATTCTGTTTTTGAATAAAATGTGAACAGGATGCTGGATGAAAAAGAGACTAATGATGGGTGATAACAGCACCATCTGCTGTGGACCATTTGTTACTCCCACACAAGATCTGGAGACTGTGAGGATGAATTCATCTGCTGTTTCAAAATCTAATCAAAGCTGATGAGCCGCAGGCATGAAAGAAAAAAAAAATCTAGTGTTGCTTAAGCCTTTGCATAATTTTCCTCTCATGTAATTTAAGGGATTAAGAAAAGACACAAAGAATTGAAGTGCTTTTATTTCAATGAGAAATGGAAAACGGACTGTACATTACTGAGCATTAATTCAGTTTTAGCTTTGAAATCATCAGCTTCAGTGTGAACAGCACTCATCTGATAAGAGGTATTTGTTGTTTTGTGGCTCATCTGGAAATGTTAGGATTGGTCCTTCACTGTGGACTGCAGCACCTACGATGGCAGTGACATTTTAAACATAATACTTCTCAAAATGAATAATGTTTTGGTAAAATTATCAGCCTATTTTCTCTTTGTTAATGGCTCATTTACATAATTAAGCTTTTGTTATAAACAAGCTTGAAGCAGCTGTGCATTAAAGGGTTAAAATCAAGCAGAAGCTGAACCAATTCTGTTTCTTTTTCCTAATAAACTACAACTTAATAGATTGATAGATCAAAACATGCTAAGATGAAATGCTTTGAATCCAGACGTCCTCGTTCTTCCTGGATCTTGTCTGCGTCTCAGTCGTCTTTCTTCCTGATGCTGAGCAGCTGGGAGAAGCTCTGCAGGGCCCAGTACAGCAGCGAGAGGGAGACAAAGGCCTAAACAAAACCAACAGAGGGTTAGAGCTGCAGGCGTTTCACACCAACACGCGTCTGCGAGGCGCTGAAACCAGAACGATGTCAAACTGGAAGAGGACGACAAACAGGGGATCAATCTATGGAGCAGCGAAGGTGGAGATTTAAATCGCTGAAATGTCACAAGTTCAGTTAAGATGCAGAAGAAAAGAAAGAAAAATAAATAATCTTCTGTTTTTGTAACCTTTCTTTGCTTATCTTGTTTAGGGTCTTTAGCTTTTATTTCTCTACAATACGATTTTACAAAAGCTGAAAAAGAATTCTGAATGTCTAAAAACTTTAAAAATTCACTCCATTTATCTCACGATATAATAAAGGTCTTACATTAAATTGAAAGTAATTTGGGTTTTAATTTTTAACAAATATCTAAAAGCAGTATGAAAATTCCATAGTACAAACTACATATATTTTTAAAATGTGAGAACAGAATACTTTTAAAAGTACCCAAATTTATCATATTACAGGCGAGGCCTGCTCAAGCCAATTCATTTCTGTCAGTTTTGCTTTACTATTTACTGACAAAAATCATGAATTGCATCCAATCACCTTTCAATCAACAATGTTTGCTACGGTTTAACAAAGAAGTGAAACAGCAGCCATAGAAAGTTTGATTTCTGTCTCGTTTTAGCCATGAACCACAGATTTATGGGCTTAGCGGCGCATATAAACTTTGGTTCTGTACAAACCTCAGTTATGGAGCGGCTATGTACTGTGAGTTTGGTGCAACAAGAAACAAATGTAGAAAGTTTGGTTTCCATTTCCTTATTTTGATAAACTCAAAAATGACTGAAAAAATCTATGGTACAAAAATACACAATTTATCTACTGGGAACATTATATTATTCTTTAAGAACATAACAGTTTATAAAGCAACATCATCAAACGTCTTTAGTGTTTGGACACCTTTATACTTTTTTAAATAGTTAATTTTATTTTAAACTTGGTTTAGGATTTAACTACATCTGCTATGTGTTACGGTTATCAATCAATAATTTTGGAGCCTGATAAAGACCAAATCTTTTTTAAAATTATTTTTGCAGAGACTGATGGTGGAAAAATATTGAGTATGTTGACATTCAGTCTGTTTTATGCGAATCTGGTTCGGTATTTTACAAAAATAATGAGATTCACTTTAAGGTCTGAGTAAAATTACCACTGCTTCATGTCACTTAAAATGATAAGCGATCTGATGGCATTTAAATGGAAACGCAACAATTATTCATATTTTAGCTGTTTGTAAAAGCTTGAACTTTTCCTAAAAAATCAGATACGTTTCAATGATACATTTTAAAACAAACTGGCAGCTTGAAGACCAGAAATCAGTTGCTGAAAGTCATGGAGGATGGAAACAAAAGTGCAGAGTGAACATTAGTTGTAATTTAGTTGTAGATTCCTTTAGTTGTTTCCTTTTTGTTTATGTATGCAGAAAATGTTTGGGAATGTTGGAAAGTTGGTAGGTTAGAATTTAGTCACAATATCTGCAAATGCAGCTAGCTAGCTAGCTTAGGGTTAGTCTGCAAACACTTGTGGAAGAACGAGTTGCTCTGTGAAAGGATGCCACCTGTGCAATAAGCTCAGTCGTAAAATGTTCTTGCTACTAAATGTTTAACAGTCAACAGAGTGGAAACACCTGGTCACATCGGCGAGTTTCTGCGCAGAGGTTTACATTTCACGTCGTCTTCAGATCAGCTGAAGAACAAGGATTTAGCCAGAGATTAAACATCGGTTTACCAGTAGCTGTGTTTTTATCAACCATACAATTAAGCAATTTGAAATTGCCAAAATAAATTAGCTTAATGGAAACAACAATTTCCAAAAAAACTCACGTTTTTTTTGATCAAATGTTTTATGCTAGGTGTTTTGACCATTGAGGAAACCTAAATTCAGTCCTGGTTTATTCAGACATTGAGGATGAATTAGGTTCATATTTGTTATGATAATTTAAGTTTTTTAGGATAAAATGATTACTTAACAGTCAAAACAGTTATATTAGACATTATGCTAAGGCCCTCTCGTAAATGTGCATAAATAATTGCAGTTAAGCAGTTTCAAGGTTTGGCTATTGACCCTTTGCACCATCCAGGCGCCATGATGGACGTTGAAAGTGAGGGACGGGAGTGCTGAACTGAGCGACTGAAATTGTTTTCAAAAGTTGTTTTTGCCAGTTTATTTGTGGCTTTTACTTGTTCGAGTCGACCTAATTTGCTAATTTGACTGTGAACGTAACACACCTGGTTGTTACAGAGAGGATTTCACATGAGTCACATGATTAACAGCCAGATGTTACTACTGGCAGAAACGACAAAGAAGACAACAAGAAGCGGTAGGAGGATTATTTTTATTTCGTCTTTCTTTTAAGACAATGTGCAGCTGGCTCCATCAGAGCTCCCACAGCATCACACAGGTCATAAAATATTGTGTAATTCTAACGTGTTGAATCCATAGCATTTCTGTATAGTGGACTACAATTTCTCCAAAACGTCACTAACGTAGCTGCTCACAAGGTTAAGGAGTTTGTTTTTCTAACGCCGGCGTCTCTTCTGATGGCTGCATTATGAACTCATGTAGCTGTTTGTATTCGTTGCTACCATGATATTTTTTATGACTTATTGACAGAACAAGCCTATCCACGTTTGATTTTAATTTATTTTCTTAATGAATGAAAACGCTGCAATTGTGAAACTGGATTTGCGCACATTTGTAATGGAAATGCAGCTAGATGAATCCACAAAAAAGCAGCCGTCTTTCACTTTCTCTAACATAGAGAGTACCCCTGGCCAGTGGCGGTGCTGTCCTGCCACTACGCTCAGTAAGAGGGATTACTGCAGAGTTAATCATACAATGCAAACAATTATCCACTGTCGCAGCAAAATCAGCAGCTCAATGCAACTGGCTGTACTTCCTTACTGAACCGAATTCAAATATAGCTGCTGCCTTATGAATCCCTAACATGGGATGTGACTCAAGTTTAGATGTGTGTGAAGATGATGAGGAACTACTTTTGGAAGTGTCTTTGGAAGAATACATCTTTATCTTCAAACTAAAACTTTGACATTGCTTAGCAGGGAATAATGGCAGATCTTCAATCTCTGAACTTTGTTGTATTGCTTTGGTGTGGAAGGCTGAATATGGAAGTTTTATCTGTTGTGGGAATTAGTAAGTGTTAAAAAGATACATATTACAGTGATATTAAAAAATGTAACCCTGGCCTACATTGAATTTAATCTGTAGATTATTTGAAGGTGAGAAAGATAAATTAAAATCTCCTTAATCTCCTATGTCATTACTTTCTTAAAATAATGGCTAAAGTCATTTTAGCCAAAAGTAATTTAGAAAAAATAAATAAATAAATAAATCACAACCTCTTTTTGTTCCCTGATACGTTTCAGACAAAAAAGGAAATTCTTTTGGCAAAATACATAGAGGTCGTTTCTTTACCAAGGTGACAATATGCTAATGAAAGTTTTAGTGCTTAAAATTAAGGCTCAATTAACCAAATTATGTTTTTACAAATTGCTACTGTTGAACTTTGCTAAGCTTGTGTAAATTGTAGTTTCCTGTTTGAGCGCCTGCTGTGGTCTCACTTGTTGGCTTTAATAAAGAAATATAAACTCTACAGCTCTAAAACAAAGATCACTGCTGAACTATTATATCTATAAACGATTTGGACCTGCCTAAGCTATGCTGGGATGTAAACAAACTAACCTGAATTAAATAAAAATTGCTTCTTTATACATCATAAAGTCAACATCTTATTTTGGCAGTATTGCACATTTTTGCTGCTGCTTTTGTTTGAATAAAAGCAACTAGATCATGTAGATCATCTAGATGTAGATCAACTAGATCACGTAGAAAAGGGGTGTCCAAAGCGCGGCCCAGGGGCCGTTTGTGTCCGTTGGACTGACTTTGTGTGGCCCCCAAGTGTAATTATAAAATGATAAAAATTTGGCCCGTAGATTCAGATGGAGACTTAAAAATTGTTACCAACAAAATTTGGCAAAATTTTATCTAACTAAGAGACATTTACTGAAAAGCCTAATTCTTTTTAAAACATGGTTAAATATAGCAAACAGAAAGTGCAAAGTGACCTAAATCCTGATTTATTCAATTGAGCCAAAAAGAAACTGAAATCTGCGCTTTTCTTTTAATACAGCAAACATGCAAAATTAAAGTAGAACTTTCCTGCCAAAAACCTCAGAAATTGTGAGAGTATTTTCAGAAATTTTCAACAGAAAACAATGGGGAGTGATAGAAAAAAAAAATCAAACTGTTACATTAATATCAGAAATTTTCTGGAAAAAACTTGGAAATTTCTGAATTTTAAATGTCAAAAGTTTTAGTTTGAAGATTTTTCTAGAAAATGTAAAAAGAAATCACAAAATTTAGTCCTTCCAATGCAACACGCTGTCGTAAAAATCTACAATAAACGTCCAGCTACTTTATTTGCTTGATTTTAGGTTGTTTTTTTTTTTGTTCTGTTTCTATTCTGAGTCTACAATTTTGTCAACAACTTTGGACACCACTGATGCAGAAAAATTGAGTTTAAAAAATGCTCAGTGGGGCAGCAACTGAGACAAAACAGAGAGAGACCTGTGAAAAGCTGCCGGTCTCAGGATGATGTTAAAAATGTGACTTCAGAGGTTAAGTAGTGGGTCCCGTCTCCTGACACTCTCCCGACCGGGTCACAGGGGTCGCAGCCGTGGGGGACTCCGCTATTCGGAGAAAACGGGGCGAGGGAGGAGGCGTCTCTGCCAGAAACAGCCCTCGCCTCCACCCCTCGCTGAGTTCTGGCCCATAAACTGCATCCTACATCTCAGCCCAAGCCAAAAGCAGAACGCTGTCCGTCACAGGAGAAAGAAGGAAGGAAAAAAAAGAGGTATTTTCCTCCTCCTTCTCGGCACGGCAGCTGTTTTTCTGTGAGGGTTTGACGTCTCAGTACCTGCTCTGAGATAAGCCGTCCTGCTGTAAGAAAACAGGAGCGAAATGATCGATGAGCCGCAGAAGCCGAGGGGATTTAGTCGGATTAAAACATGGAGGATTTCTCCGTTAGTGACACTGAGCCACATCCTCAGGACAACCTGTAGTTTCAGCATTTATGTAAAAATGTTTTGCAGATTAACTCAAACGGACTTGAAGAAAAAAAATCTTAGACAAAGAAGTCATTATGAGGTTTTTTAATTTAAAAGAAAAGTTTATCATTAAATCAAAAATGATTTCAAAATGCTTCTGGCAGATAAGCAGAATTTCTTAAATACATTTATTTCTGGTTTTATTTTCTTCTTATCAAAAACATGTAACTTTGCTTTTCCCAAGTAAGACAAATAGACGATGAAACCGAAAATAGACATTAATAGATGCTTAATGCTATTTCAAACACTGAGAAAAAGAAAAAAGTCTCAAACTTACAGTAAAATACCGGCAGCAACATTTTAAAATATGTTAAAAATCTGGCAGCTACTTAGCTGTATATTAGAGACATTTTTGTTTTTTTTATGATTGGTAAAAACTAATACGTGACTTTGGCAAAAATATTTATTTTCTTAAATATTTATATTTTTATGCACATTAGTTATACTCAACTAATATTTTATAGTATATGTAAATTAAATAATTAAGGAAAACTTCAAAATATGAAATTTCCTGTTTGACAGAAAAAGGTCTTATGACCTTTTCTACTGCTATTCAATGCTTAATGTGCATTTTTTTACACCTAATTATCATGTTTCTAATCAATTTCAGTATTTTGTAATTCATTTAGACTTAAAACAACAAAGATGACAATTAAAAAAAAAACAAAACAAACTTTTTCTTTTTCTTTCCCTTGTTCCATTTTCTGCATTAATAAAAAGTAATTATTTTTGCATCACATAGAGGAAGAAAATCAATTTCAACAGATCTCCAATGAAAAAAAAGGTTACATAAAAACAAAGAGGTTTCTCCAGTAAAACATCTCTCATCTATAATTACTAATCAATATTTCACAAATGGTCCCGGAAGATGTCAGACAACGCTTTCGTCAAAATATTGATGAAATCCACTAAATTCAAATCAAACATGAGTGGTTAAAAGGCCAAACTTCCTGAAGTCAAAGCAGATGGAAGATTTCCAGAATGACAAGCTGCACTGTGCCTTTTTTTTGTTCATTTTTGTTGATGGACAACGATGGAGAGAAGAGCGAAAACCTGACAAAAAAACCGCACAAATCATGTTTCACTCCAACTGGAGAGCAGAACATGACAAGGAGCTTCCTTCGAAGCCGCATGTGGAGGGCACCTATTTTTCTTCTGTTCGTCGCTCCTCATTTATCCTCCGCCTGAGCTACACTTTAATGCGCTCTGAGGAAGTCCATGTGGGACAGATTACATGTGGAAGGAAGCAGGTCTGATCGTCCACAAATAAGCACCGCGATCTTTTCCAAAGAGGAGAGGTCAGCACATCGACTCACACTCACTTGGTTTTGAGCAGAGGGAGGTTAGCGAGGAGTTGTAATGCAAAACGCCTAAAGTATGTGGTTTCTGAAAAAGGTTTCTACAACTCTGTTGACCTGAACTCATCCAGGGAGAGTCTGTGGTCAGAGGTTGCAATGCAGCGCAGAGAAAAAGCTTCAGAGCTAAAGGAAGGATTTTCTTGATATTATGCTGCAGTGTGGGGCAGCAGCTCTGTTGCATAAGCAATAAATCTGTTAATTACATGACATATTATAATGAGCTCAGTATTTTCTCTCTCTATCTCTTTCTACCAAAAACTGGATGACAAAGACTTCAGTCTGGTGCTTTAGCTCTTTTTATGAAGGATAATTTTGTTTACAGAGACTCCATAATTCATTTTATTCGCTGTTTCTGTTGTTTTGTTTGTTTATTTTGGATATTTAAAATGTCTTCCAGTTTTAGTGTTAAATGTTCATCAGAATTTAAAATTTATTGATCTTTGACAATGTGTTCTTGGATTATTAACCCATTATTACCATTATATTACTTGAAAATGCTCTCAAAATAATAATACTATCATTTATCGCAATAACTTCTGGGACAATTTATTGTCCAGCAAAGCTGTTGCCTTGCAAGCAGGAGAGCCAGGATCATAATCCTGAATATTATTTGATAATCTGAAATTCAAATTTTGAAAAGAACAAATCAATTTTTTTTCTTCCACTGTTTTGGCTACAATTAATGTTTGAAAAAGACAAAGCTGGAATTGATTGCTTTGCACCAACAAGTCTTGCTGTCCAACCTTTAAAAGGCAACGTAAGATTTGTGAAACCTTTACTGTATTGTGAATAAAAAATAATAAATTCTTTCACTCTACATGTTGAACTACATCTGTCAGGAAAATAATGTTTAAAATAAATTGATCAGCCGCAGGTTTGACTGAAACTGACGTGAATGCTGCCAGTGCTTCAAAATAAATATTGTAGCAATGACACTAACCTCAGCAAAAAGTTGAAACAAACTTTAAATTTGGACTACTCCACTTGAGGGTTTCTACAAAGTGCAGTTCAGTTAATTGTTAGCACAGCAGAAGAAATTTGACACCTTTGATCCCAATACACGCGCACTATTCAAACTAGGAAAACTTCAAGGTTACTTCAGAGTATCTCCTGGGCCTTCATCTTCCACAGAATCCATTTGTGTTTCTAGAGTGTTTTCAATAGATCTAAACGTGACAAGAGAAAAAACAGTGTGACTGCAGTTTGTGCTTCAAAATGTTGCTAAAATGTGTTTTTTGTGAACCCATTTTGTCTCCTGAACAATAATCGTTACACCGCTAATGTGGAAAATATTCTCTTCAAATTGATCAAAATGCAGAAACGGATAGGTTTGTTTATGAGGTACTTCTTGAAGCTGCATCTTTTTTGTTGGTAAAATAACCAACAAAATATCACCTGGAGATATTTGCTGTGAAGGTATCAAACATTTACAAACTCAATCTGGCAGCATCCAGTTAATTTGAGTGACGCTGGACGCCGCTGATGAACACAAAGCATCAAGGAGATCCTGCAAACACCCACTTCAGTACCAGCAGCAATAAACCTCCAGCCTTCAGTGGGTTAACATCGCAGAACCTCGCTGCTCTCCAGCACAGCTGCACTCGTGATTGAAATGAAAACAAGGCAGAATGGCTGCTGTCAGACATTTGATATATGACCTGCAATGGGATGTTTCCAGAGCTCCCTCTCCATATGGCTGCCTACAGTCCACCAGACCCGGCCTGAACTGAACTGCACGATAATTCACAATGCACTGCAGAGGTGGGTGGGTGGGTGCAGTGTGCTGAATTTGTGGAAATATTAAGTATGTTTCTTAATAGTTCCTGAAAAGTGCACTCCTGAATTTTGATGCACAAAGTTTAAGTGACAGAAAGTGTAAAAACACACAGCAAAAAACACAAACACTTACCAAATACTTATTTTCAGCAATAAGTTGTTTCAAAACGTTAGAGGAAGACCAATGATTTTGTCTTTGAAGAAATTGTGTTTTCTAGATATACTGAGACATTTATTCAGACAGGAAGAGAGTGAAAACCTTTCAGGCGGTAATAGGAAGGCAGAACATTACAACAAAAAAGGAAATTGAACTGGACATTCTGTCAATGCTTTACAAAAACTGGAGACCCCAAATCAAACCAGCAGGCTTTGATCAACGCTTCTCTACTCAAAATGAAAGAATGGCAGCAGAAGAAAGAACCTCAGAAACCAGTTTCAAAGATTACAGGAAATTCTGAAGGCTCAGAAGCAAAATGTGGGGAAATGGGGATGATTCAGGTCAAAAACCAGGAAACTTTACTGAAAATGGAGAGAAATGAATGTAGTCAATAAAGGAAATGAGCTAAAGCAAAAAGAGCTGCAAAAAAGAGCAGAAAGTTTATGACCATGATATCCACCCACACCACAAACAAATAATCTGTGAAGCTACACGAGTCATTCCTAACAAAGAAAGCTGGCATAGCATCTGCTAAGTCCACCATAAGTTACTTAAAAGAAGCTCAAAAACTTTCCATTTTTAGCTATGCAAAGATGAAAGAAATAATCGCCATAAATTAAATCCTTTTAAAAAGGCTGAGGGGTAATGTGGAAAAGTTTCTGTCAGCCCTGTTCACACACGGAGCGCTTCCTGTGCGTTCATTACGAGCAGATCTACAGCCTGCGCGCCGGGCAGACTCAGGAAGGATACGCTGAGCAGGTTAATGTCCCACCAGAGGCTCCGTGCAGCTCCATCTGAAACGCTGCCATGAGAAATATCGCAGTTACACTCCCACGCGCTCAACGCAGAAAGACGGACATGGGGCGGCCAGACAAAACACATGTTAAACAGCAGTGGCTTCATGTGAAAGTGTAGCAAAACACAGTGCAGTCTGATGGTGTGCCAGTTTAAAATGCTACAGTTGTTTAGATGTTTTTCCTGCTAACATCTGGTATTTGCAGGGGTGTACTTTGTGTCTCTTAGAGGACGGCATGCGGGGGTCAACAACAGCTCATGCAGATTACCACGCCACATTGAAAACATGAGATAAAAACCCAGAGGACGTCCATTTTCATGCGTCTTGAATTCACTTTGCATCTCATCATCCACCGGAGAGGCCTGGGTGGCGAAACCGAGGTAAAGAAAAGAACACAGTGTGCTGCAAAAACGCAGAAAGACAACAATGAAACCAAAGAAGATCTGTGAAAAAGTATTTCACTCCTAATCAGTTTCTTCTCTTCGCTTTTAACCAAACTAAATGTTTCAGAAACACATTTCAATAACGGACAAAGTAATCTGAGCAACCCAGTCACTAAGTAAGTGATGTGATTCAGTGTTATTGTTTTAGCTTTTTTTTTTGTTTTTGTCTGAAATAAATACATCAAATCAAACTGAATTCAATAAAAAAATATATCCAAGTCAACCAGTTCCTCTATGAAAATTATGAATGAACTAGTTAAATAGATACGGCTCTGGAAAAAAAAACAACTAAGAGCCCACTGCACTGAACCCCATTGAAAACCTCCTGGTTATTCCACCAAATACTGATTTCTAAGTTAAAACATTAGCAGGTTGTTTCTAAATGAATATAAACTTGGGTTTTTTTTGCATTATTTCAGGTATTATTTGAGGAAAGCACTGCATCTTTTTTGTTATTTTGACAGTTTCTGATTTTCTGCAAATGAATACAAAAAATTTGCTTTGAATTTGAGAGACATGACAGTAGTTCAGTTCATTTTACTCAAACATATATATATAAAAAAAGTAAAATCAGAGAAACAGATTGTTAATTTTTTCCAGAGCTGTATTTTTTATTCATTTAGACACAGATTAATTACCGTCAGATCTGTTGAATCGATAAATCACGACCAGGCAACATGAAGTAGTTTAATTCAGAAACAATAACTCTTAACCTGATATAAAGAAACAAAGTTATCGACACCTATCAGTCTGAAAAGGGAAACAAAGCTACTTTTAAGGCTTTGGGACCCCAGAGAGAATTATTATCCACACAGGGAGAAAGCAAGGACCAATGGCGAACCTTTCCCAGAGTGGTCGACTAACCAAAGTTCTCCAAGAACAAATCAATTCCTTATCCAGGAGGTCACAAACAACCTGGAAAAACATCTAAAGTTCTGATGCTGCGGTTAAAGACTGGATTCAACGATAAAGAGAAAAAAGAATAAATGGGAGAGCTCTAAGGCTAAAACCTCTGTTAACTCAAAGAACACAAGTGTCTCATATTTACCACAAAATATTTTTTTGCACGTCTTTGCTTCTAAAAGCCGTCCAAGCGGTTAATTTTAAAACACCCAGTTGTTCTTTGGTTCATGTTTTTTGGTGTCTGAAATGTTGCAAAAACTTTCAGAATGTAAGTTCACAAATCAGAAGGCACTGCCCGTCACCTAGCAACCCCTGCGAAGCCCAGGCCGTCACCTAGCAACCCCAGTGAAGCCCAGGCCGTCACCTAGCAACCCCAGTGAAGCCAGGCGTCACTAGCACCCAGAAGCCCAGCCGTCACTTAGCAACCCCAGTGAAGCCCAGGCCGTTACCTAGCAACCCCAGCAGAGCTCCGCCTCAGCTGAGTTCCAGCATGTTCGCGCTGGACAGGTTGAAAAAGAAAAGTGTTTTGTTATTGACTTAACATTCAGAAACCACTTGCTGCTTTCTTGTTGGTTGTGCATGTTGCTCTACTTCTGCTTTTCAAAAATGCATGGTTGTATAATTGCAAATTTTTTTTGCAGCCGTTTTATGTGCAAGCATAAATATTGAGTTGGGGGCTTGGCCAGCAGCAACTTATCTGGATTTAAAGTGACAAGAGGCTCATGCTGAAGGAGCTCAAAACAGGCAGAATTTACCAGACTAAATTCTTAATGTCTGATTTTTCTGTAGATTTAGAGGGACTAATTTACCTAATAATCATGTTTTTGAATTGGCTCCAGGCTGGGATTTGAATTCAGGACCTTCTTATTGCAAGGCAACACTCATACCAATTGGATAATGATCAAATACCACCAGGTAGTCCAACTGTTAGTGTCTCTAAAGTGCTACATGATGTAAAACTGTGTATCGGCATGTATTGCAAACACCAATTAATAGTTATTGCCGCTGTGGGTGGGATAGCCAGTTTTAAAAATAAAAAATGAATATTTTGAGAATTTTAAATGGAGCAAAGAGGAGACATCGCTGAGGTGTGATGCGACTCCAACGACCTGTTAGTGACACGTCTTTCCAGACTCCTACAATATGTTTGCTGATACAAAAGAACGCTAGCTGACTCAGTTGTTGAAACGTTTGGGGGCCAAATGTTCTTGAAGTCATTTTGTTTTCCTGACACATGGGTGGCTTTCTGGGTAGTACAATGAGGCTCTAATCAGCGACAATTGGCTCATCAGTCTCTGTCAGCGCCAGTCAAGGCACTGGCACCGCAACAAAACCGGTAAACAAAGATGGATTGCGAAGTTGCGGTTTATTTGGATAAGACAATGAGTAGGACGTCTGAAAGAGGATCAGAGCTTCTATTTTAAGGTTGGAAGATTAGAAAATAAAGAGATCTGACATTCAGGATGGCAGAGGGAGCGATCATGAAGCAGAACGTTAACTAAGCACAAAGCAGATGAACATCCCACCTTGATTTTTCAGCAAGGGCATGTCTGGAGAGCGGGGCGAGGGCCTCTGAGTCGAAGAAATCCTCCACAAGGTTTTTTTTTTGAGGGGGAGTATAGTGAACATAGATGAAGGTTGATTTTAACATTTTTGTTCAGTCAACTTAAGTGTTTTCAGTCTTTTCATTTATAAAGTTCTTGTTTGAAACACTTCAAGATCAGATGCCCTCCAAAAAGGTTGCCAAGGCCTTTGAAAAATTAAGACCTAAAACTCTTACAATGGTTCCAAACATACAAATATAATTGCAATAAGAAAATATAACAAACGCCAAAATGAAAAGTAAAAACTTCTGAAAAAAAGTTTCATAAGCATCCAGCAATGGGGTCCTTCAATGAAATTCAGTATTAACTTCTCAGTCTCACACAAAGTTTTGTCCCTTTCCACGCTATAAGAAACTCACACATGTAAACTCATCTAATCCATTCCTTCGTGTAAAACAGCTCAGAGCAAACTTTCCCAAACTTCAGAGCTTCCAACCCACAAAATAAAAATGTATGCACGTCATGGTTGAGCGTATGCGTAAGCATTTCTATCAAATTAAAAAGTGATAAAATGACAATAAAGTCAGATTCAACAGCTGGTGTATTCCCCAACATACTGTTCTGCTTTCATTTAATTTGAATGTCAGACATCTAGATGCTTTCTCATCATAATCTTGAATTTTTAGAGAAGATGGTGGGGGCGGGAGAAGATGATGGGGTCCTGAACTCCTGAGGACTTCTAGTGTCTCATTTCTCTTCATCTTTTGGCATTTGATGAGCAAACCTTTAGAAATGGCTGCTAACAGATGTGAAATTATAGAACCGTGCAAAAGTCAACAACAAAACACCTGCCTTTTCCAGCAGCCATTGTACAGACAATACAGCGGTAAAACCAGCTGACCACACGTGCTGGAGCTCTGCGGTGGCTCCTAGGTGACGGCGCAGTTATGACTTAATCCTGAGGTTTTGGAAAAGGCTCATTTTCCAGGCACCAAAAAAGTGGTTGGGTGTTTTTTTAAGCCTTTGGACTGAAGAGAAACAAAAAGTATGAAAACATGTTACATTTATTTTATAGCAATTGCTGATGAATGTTGCTTCAACAAAGTAGTTAGGACAATTGTTTCATATCTTTTTCTTTTCTCCCCGTTACCCACATCCTATTAAAGGATTAATTTGTCAAAACTTTCAGTTTTAGACATTGCGACTGAAATAAAGGATGGATTTATTTGAAAGGTTTTCACATATCTTTACCAGGACATGTTTCATGGAAAACAAAGTTTTAAAGTTGAGTCGTTATCTTTCTTTTCACTTTGTGTCTGTCAATAGACTCACATTTTATTCAACTGGAATGATTAGGGTTTGATCTACTTCAACTGATTAATGCTTTCTATTAAATTCTGTTTATTTTATGGTTTTAATTAAAAATTATTTTAGCTTTTACGGGCCGACAGGGGGAATGTAGTTGTTTTTCTCCAGTTTTTGTCTAACATTAATCACTTAAAATGTTGCAACACAGGATCTGAAGTCCTTCGGAGTCTGAAGCCCCCCACAGCCCTGCAGATCCTGGCAGCGAGAAACTTTTTCCAGCTCACTTCAGGCAAGATGCTGCAGCTGGAAACATTGTGGGAAGAAAAGTGGCCAAGCTTGCTCTCAGCAGCATTTTGATAGATTTTCTGCAAATAAAAATTTGCAAAATTCTCAACTGGATATTAATACGTCTTTAATCATTTGCTCTGATTTATAAGCAGCTTCTGCTTTATGTGCATTTCAAAGGAGTTTCTGTCAGGCTCAATCCGCCTGAAGCCGTTGCGCCATAGCTGCGTTGAAAAATTGGATGAATCTTGTGCGAATTAAAGCACAGAAAAGAGGAAGACAAATTAAGAGCAAGTCAGAGTTGGCCATATTAAGACTATAACTCCACAGAAGCCAAACTAAATTAGGTTAGAAAACTCCCAAATGGCCACTTGCTGCTGGATTTCCGTGGCTCTACCTGGCAAACGGTGTGACAGCATAAACCGAGCGGTTACTTTTTGACGGGCACGAACCCCTGCATGCTGACTGATAATGTTTCACACTGAGTGTGTATGCAGAACCACCCCGCTGTTTACTCCAGAACAGTCCGACCCAGCGTTCCTATTTCAGCCCCCCTCTTCCATTCCCGTTTTCTCCCTGGGAGGAGATTTCCTTTCCTTTCCATTCCTGTGAGCTCTCAAATGATGTCATGCTCACCGAGTTTCCACAGCTCCAAAGGAGCCTGTTAACCTCAGCGCTGCCTTTTGCTACTTTTCACTCCTGCTTTCTAAAAAAAGGGAGCCCCTGCTAACCTCTCACACCTGAGTTTCAGTGATTGGAAAAGATACGATCAGACAACAGAAACCCTTTGACCTTTGCAGTCCAGTCAGCAGGCATGATGGAAAAGACAGGGTGGGATTTGGCATTTTTAGAGATGGATGAAGTTGAAGATAAAGTCCTTTGGTGCTGAGGTGCAGCCTTTGTGTTAGGTATGACTTTAATAATATTATTGTGACCTCTGCGTTTGGCTGGGAAGCGTTTATCTTTCCATTTTAAACTGTCAAAGATGGTTCTGGTTAGGAAAAAGCCACAGGAATGACAAGATGGAAAATCCTGGTTTGAAAATGTTTTTCTTAAGAAAATTCTGAAATAAAAAGCATTTCATTGTTTTAATTTTGTCTGCAAAGTGTTTAATTTGCATGAGGTACCATTCCACACCATAAACTCTTTGATTGCAAGGAAACAATTCAGTAAATTACAAAAGAACAACAAATCAAAGCATTCTTAATTATTCTGTTTGGGGAAATATAACAAAGAAAAGACAAGGAAGACAATAAAAGTGGCTATAACTCTCGAAGTTAATTAATGGTTCATCTATTGTTAGCATAAATATACAAGAAACACCATATCTCTCTCTCTCTCAACCAAAGACAGGTGTATTTTTTATGAACTCTCCTCGTAAATTGCTGCGGCTTCACTAACAGCCAGTGGTCATTTAAGAGAAAAGGCTCTGAAGTTGCTGCTGAATGCACGGTGTCTGCGCTCGGCTGCAGAGCTTGTTTTTTCACGTGCCTTCAGGCAAAACCAGGAGCCCACACAGCACACCATCCTGGGTTACATTATTACAACCTGCATGCCACCACATTTACAGACTATCGCAGTAAATGCGCCCTCACACACACCCACTGGCATGAATTAAAGCAAGAGATTACCATCCAATAAACTGCAACGGCTCTACAAACAAATTACAGTCCTGCTACACCCAGTTTCACCTCGAAGAATTTACTCGTCACGTTACATATAAAACTGATCTGGTTTTGTTTTGTTAATCAGGTTTTGAAATTGGTTTGTTGTCGTTCACTTGAGCTTAGAGTCAAACGGAGTCTAAATGTTTTAGCTTGTAGAGCCAGCTTCACATTTATTGGACAGCCGATGTATCGGTGGCGATTCCTTTAATCTTCAGAGATCGGTGATCGGCCGGCACTTCATAGCTGCCTCAAATGAAAACTTCGGTCTTTAATAATTTAGTGGCTTGAAAAATTGTTTTTACTAGGATTTAATGACTCAAAGCATCACTTAATGATGAAGTGGAAGGAACTCAATGGGAATAAGTCTGAAATATAAAAAATATGGTCAAGACGTAGAAAACATTTTTGCTGCAAGACCTTTGAGAATATGTCTATAAAATAGACCCCCAGTATTATGAATAGCTGAATACTTGAGACGCCCCATAAAAATGCTTATAACCTCTTATTTTAACAGTTCAAACAGAAAATATACCTCAGGTATTAATATACACAGTGGAAACTGTCTTGGCAATAAAACCGAAGAAAGTCTTCCTCATCTCAGTCTACAGGAACAGCCAATCAGCAGCTGCATTTCCATTACAAATGAATGTAAAGAAATCTTTGTCTTTAATCTGCTAATGTAAAAAAAAATCAGTGTTTGCTTTAAATAAGTAAGAAATGAAAGTAAAATCACATGTGAATAAGTTTGTTCACGCAAAAAGTCATTAATAATAATGGCAGCGACAAACGTAAACAGTTATGTATTCATATTACAGCCATGGCGCTCATCTATCAGCCAATCAGAGGCGACGTCAGACCCGTATCCTTGGGAGTGGCTACATTTGTGGTGTTTTGGTGAAACTATAGTCGGCGACTTTACAGAAGAGATTCAACTCATTTGAATGGAGTGGAGCCAGATGCACATTGTCTGAAAAACAAAACAAAAACAATCCCTCCTCCCATCACTTCCTGTCATCTTCTTTGTCATTTCTGCCAGTAGTAACATCCGGTTGTTGATCATGTGACTCGTGATGCAAAACAAAAAAATGTTTCCATTGCAGTTTTGTGAAATTTGTCAATTTCAATATCGCCGGAAAATACACCTCATCCTGTGCAGAAACATTTTTATCAAAAAACATGTTTTTTGTTTTTGTTTCTTTTAATTTTGTTGTTTGTTTTCATTTAGCAAATTTATTTTCACAATTTCAATTTGCACAGTTTTATGGTTAATGGAATCACAGGTTATGTCCAGGACAATAAACGGATGTAACCAGCCAATCCAGCATTTGCAGTGATGGATTGACTGCTTTGTAAATACCAGCCAATCGGATTGAGCCCAGGTAGTTCAGCTCCCCAAGCTGAATTTTAAAAAAAATAATTTAGATATTAACGTCAAAACAACCACCAACCCAGATTCCTCATAAGTTGGAGATAGGTTACAAAACTGTGAATACTGAATCCCAACTAGAAATGTCTTTACATGCACAGAGATGTGTCAACAAATCTCAAACTGAGTCTCTGAACATCAAGTGCCACAAATTCCACATTGAATTTCTTTCTGAACTTTGACTGGGCCATTGCAACAGAGGGATAGGTCTTCATATAAATCATGATTAGCTTCCACTCAGTTTAAATTGTGGGATTTTTCTGAATGCATCTCCAGCTATTTTCCCTTCACTCCAACCAGCTGCTCTGTCCCTGCTGATGAAAAGCTTCGACCACCACATGATGCTGCCACCAAAATGTCTCACTATGGCAGCACTTCTCTGCCGCGGTCCTCAGGGAGAACTGCTCTGCATGTTTTAGATGCGTCTCTGTTCCATAGCACCTGATTCAAATAACTGCATGACCTCCTCTGCTTGCACCAAGTGCTGCAGAAGCCTGTTAATCACCCACTTATTGAAGAGATGTGTTTGGCAGGAGACATGAATCCCTCAGACATGCAGGGCAATGATCTCTGAGGAGCACTGCACTGTGGGAATGGTGCAGTGTTAGTTTTCCCCACTTTAGAGTTTTGTATTTGGGCCAAAAAGTTTAATGTTCGTCCCATCTGATCATTTGATGAGTCAAATACTAGGATTAAGGTAAACTGCAAGCGGGACCATTTTCTTCTTTCATCAACAGCTTCATTCTTGCTTTTCTTCCCTAAATGCAAGTTGGTCTGGTGGATTCTGCAATAAGGCATCATGAGTCAAATTTAAGACCTTTTTAATACCATCTTGACTCAAACTTAAGTCTGAAAAGATATAAATGCAGAGAAAGGTTGAGGGATTCTGCTGTCACAGCAAAAAGTGTGACATTTCATTGGGTTTCGGTTTGGCAGTATTTCTGTGCTTCAATAAACCTTTAACCTTAGATTTTTTTGTTTGCTTTTTCATATAATACACCAGGATTCACATGGGTTGGCAAACACAAGTGATCAAGGGGCAAAGATGACTGTTGCCAAGCTAATTGGCAGAAAGAACTTGCACTTACTAGCTAGCTAGCAAGGGTATGTTAGCAGATAATTAAAGGTAGCTTCAAGATGTCTGTGAGCGACAAAAACCTTTGCCTGTCAGAAAAGTCCAGCGAGAAAAAAACAACTACAAGATTAAATACTCCTGCAATGGTGTTCCAGGACAACTCACATTTTTTAAAGAAAGGGCATGATTTTATTTCCATTAATGTCAGAGTTTTTAAGGACTCACAGACAGCCTGTCCTACCCGAGTCAGGGATCTCTGCAGCTCCCTCAGAGCTACTACAGGTCATGTGATGACAGGTTTGTACTCAGTGTTGCTGCTGCTTTTCTAATGTCCTTCAAAATGCCTCTTCACTGAACAAGCTACATTTATAGAGAATAAATTACACACAGACTGACTCAATTCACTATAATAATTTTATTTTGGGGTGTTAAAAGTAAAGGGGTATGAACACAAATGAAATTACTTTCAACATTGGCTGTTGGATCAAGCTGCTGCAATAAGATGTGAATTTATCCTGTTATACCTTTAAATAAGGAGCAAGAGAAACTTCTGTTAGTTTACTTAGCAACAAGAACCAAACATGGAGAAATAACATTTAGCTTTAACAAATCTAGAAGTCAAACCAGAACAACTGGAACAAACATTTAGTTTTATACCTCACTAATCCAGAACAAACTTAAGATCCATAGAAACCCCTATTAGTTTATAAACTATGTTCTACTTCTTCTGATTAAACATGGGGAACTGATATTTAGTTTTCTACTTCACCTTTCTGTCTTTCTTTTGTTTGTATTTCCTTCTATTTCATGTAAAACTCTTTGAGCTGCCTTGTTGCTGAAAATGTGCAATAGAAATAAAATTACATTACCTAAAGTTTTTCTGCAGTCCATTCTAACAGGAACGTATGTCAAACTTGAGGGTTGGGGGCCAAACCTGGCCCATCTTATATTTTTATGCGGTCGTATAGACTCTAGAAAGCCACAAAAAGATCTTCCAGATTACAATTGTGTGCTTAAATATAATTTTATTCAACAAATTAGAGCACTGCTGGAAATACTGCCAATTACAACTATTTGAAAATATGTTCAATTTAACTTTAAAAAATACTAAAAGCAGAGACAACCATTTATTCATAAGTCTGATATTTTTTAATGTTTTAATGTTTTTACCTTTACTTTTCAGCTATTTATTAACTTTTTTTTATTTCTCTTTCACACTGACTATGTAACCCCACCCCCCAGGAAACGTCCCAGTTAGACAAATCAATGCGTTTTAACTAAAACTCTGAGGTGTGAGAATCCTTG
This sequence comes from Poecilia picta, assembly GCA_033032245.1. Lineage (NCBI taxonomy): Eukaryota > Metazoa > Chordata > Actinopteri > Cyprinodontiformes > Poeciliidae > Poecilia > Poecilia picta. The sequence continues at coordinate 6,282,206 of CM065368.1, read as the reverse complement.
TTTAAATGGCATTTTAACTAAAACTCTGAGGTGTGAGAATCCTTGTTAAATGGTGTTTTAACTAAAACTCTGAGGTGTGAGAATCCTTGTTAAATGGTGTTTTAACTAAAACTCTTAGGTGTGAGAATCCCTGTTAAATGGCGTTTTAACTAAAACTCTGAGGTGTGAGATGTTTAACTGAAGTCCTACAAAGGGTGCGGGTTTTAATGTTTTTATCTTTTTTAATCTTTTTTCTTTTTAAAAAATTCTCTTTGTCTTTTTGTTTTTATTTTAAATATGTAAAGCACTTTGAAACGCCTTGCTGCTGAAATGTGCTATACAAATAAAATTTGATCGATTGATAGAACTGAACCATTTGTTAACGTTGTTAATCCAGTTTTGTCATGACATTCTACCACAACCGGCTCTTTGAGGACATTCATGATTTGGCCCAAAATGAAAAGCAGCACCTTGAACCCTGGCATGAGGGTTCAAGGACACTCTGCTTACGACTAATCACACAGTAACTCCTTCACACACTATCATATGAGTGGCGCAGACGTGGGTTTGTCTGAGTGGCGAGTGGGCGGCTGGGAGCGAGAGGCAGCCCTGGTTTACAGGTCAAGCCTGCAGCTTTACAAGGGAAATCTCCAGAGCCACTATAAATACCGCTGCGAGCTTTAAGGGTGCAGTATATCACACCACTGGTTTTGAAGGACCACAAACCAACCTAGTTTTTTTTTCTTCCCCCTTCCTTTCAAACATACAGTGAGTCTGAACACAATTAAATGTGAATTGCCCCCCTCTCTGTTTCTACAGACTGTTAATTGATTGGCGCAACTTCAAAACCCTTCGCGCAACAAAGAGCTTCAAAATCGTATATCTTTATAGGAGGCTAAACTTTGGGGGTGGGTTCAATTTCTTTTTCTTTGCTTTTGAACAAAGGGGAGGAAATATGTCAGAAACCATTGTGAATAAATTGCGAGGATTTTCTCTGAGCCCCCACCTGCAGGCAAGACAGTTATCCAGCTAAACCTGATGTACTGCGACTTGAAATGAGCCCTAATGAATGGCTTAAAGAAACATCTGCACAGTGACACAGCAGAGCAGCATGTACAGCGTAAATCAAAAGGCCTTTTTCGCTCTCCAGCTGGCTGCATGCGTGCTTCATTTCAGGCGTCGCTCTCTGAAAAAGAATTTATTCGGTTTTATTAGATTTCACGGTGAGAAAAAAAGAGAAAAGGTGGGAAAACCTTGGGTTGTCATTTGAACACCTTCGCAGGCCCAGATGTGGAGTCAAAGGACGTAAAAGAGGTGATGGCAAATCTCAATGGTCTGAGCTAGTTAGTGGCAGACGACACTAATTGTTTCCAGAAGTGTTGCGCTGATTCACACCGGCCGGGACATCAAGCAGTCGGGGCTGCGCAGGGAGAAAAAGAGGCAGCAGGAGCGGAGGGAGGGCAAATAATGAGAGGTCAGCCTCCATCTACAGCCGAGCTGCCAGAGCCAGAAAGGCTCGCCAATTTTATGGTCAATCGGGCGACGCATCTGGCCTCGTAGATCACAGGGCTGCGGGGCAGGACTTAGCACCCGGCTCAAATGCGCTTTACTCACACAGAGCAGACCACACAGCTCACACAACGGTCAGAAAACAGGCCGTGATGCACAGGGGGGGACACGGTGGCGGCGCTGTTTGAAGATGCTCAAGTGCGAGTTTTAAATGCTGAAACAAATCAAAGGAGAGATTAACATATACGCATTAATCCACATATGTTACAATGACTTAGTTGTTTTTATTGGGACGTTTTGTTCTGAATGTATCCATTTAAAAGTGTGATTACTTGTCTTGTTTTATAGAGCTTCCATGCGTTACGTCACTGCTCTAGTCGGAGGCGGATCAGCGCCATCTTTGGTGTCCATAGCAACAGTCTGGCTGTAGAAAAACAACAGTCTCGCAGATTTTTTCAATCCAAGTTACATAAAATAATTTAGCTATGGTACGAACTTGCTGCGTTATTGTCTGTAATGTCCGATCACACGACTGAAACGGTAAAAGGTGGAAAACTGATTTTTTTTTCACTATTTTCCTGCTTGGAAACAACGTGAGGAGGCTAAGCTAACAGGCTAACAAAAATGAGGAGGGTAAGCTAACAGAGCTAACAGAAGAAAACAATGTCCTGGTAGCGGTGAGTCGCTGATATTCACCTTCTCCAACATCCCAGATACCTACAGGTTTCCTCCAGACATTTCCATTCTGGTGAGTGAATAAATTCGCTTTGTCATTGTTGTGTCATAGTTTATTTTGCTATGATTTTGTCCAAGTGTCTCATGATCAGTTTCTGTTGAGTTCATTTAAGTGGGTCAACCTTGTTTAGGTCGGACTAATATTATTTATGTAGCAAAGTCCGAGTTTTGTCAGTGGACATTGAGGTTATTACATTATTGTGAAGTAAACTATTTTACCATCCATCCATTTTCTTCCGCTTATTCGTGGTCGGATCGCGGGGGCAGCAGCTTCAGAAGGGAGGCCCAGACTTCCCTCTCCCCAGCCACGTCTTCCAGCTCCTCCAGGAACCCCAAGGCGTTCCCAGGCCAGCCGAGAGACATAGTCCCTCCAGCGTGTCCTGGGTCTTTCCCTCCTCCCGGTGGGACGTGCCCGGAACTCCTCACCAGGGAGGCGTCCAGGAGGCATCCTGACCAGATGCCCGAGCCTCAACTGGCTCCTCTCAACGTGGAGGAGCAGCGGCTCTACTTTGAGTCCCTCCCGGATGACCGAGCTTCTCACCCTATGTCTAAGGGAGAGCCCAGCCACCCTGCGGAGGAAAACCATTTCGGCCGCTTGTATCCGTGATCTCGTTCTTTCGGTCATGACCCAAAGCTCATGACCATAGATGAGGGTGGGAACGTAGACCGACCGGTAAATCGAGAGCTTCGCCTTTTGACTCAGCTCTCTCTTCACCACGACAGGACCGGTACAGCGCCCGCTTCACGGCAGACGCCGCCCCAATCCGCCTGTCGATCTCCCGCTCCCTTCGTCTCTCATTTGTGAACAAGATCCCCAGATACTTAAACTCCTCCACTTGAGGCAGGACGACCCCCCTGACCCGGAGAAGGCACTCTACCCTTTTCCGGCTCAAGACCATGGCCTCGGATTTGGAGGCACTGAGCCTCATCCGGGCCGCTTCACACTTGGCCGCGAACCGTTTCAGCGAGAGCCGCAGATCACGATCTGATGAAGCCAACAGGACCACATCATCTGCAAAAAGCAGAGATGCGATCCTAAGGCCACCAAAACGGATCCCCTCAACACCTCGGCTGCGCCTAGAAATTCTGTCCATGAAAGTAATGAACAGAATCGGTGACAAAGGGCAGCCTTGGCGGAATCCAACTCTCACCGGAAACGAGCCCAACTTACTGCCGGCAATGCGGACCAGACTCTGACACCGGTCATACAGGGACCTGACAGCCCGTATCAAAGGGCCCGGTACCCCATACTCCCGGAGAACCACCACAAGGCCCCCCGAGGGACACGGTCCAACGCCTTCTCCAAGTCCACAAAACACATGTAGACCGGTTGGGCGAACTCCCAGAACCCTCCAGGACCCTGCTGAGGGTGTAGAGCTGGTCCAGGGTTCCACGACCAGGATGAAAACCACACTGCTCTTCCTGAATCCGAGGTTCGACTATCCGACGGACCCTCCTCTCCAGGACCCCTGAATAGACCTTTCCAGGGAGGCTTAAGAGTGTGACCCCTCTGTAATTGGAGCACACCCTCCGATCCCCCTTTTTAAACAGGGGGACCACCACCCCGGTCTGCCAATCCAGAGGAACTGCCCCCGATGTCCATGCGATATTGCAGAGTCGCGTGAGCCAACACAACCCTACAACATCCAGAGCCTTAAGGAACTCCGGGCGGATCTCATCCACCCCCGGAGCCCTGAGGCCACTGAGTAGTTTTTTGACCACCTCGGCGACTTCGTCCCCAGAGATTGGAGACCCAACCCAGGGTCCACAGGCTCAGCTTCTTCAACAGAAGGCATGTTGGTGGGATTGAGGAGGTCTTCGAAGTACTCTGCCCACCAACCCACAACGTCCCGAGTTGAGGTCAGCAGCTCACCATCCCCACTATAAACAGTGTTGGTGCTGCACTGCTTCCCCCTCCTGAGACGCCGGATGGTGGACCAGAATCGCCTCGAAGCCGTACGGAAGTCTTTCTCCATGGCCTCTCTAAACCCCCCCCCCGCTAGAGTTTTTGCCTCAGCGACCACCCGAGCTGCATGCCGCTTCGCCCGCCGGTACCCATCAGCTGCTTCTGGAGTCCCACAGGCCAAAAAGACCCCATAGGACTCCTTCTTCAGCTTGACAGCATCCCTCACCGAAGGTGTCCACCAACGGGTTCGGGGGTTGCCGCCGCGACAGGCACCAACGACCTTGCGGCCACAGTTCCGATAAGCCGCCTCGGCGATGGAGGCACGGAACATGGTCCACTCAGACTCAATGTCCCCCACCTCCCCCGGAACGTGTTCGAAGTTTTGCCGGAGATGGGAGTTGAAGCTCCGTCTCACAGGGGACTCCGCCAGACGTTCCCAGCAGACCCTCACTACACGTTTGGGCCTGCCAGGTCTGACCGGCTTCCTCCCCCACCACCTCTCTTCACCCGAGTGTCCAAGACATACAGATCCGATGAAGCAACGACAAAATCGATCATCGAACTGCGGCCTAGGGTGTCCTGGTGCCAAGTGCACGCATGGACATCCTTATGCTTGAACATGTCCAACAACAGAACACCACTCAAGTTCAGATCGGGGGGGCCGTTCCTCCCCACCACACCCCTCCAGGTCCAGTCCCCCAGTAGAACAAGGGAGTCCCCCGGAGGGGCACTTTCCAGTACCCCCTCTAAGGACTCCAAGAAGGATGGGTAATCTGAACTGTTGTTCGGCCCGTAAGCACAGACAACAGTCAGAACCCGTCCCCCCACCCGTAGGCGGAGGGAGGCTACCCTCTCGTTCACCGGGGTAAACCCCAACGTACAGGCGCCAAGATGGGGGGCAACAAGTATGCCCACTCCTGCCCGGCGCCTCTCACCGTGGGCAACTCCAGAGTGGAAGTACGTCCAGCCCCTCTCAACGAGACTGGTTCCTGAACCAGAGCCATGCGTCGAGGTGAGGCCGACTATTTCTAGCCGAAACCTCTCAGCCTCGCACACTAGCTCCGGCTCCTTCCCCACCAGAGAGGTGACGTTCCACGTCCCAAGAGCTTCTGCAGCCGGGGATCAGACCGCCAGGGTCCCTCCCTCGGCCGCCGCCCGTAACACATTGCACCCGACCCCTTTGGCCCCTCCGACAGGTGGTGAGCCCATTGGAAGGGGAATCCACGTCTCCTCTTCGGGCTGAGCCCGGCCGGGCTCCGTGGTTAAGAGCCCGGCCACCAGGCGCTCGCCATCGTGCCCCACCTCCAGGCCTGGCTCCAGAGTGGGACCCTGGTGACCCGCGTCCGGGCGAGGGAACGCCAGATTCAAAGTTTGTCTCCATCATAAGGGTCTTCGGGCTGCGCTTTGTCTGGTTCCTCACCTAGGACCTGTCTGCCTTGGGTGACCCTACCAGGGGCATAAAGCTCCAGACAGTATAGCTCCTAGGATCATTGGGACACATAAACCTCTCCACCACGATAAGGTGGCAGCCCAAGGAGGGCTAAACTATTTTACTAGTGTTATGAAATTAACAGCATTAATACTCATGTATGTTCTGATATGTCCTCTTGAAGGCAAACTGACGTATCAGGGTAAAAACCACAACATCGGACCGACATGGGCATCAATTAAAGAGGAGAGACAGCAAAACCATCAAGAAGTTACAGAGACCGTTTTTATTATTTACCCCAGAAGAGGTAAATAATGAAAACACAGTGGAGGCAACAGAAGAAGAGCAAGTTGGAGAGGATGAGGAGAAGAAACCAGGATTTGAGCTCAGCAAGGCTGCAGACTGAAGAGGAACAGGAACCATTTGTGTTGAAATACAGTTGAAGTGTCTGTTTTCTCTCATTTAATCATTTAATGTATTAAACATCCATGAATCGTTTGATTCAAGCACTTCAAGTTGCATGAAAACGTGAAGAAATGAATCATTTTTAAGTAAAAAATAGATATTTAAATATTTCAGGTAATAAACATACATGTAATGAAATATTATATTTTTAAACATTTTATGTGAAAGTAAACAATTATATAATCAAACATCTATCAGGACACTGGGTTTTTGGGTTTGTTTTGCTTTTCATTGTATTTAGCTTCATGTTTTAATTCACTTTAGTTTAGCCCTTCATGGTTCTTTTAATATTATTACAGGTATTTAGTGTAGTTATTAGAATTATATTATTGCTTTTTCTTGTTTGTCTGAATCCATCTCAAGCCTTCTTTAATGACTATAGTTTATTTCTATTTTATCCTTCTAGTTATTTCTTATTTCAGCCTCCCTGCAGGGTTTCTAGTCATGTTTATTTCTTAATTTAATCACCATAGGTTCAGTTATTGTTCCATGTCTGAGTCTGTATTTTCTTTAGTCATTCTAGTTGGGTTATTTCTTTTAGATCTTCTAGTTTCTCTTGCTCTGTGTTCCTTAGTTCGTATTATTAGATCAGCCTTGTTTCTACATCCACATAAAGTAAGTCCACTGCCTGCTGCATTTGTGTCCATCACTACATTATGACACAAACCAGATGAAAGAGCAAATCTTCAAACATTTAGTGTGTAATTAAACAATAAAAGTGACAAATTTTATGAAATAGATCACACTTTAATAAATATTTGTTGTCTTTAACATATTTCAGGTAAGTGAACATGTAATGAAATTGATCCTGTCCTAGAATTTTAGGACATAAAAAAGGGGTCAAAATGGAATAAAAAGTATGCCTAATCTATATAGTTTAGTAGAATAATTTCACAGATTTAGAGTTAATAGGTCTCATGACCAAGAAGCTATTTAAGAAAAATACAAAATTTTGACTACAGAAATATTTAAAAATATATTAAAAAGTGTTAAAATGTAATAAAGGTGAGTGTGCCTCATCTATACAGTCTAGTAGAACAATTTCAAACAGATTGAGTTAATGGGACACGATTTGGAAGCTACTGAAGAAAACATTTAATATTAAAATGATTGAATATGACTTAAACATTTTAATAGAGGATAGTGAGCCTCGTGTAATAGCATGAATGTCCACTTTTTTGTATCAGTTGGTCAAAGATAAGGCATTTATTTACAGGAGTTTGGAAATTGACAGCAGCTGTGAAACTCTGAGCGCTTGAGGAGGGACTAGTAAAGAACAGCTGGCCGAAATTAGCGTTCATAAATCGGATCAACCTTGAGCTGAACGTCCCTGACTCCGCGGAGCTCGGGATGTCCAGGATCCAACTAGAAAACAACTTCACTGCGGTCGGTAACACAATGAAAACACCGGTGTTCTGAATAGTTCGTTTTGGTCTGTGGACACCAAAAATGGCGCCGAGCGACGAAAACGTCATATCCTGTGACGTCAACTCCAAAGCTCTATTGGCCAACCTAAAAACAGTCAGTTATAATTACAGTTTACTAATTTGTATTTGTAAACAAACAGAGCTTAAACTCAGAGATTAAACTCACAGAATCAGATTGTTGCTATGGTAACAAACCAATCTAACTATGAATATTGTTCTTTGAACTTTTACAAAGTAAACTTGCCAGCTCCTTAAAATCTTACATTTAAATGTTAAACAATTTCATCCATCCATCCATCCATTTTCTTACACCTTTGTCCCTTAGTGGGGTCAGAAGGGTTGCTGGTTCCTCTCCAGCTAACGTTCAGGGCGAGAGGCGGGGTCAGGGGTCACCCTGGACAGGTCGCCAGTCTGTCGCAGGGCAACACAGAGACACACAGGACAAACAACCGTGCACAAAACACACCTAGGGACAATTTGGAGAGACCAATTAACCTAACAGTCATGTTTTTGGACTGTGGGAGGAAACCGGAGTACCCGGAGAAAACCCACCATGCACAGGGAGAACATGCAAACTCCATGCAGAAAGACTGAGGCCAGGAATCGAACCCAGAACCTTCTTGCTGCAAGGCAACAGCTCTACCAACTGCGCCACTGTGCAGCCTATGTTAAACAATTTAAATAGTTTAATTTATGTATGCTGAAGCTATTAAATCGAATTTAGCAGCATTGATCATCTCAATAAACAAAAGCTACATTTATATATCTGTGGTCTGTGTTAAAATATCAGCATTTATGGGGCCCCTAAAGGCCTGGGGGCCTTATGGAGCCGCTGACCTAATTTGGATAAGTCAGAAGAGCAAATAAATGATATTGATTTTAATTGAATGTTTTGATTAATTGTTTTTAAGACTAGTTTTAAAATCAATTAATTGGATTTAAATAGCTTTTCACTGACACTGTTTTCCTGTAACATATAATTACCCAGTGATATTTTTACTTCTCCTGTCTTCTTAGCATCTTTAATACAAAAACACTGTGGACCACCTCAGTGCCCTGACCACTAGGCTTAGCAAGTTTTCTGGGGGAAGCCCAGAAAACTTGGTGAGAGACGCAGTTAATTTAAGAATATTTAATGGAAACACAAATAATCAAACTTACAAAAATGAAAAAAAAAATCCAGGGAACAAAATAAATGTAAAACAAAGACATATTGGAGACACAGGAAGATCACAAGGAAACCATGGGGAAATGAGAAAAGTGACCAGATGAACCTGCAACTGGTGACTATCAATGAGGTGCTTAAATACTGGAGAGGTTGTGAGCTTCAGAAAAGACCTGCAATGGATGATCCATCGATCCATTTTCTTTCATCATTGTCCCAGTGGGGTCAGGAGAGGTGATGGTGCCTATCTGTAGCAGAAGGCAGGGTAAAACCTGGACAGGTCGCCAGCAGCACAGAGACAGAACAAAACAACCATGCACGCACACATCCATACCTAAGGATGGGTACAGAAATCAATTAACCCAACAGTCATGCTTTTGGACTTTGGGAGGAAGCCAGAGTACCCGGAGAAAACCTATGCATGCATTGGGAGAACATATGAACTCCATGCTTGGGAATTGAAGTCAGGACCTTCTTGCTGCAAGGCAACAGTGTTACCAAGTGCACCACTGTGCAGGACCTGGGCTGATGAGCAGGTGTGAGTGGAGGGAGTGGAAGCAGACGGTGAAGGGATCGAAAAAGTGGCAAAGGAAGGAGGGGAAGATCACACAAGGGGAAACAACCAAAATACAAACACAAAGGAGTAAGGAGACTAAAGGGACCTATTTAACCCCTTAACAGGTGGGGCCAAAATCACCAAACATGGATGAAAAGGTGATTAAATCAGCTGCTGTTCTTGAACTAATTGGAGTACAAAAGCTTGGTCTTTTTATGACAAAGACAAGCTAAATTTTCCATTTTGGCAGTCAAAAATATTCTAACTGTAAGTGGTTTGTAGCTATTACGTTTTAAACACACAAAAAATAGAAGAATTTTGCTTGATTTATTTTTCATTTTTATTTCTTGTAAATACAAATTGTGTGTCGAAGGTACGGACTGGAAAATACCATAAATCTGTTGAATAAAGTATTCTTCTCCTTGATTTCAAGAATAATCAAAATAGCACAAAAAATAAATGTAATGTAATTTTTGTTACATTTATAGATGCCAAATGGAGACTGACTTTACAATCCAGATTCTCCATTTGGCATCTATAAATGTAATTTTTGTTACATTTATAGATGCCAAATGGAGACTCTGAATGGCCATCCAGATTCTCCATTTGGCATCTATAAATGTAATTTTTGTTACATTTATAGATGCCAAATGGAGACTCCGACTTTACAATCCAGATTCTCCATTTGGCGTCTCCAAATGGCACATTGGAAAATCACTGTCACTCCTCAGTGCTTCAACACTGAGGAGTCACAGTGTAGCCTGAGTATTCATTGATGGGCCATAACGCCCCCCCCCCCCCCTGGCCTCCGCACAATAGCAATACAGTGGACCCCCCTCCCCCTTTATCCCCTTTATGATGACCCCTGTTCGCCCACCCACCCCCATCTGTCCCGGACATTAGTGGTACAGTGACCCCCCTCACCCCCCATACGGTGACCCCCCCACCCCCGTTTGCCACCCCACCCCCCATCTGTCCCGGACATTAGCAGTACCGTGACCGCCATTCATAACCCCCCACTTCGCACCCGGACATTAGCTGTACGGTGGCCCCCGTTCGCCCCCCCCACCACCACACATTAGCAGTAAGGTGACCACCATTCGTAAACCCCCCGACCCCCTCACACACTTCCCCGGACATTAGCGGTACGGTGGCCCCCGTTCGCCCCCCCCAACACCACACATTAGCGGTACGGTGACCGCCATTCGTAACCCCCCCACACCCCTCCAGCCTTCCCCGGACATTAGCTGTACCGTGGCCCCCGTTCGCCCCCCCACCACCTCCGCACATTAGCGGTAAGGTGACTCCCCGGCACGCTAGCAGTACACGAACCCCGCACTCCAGCGTTATGGTTACCCCCCAACCATATAATTAGAAACAAGAAATAAACACAGTTAGAATCCCCAATAAAAAACAGAGGTGGAAAACAAGGCAGAATTAAATGGACACAACTAAGGAACACCAAAAGAATCTGGGGAGGATGTCGGCAAACAGCAGCCTTGGAGGACGCTGGCAGCAGAGCAAGTACCTTGGTGGGTGTTGGCGACAGAGTGGGAACCTTGGGGATGCTGGGGATGTGTCAAGTCCTGACCAACCTCCTGAGCATTGTTGCAGGTTCTGTCGGCCTCCCAGCCAATCGCCTGAGCCTGGCTGGGAGGCCAATGGGACCCACGACGAGGCTCCGGAGGCCGACAGGACACACAATGAAACTCTGGAGGTCGGCCAAGAGACCGAAGGAACTCGGCACAAAGCCCTGGAGGTCAGCCGGGAGACCGACAGGACTCATTACGAACCCCTGGTAGTCAGCAGGGAGACCAACGGGCCTCACTACGAAGCCCTGGAGGTCAGCCAGGAGACCAGAGGGACTTGCTATGACTTGTACATTTTCCGAAGTGTGTTGGTGAAGCCTCTGACCACATGTTTGAATATTCCTGCTCCTGCTGACTGAGCTGAAACCGCCTCGCTGTCTCCGTCAGTTACCTCCTCAGATGGCTGCTCCTCTAAGACCATCAGTCTTTTGTTCAGTTGTTCCACTTCAAGATGCAACATGTGGTTTTCCTTAATGAAGGCCGTGCTTTTCAGCTCCAGGAGAAGGCGATTGAATTTCATTTCTTTCTTTTGCTTCTCCATGACGGTGTTATCCTGCTCCAGAGCTGTGCTTTCCAGCTTTATGGCGGCTTTCTCCTTCTCCTGGGTGGTGTTTTTCTTCTCCAAGATGGTGTTTTCCTTCTGCAGGGTAATCCATTTCCGTTTCAGGCTGGCGTACCTCATCTCCATCTCCAGGGAAGCGTTTATCAGCTCATATGTGGTATAGTCCAGTGCTAGGTTGGTGCTTTTCAGCTCCACTGTGTTATTTTTATCCTCCAGGGTGGTATTCTCCTGCTTCAAGACGGTGTTCTCTTTCTCCAGGGTGGTGTTTTTCTTCTCCAAGGTGGTGTTTTCCTTCTCCAGGGCAATGTTCTCCTGCTCCAGGGCAGTGCATTTCTGTTCCAAGGTGGTTTTTTCATTCTCTAGGAATGCCTTTTTCTGCTCCAGGGAGGTGTTTTTCTGCCCCAAGACAGTGCATTGCTCTCCCAGGGTGGTTTTCTCCTCCTCCAGGACACTGTTTATCATCTCCAAAGAGATCAATTCCTTCTCCAGGGTGGCTGTTTCATGCTCCAGGGTGGTGTTCGCCTGCTTCAAGACAGTGTTCTCCTGCTTCAAGACGCTTCTGTACTGCTTGAGGCCAGCGTTATTCTGCTCCAGAGCGATGTTTTCCAGCTTCAGGGCAGTGTTCTCCTTCTCCAGGGTGGTGTTTTTCTTCTCCAGTGCGATGTTCTCCTGCTCCAGGGTGGTGCTTTTCTGTTCCAAGGTTGTTTTTCTCTGCTCCAGGGAGGTGTTTTTCTGCCCCAAGACAGTGGCGTTCGCCTGCTTCAAAACGGTGTTCTCCTGCGTCAAGACAGTGCTGTACTGCTCGAGGTCGGTGTTTTTCTGCTCCAAAGCGGTGTGGTCCAGCATCAGGGTGGTGTTGTCCGTCTCCAGGGTGGTGTTTTTCTTTTCCAAGATGGCGTTTTTCTTCTCCAAGATGGTGTTTGTCTTCTCCAGGGCGGTGTTCTCCTGCTTCAGGGTGGTGCTTTTCTGCTCCAGAGTGGTCTCTAGGAATGTATTTTTCTTATCCAAGACAGTGCATTTCTCCCCCAGGGTGGTGTTCTGCTCCAGGACACTGCTTATCTCCAAAGAGATCAATTCCTTCTCCAGGACAGTGCTTTTCTGTTCTAGATTGTTTTTTTCCTCCTCCAGCGCTGTGTATTTCTGCTCCAACATAAAGTTTTTCTTCTCCAGGTTGATATTATCTTCCTTTAAAATCTGGTTTTCTTTGGACAGATTTTCAAAATCCTCGTCTTTTTTCGTAATCAGCTTGTCTTTTTCAAGTACAGCATTTTCTAAATTTAAAACTCGAATCTTCAGCTCCTCATTTGCTTTCATTATAGTCTGTCTCTCAGAAGACATTATTTTGATTTCTTTCAAGATGTCTTGGAGCTTCTTTGTCTCTGTAGCTAAAGTCCATTGTGTTCTCATATACTGCGAATCAGAAGACGACGCCTGACCGCTCTGATTCATTGTTAATCCTCGTTGTGTAGATAAATCCAAAATCTGCTAGATGATGGTCCTTCTATTTGCTCTACCACTTCTGCAATGGCTATGACCCTTTATGGTGTCACTCTTGTGAAGCAAGAGTGACATCAATTCTCTTTGTGACATCAATTTGCATGATGTCACAAATTGATGTCACTACCTCAGCAGAACAACTAGAAAACTGCTGAAGTTTGTATAAAAACAAACTTTACGGTTGAATGTAGCTCAGCTTAGCTGATGGCCATTGGAGACAGTTTGACTGGTAATATCACCAAGGCTGAAATCCGCAATTGGGAGACAGTGGCTCTTGAGGACAATGTACTGGACAGCAGGGTGTGAGGACCAACTGTCAAAAGGAAACGGGTGGGCGTGTTGACCCAGCTGGTGCCTAGGAAGCCACCAATTCCGACTCTCTTTCTGGACAATGTCCGCTCATTGGGTAAGAAAGTGGATTTGTTAGATCTGAGGCTAAGAGTTTCTGCAGAGATGAAGAGCTGTGCCGTTCTTTGCCTAACGAAAACCTGGCTTTACAGCAACATGCCAGACTTAGCCTTCCAGATCAACGGTCTTCAGTTATTCCAAGCAGATCAGTGGTCAGGAAAAACAAGGGGAGGAGGACAACATATGTAAGTGAGTGAAGGTTGGTGTACGAACTGTGGACTGGTTAACAGCTGTCAGCCATCCTATCTGCCTCAGGAGTTTACTGCGGTGTTCGTCACCATTGTTTACATTCCGCCGGATCCTAACGGCAACGAAGCATCAAAGGAGCTGTATGACATCGTTAGCTCACTGCAGATGAAGCACCTGGAGGCATTTTACGTGGGTGCAGGGGACTTTAACCATGTGAAACTGACGGACACTACCCAGTTTTTACCAGCATGTCATCCTTCTTACACTCTGGATTGTGTGTACACCAACATTCACGGTGCGTAGAGAGCTCTTCCTCACACCCACCTTGGCCTCTCCGACCACATGTCCATCCTGCTGGCGCCAGCATATCGTCCGCTGATGACACGGATTAGGCCAAGGAAGAAGACAGTCACTGTGTGGCCCAGGGATGCAGCCTGTGTGCTCCAGGACTGTTTTCAGTCCACAGATTGGCAGGTCTTCAGAGAGGTGGCTCCTTATGAGAGAGAGGTGGACCTGGAGGAAAACGCCTCCCTGTTCTTGGCTTCGTCTCCAAGTGTGCTGATGATATCACCACCACCAGGTAGGGTGAACGACTACATATTTTTTAAGGTCGACTACATCATGACAATAGTCGACTAGTCGATGTCGACTAGTTGCGGTGACGTCATAGTGACGTAAGCGAAAAAACACTTCACAACGACTGAAGGCTTTATCAACTATTTTTACTGCAGATATTGACATCCCCTCCCCTTCTCCCGCTTTTACTAAGTCTAAACTGATCATTCTTTGTGAGCAGCGGTGAAAAGTTTGTTGCACAAAGTCGGTCTGACTTCTTTTTTGTTTTTAAACACCGGCTGATACTGATGATCTCTGGATAGCTACTCGTATAGGAGTCAAGTTATCACACTGACCACATGGTGCTTTTGGAACATCACAAGCCAAACTTATTATGAACGGATCCCGTTTGGTTACAGTTGAATTCAACTAACCCAACTGCCGCTTTTCCGCCCGACGCGCATCAGGAAGCTCTGCTGACTTAAGAGTCGGTTCGGCTCTGAACCGACATGCAGACGTAGGCAGAGATTGGCTCCATCAGACCCTCAGGATGAAGCTTGGACTTAGTTTACAGATGTTGTCAAACCACATCTTTATAAGAGCATAAAGCTGCCAGGTTAGAAGCTTCAATACGCAGGGTGACACTGATCAGTTGCAGGATAAAAAAGCCTGACATCATGTCGCACATAACTCCGGTAGTCTTTTTTTTTTTTTTAAACTATTTTTTCGGCACTAGTTTATTTGACAGCAATCTGACTGTAAGGGGGCAGAAAGAGCGGAGCGGGGGAGAGAGGCCAGGATCCTGCGACTGGAGGACGGGAGTCGGACTCCTGACCACCGCGGGCTGAAGTCTCTGTATGCGGGGCGCCGCGCTGACCACCGCGGCCCTATTGCGGGAGCCTATGCTGTAATTTAAAGTTTTTCTTTGTTAAATTATTTACATTTTTATACAACTTGAGCTTTCTGACAAACTCACCTAGTCCACCTTCTTTCATTTCCTTGGAAAAATCTGTTTTGTCATGTGATTGCGACTAGTCGACTGGCCTAGAAAAAAGTCATTGCAGAGAAAAGAATCGACTAGTCGACTAATTGGTGCAACCCCTACCACCAGGACAGTAACCTGTTACCCGAACCAGAAACCCTGGCTGAATGTTGAGGTGAAAGCTCTGATGAAAGCCAGGGCATTCAGGACAGGCGAGGCATCAGGACTCCGAGAAGTGACCCAGGGTTAGCATTAGCCTAACCCTAACCCCTCATTGCCAGATGCACTTGATAAGTCCTATTCCTGCTTTGGTAATCCTGGCACCCCCCTCTACACCAGACTAATACCACCTCCTGGTGAAATGCCTCTCTGTGTGACCCCAGCAGAGGTGAGGAGGTCCTTCCAGGAAATCAACCCCTGTAAATCTGCAGGCCCCAACAATATCCCAGGGTGGGTTCTGAGGGGCTGTGTACATCAACTGTGAGACATCTTGAGATTGAGACAACAACCTGTCCTCTCCTGCTTAAAGTCCACCACTATAGCCCCTGTCCCCAAGCGCTCCACAGTGACAGACCTGAATGACTGCCGACTGATAGCCCTAACATCAGTAGTCCCCACTAATATTTAAATATGCTGACCCTTGTATCAATTCAGTTTAAAAATACAGTATTTTCCGGACTATAAGGCGCACGCTAAAACCTAAACAGTAAGTTTAGTTGAACTTTATTCGACTATGTATCAATACACTCATGTTATTTTTTTATTGTTCTTCCACAGATCCATCAAAGTCTTCTGTATCCGAATTGAACAGCTGGGCAAATTCGCCATCAAACATGCCAGGTTCCCTCTCATCACTGTCGGAGTCAGTCTCGTTGCCAGGTGTCTGTAGCCCAGGCATCCACCATCCATTCACACACGGTGGCGTAACTCGCCCGGCGCTAGTAAACGTGTGTTCGCAGTCTGTCCATCGCTCCCACGCCGCTCGCAACTTCTTTTTGAACGCCCTGTTTACACCAATGGCCAGCGGTTGGAGTTCTTTTGTTAATCCTCCCGGAATTACGGCAAATTCCGAATTAGTTTGCTTCACTTCCTTTTTCACAGTAGCAGTGAGATGGACGCATATGGAGTCGCAGATGAACAGGGACGGTGATGCGTGGAAAAACCTGGTGTTAACCGGAGGCATGTGCTGCAGAACTCGGACAATTCTCTGATTGGTTTATTGCTGCTGGCGTACGTACTTTATGTATTACGTAATGTCCTCTGATTGGTTTATCGCTGCCAGTGTACGCACTCTACACTTTACGTCTCTGTGTCAGGGACAGATTTTGCACACATAAGGCGCACAACACACAATTCATAAAAAATGTTGTGATGCTGTGAGCTAGTAGAGCTTTGCACATCGGCAAAAAAAACAAACCATCATCTTCCAAACACTTCCTGTCGTCTTGTGATGTTCCTGATGTTCCTGATGTTTCCGCCAGTAGATTTATTTTTGTAAATTCAATTTGCACATTTCTATGGTTAATGGAAATATAGCTGCACTCAGACTCAGGGCTGAAATGGATCCTATCCAGTTATAAGCCAAATATACCAAAGCTAGTCAACATGAAAGGAGATTACGCTACAGTGTACAGATAGTTTGAAAACTCAAAAAGAAGAGTTGCAAAGCCTTTTTGGCATTGAGACAACTAAATATAACACATTGTAGAAGTAAAAAAGATTATAGGACCTAACAATATTTTACTAAATACTAAATAAACAACAGAAGTACAATTGACAATACAGTATTGTCAATACTGGATATCCTGTGACGTCAACTCCAAAGCTCTATTGTTTATTTTTGCTCCTGTTATTTGTTCTCTTATCTGGTTATTTTGTAGATCAATACTTCTTATTGTTGGTCTGTAGTTTTTGTTTTGCATGCACTAATTGGTGAATTTAAAAAAAATGGTAGTGTGTTTTAATGTTATATGTTTTTCTAGTATATTTGCACAGGTGAATATCAATTTTAAGAACATTTTAAAGAATTAAAATAGTAGAGACAATAAAAAAAATAAACAGTTACTTAAAAAAAATGCAATTCCTAGTAAAGACCAGAGATTAAATCAATAAAACCGAATATCTCAATAGACACATATTCATCAATATCAATAGATAATATGTCTGATAAAATATTTAATAGATTTCTTAACTCTCATTTAGAACCGCTCGGCATTCTGGGGGTTGTAGGCAGAGGAAAATCTTTAGCCGCTCAACTTCTCACAGCGAGCGAAACTAAGCTGGTGGTATCAACTCACTCATTCAGTCTTTGGTTACCTAGCAACTCACTCACTCGTTGGTTACCTAGCAACTCACTCACTCTTTGGTTACCTGGCAACTCACTCACTCTTTGGTTACCTAGCAGCTCACTCACTCTTTGGTTGCCTAGCAACAACCTGTTGAGTAATTTGCACAGCGGCAGTTTACCTGATAGCACATGCTATGCTATCCATACAGTTTGTCTGCGCTGATGAAGGTTAATGCTTAGAAAGGACACAACAAGGGGATCTGACCAGTTTTCTCACTTATTTGGCCAATAATTATTTGACTGCTTGTAGACTTTAAACAAGACTGAAATTTATGTCTGAAAAAGGGGATTGAGCATAAAATGCTAACATTATGTGAACAAACTCTGTTACTCTGACATTAGTACCTTACAAAATGTACACATACTACAAATTAATTTTATGTGAAATATGTTTTACAGATCCACCATCATATGTGGCAGCAGTTTATGCAATATATTTACTTTCCAAATATTCTCACATGTGCACTAGAGGGAAAGTGAAATACTAAGAAAGTCGAAACAAATCGAAACGTCACTCATTTTCAAAAATACCGTGACAAATGAACTATTTTAGGTTGCCAGATACAAATTCAATTCCAAGGAGGAGTTTGACATCTGCTGTCCGTAAGTGGACAAAAGCTTTGCGGTCCAACATATTTTCTGCACTATCTGAGTCTTTATACACACAGGACTCTGAAACCGGACAAGCTGTCAAACATAATTATTTTCTCTCAGGACATTTACAAGAGGTGTTATATTCTGAAGGGTCAGAGGACTCACCTGTTTGACAAATAATCTCAGGGGGCATTTAACCAACGTCATGAACCGTAGATATGCTTTGCTAGCCTGGGTGGATCCATCATCGGAGTCGACTGCAGCTGTACAGCTGAGGTAAGTTGGGAGTGCAGATATTTGAATCAAAGTTTGTTGATGCATTTCATGACAGATGAAGCCTAAAGTATTACCTCAACCCAATCATCTGTAAAGCTATAGCTACACATGGCTAAAATTATGTAAACTATTTGCAGCTGTAGTTAAAGGGACCAATATTTATTGTTCACATCACGGGGAAACATTGAAAATCGGCTGATTTAAAAAATGCACTGAGACAATATCATGCATTTCATGCCCCCAATCAACTCCTTATGCTCTTTGGATCTAAAGGCTGCCACAGTTCTGTTACTCATCAACAGCGCCGACCCACAGCAATGCCCCAGCACCACCAGGGGGAACCCAAAAGAACCATCTGATTTCATTTTGTACTTATAGATTACAAGAATCGGACACTTTACACATCTCTTTTAAATTTTAAAAACCAAAGTATTAAACCTGCCAAATTATAGATGCTATTTTAAAAATAATTAAGTTAATATGCCAAACTTAACACTCTGCATTTCAAAATGCAAATTAATTGGAGCATCTTTGCTTATTTGCTACTCCTGTAAGGTTAAAATCCACAACATGTCCTCTGGTGTCAACATGTTGGTGTTTGGGGCCCCCAGTTGAAATCTGGTTAGGGCCCCAAAAAGGTCTGGGCCGCCTCTGCTTATTGATACCAATAACTTTCTATCCATCTAGTTAAAAATCGAACTCGCTGTATAAAGGAAATAACAGAAAAAGGCTTCAAAACTATTAAAATAATCCAAATAAAATAATAAAATATGGTAGATAGCATCATGAGAGTAAGAAATACTATGTTATGTAGGCAGACGGCTGTAGAAATAATGGTTTCTTCTCTCTTTCAAATTCAATCAATTTGAATTTTTAGATGGCTGTGCAGCGTAGTTCCCTTTTCCCATTATCTGGAAATGTTACCATCACAGCTTGGTAATAAACAATTAACCAGTTTTTAGAGTCCTGCAGTGTGCGAGTCGCTTCGGTAATTTCTGTTTTCTTCGTCTTTCTGGGTTTGGTTTCCATTTTAAGGCATTTGAGATCATTCTAGCTCAGAAGCCTGTAAATTTCTGAACTTCTTTATACGTTTTCCACAATGCAATTAACTTCCAAATCAAAGTAGGATGTCGTCCTAAATAATGTGCAAATAAAGGCCACCGACTGAATGACATCACTAAACAAACTCAGTGTTATTATTTTGAGCCCCACTCAATTTGTGTACACAGAGTCATCAGTTTATTGTGAAAATCTCATTTGCTGTTTTTCTCTTCCTCTTCAACACCTTTTATAACTTATTTTCCATGTAAAAACATAATTTTCACAAAAAGCAGAGATTGAAGTGGCACAATATATATCCACAATGTTCCAAGCAGAGAAGCAAAGGGGGTTGCTGACTTTTGACCCCGGTGCAGAAACCATGAAATAATTGCATGCATAAGAAAAACAGAAGTAAGAAGAAGTTTGATAAATGAAGTATATGAGTTAGGAGAAAAAGAAAAACACAATAAGTTTCCCAAACCTTCGCAGCCTGAAACTTTCCATTGTCTGGAGCCAGAAAATCAAGAAAACATCTGCTGCCAGTAGCCTAACATACCAAAACGTTTGGCCAAAACATCTGAGGCTACGTTGAACGGGGGAGGATTTCGAGGTGCCAAGGTTTGTCGAAGAAAAACAAAATGAAATTAAAAAAAGCCAACGCGTTTAGTTACGCCTGCGTTGTCTTGATCTGTAGCGCCGGTAGCTTAGCTTACCTCAGTGGGGACAGAGAGTAAAGGCAAGGGGGACCTCAGGTAGCTGTACCGCATCAGCGTTACCATGACAACGCAGCGAATCGTCTCCAAGAAGGCTGATGATGGCCTGAGGGTACGGACGCATGAAGTCAGAGAACAGTAACAACACTTGTGACAAAATGATTTAATTTATTAAGGGAAAAATCTATCAGAACCAACCGTTCAAGTAACTTTATGTGGGAAAGTAATTTCCATGGAAACTGAACATTTGATGTCAACAGCTGCCGTCAAACATTTGCATCTAGACTCACCATCTCCATTAAAGTTCAGACTTTGACTAGGCCACTCTAAAACCTTCACATTTTGTCTTAGTCTTGCGACTTGCTGATGTACAGCATGGCTGGACCAGAGAGCCGAAGTCCCGGGTTTTCACTCAGTTCTGCAGACCTGCAGACTGGTGAAACGAAGTCTAGCCTTTGTTTCACCAGCCAAGAGGATTTTTTCTGAACAGGGAACGCAAAAGGTTTTATTGGAAAGTTCTTGCTTCTTTTTTTTTTTTTTTGGTAAGCAGTGGTTTTCGCCCTGGAGCCCTCCCATAAATGCTTACCCAGTCTCACTCCTTTTGTTAAACCATGAGAACAATAGGGGCAAATAAACCCTGCAGGGCTTTCAATGTTGTGGCTACCCCGATCCGGTTCACCGGACCTTTGGCTTGCTCCATTTTTGGATAATGGCTATTGCTGTTATGCCAAAGCCTTAGAAGTGTCCTCCTCCAAACTGAGCTTGGTTTTCTATCTGTTTTGACTACACAGTCCAGTCACATTAATGTGACCACCATGTACTTTCCACTTCAGAGTTAAATAACCAATCACAGAAGGCAGGTGGCAGCACAGTGCAGTTGAGCGTATATAAAGGGTGTGTGTGGGCTTCGGAAAACATTTCAATCGTTGGCGTAATGCAGAAACGAAGCGATTTATCCGACGTCCAAAAGGGCATGATCATTGGCTTTCGGGCCAAGGGTGGAAGCATTTCCGAAACGGCTGAGTTTGTGAACTGTTCGCGTGCCGCCGTGGTAAAAGTGTACCGTGCATGGCAAAATGGGACTGTCCAAAATCAACGACGTGGCAAATGTGGTGCACCACGGGCCATAGATGACAGAGGCGAACGACGGTTGCGGAGATGCGTTCGGGCAGATAGACGGGCTACCGTTGAGCAACTGACCACTAAAATGAACCAAGGGGCTACCACAAGTGTCTCCCAAACCACTATTCAGCGAACATTGCTGCGTCTGGGCCTCCGAAGCGGACGCCTGGTTCGTGCACCTATGCTGACTGGTGTTCATCGACGACGAAGGCTAGAATTTGCACGCCAGTACAGCAGCTGGACGTCCACTGAGTGGCGACAGGTAGCGTTTTCAGATGAATCGCGTTTTATGCTCCATCGGACAGATGGACGTTGGCGTATAAGGCGTGAAACCTCTGAAAGGAACCACCCTGCAACCATTGCAGGAACGGTCCAAGCTGGAGGCGGGAGCATTATGGTCTGGGGAATGTTTTCCTGGCATTCTCTGGGTTCACTGATTATTGTGGAAGGCACGATGGATCAATACAAGTACGCATCTGTCCTTGCGGACCATGTCCACCCCTACATGCGCATTGTTTTTCCTCAGGATGATGGCATCTTCCAGCAGGACAATGCGAGGTGCCATACAGCTGCCAGTGTACGTGCGTGGTTCGAAGAGCACCAGGATGAGTTTACCGTCCTCCCCTGGCCAGCAAACTCACCTGACTTAAACCCAATCGAGCATCTGTGGGACCATCTCGATCGAGTTGTTCGCGCCATGGATCCTCAACCGCGTAATCTAGCGCAGCTGGCCACAGCATTAGAGTCGGCATGGCTCAACATCCCAGAGAAGACCTTCAGGGACCTAAGTGACTCTCTTCCTGCACGTCTCGTAGCAGTTCGCTCTGCGAAAGGTGGTTATTCTGGCTTTTGACAGATGGTCACATTAATGTGACTGGACTGTGTATTTAACCCCTTAAGACGATGCTAACAGAAATTAAAATGAAAACTTTGTATGAAATAGATGAATCTGAAGGAGATTTCAAAGGTTTTCAGCAGATTATGTTGGATTGTGGAAGCAATACTTGCTGTAGTTATGGATGTAATTTGGAGCCACTTTAAAAGCATCGGCGGACCAGATCTGGCCCTCGGGCCACGAGTTTTACACATGGGTTAAGATATTTTAGCCAACTTCATGTTGTCAGACAGGTTCTGTTTTAAGTGATGAAGGGAAATCGGATCAAATAAATGTTAATTCATGAATTAACACGGCCAATTACTTTTCGCATAAATTTATTTTGGTTTGAGATTATAATTTGAAACAATTAAAGTTGCATAAAATATAATTATACCATTTTACACCAGCATTTTCAGCTGTTTTATGCTGATGTTAGAAGCTGCACAAACTGCACCTTTGCTCGATGATGAAGCCCAGGGAGGTGAGGGTAAGCAAAATGTAGCTGGTCATCCCGAAAATGGTTAACTGAGACAGCACCTAGGACAGAAACACAATTTCCATGAGAAATATGAGGAAAAAACATTTTAAAAAAACTAAAATCAATATCATGGTTGGTAAAAAAACATCTGCAGGAGACCTTCATGGGAGAGCGGCCGTCAACCACACGGCTGCTCCCCTTTTACTTGCTGATGCCAACCTAAACATGTCTGACCAGTCAGCACTGCCGCTATTGGACTCAAAGTTTGCAGAGATGGTCCGGTCATCTTGACAGGGAATTTGACCACAGATGAACAGACCGCTGAACAAATCCCCTAAAAAGGAGCCAAAACAACCAACAGAGGAGCAAAGATCCTGTCCAGACTCCCACTGACCTTTTCCCAGCTATTTGGGACATTCACACAAACACAAAGTCCTGGAGCTAAACTGTGTTCTCATACCTAAGGCCTTGGCTGCCTGTGGGCAGCAGCTGGAAGCTGAGCGTCCCCTGAGGATGCTGCGTGCTGTAAACTGCGGTTTATGTTTCTCTGACACTCAATACAAAGACTAGCAGCCAGATCTCACTGCTCCCAAACCCAGGAGGAGACACCAAATACAGTCGGGATGAAATAAACCCATCCAATGGATGCAGCCATGCAGTGTGTCTTTACGCTTACCCCAGCATCACAGTCCATAAAATGGGTTTTACTTCATACGTCTTCATGAGAGGATACAGTTATGGTGTCAACAAATCGGTGGGTGGGTGTTTTCAGCTTTTATCTGATTAAATGTATAACAGCCACACAGAAAACGTTGCTCCAAATATTTTTAATCAAATGTAAAAAGTCCTTTGTATTCACTGTAAACGGACAGTGGTGTGAAAAAGTGTTTGTCCCCTTCCTGATTTCCTTTACTTGCTCCCCCAGCAGGCTAAAAGTAGCTTGTTTTGAATAGTTAAAACAACTAACGTCAGGAATGGTGGTTGGTAGTGGTGAGGATTGACGCAGAGACCCAAGTTATGATGATGATGAGTTTAATGAAAAAAGGCTCAAAAACAGTCCAACACAGGCAGCACGACAGGGAGACTAGCGCACAGCTAAATACCGGTAGCAACTGAATAAAGCCTGAAACGCGAGCTAGGCTAACCAGGACTTGACAGTTCCACTGGAAAGCAGAGAGCGTACAAACGTAGACATAGACAGACAACAGGTGGGACTAAATACACACGGGTAATCAAGGGAACAAGACACACCTGGGAGACAATCAACGGGAAGCTGCAGAGACACAGGAAGGAAACTGAACACAAAAAAACTAAAAATAAATACACAGAAACATGATCATGACAAATAAATGTAACAGTAATTACGAATTAAGCTAGGTTTATGGTTGGCACATTGTGCACAAATCGCCTACCCTTTGACCTCACACTTTATTATTCCCAAATTACGATACTGCAACTCTGACTTTTTGTTACCTTTAACAATTTTCAACAGAAAAATACGGTGGGCTACTGGCGCACTGTCCTCCCAACCCTACGTCTTTGCTTAGCAAATTTTTTGAAGTTCAATCACGCTCATGTACGCACTGATCAGCGGGGAAACAATTTAACGCTGCAGAAAAACTGTAATCTTTGGTCATGCTAACTAGCCTTAGCATTGTGACAGGCTATTTAGTGGTGAAGCAGAGATAAAAGGGGAGGTCTTGAGCACATACACGAGGATGATTGACAGAGCTAAGACCCTCCTCCTAGCTGTGATTGGATGATTCTGACCAAGCTGCGTTTTTAGATGACAGCAGTGAAATACAGCAAAGCTCCACTGTAAAACATCTGCAGGTGGTTTAACTTTAAAATGCAATTTAAGTCGACAAGTTGTTTTGGTTTTAATTCATAAATTAAAGTTCATAAAGTTGATTTAACAACAAGAGACAAGTTGTTTAAACTTTGTTTTTTAAGTTCATTCATCTTGAATGTGAGTTTTAACTTAAGGTTGTGATTTAAACTAAATAATTATTTCACAATATGCAATAAAAAAACTGCGCTCACCTCATTAAAGAGCCACATTTCTTACATTTTACTCACAATATCAAGTCAAAATAAATACTTAATTTACCTTAGAATAATTTAAATTCTTGCTTCAAATTGGATGAACAAAATTTCTGATCTGATGGTGAATTTTATTAAATATCATAATGAATTCAGCTGAAAAACATTTAGTGTGAAAAGGACGTAAAAATAAATATTTGCATTAATAAAACACAGGAGTCAGATCAATTATGCTCCATCTCAGAATACAAAAACATGCTGCTAAGCATTCTGGGAAATAGTTCCCACTCCTGTCTTTTTCTTCTTTCAGTTTTTTAAGTGCTAACCTAAAAACTCAGTTGATTCAACTCTTGGAGGTTTGACAAAAGTTAACACAACTTACTGCTGTAAATGTATTTTTCACAAACTCACATTTAGGTTCAAAATCTAAAACTGGCTGAATTTATTTGATTTAAAGAGCAGAAGATAAATACAACTAAATGTGGTTCAAATGCTTTACAGTGTAGACATCAAAGAAATTCAGAAACAAATGAGGAAGAAAGTAATTCGGATCTATTAGTCTGGAAAAGGTTACAAAGTCCTTTTTGAAGCTTTGGGACTCCAGCGAACCACAGTGAGAGCCATTATCCCTAAATATCAATAAAAAAAATCCCAAAGTGAACAACAGCCCTCATATCAGAGCAGAATAATGTCAGACTCTAGTAATATTTAAACTGTACAGGAATAAGTGGTTAATTTTCAAACTCTTTGTGGCCCAGCATCAGGCTGCTGTTCCAGCTGTGGCGACCCGAAATGTTAGCTCCACATCTGGTGGCAGAACCGAGCTGCAAGCTCAGAAATGACTGTTATTACTGCGTCTCCTGACAACAAGCAGATTAACTCGTTACTCCGGCTATTATTTCTGTCATTATTATGAACGTTGGAAAACTTGGTCTGTTGGTTAGCTGACAAAAAAAAAAGAAAAAGACCGCTCCAGCACTTTGTTCTGAAATGTTATTTTAGTATGTTACGCTAAAAACGTGCTCTCTGCTGACAGTTTAAGTGTCAACAGTGTCGGCTCAGATTTTGTTGTCTTTAAGTTGTAAATTATTGCAGAGAATTAAAGCTGTCATTCATTCTGTCCTGACTGGTTAAAATGGGACAGACAGGAAGAAACAAGAAGGCAGTTCAATAACTGCTCAGTTCCTGAACACAACCAAGGCTAATTATTGGAGTTAAACTCTTTTATTTATGAAACACATAAAGTGGATTAAACTTGATCCTGAAAATGAAACTTTTCAAAAACTTTTAAATGCACAACAGAAGGAAAGGACAAAGGGTGGAATGGTCTGTTTGATAAGAACTGAAAGCTTAAAATGATTTAAATGCATCAGGATTGGACCTTCTTGCTGCTAGGCAACAGATGGAAAGCAGCATCATCTGCTATTTGTTTAATAAATAGAAATCATAAGCTCTTATATCTTCCACCTGCTACTTTTTGAACAAATAATGTAAGATTGTGGCATGATAATTTGTTTTAATTTAATCTTTTATTGTTTTTACTTTTTGTCCGTTTGAAATGAATAAATAAAATACACTGAAATAAAATTAAAATTAAAATAGACCGAAGAGACGGGTCCAAAACTATTCATACCCCTGGTAAATTTAATGTCTATTTTAATCTCACCAACATCCTTCATGTTGCTTATATAATAATGTTTTGGACTGGATGTGACTCTGAACGTGGAATTAATCACATTTTTAACATCTCTGCTTCACCAAAGATAAACAAACAAATTACCAGTGAAACATGTAAAGAGATTCCTCTGATAATTACATAACGTTAATAGTTTCTTATGTTTACCATATTGTGTTGTCTTTAAGAGTCTCAGTTGGATTTTAGCTCAAGCATTTCATTACTCTTTAAGTGGTTTGTGCTGAAATAGTTTTTTTTATTGTTTTTCTTAAAAAAAAGCAGCAAAAAAAACACAAAACAAATAAAAGCTTTCTGATAAAGATGCACCAAGTGCCTCAACCTTGCATTAATTTAATTATAGCAACTTTATTATACTTCCTATTTTTACCAGAGGAGACCAATTTCCTGATAAAAACTAATGCTGCTGCCTTCAGTTATCTCTCAGCCTGGTTAATGTTGATCTAATGATGACGAAAGTTTCATTGCTTTTATGTTTTTACAACTTTGAATTAACGCGGAGCCCGCTCGCTGACCAGCAGCGTATCATCAATTGTCAGACTAAATAACCGGCTTGAGAACATGTGGGTATAAATACATAACCGTGACATGATTTATTGTTTGGCCAAGGAGCTCACTTTGTTATTTTCCCCTCCAAGTCCTGATTGCTGCATCCTGAAGGCTATTTGGATTGGGAAACGGTTGACTCGACAATTAAGGCGTTTGTGTTCACTGCCGGACCACCAGCTGGCGTCTCGTTCGCCAACAGGGAGGGGAAACCTCAACTCAGAGGGGAAGACGTGTGTGTGTGTGTGTGTGTGTGTGTGTGTGTGTGTGTGTGTGTGTGTGTGTGTGTGTGTGTGTGTGTGTGTGTGTGTGTGTTTTGAAAGTGGACCGCAAGTGTAAGAAGAAGTGTAGCGATCAGAAAAGGGAAAGACAGGACATCTTATTTTGCCGTTTCAAAGAGGATGGGCGTGACAGCACTTTTGGGCTGACCAAAACTACGCCTGCAGGGAAAAAAGCACAAAAAAAAAAAACGCTTCCAAAGATAACTCCTGGGGAGACCTGCTTCCTCTTTCTCCTCCGGCTGGAAGAAGGGGGTCTCTTGGCGTATCGAGTGGAAAATAATAGACAAAGGCTGTTTTAAAAGGCAACGCCAATCCGTCATCCTGTCACGATGTGGGGCTGAGTTGATTTTTTACTGCCAGATAAGTACAGGACTCGACTCCGCCATGAAGAAGCCACAACAAACCGCTTAATTGGCCCAAATCATGTTGGCTAACAAACGCAGCTGAGCGGCTGGAGTCACCTTCACTGGCCATCTCATGCTTGATTTGAGCAATATCAACGTCCAGCGCCAGTTTAGCATCGCTAACATTTCTACTCTGCAAAAACACTAAGTCTTACCAAGTACTTTGTGTTTTATTTTGGTCTAACTTGAAAAAAAAAGATCAAATTTACAAGTATTTTTTTTTAGCAAAATGATCTTATTTTAAGTAAATATTTCCTTGATATACTTTTAAAATGATTGTATTTCAAGTTAAGATGTTTGTTCAAGAAACCAGATCAAAGATACTTGGTATAATTAACTGAAGTTTTTAAGTGATATGTGAAAGAGAGAGATACGTACCATTTTGCTTTCAAACAACTCGTGGTAAGTCCAAAGCACCAGCAGGAAATGTGAACCCACATAGACTTGAAACGTCAGTGAACATTTGGGACCATGAGGTATTTCATTTCCAGTTACCTGATCCAAAAATAAAAAAAGAAAGATTTAGTTAAGGCATTCTGAACATTTGTCTAGTCAAAATTTAACTTAAATTCTATACCTTTCAATGCTTTACAGTCTGAACAGTATAAATACATTGTTTCACATGGAGCAACTTTTTTGGCACAAAATTATTCTTAGATAATAACATTTTAGTCTGGTCAGTTCTGCCTATTTTAATCTCCTTTCAGAATTATGTGTTTTATTGCCTCTTGTCACTTTAAACTCAACGTTTAAACTTGCATCTGAACGTGGCTGCAAACAGATATGCAATTATACAACTGTACATGTTTGAAAAGCATTAGTAGAGCCTCCGGTACAACCAGCAAGAATGCAGGAAGTGGTTTCTTACCTTAACAAAACACTTTTCTCTTCCAGCAGCCATTGTAGCGCATACAGTGGTAAAACCAGCTGACTAAGCATTTTGGAGCTTAGCTTGTGTTGCTAGGTGACTTAGGATTCACTGGGGTTGTTAGGTCACCAAAAAACATTAACTTATTGCCAGAAAACATGCCTGGGATGTTTTTTTAGAAGTAGTAGAGACCCAAATGAAAAAACAAAAATGCTCAAAATGTGAGTTTTGCATAATTATCCCCTTCAAGGAAGACGTAAACAATGAAATCAACACTGTGGAGCAAAATATTCCAGACATTTTTTGTGCTGCGTCCCTGATGACAAAACACTGAGGAAGCTACATGTAGCGACACAAAACAAGGAAAAACTCAAAAGGCTTTCTGAGCTGATCGTGGTTATAAGCAAACAGCAAAGCGATGCTGTAAAAATCTGATAAGCAATTAGCAAACCACAACCAGTGGACCAAAGGGAAGCCGTTTACAGGCACTGACTAGCAGAAAAGACCTCATCCTCCAGTGGTTCAGAAAATCGTCTGGATCTTTAAAAGTCTGAAACATTCATGAGTTTTATGCGGAATAAGCTGCCATGAAAAGGCCTTAAAAATGAAGGAATAACGACAGACCGATTCCATACCTGACCCAAACCCTTTTGAGAACTCGCAGACTCCTTTCGATCCTCAAATAAGAAACGTAGCTGAGGTTAAAATGTTTTATGTAAACTGTTTAAATTGCCCGCTAAAGCACCAGCAGTAGCTTAAGATGTCAATAGTACTAAGTCTCATAATACTGGACTTTCATGTGAGAGAACAGCTGCACATAATCACCCAGGATCCCTGGTTCTTATGCCATTTGTGCATTACAACACAAACGAAAAGAAAAGATGTAGAGAAAATACAGAATCTGCACACATCTGGTTATCACAGCTAAATTATTTCATTTTTAATGAAAAACATAAAAGGTCGACACTTTTAAGACATCCCTGAATGATTTTTAAGCAACAGTGGGTCAAAAAGAGCTGAACATTTTACATATGGCCTTAAATTTTCAGCTCAGTTATGTTCTTAAAAAGAAATGTGGGATTTATTGGCTGCAGTTCCTTCTGCCAGACAGCGAGGACTTCTCCAAACAATCTGGACATTTTTCTTTTTGTTGTCCCGTTGTGTCCGAAACAGTGAGGTTTATGATAAAACTGCAACCTTTTTGGAGCAAAATAGTAAGGAAAACATAGATAAAAGAATAGTCTTGTCCTGTAATCCTGGGATTTTTCCCATAATCCTGAGGAACCAACCCATCACATGTGGTTCCCCCCCACATCCCACCCTGACCGTGAAGGTATTCCAGCTTCTGCTCTGCTTATTCTCAGCAGCACAACATCCAGTCAACCCTTAATTTTACCTCCGTCAGCGAAACCTGCCTTCATAAATCCAAGATACTCCACTGAAATTTCAACCAGAATCTCTTTAATGCCTTTAAAGTGATGTGTTGGATGCAAAGTCTGAGAGTTTTTTTTGTTTTCCCTTGTTCGCTTGCGGGACTAAATGTGCGACACCAAAGGCGTTATTTCAAAGCAAACCACTGAAGGGTTCATCTGAAACCTTTATTTTTTTCTGCTCCAACACACACAAGCATTCACAGTTTACTGCATGCGGTTTCAGTCCTGCAAACTCTGTTTAAAGACGCTGAAACTGAAGTTATTGTGACGCCTGTACAGAGGCTGTGCAGCTTTTATTTCATGTGGCAGTTTCTTGTAAAACTTGTAAAATATATGAATCCTTCAAGAAAGAATGCTCTGAGTCATTCGGGCCTGTGTTTTGTGTGTGTCAAAATGATTGGTAATGAAGCCTGAGGGCTTTTCACATTTTTTCCCCCCCTTCTTTCTTCTCGTTGTTTGTCAAGAATGTTGCAAACCTTGGGATTGTCGACGTGGTCGCCGAGACGACGTTTACCGGGTTTCCAGCTCGGCCCTTTGATGAACGTTGACACCTTGTCACTGACGGTTTTGTAAGTTCTGGATCTTTTCCATAAATATACATAGTAGTGCAACTGAAAGAAAAAGAAACACACGTCAGACATCAGCTCACAACAAAACATTTACCTGAAATGCGACCAAACAACGAGCCGCTGTGATTAATCTGGAGCCGCAGCGTTTCTGCCGTCATTAGGCAGGACATAGCTCAACGCTGTGCTCTGCCAGCGGCGCGGGCAGCGACACTAATTATAACATCCACCTGGTATTTTATTTATTGGCCTCTTTCACCTCAGCTGGGCAGTTTGTTTGGAATAGAGTAATAATGTTATGGTTAGGAAAAGGCCCCAGAGCCAGCAGAGGGAACATGAGCTCAGGCTTCACCTATAGAAGGTGCTCATTATCAGACGGGAGGACCAACCTGAACGTAGAGGATCTCAAACGTCTTGATGGGAAACACCAGGCCGTATACGACTTTATCTGACTCTGCAGCAAACGTACCTGAGGAATAAATGCAGATTCTCTGAGAAAAGTCTCCGGCTAGATCAGGAGTGGCTTCTACGCACCACAAATCTGGAAACACAGAGTTTGTTTAAGTCTGGACTGAAGACCCGGCTGGTTGAAGTTGCTTTTGAATCGTAACAAATGTGACACTGACCAACATCTTGATGTGTAATGATGCCACTTAGCAAAATGGCAGCTGTTGACTGTTTTCTTTGTGTTTTTCTGATGTAAAACTTTGAACTTCCTGTTGCTGAAATGTGCTGTGCAGATAAACTTGACTGATTGACTGAAGTGACTTTTTGTCAGTTCCACAATGATTCTTCGTAACTTTAGCTAAAAATTAAAAGAAACGGCTAATATTTTACATATATATAAAACAACAAATGCAGGTTTTTATAGGTTTTTAACATTTTTCTGCAATATTTGCATTGAATTTCTACACTAAAAGTACCAGTATTCTGCTTTTAATAACTTTTCTTGTCAATGTGTTATAATCTGTGCTTTTCTATTTTACAAAAAACAAAAATATTCATCCTCTTTTTTGCTAAATTTTATGTTCATCTTTACTTTAAATCCCAGAAATAGAGATGGAATTGCTGTTTTTTAAAAACTTGAACACATTTTCCAAAGTAGACTTTTATCTAAATTTGATCAATCAAGTTAATTTATGCCGCACATTTCAGCAACAAGACAGTTCAGAGGGCATCACATCAACAAAGTACACATCAAATGTGTTTTTTAACTGTTTTTGAAAAAAGGTTGTGTAACATTTAAGGCTAAAAAGCTTTTGTATTTAGAGCAAAATCCCTCTTTGACTTAGAATATAAAACACTAGAAATCCTTTCCTAATTCTTCATTCTGTTTAGTTTCCCTTTATCATTAAAGTAATGATCCATAAACTTCTATTTTCCATTGGGATGAAGTGACAGGCCAGTGCAGACATCAACCCTGACTGAGTACACAACCTGGAAGCTGCAGCAAGACTTTAAAATTACATGCATAGTTTTACTTTAAGGAGTGAAACGAAGACAATTATCACTTTTCTTACCGAACAATCTGTCCCAAATAATGAGGATTCCTCCATAGTTCTTGTCAATGCAGTAAAGGTTTCTTCCTGTTGAAGTCACATTTTGTGATGTGAACATAATTATAAAACTTTAAGACATGATTGGTTTAGTTTATGACCGTCAGACCGACTCACCATGATGAACTCTGTGATGTTTGGGCGTGTTGAAGATCCACTCCAGAGGTCCCAGGTCTCTGATCACCTGGAAAATGTCACAGAGTTTTCACATTGATGATCTTTTAAATAAAACTTTTGACGGGTATTTTACCAAGAAAGAGTAAATACTTTTGTTTCCACACTTGAAAATATCCAGAGGGTAAATTCCTATAAAACATTTTGCTCTTCCAGTACAACACAATGAATGGATGTTATTAATATGGCCGCCGTTATGTGTGCACAGTTGTTTTTCCACATGGAAACTAGAGGCGCACTAAGAAACCAAAATGTTTCTGTAAATCCTGCAAAGCCCATCAACCACCTGCATATTTCCTCCATCAGTCTAAAGCTGACTCGGCTAGACTAGAATGAACTGGATGGATTTGAACCGAATCTGATTGTTTTCAGTAGGATTTTAAAGCTGTTTTGAACTTGTGCTGCAGAAAAAAAGTAATGAACTTAAATTAAACTAAATGTAGCTCTTCCCTCACACCCAGTAGTTCCCAGTCTCTGGGCATGATTGCCATAGTTTCCAGTTTGTAGATTAATTTCTGCAGTCAGAATTGCTGCTGCTTTATTATGTGGTTGGGTGTAATTAATGCACTTGGACGACTTCGATGTTCTCACACAAACAGCTGGTTTAGCATGATAAAAAATATATAAAACAAAGCATTAGGTATGAAAGTTCTTCTTTAACAACAATGTTTCTGTCTTCAAGTTACAATTCTGAACACTTATTTGCATAACATGACATAAATTAAGTTTTTCACACTTCAAATAATGAAACATACATTTACAACATGACCTCACCAGATGTGTTTTTACTGGTTTGGCTCGTCCAAATGACAGCAGAGGATCAAATAATCATTTTATTTGAAAGTGCTGATTCAACAAGGAAACAAAAATGCTGCTAAAACTGTGGGAACCTATCTTTTAACGCGGTAATGTGAAGCAAATGAACAAGTCAAATTTTATTGTAATTTCTGAATGAACATAATGATCTTTGGTAAGTATTGCGAAACAAACATTTGGTAAGACGTTATTTTAAGGAGTGTGCACAAAACTGACATGACACTCTCATAAAAATGAGTGTCGTTCGGTAAATAATGACATTTTTAATGCAAAGTTGACACTTTTAATGGACTTTCAGTGCAACTTAGCATTAAAAGTGTAATTATTTACAGAATGACACTTAGGAACATTTAGGAAAACTCCTTCATGTCTTATGTCAGTCTTATCAGATCCCTTCAATTAAAGGTTTACCCAAACAAATTACTCTTCCTTAATGTTCAAGACGAGACGCATGTGAATGAAGGAGGGTTGGTTTGTTTTCTAGTTTCAATGTTTAATGAAACTTTTTTCATCTTGTTGAAAAAGCAATAAAAAGTGGTGCATTTTATTCCTTTTTTCTTTCAGTATTATATTGCTAGGTGTATTAATAGGTGTATATATGTAAGAAAAATTGTATATTTCAATATGTTTGAGTGGCTCTAATGAAAATGCATGTTTGTTACGTTCTTCAGTCACGTATATAATGATTCTGGCAACACTATCGCTACGGATAAAGCAAAGTAAACAACGTAAACAAATCTGTTTTACTGTGAAAAAAGATCTGAAACCTCACAGCTTTCTTTGTTTATTTTTCCAAAATATCAACTTCAATCAGTCAAATTTTGCCCAGTTCATATTTCTGTACTGGTCTGAACCTGATCTGATCTTTCGGTGTGGATGCATGTGCGGTCTGGACCGAATGTTTCATTATTTCCATGTAGCGGCTGCTGAGCGTGAGAGTTTTATCTTGAATGAAAGAGCGCCGCTTCGCTTCAGCTCTGAAGCTGCGGCCAGTAAATTTACATTACATCTAAAAAAATAAAAAATGAAAGTCTATAAAGGAGGTATAAATTACATCCTCTGAGAAAATTGTGACTATTACGACATTTTTTCACTAATAGTGCACTAAAAGATGGATGGAGGGCGTTCCAAATCCTCCCAGTGCCTGTAATGATCCTGGGGATTGTAAACGTGATATTCCCAGTCACTTTAAAGGCAGACAGAGTGGTTGTGCTTCTGTTTGGAATATTTCATAAAATCTCATTATTTTTTATTGAACACAGGTTCCACGCTGCACCGCCGAGACGAGAAAGCCTGACTTAGCCGACAAATTGCAACTGGCATAAGAAGAGAGATAACTTTAAAGAGTTTTCAGTTAAACATTAACTCTGCCTAGCGACAGGAAATGGACGGATAAGCTCACACAGCGTTGAACAGAAAGCAAATGTAATCCTGTTTTTCCCCGCAGAATATTCCTGACTGCAGTGTTTAAAGTCATCCAATAAAAATGTGCTTTTTAATTTAAGACCTGAATTGATACAAAAATATTAATCTTCTGCAGATTTAAGCTCATTTTAGGATAATCCGAGGTGTTTTTATAAAATCTACAGGTTTGTTTATTTATTCTGTTTACGTTATAATTACCTCAGTGTGGATCCAGAACTGGTAGAGAAGGTTTAACTGTATGTGAACAGCAAAGACGGAGGGAGGAACAGCGAGAGCCATGGGAAGGTAGAAGATCTGAAGTGGACAAAAGAGACAAACTGTGTCAAACTATTTAATACACAACCAGGAGCAGAAAACTCCATCTTAGCATCAGCTTTATTAAAAATAGGTCCATAGAAAGATGATAAAGAAAGAGGATCACATCAAAAAAACAATAATCACATATAATAAGTCACTGATTTACAGAACGGCTAAACCGCCAGTGATTCCATATTTGGACTTAGACCTGACTGAGCTGTGTGAGATATCTGTTAGTATCTGGATGACGTTGTTTGTAGAAACACGTAACCTCCACATAACCTGTGCATAAGGCAGCATGAAAAGTGGAGACATATCTGACCAGCACTGGTCCATCTGGCATCCTAAGCAGCATCCTCCTTCCATCATTATAAGCCACTTTGAGTCTCTGCAAACTGCTTTGAACATACTGTCATACATCATATTGTGAGCAGGTCCTCAATAAACCTTGAAGACCAGCACTACAAGGACTAAAAATAACTAAATCAACAATGAGATGGTTAATTATGGCCCCATCAGCAACACATCCTGTCCCATAGTGCTCTAGCCACTTTGATAAATCATCTGTATATATATTAAAAAGAAGAGGAGACAAAATACTTCCCTGTCTAACCCCGTTCCTTATTTTAAAAGGAGTTGACACACAACTTAAGTACATTAGCTGATGCATGTCCCAAAAGGACAAAATTCTAACGATAGATCTGGGAACCCCTCTGTTTCATGATGAACCCAATCAAAAGCCTTCGAGGGATCAATAAAACACATAAAAATTGTAGAGTTGTGCCTGTTATACAAGTTAAATTATATAATCTGCGACTGAGAAAGTGTAATCTCAGAAAATACTTGGTGTAGGACAAGATCACTCAACAAGCTCCTTACTTATTGAGATTCTTTTCTTTTTAAATTTTGTTGTAATTTTTAAATAACCACCATTTTATGTCTATTTTTAGGGTTTAAAATTAATATAAACATAAACTTCTGTAAGAATAGGATGGATAGTGTTTTTCTGATTTTTTTTACCTCTTTCATGTAAAATGAGGTAAAATTTAAAAAAGAATCTCCGATTCCATCTTAATAACAAAAAAAAAAAAACAGACCTAAAAGCATCTTACCGTTACTTTTGGTGTCATACTTTGTGGAAATTCAATGCAAATAGTGCAGGAAAAAAAGATTTGTTAAAAACCTGCAAACTTAAAACATTATCTGGCTCTATTAATTTTTTCGCCAAATGGTGTGACGTGATTTGAGCATCAGGTTTACATCCAGAGTCAGCGTGGACACGCGTCGCAGCGCGTTTTATGTTTAAAGCGTTTGACTCGGTCCAACGATGCTGGAGTTGGAAAATCTGAACTTCTGCTGCAGGACACAGAGCGTCAGCCATTTCTGCAGGACACAGAGCGTCAGCCATTTCTGCAGGACACAGAGCGTCAGCCATTTCTGCAGGACACAGAGCGTCAGCCATTTCTGGAGGGAGCAGGCGCTGAGCAAGTTAGCAGGTCATCAAACTGGGCTCAGATGAGACAAAACCAGCCCCAGCAAGCTTGAGAAACTCACGAAACCTATCTGGTGAATTCAAACAGCGATATTCTAGTGAATAAAACCGAATATCTCAATGTTCAAAATAACCGGGAGAGGAGAAGAAGGCAGGAGGCTTCAACGAACATTATCAGCTGTCACCGTTTGTTCAATGGAAACCGAACACAAAATGTTCAGTGACGACAATCCGAGCCTCCGTTATGATTGCAGAAGCTTTCGCTACTTAATATCTTGGTACCACTTTGTTACAGGCCCAGCCTTTCCCTAGGGGGCGGTAGAGAGCAACAGTAGGGGAGGGTAGAAGAAGAGCTGGGAGTGTTTGCGTTAGAGACTCTGTGGCTGCGTTCACACTGCAGCCTGAAGTGACCCAATTCTGATTTTTTGACGTAATGCGACCTGTATCCGATCTTATCATGGCAGTGTGAACAGCTCAGGTCGGATTCTTTTAGAATGTGACCCATATCCGATACGTATCCGATTCAAATGCGACCATAACGTCCAGGTCGCATTAATCCAAACTGAACGTCACTGATTCTCAACAAATCTCACTATTCTGCGTCCTGATACGCACAAGCGGGAAGAAAAACAACAACCATGACGGACTATATGAGGATTAAGTTGTTAATATGTTGCTCCGGTTGGACAACAACTTCAAATATATAAGCTAAGCTCCACCGTTAGCCTCCATGTTTACTTCCTCAAACACTGAGCTCTTCTTCTTCTTTTATGGCGGTTGGCAGAACACAGAGAACGCTGACGCTATAGCGCCCTCTACTGCGCATGCGGGACACTTTCAGGTCGTTTGCCCGTTCACACTGCAGAACACATACAGGTCCATTTACTGGCAGTGTGAATGGCCCAGCAAAAAAATCGGAATTGAGTCACTTCAGGCTGCAGTGTGAACGCATCCTAGCTGTGCAGCTCAATGTTCGTTGTTCGCCTTGCCAAGGAAAGTCCTACAAGCTTTCATCTGCCTCCTCCTGGTTTTCTCCGCCAGCGGAGCAGAACCTATATGAGCTTGTTACCAGCAGAGGAGCAGAAATAGACTTACTTAGTAACAACTTTCTCAATTTCATCCGCCATATTACAGAGATCCCAATACAAGTCTAAAGAATTTTTAAATAAGACTCTCAAAACATGATATTGAAGTTTGTTTAAGTCACTTTAGAGTTTTTTTTATATAAGTCAGTGTATGTAGTGGACAGAGTTAAACACCGGTGTGTGGTCGTATATCTGCTGGTCTAACATGACGTCATCTCAGGTCAGTAAAGTAGAGCGCAAACTTAATTACGCTCGTCACTGTTGATAAACACATGAAGCTTTGGTTTGGTCCACCTTTTTCCCTCCGTCGTCACCGCAGCCAAATAGGAAACCGTTAATGTTCACACACAGCAGGCTTCAGTGGTAGCTGGGAATTACCCTGCTCTGATTTGTTTTGGTGTCGTGTTTTAAAGCCACCGGGCGGAACGCGATGTCCCAGACATTAAATATTCTGGTCGTGTTTAAAACAACACCGTATTCATTCAGTACCAAAACGCTTCAGTGTGAACAGATTTATCGCTACAGCTTTCGAGGCATCACTCAAGTTGGAGCATTTGAAGGTTTCATTGTTTGCAGATTTAGAGCTTTAGTGATTATTTACAACAGCAGATAAATAAACTAGATGTGTGACTTTAGTAATGAACAACAATGAACATTTGGAAGAAAATAAATCTAGCTACAGGGACGATGCTTATTATTCTGTTACTAATTTCCAGTTGGTTATTGGATTTGTTGAGTTGTAGTAGAAGAGAACAAGTAAAAGTTTTACCCAAGAGGCGAACTGCTGGGTGAGCGACTGTCTGAGCGCCGTGGTCAGGTTGTAGTACTCTGAACTGTGGTGAACCTGGTGAGCAGCCCAGAGAATGGCCACCTCTAAAAAATACACAAACAGAACATCAAGAGGCAACATTAATCAGTTTATTAGTTTATTCACAATGGGGCATCGGCTACCCATGGAATCTGATTGGTTGGTCTAAAGCTGTCAATCAGTTTGCTGATATCATCAGTGTTTGGTTCACACTCCTTGTCACTTAAATACTCCTTTTGTTGTTCAACAACCACCATTAATCAATTGTTTTGTTGTAAATCACATTAGATTATAGCAATGCAGCCAATTAGCATCTCATTCATGATGTTTGATAATGGAAAGATGAAAAAGCACCATCAGACTATTGCACCAAAAAAACTCATCATAAAGGACAAAAGGGGGCAATTAAACAGTTGTTTGCATTTTTAAATATTAAGTTGAATAGAGTTAGCATAGCAGTGCTACAAATAGAGTCTTTGCAACTACGTTATTTAATCATTCCTGGCACCAAGATGGACGTCGGGACGTTGAATAGAGCGACTGAAATTGTTTTCCAAAGTTGTTTCTGTCAGTTTATTCATGGCTTTTCTTGTTTGAGTCGAGCTAATTTGTTTGTGAAGGTAACACACCTGGTTGGGGCTTATAGATGGAGGTATTTAGATTGAAACAGCTAGCTTAGGAACCGACCCATATCACCGCCTTCCTGACGTGTTGATCAAATTACAGACTTTACCTGTAATTTAACAGCACATGATATATATCATTATGTTATAAAGAGCATTTCCCTTTAAACCGAGCAGCATAGGAAACGTACAAAAGACGAGATGTTAACCAGTTAAGCTACACAGGCTAATCATGGTATGCAAAAATTACACAGTAGATCAGTTTGCTACAGTGGCTGATGGCACAGGCTAATTTTTCTAGTCACATAGTTAGTAGGGCTGTAGTGATACAATAATCTCACGATACGATACACGATATTCTCACGCCCACAATACAATATATAATGCTATATTCAGCAAACGATACAATTCAATACACTTTTGCGATTTTCTGAAAGATTTTAGAGGGACAGAGTGATTTTGGTGACATTTTGTGACTGTTATAAAGTTGGATTTAATTAATTTGACCGAAAACTGATTAAAAGCACCAACTACACAATACCTGGCTCTGGTTGGACACAGACTTAAAGTGGACAGCTGGACAAAATGAATCAAAGAAGTGGTGAGAAAACATGTTTCTTTTAATTGAAACGGTACAAACTGTAGCTGACATGCATTAGTAAAGTAAATAAAGTGAACCAAGTTCCTGCTCTGAATAGTTTGATACCTTTTTAACCTGAACATCTGAAGGAATCACTCTAAGCCTGATGACCTGGTGAAGCAAGCAGTGAGTGAACAAGGTGACAGTTGGATGTTACGATACTTGCAGATGAATATCGATTTTTTCTAGGAAAGAAAACATATATATATATACATATATATATATATATATATATATATATATAGTATATCGTGATATTGATATTATTATTCAGCCCTAATAGTTAGCCTGTTAAGCTTAGCGTAGTTTGGGAAAGTAAATGGTTTTGTTATTCAATCTTTGGCCCACTGTTTATTGTAATCCAAGACTGCAGTAGTTGCTATTTTAGTGTGGTACTCAGCTGCAGTTTGTCCCTTGACTGGCCTCCTTAATAAAAACTGTGTATTCACACTCATACTAAAGAACGGTAAACAGCAGAGTAACGATATGAGATTCAAGCATGGACTCCAAACGCCTAGCAGTGAAGCCCCACTCCCTCCCTAGACGAGTAACTATACACCTCCACCCGCAGAAGGACTCATTTTAAAAACACTCCTGGCCAGCTGTGCTGAAAACGTAACGCTTGAAACTGGCTGGCCATTGAAGGACTGGTGCAGTTTGAGCTATTATGACTACACGGGTATTTGGCTGCAGTTGGTTCGCGTCCAGCTTGATGTCCCAGTGCTCCAGTTTGCATTCCTCTGCTGTGTTGTGATACTTGCTACATTAATATCTGTGTTACACTTCATTTTAACATCCAACGGGAACATGCTTGTTAAGTTTCACTGGATCCCCAAGCCGTTTCCGGACCACCCCGTCTGGCCTGTGCTTTTTGGCACCTTCCATCCCACTTCTGCTTCTGTCTGAGAGAGAACTGTGACCTACAAATACTGAGCTTTAGTTACGTAAATGTGGCTCTTTGTGCTGAATTTGATTGAATACGGTCTTAATTTTATAGCAAGATAACCTGATTAACAAGCTAATTAGCCTTTTAACTCTTAACTCAGATAAAACTAGCTAAAGCAGCTAATAAGCTAGTGAAAAATTAGCTGGTCTTTGACAAAGACCAGAACAACAGAGTACAAATATTGAGCACAAGCAGTATTTCTACCCTACAACTGTTCCTGTATAAATATTTTAATACATATTTTTATTTTTTTACTTTTATTTTACTCTATATGCAAGTTATACTGCAGAGATCTGTAAAAATCAAAGTTTTGACATTATGTTTTGTGTTAGTATCTTTTCACATAAGTTCAAAAAAATAAACTTTATGTTCTATTTTTATTCCATTTATTTTTATTTTTTTAAGATTTAGTGGCTTTCTTGACTTTTAAAAACAGTAAATCCTCTGGAAACATGGTGGAGAGAGAAGGTGAAGACAAGCAGCAAAGAACCAAACCCAGGACAACAACGGCCTCCACACATGGCTCCACCCAGCGCCTCCACCCAGAGCCTCCACCCAGCGCCTCCACCCAGCGCCTCCACCCAGCGCCTCCACCCAGCGCCTCCGCCCAGCGCCTCCGCCCAGAGCCTCCACCCAGCGCCTCCGCCCAGCGCCTCCACCCAGTGCCTCCGCCCAGCGCCTCTGCCCAGCGCCTCCGCCTAGTGCCTCCGCCCAGCGCCTCCGCCTAGAGCCTCCGCCCAGCGCCTCCACCTAGAGCCTCCGCCCAGCGCCTCCACCTAGAGCCTCCGCCCAGCGCCTCTGCCTAGAGCCTCCGCCCAGCGGCTCCACCCAGCGGCTCCTTAGTTTCTGTTATTATGAAACACTATGAAATCTCACTGTCAAAAGCATCACTTCAAAAACACCAAATCTTACCAAGTATTTATGGTTTTATTTCTAGTGCAAATATGTTAGTACAGTTGAAATAAGACAAAAACTAACTCATAAGTATCTTTTCAGTAAAACCTCCTCCTGTACTTCCTGCCCCTCTGTTTCTCCTGCCCCTCCTGTACCTCCTATA
Organism: Poecilia picta; assembly: GCA_033032245.1. Classification (NCBI taxonomy): domain Eukaryota; kingdom Metazoa; phylum Chordata; class Actinopteri; order Cyprinodontiformes; family Poeciliidae; genus Poecilia; species Poecilia picta. The sequence continues at coordinate 6,241,052 of CM065368.1, read as the reverse complement.
CCTCCTGTTCCTCCTGTACTTCCTGCCCCTCCTATACCTCCTGTTCCTCCTGCCCCTCCTGTACCTCCTGCCCCTCCTGTTCCTCCTGCCCCTCCTATACCTCCTGTTCCTCCTGCCCTTCCTATACCTCCTGTGCCTCCTGTTCCTCCTGCCCCTCCTGTACCTCCTATACCTCCTGTTCCTCCTGTACCTCCTGTTCCTCCTGCCTCTCCTGTTGCTCCTGCCTCTCCTGTCCTTCCTGCCCCTCCTGTACCTCCTGTGCCTCCTGCCCTTCCTATACCTCCTGTGCCTCCTGCCCCTCCTGTTCCTCCTGCCCCTCCTGTGCCTCCTGCCCCTCCTGTACCTCCTGTTCCTCCTGCCCCTTCTGTACCTCCTGTGCCTCCTGCCCCTCCTGTACCTCCGGTTCCTCCTGCCCTTCCTATACCTCCTGTTCCTCCTGCCCCTCCTGTACCTCCTGTTCCTCCTGCCCTTCCTATACCTCCTGTGCCTCCTGCCCCTCCTGTGCCTCCTGTACCTCCTATACCTCCTGTTCCTCCTATACCTCCTGTTCCTCCTGCCCCTCCTGTTCCTCCTGCCCCTCCTGTTTCTCCTGCCCCTCCTGTTTCTCCTGCCCCTCCTGTACCTCCTGTGCCTCCTGCCCCTCCTATACCTCCTGTGCCTCCTGCCCCTCCTGTGCCTCCTGTACCTCCTATACCTCCTGTTCCTCCTATACCTCCTGTTCCTCCTGCCCTTCCTGTTCCTCCTGCCCCTGCTGTACCTCCTATACCTCCTGTTCCTCCTGCCTCTCCTGTTGCTCCTGCCCCTCCTGTCCTTCCTGCCCCTCCTGTACCTCCTGTTCCTCCTGCCCCTCCTGTACCTCCTGTGCCTCCTGCCCCTCCTATACCTCCTGTTCCTCCTGCCCTTCCTATACCTCCTGTGCCTCCTGCACCTCCTGTTCCTCCTGCCCCTCCTGTGCCTCCTGCCCCTCCTGTACCTCCTGTTCCTCCTGCCCCTCCTGTGCCTCCTGCCCCTCCTGTGCCTCCTGCCCCTCCTATACCTCCTGTTCCTCCTGTTCCTCCTGCCCTTCCTGTTCCTCCTGCCCCTGCTGTACCTCCTATACCTCCTGTACCTCCTATACCTCCTGTTCCTCCTGCCTCTCCTGTTGCTCCTGCCCCTCCTGTCCTTCCTGCCCCTCCTGTACCTCCTGTTCCTCCTGCCCTCCTGTACCTCCTGTTCCTCCTGCCCCTCCTGTACCTCCTGTGCCTCCTGTGCCTCCTATACCTCCTGTTCCTCCTGCCCCTCCTGTTCCTCCTGCCCCTCCTGTTTCTCCTGCCCCTCCTGTTTCTCCTGCCCCTCCTATACCTCCTGTTCATCCTGCCCCTCCTGTACCTCCTGTGCCTCCTGTGCCTCCTGCCCCTCCTGTGCCTCCTGTACCTCCTATACCTCCTGTTCCTCCTGCCCCTCCTGTTCCTCCTGCTTCTCCTGCCCCTCCTGTTTCTCCTGCCCCTCCTGCCCCTCCTGTTTCTCCTGCCCCTCCTGTTCCTCCTGTTTCTCCTGCCCCTCCTGCCCCTCCTGTTTCTCCTGTTCCTCCTGCCCCTCCTGTTCCTCCTGCTTCTCCTGCCCCTCTTGTTTCTCCTGCCCCTCCTGTTCCTCCTGCCTCTCCTGTTGCTCCTGCCCCTCCTGTCCTTCCTGCCCCTCCTGTACCTCCTGTTCCTCCTGCCCCTCCTGTACCTCCTGTTCCTCCTGCCCCTCCTGTACCTCCTGTGCCTCCTGTGCCTCCTATACCTCCTGTTCCTCCTGCCCCTCCTGTTCCTCCTGCCCCTCCTGTTTCTCCTGCCCCTCCTATACCTCCTGTTCCTCCTGCCCTTCCTATACCTCCTGTTCCTCCTGCCCCTCCTGTTTCTCCTGCCCCTCCTATACCTCCTGTTCCTCCTGCCCTTCCTATACCTCCTGTACCTCCTGTGCCTCCTGTACCTCCTATACCTCCTGTGCCTCCTGCCCCTCCTGTACCTCCTGTGCCTCCTGTGCCTCCTGCCCCTCCTGTGCCTCCTGTACCTCCTATACCTCCTGTTCCTCCTGCTTCTCCTGCCCCTCCTGTTTCTCCTGCCCCTCCTGCCCCTCCTGTTTCTCCTGCCCCTCCTGTTCCTCCTGCTTCTCCTGCCCCTCCTGTTTCTCCTGCCCCTCCTGCCCCTCCTGTTTCTCCTGCCCCTCCTGCCCCTCCTGTTTCTCCTGCCCCTCCTGTTCCTCCTCTTTCTCCTGCCCCTCCTGCCCCTCCTGTTTCTCCTGTTCCTCCTGTTCCTCCTGCCCCTCCTGTTTCTCCTGCCCCTCCTCTCCAGAACAACAATGTTGGTTTTGAGGAGGGAGAAGGATGAGCTGGTCAATGAGGGGATAGCAGAAAACAAAACAAGCTCCTCTTTTCTTTTGATGCAGGTAAAACTGACGTGAAGAGCTCAGAGAAAGTTGAGCCCTGAATTGTTGATTTGAAAACATTCACAACCGAAATGCGAAACAACATTTTGAATTTTGTCCACTGCTAGCCACGCTTCTCCTTACTCTGTTTTCTATTTGCTCTCCTTTGCTCATTCGCTTTGTTAAAACTTCCGCACCTGTCGCTTGTGTCACCAGTTATTTCTGTACACTGTATTATGTTAGAATATCAGATATCGACAACATTTAAATTTTAACATTTTTAATTTGTAGGTTCTCTCCGGCTTCCTGCCACAGTCTGAAATTACGACTGTTAGGTTAATTAGGTTAATTGGTCTCTAAATTCTCCTTAAGTGTAAATAAAACATTTCTTGAATAAATTATCAAGCTTCTATATCTTGCTGATGATCTTTATTTAAATGTTCTTAGATATTTGCATTAGAGACACTAAAATACTTGGTAGGTTTGTGTGTTTTTGCAGTGACCATCTTCCATAAATTGTAGTGTTATGCAGAGTCATGATGCCACCAGTATTGCATTTAAACATAATGAACACTAAAACATTTCAGCTTACAGAACAGTGTGTTGTCACTTCCCAGTTCTACTCCAAAGTAAACTTATGCATAAAATAGTCCCATTGCATTACAGAAATCACATTTATAATCTTAACACTCTGAAAAATACCGTGCAAAAGTTGCAACATCTTACAGAAAACAGAAGCTTTCCCTACCGTGGCTCTCTCTGACACAAACATTTAAAATTAAAATCCTGAACTCCTGCGATCCATAAACTTGAAGCACCCAGCAGTCATAAAACCCTGTGTGTGGGTCTGCAACACCTGAACAAACATGCAGCTGACAACTGAAGGTAAGTGTTGTTAAAGCAGAGACACAAAACCATCTGTCTGTCCAGGCTTTAATAAGGGAAGCTGAGTTTTAATTCCTCAAGTGTTTGGGATAGCCCAAGTGAAAGCTACTGCTCCCGAATGTTACTTCACACCTTTCTTATTTAAGTGTTATGACTGGATTTTAGCAGGTGTGACTGGATAAAAGTCACAAAGATTGTTATTTTAGGTAGAACATATGGGGGTTAAATGCTGCGCTTTTTTCTTAGGATGATTAAAAACTGAAAGTGTAATTTTTCAAAAAAAAACTTCATTGGACATTTCAGTGCAAATTACATTTCTTCAGAGAAAGCATGAGTAAGGTAAAGCAAGAGGGAAGAAAACTGGCTGGATCAGCAGCAGCCAAGAACAAAAATTATGATATTTCTTCTGCTGTGAACTAAGGGGGATTGGACGATGAATAGTCCCACTACGGGACATACTGGGAGGATAATCCAGCCTTTGTTTAATTCCAGCAGCCTACGGCATTCGCAATTTTTCACTTCACGAGAGTCCCGCTTGGCAGGGTCCAGGACGAAGGGCGGCGAAGATTGATGCTTGTTGTCACTGATCGGAAGTTGGAACTGCTAAGCTTCACTGCAGGTCCATGTCCTCATCTGAGGACGCGGCGGGACGCTGCATAGTTTGGCCGGGTTTATTCAGGAGGGAAGCCCTGCTGACGATGAGAACCGGTGCCACGGAGCCCAAATTCAAAGCTGCAGAAGACAGATCTCCGCTGATGTCTAAATCTGGATCTGGATCTCTTGAGAATAACAAGGATGAGTGGACGCTAATCAGCTGAAGGACATTTATGGCTCCGTGCATGAGACTCGGAGAAAATATGTAGGAAACTGTTGGTAATATTTCAGCAAAACTCAGCTTTGAAAGAAAGTATCCGCAGCAACAGTGTGTCTGTCTTTAAGTGCTGCAGACTGCAGTTTTAGCTGACTCATGCTGACAAAACGAGGCTAATCAAGGTTTAAAAATCAGAAAATCGGTTACAAGAGTTGTTTCCACACTGTAAAACATGAAATATTACCAAGTATGTTTGGTCTAAATTCTAGTCCAAATATCTACATACACTTGAAATAAGACAAAACAAACTTATAAGTAACTATTGAGCTTGTTTTAAGTAAACAATTCCTTAATTTTGATGAAAAAGTATTAGTTCAATAGGCAGATTATTTAATTTATAACAAGACATTTTTCCATGTAATAAGTGAAATAATCTGCCAATGGAATAAGTACTTTTTCATCCATATTAAGGAAGTTTTAACTTTAAACAAGCTCATATATCTTGCTGTAAAGTAACTTCAGAGTCAGTTTTGTCTTATTTAAAGTGTATAAAAATATTTGCAACACAAACTAGACCAAAGATACTTTGTAAGATTTTGAATTTGTGCAGTGAAATAACAAAATTCAGACAAGTTTAAACATTATTGAAGCTAGTCTCCTAATTAGCCATGCTAACAGCATTAGCCGTACCAGGTGGTGTCGTTATGCCACTTTGAAAAGCAATTCATTACACCCTGACAAGCAAAACTTCATGATTTTTATTTTTTTTACTGATCAAGAAGCTTAGCTTTGTAGTAAAAATGAACAATACCGCTGATAATATTTGCTCATCCGTCCAAATGATTGAATTCAGGTGTTTCAAACACTTCAGTAGCCACATGTTCACACTGAGGCACAGCCATGCAGGCTGCTTCCAACATTTATGAAAAACAAGAAGAGAGAGACAGTAAGAGGAGACCAGTGAAAGGTTTGGAAACCAGTGTTGTATAGTAACAAAGTAAAAACACTTTGCTACTTTACTTAAGTATGTTTTGGAGTACTTCTTACTTTCCTCGAGTATTAAAATTTTTGATAACTTTCACTTTTACTTCACTATATTTCCAAACAGGGCTGCACAGTGGCGCAGTTGGTAGAGCTGTTGCCTTGCAGCAAGAAGGTTCTAGGTTCGATTCCCGGCCCCGGCCTTTCTGCATGGAGTTTGCATGTTCTCCCTGTGCATGGTGGGTTTTCTCCAGGTACTCCGGTTTCCTCCCACAGTCCAAAAACATGACTGTCAGGTTAATTGGTCTCTCCAAATTGTCCCTAGTGTGAGTGTGTGTGTGCATGGTTGTTTGTCCTGTGTGTCTCTGTGTTGCCCTGCGACAGACTGGCGACCTGTCCAGGGTGAACCCCACCTCTCGCCCAGAACTTAGCTGGAGAGGCACCAGCAACCCTCCCAACCCCACTAAGGGACAAGGGTGTCAAGAAAATGGATGGATGGATGGATGGATATTTCCGAACTTAATCTCATACTTTTACTCTGATACATTTTCAATGTGTGGTTTAGTTACTCGTTACAAACAGTGAGAAAAAGAAATGCTGGAGTTTTGACCCCACCTACTGATTGACTGCTACAAAGTTGACACAAATGGAACCCCATACGACATGAACCACATATATATTATGTGGTTTATGTCAGAAGCTGGTTCAGTTGTAAAGCAGGTTAACATTGTGCTGTAGGTAAAACACCTAATTTTCTTAACCAAATGATGCTGCAGGCTTATCTATTAGCAGGTTTAATTTTGTCTGCACTTGGTTGTGTACATTACTTTAACTGTATTTGACAAGTTTACCAAAATATAAAAAATGTCATTAAAACTGCATTTGCCTTGTTTTACTTTTTACTTATACTTTTCATTACATTACTTAAGTACATACATTTTTACAGTGATTTCCATACTTAAGTACAAGACGTTTCAGATACTTTAAGACTTTAACTCAAGTAACACTTCAGTCAGTGACTTGGACTTTTACCAAAGTCATATTTTGGAGAGAAACCTATACTTTTACTTGACTCTGAGATTTCAGTACTTTATACAACACTGTTGGAAACGATGTCACTAGATGCGTTTCTATTACGAATGAGCACAAGACTTTGTAAATGTTCCACTAATTTTGCAAATGCAGCGTTGGTTTGGATACGCAAAAGACCAGACATATTGGACAGAGGCTGAAGGTGGAGCTGGAACAGAAGAAGAAAGTAGGAAGGCTACAGAAAACCTTCATCTGCAGATGGTGGTGTGACAGAGGAAGCTGCTAGGAATGCAGTTAGAGGCAGATGTTATTCTATGAAGAAAAGAGAAACAAAGAAAATACTATAAGGAAGCTGTTAATTTGAACTGCGGCCAAGTAAAAGGAAGAAATGCACAATTTAAACACACAATAAACAGCAGGAGCTTTCTCATGAGTAAAATAGATTTATGTAAAGGTGAATTTACAGGTCAGCTGAAGCTCAAGCAGTTCTGACCAACATGGAAAACCGGATCATGTCACATCAGATCCCTGTTAATAAAAAGACATTTTAAAACCTTGTTCTTGGTCTCTGATGAGGCGCCTGCTATTTACTGTGTCTTTATTGCTTATTTCATATTTACTGTAGCTTTATCTCTCATTTCCATTTCCCTTTGGGATCAATAAAGTTGATTTATTTTACATTTTCAGCCTCCAAAGCTGATTGGTAAGTAACCATCTAGATCCTTTTGCTCATCAGAGACCTGATTACTCAAGAAACGTTTTTTTTAATTTGTACTGAAAAGATTGTTGTTTAATGTAGTAAAATATGACTTGTATCAGTTCTTTTCTATCATGTGTTGGCAATTTACTTACAACAAAATACGGTAAAACCAGCTGACCAAACATGCTGGAGCTCCACATGGGTTGCTAAGTAACGGTGCAGCGTCTGTCCAATGTGATTTAATCTGAAAGTTTTTGAAGCGGCTCATTTTCCAAACAGAACAGAACATTGACTTATTGTCAAAAATAGTTGAGTGTTTGTTTTTAGAAGCAACTGAAACACAATTAGAAGAAGAAAAAAGTGCAAAATGTGAATTTTCCAGAATAAGTCCCCTTTAATCAACTATCAATTGCCTTATTAATAATTAAAAAAAACTAAGTTTATAATTTAACAAGAGTGAAATTTAAACATTAAAATAAGCTGTGGACTGACAGCACAGAAAGTTTTGTGTTAGAAGGATGTTTTACTCTTTTACTCTGCACTACTGAATGGGAGTGTGACACATAATCAAGGAGCTACAAATGATCAACAGTCATGAGTTAGACTTTGACAGAGACTGTTTACATCCAACTCAACTGTGTTTGCAGCAATGCTTACATAACCAGACTCGTATAAATGCAGGAACCAAAGTCCTGCTGAGCTCCATAAATCCAGCTCCAGTAAAGTGCAGCTCTAAGTGGACACGACTGCAGATCTGCACCTCAAATAATGACGCCATAAAAGAAAAATTGGACAAGACAAAAAAAAAAAATCATTTTGGAAGCAGATTCAAAATGACATCCTTATAAAACGCTTTTATAGTGTCATCAATCAGCTCTCTAAATCATCACCCCAAGCGACAAACTCCTGGCACTTCTATGCAACACCATTGGTGTGCATTCCTTTGAATGGTGGGCTGCGCTGTCAATCAGAGGAGTAATGGGCTGTGAACAGGCCTCCAGTGTTTGGACTGGAGGGCTCGTTGGACAGGGTGCCAACCCAAACAGGCAGCGCAGGACTCCTCTGGATGGCGGACCGAAGGCTCCTCAGCCGCTGCCATACTTCATGCTGTCCGCACAGCTCCGTCACACACGCTAATCCAAACACACTAACCCCGGTCAGGCCCACTTACAGCTCCGGCAAACATGGCATGAAGACCGAGGAGCGACGGAGCCAGGTGAGGTTGAAACCCGTTTTATCAACATTCCCTTTTTGAGTAATGAAATCCAGAAAAACCTTCCTGGACGTAGCTCTTCGTCTAGTCGTTTGATTTTCTTAACCCACTGCAAAAATGCCAGATCTTGCATAGCATTACTGCAAATATCTTATTACACTTGAAATAAGACAAAACTAACTTACAAGTATCTTTACAGCAAGATATAGGAGCCTGTTTTAAGTAAATACTGTAGTTCCATTAGTTGATACATTTGCTCATAACGACTTTTTCCCCATGTTATACATTAGGTTTTCATCAGAATTAAGGAACTATTTACTTAAAACAAGCTCCTACATCTTGCTGATAAGTTGCTTTAACGTTTGTTTTGTTTAAATTTAAATGTACTAAGATATTTGCACTGGAAACTAAACCAAAATACAATTGTGTGTTTTTGCAGTGCACACTTTAAAATCCAGGGTCTCTGATTGAATTGTGTGATTTTAGGGTCTTTTCTTGTAACATTTTGGTTCTTTATACATCATTTATTGGTGTCAATATACGTCCAGCAGCAAGATAACATAATATCTTTATTTTGAAATACCAACTTCTACCTGGTATGGTGTTTAAGACGTTTGGAAATTCAGCCAACGTGTTGCACAACTAAGATACAGGAATATTAAACAAAAATGGGTAAAAACACATTTAAAACCTTCACCATCATATGTTTTTATCCCGGTTTCTCTCCCATACAGTAGAAAGGTTTTCAAATTACTATTTTATATCCCAAACTGCAATGGAGATTACAGCAGATTAAGGAGTTTCATAAGTGAGAAAGTCTGAGATCTGTTGTAAAACTACCAAACCTAAATATAGAGACACCAAAAGATACAGGAAAAGTATTTTAACCGAAGAGCAGAGATGAAATGTCATGGCCACAAAAAAGTAAAAGCATAGAAACCATTGAAATAACGTCACAGCAGATCAATGTTGGGAGTAACTGCCATCTTGCGGCGCTTTGCTGGTCTCTGCGGTTTAATTCTCATCTCATCTATTGAGAAAATATTTGAGAAAATTATAAATCTGTATGAAAAGACTGAGAAAAAACTTGGAAAATCAGATTACAGTCAGATTATTGTGATATTATGTTTGTATAAAAGCCAAAAAAATGTGCTTTGAGACTTCCCTGTGATCTCCGATTAATTAATAGAATTCAAGAGACATTTTGTACTAAATACGATGAAATACCCTCGAGGCATCCCAGTAAAATATGCACACAAAGACTGCGGCCAGTCCAGAGACAAAACAGTCTCCAAATCCACACATTTCTTACTTTAGTTTCTGCTTCGGCTAACATTACAGCTGATAAAGATAAAGAACTGGTGTGTGTTTGTATTTCGCAGTCCCTCCCCCATCCGTTGGACAAGCGGAGGTTTTCCCTCAGTTGAGATCAGCTCGTCCATCAGCACTGCTGACACAGGAAAGTCTGTCCGTGCGGCGCATGAGGGCAGCAGACAGTCGAGCCGCGGCCTCTGCTTAGCTCAGCAGCCTCCGCGCCGATCATAACAAGCCTCCTTTTCAACACTTTGTTAAAGCCGCTGGCTGTCGAGGCCCGGCGGATGCCATCTCTCTGTGATGTCTGGGGCTTCAGTCTCAATGAAGGGAAATTCTTTCACCTTCTTTCAACAGGCGGACCGGCCTGCACGGAGACCTGTATATCACTGCTAATGTTGTCTTTGCCTCCCAGGAGGCTTTTCACTTCATCTCCTGTGCTGCCGCCAGCAAAAGTCCCACATCCTGACCAAATCAGACCAACAGGAGCAGCAAACCAAGCCAGGGGCCTGAGTCTCGCTGTCAGACCGTGCAACCTGTGAGCCAGGAACTGGCCGTCACAGGAAGATTTATGGAGCCCCGGCTGTTGGGGGCCGTGCTGACCCGGCCCTCCGTCCCACAGACAGGAGGAGCTCCGTTTTTACACAAAACGCTGCAAAAAAACAAAAGAAACAAAGTATTTGTGGTACCATTACTAGAACAAATACCTTAACACACTTGAAGTAAAACAAACCCAACTTACAAGTAACTTTTCAGCAAGATATAGGAGCTTGTTTTAAGTCAGTAATTCCTAAATATTGTTGAAGCATACCAGTTCCACTTGCAGATTATTTCACTTATAGCAAGACATTTTCTCTATTTTTTTAGTTGTTTTAAGTGAAATAATCTAGAACTTTTTCATCAAAATTAAGGAATTATTCACTGAAAACAAGCTCCGATATCTAGATTTGTCTTAATTCAAGTGTATTAAGAAATTTGCACTACAAACTAAACCACATGTGCCAAACTCATGGCCTAGGGGCCAAATTTGGCCCACCATATGTGGCCCTCTGGACTCCAAATTACATCGATAAGTTCCTCCAGTATTTTTACAAATCCTCCAAATTCACACAAAATCAACAGAATCCCACATTTTTTCTGATTTTACTGCAAAGTTTTCTCAAAATTGGTCAAAAACATTGGGCTTAACTGACTCAGCCTTACTAGATGTCAGGTTATAATCCATGATCGATACTGCAAGTAATAAAAAGAAGTCACATTTAACATCCTACATCAGCTAATCTAAAAAGTCTTTACCTATATTTCTAAATTAGCATTACCAAATATGTGATTTTGATTAGAATAAGCCACAAAAACAATGCCAAAACCCTGAAGGGCCAGTATTTATTAATTTTTAATTAATGTGTACCGTCCCTTTAAGAACAGTCAAATTTCTGCCCAAAACAAAACCAGGTTTGACACCATGAACAAGACAAAAAAAATACTTGTGTGTTTTTACAGTGATCATCTTTGGTTGATACCTAGAAATCATATTTATAATCCCAGATTATAAATGAAAACAGAAGCTTTTCCTTTATATTTGCACTGAAAACTAGAGCGATAATTAGTAAGCCTGTGTGTTTTTGTAACATCCATCGTTCTCAGTCGGAGGGCAGCAGAGGAGCGCTGACCACATCTGGTTCATACCTGCTGCTGTCTGCAGGTCTGATGAGGTGAACTGGTGTTGGCGCATCAGTGGATGGACAATAATGAGTTAAATAAGGGTCAAGTGAAGCCACAGTATTTATGAGGGCTACTGTTGATGCTAGCATGTTGGCAGGATGAATGTTATGGACTAATTTAGCTTTTTGCAAGTAATGATCTGCAAACATCCCAAAAAACTGACACAATAAAAGAGTTTGAACATTTCTCCACAAGAAAATCAAGAACTTTGTGAAGCATTTTCAAACTTTTTCAGGACATTTTAGAAACAAAAACAACACAAAACACAGGCTCCATTTAACGTTAAGTAATTTATCACTATTAATATGTTTTGTGGTAGTTTTCTATACTGTACAGCAGGGATGAGGTAAACTAAAATCTAGAAATATTTTATGTTTTGTAATGTCCAACAGACTCAGACTGGTCTTAAAGCAAAACATTAATTAAAGAATAAAAAACACCTTTATTTCAATTACACTGATCAATAACTCATTGATCCATTGTGAATAATAATAATAAACCTTCAATACACTGAAGCAATCCAAACCAGCCTGGTAGGTAAATGATGCTCCTGCTCAAATTAAAAACTTATCTACATATAAAATCACCAAAGAAAATCTCTAGAAAAATTGTATCTCAGTTTTCTCACTTTTTTAGCAAATCTAAATAACTAAAGTGATTCTGAATAAACTAAAACAAAAGAAGTTTGTTTAAAAACTTCAGATGAGAAAAAGTCTTGATTATCTTACAATATAAGTTTTGTTTTCTCCCCCACACATCCTGGACACAAAATGTTCAGACTTTTACCGTCAGGGTGCATGGCGCTACGCAGCTCTAATCACAAAAACAAGTTACCACAGAAACGAACACCTCTGATGAACACCTTACAGCCAGAGCCGTCGGGTATGTCATGAAACGAAATGTTTGCACCCTCGCATCAAACCTTTGTTTCCTGAAAAATAATTGGCAATTTAGAAATTGATCCTTTATTCTTATTTTATGCCCTCTAAAATTTATAGAAAAGTCAAATTCCTTGTTTGTCAATAAAGCTGTTCTGATTCCTGATTCATCCTGAACCCATAGCAGCATCTACGAGAAGAGGCGAAGCAGAAATGGCACCGATAGGAGAATCCATAACCACTGATTCAAATGTGTCAAAAAAAAGACTACTTTCCAAAAACATTTGGCAAAATATTGCCTGGGCTGGTGAGAAAAGTATTTCTGTTCTGTAATGAGTGAATAATCTGGTGAAAATTAACATATCACCAACAGTCACAGTGGTGTTAGCATGATGATTAGCAAACTGCCAAAAAGGTCCAGGGAGGAATTAAGTTTTTCCCGTTGGTCTAGATAGTTTACTCCCATTAAAGGAGCAGTATTATGTATTTTCCAGGCATTTTATAGCACAATCAAGTAGTTATGTCACCTTCAGTTGCCGTAAAATGCTATACAACTAAAAATAAATTTTACTTTATTTAGCACCTTGAAATTGAGCCACTGTCTCTTTAAAAACGCCGCTTTCAACACAACGTGGCTCCTTTATTAACCCTTTAAAAACTTTTTAAACCAACGTTGCACAGCGAAGTAGCTCCCATAATGATGCCCAGTTCTCCCAGGTGTTTGCTAATTGCTGCTGACTAGTCTGAAGGAGCTGAGTGGGGAAGCCACAGGGGACGGCTGCTCTTTGTGGAGGAAGCTTGGAAGCTGGAGCTGCGAGGAGGAGCTGCGTCGTCGAAGGCGGAGCTAGGTCCACCCAGGCATTTTGGACAAATGAACAGTCGCCATGGAGATTAAAGGATTTCTCAAACATGCATGAAAGAATCGAAGCAAATCTCCAGGTACGTTTTACCTGATATAAAGCTAAAAAAAGTAGATTTAATTTAATACTGCCCGTTTAATAAATGTAATTATTTAAAAACTTCTGCGACTGAAATGGATCATCTGAAATATGAATGGCTAAAAAATACATTTATCACACTTTAGACTGTTTTGATCCTTATGCCTAAGCATCTTTTAATTACCCCAAATTCAGAAAGTTTCCATGTTTTGTCTCACATTCAGCTGAAACCCAACTTCATGTTTCCACGGAATGATTCTGCTATAGTTCATCATGCAGCGCTGCGGAAAAACAACCAAATATTTTACCCAGCTTGTCCCGTAACAACTGGCTTTCATCAAGAGATCCTTCAGAAGCAGGAAAAGAAAAACAAACCCCTCTTTTCTCTTACGGATTGAAGCCCTTTTCTTTTCTCTAAAATTACGTCATTTTGAGTAGGTAATGATACCATTTCATGTCTATAAGTGATACTCTGATGTTTCTGTGCTATAAGCGTAACAGCGGCGGCCGTTAGTGCGGCGAGACGGCTGCAGCGTAACTCCATTACCTCACATATAATCAGAGCGCAGACAGCTGACTGGCTGATTAATGGCTTCAACCTGGCCGGCACGCCTGCACGAAGATGCAGGCCGAGCGCAGAGCTGCTATTAGTGGCGCTAGCGATGCGGGTTTAGAATAAACAGAATCAACAGGCCTGTCAACAACACAGCCGCATCCGAAACAAGCACCCAAACCCGTCCAGGGCGCTTCAGAAAGTAAAAGACAGCAAAACAAACTTTTGTCTCTTTTGAAAAAACAACATCAGGTCAACTAGGTCATTTATCAAAAACTTAAACTGGATTTTATGGCTGTTAAGATAAAAACCAAGTGAGAAAAAGCTCCTTTTATTTCATAAATAAGTAAAGTAGCTAAGTATTTGTTTCTGGGATGCGTACTGATGATATGGCTTCCTGCAAATATTGATATTAGGAGCAAAACTGGAGATGCAGTGTGTGCACAAAGGTCATTCAAATGTTTGAAGTTCCAGATTTACCTCAGCTTTAACCACAACTGCTGTTTGTCTACGCCGACTGCAGCCAAATGCAAAGAAAGACCCATAAAAAACGTCTGGTCACAGGCTTTTAGTATTATTATTATTATTTTTGTGAGCGTGTGTGTATGAATGTAGAAACCTGAATTTCATTAAGTTCTAAATCTGAAAAGGGCTTTGCTGATTAGGTGGTTTCAGTTTTCTGTTTCAATCCGCTGCTATCTCCAGAATCAGTGTCTGGCAGCAGAAATCCCCACCAGTAATGTCTCCTGCACATAGATGGCATCAGCACACATGACTGCCAAATTCCTTCCACTTAATTATCTCTGAGCGATCCTTTTTATGTTGAGGTCATGGGAGGGAAACTATGAAATCAACCATAAAACTGCTCAAACTCACAATTATATTTTACACTGAGAAAATGTATTTTTACCCCTCCCCCCTCCGAGCACAGGGTGTAACTTTGCCTCATTTTGAGCATATGTATTGTAATTTTTCCTTCGTTATTCAAATGGAAGATTTATTGCTCTTATACTTCAACATAATAGGATTAAAGATGCAATTTTTCTTCTGTTCTGAACTATAGCAAAGTTCTTCCAAGAAGTAAAAGTAGTAAAGCAAGACACAGCTCATAAAGTACGATTATCCAGCAGCCAGAAGCCAGCTCTGAGCATTAATGGGCAAAACGCATCTCCGGCTTTGGGGTATTCTGACGAAAGCTTCATCTGGAAGGAGAAGGAGGTCAGATATGTTGAGTGAGACAACCTCAGCTGACCAGAGTGAGGCACGAGGACGGCGGCGGTGGCGGTGGCGGCCCGCTCCTCTGCGGTCGCAGAAAGCAGCTTCCTTCTGGTAACAAGAGGAAAAAGCGTTTATATCCCGAGAAACTGCAGCTGCTCAGGAACTTATGACTTTGTGACCTCAAAGGGTTCCAGAAAAACATCCCCAGCGGGCGGGACAAATGAAGAAAGAACGGCGCAATTCTTTCACACTTCTGAGGCATCCAACAAAACCTATTTTATAATTTAAATATAGAATTGCTACAATGAATACATAAAAACTAGCATGTGACGATGCAAAAAGAATTCAGGTTTCCATGAATCATGTCCACTAAAATGCCTCTGTAACATCACAGCTTGATGTCCAAAAATGAATTTACAGTAAAATCCATGAATACTTGACCACCTCAAATAATGCATAGAAAACTGTCAGCCTTATTCAAACACAAAATATTGCATCGTAACACGATAAGTAATGCTTCTCTAATAGTAACTGGTTTAACCCCCCATTGGTGGAAATGACTTCAGTGGTTCTTACAGTCATCTATCATTTCTGACGTCAGTCTCAACAAAGCTCGCCCACTCCACACTTCCATCTGTGAGACGTTTAAGGGTTTCTTTACCAATCTTTGGTCACATGGATTACTGCAAGAGTGGCTAACATCAAACAAAAAGCATCAATCCTCCAGAACGCTGCTGCTGCTGGCGTTCTGACTAAAACCAGGAACATGGAGCACATCAGGTCTAAAGTCCTTACTCTGGCTCCTTGTAGCTCGGAGAACAGACTTTAAAATACTACTGCTGTTATTCTATAAATCACTTTTAGCACCACAATACGTTAAAGATCTGCTGTTGTCATAGCAACCTTACAGACCCCTCAGGTCTTCTGGTTCTGCTCTGCATCCACAGAACCAGAACCAAACATGGAGAAACAGCATTCAGCTTCTACGCACCACAGATCTGGAACAAACTTCCAGAAAACTGCAAACCAGCCGAAACACCGAGTTCCTTTAAATCTCGACTAAAAACCCAGCAGTTCAGAGTTGCTTTTGAAAAACAATCAATGAAACATCTAACGGTGGCGCTTAACTAAATGTAATGTTTTAATTGTTGACTGTGTGTTTTATGACCTTGTTAGGACTTTGAAATGCCGGGCTGCTGAAATGCGCTACACTAATTTATTTGACTGATTTGATTTTAAGTCGCTCCACAGCATTTAGGGAATCAACACTCACTTTAAGAGTCAGTGGCTTCAGTCAGGAGAAGAAGCTAAATGTCAGAAGTTTGAAGAGACCCAGACATCTTCAAAACGTTTTCTCAGTATTTCTGAAAGTGGTATTAAATATCTGTGTATAGATGTGTTATAAAAACATGCAGGTTTTCATGGGTTGTCTTGGGAATAAACACATACAACATGCTAACTTTGTCACCTGCATGAACAGTTTGCTTTTATTCTAAAAAGTTGTGTAAAACTCTTTTGTATCACAGATTTTTTTTTAAACACACACAGTGTGACGTCACCTCCAAATTAATAATGGCTTCTCAAGGCAGGACGCCTAGAAAGCATTACATTGAACGCAGATCAAAGCATTGGAAACAAAGATAGGAAATAATGATGCATAAATAAATAATAATGACAGGACTCTTCAGCGCATTTTTCATCATCACTGAAAACTTTATGATTTAATCCGTTAATCTGTCTTATGAAGACAATAGCTTCTTTACAGTCTGACAACGACGCTGGATAAACCATGTGTGTATAATAGAGAAAATCAGCATGTTATTAATCATCAACTGAGCAGTCAGCACTAGAATATAACTTTATGATTTAACAGCCATTCCTTTGCTCTTATTTTATTGACTGTGTAGAACAGTGGCTCCCAAACTTTTTCTCCTGTGCAGCTCCGTACAGCAGCAGCAGGTCTCCTTCATGGCGCACAGGTGTAAACCCAGCGGGAGCGTCGTAGCGCTCATGTTGCGTTTAAAGGCGGCAAGGAAAAACAGGTTACCACATGTTAACAACGGATTAAACAGTTTTAACTTCTGATAAAAGTGACAGAGGACACAGATATGGGAAGTGCGGAAGACCCTACTGTATCAAATTGGCATAGGAATAACAGAGAGTTGGTTATTCTAAGGTACAAACCCAGCGCATACAGCGTTCAGGGTTTTTTTTTCATCCAGACGGCTTCCTGCACCCCTCCTGCAATGGCACGGTGCCCCCCTTAGGGGGCGCGCCCGACAGTTTGGGAACCTCTGGTGTAGAACAACTTGTTTGTGGAATCTCGCATCTTCACCGATGAAGAAGAGCTCGCCAACATCCAATGAGATCACATTTCCTGCAAGGTTTTGGGATTATAAACACATGCAGATGTATCGTCGTCACCATGACAATATTTATGTCCAACGTTCTTCATGCACATATGACATCAAAGTGCAATTAAAAATGACGGCCGTAATTCCAACGGTATGTTCTCCCTCACCTCAGAAAACGCTCTCTGGTCAGCAGCGGGAAACATTTTGAAGGCTTCTGTTTAGCCAGAGTCTAATATCAACACAGCGGCGGCGGACTTTAATCCAAAACTATGAAGGCTGATGTGTCACTGACACAAATAAACATCGCCAGAGGCCACAAATACCTACCTCTCATCCAGTCGGCCGAGTGGCAGCTGAACATCTGCCATGTGCATCACTAAGAAAACATGGAGGAAATCCTTGTAAAGGAGAAAAAAAACCAGAGCCGTGACCATATTTTCTGCTTGTGTTCTTTCTAAAAAAGATGCTGCAGGACGGTGGAGATTCAGAGACATTACTATATGCAGCCTCTTGCTGTGGCAGCCTTGGGTTGAGACCGCAGCTCTCAGGAGGCTGAGGCCTCTTACATCTGGACAGCACTAAAGCAGCTGGATGTAACTCAAAAATAATTGCTTCCTCTACAGTGTCCAGGAAAACACCAAGTGACTGCCATGTTCACCGCTCCTCCCTGCAGGGAAGGCAACTAAATCAACATTTTTAGGCCATTTATCATCCGCTGACTTTGTAGGCTTTGTTTGGACTTTGTGAAAGCAGCGAGAAACTCAGAGATAGTCGTTTTGCTACACAATGAAGTACTGCGGAAATCGATGAAGCTTTAGCATTAAAGGCTATGTTTTTATATAATTTTTGATTAAAGGTGAAAAAGAAGGTAAGGTCACAACCCATTAATGCTTAAAGGGAACCTAAAATGTTTCCGTTTAAACATGATAGCATACATAAAACATGCTCTTTACAATTTATGTGCAAAATCATCTTTATGTGCAAAATAAAGAGATTTCAGTCTACTTAGTTCTGCCCACATTGAGTTCCTTTCAGAATGAAATGTTTTAGGGCTCTGTCACTTTTATGCAAATAAGCCATTTCTGGCCACGCCCCCTAACTCTGTGTTAATACTCTCACCTTTAAATATGTGAACACATGCAGCAAACCTTCAGCAAACGGTTTCCAAATGGTAAGTCAACATCAAAACACATCTTTTCCAGCAGCCATTAAGGAAAGGGATGAAATGCATGTAAACATGTAGTCAATATTTGTGTATTTCGTTTCTTTTGCTCAAATTTTTTTTGTCTATTTAATCATTTCTGCTAGTTTTATGGATTTATTGACTTTGTTTAAAGCAATGTTTGTTCTTGTATTGAGAAAAATATCAATTCAAAAATTTTTAATATCTCCTCAAAAGTATTTTAAACAGTAGAGACAGTATGATGGAAATTTTGTATTTTTTTTAGGTTTACTTTTAAAAACCTGCTTATATATGTTTATACAAGCCAAAGCTTGTGTAAAAGACATTTGTCATTTCCTTTGCCCCTTCTTTTAAGACAAATTATGGGAGACAAATACTGCAGCAGGGCTCCACTTCGGTTGCTAGGTGACGGGCCGGGGTTGCTAGGTAACGAGGGAACAACTGGTGATCATGATGTCAGTATTGGGAGGTTTTTGAAACTGTTCTTTTTGTGGACACCAAAAAACAAACTTACTGCCAGAAAACGGATGAGTGTTTTTTTGTTGTTGTTGTTGTTAGCGCTTTGAATGTTTCTGGAAGCAGTAGAGACTGAAATGTACGGAAGAGGATTAGGGCCACCGAAAAAAAACAAAAAGAATTCTGACTTTAAAATTTCCGAATTCTGACTTTCTGACTTTAAATTTCAGAATTCTGACTTTAAATTTCAGAATTCTGACTTTCTGACTTTAAAGTCAGAATCTCAGAATTCTGAGATTAAAGTCAGAATTAAAGTCAGAATTTTGAGATTAAAGTCAGAATTTTGAGATTAAAGTCAGAATTCTGACTTTATGACTTTAAAGTCAGAATCTCAGAATTCTGACTTTAATCTCAGAATTCTGACTTAAAAGTCAGAATTATTATTTTTTTTTCAGTAGCCCTAATCCTCTTCCGTAAAAATGGAAGAATAAAAATGTGAAAAAATAAATTTTCCACAAAAGTATCTAGTCCCTTTCATAAGCCTGGATTCCTTCTGTTTGTGGACATCAGTGTAATGTTTTCATCGGTACCGTGAGCAAAGCGATGGACCCAGTAGTAGCAGAAGTCCACTCCGAGGAAGGTGAGCCACCAGGTCCATGCAGAGTCCCAGGGCAGCTCCAGCAGGCGGAAGTTGTCCCACACGTACAGGTAGGCCGACAGCTCACAGCCTCTCATCACCAGCCTGCAGGACGGACGGACGGACACAGGCAAAGCTCTGCTTCAGCAAAAAGCCAGGGTTTGTTTTCCCACAATGAGCAGCTGGTGACGGCAGGACAGTGGGGTATGCGGTATGTTTTGGAGTGTAAAGGCAGATGGAGCTACATAAAATATGACCAAACGACCTGCTGCCACACAGGACCGTAGAGGCAGATGATCGTCTTCCAGCACGTCTTGTGCTAAATGGTTCAGTCAAAGTCCAGACCTAAAACTCAGTAGAGAATCTGTGGAAAGGTTTTGAAAACGTATCTGACTTACTGCCACATTTCGAAATGAAATGAATAGGATTTTTTTTGTTGTTGTTGATCAGAAAAGGGTCGTTCTGACAGAAAAGTGAAGAAGTCGGACACGAGTCGCATAAAGAAAGAAAACAAATAATTGGATTAGAGTCAGATTTGCCTGCCGAGTAAACAAAACCACACAGTACTTATTCAGACTTTTCCATGTTTCATTTTAATCACAAATTTGCATAAACATAAAGTAAATTGTTACTTCCTGATTTTTTTTTTTATTTTGACAGTAGCCATATCTTCGGTTTACTTTTAACACCAACACATTATATTCTGATGCAGAAGAATTTGAGGTTTTTCTTTCAAAACACAGAACTTATGATAAATTAAGATCAGCTGCTTTAACCTTCCCATTTCGTCTGTCTACTAGGCCTGTCACAATAAATCAATAAATCGAATGATAAATTAAAAGAAACTCAATATTCATTTGCTTGATTTATCGTTTTCCTCTTTTTTCTCTCTTTGTACCAAAAACTGAATGATAAACGTCGTCAGTCTGGTGTTTTGATTTCAACTCTCCCTTTTTTTTGAAAAATAACTTTGTTTACAGAGACATTTAATTTATTTTATTTGTTGTTTCTGATGTTTATTTTGGATATTTAAAATGTATTTCAGTTCCAGTGATAAATGTTCATTAGAGTTGAGAATATGTTCTTGCATTTTTATGCCATTATTACCAAAATAAATGTTCTCAAAACAACAATATTATCATTTATCGCAATAAGTTCTGGGACTAGTGATGGTAAAGCAAAATGTGCCATCATGACTAGCTTAGTAGTAACTAGTTACATTTACTTGAGTAACTCTTTTGAAAACGTGTACTTTTAGGTGTATTTTTTACTACGCTGTACTTTTCACTTTTACTTGAGTAATTTATTATGAAGTATTTCTACTCTTAGTT
The DNA here is from genome assembly GCA_033032245.1 of Poecilia picta. Taxonomy (NCBI): domain Eukaryota; kingdom Metazoa; phylum Chordata; class Actinopteri; order Cyprinodontiformes; family Poeciliidae; genus Poecilia; species Poecilia picta. The sequence goes on along the minus strand of CM065368.1, from coordinate 6,220,461 downwards.
GAGTAAAATTTCTGGATTTTCTACCCACTGAATGAAAAACAAACATTTTTTAACCAAAAAAAAAAAAAAAAAATCACCAGACACAGATCTGCAGTTTCTGTTAAAGATTTTATTGAAAGAAACTGATTTGGAAAACATGATTTTAACCGACTGCTATTTTTGTTACTTATATGAATCATTGTCATTTTTACCCTTAAAATACCAAAATTTCCTCTTAACTTTACATTTTGGTCCACCTGATGTTGTAATTTTTAAATATTAAATTATTGATAATTTGATAAGTTACTCAGAATTTGAGTAGACTTTTTACCACATACTTTTTTTCTCTAATTTCTTGGACGGCTACTTTTTACTTGGGTAAAAACATGTTAAAGTAGTGCCGTTCTTAGGCGAGTATAACTGGGATTCCCTGCCTCACTTTATGACACTTTGTGACACTTTATGACACTTTCTGACACATATTTACGCCTCGATGGGTCCTGCAGACTTACAGCGGGAGTCTGGAGATCATCCCAGCAGAAAGGGAGGTGAGACCGTCACTCAGCGTAACGACAGGGCTTTCTGTCATCAGCGCACCCACCGCCATCTCCAGCAGCATCAGTCCCACAAAGTACGGTGTGGCCTGCGCACACACACACAGCCAGCGACACACACACACACACACAGTCAGGATGCAGCTAGAACAAGAATAACACCATTTCATGTCCTCTGTTGCTTTTACTAGCTGTACTGAAAGGGAGTGTTTGTTTTGGCGGATGAGCTGAAACCTTCCAGGACTTTCATGTCTTGTGGTCCGTGATGTTTGTTTCGCTGAACGAGACCAGAGCGGCAGGTCCGAAGCCACCGTGATTTGGCAGGTTTAAAAGCACAAACATTCATGCGAACAAAGCAGCGATGGAGGGAAGAATGAGCTCAGTGGATGAATTACACATCAATGCTAACTGTAGAAAGTAGTAATGTCAGAAAGAGGCCAAGTAAAATAAATGCAGGATGGTGAGTGATAAAATGCAGCCAAACAAAGTAATCTGTCTAGCATTCAGTTATTTCCAGAATATGTCGCTTTTAAACATTTTAGAAATGTCATAAAGGTTCCAGAAAGGTTGGATTTATATTGTTTGAGCCCACATATTGTAGAAAAGGCCGTCAGAAATCCTCACTCAGAAAATGTGACAATTTTCAGTTTGAAGAAAAATGGGAACAAAGTGACAATATAACTGAATAGATAGATATAGATCTGCAACTTTAAGTAAAAACTATTGATTTAATTATATTTGTGTGGCCTGAAGTTTCCATTGGGTAAAATTTATTCATTATTCAACACTGTTGACCTTACAGATACGATATAATTAAATTCTACTTAGTAATTTTAAGCTGAGTATTTTTACAAAAAAAGTAAATGCAATTTTATCAAATCAAATTAATAATATACCAAATTACACAGTCATTTGTTTTTTACTGAATATGCTTAAAGTATTTATTTTATAAATATTTAGTTTTTTTCTGAGTGAATCAGATGGAGTCATGCTATCTGTTAATAAGTAAATAAAAATGTTTTAAAATCAACAACCACTCCATCAAGAGTTACTGCCAGTATAAACTAGTTAATTAAGTGATTTGATAAAATGCGACTGTGAAAGTAGATTTTCCTTTACTGCAACTCTTGATAGGCAAGCGCTTAACTTGTTTTTCAAGTTTATTCTTAAAATAAACCTGATAAGAAGCTGGATTTTCAGTCATGAGAGAATCGGCACTTATAACGACTTGGTACAAGATTACTGTTGGTTTAAAATGAACGTTAAACTCCACAAGACTCCAAATCTAGTTCAGCAGCAGGAATACCAGCCAGAAGTTCAAAATCAACAGAATTAAAAAGTGAAAAATGTGGGAAACATTACAACTAAAAAAAATAAAACATAAAAATATGAAAAAGAAGGCCACCAAGTACACAGCCATGAAGTACACCCCACCTTAAGCAAAATGCTGATATATCACCATCTCAAATGACACAGAAATAAATATGAATGGAAATTATGTTCAAATTCAGTATTTATCGTGAATTGATGAAAGGTGCTGATTCATTTCAAATTCATTCATTTCAAATTCATTTCAAGTCAAATTTTCAAACTGTTTTTTTCACGCAAATAGTTTTAATGTTTTCAAAAATAAAGTTGTTATTGATTTGGTTCTCGTTTTGAATGATGAAAATGGTTTTGAAAAGATTTATTTTTTCTTTTAATAATGAGGGTCCATTTGAAAACATATTATGAGTTTATGGGACAGGTGTTTAATAGTTAAGATTATTGTGGTGCAAAAATAAGTGTTTATTTGCTTTCGTGGTTCATGTGTGTAATTTTATGCTACTGTCAAGTTTGAAATAAAAATTCACAATGTCTCATTTTCCAAAAAATAAACCAATATTTATTTTCCTGTTGGATGTCTGTGTAACAATTTTTCACATGTAAACTACATTATTTCTGCGAACACACTAGTGGTCAAACCACTGGACACACCTATGGATTTGTCCAGACTCGTTCCTTCAATCAAATTTGTTTACTTAATCTCTCTGTATTTAAACTCTAATGACAACTTGAACGGTTGCAAGTTTCAAGCAATGAAATTTGTTTTGTCCTTTCTGAGCTGCTGTAGTTTGACCAGAAAACCACAGTGGAGGAATTGGAAAAGTCAAAATGATAATGAAACGTGTCAAACAGAAGCAAGGAAAATTAAAATCCAACAGACAAATATTAGATTTCTCATTGGAGCTGCTGAACGCTAAACAACTGGTGACGTCTTTTTCCAAGGGTTCTGGAAACATGATCTAACCTCTTAATGGATCTGTCAAACATGGCACAAATTAGTGAGGGAGGGGGTCCTAAAGCAGGTCAGAGCTGCGACTTCAGCAGCAGGCCGCCCTTCTGGTTAGCTCCACTCTGAAGGCGCTATCTGACCGAGGGAGGCTCAGTTCGAAGGTTGGACACCTGGCTGGAGCGAGGTGGGGAAACACGACGGGGCCGCAGAGGCGCACATGTGCAGGCGGAGCTGCAGGAAGTGAGACCGTGCATGCAGGTAGGTGTGTGTGTGTGTGTGTGTGTGTGTGTGTGTGTGTGTGTGTGTGTGTGGGCAGAGGCGTGAGCACCACCAGAGACCCGTGATCACACGCAACGTTCCAACATCTGGCAGCTAACAAATGGACTCGCAACACAAGCAGGCCTCGTCCAAACTCTGTGAGAAAGGAAGAGATTATCGTCCTGGCCGAGAGCCTCGCCTCCTTCTTTCCCTCCACTTCTGTCCTGCAGAAAGTTTCACCGCGACAGTCGAGCGTTCCTGTCCGCTCAGAGCGATCTTATCCGAGCTGATTCTCATGCACAGCGATGCGTTTGTTTTTGTTTTCTTTAAAACATGCATATGTCAAACTTCACCCTGATTTTTCTCCCTTTTATGTAAAATGTTATTTTTTCCCCCTTTTGAGGTCGATTCTTTCTGATCTTGAGTACAATCAAAATGTCCTTTCCTGCGTTACTTTGTCTTTCTAACACATAAACTAAAAATCACAGTAAAGACTATTTAATACGGCAGCAGATTTAGTGCAACTGTTTGTTGTGGTATCTAATAATTGTATTTTATTTCCTCCTGAATTCAATCTTACATGCAATAGGACATTTGTGGACCAGATGTCTGCTTTTTCTCCCAACCAGCCCCTTTTTGTTGAGAGCGTAAGGTCACAGATGACTGATGTTGGCAAAAAACACGTAGGCTGACAGTGCACTTTTATCTGAGAAATACTGTTTGCTTTCAAATCACGGAGCAGCCGGGAAACCTGGCAGAGTCTAATAAACCCATAATTCCAAACAACTCCCAAATTAGAAGATTGTGTTTTGTTTTGTTTCTAATTAATTTGGCGTGCTGGCATCATAGAACAACAGCGAAGAAAAATTAATGGCAGATCTTAAACTGTAAACAGTTGGGAACTAGTCAGGCACCATCAAACTGCTACAGCAACAACAAGTTTTCCTAATCATGCCGGGTAGTGGATTATAAGAGCCCCTGCTGCTGGGGTAATTGTTCTGCTCCCCAATGTGCCCATAAAAACCTAACAAAATTGGGTTTTTTAAACCTGCTGCAGACATTTCCCACAATAAAACACAAGACAACCATATAAAATAATAGCTCAGTATTTTTACATAAACTGTGCATTAGGAACACTTCAACTCAACCCAAAGCCGTCATTCTGCAGGTTTGGGTCGTCAAAACGGCGTCTCATCAGCGGAGTTCCTCAGGGGCGCGTGCTTAGCCACCTGCCGTAAACCCCATTTAAACATAATTGCACAAACTCAAATGAATCTGTCACTGAACTGGAACAAGGTGCCACCATCATCTGCTGCACGTTAAGAATATCTTGATATTGTCGCGTTGCTGGGAAAATACGGTCAAAACAAGCAACACTCTCTTCTAGTTTTAGGGTTTAACAAGGTTTTATTAAAGAGCAGCTAAACCAAATCAGCTTTTTTACATACACTGGGCCTAAGTGGTTCTGTTTTGATATTAGTGTGAAATTTCAAGTCAAACTTTGTCACTTAGCTGTAGATACCCAATGATCGGCCAGATAAAATGATAACGTGTCTCTTCAGAGTCCAAATGGCTAAAAAAAATCCCCACATTTACACACACAGCCACACCCAAAAACAGAAAGGCACATACTTTATCTAAAGAGATTTTTACTATGCTGTACTTTTTACTTTTAGTTGAGTGATTTCATTATGAAGTATTTCTGCTCTTATTTGAGTAACATTTCTGGATTTTCTACCCACTAAATGAAAAACAAACATGTTTTAACCAAAAATTCACCAGACACAGAAACACAGACGCCTACAGTTTTGGTTAAAGTTTCATATTGAAAGAAACGGATTTGGAAACATTTTCTTTGACCTGATTTTGTTATTTTTTGTTACTTATATAAATTATTGTTGTTTTCATCCTTATAATACCAACATTTCCTTTTAACTTTATACTTTGGTCTTTCTGATGGTGTAATTTTTAAATATTAAACGATAATATCATCAGTTACTCAGTAGACTTTTTACCAAATACTTTTTTACTCGAGTAATTTCTTGGACGGCTACTTTTTACTTTAACTTGCATAAAAATATGCTGAAGTAGTACTACTCTTGCTTGAGTACTTTGGGTACTTTACCTTGTCCGGTTTCGACATAACTCTTAAAAGTTGCACCAAACCGTGGCAGCCATCTTGAATCATGGATTTTTTTGACTTCTTTTCTAATCCAGATTAGCTGTTTGGTGTCATTGTCTTGAAGGTGACCCGGTTTGGACCAAGACCGAGTGGTCCGGACAGATTGCCTCACCAGGTGACACAGAAGCAGCAGCAGCTCTGTAAAAGGCTGACTGATGTAAAGGTTAACCAGCTTTCGGTCCCAAAGGTTTGACGTTGCAATGACGGACAGTCTGAGCAAACCGAGCGCTGAATCATCTCCTTACATTTGCACTCAGTGGGTTAAGACACAATCCTTAACTGTACTCTGAGGAATCTGTTGAGTAGCTGTTGTGATCAGAAACAGAACAAAACCAATAAAGCATCACATGTTGCTGACGTTACACATTTCAGGTAATGCAATAAATCAACCATACCTCCTTTGGTTTTATGGCGTTGCCTTGATTTTTGAAACTTCTCATGTCTGCAGGATATTGCTACTCTGATTGGTGATTTATGGACCAAGGAAATTCAGAGAGGCTTTTGTTTTGGCAGCTGTTTGACAAAGCTGCTGTGTGAACGAGTCTTTTGAGAATATCCTGGTGAGCTGCATCACAACCTGCTCTGGCCGAAGGAACGCTTTGCAGGAGAAATCTTTACAGACGGCGATCAAAAGCATTAGCAGCTCTGAGCCGCAACCGTCCAGCACAGAACAAACTGTAGAAGGCTTTTTCAAATATTTAATATTATTGTTTTATTTACTGACTGTCATTACTTCTTTTTGTAGCTTATTATTTATTGATTTTGCATTGCTTTAATCCAGAAGACATACGACACATTAAACAACCGTATTTTTCGCACTATAAGGCGCATCTAAAAACCTTCAATTTCCTCAAAAGCCAACAGTGCGCCTTATAACCCGGGGCGCCTTATATATGAACCAATACTGAGCAACAACAGGTCTACCAACTACGATAAGCAGCCCACCGACTTCATTTTCACCGTAGAAGAAGAAGCGCGTGGTGCATGCTGGGATAGTTGTCAGAACGCTGGTTTGTTAATAAAGTTTGACTGACCTATCTACCTACTGACCTGATAATCAGGTTGTCTGCAGGTCATCTAGCATCACGTTCTCCACCAACATGCTATGAGCGAACGGAAGATGGGTGACCATCGTCCGGCCCAGAAGGCTCTCCTCCCCAACCGGAGTCAGACTGTTTTGTTGACATTCTTTATGTCAACAAAGTGGCTTTAGATATTCATCCAGGAGCTTCGACTAGGGTTACCAAGGGACCAGCCCTATACATTTAAAGACGGGGGTAAGAGAGAGAGAAACTGCGGTTGGTCCGTGTTACCCAGAAAGCAGTTGGGCACAATATCGCAACATCAACACCGTGAGTGAAACAATGACTGGGGCAGACTACTATATAAAGTACTGGGGAACACTTATTATTAAACATCTACATTTGTAGAATATGGAAGAAATCGCGTCCCGTAACTGTAGCGTCTATTCTATGCGCCTTATATATGAAAAAAGTTTTAAAATAGGCCATCTATTGAAGGTGCGCCTTATAGTGCGGAAAATACGGTACTTGCCTGCTAACATTTACATCCATCTTTCTATGTAAATTGTCTATTTTCTGTCCCACTTGTGCTTCTTGTAGTTTCGACTTATGTGTCAGTTAAACATCTTTTCTGCCATTGCAGCCCATTGGCTCCTCAATGGTGTTTCCACTTCCTTTTAGTTGTTTTTCCTCCAATATACGTCTGGTTCTAATGGAACTTTGCAAACCAAACTTATTTTATTTTATAACCTTTAATGAGAAAAGATGACTCGGCATAGCAGGGCGTTAATCATACTGATTGTCATCCTTCGGCGTAACCGTAGATTTGCAATGAACACTTTTTACAAGATAAGATTAATAAACTAAGCGTTTATTAGAAAGATATCAAATACCACATTATGGAGAAGGTATGTCTAACCATTTGTAACCATGGCGACAGTTATATGGTGTGAATTCAGGTAAAGATGGTAATTTGATCAACATGTAAGGAAGGAGGAGGTACGGGTCGGTTTCTAAACTAGCCGTTTCCAACTTCTGTAAATCCCATTGTCTATGAACCCAACCAGGTGTTCTACGTTCACAGACAAATTAGTTCGACTCCAACAAGTAGAAGCCATTAATAAACTGGCAAAAACAACTTTGGAAAACAATTTCAGTCGCTCTGTTCAATACCGCCAATGCTCATGTCTAACAGCCATCATGGCGTCTCGAATGATTAAGTGACGTAGCTGAGAAGGGTCAATACTTTCCCACATTCTCTCCAACAATTCTGTCGTCTTTTTAGCTCATTGCTTTTTAATTTTAGTGTGATTAAAAAAAAACCTCATGAGGTTCTTCCAGGCAAACTCTCTCCCTGCCAAAAACTCACTCATTTACAAGTTAGAAAAGTTAAAGTTTTACCACTTTCCATTAAATTTGTTTGCTCTTTCTGTTTATAAGTTGACCTACTTTAAAAACATAAAGAATTGGAGTTTGAACTTGAGTTGGAAAGATTTCAACCAAGTCCTAAAATCTCAAAACTAAAGTAAACTGAAACCGCTTTACATTTTTCTCAAAATAATGCAACTTATCTCAAACAAACAAAAAAATGTCTCGACTTCAAAGTTTAGAGAGCAGGTTTTTGTATGGTGTTCTTGTTGTGTGGTTGCTGCAGCAAATTACCACCTTTCTGCATTTGTCCACCAGGATTTTAACTAATTTAATTTGGTAATGAGCACCATAACTTTGTTGTTAGAAGGCCTCCTTACCATCACACTAATCTGGGCAGTGAGGTTTTCTGTGTGGCTGCCTTTATAGATCCTCAATCAGACTAACTGAGCTGATCCAAGGTGTTGCTACTTTCCAAGAGACATGTTGATGAAACTAAGAAAAAGACAACTTAAACATAAATTTGTGAGTTGCATGTTATACTGGAGGTAAAATAGGTAATAAAGGTGCATTTCTGGTGCTACTGACTTTGAATTTACACAAAGTGTCTGGAACAAACCAAGTAATCCACACATTCTATGAAATATAAAAAAAAATCTACAAATTAAGTAGAAAAGCCATGAAATTCACTGAAATCTCTCAATGTTCAGAAAGTATTCCTCAGTAGTGGCTAAAATATTAACTGATGGCCTACAAAAAGGTTTTTCATTATCAAAGCATTGAGTTGTTGGATAAAAGCTAAAAAAAGACTCTGCAAAACTTGCCGATGCAAATAACTAGAGCAGTGGTTCTTAACCTTATTTGAGAGACCAAACCCACCAATTTCTTATGCAAATTCACTGAACCCTTCTGTAGTGATAAATAAAATACAATTTGTTCTCCCAAATTCAAGACATAGAATTTGGAGAAGATCACTCAGTCTTCTTAAAGGTAGAGTCTCTGAGAACAGTTCTTCAAAATATAGTCAGTTTTTTCAGCAAAGTTGAGCTGACTGTCCAGGAACAACCCAAGGTATTTAAAATTTGAGACAGTTTCAACAGGTTGGCCATCGAGAGAAACTGGAACCACTTGAAGGTTTAGATCATTTAATTAGCTCTACATTCTTAAGAGAGTGAAAAATGTATAATAAATAATAAAGACTTTGGGGTATTCTGATTTAGTAATGTAATTATATTGGTTGTGTTACCACTCCCACGCCACTAGAGGCAGTACCAACCCAGAAAAGATGCAACTAAGGAGCAGATTTAGAAGAACACAGAAAGCTACAGAATTTGGTAAAAACTGTGAGCTTTGCTGAAGTAAATAAAGACACAAGTTCAAATCCATGCTGAGTGCTCCTCCTCAGCTCTGATTGGCTAAGCAATGTAACGTGATCCTCTGCAGCAAGTGATGGCAAAGCGGGGCGTCATCACGGCTTTACACAAGTGAGTCTTTACCTCCGCGGCAGAGGCTCCGCCGAACCCCTGAGACCGACTCACCAAACCCCTGGGGTTCGATCGAACCCAGGTTAAGAACCACTGGACTACAGCTTTGTTTCTAAGCGTCTGACTGTTACAGCCATAGTCCAGTAGGAATGCGCGAAATAAACGCTATGCAGTAGAAATGATAGAAATTTGTCCTGCGATATAAATCTGCAGTCTACCGTCTAACCGCGGTGATGCTTGTTGATGACACAATTTTCGCCATCAAAACAGAGGAAGCTAGAAGGAGCGTGAATTAGAGTGCACGGGAAAAACTTGTTAAAAAGGTGCATAAAACGTAAAAAAAATCAGGACCTGGTTCGGGTTTAGCATCCCGTGGTCTTGGCATGACACACAGGAGGAGGAGGTAGAGGTCACGGTCAGACAGCAGGGAAGCAAGGGGTGTAGGGTCAGGACCCTTGTCGTGAAGCACGCATAATAAAGCTCACTGGGTCCAATGGACCCCATCTCTTAACCCTCCAGTGGTCTTAGCGCAATGCTCAAGAGGAGCACAGCAGATGCCACGGTCTGACCACAAAAAGAAAACCTTATAAGAGTGCACAGTACAACCAAAGAGAGCAAAAGACATGTAGGGTCTGAATGGCCCCGTCTCTTTAGCCCGTAGGAGGGTTAAACAGTCATACCAGAAGTAGAAAAACGTAATCTGCAAACAGCATGGAAGAGACTAAATACAAGCGATTTATTTTACCACCTTAAATCAAAGAATGTGTTTGAATACCAGCAATGCAGCTAACTGTCAGGTCCAGTTGCAACTCTGTGAATAAAAAGCAGGATTTGACAGAAACATCCATTATATTAAGGTTTTGTGCTTCTATATAGAGACATATTTTCATTTAAGTTTGATTTAACCAGGTGGTCACCACTGAGATTACACCGCTGCCCATCATTACCAGTAATAGGCAGCAACATAAAATATTACATACAAATAAAATGCACACAAGCAAGTTTTAACACATAAAAATAGATACATTCCACTATGTGATTTCATTTCTATGGTAAATTTTATACAAATCATATCATGATATACATCGTCACTGCCACTTATAACATTATATAATGTGATATGAACTTTATGCAATATCCCACATCCGCACAATCCATTAAACTTCATTTCACCATAAGCTAGCGATGGCTGTTAAATATAAACAACGGATATAGTCTGGTCACTTATGGCTGAAGCTAAACTCTTTAGATGTTTAACCTTTATCCATGTTTGGAAGACGAAAGGTCCTGTGCTTCACCCCGAAAACCCAACACCAAAAAAGATGTTAACAGGTAAGAAATATGGTGATTTGAGGGAAGATGAATGGAGAAACAAACCAGAACCTACATGATAAGAATCTGAAGATGAATCAAGTGTGCAGCTCCAAGCATGATGATAATCCCAACCACACAGCCAAAAAAAACTCTTAACTGGCTTCAGAGACAGAAAGTAATACCCAGTAAATCACCTGACTTGTATCAAATTCAAAATCTATGAAGAGAGCTTAAAATGAGAAGGCAACTCCAGAACATTTACAATTTGGAGGCAGTTTGTGGAGAATAATGAGTCAAAAAAAAAATAAAAATCACTTTTGATTTGTCTCCGTTCACGAGACTCCACAACTAAACACTTTTCCACATAGGAAAGCGTTCAATGATGACTCCCAACTCAACTTTTTACCCACAATTCCCATCACTCTGATGTCTTGGTATTACCAAGATTGTGAGAAATTGTTGACCTACGTCACAAAATTTCTCTGCTTCAAAGGTTTCAGGCTCCAATTTGGTGTAGCCATTTTTCCGAGCTGTGAGCGCTATTCCCTATTCCACACGGGTCCAGCACATTTGGATCTTAATATGCAAGGTTCTGGTTTCCACCAGTGGTGGAATGAGTCGGGCACAGCAGCCACATCCAGAGACTGGACTACTGCAGACATGATGAGGTAGGAGTATTGGCACGAAGCCACTTTGGTCAGTCCGGTTTTTATATTTCTCCAGAACCCAGATATGCTCTCAGTGTGATTATGGGTCACCACAGTCTCTCCACAGCTGTGCAGAAGTTTTCTGCTCCTTTAAGGCGAACTGTGAGCTCTCATGATCCACCATTCATGATGGGGATCCTCCAGCATTTTTTATTAATCTCTGCACAGATCATCCCCTCTCTGGCGGACTTTTAATTTCATGGCACGGTCTTAATGTCATGTGAAGGTCATAAGGTCCAAGTCAAGATATTCAACAGAGTTTTTAAATCAGCACTGAATTATGCAGATTCTAAGAAGCAGTTTGATATTTTTTTATAACTTTAGTGTGGTAGATAAAGATTCAAAATGTTTTCAGTGTTTTGGGAATCTTCAAATTGTCCTGTGCACAACATTTTGATTTCAAGGATTAAAACAGAAAATAATGTATGTAATTTAAATAGACAATGTAATGCAGAGATTGATTTTTCATATTTAGTTTGTGTCAAACTTAGTCCAACCTGGTAAATAAGACAAGAAAATACATTTTTCTGACTTTGTGATATGAACTTTATACAATAAAGTTCATATCACTTTATTGTGTTTTTACAGTTTTTGTGCACTGTAAAAACACAAAATCTAACCAAGTATTTTTGGTTTTGTTCTGGTGGAAATATCCTAGTACACTTAAAATAATCTTGTAGTGGAACAAGACGTTTTTCTCATATTGATATTTCACTTATAAAAACATTTTTTTTAATCAGTAGTAAGGAGTTACTGACTTAAAACAATCTCCTATATCTTGCTTCTTTCAAGTATACAAATATTTAGAAACGAGACCAAAAACACTTGGTAATATTTTGTGTTTTTACAGTGTGAAAAAGTAACACGCCTACTTAAATTAACAGAGATCAACCATAACATGTTCACTAAGCTCACTTTTAACAGCCACACCCACATCGGTCAGATCTCCAAAATCAAATAAATAAATCCAATAAATAAATAAATCTCTCAGAATCAGAAACTGATTGACAACATGAAGTAGGCTGGAGGATTTCAGGAAGCAACAAATCATGATGAACTTCAAGAATAGGTGAGAAACAAAGTCATTTTGACATCAAACTGCATATTATTTCTCCACAAAAACAATTTATTTCCCAGGAGTTGATGTTTCAAAATGTTCATTTTAACACATTATATTGCCATCTTATAAATGCTCCAGTCAACAAAAAATGTTATCATGCAAACACAAATGTTTAATTTTTTTTTACAGTTTAAATTATGTTCTAGAAAAATACTTAATATGCAAGCACAATATTATATACCAACTATAAATGTTATATTCTGAAATATATAATCAGCTGTCTCAACTTTTGCCCTACAAACTTTATGTTTGATGCTCATCCAGATTAAATTGTTTGTTTAGAGACTTCGCAAAGTCTCTAAAGCTGAAAAAATGACCTTCATTTACGTCTGCAGATGTTTTCATTTTAAGGAAAGACGCGTCCACCCACCTGCTGAACATACTGAGGCACGTCCTCCACTTTCTCAAAGGAGGATTCGTTTGGAGTGAGCATGAAAAACATGGCCCGGAGACCCCTGGAAACGGAGCCGGACCCCGCCGCTGCAGCCATGGCCGGGACTCTCGTTTACCTGTGCAGGTGTTGCAGCAAACTCTGACCGCCGCGCACACAGCGCTCAACCTCAAGCGCGTCACCTTTTAAAGCTCCTTCTGTTTGTTTTTGGTTAACTTCCGCAGGAGGGACAGTGGGTCAGCTGTGACACGGATCCGGAACCAGCTGCTGAATATAAAGTTCCGAAATAATAAAAAAAATAAAACACTGCGACTGGTTTAAGGCGCCCACTGGGTCCTGCCTCTGCTCTGCCACGTTTTAATCCAGATTTCTCACTTTTACCTTTGGACGCCAGGATTCTTCACTTAAATCACGCTATCAGTTTTATCGCGAGAATCCGCGGTGCAAACTGGCTCCTGTTTGAAGTTTATCTGTGGAAGTTGCCGGAAATGATTGAGCTCTGCAGAAGGGAAGAATCTCACTCCATCTTGTCACATTGCAGCTGTTTGTCACGGTTTTCACGCTTCATGCTGTAAATATGAAACTCGTGAATCACTGACGAAATTCTGAAAGAAAAAAATAAATTCATAAAGTTTCATAATTCAGTGTTTCATAATTCAGTGTTTCTTGTATCGGTATCCAAGCAGGACTTTTTTTGTTATTGTAGATTTTAGCATTGAAAAGTTATTTACAGCTTGTATAACTTTGGATTTGTTTGATTTGTTTGTTAGAGACAGATGTGATTTAATCGATAAAGTGATGTAACCATGATTCAGGTCTGCTCTGTTAGCTGCAGGAGATAAAGTTATGCACATTCAGCTTTAATATCATTAAATGTCACAAGACCGAATATCAACCCACAACTGCAACCAATCAACTGAAGCGGCACAAATCCATACGCTTTTTTTCTCTATAAGGTTTATAGAAACCTTCTGTGGGTTGGAATAGTTCCAGGATTGTATATGAAGCATTCACGCCCTTTTTCACATTTTGTCACATTACAACCAAAACATTCAATGTGTTTTATTGGATTCTTTTGTGGTAGACCAATAAGAGAAACATATAATTGGGAATTTTTCTAAAAATATCAGATGGTTTTAAATGTTCTTGGAGTTAAAAGTCTAAAAGTCATTGAAAAATTGAGAGTGTGGATCTCAGTGTAGCAACAGATATCCTGTGAAGAGAACATAAGTGGACAAAAACGCCCAGTTAGAGTCAGCGGGAAGGTTAATGACGGTTTATATCAGGGCTATGTGAAGGAAGAATCCAGTGCCACTTTTTAATTTATTCAGTTTAGAGTTGAAGAACTATATTGACTCTTAAGTGTGTTTGTAAAATAAACATGTTTCCACCATAATTCACAACTGTTGATGCAAGGAGCGGCCATAATGAAACGACGGAAGAAGCTGGAGCGTCTCCCAGTTCCAACTGGGAGACAACCTCCTGGTTCGGTCCAGTTGATTTCTCCCCCTGGCCAGTTGAAATTACTGACTCTGAATGGATTTGACCAACATCCCTGAGTTGCTTATCAAATCTGTAGATCCCTCCTGGTTTCAGAGACTTAACTTACTCAGCAATCCCAGAACCAAAATTAAACCTTAATTAAGTTCTAAACAGCGTTTAGCTCCCTGAAAACTTCATATGTAAAGAAGAAAGATGGTTTATCTACATCAGGAATGAAAATGTTTTTTGTTTAAAGCAGCTTCTGATCAAAGACTAATTTGAAGAACTTGTTTACACTTGAAATATTTGAATTTTAACATCTGTTTTTCTTTTATGTGGGTACTTTATACTTTATTGTCTTTCTATCTTTCCTTTCTGTAAATCACTGGATGTAAACATGGCAACCTCCACTTTATTTTTAATTTATTCTTCACTTTGAATTTTGTTAAAACTTATGTGAAGTGAATTTAATTCTAATTGAGCTGATTTGAACTTTAAGCACAGCAAAAGGATTAAAACCGGATCATTTGCCTCTTTCCATAACGCCCTGAGATGACTTTCCACTCTTCATAAACAAACCCCTACTTTAACAGGACCATATAGCATAAAATACAGATCCATCATCAAAGCTACCGATTTTAAACGAGTTAAAGAGCGAAAAGTAAAATACATTTTTGTCGCATGTACGTCATGCTCAATTTCACAATAATTTCCACCAACCGACTATCCTTTTAGCCACAAACCAAAGTGGAATGAAGTTGTAGCAGGAAACATTTTGAAATGCTGTCAGTGAATGAAATAAGAGAAATTCCCATTAATTTATTGTTTATTAGCATTCATTATTGTTTATTATTACTATTTATCTGTTTAATATTTTATTCTTTAGCTGTGTGGGGGAAAAAAAGATAAGCGGCCAGATGAGACACAAAATAATTTGTAGCATTTAAACACATTTGCGCACAATGCTGCGGAGTTTAGAGGGAAATTAGCGTTTGCTTGTAAACAGAGCGCATGCGCGCGAAACTTGACAACAGAAAGAGCAATGGCTGCCTGCGTTCGCTGCTGGTTGCCATAGTTACCCGTATTGTATTAATGTTTTAAAGTTCGCTAGCATGTTGTCAGACAGCGGACTACATCTGTTTATCTCAGCGCGGTAAAAACTAGTTATGCTACTTAGTGAATGAGGTGCGTGTTAAGAATGACGAGAGAAAATGATCCCAAACATCAGATATTTACTTGCTAGCAATTTTGATCACGGTAAAAACCGGAATTCGTATTTAGCGTGCAAAAGACAAAAGTATTTCTTAGTTTGTTTACAATGAAGATGTAGCTGCATCCATCAAGGCAGGTCATAAATTGAGCCTTAAAAATAAAAATGCAGCAAACTGAAGGGAAAGTACAGCATCCATGTGCTAAAAATAAAACCTGATAACCGCAGATGCCGCAAAGCTGCGCCAAGCGAAGAGAGGAGATCTGCGCTGGCTGTGAGTTGTAAATGATTTGATTACTGTATTTGTAAATAGTTTATTATTTATCTGTTTAGAATAATTAGAATAGTTAGAATAATGTATTCTCGCCTGCGTTTTGAAGGAGACATGCGCAGTAGAGTGGCTGCTGACTCAGCGTGACGTTGACTGATAAACCCAGAAATTAATCATAACAACGCAAGGCGTTAAAGAAAAAAAATCAAGTAACTTTTAAAAGGAGTAAATTAATATTTCTTCTATCTGTCCTTTTTAATTAATATTCTCAATATACTTATCAGTATTGTGCTATTTCATTAAACCAAGCACAAGCATGAAAAGGCATAAAAAAATTTAAATTCTCAAATCCTAACAAGCCAGTAAAATTTGGAATTTATTCAGTTTTAGTGTTTTTGCTCTTCATAAGGTTAAAGCAGGACGACTGGCCCTTTAAATGCGTTTAAAGGTACACACTAATTCCTCTCGGGATAGACATGCTTAAATTTTTGCTGTAAAGACGGCAGCTGACAGTCAGGAGTTGAGGGCTGCAGTAGAAACAAGAGCACATTTGTGTGCGGTTACAAATACTGTTTGTTCAAATTTAAAGCTGAATGGAAAAACAGGGAAGCCCTCGACACTTGTGAATAATCTGCAGTGGTAACGCAGAAAGAAAGAAAGAAAGCTGGATCCAATTCAGGATCAGTGAGTTATGCCTGCAGGGGCTGGAAGGAAAAAAATTATAAACCTCAAATACCGTGTGAGGTGCCTCTAAGACAAATTAGCATGCACAATCACAACGTGGTGAAAGATGAGATCAAGACACTAAATTATTTTCAACTGGATTTGGTAACCGGATCCCATCCTTTGTGGGTTCTGTGGAGTCTTGGCAGGAGTCCCCGGCACCGGCCCTCGGGCGAAGGTGAATTTAACATGCGCCCACATCGCCAGCTTTCTGCACTCCTCTGCAGTGTTTAATTTATTTCAGCCTCACTTGGTGGAATCCATCAGACGGGATGAAGGACGAAAAGCTGCAGAAATGGTGGAGGGGGAGGAAAAATAAGCTTTTTTCAAGAAACTTCATTAACCACTCTTAAAAGTTTTATTCAATTTGCAACTGTCCCCTGCTTCAGGTTTCAAATCAATTGCAAAAAAACAAGAGAAAAAGTCATCTCCAGGCAGAAAAACGCCAGCTAACGAGCCGTCAGTGTGCATTACTGCATGAGCTGAACAGTCTGGGTATAGATAGGCTTATTGTTATGGTAAGTCAAGACTAACAGTTATTTACAGATCACTCTTATTTGCAAGGCAGATCAGATTTCCTGGCACCTGGTTGAGTCAAACACTTAATTACAGCATAATTTACATTTTAAACAGTAGGAACCAATCGAGGCGCAGACTTAAGGTTCAACAGTGCAAATCAAAGCTTCAGGCTGCTCCTGCAAAGAGACAAAACATGGAATGTTAACAGTTTATTTTTTACTTTTTAGTCAATTTCCATAATCAAGACGCAGCGAAGTGAAACGGTATTTGTCTCCATAGAGATTTCTTCTTTTTTTGTCACACCTAAAGCTTTCAAATCATACAACTAGTGCTTATGTCAAAGAACATGCATGAATTTATGTATTAAACTGAAAAAAAAATAATAAGTCCACGTCATTCTCAGTAATACTTCAACAATGAAATGATTTATCAAAATCTTTGGACATTACTTGAAATAGGCCAAAAGTCTAAATAAATTTAAGACTAAGGAAAAATCACTGACATTTATCTATTGGTAAAGAGTTAGAAACCCTTTTCAAACATGGTGGTTGTGTGATTATCTGGGGCTTTTATGATCTGAAATATAGAATCAAATCCACATCTGAAGGCTTCAAAAAAAACAAGATGAAGATTGTGGAGTGGCCTAGTCAAATTCTGGACTGGTCTGGATGCTGGTTAGACTTGAAGACAATCAATGTTTCTGGAATAAGTGAGAAAAAATTCGGCCACAATTTTTTGGACGCAAATGCTGGATGCTTGTAGAGCATTTCCCCCTAAATAAACCATAAATGTAAATAAATATGTATATATTTTATTATTTACCGAGGTTATCTTTGACATTGAAAAAAAAATCTGATTTATGTGTGACAAAAAAACAACAACTAAAAACAAGAAATCTGCAAAGGTTCAAATACTTATTCAAAGCACTGCATTTTGCCCCCTTTTTTTTGTCATTTATCAATAAAAACTTTCATCGAATGTCCTCAGTTCTTCAAATTTACACGATGCCTGCAGCTATTTTTTATTTCACTCCTCTGCGTTTGTACACTCGTTTAGCGTCGTCGTGTGACGGTGGCGGCTCATCCAACAGCAGTTCCCTCTCAGGAAGCTCCCGAGGCGGCCATCATAAGTGAGCGTGTTCGGAGCTCTGGTCGCTGTCGTGACTGTCCTCGTTGGCTAAGGAGTCCGTCGAGTGATGCAGCGCCGCGATGCCGGAGAACTCCGACGGCAGAAGCGTCCCTTTTTTCACGTTCACCAGTTCCTTCTCGCGGGCTGCCGCCCCCTGCTGGCCGCCCTTCACTCTTTTCCACTTCATCCTCCGGTTCTGGAACCACACCTTCACCTGCAAAGGGAAGGAAAGGGTTAAAGCCATGATCAGCAGCGGGATCTAGTTTTAAATTGTATGGTTTTGTTTTTATTTTTATTATGTTGTGTTTTAATGTACAGCACTTTGTGTCGGCTGTTTTAAAGCGCTTTATGAATAAAGTTGGGCTGCACAGTGTTGGTAGAGCTGTTGCCTTGCAGCAAGAAGGTTCTGGGCTCGATTCCCGGCCCCGGTCCTCCTGCATGGAGTTTGCATGTTCTCCCTGTACATGGTGGGCCCCCTCCGGGTACTCCAGTTTCCTCCCACAGTCCAAAAACATGACTGTCAGATTAATTGGTCTATCTAAATTGTCGTGTGTGTGTGTGTGTGTGTGTGTGTGTGTGTGTGTGTGTGTGTGTGTGTGTGTGTGTGTGTGTGTGTGTGCATGGTTGTTTGTCCTGTGTTGCCCTGCAACAGACTGGTGACCTGTCCAGGGTGACCCTGTCTCTCCCCCAGAACGTCAGCTGGAGAGGCACCAGCACCTCCTGACCCCACCAAGGGACAAGGGTGTAAGACAATGGATGGATAAATAAAGTTGGTATGGTAGGAGAATCCTCCATTAGAGCTACTGCCATGCTACACGTATTAAAGTTTTTGTAGGTGAAAAAAGAGGAGTGCATTTTCACCCCGCAGCCCCCAAAAAAATTCAGAAATGAGAAAATTTCTGAGTTTCAAAAGTTGAAAATTTGCTTTAAAAACATTTAATTTTAGATTAATCTTAGAAAATTTCTAATAATAATAATAACAATTCTGAGTTTGAAAAGTCTAAAATTTGATAGAAAAAACTGTTGAGATTATTCTTAAAAATGTTCTACAAAAACAAGGACATTTATGAGCTCCACATGTCAAACATGTGCTAGATAAAACCCCTCAAATGTTGAGATCAGTCTCAGACATTTTCTGGAAAGAAAACAAAAACATTTCTGAGTTTGAAAAG
This sequence comes from Poecilia picta, assembly GCA_033032245.1. Lineage (NCBI taxonomy): Eukaryota > Metazoa > Chordata > Actinopteri > Cyprinodontiformes > Poeciliidae > Poecilia > Poecilia picta. The sequence goes on along the minus strand of CM065368.1, from coordinate 6,201,302 downwards.
TGCAAAATTTGATAGAAAAAACTCTGAAATTTTGAGATTAATCAGAAATTTTCTAAAAGAAAAAAAAATAAGAAGACAAGGACATTTGTGAGCTTGAAAATGTGAAAACTTTTTAGAAATTTTCAAAAAGTTTGAGATTAATCTCATAATTTGTCTAGTAAAGTTGAAAAATTAAACTTTTTTCCAGCCGATTTTCAACTTGAGAAAAATCAGAAATTTTCTTGTTTTTCCAGAAACCCCCTGAAATTAACCTCAAAATTTCTGAAAATGTTCTAGCAAATTTTTGACTTTTCAATCTAAAAAAATGAAATGAAATGTGGTTGAGTTTTCTGGCGGAAATTTATACCCCCTTTTTTCTTTCCTCATCTAGAATAATCCAAATACACCAGCGCAATTTCTCGTCTCCAACTGGTGAATAATAAATAAAAATAAATCTCCCTTTCTGTTGTAGGGTTTTACAGATGATACCAGGATGAACCAAAATAATAAAAAGATAAGTTTTACAATTTACTTTCAAGTGTGCAAGACAAGGTATCATCAATATTGTTAAGTTAAAAACAAGCAAACATGTAAACGTTTTCCATGAAAAACAAAGTGATAAATTACCTAGCAGTACAACATTTAGTATGAATAACTTGTTTTCTGTATGACCTTTCATACCTGTCCTTCAATGTGTTTGCACATTAATAAACATTTCTGTAAATATTCCAGTTTAGTCAAATAGGCTAATTGTCAGCTGACATGAGAAAACAATGAGCGTGAAATAAAAAAGGAGTGAATGATCACACACTCGACCATCACAGAGGTTTGCAGAGTTTTGCTCCTTTCAGGTCAAATCGCTGAAGTTTGGATGTGATTAGAAAACCTTGATTTCTTTCTTTGTAGGGAAGATTTGAAGAAATTCTCCTGCAGTTCGAAGGCCTCACTCCTGACCTGGCGAGGAGTTCAGGGTCGGCTCGGAACGGCAGCATCCTCTGGTCCGACAGCTACAAAACAAACCCAGTTCCCTGTTCTGCCTGACGACGGTGCCGGTCCAAATGGGTCTGTTCTGTCCAAAGCACATTCCTTCTGAGGTCTATTGGTTCTTTTTTAATTGTCCTGTCAGGAACTTTAACATCGATCATCTGAATTTTTGAGGCCTGTAGAGAAGGAAATGACGCTCCTGGGTTTTTGCCACTTCTCTCAGGATTGTACGATCTCAGCTTGTGAAGAACATTTGTCGCTTAAAAAAATACTTTTATGTCTATTTGAGGTTACCTTTGACCTCTTAACCCTTCCCAGATTGATGGGGATGCAGCATGTTTCATTTTCACATCTGCCTTGCATTTTTTATTTAAAAGGTTTTGTTTTTATAGCCTCTAGATGCAATCATCAAATTTCTCCAAAACTTGACAGCATGAATCAAACCTTGTGACCAATTGATTTTATTACCAAGCTGTTACATTGGATTTTTTTTTTTTGCAATTTCTCTGAGCTTCAGTGTCTGAATTGGCAAACCACATGAACTGATCAGAAATATTTTCCTTCCAGATAAAAATTTTCCCTGCAGAACAATTTAATCTGAGACGACCTCATGACCTCATAGCCCTTCCTAAATTGATCTTTAATTTTGAAAGTGATCAGATTTCTCCAAAACACCCTGTCCAGCATGAATCAAACCACTGGGCCAACCAATTTAATTGCTAAGCTTTACGACGAGCCCCACATCCTGAGAAGAACCTGTTGGGTTTTTGGCAATTTCTCTGAGCTTCACTGTCTGAATTGGCAAACCACATGAACTGATCAGAAATATTTTCCTTTCAGATAAAAATTTTCCCTGCAGAACAATATAATCTGAGACGACCTCATGACCTTATAACCCTTCCAAGATTGATGAATAGCAGCAGTTGCTTCTCTGATCTGGACGTTACTCAGCAGAAAACTGATTTTATCAACATATATGATGATCAACTAACAACTGCAAACATACATAATTTGTAGGGCTGTATAATAATATCGACATCGTGATATATATCGAAATTTTCTTTCCTAGAAAAAAATCGATATTCATCTGCAAGTATCGTAACATCCAACTGTCACCTTGTTCACTCACTGCTTGCTTTGCCGGGAGAGTGATCAGGCCATCAGGCTTAGAGTGATTCCTTCAGATGTTCAGGTTTAAAAGGTATCAAACTATTCACACAGGAACTTGGTTCACTTTATTTACTTTACTAATGGATGTCAGCTACAGTTTGGACTGTTTCAACTAAAAGAAACATGTTTTCTCACCACTTCTTTGATTCATTTTGTCCAGCTGTCCACTTTAAGTCTGTGTCCAACCAGAGCCAGGTATTGTGTAGTTGGAGCTTTAATCAGTTTTCAGTTAAATTAATTCAATCCAACTTTATAACAGTCACAAAATGTCACCAAAATCACTCTGTCCCTCTAAAATCTTTCAGAAAATTGCAAGTGTATTGAATTGTATCGTCTGCTAAATATCGCAATATATATCGTATCGTGGGCAGAATATCGTGTATTGTATCGTATCGTGAGATTATTGCATCACTACAGCCCTAATAATTTGCACAACCATTTTGTTTTTGTTGTTTAAATAACGATAATTCTGATTCGTTTGCGTCTTTTCTTTGATTTAAGCTTGTGAGGCGTTGGGATTGAACGGGGTGTACTTTCTTTACCAGATGCCTTTATATGTGGACATGCGGCTCCACCTGCCACGGGGCGTCTACCTGCTTTTCGCCGACTCAACAGTCTCTCCCGTATTTGATGATTAAGCTGTTGCTTAAAACGGTTTACACATCGAGCTGCAGAGAGCCGCCTCCGGGCCCCGGAGGGCGGGAGGAGAGTCCCCTTTGACACAGGGGGAGGTGGGTTTATTTTAGGGGAGAGGAGGCATCACATGGTCAGGAAGTGAGCCGACAACGCAAACGTTTGTCTTGAACAGGCGGGGTGCCGAGTGTCTGAGCGGATTCTTTACAGGCCTGAGGCGGCGACACGTTTCTGGCTCTGATGTCACACAAACCCGTCGCTCTCGAAGCAAACTGGGGAAATTCAGATTCACGTGTATACGATGACGTCAATCTGCTTCAAAAACTCAGAGGTCTGTGGACCAAAAATGAGCCACTGAACTCATTTAAGCAACATAAAATCTACCAGTAAAAACAGCACAGCCTGAGCAGAGAGGCAGAAATTAAATAAGCTGCTCTAATTTTATTTTAATAGGAGTAATAGGTTTTAGATTTTAGTACTAAAGTGGTAATATTACAAGAGTTAGGTTGGATTTTCTGTTAACGTCTGCCAGGGTCTAAAACGGTCAGACTTCCACCATGCGAGATGTTTCTGCTTTCTGACGCCTCTTCAAAAATAATCCAGCTTTCACAGCCTCCAAACACATTAAAAATCCATCGAATTTCTCCAGACGGCTCACGCAGCGTAAATCAGGCCAACCAGTTCTACTGCCAGCATTTACCTCAGAGTCCCCTGCTGCGTGCGCTCACACACAGGCAACGTATGGCGCAATATGCATGCACATTTTGATGCCACTGCAAGATTAATAGCAACAATGTGGGAGAGCGTGGCAGGATGGCAAACTCTGTGCCCTCAGCTCGCACACTGGCTGAATCGGAGTTTTCTTTCTTCTCGGCTTCTGAGTCTTTGTAATTTGAACCGTCAGGGGAGCGTTACTTCAAAACTTTATGAAGCATGTGACGTTTTCCAAGCTGGACTTTGCAGGTGTCTTTACAGAGCTTTGCTTTACTTTGAAAATCCCTTAAAACCTGCCAGAAAAGACGGATTTTTCTGAGTCATGATCTGAAAATCTTGAATCTGCACAGCGACCTTATGCTTATAGTACCCAAGAACTAAATGAAGAAAAGGAAGTGATAAACAGAGCTTCTCTAATTTTATTTTCTTTCCCTCATTGGACATTTTATTTAATAAAATTTGGAAACTTACATCTATATTTATTCTTATTTGTCTTGTTTTAAGAGTAGTTCGACATGAAAAGCAGATTTCATCCTATCATTGGTTGAGAAATTTTGCTAATTCTAGCTAAAAGGTTCACATTTAGTGGAAATACAAATAATTTTAATTTGAAAAGTGTTTTGCTTTTTAAAAAATTTCAAATTCTTCCACATTGAATCTTAGTTTTGATTCTGGTGCATTAATATCACTTTAGACAAGTTAGATACGTATTTTAGCCTCACATTTTGAAGACAGATTCTTTTTCTTTCCTTCCTTCTTGGTATCCAAACATTCATTTTTGGTTTTTTAGCTGCCGGATCTTTATTTTTACCTCCTCGTTGATATGAAACACTTTCCGTCACTGACTAACTTTCAGTCGTCCAGGATCATGTCTGATGCTTCTGTAGAAACGTTTTTGGAAATACACATGCAGATGCATCTGTAGTTTCTTTGGCTAATCATCAAACATCCTTCTGCCTGTCTGAAATAAGGGATACATTTTCTTTTTAGCGTTCAGTCCAGGTGGAGTTCACCGCACAAATGTCATTGTAACAGAGAGAAAACTAGAGAGGACCTGCCAGTTTTAGTAAATTTTAGTGTTTTTTAAGACTTCTATTGTTTAATTTTAACACTAAAGTTGGATTAAGCTTTTTAAATATTAAGTATTATTCCATCTCAGAGTGTTCTGAGGACTTTGCTTGTTATAGCTAACTATAAAGTTGTTAAACGTCCTGCATGCAAAGGAAAGCAGCAAGAATGTTTTTGATTTTTAATTCCCAAAACATAAATTAACCCTTTTTCAAGAGTACGAACGGACATATTTTTTAAAAAAATGCAAAAGAAGGACTGAACAAATGAATCAACAATTTAAGATAAGACAAAATTTAGTTTATATATGGAAATATGGCCTGGAGCTGATTTTTAAATATATATTTAAAATGTAGATTGTGGAGTTTTAAACTTTCTAACAGGAAACATTAAATAGGCTGCCTTACTAATGAGGAAGAACCATACAAACCAAGAAACTCACAACAAACAAAACTGCATGTTTCAGCTCATTTCCTGTTAACCTTGTACAAAATGTCCAACGGAGACACAAAATCTTTCCTTGCTTCAAAATAACTGAGCTCTGATTGTTTCCCCCTTGCTCACCAGCTTGACCTCTTCTTTATCACACAGTGACATTTATTTAGTGCCTGTTGGGAGCAAAACATTTAATGGTGTTTGTTATTAAATGTCTATCAGGCAAAGATCAACAGGCCCTGAGACAGAAGGAAAAACTGATGAGGATTAAAGATGCAGATTTTTAAGAACGTTCCAGAGATTTTCTACTTCTGATCATCTATAAAAATATAAATTGATAAATAGTCTACATAGAAGCTGACTAAGTAGCCAGTTTGGACGAAACAATCTTTAAAATAAATTGGTAATTTATTTTCTAGAAACTACTACACCTGTTAAATTTACAACATTTCTCCTTAGAAATAATGAATAAAATCTGGTTTAAGATACGACTCCAGCAACCAGAGCTGGTCGTCTAATTTATGCGGTCCGTTGCCATGGTTACTCTACATACTGCTGATAATAAAAAAGTGAAGGTGCTGCGTGCCATTATTACCATTAACTGTTGCATTGGTTTGGTGTGGAGAGCTTCACATAGTAGCTTAATCCACACAGTTTACACTGAAAGGGAGAAATGTGCCAGAGTGGAGTTTGGTCTCTTCTAACCTACATAGAGAAACAGACAAAGATGCTGTCACTGAACCAAAGGTCCTGTGCTCCAGTTTTTGAGATTAATCTGAATATTTTAGACATTTTCCTCCTGAATAAATGCGTTTTGATGCCGTGCTAAACCTAAAGTTTGAAAAACACCAGCAAAGATGTTGGCCACTGCTTGAAGAATTCACTTTTGGAGTAATTAGGAATAATCCAAAAATATAAAGAAGGATGATCTAAAGGAAATGGTGTCAAACTCTTTTTTATTTTGGGTCATATCGAGACTCTAAATACCAAATGTCTCAATAAAACCCACTAAAAAACTGTTAAAATATTAATAAGTAGCTGTATTTGCAGTTGATGGGTAATTTTTAAAAATTAAATTCAAAATTCAGCAGTTCACAACTGGCCACATAAAAATCTATGGTGGGCCAGTGTTGGCCCCCGAACCTCGAGTTTGACACACGTGATCCAAAGGAACCAATATCCAGATCGTTTCCACCAGTTTAGACTGGATTACATGACATAAAGTCAAAGCAAACATGTTTACCTTTTAGATTTGCCTCCAAGGCGTCAACTAAAAACTCCTGATGATTTTTACGTTGGATCTGCGGCCCGTCTAACCACCAAAATCACTGGCGGCGCGTCAACTAGGTGTGAGTTACGGCTTCCCAAAGGGTGTCGCAGAACGACAAGCCGCGCGCCGCTTCCTTCCTCCAACCGTTTGTCTCCTGTTATTTATTTCACCTGCCTGCGGTTTACAGCGAGCGGCCCGGGAAGCGGCTTGCTAGACAGCACTTCCTTCAACCTCGTCTGCAGCCCGCCTGAAAGAATAGACGGGAACATCTGGAATATGATCGTCCAATGACGCAGCCACATCTGGAGCGCAATGAGAGTTACCAAAACACAGTAGCGAGTGAGAAGCCTTCCTCTAGTCCTGAGAGCGCCTCTGTTTTCACAACATGGCATTAATGTGCTAATGGAGGGTTCGGAAACGGCTGAGAGCGGGGGGACGTACTTGTCTCTCGGTGAGGTCGAGGTTCACGGCGATCTCGTAGCGCCTTAGCCGGGTCAGGTAGTTGTGGTGGGCGAACTCGGCCTCCAGCTCGCGGATTTGCTCCTTGGTGAACGCCGTCCTCTCCTTCCTGGGCTTGCTGCTCACGTCTGGCTTGTAGTTCCCGTCCTGGGACTCTGAAATCAAACACCACACCAGGGTTTCTCTTAAGCTCGGGGCAGAAAGTGAAAACGAAGACAGGTGCAAGAGAAAAAGGTGAGGGCTGTCTGTCAAGCTCAGCTGTCCGGTTGTTGTTTGTAAAGCTTCAAAGTGGATGGAAGGACTTGCTTTTATTTCCTGAAGTTTATCAGAAGAACTAAACAGGAAACGTTACTTCCAGACTCTCTGTTTGCTTTCTTTATAGATTTGTTTTGAAAGTTGTTCACAATCAGCGAAAGAATGAGTCCCCTAAGAACACAAGAACTCTGAAGTAAGGCCTGAATTTAATACAAGAAAAACAAATTGCTCACTTGCATGAGACATAAAGGAAAAACTTTAATATCCAACATCGTTTGAGTTCGGCACAGCTGCTTTTCTTTGCTCATGCACTTCAAAATGAGCTCCAAATTGTTAATTTGCCTTTCAAATCTTCCCTGTTTTATAGCGTTTTCTGCGGCTTCGCTGGACTCGCTTCACATGCACATACCAGTCTTAAAGGAAGCAACGATCACCACGGAAACTCAGCAGCGGTTCGGTTCTGCAGCGTGCATTAATCCAACAGGTCTGCGTCAAGCTAAACTGTAAATAGTCCTGCAGACGCATCTAAGGTTTCTCCTCGTCCAGACGAAGGGAGGCCTGTTGGTTCTGTCTCTCTGTCTAATTAGAAGAACGGCTTTTACATGCCACCTAAACATCCAGAGGGAGAGATGCAGCGGGCCGACCGAGAAGCCAAGACAAACAAACACAGACGTAAACTGCAAGAATTCCCACATAAATTTTGTAAAATTAAACATGGTATTGCTTGTCCCCGCAGCTCGTGCCTGGCTCCCCTCTGACCCGGCTTTCCCCTCCCTGTAATTTTAAACCGAGCAGCAAGTTGCCGATCCTGAAGCGGGGCCTTCAGACAATCTGACCTGCTGCCTTTCCTTTACACAGACATTGCGTAAAAGAAGGGGGGGGGAAGAATAAAATGAAAGGAGAAGACAGACAGCCGCTTTAGAGCAGGCGGGCCTGCAGTTAAAACGAGCAGGGGAGCTTTTATGGCACCGCCGCTGCACCACACCAATTAGGTCCCCGCTGTAACTTTCATCTGTCCACAAAAAAGGAGGAATAATGCAGGCAAAGCACACACACCCAGACGGGGCATGTCGTTTGAGGCTGCCAAATGAACCTGGCAAAGTTCAGCAGGGATCCACAGGGGAAACGACAGACGAATAGATCCTCGAAAGTAGAACCCTCTGCTTGTGTTTTTGTGTTTTTTAAATTTATTTTGTTCTCAAATTCAAGCAGACCGAACTCAAAGCGGCTTTGAGAAGATTCCTACTCGTCATTCCTGCTTTTGTAGACAACAATGCCTCAACAAATTAAAGCCATTCCATTGTTCCACTCTGAAAATGTGGTATTTTTTTAAAGGACAACCACTCCCTTGACAGCACTATAAACCGAGGATAGACACCCGAAACCTCGCATGCCCAAGAAAAAGAAATGAGCAGGTTGCCCTGAAACCAGACACCCTGACTCATCTCATTAGCTCAGCCTGCAGCCGAGCTCGAGGAAACAGCCTCAACTGGGTACCGGCAGCAGAAAACCCGTTCAGATCGGGGAGGGGAATGAATTATCGGGTTTGGTTTTCATTTCTGCATCTAAATTCAAGTTTCCCCTGCAGCTCCTGGTCCAGATGCTGAAACCCAATCAGAGCTGCATCTCATGCGAAAGGCAGTGGCCTGATATTTAGACAGCTGACTGAGGCGGCGGCACGGCCAGCCTCCATAATCAGGGTGATTGGTTGAACGGCGGCGAGGACGCGCCGCTCCTCTCAGGCTGCGGGGGAAAGCAGGACCTGGAAGGAAGCAGAAGCTCGGTTTTCGAAGCGGCGGAGGAAAATCCGAGGTAGTTTGTGGAATTAGTGGATTAAACATGTGATTGCACCACTTTCCGTGAGGATAGCAGAGACAAGCAGGACAATCACTCAGCAGGAGACAAGCAAAACGATGAGCTTGGGTTGCATGATCGAGCCATTTTTCCTTGCGCTGCAGTGAATTGTTGGATAAATTCAAAATCTAATTGTTCCCAGTTGTTTTGTTTTCAGGCCTGTTCAAATAAAACCAGTCAGAAAATGCAGAAAAAAATATAGAGAAAACAAGCTTTATAAATTAGATTGTGTTGTGGCATACTGGTAATAAAGGAGCTGGTTTGTTGGTTTCATGATTGCGATTATTTTGTGCAGCCCATTTGATGATACAGTGAAGTGAAGTGAAGAGACACATTTATTGCCAATAATCAAACTCAGATTAACATTTTGTTGTTTTCACAATAAAATCCCACAAAATGTCCTGATAACATTTTAGTCTCCAGCCAAGTTCGCCTGCAATTTGAGCAAAAACATCAGACAAAAATCAGTGGTTTAGACAATAAACACGCCTTCCAAAAGGATTGCAGCGGATCAGTTTTGAGGATTTCAGTGTTTAACAGGACAGAAGGAGCAGGGAGGAGTCGATTCCCTGAAGCTCTGACTAACATCACGTTCCCAGCAAGCGGCTCGGCGAAAGGGACCTGACCGTTTGTCATCATAATGATTGATTATCGTGGTGGGAAAAGATCTGCAGGTCCTCCAGGTGAAATTTAGATAAAACTGGTTCAAGTTTATCCAAAATAAAAAAGAGTTGAACATGTTGGTTTGTTTTAAAAAGCTTGTATAAACAGATGATTGCAAATTGATTTAAGTAAATTAGTTCATGAAAATTTCCCTGCTTTTAAAAAATATTAATTTAAAACATGTATTAAATATGACATTAAAAGGGGAATATTTAAGATACATTTTCAAATAAATCTTTTTTTTTTTTTAAATAGTCCCTCCAACTGTCTAGAATTTCCTGGACTATTGTATATTTTTAAGAAACGCCCCAAACTGTGATTTATATTAACCACAAGATTTAAACAGGAAAAGCAGGAAAAGTCTGCATCTGCCGGGCGTTTAGTGCGGCACGAGGCGCCGCTGCTGCCCTTTTACAATCCATGACATCAATTCTTTACTGTGCACCTCATTTTCTGAAGAGTGTCGCAACAAACCAGATGTGATTTTTTTTTAAAAGCAAAACACGGCGGCGGTAGTAAGAAGTGCCTCTGCAGTTGCGATATGGCCTTTTGCCCCACGCTTCGGTGCGCCTGCAGCCTGAATCAGCCAACACCTACAAACTGCTTCTCAGACACGCTTTTTGTTTTTCTATCTGAGCTGAATAGCTCCCAACAGCTGAGCTGTTGAGTGATCCTGACTGACGCATACAGATGTTTGTGGTATCCTGGAGCTCTGGCTGGAAAAAGCTGATATTTATGTAAAAGCATTTCCCTTTCAAAAAGATCTCCAAAGAATTTCGACTTCAGTCTTTTTGTTTCTCAATGTGTCGAAGCGGATTATTTTCCCCAGCAGACGTGTGGGAATGAGAAGAAATTACTCCAGTTTGCTTCCTTTTCTCCCCAGAATTCATCTTACCTGAGCTGTCGCTTTTCCTCTTGCCGTTCCTCTTCTCCGCCTCAGCGGGTGACAGAGTCTGCCTGCCGAAGTCTGCAGGCACACAGGAAGCCCCCGTCGGGGTGCTGCCGCTGCCCAGAGTCGGGGTGCTGGCGCACATGCTGGGTGGCCCAGGGTGGCCCAGGTCCGGCGCCGTGGGCCCGTTCTCGTGGGACGACAGGGAATGCGGGTGGCAAAGGCCGTGGCGTGAGCCGCCGCCGCCGCCAGGTGACGGCATCTGTGGGATGTGCCAAGATCCGTGGTGCTGAGGCTGGTGGTGATGCTGCTGGGAGGGCAGGTGGCTCCGGTGGTGGTGGTGCTGGCCGGGAAACAGGCCGTCGTCGCCCGAGTAGCCGGAGATGATGCACGGGGACGGCGAGGACGTGGAGGAGGAGGACGAGGAAGAGGCCAGGTCGGGGTAGGAGATGTGATCCGAGCGTCCGTGGAGAGTCAGGGGGGACTGGGTGAAGGCGGGATGTAGGGCCTGCGCCGGGGCGTGGGGGCTGCGCAGGCAGCCGAACAGCGTGTGATCCATGGAGCCCAAACACACACGCGGCCCTCCAGTGAGGCCGGGATGAGCGAAGTCACGAAAACCAACCCAAAAGAAAAAAAAAGGAACGATCACAAGCACATATCCAGGTTACTTCCCCAAAACTTTTCCTTTAAGCTGAAACAAAAAAGGAAAAAAAAATGAGAAATGAAATAGTCAGAAAGCAAAAGGGGTTGAGAAATGGGCGTCCTGTGGTAATCCAGAGCATGCGGCTGGTTGGCAGGCTGTGCAGGATAAACAGAGAGCCCAGGACAAGCTGCAGCAGAGCTTCTCAGATGTCAGGAGGAACAGAGGACTGGAGCTCGAGGCTGGAAGCACAGGAGGTTCCTAGGAGCTGCAGAACGAGGGGAGTCAAGGAAGGGGATGTTATAAATAGGGTGTAATGTGAGAGGGAGGCTGGGTCACAGGCTGCATAGGCTCCACTGACCACATATATATGATCATCCTCCAAAAAGCACAGCACAATAAATCTGCACTATTAAAAAGGCTGATCTTTAGGAAAGAAAGGCATTTTAATCTGGACTCGGATTTGACCTCTGGTGCCCACCTTTTTGTTTTTTTAACTTCCTCTTTAGGAAAACGGCGTTAGTGCTTGGTGGGTGGGGCGGAGGGGAAGGGAGGTCGCATGAGGGGAAGTGGGAGATGGAAGGGAGAGGTGTCAAAGGTTAACCCAGCATGTTACCCTGCGTTTGTCAGCATGGACTCAAACCAGAACCTAACTGTCCTCGGGTCACGCTCAGATCGCCGTAATGCTTCCTGGTTTCTTTAACGTTTTTTTAATGATGTTTTGCTAATTGTGGCGTTTGGTTTCTGCTCTCATTTTGCTTCAGATCACATCTGCATGACATCTTGCAGATCATGTGTTTATTATTCACCATGAATAGGGAACAAACTGCTAGAAAACTGGGAAACTGCTGAAACACTGAGGATAAAAACTTAGCCATAGTGGATTTGATTCCTGGAACATTGATCAATATGTCAGCTGTATATTTGGTTATTGATTTTGTTGACAGTATGAGACAAAATGTAATGTTTTTGCTCATTTCATAATTGGTTAGTGTAAGTTTTTATGATGTAAAGTACTTTGAACTACTTGTTGCTGAAATGTGTTTTACAGATAAACTTGACTTTGACTTTATTCCTTCATTCCTCTACTCTTCAGTTATTAACGTTCCAAATAACCTAAAATGACCTGAGGCGTACCTCAAGGTTTCATATCACGCACAATTTTTCTTCCAATTTTTAATCACTTATTGTCTGAAGTTATTTACAATTTCGCTTAATTACATAGAAATTACTGCGTTAAAAATACCAATGCAGTTATTTTCTTTCTTTCTTGGCACATCGAGGGTTAGTTTTTGCTTCAACGAATGATCTATTGGGCCTGGAAAAGACTGTTGTTGTGTCCAGTTGTATAAAAAAGGAATTGGCCCATCAGCGAAGCTTTTCTCACCTAAAGTACCATCTCAATGCTAAACATAGTGCAGCAGCAGCAGCAGCACAGACAATGACGATGCCCACGTTTCTAAAGAAGGATTTTTATAATGGACATTTTATGAATGATCAAGTTTTCTTGAAAACTGATTGGGTGAAACAGAACTTTGCCCCAAACTGACGGTTGAATAACCAAAATAACAGATTAAAAACAATAAAAATACATTGGTTGTTCAGCATGTATGCAATAATTCAGAAGCTTTATGATGCTAATTAGCAACATTAGGGATTAAAGTTAATTTTCACATCCCTGGTATTTAGATTATTGTTTTGATACTGAAATTGAAATTAATTTGGGGCACTGGGTGGCTCAGCTGGCGTCACATATGTTTTTTAGAGCCTATATTTTTTAAGGAATCTGCTTTATGCTGATGACACTGAGATTTACTTAGAAGTTGTAGCTTTCAAATACAAAAATGTTTGACTGGTTTTGGTAAAGATTGCTCTGCCTTCAAAATAAAAGTTAATTTTTGGGAAACAGCTTCTTAAATGTCCAATTTTTTATTTTTTGTTCTCCTGTTTAATTCACCTGAGTTGTTTTGTAGTTTTTTTTTTCTTTTTTTGCTTTATTCAAGCTGATTGTGTTGTATTTTAAACATCCATTCATGCACTGCATCCATTTTATCCTGTTGAATTAGTTTTCCGGGAGTCAGTAAGCAGAAGGAAGAGTACTTTAAGATTTATGTTTTTGCCACCTGGAGAAAAAAAAACATTCGTTTTTATTTATAAATATTCTTCTTAAGTAAGATCAGATGGAGTTTTATTGCTGCTGCTTCATTTTGAACCAGTTTTCTTCATTTACTTTTAAAAAGCTCAATTTCTTAAAAGTTCATAACCGATATTTATTTGCATTAAAGTGAAAGTGGTGTGATTTTATGCTTCTTAGATATTTAGATACATTTTCATCCTGTATTAAAAACATTTAACATGACAGAAATATTCTTTCAAATCTTGCAATTTAAAATCAAGATTGTCTGTGGCGTTTTGCACCGAACTAAATAAATTTGTGCTCCAGAATAGATAAAAGAAATAGTAACTTTACAGCTGCCTCAGAAACTTTGCAGCTCAGTCAGATTTTACAGGGGGAACAGTCACAATACGGCCACATTCTGGGGATCCAGCTGGACGTCGCAGGCTGTGCCACAGAGTCTGTGGGCCGCCTGAGAAAGGAAATTAATTCCTCTTTGAGAGAAAATTACTTTAGCAGATAGCATGGCGGAGGCAGGCAGTAACTTTGCCGCTGCCGGCGTCCCCCCGCTGCCCCCTCCAGTCCCTCCAAGGCTTCAGCAGGCAGCAGAAGCAGAGCAGCAGAGGAAAAGCACCTTATGGTGAGTGAGTGTCAAACTCTTCTACTGTTTATCTTGCAAATTAAGGCTATTAGCAGGTTAGTCCAGGCTATATATTTGAGCAGGTATTAATGCACACGTGTTTTCAATCTTGTAGCTGGTCTTGAAGCACTGACGGCCCGTGGCGTGGGTGTTTCCCCTCAGTCTCTACCTCGTCGTGGGTCCAAAATATTCCACCGTCTGGCTGTTTTTATTAATTAAGTTAAAAATACACCCATCATTTTGACCAGACCTGAAAGTCTTTGTTTTATTTTTTAAATATATGTTGAGATATTTACAGCACTGTTAAACATCTTCTGTCTCTGAAGTCAAATGGTGGAGTTTATGAGCTGTTGACACCTAAATTAATCAATTTTCTCAGTTTTGTTTTGTGAAAAGTGAGATTTGTGCTTTGCAAACACAAATGCAGGAGGAAAACGAGGGATAAAAGAGTTTCCCCTGGGTTTGTGGTTGTGATGAGCTCAACGCTGCGATGGCTGGTGGCAACTTTTCTTCCACAGTCAACAGAATCCCATAGGAAGGTGTGTTGCTAAAACCTGTGGCTGTCAGTCACAACTGCAGGGAGGATTACAGCGAACGCAGCTCAGTGTCGCTGTCACGGAAAGAAAACATTCATCCACCGCCTCCTCACTGCTTATCCGGCTCCCAAAATAAGCAAACTTTACTTTGCAATAAAAGTAAAAAAAAAAAAAGAAAGCATCTTAAGTTTTCAAAAACAAAAACATACAGTATCCAATTATTTGTGCCCTTTTATGTTACAACAGCTCTGGAAAAAAAATTTAGAGACCACTTGAAGTGATTCGTTTCTCTGCTTTTACTTTTTATAGGTTTATGTTTGAGTAAGATGAACTTTGTTCTTTTATTCTATAAACTAAAATTACAAGCAAGAATCTTATATTTATTTGCAGAAAACGAGAAATGAAAAAAGTTGTGGTGCTTTCAGAACTCAAATAATGAAAAGAAAACAAGTTTACATTCATTTCTAAACAATAATACTAATGTTTTAATGAGGAAGAGTTCAGAAATCAATATTTGGTGGAATAACCAGGAGGTTCAGCGCAGTGGGCTCTTCAGTTTTTTTCCAGAGCTGTATACATAGGTATGCATTTTTTGAAGACTTTGTGGTTTCTGTAACTATTTATAGTAGAGAGACTCCAATCAATTCGACTGGGAATGAAATCAAAATTTCCCTTCAACATCTGTGATCACAAACCAGCAGCTGAAATCCATAGAAATATTGTTTTATTAATTTAATGTATGAAAATCATCTTCTACTAATTTTAGTCAATAAATGACTCAACCAAAACTATGTGCTTTAATGCACTTTACTAAAAAAAAGAACAGAAAAAGGTGAATATGCTTTGATACATAAACTGGGAAGATATTCTTTAGTTTTCAGATCAATTTGAAACTCCTGCAGCACATTTATTGCTTCTTTTGTGGTTTATGTAGCAGGGAGTCTGACCGGTCCATCTCTAGTTTATTTTATGCCGTGTTCTTCTAAAATATTGTGCAAGTGGATAAAAATAAAGTGTCAGACTGAGAAGAGGTGGGAAGAATGCTTGGTAAGTTTTAATCCTGTGTCTGCTTCCTTTTATGTTCCCACATTTAACAGCTCTTTTATTTGTGTTTGACATGTAATTTGCTTCGTGGCAGAAAAGCTTTGATGCTGCTCCTGACTTCACACTGGATTAAATTAACATTTACAAAGACAGAGAGTGTGCATGTGTACAGAGACATTATTAAATGTTTTTATTCTTATTTTAGCTCGCAGCTAATGTGGAAACATTCAGAGATTTTAGTGCTCAGGAAACCTCATTTAATACATTAAGTGCAAAGTTTCTGTTAAAGGAAAACCTGATGTGCCTATTTTAGCTGGTCTGAAAAATCCTCACAAATTTTTACAATAAAGTATTTTAGTTGCAGAAGGAGTCCTCACATTAAAATATATATTTATCACTTAAGCTTCTCATCATATGCAGGGATAAATCACAAAATTCCCTGACAGAGCAGTAGTTAGGGTGTCTGGATGAACATGTGTTGGTGGTGTGGAAGCTGTTGTTGTCGCTTATTTCCTTTCAAATTTTAGCCGCAGATTTACAGCCACCGTACCGAACAGACTGGAGCGTCGTGTCAGAGACATACGGCGACGGCAGTCGGCTAATGTTTACGGCTCGCTTACAGGAAGAGGAACGGCCGCCTTTCACAGGGAATGACACGGAGAATACTTCAGGGAAAAAGCTCCACAAATGTCACCTCCATTCGGTTGAACTTCACTTTCTTTTATTTTATCAGTTTGCAGGAAAATTAAAAAGTTAATCTAAGGAAGAAAATTAAAAAATGTCTCATAAAGTGATAAAACAATGTGTCCTCAGATTATTTTTCGCTGTTTAAATGATGTAATCCGACACATTTGCTGCTCTTAGGTGGTCATCTTTTAAGCCTGTAATGGTCACAGACAGCGAGTGTGAGATCATCATCTATTATGGGGGGAGATGGAGTTGCCTGGTCCCCTCCGTCTCCAGCTTTAAAGGCTGCGTAGACGTGTGTGATGCTGTGCAGGGACCGCCGCGCCAAGGCAGACCACACCTCAAACAGCTTTGGGTCGCTGCTCTAAAACCTTCATTTAGATCTGGCCCTGGCTCAGCCACAAAAAAAAACCCCAAAAGTGGCATCTACTTTGGTGTATTGCAGCGCTATAGGCCCCGTTTCCTCAAAGTCTAAATCTGTGGACGCCTTCTTAGCGCTCCAGAGGTGCCAGGCAGGGACCAGCTCCAGACGTTCTAACAAACTGGGCTATTAGCGATTCCCATTTGTTCTGTGAGATCCAACCCACCAACCAAAACCAGGGTTTCTACTCCGCAATACAACACATACAGCAACTCTGTCAAAGAGCTCTCTGCCATATTGCATCAATCCAGCGTCCCAGTGAAAGTCCAGCTTCAACATGTTGTTCCAATAAGGCAAATCACTCAGAAGAGTGAAGTCAACCTTTTATGATTTAACGGCTTCCTTCTCTCTTTGGTTTCTGGGGATTTTTTTGGATGATTCCCAAGGAATTTGTTCCACTGAGTTAGCATGAGGGTGACCGGCCTGTTTTCTGACTAATGATAAGTCAATGTGGTGAGACTGGGGAATCTCATTAACACTTAATTCCAACTCTGTGCCAATAGTTTCATTGCTAGTCGACATTATTATGCGACTGATCTGCGACAGTCGTGTTTGTCTCCTAGAAATTACATTTATACGTAACGTATGAAACTACTTTGATCCAGTTTTTCAGCTTTGTTAAGATACGACGGTGTCAACACAAGCAATAAAAGATCGATGATATTTAATAGAGGTGGATAAATCAGAGGCAATTTGGCACCAAAAATGTTTAATGTAATCAAATTGTTTTAGTTTTTCATTGAACAATTTTTATTTAGATTTACTTCATTGCATGTTAAGCTGAATATTAATTAAAACATGAAAAATTATTTGTTGATGAATGTTAAACACTTAAAAGATGTGCATTTGTTAATTTAGACAGTGCAGTGTTAAAGACAAACCATATTGGATTCATTTGATGAGAAAATATATAAATCAGTGATTAGAGCCTCGACTTGGAGTTTCCTTTAAAACATTGAAATTGGAAACATTACGAACATTTCTCATATAAACACAGGTATGCAGAGTGAAAAAATAAACTTGATGTGACTCTTTTAGGAGATATGGTAATTTTAAGCCTGTAAATATGTTTATATCCTCTCAATTTTCAGTGCTATAACATATCTAAGGCGTTTTATTTGTTAAAATTTTAAAATTTGAGGTACATCAAGAGCAACTTACTGTTTAAATTCACAGATGATGGAGCCGCATCAACATCAGCAGCCTGCAGAGAGGAGATTTGGTAGTCTGGTGCAAGCAGAACGATCTGATCTTAAATACAAAGAAGAAGAAGAAAAAGGACATGATGTTAAATTTCAGGAAAAAAGCAGAAATGGTAAGCAAGTGGAAAAAGTGAGCAGTTTTAAACTTCTCGTTGGACAACCTCACCTTGAGCCTCAACACTGTACACCAGAAAATCAGGTCCAGTTATTTCCAAATGCCCTCCAACTATGGGTACATTCACACCAGCCCGGTTTAGTTCCCTTCAACTGAACTCTGGTTCATTTTCCTGGAAAGTCCGGTAATTGAACTCTTGTCCGCCTAAAAAACCTAGGGCTCTGCTTTGTTGAAATGAAGTCTGGCGCGGCTCGAACACTCATGTGAAACCCAAGTGAACCAGGAAGCGAAATATAGCGCAGTGTATTCTGGGTAAATCAAAACAAATACACAAACCTTGCACTAGCGAGAGAAATTGGCCATAGTCTACCAAAGATAAAAGAGAAATCCAACAACCGTTAAATCTGACGCTACCCCATTTTTGTTTACTTTTTGCAAAGGACGAAGTTGCGCTGATGTCTTCTTTGGAGGTTTTCATTTCATTTCCTTCAGGTGGTTCTTGGTGCAGCGCCCCCACAGGCGGGGAGGGGAACAGGTGTTTGACAGTGTGAAGACAAACTTCACCAGATGAAAATGTAACAAATGGCGCAATCTTGGTCGAAACACTGAATGACAGCGAGTGACTAAAACGGCAGAAGATAATCGGATCCCATGACAGACGATCCAAGTCACTTTTCTCACTCCTACTAGGAAGAATACGAACTCACAGGAACTTCCGTGGGCCGTTAAAACCTCCATTATGAATGTTGGTACATCACAAAATAGAGAGAAATGTTATCTTAAAATATGTGCGATACTGTATACAGTAAGTTTACCTTATTTATTGTGTCTATGAATGTATTCTGTGTAGACATTGTATTTTCTTTACACTCTATATTAGGAGTTTGCAATCTTTACAAGTCAAAGAGAAATTTTGTGCAAGATAAGACAAATGTAGAGTCAAACGATATCCTATCATTTCTGATAGATAGATAAATCCTTGTCATTTTCAAAGTGCAACTATTTTATTTCTGTTTTCAGTTTCATAAAGAAAAACATAGAACTTTTTCAAAAAGATGCTGATATTGATATTTATTTACACATTGTTTCCAGCCTAATAACAAAATAGATGTAAATAAAAACAATGGGTACTTTTACTGCCATTCTTTGTGAACATTTATAGAATAATTATTCTAAAAGAAATTAGGAAAAAAAAAAAGAAACCTAATAGCTAAAATTTGAATTTGTTATATCCATTTTTAAAATTTCAGTTGTTTTGTGCTGCTGGTCCAACAACAGATAAAACGACTGCATAGCAACAATAATAAAAAAGAAAAAATGTAAATATTTTGACCACTGACTTAAAATGGAAAGAAAGCCTGATATTCACATTTTTGAGCATTACCTTCTTGAGATATTAATAAATGAGATGGGGTGAAATATGTTGTGGTCAGATAATATTAGAACAGTTTGAAATGAAACTTTTATTGTCAAATTTCTTAGAAATAGACAAACTAATTTAAATTAGACTTTTCTTTAATAAAACTTGTACATAGTTCCTATCAACATGTAATTTTATAGCTTTAACCGTCCACTCTTTGGTGTCTTCCATTGTGTTTATCGCATTCTCAAAACAATATTTTACCAACTGGTAACCATTTTGATTATTTATTTGTTGTTATGGTTTCTGTGGAGGAACGTTTTGAGATTAAATGAGCTCATCATCTCGAGTAATTCTTCCTGTTTTAACTTGAATACTGTGTAATATCACACCATCTATTTTAACTTAAAAAGCCAACTAGAGAAAAAGATAACTAACACATGCACAGTGCCTGAATTAAGCCTAATATTTTCGGTTTATCTCAGGGATGTGTTTGCTTCCTTCAGGTACTCACCTGTTTGACCAGCTGTGAATGTTGTTTGTTTTATTGTTTATTTTATTTATCTTGTGGTGTTGCAGTGGTTGCAGGTGCAAACCCCAATGACCCCTCAAACCTGGATGTGTCAATGCCGTGACGAAGACCTAAATGTGTTGCAGCCACCCGGGTTTAAAGGTCAGTGAGCAGAAGAAAAACAGCGACCTCCGGTGGTCGCCCATGAAACTGATCTGCACATCTGTGCCTGTTAAAATTTGCTTAGTAATGTAGTAGATTATTTTCTCGAAAAACATTCAGAATGTAATCAACTGCAAAAGATAAAACCTAAACTATTTGATGTAAAATAGCATAGTTCATTTATTGACTATAAGAATCATTAAATTAACTTTTAGTTTCTGATGGCTTTAATTTCTCTCCACATATTTTCTTTTTTACTTTGTGTAATTTAACTTTGAGTAATGTACAACACTTTGTATCTATGAAAAATAAACTTTGTTGACCCTGACAAATAAAGTTTATCAGGGTTACTAATTTTACAAGGTTTTATGTTTGCTTTATTTAATAGGATTTATAATGTTTTAATCCTATTGCCATTTTTTTCTAGCAATTGTAATTTGCATAGTTTATTGTCCTTTGTAAGTCATTGCCATTTTTGTACGCCAACAACCTTTGAGATAAGAATTCAAGCAGCTAAAAGTCATTTTATATCTAATTTTATACATTTAGGAAAAGGTTTGCTTTAAAAGTTTAAGACTGAATACAACATACCTTAAGATCTTCATAGTTCTTTAATGATTCAATAAGCCATTGACTAATGAATCATTATCCTTATGAAGTTAAGAATGTGTGATAAAGTTTGTCAGAGGTGTAAACCAAAGCGTCACCAGCCTAACAATGAATAATTATTCCAAAAGTGAGAAAAAGAAAGAAACTTAAGTCTAAGAACAAACATAAAACCTGCTTCTATTTTTCCTGTTTTTTATATATATGAATCCATTTGTAAAGATTGATGCCTCTCAACATTTGATTGTATGATCAAACAGATCTAAATAAAGAATGGTTTGTTAGTGGTTAAACTTGGTGTTCAGCTAAATCTGTGGTAGTGTGGCACAGTCTGTAACCTTTTCTCCAACCTGACCAACCAAATCTAAATGTTCTGTCATCATTTGCATGTCAAACATAAGACTAACAGGGATAAACACTGCAGAAGGCTTGGTGAGCGGTGAAGAGTGAGAGGCTGGTTAGCGCTAATTTGTACCGTTGACTTCATATAAGACATGTAAGCAAAATAAATACGAAGTAAAAACAGATAAAAGTACAGAAAAAACTTTTCTAAGAAGAAATAACTCAAAGTTTCTTATCCCTATAATCAGTAAAACCTGTAATTTGGCTAAGATTCATTTTACTTTCTAGGCATGAATCTGAGTTTCTGAATTAGTGAATTTCAGAGATGCAACACAGATTGAAATTATGATGCATATTAGATCACAAACAGAAAAACAGAATAAAGGATAACAGAAAAAAACAATAAGAATGATATCAAAAAAAGGGAGGGAGTAAAATATAATTGCAAATATTTGCAAGAGGTGCAAGAAATGTAAAAGCAACAACGTGCGCAAAACCATCAAAAACAGGTAGATAAATATAAGCCTTTTTTAATTCAGTAGTAACTTCATGATTTTTTTTCAACTTCTACTCTTCAAAAATGGGAAAGACAAGTAAACATGCCACTGAAGTTATGCACCTATGTGTGGAAACAGTCAGAAAGCAACCAATCAATGTATTTCTTAGAAATTACTTTTTATCTCACCATTATAGTGGTGAGATAAAAAGATGATTTTTTTAAAACACATTTTTCAGATGAAAAATGTGTTTTTATCTGAGTCTAACAACAAAAATCTGGAGTAAAATTGTTTTTGTGCTACTTAATGTGAGCTGGAAGAAATACAATTCTTGAAATTAGACAAAAGTTTATCCTGAGATGACATTATGAGCTACTTTTACTAGCTCAAGAAACAGAAATATTACACACATACACAACTGAAGCAAGCACATTTTCATGCTTAAGTAAATACAATTAGGCAATAAAATTCAATCTTTATTGTATTACTTTCCCATTTTTTCTTATGTCCTACAGTATAATTTT
This sequence comes from Poecilia picta, assembly GCA_033032245.1. Taxonomy (NCBI): domain Eukaryota; kingdom Metazoa; phylum Chordata; class Actinopteri; order Cyprinodontiformes; family Poeciliidae; genus Poecilia; species Poecilia picta. Next base: position 6,179,526 of record CM065368.1, on the reverse strand, counting down.
GTAATTTCCACTGTTTGTTGCAGTATTTTAATAATCTGGTTGTAACTGGTTGCTTCTCATCCAAGCAATGCCATATTTGGCAGGAATCCTTTGATTAGACAAAAATAATCGGTCTGCGATTGGCTGGTGTTGCAGTTCATTTACATATACTTTGAGTCGAGGCAGACAGAAGGTTCACTGCAAACACAGAAGGAACAGCAAGCATTGTGTTGATGCCAATAAAATACTGAGAGTTTTAAATGCACCACCAATTATTGTTCACTCACACAGATATATGCATTCACATCGGTTTCACTGGACGTTCAGGTTGGAAGATCTTTTCTCAGAGACAAATAGTCCAGGTGGATCAGACTTAAAGGAAATGATGAACATCGGGAAAAAACATTTTAATGCCCACAGGGGAAATGTTTCTCTTCAAAAAACTCTGGGAGCCCTGATAGAGTGCAGGGCATCATGGATTCTTTGGAACATCAGGATGTTTTAAATATAATCTGGAAAACTAGAAGTGCAAAATAAGATTCAAAATACTTGAAGAAAGAGGACTAGAAAATAGAAAGCACCTTGCAGTTTGGTATCTTATTGGCATCAATTAATGTGACAAGATGTAAATGTAAATATAGAGAGATATCCAAGTTGTAATTTTCCTCAATAGGATAACTATACTTAAATGAAAAGTTTTTTATAATTACACTTCAGCAATAATAGTTAAATTTATTTTAGGTGTCAAATTGAAGGCCCGCTGACCAAATTTGCCCACCATAGCTATTTATATGGCCCTCGTGGCTCCAGAGAGCCTCATAACTTCAGGATAAAAGTTTTGTGTTAAAATATTATTTTATGAATAAAATCAACCATGCAAAATTACAAAAACGTGAAAAGATGTTAAATTTCACTCATCAAGGCCATTTTTACTAATTTAATAGGATGTTTATTAATTTGTCACAACTGGCACATTAAGGACATTGATGATGTTGATGTGGTCCAAAATGAAAATGAGTTTAAAAACATCTCCACCTGGAGTTGCAGTACATGCAGAGGGCTGCAAATATTTGAGAAACATTTTAGTATTTACCGCTGGCTTTGTGTGTTGAATCCACTTTTCTGAACGGTGGAGGAAAAGTATGCAATTGATATTTTCAGTTAAAAGGGGAAAATAACATTAATTTTATTTCCATTACATTTCTTTAGCTTCATGTCATGTATTTTAATGCAATGTTAGAATTAGCTGAAATCTGCTACAAGTTCAGCCTGTCTGACTTCTCATTATGTTCATGTAATATTAAGAAGGTGCCAGTGGGGGAATAAAAGTTTTTAGTCACTTTGAACGTTTGTTTTATGACCATAAAGAGAAACAAAATGCTTTTCCAGTGCCGGCTCTGTTCCTCTCTCTGATGGAGCTGAAATTCCTCGCTCCCACTCTTTTACATCACAGGTTGTTTTCCATGTTTGAAAACTCTGAATCGTGCGCTTGACATTTATCTGTCTGTAAATAAATAGCGTGTCTCAGCAGCAGTTATGAAGTCATGGGTTATTGCTGCTCAGTGTCAGTCAAATTTAGATCTTGCCTAACAGAAACCCGGTGACCTCTGCATATTTTTGCACTCGAAGGGGGTCACGGTTCGGGCCTCCGGGGAGCCGTTCTGCTCTCCATCTCCTCTCACGCTGGGGAGTGGAGTTCCCAAGCATTTCCCCTGACTGTGGCTCAGAACAATCCCACGTCGGCGCCCAATCAGGAGAGCGGAGCAGCTCGTTTCATCAATGTGGACATGACGCATGGCCAGGACAATGGGAGGATACGAAGGCACGCCGCAACTCGCAAACGCAGCCAGTTGTTTTACTGTGTAGTGGCAATTTCCTGAATTTTATGGTGTAACACTTTAAAACCTCTGAAGTCATCAAGTGTTTTCTCATATTAAGTATGATATAAAAAAAGGAAGTCTGATAATAAAGCTGTAAAAACTCGCCGCCTGTGGGTTATTTCCACGTAGAGTCACGCTACAAACGGACCAGAGTCGAGCCTTTCCGCCTGTGTCGTCGTGACATCTGCTGAAACCATAGCCCTGTTTTCAGCAGGACCCCGTCCCGTCCTGTTTGCAGTTGCCGTGACTACGGGGCAGCCCACAGGAGGCAGAGCGTGGTTTGGTCCAAAGCTCGCTGGGACCGGAGAGGAGGCGGCGGTTTGGATGGGATGGACTGCGCTGAGTTCCAGGGCTTTCCAGAACCTCCCTGGGGTTTCATTAAAACAAAAGGAGGAGGCGGCGGAGGAGGAAGGTCTTCCTGCTGGAGTTAGAGGTCCACATGCTGCAGAAACAACATGTGTTTCACAACACAAGATCAAATTAAGCCGTTCCTTTCCAAGCGGACAATCAAAATCCATCAAACTGACATTGGATAGTATATTAGGCTACTGATGAACTTGGGAAACTACTGCAACACTTTTTTTTTAAGTATCTGCAGACAAATCAGACCTTAGCGTTGCATAACGCATCACTTGTTTCTTTATATACATCTCCATGGTCCATGATGAGATTTTTAAAGTTTAGTACAAAAAAGGATTTACTTTTATTCCAAAGGGAATAAACTGTAGATTATGCAGCATGACATTAACTAATTTTTTTTTAATTAAGCTGTAAATAAATTGAAGTACTCCCTGAGTCCTGATCTCAAAAAAATCCTGGATCTGTAGAGAAGAGATGAAGACAAAAAACCTGCAAGCTGAATTTGTAGAAATTGCTTACTATATTTAACTTTAGAGTTAAAGTGTTTGGATTTACTAGAAATACTGTGTATGAGCTGAAAATAGTGACATTTCCACATGAATTCTTCCAAACTAAAACAGTTTTTATTCAGCTGATTGCTTCCCCTTTATTTCTCTGCAAACTTCTGCACCTTTCAGAAAAATAAAGGGATTTCCTGTCCAAAAATAAACATTTAGGAAACTAGTTTCTACATTTATTTTTAAAAAGTTAGACTAATGTCCTGAAATCAATCAGGCAGCTGCCAGAATCCTAACTAACACCAGGAACATTAATATTACACCAGCTCCTTAATCACTCCTATTTGTCCAAGGATACAATCCCAAATCTCTTTCCTGGTCTCTAAAGCTTATATTTAGCTCAACACCTTTCAGAGTTACTGGTCGGGTATGAACCACGTGGATCCCTCAGGTCATTAGAAACCTCATCGTTCTCTGTTCCCAACATAAAACCTAAACAAGGAGGAGCAGCTTTTACTTTCTGTTCTTCAGCTATTGAATCTGAGGTGTACAGAAACTCCTCAATCTTCTTAATAAGGACTGAAGACAATAAAGTTTGCCTTATCTCAGATATTTATTTGCTGAAAGGGGACATGATAATTTTTGTACTTCTATTTGGGTCTCAACTGCTTCTGAAAACGACACATGTGCTTAAAAAGAATCCACCAAGCCATTTTTGGGCAGTACTTTAATGTTTTTGGTGCCAGAAAAAGGTCAATTTCAAAAACCTCCTGATTGTTGAGTCACATTCAACTGGCACTGCGCTGTTACCTAGCAACCTCAGGAGCCAAGCCTCATTGCCTAGCAACGTGGAGTGGGGGGCGTGGCCAGCAGCTCATTGGATTTAAAGTGACAAGACGCCCTAAATTCTGAAAGTAACTCATCATAGGCAGAACTGAACAGAGTAAAATCTCATTTTCTAATTTTTTATTTTATTTTTTATGACCTACTGAAGATCACCTATACATGTTGTAGTTTTGATGTGCTATTTTTCTTTTATACGCTCCTGTTCTTATGCTTTTATTTTATGCTTTATACATCTTTCTGATTTATCAGATGATTTTATTTTACTTCATTTTCTTTTTTGTCCTGTAAAGCATTCTTACTTGTATTATGAATAAACTTGAATTATGAATTACAGTTATGCACTGCATTAAATGGGCTGTTATGTTATTAAATATTAAAAGAAAAAGGTTTCACATTGGTAACTTGTGCAGATTTCCAACTACTGCAACTCGCAAATAGTCTACTACTGTATATTACAGACATAAAATGTTTCCTTTTATGGGAAATGATTGAAAATGAAGATATGTAGGAGAGACCGAGAGGTTTAGGAAAGAAAATATGAAGAAAAACAGAAAACGGAGGCAAACATTTGGAGACGAACAGCTGCGTCAAAGCAGTTTGTCTTAACAAAAAGGATGAAGTCTCTCAGTACAACAGCCTCATTCAGGAATTATTGCAGGATTTCCAGCATTTGGATCACAAATAATCACTGATTCACATCTAGAGATCAGTTCCTGTGCTGCAGTTACAGAGATTACGTGATGTGTTGTATTAATACATGATTTGTGGGTGAATGAACTTGGGGTTGAACAGATTTATTTATTTTTTTGGACGTTTTTGACGCATAGTTTGAAGCGATTTGCCAAGTGTACAAACATCTGAGTGTACCGAAATCCCTCTGGTGTGGGTTTATTTTTACTGACCATCTGCTGAAAACTGAAATATGTATTTTGAAGAAAGTGGGTGTACAGTTACAATTAAACACAAAGTACAACAACTTCTGGGTGAGTAGAATGGGAATATGACACTACTTTTAACAAATTAGCATTCACTTTAAGGTTGACGGGAAGCAATAAAGTACGTCAATACATTTTTTATTATTAAATGTAAGACATTTTATTGAGTAGCTTCTTTAGGAATGCAGCCTTATTAGGTATTTAGTGCCCTTCCTGCTTATTTGCTCATTTTGGCTGTTACACCTTCAAATAAATTAGTCTTTCACTTATTTGAAGGTGTAACAGCCACTGCCAGCCTTGGCAATGAGGCTTGGCAGTGAAAGAACCTCAAATGACCAATTTGAAGGCACATTTCTCTCTGTTGCTGTTAAAAGTGGGAAAAACATGAGAAAATCCCATTCAAGTCAGACATTTAGGTGGAGTCTAAAAATTCAGGAAATGGCTACAAAAAATAGCTACTTGCCTAAACTTGACAATATTTATGGTCAAAGCAACGACTGAAACTTTTAAAACAACAGAAAATCAAATTTGTCTAAGTCCTATAGAGAATAAGGGGAATGAGGATGTTGTCAATGTCAATGTTGTTGCTAAAAACGTATTGTATAGACTTTTTTTCTTATGCGACGTGACACCAATTTTTTTAATGGAAATTTGTGTATTTGCAGATTTTCTTTGTAGAGCGTATCTAAAATATTCCACAGAAAATCTGTGCTATCTGACCTACTACTGGCTGGTGTTTGCAAAACAGTCAGTCCAAACAAGATGGTTTCCATTGCATGTAAAGATGCATTTTAGGCTATAGTTGGTGTCTAAACTGTTAAAATAGGAAATCATACGTGTTTCTACAGGTGATATCGAGGATTCAAAGATTTCAGATGTTGATTTTATTGGAGCTTGTTGTCACATAACCTCCTACGAATACTGGGGATTCACTGCATGTACATTAATTAGGGGTGTAGAGAGACAAGATCATGTAGACATGTAGAGATCAATGATGTAAAATCAAAGTGAGTACAAATAGTGCATTTCGGCACTGTCTAATTATGTTGATTTAATTTTTTGGTTTACCATCTAAAAATGAAGTTTTAATTATTAGCTGAATTGGATTCTTTTCACTTTCAATTTTGTATCTACACAGTAAAAATGCCAGTGTTGAATTAACACCCAAAAGTGTCTATCTGTGTCCAAGTCAGCTGGTGTTAAATTCAACAATACGTGTCAAATTAACATTTACAAAGGTGCTGGTGTTAAAATATATTAAAAGTAACACCAGTGTAGTGTTGATCACAAAACATAATGTGGTGTTAATAAAGTAAATAGTTGACCCACAAGGTGTCAATATCAATCAAATCCAGTGGAAGATAAAGTTTAATTTTTCTTAAACCCATTTCAGTATTATAGACCAATGTTAGTTTAACAAAAAAATGGGCATCAATCTTTTAACACTTTCAAAAGTGTTACTTTAACACCTGCTAACTTGGACACATATAGACACTTTTGGGTGTTAATTCAACACTGGCATTTTTACTGTGTATAGCATCATGAGGTGAGTAAAGCATTTGCATTTCATCATATAAGATTAAGTGTTGTGAACATTGGGCCACATTTATGTCCCACTCATATGTCAGAGATTTACAAGAGCAAGGAAAGCTGGCGGGATGTTTTAAAAACATATTTTAACATTTAGCAGTGTTAAATGTCTTAAAAGGCGCATATTTTTTCTTTGACTTCATGTCTTCTAACCCTCTGAAATAATGTGCTGATGAGCAAAAGTGGGATGAAGAGATGTGTCTCCTAGCAGTCAACAGATTTGTTTTTAATGTAAAACAAATCTACTTTCTTTAAATTATGATGTTGCATGTTGTTTAGCTTTTTTGTTCCTCTGGGATTTGACAAGCACTTGATCTGAAAAACTAAACAAACTAAAACAAAAGAAGCTAGATAATTAGACAGACCTCATTGTTGTTCACATATTTGACAAAAGAAACAATGGTTAAAATATGTCCGTTCTAAACATCCATCAGTTTACGCTTCAACTTCCTGCTTCAACCTCAAGTATTGCTTATGCTTAGCAGTTGGTTTGCTCATGTTTTATGCATTTCAAATACAGTTATTGTGCCTCATGTCAAAAAATGTTGTCCTGACTACAGGAATAAAGACAAAACAGGGAGGATTTAGAATACCGTGTAAGATTTGTATACCACAGGGTAGATGAATTGTCTCACATGATGAGGATTAGTCGTGTTAAAAAGTGCCGCAGTTTTGTAAATACCTTAACGATGTTCTGTGATCACACAGCACCATTTTCCCTCTTAATGAAGTGTGTCATACAAGCAGATGTTTATCTTCCACCTGATTGATCCTCTATAAGGCGCTGATTGTAACCGACTAATTACACAACTCTGAGTGGGAGGCAAAATATACACACACACAAACTTCGAGGAATGCTAAAAAGAGTTTAAAAATACACAAGTTAGTGGTGCTGATGCATAAATGTATGTACAGATCCTCTGTATAAATACACAAACACATTTGCAGGCATGGGTATGTTTGCACAGATTGCATGCCCTGTTCTCACACCAACACAAGCACCAACACACATTCCTGGATTCAAGCTCTCATTGGTCGTGTTTACATGCCGCCATCACTTCGTGGTCTGGCGTGAGGCATCGAAAGTGATCAGAAAGGGGAGCAACAAAAAGCCGGGCCAAGCCTGAGAGTAAATAAGCAATAAATCTATCCCACATCAGCGGAACGGCTCACTGTAAACACCCTCTTTAAAGAGAAGATGTTGCGGCGTCCCGTGCTGATGGGAAGATGGCTGGCATTCCTGCTGCTCTCCACAAGAAAGGGTAGCGCTAGAAAAAGAGCTGTGAGTTTACGGGGGTTTGGCCAGTTTCTCCCGGGCATCTGGTGACTTTAATCTGCAGAAAGCACAATTAGTCAACGTCAGAGGGAAGGAGTGAAGGCGAGACGGAGAGCTTTGTTTTGGATTTACAGCATGTGAGAAAGCCAGAGAGGAGGAATGGATGCTGACTATGAAACTGCATCAAGAAACAATAAGTTTTTCCAAGGTTTTTCCTTTGTAGAAATAATGGAAATTTTCTCTGTTAATGGAAAATGCATCATTGTCCAGAGGACTGCATACTCAGGGCTCAATTACTGCATTAATGGATGGATCTGTGTGGGTTACAACAGTGGAAACTGGAAAAAAAAACATGTTTGTCACATTGTGTCACGAGTCCATTCATCACGTCAGTCACAGTTTGTTGAAATTGTTTCAGATTGTATGCAGTGTGCAGCTCTTTCCACGCATAATCGGGTTTCAGAGGAAACAATAACGGCACAGGAACAATGTACTAATGTAAATTAGGCTTTTGCAGTCACAATCATGGTTAAACAAAATTAGAATGCCGTGAAAAAGCTTTTTACTAATAGTTTCTTTCTTGTAGTTACAGATAATAAACCCCCCAAAATTCAGTGTTTCAAAGAAAACCATAATAATCCTGAAAACATTCAAGGAACATTCATTCCTTGAATGTTCCACTCAAGAAAAGTTAAGTGGAAGAGAAACGAGTAGTAGAAAAAGGAGTATTAGCAACAGGAATAACCACAGAGAATTACCAAGTAAAATCCATTTTAGAAATTAAGAAGCATCAGAATGAACTGAGAAGACTTTACTGTCCGTGCAATTAATCTAAATGTAAGTTCTGCTTCATGAATTGCGTGACAAAAATCTTAAGGTTTTTCATAACTTTCAAATTCTTTTGAGCTTTCACAATGCAACTTTTATTTTTGCTTAAAGGCAGTTTCAGCATCACATAAAACATTTTGTATTTTGCTGAAAGGTTATAAATGTTGGCAGAGTGGCTGTGACGTAATGGGAGAGTTGTGAGCTCAATATCGATGTGTCGACCTTTTGAAGCGTGAATCACTTTTTGAATGTGTTTGGGTTCTGTAAATTTAAATACTTTTGTATGCTAACAACAATAGGATCAGAAAGTTTGTGAAAATTTATTCATGTATTCCCAAGACATTTCTATCTACCACCTAAAAAGAAATAAAAAAAACTTGATATTTTTAGTGTTTTTTGTTGAGGCATTTGTCTCTTATCTATTTAAAAGATCTTTAAAACTGAAACAAAATGTGAGAATATACTAGTACCTGCTTACAGCTAGCATTACAACAAACAAATACTGGTCTAGTATTAGTTTCATATATACATTAGCAAATAAAAAGGATTTATTGGGGAAAAAACTTTGATATAACTGATATAACATTGACCTTTTGTGGATGATGTCACTGACTAACTGCTGGACAACTGTTAGTTGAATAGTCTTCCAAGATTGTGTAGACTATATCAGAGCATTTCTGTATTAAAAATTATTGTTCATTGGTTTTATGTATCACTGAGTGAACACCGAGTATTTGAATGGTTTGGAACCACTTATTAAAACTGTAAATACTTGATTCACCCTCTAAACACACTAATCACTCCTTATTTTACCAGTTCAAACTCTCAATGTATGTATTATTTCACAGAATGGAAACCATCTTAGCACTTCCACATCTACAAAAAAAATCTATACTACCTAATGTCAAAAACTGTTAAGTTATTCTAGGTTTTAATAATTAATTTCAGCTTTATGAAACAGACATGTCTATCAGAATATACTACATATGATGAAACTGATGCCTTGTTTAGAAAATCACACACTGCATAATTTTAAAAATAAAGTAGCGTCTGTGTGGAAAAAACAAAAATAGAAGTGGCAGGGAAACTTTCGCTAAGCCAATGATAGCGGAGCTAGTTTTTCATTTAGTCTCTTTGCTAAGTTTGAAGACGCTTAGCGCACTTAGCCTGTCCCAAATAAATTATTCCTTAAAAAGTGCTATTTTACTTGGTAACCATTGACACATAATTCAACGTGGTTGAATTAATGCTTATTTAAAGCTTTATCATTAGCTTTCACTAAATACGGAGTTGCATGCTAGCTGAACTAATGTTTATGGTTAGCATTAGGATTAGCACAACTAACCGTTTTACCAGTTCTCACCAGTGGACAAAAAATGGCCGGATTATCTTAAAGTGAAAATCTTATTGATATTCCAAATGAAAACATGCCTGATTTTGTAACACCTCAATATTTAAATCTATGGCTAAAACTAGCTTAAAATTTACATTACAACAAACATAAAGCTGCTGACATTGACATTATCTAATAAATTATTTATATTCCTCGGGAGATTTTTATTTCTTTATTTAGGATTCTATGACAGAAGTAAAAGCTTCCAAGTGCTGCAAATAACTAGCTGCTGAGGTAAAAGTAAATATAAATTAAGTATACGTTTAAGTTGCAACTTTCTCTAACAAATGAAAACTCATAAGATGCTTTCATATTTCAAATTAGGAACGTAGCTAATCTGTGGCTGTGTTTCCTACACACTAAACAAGAATGTTAATTGTCTTGTAGCTGAAACATCAGATGTTTGGTCCGGTCATGTGAACAGAAGTAGTCAGATGAGACATGTTTGATATCTGAGAACTGATGATCCCTGTTGTTACTGTATGGCTTTTCCACAGTTTACGTCCTCTGAGGTACGTCAGCTCTGCTTTAATAAACTAAAACCTTCATCAGCTTCCTCTGTGTGCTCCTCACTTTGTGAAAACAAAGTCGAAAATCTTTCTTGAAAGATTAATTGTACATATAAAGCCAAACAGAATTCACAGAGAGACAGAAAAGGCTGTTTGTTTCACTTTATAGCTTTACGTGGGATTTATGAAAGGTAAAGTACACAGTTAATGTAGTACACTATCAATATTTATGGCACTCATTCAAATTTAGTGGAAGTTTTAAAAATTATGTTTCCAGAGACATTTAAATTGTATCAAGAGCAGATATTCTTGTTTCACTGTGGACCATATTATTGGGGTGAAAGCTTGGAGTTGTGGGAGGTTTTATCCAGGTGACTTTTTGCTTTATTTATTTACTTTTTAAGAAATTGTCTTATGAGAAAAAAACTTGTCCTCAGATTAAATAACATGTAGGGAATGCAGTGTGAGCCAACATTTGCATCTTGACATTTTATCTTCAAAATATTGCTGCTCTTTAATTTAACTAGCCGGCTGATTTTGTTGGGGGGGTTTTATAGAGACAAAATAAACTCCCAATAATAAATTAGAAGAAGCATCCATTTTAACCATTTAACTTTTAAAAAATAATAGTTTGCCATTACTTTGTAAACTTACTGATAAACCTTTTAGCTGATAAACTGTCTAAACAGGTTACTAAATAAAAATATTCTGTTAAATTGATCACTAATTGCTTTATTGATAAAACATTGCTAGAGAGTTTGAAAAGTTGCTAAATGTAGTGACAGAGTTGGCAAGAATTGCTTTCCCTCATCCATCGCTCCTCTGCTCAATCCCACAATTGGCCACGCCCCTTATTGTCTCTTGGCCCCGCCCACTTTGGTGGAAATTTTGTATGATGCTTTTACAGAGCGGTTAGTTACACTTTAAAGCAACTTTTATTCTGTGAAATGTGTTAAAATACCTGCAATGTGCAACGAGAGCTAATTACTCTGAGAAATAGGACAGAGAGGAAGTACTCGATTGGTCAGTTACATTCTCCCTTTAGCTCATTGGCTGTATGGCTTCAATTTAAATCCTAATGAGCTGCTGGTAGCCACGCCCCCTAACTCAACGTTTATCCTTGCACGTGAAAATGGCTGCAAACAGATGTGCAATCCATACACCTTTGAAAAGCAGAAGTAGAGCTGGCTTCACAACTAATTTGACATTTGTCTTTCTAATAAAAATTACAAAAAATCTACTGAAAATATTGACTTCATTTAAGTTTGAGACTTGATCTTAATCTACAAATTTGATTGATAAGCATTAGAATTTGATAACCAGTTACATTGATTTGTTTATTAGAATTGGGATCAGCTAAAGTAGCTAATGGTTAACTCAAAGAAATGAGAAAATGTCATTTTACATAATAGCAATGATAAATACACTGATAAAAAATGCAGTTTACAGAAAAAGCTTTATATGATTTTCATGGTCTAAATCAATGGTTCTTAACCTTTTTTGAGGTACCGAAACTACCAGTTTCATATGCACCTTCACCGAACCCTTCGTGATAAATAAAATTATTTCCCCCCCCAAATCCAAGACAACCCAACCCAACTACAGTCTAGTTGTTTCACCCCAAGATCACCAAGTCTTCTTAAAAGGTAGAGTCTCTGAGAACAGTTCTTCATAATATAGTCAGTGTTTTCAGCAGAGTTGAGCTGACTGACCAGGAACGAACCAAGGTATTTAAAATGCACCACAGTTTCAACAAGTTGACCATCGAGAGAAACTGGAACCACTTTACAGTCTTTAGATCATTTAATTAGCTCTACATTCTTAAAAGAATGAAAAATATATAATAAATAATAAAGACTTTGTGGTATTCTGATTTAGTAATGTAATCATATTAGTGTGTTTCCACCTCCACGCCACTAGAGGCAGTACCAACCCCGAAAAGATGCACTAAAGAGCAGATTTAGAAGAACACAGAAAGCTAAAGTATTTGGTAAAAACTGTGAGCTTTGCTGAAGTAAATAAAGACACAAGTTCAAATCCATGATGAGAGTGGAGCTCCTCCAATCAGAGCTCCTCTGCAGCTCTGATTGGCTAAGCAATGTAACGTGATCCTCTGATTGGCTAAGCAATGTAACGTGATCCTCTGATTGGCTAAGCAATGTAACGTGATCCTCTGCAGCAAGTGATGGCAAAGCGGGGCGTAATCACGACTTTACACAAGTGAGTCTTTACCTCGGCGGCAGCAGAGGCTCCGCCGAACCCCTGAGGTTCGACCGAACCCTGGTTAAGAACCACTGATCTAAATAGATTTGAGATATTCCTGTTTCTAAGGCATTCAGATTTGATATTTTCTCCATTTGTTCAGCTGTTTTTAAATCTACTCTAGAGTTAATCGTTTTACAATCTGTCTCTGAATGCAGAGATTAAAGATACTAACTACAATGGTGATGAATGTATTTGTTGCTGCTGCACTCTGAGTGTTTTACCACAGCTCGTCCGCCTCAACAGATTCTCGTGAGGTCACGGATGAGAGTAACGATCATTTTACTGGTCACGATCAGGACCGTTTAATGGTGACGGAAAGAAACTGGGAAACTGATCCCGCTCTACCTTGTAAAAGTTGCACACTTAACTAGACGCATGCAAAGAAGTGAAATTGATCGTAGCAGAGTGGGTGTGAAATATACGCGCAGCTCTCGGCCACCTGGAGGTGCACACATGTGTGTTTGTGCGTGAGAAAACATGACACCGTGCCGCTTCCCCTCCCTCCCCCCCTCCATCCACCACTGAGAGCTGGAGGCGAGGAAAAGAGCAACAACCTCAGTAACTTCTACGGCTCAAATTAGAGGTGCGTTTTTTTAAAAGAGGCCTCCCACGCAGCTATCACCGTGTTCACGACTGAACACTAATTATTAGCTCCTTCAAACCTGAGTTAACCCTGGAGACTGAAACACCCGCTCTTAAGGATGGGAATACTTTTATAAAAGCCCTTGGAGACATAAAACAAAGCGATTGGTTTTGACGTTTGGGAACAATTTAGCTCATTTGGGGTTTTAGAAAAAGGGAACCAGTTCTGAACCGATCCTGTGCTTTATGGCCTCCTTCCCTCTCTGCTCTAGGTCGCTGGATTTATTTCTGCGTCCGCGCAGCAGGACATAAATCATCCTTGGACTCTTTCTTCTCTGCCCTCTCTTTTCTTTTCTTTCTCCCTCTGAAGCGAGGGATGTGGCTGTCTGCAGCCCAGAGTCCAGCTCTCTCCCCTCCGGAAGAATTAGGCCCGCAGACATTACCACATTGTATTTTGCGGCGCATAGTTTTTCAAATTGGGGGAACCAGTCCTGGCTCCACCACAGTCCCAGTCCTGCGGGCCCCTGGGGCCTCTTTCCCTCACTCTCTAATTAGATTAGCCGGGTCCCCAATCTGGCAACGAAGGGCTCCAATCTGGCTATCCAGCTACCTTTGCGGCAAAGCAATATCTGGTCTTAAGAGGAGGAAATGACCTAAACGTCGGTCAGTATGGTATTCTGTTACACCCAATGGTGTGCTGACAAAACAGCTTGAGTAATGAAGACGTTGGAAGAGCAACGAGGGAGAAGGGAGAAGAAAAAGGATTTACAGCTGAGCTCTTTGAAATGTGCTGGGCCAACTGAAGGCTTGTGGTCAGGGCAGCCATTTTGGGAGGAGAGCTGGCAGCTGAAGGGGCCATCACGAGTCGGGTCAGTTCCAAAACAGCCAATTAGGCACTCATGCCCTGTTGCAAATCAATAAATGTCATCCGTGCACGTCGCTACTTGGATGTGGACGGTTCATTTGCCGCAAAAATAAGACAAAGAAGATCATTCGGTCATTAAAAACACCCCAAAACAATTATACCTGACACCCCGTTGTGTCTGCTGTTACGCAAGTGTTTCAGCATCTTCAAGTGCCTGAGCAGAGGCCCGTTAAATATCAGAGCCGCGTCGGAAAGGAAGTCGCGAGGCCAACAGATGACGGCGAATTTAAAGCCAGGCGTTTGAGAAATTTAGGAGCCTGAGAGTCTTGCACGACACAGTATATCTGTCAGTACCAATGCTTAAGCCACTGCCAAAAAGATGATTAAGAAGTATAAAGAAAACACAAAGTGAGTCTGTGCGTAAAAGAAGTGCATTAAAAAAAAGTTGTTAAAAGGGGATGAGGACAGTCAAACGGTACGGTGCTTCCTGCAGAGAAACACATGTGTGGACAAGGCGAGCGCAGCCATGCACTAAATTCCACAAGCAGCCATCTTGATGGGACGTGACAGTATAAAACACGGGAGGACGTCTGGAGATTTCACCGACAGGAAGTGAGCGCTGTGAATGATTTGGCCTCATAAATCATTGCTCGGGGAGCGATGCGGGACACTTCCAAAAACCCGCAGTTCCTTCTTCTTCTTTTTTTTTTATTTTGATGGAGTTGATTCCTCAAAGAGTGCTGCTGAGAGCGCATCGCAGCTCCCACGCTATGACACAAATCAAGATGTTATGGCAGCCTGCGATGACTAATTTGCTGTTGTTATGTTTGAGGGTTTTTTTTTTCTTCTTTTCGCAGAAAATAGTTGCAATCCTTCACTTTGGTCCAGAGGGAGCAAAAGCTCAGAACTCAGGACTGAAGGGTGGAGGTAGTGGGAGTCTAAGACATGTGTTCATGGGAAAAATCGATTGGGAATTTGTCTCTGTGGAATATTTTGTGAATGTTTGTGTGAGGCACACAGAGCATTTGACTTTAGGAGAATAGTTAGTTTTGAGATGAGTTCTCTGGAGTTACAGAAACTGACCAAGCAAGAACAAAACCACAAAAGGTGTTAGAAAATCTGTTAGTGAACAGATGAAGCAACATTTAAGAATCAAATATGCACAGTAAAAATGTCAGTGTTGAATTAACATCCAAAAGTGTCTATATGTGTCCAAGTCAGCTGGTGTTAAAGTAACACTTTTGAAAGTGTCAAAAAATTGACACCCATTCTTTTATTAAATTAAATTAAAATAGATGGAACATGTATGAAAATAATGCCAGAAGCACAGAGTATATGTAACTATGTGGAAAATATTTAATCATTCTTAACTTTCTATTCCTAGCAGACCATGCATCTTTTGGTAATGGAGATGTGGAACCTGTTTATAGTCACCTTCCTCATACTGCATGATTGCTATGTAACAAATAGGGTAACAACACAAAAATCACTAAAAATAATTTTACTACAATGTAAATTTAAGAACTGCACTTTTATCTGAAAACTTTCACACTGTTAAGTTTTAGCTGTCCACATACAAAAAGCTAAATACATATTGCCTCTACATGACTTGTGCTTTTTTGATGTCCAAACTGAGTGATGCAAACAAAAGAACTTGTTGGCTCAGCTTTCTCACTTCTTGTTAATAATAATATTGTTTTTTAAATGCACATTTTGTACACTTCTTCTTATATACTCAGCTGACATTATTTTTAACGAGAATGCTATTTTTCGTAATAACTGCACAGTATAATTGTTATTATGTTGTAAATGTGTCCTTACTACAAATCTTAATTTACTGCTGTGAGACTTGAACTTCCCCACTGTGAAACAATAAACCATATTTCTACTTTTTCTATTTGGAAACTGACCTAACATAAAGTTAGAGCTGCAGTAGGTAACTTCTATAAAAATGAATTTTGTTTTTGTTTATTTGCAGAAACTGTCACCATGTCCTGATCTTTGTGTCAGGACATGGTTTTCCTGCTAATGTGACTCTGTGTTTCTTCTAAGAATGCCATGACTAATTCTGCTGAACATCGTGACAAATGTCACGACTAAAACTCAAACTGAAGATGTGCTGTTTTGGTTTTAGGAAATGCAACAGATACTAACTGGTTTGTGTTTCTTCACATCATCCTTTTATGTTCCAGTAAATCTCTGCACAGAAAAATGTTTTTGCCGGAAAAAATGTGACAGCCCCTCCACACATCACACTGTGTTAGCTAAATACCTTATTTTCAATATTTGTCCAAGTTTTCATTACAACTGTGAACAAATCTTTGTTTGTATTCTGCTAATGTTGAAAAACTACAATTTTGCAATTACGGTGTTTCCATTTAGTAGGAAATGAAATTAGAATCACATGTAAATAATTGTTTGCATGATAAATTGTTAAAAATTGTGGCAGGGATGAATGTAAATAGTTGTATGAGATATATTCATATTTCTGCCATCATATTCCTGACTTCAGAGGAGAAGTAGAGCAACAAGGCTTTTATATTTTGAGCAGCTACATTTGTGGCATTTTGGGAAAATTGTCGATTTTACAGAACAGCTTCGGATTCAAGACACATAAAGTTTGTTAGAGCTCTGGTGGGACCAGCTGCATGTTGTCCAAAGTAAAACAAGAACAAACCATCAACAACCTCCTACTACTTCCTGCTGTCGTCTTTGTGGTTTTTGTCAGCAGTAACATCCAGCTGTTGATCATGTAACTTGTATGATGTGAAAGAAGTGTTTCAATCGTGTTTCCATTAAGCCGGTTTATTTTCATGATTTCGATTTGTGGAAATCTGTGTGGAAGTTTGGCGCAACACCTACAAAACTTCCCTTCAGCCGTTGTGAACAGTAAAGAGCCATCCGAATAGATCACAAGGTTGATTTTTATTGCCATACCAACAATTTATTAATAGTTTTCTACCTCCTCAAACTCCCAAACCTTTATAAGGCATGTAATGAACTATTAACTAATAATATTCAAAAATTGTTTACTGATAGATTAGGGGGATATGACCTCAACGTCAGAACTTTAAATGTTCAAAAACCATGACAAGAATATGCATCTCAGTCAGTGGTGTGAATATTTGGAATAAACTCAGTAAAGAGTTTAAGAGTCCAAGCATAAGGTTTTTTAAGAAAAGTCTCAAAATGGTCATTATTAAAAGGTCAAGGGGTGATAAATATGGCTGGGAATTAAAGCACTTTGAATAGCTTGGGCATTTGTGTGTAGATCAGTTTATGTGTGTGTGTTTATAAATATGTGTTTATGTACGTGTATGTGTGCGTATGTATTATTTACATTTGGTTCAGGAACTATTTTTGGTTTAGAAGGGATATGGAAAATTGGAAGATTATTCATGAACAAACTTCTAGAAAACTGCAAAAGAGCCGAAACACTGAGTTCCTTTGAATCTGGACTAAAAACACACCATCTTGGAGTTGCTTTTGAAACATAATCAGTGAAACATTAATCAACAATCTGATGTGTAATGATGGCAAAATGTAATGCTTCAGTTGTTGATTGTACTGTATGTTCTAACTTTTTATTTCTGTTTTTATGATGTAAAACACTTTGAAATTCCTTGTTGCTGAAATGTGCTATGCAAATAAAATTTTATTTGATGTTGTGAACTGTAGGGCAGAAAAGAAGTACGACTACATAAGCCAAACTTTCGTCATACTCCTTTCTCAGTATGAGTACGTTTGGTACCAGGATATTGTATTTACTAGGGCTGTAGTGATACAATAATCTCACGATACGATATGATACAATACACAATATTCTGCCCACTATATATATGTATATATGTATATATATATTATATATATATATATATATATATAATATATATATAATTATATATATATATATATATAAAATTCCCTTCTCACCCTCTGCGGGTGGTCTCTTTCATCCTCTGAGCTCGGGTCCTCTACCAGAGGCCTGGGAGCTTGAGGGTTCTGCGCAGTATCTTGGCTGTGCCTAGTACTGCACATTTCTGGACTGAGATGTCTGATGTTGTTCCTGGGATCTGTTTTAGCCACTGCTCCAGTTTGGGGGTTTCTGCCCCGAGGGCCCCGATGACCACAGGCACCACTGTGGTCTTCACCTTCCAGTTCTTTTCCAGTTCCTCCCTGAGGCCCTGGTATTTCTCCAGTTTCTCATGCTCCTTTTTCCTGATGTTGTAGTCACTTGGTATAGCTACATCCACCACAACGGCTTTCCTCTGTTCTTTATCCACCACCACAATGTCCGGTTGGTTCGCCATTACCATCTTGTCTGTCTGGATCTGGAAGTCCCACAGGATCTTAGCTCGGTCATTCTCCACCACCTTTGGGGGTGTTTCCCACTTCAATCTCGGGGCTTCCAGTCCATATTCTGCACAGATGTTCCTGTACACTATGCCCGCCACCTGGTTATGTCGTTCCATGTACGCTTTCCCTGCCAGCATCTTGCACCCTGCTGTTATGTGCTGGACTGTCTCAGGGCCTCCTTGCACAACCTACACCTTGGGTCTTGTCTGGTGTGGTAGATCTGAGCCTCTATTGCTCTGGTGTTTAGGGCCTGTTCCTGTGCAGCCAGGATGAGAGCCTCTGTGCTGTCCTTGAGTCCAGCTTTGTCCAGCCATTGGTAGGATTTCCTGATATCAGCCACTTCAGTTATTTGTCGGTGGTACATCCCATGTAGGGGCTTGTTCTCCCATGATGGAACCTCTAGCCCCTCATCCTCTGTTCCCCATTGCCTGAGACATTCGCTGAGCATATCATCCATTGAGGCTTTGTCCTTGATGTACTGTATTTATGGATCTTGGATGTTTCATCCTGGACAGTGGCTCTCACACTCACTAGTCCTCTGCCTCCTTCCTTACGGTTTGTGTACAGTCTCAGGGTGCTGGATTTGGGGTGGAACCCTCCATGCATGGTTAGTAACTTCCGAGTCTTAACATCCGTGGCCTTTATCTCTTCCATTGGCCAGCTGATTATTCCGGCAGGGTATCTGATTACTGGTAATGCATAGCTGTTTATTGCACGGATCTTGTTCTTGCCATTGAGCTGGCTTCTCAGGACTTGCCTTATTCGTTGGAGGTATTTGGCTGTGGCTCCTTTCCTTGTGACCTCATCGAGGTTGCCTTTTGTTTGTGGTATTCCCAGGTACTTGTAACTGTGCTCTATGTCTGCTATTGTTCCTTCTGGGAGTGAGACCCCTTCTGTGCGGACGACCTTCCCTCTCTTTGTAACCATCCGACCACACTTTTCTAGTCCGAATGACATCCCAATGTCAGTGCTGTATATCCTGGTGGTGTGGATCAGTGAGTCAATGTCTCGCTCACTCTTAGCGTACAGCTTGATGTCATCCATGTAGAGGAGGTGACTGATTATGGCCCCATTCTTCAGTCGGTATCCGTAGCCAGTCTTGTTGATGATTTGGCTGAGGGGGTTCAGGCCTATGCAGAACAGCAGTGGGGACAGAGCATCTCCTTGGTATATGCCACATTTGATGGACACTTGTGCAAGTGGTTTGCAGTTGGCTTCAAGGGTGGTTTTCCACAGCCCCATCGAGTTTCCAATGAAGGCTCTTAGAGTCCTATTGATGTTGTACATCTCTAAGCATTCAATGATCCAAGTGTGTGGCACTGAGTCATAGGCTTTCTTGTAGTCTATCCAAGCAGTGCACAGGTTGGTGTGTCGGGTTTTGCAGTCTCGGGCGACTGTGTGGTCTACAAGGAGTTGGTGTTTGGCTCCTCTGCTATTTAAGCCGATGCCCTTCTGTGCCGTACTCATGTATTTATTCATGTGACCACTTATCTTAGCCGCTATGATGCCTGATATGAGCTTCCATGTTGTAGAGAGACAGGTTATTGGCCGATAGTTGGATGGGATTGAACCCTTTGAGGGATCCTTCTGTATCAGGATTGTGCGACCTTCAGTTAACCATTCAGGGTGAGTCCCATTTTGTAGCAGCTGGTTCATTTGAGTTGCCAGTCGCTCATGGAGGGCAGTGAGTTTCTTTAGCCAGTAGGCATGGATCATGTCAGGTCCTGGTGCTGTCCAGTTTTTCATACCCGAGACTCTTTCTTGGACATCTGCCACAGTGATGGTTACCGGGGCTTGTTCAGGGAGGTTGCTGTGTTCCTCTCGTAGCGAGGTCAGCCACTTTGCATTGCTGTTGTGGGTCGCCTCCCTTTCCCATATGCCTTTCCAGTATTGTTCAGTCTCCAGCCTTGGTGGGTCTGCTCTGTTGTTAGTACCCTGCCATTGAGAGTACACTTTAGCTGGTTGGGTGTGGAAGAGCTGGTTAATCCTCCTGGCTTCATTCTCTCTTGTGTATCTCTTCAGGCGGCTGGCCAAGGCTTGGAGCCTTTGTTTGGCAGTTTCGAGTGCTTCAGGTATGGACATCTGGCTGTACTTCTTGTGTACTGATCTTTTCATTGCACCCCTTTGGAGCTCTGACAGTTGGCTCACTTCCCTCCTTGTTATCTTGATCTTAGCCTCTAACCGTCTTTTCCATGGTGGGTATTGGGTCTCATGATTGCTCTTATAGCCAAGCATCTCAAGGATCACTGATGCTGAGTTGTATATCAGCTCATTGGTTTCTGTTATGGTGTTGGTAGGGATCGTTCTCAATGCCGCATTCACATCTTCAATTAGACTTTCTGGTGGTGCTTCACTCAGCCGTTGTAATTGGCGTCGGGGTTGTCTGGTGTTCATTACGGCCACGATTCTCTCTCTCAGGTCAGTTGCTGCCTCGTTCAGCTCTGATGATTCGTTCATTACTGGGGCTACATACCCAGTCTCTGGGTGGGGAGTTAACTCCCTTCTGACCTGGCATTCTGGCTCCTCCCCTTTGCCATAGCATTTGTGTTGAACCTCGTCAATCTCAAGTTGTGACAGCAGTTGCCGTTTGCGGATGTTGGAACACTGAGCCACTAGTTGCTTAGCAGTTAGTGTTGACTGGGGATGTCGAAGTAACCATTCCTCCCACAGTCTTCGCATGTAGCCCCTCTGACTAGGGTTACTTGAGTAGTAGCATTCCAACAGATCCATGTTTTCACCTCTCGCCCATTTCCGTCTTGTTCCAGTAGCCCATTTTTCATCTAGGTGCTCTGGTTCCCCAGCACCTGACGCAGACCTTGTTTGGCCGGGCGACGTCTGAGCCGGCATGTCGTGCTTATCAGTGTCTCTCATGATATGAGGTAGGCTATATAGCTCCAAGGGTCTTGCCTAAGGACCCACACTGACAGCTCAATTGACTGTTGTAACTTCAGCCCCAGCCTGGATTCGAACCCTGGTCTCCCGGGTGGTAGACTGGTGACTTACCCATTATATATATATATATATGTATAATGGGTATTATATATATATATATGTTGCGATATTCAGTAAACGATACAATTCAATACACTTTTGCAATTTTCTGAAAGATTTTAGAGGGACAGAGTGATTTTGGTGACATTTTGTGACTGTTATAGAGTTGGACTGAATTAATTTAACTGAAAACTGATTAAAAGCACCAACTACACAATAACTGGCTCTGGTTGGACACTGACTTAAAGTGGACAGCTGGACAAAATGAATCAAAGAAGTGGTGAGAAAACATGTTTCTTTTAGTTGAAACAGTCCAAACTGTAGCTGACATGCATTAGTAAAGTAAATAAAGTGAACCAAGTTCCTGCTCTGAATAGTTTGATACCTTTTTAACCTGAACATCTGAAGGAATCACTCTAAGCCTGATGACCTGGTGAAGCAAGCAGTGAGTGAACAAGGTGACAGTTGGATGTTACGATACTTGCAGATGAATATCGATTTTTTTCTAGGAAAGAAAATATCGATATATATCGCGATATCGATATTATTATACAGCCCTAGTATTTACACTACACTAAACTTACACTTTTATTATGTTTTTTAGTGAAAGTGTGAAATAAGAAAAACATTCATCATTAATTTGTGCAATTTTATGGCTAATGGAAATGCAGCTGGTGTGGAGCTTCTTTTTTTTTTTTTGGTTAAAATGCAATTAAGTTTTAGTTTTTTTGGCATATCTGCCCGTTTTGATGCATTTCTGCTCGCTTCTTCCTGATTATTTGAACTTGGAGAAAAATCCCTTTAAATTAGGATTAAGCAAACAAATCTAGATGAAATGAGTTGTGAAAGCTTGAAGATGATCCCCAAATAAAAGCTCTTGTCAGACGTCTCTACAGCAGCATGCTCTGCTCTTCTGTGGGAGTAATCTCTGGATGAACGTCCTGTCTCGCTCACTGGAGGTGGGCCTGATTGAACGGCGTCTGAGGAGTTGGGGGATGAGGGGAAAGGAGGACGCAGGTGATGGAGACGCTGAGCCCTGCTGGTGTCTGCGGGTCTGAACGGCGAAGCGAGCAGAAACATGGCTGTCAGCATGATGGAGACTCTGCAGACGCGGGGGCGTAACGAGTCAAACTCACAGCTGCTTCTAACTAACTCGCCTCTCACTCAGCTTCAAACTCAATTCACTGAACTTTTACTGGCACTCAGGCAAAAAGAAATGTTTTATAATTCAACGCAGAACATCTTGTTGTGCTAAATCTTATTTAAGTCTTCTATCAGCAAGTGTTTCAGTAGCAGATCCATCCAGCATCTGTTGCCCTTTGTTTTATTGCTTTCTTTTATTTGTCCTTTGTTGTCTCTTTTCCCATGTTTTATGTACAGCCTGTTGTTTCTCTTTCAGTCTGAGTTTTGTTTTTTCTGCTCTTTTATTTATTTATCTCAATCTTTCTTTTCTTTTGTCCTCCTTCCATTATTATTTCAGTTTTTACCCCAACTCTACCCATTTCCTTCAGTTCAGCCCAGTTTCTTTCAATTTTGTTTTCCCGTGTCTGTTTATATTTTACTCATTGCCCTACTTTAGCATATTTTACGCAACTAAGGCAAAGTATTGATTCAAGAAATTACTCAAGTGAGAGTAAAAGCTGTTTTTTAAATGGTACTCAGGTATTGAATTCTAATTTTTTAAAGAGGTATTACAAATACATAATTTAAAATGTAACAATAAAATCACTATTTACTGTAGAGAAGCCAAAAAAATTATAAAAATAAAAGCAGCCATACTTTGTGCTATTACTCCATTAAATGGAAAAAGTACAATGCAGTAGAATTACTCTTTAACGTACTTCCCCCCCCAAATGTTACTACAATACAGTAAATATAACTAACTGTCCTACATTATCATCTCTTTACTTTTCTTCTATACTCCTGTTTGTCCTTCTTCTCTTCAAACATTTTCTAATTTTTCTGTGCTTTCTCCTTAAATACTTTTTCCTTTAATTTATTAAAACGCTCCAGTTTGATTCTTCATTCCTTGTTTATTTTCTCACACTACCATTTTTGAGCTCATTATTTTCCATCTTTGTGATTTTCTACTTTTCTTAAATTCTGGGTTTTTTTTCTCTTTTGACTTCCTGGGATTTTGTCTTTTCTCGTAGAATTGTATTATTTATCTTTGCTGAGATCTTATGTGTTTACTTTTACTGCTGTTTCAGTGTTTTGCATCCATCTTGTTCTTCCAGCTTAGCCTGCCTTCCTTCCTTTACATCCATCCATCCATCCATTTTCCTACACCCTTGTCCCTTAATGGGGTCGGGAGGTGCTGGTGCCTATCTCCAGCTGGCGTTCCGGGCGAGAGGCGGCGTTCGCCCTGGACAGGTTGCCAGTCTGTCGCAGGGCAACACAGAGACACACACAGGACAAACAACCATGCACTCACACACTCACACCTAGGGGCAATTTAGACAGACCAATTAACCTGACAGTCATGTTTTTGGACTGTGGGAGGAAACCGGAGTACCCGGAGAAAACCCACCATGCACAGGGAGAACATGCAAACTCCATGCAGAAAGACCGGGGCCGGGAATCGAACCAAGAACCTTCTTGCTGCAAGGCAACAGCTCTACCAACTGCGCCACTGTGCAGCCTTCCTTCCTTTACATCTCCTCTTTCCAGACAGAACCTTGTTTTTTGCAGTGAGTGTTTTTCGTATCATCTCAGTTTTGACATTCCCCATCTTCGCCTTTCTGGACGTTCTCGTTTATAAAAACAAATCAGGAAGAAAAACCCACAGAAACCCACACGCTCTCTCATCCCGGGGTGATGAGTCATTTGCTCCTTTCCTCCACCTTCTGATGGAGCTCCGCTGACCCAGCGGCCACCTTCAAACACAAATAACCAAAGCTGATGTGCGATCTCGTCCTCCCACTAAAGTAATTGTAGATAATTGTTGGACCTAATTTGGACCAATTACTAAACTCTGACACAAAATCAGCCCTGTTGGCATTTAAAAAGTAGACAATGTTTATATCTGAGTCCTGCTCAGATCACCCCTGTAGAGAATATCTAAACATGAGCCTCGTATTACAGATTAAAGATTTTTACCTTGATGCAAATGTTTCAGATTTGCATCAACACTTTCTACTTTGTCTTTTTACCCTAAATAATTATCTAATTGATCATAGGATAAGTTCCCGTGATGCTGGGATATAATTTTTTGCTGAATTTGTTGAAGCAACAATGGCAGTAATCGCAGTCTGAGGTCTTCTTGTTAAGTCTCTACAACCTTGGCACACCTGTGTTGGAGTATTTCCTCCCATTCGTCTCGTCAGTTACTCTGAAGCGCACCAGACAGACATTGTAAGTATTTCCAGAGATGTTTTATTGGATTTAAGTTCAGGCTTTTTTTGCCTGGACTTACTCAACAAAGTAATAATGATTTGTCTGTATCTGCTTTTCATATTCAATTAATTTAGTTTTAGAATTCCTTGTATTTTTGCCCTGTACTTGAATATTTGATGTATTTTCAAACTGCTAAGTTGCAGTTTTTGTTGGATCTTATGTCTCGATTTCTTGTTTCTTTGTAAGTTCCCAGTCCGTTTGAGAACCTGTATGTTCTTACGTTTGTCTCTTTAGTACTGTTTACTTCTGTTAGGGCAGCATTATGCATTGTGGATGGTTTTATGCATTAGGAACTGAATAACTCGTAAAACCATCAAACAGTCAAAGTAGCCAAGTATTCTGGACCAAAAAAAGCCTGGATGTCCAATAAAACATCTCTGGAAATACTTAAAATGTCTGTCTAGTGCGCTTTAGAGTAACTGAAGAGACAAATGGGAGGAAATACTCCAACACAGGTGTGCCAAGGTTGTAGAGACTTAACAAGAAGACCTCAGACTCTGATTACTTCCATTGTTGCTTCAACAAATTCAGCAAAAAATTATATCCCAGCATCACGGGAACTTATCTCAACCGCCATAAAAAGAAGAAGAAGAGCTCAGTGTTTGAGGAAGTAAACATGGAGGCTAACGGTGGAGCTTAGCTACATATTTGAATTTGTTATCCGACCGTAGCAACATATTAACAACTTAATCCTCAGATAGTCCATCATGGTTGTTGTTTTTCTTCCCACTTGCGCATATCAGGAAACAGAATAGTGAGATTTGTTGAGAATCAGTGACGTTCAGTTCGGATGAATGAGACCTGGACGTTATGGTCGCATTTGAATCGATACGTATCGGATATGGGACACATTCTAAAAGAATCTGACCTGTGCTGTTCACACTGCCATGAAAAGATCGGATACAGGTCGCATTACGTCAAAAAAATCTGAATTGGGTCACTTCAGGCTGCAGTGTGAACGCAGCCTAATTCTGCTTACTTATAAAGCATATGAACGTTAATCTTCTTACCTTGTAAAAAGTGTTCGCTGCAAATTCGCGATTACACAGAGGGCTGACAGTCATTATGATTAACGGCTGCTATCCATCGTCTTTGGCATCTTTCCTCATTAAAACATATAAAATAAAATGGTCGGCATCCTTGTCTGTTTCAGAAAACGACTGCGCAGCTCCCTATGACCAAAAGTAAAATCAACTAAATAAAAGCAATATTAGGTTACAGATTTCTGTTTTCTGACAGGCTCCATCAGAGAGCATTGGTTGTTTTGACGTCCGTCATGGCGGAGCAGGAAGACTTCTAAAGAGTGACGTCATGTGGTCAATACCAGAGTATATAAATAAATTAAAAAGTAATGAAGTGAGACGAGGCTGCACAGTGGCGCAGTTGGTAGAGCTGTTGCCTTGCAGCAAGAAGGTTCTGGGTTCGATTCCTGGCCCTGGTCTTTCTGCATGGAGTTTGAATGTTCTCCCTGTGCATGGTGGGTTTTCTCTCCACAGCCCAAAAACATGACTGTCAGGTTAATTGGTTTCTCTAAATTGTCCCTAGGTGTGAGTGTGTGTGTGCATGGTTGTTTGTCCTGTGTGTCTCTGTGTTGCCCTGCGACAGACTGGCGACCTGTCCAGGGTGACCCTCTTGCTCAGAACGTTAGCTGGAGATCGGCACCAGCACCTCCTGACCCCACTAAGGGACAGAAAATGGATAGATGGATGGATAAAGTGAGATGATTGCAGCTGGAGTTCAGTGGTCTGACAACTGCAGGTAGGAACTGTTTCTGAACCTGGTGGTCTTGCTTAATAAAGGAAAAAGACCAAAATCCTGAAGATTTTAGCAACTTTAAACTAACTTTAAAACCTGCTGATGTCAAAGTCCTACTGATCAGAAACATCGCCTCTTTGGCAAGAAAATCCCTAATTCCATCCGGAATTACATTCTTCTGCAAAGAGCTGTGGCAGATTACTACTCATCAACACACTGTTGAGGCACAGCACCGCTGTGGGCCCCGGGGCCTCCCTCAGTTCAGACAGCGCCAACTTCAGACCAAACCAATCTCCACTTCCAGTAGGCTGCTTCAGACCAGGCTGTCAGCGACGGATCTCCAGTCCTGCTGAGCCTCATTTTTTAGGGCGAGCTTCGTCTGTCCACACAGCACTGGCTTCTCACAGGGGAGAAATGTGGACCTCATTTGGACCCAGGGAGCATCAGCAACAGCTTGGACTGACGGGAGGAATATGCGGGGGTGGGAACGAGGCCGGAAAAGACAACGCAATAAAAAAAGCCAAGTACAATACAGGACAATGTGCCAATTTCTGCTGTTATGAAGTAATCCAACACCAACAGGGGAGACGGGCTGAAAGATGTTCCCCCGCTGTGTCGATTCCTGTCATCAGTTTTTAATGCTGCATCAGAAAAACACTCACAGTGTGTTTTTTTCCTTCAAGTGATGTAGTGAAGAACTTATGGTGATGATGATGATGAAAGCGCGTAAGAGGTGTATGTGTAATTTGCTGCTTTAGAAATTAAATTCATAATGTTTAGAAACTGAATAAATACGGATTTAGAAAATTAAAACTTCTTCCATTTGACTGATGCCAACAGAAGCTAAATTAACTGGAAGCTGCTTGTGTAACCGAGTCCTTTCTGCGTTGAGCTGGTTTTCTTGAATGATCAGGTTGTGACACGGTTTGTTTGTAAAATGGTTTACCGATTTATTCTGACGGGAAAAACCAACAGAAAACAGGAATGTTAAAGGCCGCCCGCTCCAAGAAGTTAGTTTCTGCTACTTTTCAATCGTAGGATCACTTAAATATTTATATTACAGAATGGATTCATTTATTACAGTGGTGGTAACAAAAATTAACTTAATAGAACCATAAATAAACTGGATGTATTTAGATGAAAAATAAATGGTACACACCTCTCCCACAGGGCAACATGACGAAAAAAGAGGGTCTAAGGGGCGCAATACCACAGAAGAAGAAATAAAACAGAGGGGCCTACAATCTTAAAGTAACACGGTTAAAACAATGACAAATAGACATTGAGTGCAATTAAAACAAAAAGAGAAATACAACCAGGTTACATTTGCAAATATTCACAACTTTTACACCTTTTCACAGTCATGTTGCAACTATTGGGTACGTGATTAATCTAAAAAGTTTAACCCATTACCATTACATAATGCTGATTAATCTGATTGTTTATTTTGACCTGCAGAGGGTTACTTGGTTCACTGCAGCGCCTTACACTGTCTTGTACTGCGGTCAGCAAAGCAGAATTGAAAACGTGAGTGAAAAGATGAGACTGGTGTGCTAAGCACCTGATTTTGTGTAAAAACACAGAGATTGATGTTTGGATGGAACCAAGGTAGAATACAGACGAATTACTGCAATGGTAAATTATTCTTCCATACATAACTTAAAATAAATTAGAATTTGCAATTTGAAGCCTTGAAATTAGGGTTCTGTCTCTTTAAGAAGCTCTCCCTTCATCACTACAATGTTCCTCCACTAAGCTGTTTACAACAGTTCTTAGGAGCATTGGACTTGGTTTCAGGTCACTTAAAACACTTTTCCATCCACATTATGCAGTATAGTGTGTTGGTTTATCACAAAGTGAGACACAATGTGTAGAGTGTAGCTATATTGTGATAAAATGAGAAAAAGGTCAAGTAGTTGGTAGATTGTCCATCCACCTGTTGAGGTTGTGTGTCACCCCAGCCAACACGATATGAAATATGCTGTGTTTCTTTAGACATTGATATCATCACCAAACTTTAGAATATTCACAGCACATATTGATGCAGTAAAAAGAAAATAATACATGATTTACAAACATTAAAAAATAAAATAAAAAGCTTGAAAAATGCTGTATTAATTTGTATAATTTGTTTCCATATGTGTACAGTCTCCACCTGAGTTGTGTAATAATGTTATATGTGTAGCGTTTTCTCAAAAATCCCTACTTTAATTTCATTTAATCTAATCCATTTATTTAATTTTCGTACCCTCTTACTCTTGTTTGTGCTGCCCTCTACTGGCAAAATGTATTTCTCACCTAACTTTTTTTTTTTTTTTTAAATTTTAAAAATAACAGCTTATAGCTGCTCAGGTTTTATTTTCTAAAGCATTCTGGGATCCGAATAATGAAATATTGTCAACTTCTCATAACAATTTTGTTTTAGATAGCGATGCACCAGGCTGGGGTTGAGTGATGCACTGGCAGCTGAGTCAACAGGATTGGGTTGCAGAGAAGCAGTATTATCTTGGAACAGCAGAAACATTTTAGAAAGCAGAGAAAACAGCTGCAGAGTCTCTCAGTCTGAGTCAGAGGGTGTGCAGAATTAGTAACATGAGCCTTTCCAACGTAGTTTCCTAAAAGCCAACATCACATGAGTTTTTCTTCACTAGAGAGCACTATGCTGTAGAGCAGCGACGTTTCTTTGTAAAAGCATTTCAGATTTCTGTAGATATTTCCCTTTTCCTTCCTTTTTACAATTCGACTGGTTGGCAAGTTCCTCCAGAGGGCGCTGTTGTCAACAAATCTCCTATTCAGGAACAGTCAGCAAATAAACAACAGCCCTGAAGTCCTACAGATTTAAAATAAAGGTCCAACAGCTGTCCCAGTGAACACCAGTCTAAATGTATTCCTTGCCACAGCGTCTTACAGATGTTTAATTTTAATCCAGGCACATCAAGAGGTATTTTGGGTTTACAGTGACCTAACAAGGCCAAATTTATGAGCATTTTCCCTCCTGTATTAATGCCAACATTATTGCACTTGGCATTTTGGCATCTCAACTCCTCATTTTCTCAGCCAGCTGCTCCGACTTCCCCTCTCTGTTTGTTTTCTGGTCTCTAGGAAAAAGTGCTATTTTTTTCCTTGTGGTTTCTCTTTTTCAGCCCCAAGTCTGACAAAAGCAGGCATGAAACTTTGTCCAAGATTCATGTCTGGGATTCTTTCAGCTAAGATTAACCTAAATTTAGGTTCAAGGCATCTCAAAATGTGACTTGTGTGGGGAAAAAACGGTGAGACGGTTTGGGATGAGCTCAGCGTTACGAATCGAAGGAAGACCTGCAGAGAATGAAACGGCGAGATCTGGTGTTGGTCTCGGTCTGCATTAAGAACGGCAGCAATGCCAGAAACGCAGCAGCCATAATTTCTCACTTGGGTTAGCAGCTTGGCTACATCAGAGTCCGTTACGGCAACTATGAAGAGCAGAGTTAAACCATCTGGTCCCAGATGGTTTTATTTTGCTGCCAGAGTTAAAAATTATACAACAATCTGAAATTATAGTCAATTTAATAATAGAGCAGCAGGACACTTATTAAAAAAATAACAGCATCAGATGTCAGAATAACACAAGCTTACAATTTCAGATCATTTCTAGTACTTTTTTTAAAAATTATTTTGTGACCAATATTTTCATTTTTACATCTTGTATCTAAGAAAACAACAAAAATTCATCAACCTGAGTCTGACAGGATCAATTAAATTGTAATGTTTCGTCTCATAAATTACAGCTTTTCTCACATAACTGCAATACATTTTTAAAATGGTCTTCAGCAAGTCTTTTCTTAGCAGAAACTACCTCCAAAATGTCCGTCACACCTCAAAGAACTACAAAAATGCCAAGTTGAGGCAGTGCCTACCCAGTCATATCCATTCTACCCACCAGGTGTCACCAAATACAAAGAAATTAAATGTGTTCACAAACGCAGCAGTTCGGTTCAGATCCAGCTTCCTGTGTGGCTGCAGTGGAGCTGAGGACACAAAATGCCAAAATGGAAAGTCAAATTTCAAATCACAGACACTATCCAGGCCCGAAACCGGAGCTGAACATTCAAAGACACATAAAGACAAGTACAAAGTCGGCCTTCTATCGCCTGTAGAACATCTCCAATAAAACATGATTGACTGACCAATCCAAAATATTTTTTTTTGTTTAAAAAAGAAAGATGTCGGTGGTTTCATCCACAATTCCCAATTATGCATACGGATGAAATGAAATAAAAAACAAACATAAAATTACGTACAGAAAAGTTCAACTTGTGTGAATGCCTTGACAAATCCAGTCAGCGCTTTTAACATGAACCTACTGCCTGCTAAATTCGATGATCACTTGTTTTTCATGTTTTTACAACACGCTTTGAGACCGTGTTCCCTCATGCAGTCATTTTATGTCCATTTGTACCAGTGAAATATATCTGAATTATAAATCATGGCAGTTTCAATAATTTCTAACACTGCGCTGGAAGCTGCAGGTCTGTAAAAGTGAAGAACCAGGAGTTCACGGATCAACAGAGAAAGAGTTGTGTGTGTAAATATGTTATAACTTGGAAGAGAGTTTGAGCTTGAAGATGAGCTGTGGCAAGAAATCAGACAACAAAATGTTGCAGAGCACAGCAGGGTAACACAAAAGTAATAAAAAGTGTTATTAATGAGCCACGTTATGCTAAAAAGAAAGATGTAGGAACATTACGAAGCGTTCAAAGTGTTGCTTTGGCCTTTGGTCTCCAGATCCCCGTCTGATCAAGCGTCTCTGGTATGTGGTGGAAAAACAGGGCAGAGCCATGAAGGCCCCATCGCAGAACTTACAGGATTTCCTGAGAAAACCTTAGTCTGATGGAGGTCTGCTGGAGTCCAGGGCTCCATGCCTCACAGGTGTTTTGGCTGCAGATCGGGGACCTACATGCTAACCGGCAGCTGGTTTTAATATTTTGGGTAATTACTGTAAACATGTGAGATGTTGGTTTATCCTCATTGGGGTTTCAATCGGATTTAGGGGAAAACTAAATTGAGACGAGTTGAGAATGTAGCAAAATCCACAAAAACTCCTGGGTCCTCATGGATGCCAAGCCAAAGTCCCCTGTGTGAATGTTGTTTCTTCTTTTGAGACAACTATTATACTTTATTGAACAGGTTAGCAAACAAAACCATTGAAAACGAACAGTTATAGGGCCTCTTGTCACTTTAAATCAGTGGTTCTTAATCTTTTTTGAGGTACTGAACCCCCCAGTTGCATATGCGCATTCACCGAACCCTTCTTATTCCTCCCCGCGCGACGCACAAAATACTTCGCCTATTCTGATTTAGTAATGTAATTATATTAGTTGTGTTACCACCCCACGCCACTAGAGGCAGCACCAACCCCGAATAGATGTGACTAAGGAGCAGATTTAGACTATAGAATTTCAAATCCATGCTGAGAGTGGAGCTCCTTCAATCAGGGCTCCTCCGCAGCTCTGATTGGCTAAGCAATGTCACGTGATCCTCTGCAGCAAGTGATGGCAAAGCGGGGCGTCATCACGACTTTACACAAGTGTGTCTTTACCTCAGCAGCAGAGGCTCCGCCGAACCCCTGGGGTTCGACCGAACCCAGGTTAAGAACCACTGCTTTAAATAAATAAGCTGTTGCTGGCCTCTCCCCTCCCAGCTTGACGTTTACTCACAAAAATGTGAGAAAAGATTTGCAATTGTACAAATGTACATCTTTGAAAAGCAGAAGTAGGGCCTCCTGTACAACCGACAAGAATGCAGCGAGTGGTTTCTGGATGGTAACTCAATGACTAAACAAACACGTTTCTTTTCCAGCAGTCATTTTACAGTGCATTCAGGCGTAAAATGTCCTGGAGCTCAGCTCGGGTTGCTAGGTGACAAGCGGAATGGCACTGGGGTTGCTAGGCAACGGGCAAATTTAGAAGGTTTTTGAAATGGTTAATTTTCCACGTGCCAAAAAAAAAAAAAAAAACTTATTGCCAAAAAAAAGAGCTGGGTGATTTTTTTGTGTGCTTTTTTCCAAGTTTTTAGAAGCAATAGAGAACCAAATAGAAATACAAAAATGTGTAAAACGTAAATTTTACACACCTTAACAAAACCTCCAGCAGAACAAGGCCCAGCTTTGGTTCTGCCGTGACTGGCTGGGGGTGGAGAGGACAGGAAGGAAACTGAGGCAAACACAGACGCTGCTGGCAACAAATACCTGCCAGAGAAAGAAGAAACACAAAGCAGCAATAATGGTATGCATTAACACCCAGAATAAAAGGGAGACGTGATGAAAAGGCGCTCGGTGCATCCGGCCCTGCAGCAGCTACGCCTATAGCAGCTTTTCTAAAGGCATGACTCACACAGCCGCCCCTCACTCCAAGCTTTATCAAGGAGGAAAGACTTAAACCGCAGCTCTGAAGCAGATCATGTCAGCCTCCCTGACTGACTCCTGAATGAAACACAAAAACAGTTTTTAGAATATTTTAGTTTTTCTTCAGAGCTGCTTTTAACCTTTTGTTGTTTGTTTTTGCAGAAGAAAGGAAGTAAAGTCCAGCTCTTTTGTGTTTTATTGGTTTCCCTCTTAACCTGGCAAACCCAAGTGAGCTAGGTCTGGTTTTGTTAGAGCAGTGGTGTCCAAAGTGTGGCGCGGCGGCCATTTGTGGCCACTGGCTGCCATTTGTGGCCACTGGCTGCCTTTCAAGAATGATAAACATTTGTCCTCACCTAATCCACTGTTGGACTTGGCTTTTTATTGTTAATGGAGGCAAAAATATTCCTGAAAGTAACTAGGCTGTCTAGATTCCTTTTTATTTAATATAAAATCAGAAGCAGATTCTGGTTTAAGGAATAAATAAAATAAAATAAGAACTTAAAGGTCAACATTTAAAAACGGTCAGTAATTGTGCTGCTTGCTGGTTCATTGGAGAACTGAATTAACAAACTCCCAGAGGACTGTCCAAACACTACTCTCTCTAGAAATTCACAGAAAATGAAATCTGAAATCTGCAGAATCATGTTAATACGTCTGATTTTATGCTGTGTGACAGTCTGGCTTTATCCAGTGGAGCTTTTTACATGAACTCGATCAAATTCCTCCATCTTGCATCCGTGATTATTTTCCCTGTGAATGAACAGTCTGGCTTCAAATATATCCAGAAAACAGAAGAATAAAACAATGACTTCTCTGCCAGAGCTCAACATATTTGCCATTTGTCAGTACCAAACGGTTCTGTTTCTCTCCAGAACTCATTAACAACACATCAGAGCAGAGAGTTGCTGCATCGAGTGATAACGAGCGTCTTCATCACAATGAACACTGCAGCTGATTTCACCATTATGCTGCAGTCGGTGCTGACACACAAATCAGCTGCTGAAAATATTAAACTCTGCATAAAGAAGCAAACTATAATAATGCGTTATTTTATCTCGAGAAGAGTCAAAATAAAATTATGTGTCTGATTTGCTCCTGGCTCATGTTTTTTAAACAACACTAAAGGTTAAAATTGTTACAAAAGTCTGTTTCAAATCTTTGTTATGTTAACATATTATTTTAGAGCTTGATTTTTGCCAGTAATACAATTAAAAATGGCTAATTAGACCAGAATCTTCTCAATGATTGTGTGCGAGTTACAACATAATATTTCTGTATATAAAAGCTGAAAATGCAGCACTATGTTTCAAGTCTAGTCGTTCTTACATTTATGTATTTTTTAATATTAAAGTCCCTGCACAGTAGAAAAAATTCCGTAAAAAAACAGGAAAATGTCCTTTTTGTGCCAGTACATTTTCTGTTTTTTTACAGAATTTCCGGTAGAATTTTTTTCCGCAATTTAACAGATTTTTTCCCGTAATTTAACAGCTTTAATGTGTAAAATTTTAAACACAGAAAACGTTCTACCGGAAATTCCGTAAAAAAACTGAAAATGTACTGGCACAAAATTACCAGGACATTTTCCTGTTTTTTTTATGGAAAAATTTGAACTTACAATATCCTGGCAAAAAGTTAATCGGTTCACATTCACACACGTATCCTCGGATTCAGCAAAAGCTCATGAATATCTGGTTAAGTTTGCAAAAAAATTGAGAACCAACAAAATAACAACTAAAATAACAGAAAGAAGAAAATAATAACTAACAGGGACTTTAAAACTCAGTCATAATTTCCTTTGTGAGTTCATCAAGGTTTTCTGTGGAGCCAAAAATGCCTTTAGCTTTAGCAGAAGAGACACAAGTGCACAACTTTCACACTTTGATTTCTAAGGAAATAGAAGATGACGTTCTGATAAATGTTTAAAATCTGTCGATTAAGAAAAATAAGGAAATATTTCAGAATCACTGTAAACAAGATATTTTTTAATGATATTTTGTCTTTGGAGCCATAAAAGCAGGTCCAACCGCAAGAAATCACATTTCAGTAAAAACTGCAATACATCAGGACAGAATTACGCAGCAGAGAAAGCGTCATGACAACAGCTCAGAGAAGCATTGTGGGAAATGTAGGACTCAGTTTATCGGTTTGCTGTAAAAGTCAAAATTTCTTTCAATATGCACATTAGAAATACAACTTCCTTTAAGCCTGATGCAGGATTAGAAACACTGACAGCATAAATAATCCGGTTTCAGTCTTTATGATTGTTTTGTTGACGCCGCCTCTCGTCACGCCTGCAGGAGCTGACCCACAAAGGCGGGGTTCCTGTCCCGAATCAAGGCTGATGTGATGTCAGCCACCCGAGTAGCCGACCTGTCCCACTGCTCCGAGTCCTGCAGAGACATCAGGAAAGACCAGGACAGAAAGGTCAAGACTCAGGTCAGCAATCCGCTCCTCCAACCCAGGACTGACAGATTAAAACTCTCTTATTTAGCAGCTGCGTTTCCAAGTGGTGGTTTTTCAAGTGTATCAAAATAAATACATTTTGTAAAACTGCCGGATGTTACTACTGGCAGAAATGACAAAGAAGACGACAGGAAGCAGTAATAGGAGTATGAATGATGGTTTGTTTTTGTGTTTTCTTTTATTTTCTGGACATTGTGCATCAGAGCTCTCACAGCATCGCGTAGTTCATAAAACGTTGTGTGTCATTTCAACATGTTGAATCCATCCCTCTTTTGTAAGATCACCATCTACAATTTCCCCAAAACGCAGCAAACGTTGCCGCTCTCAGATTTAAGGGGTTTGTTGCTCCAACGGCTGAATAAGACGCCGACGTCTCCTCTGATGGCTAATAGATGATGAGCGCTAGCGCCACGGCTGAGATATTAATATAATGCAACTGTGTAGAGTAAAAAAGTTTATTCAGGTTTTCATTTAATGTCTGCACTTGTAAAATTGTGTTTTTTCAACGTCAGTGGCAAAGATTTGCACACATTTTGTAAAGGAAATGCTACTGACAGTTTCCACCAGTTTCTGGCCTCCGTCTGAATCTTCATAGCAACAGGAAACAACAGACCTGCTGCAAAGGAGAAAAAAACAACAACACACATTTCTGAGGGGTTTTCTCTTAAAAATGTCTGTATTTGACATGTTACAGTTTATTTTTTTTTATCAAGTCTGGGCTGAATCCAGAACAACGGGAAGCCTTCCAGTTTCTTAAGAGCTTTCAGTTCAGGATCTCAGTTCGTTAGCCTCAATTTCTCCACCTACTTTTTGAGATATGTTAGTTAGGATCCGACGACCAAATGTTTAACATTTACAAAATATTCAGAAAAAAAGACACAAATTTAGTGTGTTAAGCCTGTTTGTCTTCAGCAGCATAAACGCTTCCAGTAGATGTGATGTATGATGTTCATATTTCCTGTAAGAGGTCCTGAAATTAGCCGTTTTCATTTGAAATCTTTGTTTCTCCTGCATGCAGAGGTAATCTTCTTTCATTTACATGAGGAAGTCATCTTGCAAAAGAGAGAGGGAAAAAAATGGCACATAATTAAAAGAAATTTGACTTTCCTTTTTACCCTAAAGTCCTGAGGGGCTTCTGAACCGGGACGGCCCACTTTGAAATTTACAGTGCATGATATTAGGCAGATCTGCTGCAAACCACACATTAAGACAAACAAGACCTCACATCTGATGTTCTTAGAAGGGCTCCAGTGTTGTGGTTGTTTGGCTTTTGTGATTCCTCTCTTCTGTAACGTTTTTTTCTCTTCACTGCAGACCGGCTGCATGATGCACTTTTAATAGTTTTCACTCTCCTGACTTCATTTCTCCGTCTGCAGCGACTCTGCTTTGATTTAGTGTTTCGATGAGGCCCAGGGGAGACACGTCTGTTTTCCTTTTTTTTAAGAAACCACAGAAAAGAGTTTGACTTGGTCTCAGCCGTTCTGCACTGAGACATGCTACAAGCTCCGACTGGATTATTCATAAATATCCTCTGGACTTTTAAGAAGCTTTTGATGCAGAAAATAATACAAATATTTACTGAATTTTGTAAAGATGGAAAAACTGTGAAGATGACTGGAAAACACAGAACAGGCGAACAAGGATATTTTTTGCTTTGCATTAAAGAGAAAACGCTTTTACGCATTTTATCTAACAAACAGCACAAAATTAGATTTTACAGTAACAGGCCCACAGCATCGCAGACCCTCCACCATACCCAACAGTGGTGCTTTTCTTTACTTCAAACCAGACTCCATTTGGAGTATTTGCTGCCAAAAAGTTCAATTTAATCTAATCTGAGCTAAAAGTCCAGTGAAATTTATAAAATTTCAATTACATTTTAGTCAGGTTGATATTTTCCAGCAGCATATTTTCTGATCCATTTCATTTGATTTTTTTACAGTGCTTTAAACTGTTTAATAATGTCCCAGCTTCAAACTTTAATGCTTCACCT
The DNA here is from genome assembly GCA_033032245.1 of Poecilia picta. Classification (NCBI taxonomy): domain Eukaryota; kingdom Metazoa; phylum Chordata; class Actinopteri; order Cyprinodontiformes; family Poeciliidae; genus Poecilia; species Poecilia picta. The sequence goes on along the minus strand of CM065368.1, from coordinate 6,142,388 downwards.
GACCTTTTATGTCTTCCTTCTGTCTTTATTGTTAAGTACAAACCAAAACAGAACAATATAATATTTATAACCTGAGCTAATTCAAAATGCATGTCCCCGAATTGGCCGTTAACAAGATAAAACAATTTAAAAGACAATAAAACAACACAGAAAGACAAAATGTCAAACATAAGAATCCTTAATGTGTAAATCTGATAAACAAACACAAAGTACTAAATGATTTAGAATGAGAAAATATACATGGACAAGTAGAAATTGGAAAAGTTTGAAACGTCTAAATAAAATCGTCTGCAAGTTTCATTTGCTTGCAGGAGAAGTTTGAGTGCAGGAATTGGATTTAAATGGGAAGATGAGGAGCATTCATGTCAGCAGCAATAATCTGAAAGCAAACATTTAGATTTGATAGGCTCTTAAATGTTTGGAAGACAAAGAAATCCTTGAAGAAATGTCAGTTTGTATGACTGAGGTGGAAAGAATCAGATTGTTTTAAGGTGTTTCCAGATATTAGCGGTTTTCCTGGGAAACAACATGACTGCAAAACTAATCAACTTTGTGCACAGATTGAAAATGTTTTAAAAGTCATTTATTTTATTCATGTGGAAAATATTTAAAGGCCTTTATGGAGCCACTGCTAAAAGAAACTGATAAATAACAGAAATATAAATACTTATTGCAATATTTCACTTGCATTTACTTTTAAAAAATTGGTAGTTACTTTTCTGCACTGAATAAATGCATGAAAAATATATAAAAAATATTTATTTATTCATCTTTAGAAGAGGTATTAATGGTACAACACACATTCAGCCTGAAGTTTTATGCAAAACTCATGAGTGAAACGCTGACATGGGTTTTTACAAAAGACTTTAACACAGTTTGGCTGCTTGGAAGGAAACTATAAAAAGGTGCACTATACAATACTTAGTAATTTATCTTAGCACATCAAGCACAACTTCAAAATAACAGAGAAATTTCTATCCTGATCCAGAAATAACATTTCCTTTAGTCTTTTATTGACTTCATTACTTACTTTCACACCAGCAGAGCAAAACGAAAGCTCAACTTCACATCACCAACTTCTACTTCATCCATTAAATAAACACACAAGATGACAAAAAAAAACAAGTACGACTTTCAACTTTCTCTGAATTTATTCATATTTACAGAGAATTTCTTTGAAGAAGCAGAAGAAATGCACTGTAAAAATGTCGCTTTTTTTGCCTGCGGTTTAGTCACTGCTACAGGGAGGAAGATGTAAATCTGATTGCATCTGTTCATCGTTTGTCAGATCAAAGCATTTTTTCAGATGTTATCTAACAGCAGACACATCTTCTGCACACAGAACGTGTTTAAAATCTCCACATCATCAGACGGCTGCCACCCAGGCGCAGTGACGACGACCACCACGGGAAAGCAAAGGGATTGTTCGGTTCTCGTCCTGCATATTGAACGCAGCTTCAGCAATTAATGCCTACATTGTAGAGCTCTGTGTTCAGATATAATGAGGTGAAAAAAAAACGCCCTGAACTTTGCACAAATTTCTCAAAAATAAGCAAATCACAAAGGCCGAGGAGGATCAAAGTTGAAGGCCTGTCTGGACTCCAGCACTGAATCATTCCCAGCTTCAGAAATGTGGCTTTTGAAATATGAATCTTTCTTCATAAACATCATATTAAATCAACTAGTTGCTTGCACAGTGGAACAAAAATAAGACTTTAGTTTTTCATTGACTTGTGGCACGGCTTAAAGTCGTCACGGTGCCGCTCTGGCTTAAAACGTGGTTGAATAAAACAAAAAAAAAACCCCAAATGGATAGAGTTTCTTTATAGCAAAAGACTTTTGAGCACTCAAAGATGTTTGCGTGTTCATCTGCTCTTTGATTTAAATCTATGTAACTTTAAAGTAATTACCTGCAGGGGTGTTTGGGGAGTTTGGGACCACAACGGCTAAAATCAAATACCTCCTGTGAAACGCTTCCAACTGAGTGTTTTAGTAGCTCAAACACTAAATATACTTTAACCTGCATTAATATGCACAACAGAAACTGTCTTACCACTACTGCTAAAGCTAGCATCCAATCAACAACAAAGAGGAAAGAATGGCGGATTGGATTGGCTGCTTTGTAAATGCCAGCCAATAGTAAGGCTGTAGTAATACAATAATTTCACGATACGATACACACTATTCTGCCCACAATACGATATATATTGCAATATTCAGCAAACGATACAATTCAATACACTTTTGCGATTTTCTGAAAGATTTTAGAGTGACAGAGTGATTTTGGTGACATTAAGTGACTGTTATAGTGTTGGACTGAATTAATTTAACTGAAAACTGATTAAAAGCACCAACTACACAATACCTGGCTCTGGTTGGACACAGACTTAAAGTGGACAGCTGGACAAAATGAATCAAAGAAGTGGTGAGAAAACATGTTTCTTTTAGTTGAAACAGTCCAAACTGTAGCTGACATGCATTAGTAAAGTAAATAAAGTGAACCAAGTTCCTGCTCTGAATAGTTTGATACCTTTTTAACCTGAACATCTGAAGGAATCACTCTAAGCCTGATGACCTGGTGAAGCAAGCAGTGAGTGAACAAGGTGACAGTTGGATGTTACGATACTTGCAGATGAATATCAATTTTTTCTAGGAAAGAAAATATCGATATATATCGCAATATCTATTATTATACAGCCCTAGCTAATAGAGTGTTAAGCTGGCTGGTTGGTAAGTTTTTCTCGTTTGTTTCATTTTGTTCGACAAAAAAAAAATCCACAAACAGGCAAATTTTCTGTAAAATATCTGCAGTTACATTCCACAGAAAAATCCACCAATAAGCAGAGATTCATGCTAAAACATTTTGGAGCTAGAAACTACTTTCAGACTTCAGAGCAAGAGCAAAACAAGATTCAAAACCAGTAAAGTGGATTGGTCCATCTTAAACAGGGTTTCTGAGAAGGTTTGAAAGGGTTGTGATCATGAATTTTTCAAGTTTCAGCAACATGAGCAGAATTAAAACAGGAGAAAAGCATGTCCAAGTGAGCAGGACTGCATCTGAAAGCAGAAAAATGAGAGCAAACCAGAACTGCTTTATGTGTGAGTGGAGGGTTTCGAGTGAGAGCAGCACATCTAAATGATAAATCTGGCTTTTACAACAAAAAAGTCGGCTTTTTGTAGTTGAAGGAATCACTATGAACTAGAACTGGTCTGAGTTACAACTTACTTCCAAAAATCTGTGAGCAGAGAGATGAGAGGGAACAGAGTGTGTTGTAGCTTAAGTGTTGATTGTTTTAGAGCAAAAAATTTTAGTTTTCTGTGTTTCTGTCTCTAAATTAACATCCATGATTAGGATGAGGTGTGTCAGACACCAAACATTTGAAACGAGAACCAACGACGCTAAAAACATATAATATGATCCTGGAAGGTTTGCATGTCTTCATCCTCATGTCCCAGAAGCATGAATAAGAAGGTTATGACTGAATCTGTGCGTCTGCTGCAGCGTTGTGACAAAAGCGTACCGCTGTGGAACATCTGGTTTCATGAAGTAAAACCTCAAGGAAGCTTTTAGATAAAACCCACAAGCAAATTAATCAGATTGATAGCTCTATTTTACATAATTGGATGGATTTTGTTACTAACAACGTGGATTTAATTTTCACATGTTCCAAAAAAAGCTGCTCTTCAGGAGAGTGTTTTCTCTTTATTTTGTTAGAGCCTGTTTTTACAAGTTTCACTTTACCGTTATTGGACATAAGGGATCCCTACTTTCCACTTCATAATGATTAACAGCCACAGATCCACACTTAGAGCATTTCCCTGCCAGACAGATCATAATTTATATGCAATAGTGGAAGAACCATCATTGGCAGTGAGGGTCGCATTAAATGGAAGAAAGTGACACACTTTTTTCCCAAAATTTACAGCCGAGCAGCTGTTACTTCCATTGCTGATTTGGCCAATCTGTTGGTGGCCTGGTGGAGTTTGTGCATTTTCTTTTGCGGCAGAAAAGTCCAATCCCATAAATTAACTGATAACATTGTTAGAGCATTTAAACAGTGCTGTATATAATCTGATCAAGCAGCAACAAAAAGCAAAAAAATGACTCCCATGTGTCGGAATGCACAAACACTCTGCGGTCACAAACGTATGGAAAGGAATGTCAATTATTAGCTTGTAGTTTTGCTAACTGCTGAAAGGGGGGAAAGTCTGAGGAGACGTGACGCGACAGCCCTTTGAAACAAAAAGCAGAGGGAGAACGCAGGAGGAGCCCAAAGGGGGGACCACACAATAAGCAAAGAAAGTCTCTCGCTCTTTACTCCTAAATGCCGCAGATGCAATCATCCTTACCATCTAAGACGAGGCTGCACCAGCTCTTCTGCCCCACAAGAAGGGGCCAACTTTGAAGCTGAAAAGTCCTAAATTTAGAACCTTTAATCGTGACAATTTGCACGTCAACTCTTTAATAGAAAAACCTGGCGTGACGCCTGATCCAGGCACGCTGGAAAAGGCTGCTAGAGTCACACCAGCTACCATGACTGAAGCAGCCAGGAGCATTAGGAATTTTTACTGCCTCATTTCATCATTCTTATATTTTACTGTCAAAGAGCTAATAGTTTTTTCATCCACTTGAGGGCAGTATCATTGCCAGGACTGAAGCCAGACGGCGTTCTTCACTCGGGGAGTCTTAAAAGAAAGAGCAACCACCTGCCTTCAACCTTTCTGAACATTACTCTTGCATCTGTCCTTCCACTGATGGAGCCGTTTCTCTGACAAATTCTCCCCAAACGACCTGAGTGCTCCTGAAGCCCAGCGATACAATACTGGTAAAAACACCCGTTGCATTAGTCTGCGCAAAGATTGTGTTTCAGGGATTGTGACAGCTCATCCCTGAGTGGGTTTTGTGGTCGTTGGGCTCGCTTCCTCTTACTGAAGACAGGCAGTAGCTGGGGGGCTGAACTGGGAACAGAGGCCCCAGGTTCAGTTACTGGTCAGTAAGAACCCTGACTTTTACACGGCTGGCGAGGCTCAGGTGACATTTTGTAAACACTGATATGTTTGGTTTGGAGGTACTGGAGTCGGATAGGGTCATTTAAATTACGTATGTAATTTAATGAGCAGGGGGTTGATTTATTCAGACTTTGATAAACTGATTTCTTGACAGAAAAGTAGTGAATGAACACCTAAACTTTCAATAAGGTTTGAGTAGGAAGGTTTTTATGTAATTATTGTCAATGACGGAGTGGCGATATACCCAGCTTAGCAAACAAAACTTTTCATATGATTAGAGCAGTGGTTCTTAACCTTTTTTGAGGTACCGAACCTCCCAGTTGCATATGCGCATTCACCAAACCCTTCTTATTGTGTTACCACCCCCACGCCACTAGAGGCATTACCAATCCCGAAAAAATGCGACTCAGGAGCAGATTTAGACTATAGAATTTGATAAAAACAGTGAGTTTTGCTGAAGTAATTAAAGACAAAAGTTCAAATCCATGCTGAGTGGAGCTCCTTCAATCAGTGCCCCTCTGCAGCTCTGATTGGCTAAGCAATGTAACGTGATCCTGCAGCAAGTGATGGCAAAGTGGGGCGTCATCACGACTTTACACAGGTGTGTCTTTACCTTCACAGCAGAGGCTCCGCCGAACCCCTGAGACCGACTCACCGAACCTCTGGGCTTCGATCGAACCCAGGTTAAGAACCACTGGATTAGAGCAATAAGAGCAAGGTGGGATTTTGCCAATGCACCAAGACTTTTTGACAAAAAACGAAAGAAATCAGTGTTTATTTGTCTACAAACTCGGTTTTGCTTGAGGAGGTGTGAGTGTACAATCAAACCAAAAAGCAAACTTTGGTTCGCCTGAAAACCTCAATTCAGCTGAAGTGAACTCTGGTGCAGTTTGAATATATGTGTGAATGTCAAGTGGGCCAGAGGCTGCTCTAAAAGCAGGAAGGAGACTATAATGCAGGGCATTCTGGGTAAATACAACCGAAACAAAACACGCGACCAGGAGAAATGGCTTGTTGGCTTTTGCCAAAGACAAAAGAAAAATACTACAACGGCTAAGATCTGATGCTGCTACGCCATTTTTGTTTATGTGAAGAAGGAAGCGGCGCTCAGTGTCTTCTTGATGTTGACTCCTTCAGTGGTTCTTGGTGCCACAGTGAGGAGGGGGAACAGGTTGTTTTTAATGAGTTTGGATGGTTTGCTGCGATTCAGTGTGAAACCAAATCGCAGCAGCTGAAAATGTAACAAACGCTGCAATTTTGTTGCAATCGAACTGGACTGTGAAAAACACCTGGTAGTCAACAAACAATGGAAATATTCTCGTTCTAATAAAATATAGCACCTGCATTTATTTCCTCACACTGGCAGTGAAATGCTTTAGCAGCAAATAAAGCTGATTCTGATTTATTTTTGCACATTAATATAGCTAATATAGCTTATTAATACTACACATTTAGTGAGCATCATGTCTGAAGACTGTAGAGCAGCTCTGTAAACTGTTTTACAAAATAAAGACACATCTTGTCTATGAGGTTTTTCTTGTCTTCACTTGTAAATTGAAGTTGGAAGCATCTGACTATTTATCATCCTCTACTATCAGAGTACAGCTGTAAACACAGGAGTAGGTCGGAGCCAAGCTGAGAGACAGACAGCTGAAGCTGACATGAGATGACAGAAACAAAACCATGAAGTGTCTCAGTGGAATGAGTTTTATTAAGTTTTGCCAAAGTATTCAGATCCGCTGCCTCAGAGTCTGCCTCGCTTCATCTGAAAATGACTGCAATGTAGGAAAATGCAGACTACTTTCGTGCAGCATCCTCAGATTTTCCAAAGGTCCAAAGAGCCCAGCAGATTTAGCTTCTGCATTTTTTTTACCTGCTTTCTAAATCTCTCAGCGAACAAATGCTGTCCCTCCAAGGTACAGTGATTTAGCTCTTTCAGTGCGGGTTTCCAAAATATCCTGTCTGGATCGGACAAACAAAAGTCACGTCTAACAAGTCCTCTCTTTCTGTTTACCCAGGACACTGAGCAGGTCTGTGTTTCCTCTGGATTCCCTCAGTAAGAAGTTTTTTAAACAAGCTCTGATGAGAGACAACTCTGTTTGAATTCACATCACTGAAAGACGAACCTCAAAACAGAGAGCCGAACAATGGGACCTTAGATTCAGAGGTATGAAAGCATGAAGGCACGGGTTGGGTACACAACCACACACAGTCTCAGCGGATGCCTCGTTTACTTATCACACTGTATCCCTTACCCAGGGAAGCCAGGAGCGCTCCACCCCGCGGGGCAACGGAGGTCAGCTGCAGGTGCAGGAGCATTTTTACAAAAAAACGACGTTTGCTAGAGGCTGATTATTCATCGACCACATTCTGGGTTAGTGTCCTCAGTTCCACCCCTGATGCAAGCAGGAGATTGTCAACGCTGTGAGCTGAACACACAAACAGAGGTGCAACACTGTGTCTTTGTACTGTTGTCAAAATACCAGCATGCCACAGACTAAACAGCAGAGGGGGAACAGACAGCATCTTTCTATTCAAATGTGAGCAATCTCAAAAATCCAGGGCTAAGACATTTAAAAAGTTACATTTTGGGGGTTTTTAACACAAAATGTAAAACTATTTTGGTAATTGATTAATCATTAAACTAAAACTAGGCCACTTGCTGAACAAACATAATCAGAGCAATAATTAAGACAAAACTGTACGAAATATATACATATTTGTATTTAATTTTTAAAAATCCTTCTTTGTGTCAAATTCTGTGGAATAATTTTGGATTCATTTGGATCAAATTCTGTACGAAAAAATTCTCCCGTTAACACCTTTTGCAATGCAATTATTAAATGAACAAGCAGCAGTATGAAGACCAAATGACACAGGAGACAGAAATTACAGTATAAAGAGGTTTAAATCATAAAGTCCTTCCTTCTTATAACCCCCTCCAAAAAAGTAGGAATAAAAAATAGGGCACTGTATTCCTGTCCTATAAAAACACAACTGTGCAAGATCCTTTTTTATATTTCAAATCTAAAATGTTTTTCTTCAAAAATCTGATTCTGTTTGTTTTACTAAAACGTTGCATGTTCAGTTTGTAACTGAACGGATAAAAAATAATAAGAAGAAAGAAATTTAGCTTTCATGGCCTAAATCCATGGCTTATGTGCATACAATATCCTGAACAAACAATCCCTGCAGCGAAACAGGGTAGTGGGATGTTTTTCTTCAGCAGAAATGGATGGAGATAAAAACAGGTTCATTCAGCTCTTTATTATTTACTAATTATACAAACTGGATTATCTTTAAGTGTAAAAGGAGTCTGAATACACATGCAGGCAACAATTGTTTTATTCTAAAACATTTGAAAACGTGTTCATCCTTCTCTGTTACAAAAACTTGCAGTTTTCTGCAGTATTGAGGACTTTGGACACCGTTGCTCTGCAGCGTCTCATCTGCTATGATAAATCGTGCTTTGATTTTTTAACCTCTAAACATTTCTCTTAAGTTTTTAAGATGATTTTGAGTTGCACAAAGATTGCAGCAGCCAGCAGAGCTAAAAGGTGAAAGCAAAGGGATTCACTGACCTAAATGAAGTCGATGATCTGCGGGTGGCCAAAAACATTCAGAGACCAAGTGGCATAACGGGTTTACATGCAGGCTCACACACAGCCTCCGTGATTGACTGTTTACAAACTGATTGTTAAGAGTGGCGAGCATTAATCTTCCCGTAGCTCACGCCATCTGTTTGACATACAAATCCCCGGTTGGGGAGGCATCTCCTTGTCGTCTGAGCGAAGTCTCCTCAGCCCAAACAGGGAGCGCCTTCTGGTCTTTCTAATCTAAGAAATCAAAGCTGAATAAACACTGCTCTGGTATGTCTAATTCCTCGAAGCCAACTCCAGCGGTCAAGTTTCACACATACCACCCTGCATCTGGAGCCTCCTCAGCAGGGAAGATAAACGTTGATACCAAGCACATGTCACCGAGGTGAAGGTTTCTCCATGACTCTCTCTGCAGCGTTCTGCAAATGCATGGAGGTGGACGACGCTCGAGTTTCTGTCTGCGTGGAGAAGCAAGGATCTCACAGGAGCTGCGTCTCCATTACTAATATGAGCAAAATTCTGGCATGACATTCCACTAATGTTGAAAAAATGTAGCTTAGCAAATCTGTGGTTAATGAATAATTAAAAATGATGCTGCCTCCTTTCAATTCCTGTCTTCTTCTTTGTCTTTTCTGCCAGTTGTAACATCCCGTTATGTTGTGATGCCGATTTCAGAATTATATCATATAATATTTTGTGGTAATATGATTATAAGAACAATGATGAAAAAACTACTACCTGTTTTTTAAGTAACTGTCCGATGGTCACTGCATGGCACAGCGAACAGATCCTGCTCTGGATTAGGGCTGTAACGATTCCTCGAATGATTTGACTTCCTCGATTATCACAACTCCTGGAGGCAAATGACCTGCCTCGAAGCTTTTTAAATTATGCTTTGTTATTTAGCGCATCGTGTCCCGGCTGGGTGATTATTTGTGTTGCGCAACGCTCTCACTTCCACCTATGAGTTTTCCGATTACTCGATTAATTGTCAGAAAAATCAATTTAATATTTGATTACTTAAAATAATCGTTTACAACAGCCCTACTTTGGAAAATCATTCCCATTTCAAATAGGATTCTTTAGTATGCCAGTTACTTAAAGAACTTATACTTTTAAATGTGCTGATATTTATTGATGCTTTCATTGAAAAAACAATTGTAAAAATAAAATTTTAGTTGGATTTTTTTAACATCAACAATTAGCGAGATAATAAGTTGTTTCAATAAATGGTAAAAGATATGATAAATGCCCAGAAATGCAGTAATTCAGGCTCATTCAGTGGAATAGCTGGAGAAAAGGTCGTCTTCCTCAGTGAGGCTACGACTCCAGCAGCATCAGGTCGTGTACGGTTTCACTTGTCTCCTTTCAGGCCTCCATCCAAACCGGTAGAGGAGAATAGGCCTGTCTTTCCCTCTCCTTTACCTTTCCCTCCTTTTCTTCCTAATCTCTTCTCAGGTTCAGAAATCTCGGTCTGGGCTCTTTGAGGAGGAGGAAATATGGGGTTGGGAAAACATCAGGGCTCTCTGACTGCAGGGATTACAACACCCATATATCACGGTGACAACTCTCTTTTCAGCAGAAGACAAGTCACCAGGGCTCTGTGGAGGAACAGATCCTATGACACTTACTTCCTGTCACAGACACTGATGGTTTTTACCGTCAGCGTTTCACAACATCACCTCGGCGTACCGGGATCTGATGTCTTGAGTGTTTCCCAGCCAACGTCTCTGGACTTTCACGCATCTGATGTTTGGCTTGTGGGCATTTTCAGAGACGCAACAACAAATGGAGGAAAGCTCAAGAGAAGGGCTTTGATCACAGGTAGTTTAAGAGAGAATGCTGCGAGATCCGCATGCCGCAATAATATCCTTCTCCTCTTACAGGCCAACATTGGCAGCTTGTTGTTGGACACGGTGCGTCCGTAATCCCATCGAGCTAAAGCAAACAAAAATGGCGGCAAAACAGGGGAAACAATTTCCACAACTCTTGAGAGAAATGGATTTTATAGAAGTAACAAAACTGTTTGAACAAAAAAAAATATTTAGAATATAGAATAATAACTACAACAGTGGTTCTTAACCTTTTTTGAGGTACCAAACCCCCCAGTTGCATATGCGCATTCACCGAAACCTTCTTATTCCAACCCACCCCCCTTGACACACAAAATACTTTGCGGTATTCTAATTTAGTAATTATATTATTTGTGTTACCACCCCACGCCACTAGAGGCAGTAGCAACCCCGAAAAGATACGACTAAGGAGCAGATTTAGACTATAGAATTTAGTAAAAACTGTGAGTTTTGCTGAAGTAATTAAAGACACAAGTTCAAATCCCTGCTGAGAGTAGAGCTCCTTCAAACAGGGCTCCTCCGCAGCTCTGATTGGTTAAGCAATGTAACGTGATCCTCTGATTGGCTAAGCAATGTAACGTGATCCTCTGCAGCAAGTGATGGCAAAGCGGGGCGTCATCACGACTTTACACAAGTGAGTCTTTACCTCCGCAGCAGAGGCTCCGCCGAACCCCTGAGACCGACTCACCGAACCCCTGGGGTTCGATCGAACCGTGTTAAGAACCACTGAACTAGAAGAAACTGTTTTCAAGAAAAGAGGGCATTGGCAGTGAAAGGCGACAGCGAGGTCAGGAAGCGAGTGAGAGCTGTTTATTCATCAATGTGCCTACTATTAATTGCATTTTCAATATTGAGTTATTAAAACAAGAAACCCAGCTAAGACAGCTCCACATGTCATCTCTACAGCTGTAGCTGGGCAGCGTGTGTGTAAATAAAATACCTAACACTCGGGCCGACCTGAGCTCTCCGTTTCAGTTCCATCAACAAATTCTTCTCTATGTGCACAGAGGACAAGGTTCCACGTTACATTTGTCAAAACGTCTTCCTGGCATGCATCTTTATTTACCTGAAGCAGAGAATGTCCACAAAACTATTGTGGAGGACGTAGGAATAATGACGATCAGAGGTGGAGTGAAAGAAAGTTCCCCCACTTTGTTTTTATCAGACAACCCCAACTGGCAAAGCCTGTTACTCCAAACACCAAGCCGACCTTTGTCAAATCGCGTTCGGTGTGAAAGCAATGGCTTTAAGGAAGCACATTGACAGATACAACTGTGTGTCAAAAAATTAACTTCCACTGTGCAGATGCCTGGACAGCAGCATCATTAAGTATTTACAGCTCGCTCTGAAATCCAAAAGAAAATATGTGTTGACACTTCCAGCAGAAAACCAGATCGGCCTTTGCCAAGAACAGAAAATGTAATCCAGATTTTGTTGTCCAGTGTAACTCACAACGTATTAGTTCTCATGAGATCGAACAGAAAGATGACTTTCTGATTCCCTTCAAGGCTCACACATCGAGGAATTGATTAACTACTAATAACAGATTTCTAGGGTGATTTTAACAGATTTCTAAAAACATTAACCAGGATCTAATAAAGGCATCTGGGAGGAGTTACCCTCATTACAACAAAAGGTTAGCAGTGATTTATACTAGCCTGTTCTCTGTTCCACTATCTCAGGCTGAAGCATTTTATTATGGAGAAACACACATCATCTCTTTCCAATCATGTTTTATCATTTTCTCTGTCCTGTCAGAGGAGGGGAACAGCTTGACAAATTATCAGCATTAGTCTCCATAATTCTGAGGAAAACCACCATGTCCAACATCTGACATCAGAATCAAACTCATATGTGGGATAGCAGCGTTTTGCACGCCTAAACGTCTGAAAAACGTCTCCTTTTAATTAGAACCAACACGCCTCACCGACTCGCCAACCACAAACAAATCCAGGCAACTTTCAACTCATCATTCAAAGGTCATATATTGTCGTATTTCAGAGACAGAAAACCAAAAATCTCGAAAGGCGGAACATCCATATATTATATAAGAAAACCCAATTTATGTTCACATTTTAGAACCCACAGTTCCAATATTCACAAGGATTTCCACTTTTATTAGTACCAACAGGGATCAACTATAAAGAAACCACAATCAATCAATCAATCAATCAATCAATCAATCAAATTTTATTTGTATAGCACATTTCAGTAGCAAGGCATTTCAAAATGCTTAACATAATTAAAATAAAAACAACATGTGACAGTGAATTAACAGAAAGACAGAGAATTAAAAAAAGAAAATGGATTAAAAAAGATAAAAACATTAAAACCTGCATCCTTTGTAGGACTCAGTTAAATATCTCACACCTCAGAGTTTTAGTTTAAACGCCATTTAACAAGGATTCTCACACCTCAGAGTTTTAGTTAAACGCCATTTAACAAGGATTCTCACACCTCAGAGTTTTAGTTAAAACGCCATTTAACAAGGATTCTCACACCTCAGAGTTTTAGTTAAAACGCCATTTAACAAGGATTCTCACACCTCAGAGTTTTAGTTAAATCAGTTTGTCCTCAGATTTTTACAAGGGTTGAAACAATTAATCAAATTAACCGAGAATAATTTGACTCATTTTATGATCAACTAAATAAGTAATTGATTAATAGTTAATTGGAGGAAACAGACTCAAAAAGATGCAATTTGCTCAAACAATAACAAACTCAGAGCAGTACATAAGCCAAAACTCTACAAATAATGTACCGATACTGTATTTTAAAAAAATCATATTAATCATCTTTTACTGTCCATTTTCTAATCAAAAAAAAAAAAAATCAACATTTTAGTAGACAATATGTATATATTTTCACTACAGATACATTTTTGCTGAAAATAACCAAGCATTCATTAATGGATCATAATGCTATGTTGTTGAAATTCAGGCATTAACACTTGTATTTTCTCATTTTATAAAAAGTAACTGAATTATTTCTAATTTTTCGTAAAAAGGCCTAAGTGGTTAAATGAAAAATCCGCTGACTAATTGTCAGAATAACTGATAGAATAATCGATTAATAAAATAATCATTAGTCGAAGTCCTTGTTTTCGCAGTGGATAAATATTTTTTAAACATTTTTCCTCAACACAACAAGAATGCTGCAATAAAGGAGGAAACAAGGCAACGCTGGAGGATGTAGGGAGAGGAAAGACTTTAGCCACTCAGTGAGGTTGGTGGAGTCAACTAACTAGCTCACTCTTTGGTTACCTAGCAACTCGCTCACTCTGTGGTTACCTAGCAACTCGCTCACTCTTTGGTTACCTAGCAACCACCTGGTGAGTAACTCCTGCAGGAGCAGTTGAAAGATTTTGCCACAATACCTCATAAAAAAAATTATTAAAACCACCTATAAAAACCTACCTGATATGAAATGTTTATATCGTTTATACGTTTTTCAGCCCTACATTATATTAGCTCTGTTTTTACTTTTTAAGTGTGCAATGTCTGCGGATTACTAACTGCTTTTTGCAAATGTTCTTTCCTTCAACATTTAGCAATAACTCGGTGTGTCTGAGCCAAAATAAGCGACAGCAGACTTATTGTCTCATAATTGGCCACATGTCTAGCATTAGCTAATGCACATCCAAACAACAAAGCTGGCCAGGATGGGGAAAAAAATTACGCCTATTTGAGCACGGCCTGATTTTCTGCCAGTCATTTGGGTTTTTAAGCTACAAGTCCCAAAGCCTTCTTCCTCCTCACTATAAACATAATAAATCATCAGATAAGTTAAATTTGACTGGAGGAGTTTGTTATCACTACTTTTGTTTTGGATTTGAAGCCGGCTATGTTTCGCTTTCCAAACACAACATCGTCCTTTCGGCTGACTTCGTAGCTGACTTGTAGCCCATTTTTTTCTTGTCCAATGATTTTGTCTAAAATAAATCAAACGTAAGTGTTGTAAAAGTTATCATACATAACCTTTAATAGTTTTTTTGAAGTAAAGACGGTTTGAGTAAACCCGACCTGCTAAAACGTCTCCTCGCCTGAGGCTTCGACGCTCTTAGCACTGATTTGTAAAGTCACGCAGCTGCCAGGAAAGCCTCATTTGTCATAAGACTGCAATCAGCCATGGACATAAATCTTGCTGAATGTCAAATGTAAGGCCAAAAAAGTCATGAATATTCAACATTTGTCTTGGGTTTCCTGCACAAATCTGGCTTAAAGAAGCTCATTTTTATTTGATAGCTCTGGTAGCCTGAAACCAGACTCTTCTCCCACTGAAAGATGAATATTTCAAAATTTATGTAATCCTGTAATTGCTGAGTCGTAACTCATGGACTTTAGGTCAGCCACATCCGCTTTACTGATCTCAGTGCGAGTTTGGCTGACTTTGCAGAGGATTCCCACGACACAAGGTTCAAACGAAGTGGCTTGGCCTACATGAAGCTACACCTAAAGCACCTTTCCATCCGTTTTATCTCTCTGGCTTTCAGTTCAGGCGTCGGAAAGGAAGAACGCTAATATCCTGTCCTTTGACTCACACAGATTGGCCGACACCTTTTCCCACTTGCACACAAAAGGTGGCGAGCAGAACTTTGCTCATACGGACGATAAAGACAGCAACCTTGCCTGAAGCCAAGACATTTGAACAAAACACTTTAAAAGACGTTTCCCATCTTGTTTTGTTTGGCCTCTCCCTGAATGTGCATTCCTCAGGAAGTCTGAGCGCTCCTAATGAAACGAAACAAAAGAAAAAAAGGGAAGTGTGAAAAGACAAAGCCCTTACCTCGGGCTGATGAAGCCGGATGCCGTAGACAAGAATATTTCGGAGCTTAGCTGTTGAGGCCAGGTCAATCAGAGCAGCAGACTCCGTCGCTCTCCAGCTGCTAGACGGCTCCTCTGTGACACTCAAATGCATCTATTTAAAAATAAAAAAGTATTTAAAAAAACAGGGACAGGTTATTTTGCTTTACTTCCAAAATAATCCCAGAGACACATGTTATCCTCAAAAAGTCTCAGCTAATTAGGAGAAACAATTCAAAGGTGTCAGCTTACTTTCTTTAAACACATAATTATTATTTTAATATCAATCTTACGTTTTAAGACAGATTATTGAGCAAATTATAAGGATTTCATGCCCTGAGTCATGCAGGGCCAGAACTCCACACAAATCTGTCCCAATATAACAACATGTGGGGAACAAAAGATACTGAAGAACGAAAAGAAAACATTTTTCAGACCAGAATAAATGAACAGATTCGTCCAAAATCGGGTGAAAACGACAAATTTAAATGGCTGATGGGTCATTTAAGTTTTGATTGTATTGACTCATATTAACCATGTTTTTTCCAAATTCAACCATGTTGATAACAATACGCTACCATGTTAGCAAAGTGCTTTAGCATCAGCAGGACTAATGTTTAGGGTTGGTGCTTCAGGGTTTGCACAACTCACTTTTTAGCTAGCAGTGCTCAACACTTTTCATTTGTTGATGATATCTTTGAGAAGATTAACAAAATGTCTTGTTAAAAAAATCCCTGATTTTAATAACCCAGGTGTTGATCTGGTGGATATGTAAATTTCAGTCAGCATTGCTTGGATAAAGTCAGTAATAGAGTCAAACTATTGCATCAAATCACAGGTGATATTCTGCCAAAGTTGTTGATGTACAAGTTGACCATGCTGAAAAGAAAATATTTTAAAAGCATAATTAAAGGAACAGAATTAACATTACAGTCAAGCCCATAAAAAAATTCTCACTGAAAATGCAGATCTTCTCACTGTCAGGTGAAAAGCATGAATAACCTGTTTTCTGTTGGATTAATCCTCACCTTTTTTCTTAATCAATTTCCATGTGGAAAAAAAACTTGTCACTGATTTCTATTTTATTTCTGAAGGCCTGAATGTGAAGCAGCTAAAAAGCTTCACAGGACTTAATCTGATCTCCCTCCACTAGAAGCAGCTTCAGATTCTTGCTTGGATTCATCTTCATGATATAAAAGATAATTTTTACCAATAAAAGCTGACTAAAATATTAATAAAACTCATGATTAGTGTCTCACCTCCCAGCCAATCATTTGTCATTGGAACAGAGTGTCCAGCTCGTTTATTTGTCTCCTGACTTTGTTTGCAGCCACATCAGCTCAAGGACCCAGCTGCACTTAAAACGACCAAATTCTCAGAACGTCTTACCGTCTCTGCTTCCAGCCCAAGAAAAACAAGAGCTGCTACATATGCAAATAAACTTTTCACATATAAGCTAAAGGAAAACAGCCTTGAAATGTAAAAATAAACCGCAGACGGCTCAGTTTGCCTTTAAGGTCAAGGACAGAATGCATTTGGTCTTGCTGTGACAGACAGCGGTGGGTGGATGCTCTGCTAAGGAAGCCGTCATGATTAAATCTGCAATAAAAATAACACTCTGACATTTGCACTCATTTCATTAGAGTGGTTTTACGTAACGTGTTTTTTGAGCACATGTTCCAAAGCTGGAAACAGGTTTCCAAGATGTTGGTCATCTGGGGAGAAAAGTTAAGAAGTTAAGACTGCCTTCTTTAGATGAAGAGATGAAGGTTTCTCCTCCTGAAACTGCAGAAGCGTCGCTGTGTGTTCAGTGGTTCAGATGACAATAATGTGAAAAAAGTCATTATTTTTAAAATATCTGAACCACTTAGGCTCATAAACTATAATTGCTTTCTCTTTTGAAATCATTGATCATGGTCAACAACAATCTGCAGCCACAGCAAGGCCTGATTATACGGCCAGATCTGCAGAACTATAAAAATAACACTTTTATACACGTTTCTAATTTGTCCTTGATTGATATCAATCAAGAACAAATTGGAGAAAAACAAACTGACACGAGTCTTGAAATCAAACTTAAAGGGGAGCTGTTATTCAAAATTCACTTTTTGCACATAATTCTTCCATTTGAGTCTTAACAGACTGAAGGTTTGTGGTCATTGTGTTCTGGAGGATAAAGGCTCAGGAAATGTCTCAACAGATCAAAACAAATCAGTTTTAAAACACACATATCAAAGCCGTCGACATGGCTGCAGAGTCCTGGCTGCTAACTCACCCAGATGATCACTGCCGGGTTGAGAAGACCTCGGTTTTCTGCCTCTAACGCCACAATTATGGCCTCCACTTCTGAAGGGCAAAATGGATCAACCTGGAGATCGAGGACAGCAGATATTAAAGAAAATGGGTACAGGTAATTGTTGGTTGAACTTTATTAGATTGAAAGGGAAACTCACAGAAACCTTAATGAAGTTCCAGTCTTCCAGCAGATACCTGGCGTTGTCTCCCATCAGATCTGGCGTGACGTTCAGCTCCTGCAGGGATATTTCAGACCTTCAAATGAAGACTGGTCCATTCGAGGTCAAGAGAAAAACTGACTCCAGTGCTTCAGGAACCTCCTGGTTCTCGTCCCTTTCACTCCTTTGGTTACAACCACTTGCTTTCCTGCCACTTATAATCACATGATTACAGAAATTAAAAGCCAGAATGCTCCATAAGCCTGTTCTACTTGGCAAGAACAAGAAAAAAAAACGTTCTCACTGGCAGAACAGTTCATACTTCACAAAAATTAAAGTGCAGAACTCTTGGGAAGTTTCATTGGTTCTTCCTGCTGCAGCATTTCTGTCTAATAATTGTAAGACACAGTTGATGTGTCCGGAACAAGCTGCAAGAAAAAGACTGATGCCAGTTTGTTCTTGCAGACCTGAAAGAGAGAGGAGACATATCTGTCCTTGTGGAATATATGTTGGTCTTTATGGGACATCTGCAGTAATAGAAAAAAAGGTTTTGTCGTTATACAATGCAAATGATGCATTTTTCAAGTTCTCCAGCTTTACCTTTTATGCTAACAGTTCACAATGTGCCCAGTAATTTAACAGCTATTCAATGCATAGAACATTATCAACTTGTGACACTTATAATAAACAAACATTTATACAGGTTTTTTTCTTGATGATCCAGTAAATACACTATAATTATAAGTCACACGCAGGTGATTCTGTAAAAAAAAAAAAGAGCATTGGGGGACTGATTAGAGGGATTAGTGGACTGATTGCAATAAAAGAGAAGCAGATGTGTTTGACATCAGTGGATTCCTTTATTTGAAATGATTATTTAGAAAAGAAAGTGTCAACAAGACCTAACGAAACAAACTTTTTGCAGTTGAAAAGTATGAAGTGGACTTCTTGAAAACATCTATTTATGTCTGAGGTTTATAAAATAGGTTACCAGAGCCTCTTCCTAATTCAAGCGCATCTCAACAAATGAATGGTATGAAAGTTTTCTGCAGGAGAAACTCCTCCTAAGGCTTCAGGGAAACATGATGAAAAACAACAACGTCTCAGGAAATGTAATAAAAGCAAAGCAAAGATCTGAACATTCAAATTTTGGCCCAGAAGCGAACAAACGGATGAACTTCAGAAGACGACGAAACATTTTTAGTATAAAGTCTTCTGATAAATTAGGTCTATTTGCTGATAAAGGCCTTTAAAACCATTTGTGTCTGAAGAAACATTTCACTATGACTGTAGTCACTATTGCTCTTTTTGCCTCCTGCTGTGCCAGAAAACATTACATTAAAAAATAAAAACTACATGCAAGCCAAGTTAAATTACATTACGTTGAAAATTGAGTAAAATCACGATACATCCAAGAACTAAAAAAGCTTTTATGCCGAAACAGCCCCAACATGAAGATACTGATGTTTCCACTGAGTTCTGGGCTTGGCGGCATAAAGCAACCAGGTCACCCAATGAATTCATTTACCAGTCATCTCTTCTGTTTGGCTTTTAATTACGCTCTAAAGCTGAAATGTTACGCTTGCATAAAATAAACACCATAATAGACATCCAGAAGCTGTCTCTGGCACTGCAAACAGTGTGTAGAAAATGTGTAATGGTTATGGGAAACATGTGTTGGGGGCTAGCAGAGATAGATAACAGCTCACTGTCTATGGAGGAAAATCAGGTCAGTGCAACGTGTAAAAGATTTGCAAGCTTTGAATGGAGAAACTGTCATGATTTAAACCAGGATGGCAGTGAAATCCTGAAATAGACGTGTTTGTTTAAGATCACGCTTGGAGAGAAACCACTAAGCTCTCAACACTGCAGGAACTTTGAAGTTGCAGCAAGTTTTAAATTTAAAACGAAACTTGAAACCATAGCATGTTTCTGCTGTAATATTGCTTCTGGGAGTACAGAGCTGATCTAAAGAGACGAGGAAAACAACTAGCATGAGATTCAAGCTGAAATGATGAACGATTTGTTCATCATTTGAACAAGAGCTCATTAAAGATGGACAAGTAAAAGTGCAAAGTACTAATACAGATTATTAACAGGCATGAAAATAACTGAGGTGGAAGGTGCTGCGATGTGAAACACAGACACTAAGAGGTGTGAGTTGTGGCTTCAGAGAAAGGTTTAAGGTATTCCCACCATTGACTGAAGCACCAAAACAGTGGGTGAAGGTTGGATGCCTGTAGAAACGTAATACAGAATCTAGGGCTGTATAATAATATTGATATCGCGATATATATCAATATTTTCTTTCCTAGAAAAAAAATCGATATTAATCTGCAAGTATCGTAACATCCAACTGTCACCTTGTTCACTCACTGCTTGCTTCACCAGGTCATCAGATTCCTTCAGATGTTCAGGTTAAAAAGGTATCAAACTATTCAGAGCAGGAACTTGGTTCACTTTATTTACTTTACTAATGCATGTCAGCTACAGTTTGAACTGTCTCAATTAAAAGAAACATGTTTTCTCACCACTTTTTTGATTCATTTTGTCCAGCTGTCGACTTTAAGTCTGTGTCCAACCAGAGCCAGGTATTGTGTAGTTGGTGCTTTTAATCAGTTTTCAGTTAAATTAATTCAGTCCAACTCTATAACAGTCACAAAATGTCACCAAAATCACTCTGTCCCTCTAAAATCTTTCAGAAAATCACAAAAGTGTATTGAATTGTATCGCTTGCTAAATATCGCACTATATATCGCATAGTGGGCAGAATATCGTGTATCGTATCGTGAGATTATTGTATCACTACAGCCCTAACAGAATCACTAAGTTGTAAAATATTTCTTTTGTTTCAATGTTTTTTTAAAAGTAAAATATGATTAATGTCAAAAAGAAGGTTGAAAGACGGCTTTAAAGACCTCACCATGTTTACCGTAACATTCGTAGTCTGTTACATGTTACTGACAACTCTCCTCCGAATCTGAAGAAATCCCAAATCATTTTAGTCCATCGTCTGCTAGCATGCGCCGCCAATTTCTCCACCTGCACTCAAACCCAGACTGCTTATCCCTGTGTTAGATCCACGTAATGGCGCTGGGACAAAAGTCATTTTTCATCTTCCGCCTCCTGCACTTATCTTTCATCCCCTCCATTATTCTTCCTCCTTTTCCAAACCCAGTGAAAAGGATGGATCTGGTTCCTTACAGGCACACCGGAAAGCCTCGGCCCCACAGGCCACCTGAGCGCAGCTGGGAATCTCTCCAGACAGCCGATCCAAAGGAGCCGACAGAGGCCCCAATACATCACCGAGGCTCTGTTCAGCGCCGCACAGCGAGAGGCGCGCGCTCTGGCACCGGATCACCAAGGACTTGGAGCGGCTTTAAAGGAGGATGTACCGTTTAGATCACTGCAGAACATTAAAGTGTTCTGCCACCAATCTTTACTGTCGGCGGTTACGTCCAGGGAAGATAAATACAGATGTGCAAGACAAAGGAGACATGTCTCCAAATATGAGGACTGGCTTAGGGTGTTGTGAACATGTGGTGAAATACAGTAGAAATCTGAGGAGAGTCGCTTGGGAAACCAACAAAAAGCGGTCGAATGTTCTGTCGTTGGCTTCTAAATCCCGTCACAAAGTACACAGCTTCAAGAGTTTTGGGATTTTTGAAGAAGCTGACGATGTTGGACTGCTGTGTCTAGTCTTCTTCGGTGCATTGCACAGATTCTCAATGGAGTTCAGGTCTGGACTCTTAAATTTTCAGGTCCTGACAGACTGACGACAGCCAACCAGACACTGTGACTGAAGATAAAGTACCCAAAACAGACGAGATATGATTAATCATCTCAAATGACAACAAGGATTAATTACAAGAAGCTAAAGAAAAGTGGAGCTCAGATTCTAGATTGGAGCTTCCAGAGTTTAGATCCTTGTTCTAGAAAAGAGGCTGGAGTAAATAACAAAAAATATATTTGAACTTTGTTTCAAGTAGCAGTTTTGATGATGTAGCAACTTGATGCACTGCAAAAAACATAAAATCTCACCAAGTATTTTTGTCTAGTTTCTAGTGCAAATATCTTAGCAAACCTGAAATGAGACAAAACTAACGTACAAGTAACTTTTTAGTTGACTTTTAATTCCTTAATATTCCTCCTGGATTATGGCAGGAAAATCCCGCATAGTAAGCAGAAAGTTTTGCAAGCGAAGGTTTGCTCCAAGCAGAGACCAAGTGTGAACGTGAGGAGAAGATTTGAGTGCAATCATTACAAGTTTTGAGAAGAAAGACATCAAGTCCTGCTTTCAAAATAAAAATGTAAGCAAAAGTATTAAAAGTTTTGAGAACAAAAGACATGAAGTTCTGCTGTCAGACATGAACAGTCCTGCTTATAATTTGCCATAATGTGCCAGATTATAGCAGATTATTTCCTGCCATAATATTGGATTATGGCAGGAAAATTCCTCGATACTTAATCCAATCAATAAAATTTTATTTTGTATTTTCTATATAGCTAATGCTAAATAATGTTTTGTTTATTTCAGCATATTACTAAATACAATTAGCCCTTTATGTTATTGAAAGACGTTGACCCTCTAGATACAAGAGAAAATAATTTTTTATAGGAAAATGTCTGCTTACCTACAAGATCAATCAACTTAACTCGGTAATTGATAATTTGGCGATATCTCTTAATAATGGGCAAATCTTCCTGCAGGTATTGATAAAGTCACACTGACCTTTAAATTCTTGAGATTTTTAACATATTTTCTGCATCACAGCCGTCTGAATCTGTCAGCAGCTGCCAGGGATCGGTTTCACGTCCTCATTACGGCTGCAGAACGTGTTTCCTTTTCACAAACAGCCTTTTCTATTTTTATTCCTGAGTGGTTTTCATCCCTTTACAGTGCAGGTAGAAACATACAGTCCTGGTCCAACAGAGCGAAAGTTACGTCAAAATCTTTGATGCAACTGTGCTGAAAAGATATTCATCTAAAAGTAGCTGTGCTGCAGGCTCTGAGACTTCAGAGCCCTGAATTGGAGGTGTCTGATTTTCAAACTTGATCAACAGAAATCCCACAGTTCTTGAGGTGCAGAAAAGTGTTTCACATATCAAAGGTTTATGTGGTCTGTGCAGCCATATCTAATATGAAAAACTGTCAGTCTTTGCTTGTTTCCATTTGTACGCTGTTTTAGATTACCCAAGAAAAAGGACCGTGAGTTCAAAACAGATGTCAAAGGAAGGCAGAGGGATGAACATTGAGCCTTTGTCTTTTACAAGTGAGATGATATTAAGGAGGAGGTAAGAATTCATCAATAAACACCCAGCTAATCAGGGAAACTCCCAGAGTTCACTCTTTCCGTCTGAATCAGAGAGAGAGATGGAGTTTGGGAAGAGATGAGGAGGGAAATGGAGTGTGGACATTTTCGACAGGCTCTGATACACGGCTGACTGTAAATACCAACTCCCACCACTAGGCCACCCACATGGAGCTCGCATAAAGTTTTGACAGGGAAACTTTAATGAATATGAGAAGAGACAAAGGGGAACAGTGTAAAATAAAAAGCACCTGTTCCTTCTGAGATTCGGTCAGCAGCAGTAGTTAAAGCACCATGGAAGACTGGCAGCAGGAATAAAACTACTTATTTCATCAAATGAAGATTTCAAAGCAAATTAGCGAGCAAAACATTAAACATTGTAACTGTAGTTATGGAAAGCTGGCATTCTGCAGCAGGACTCACCATATCCAGAGCTCCAAAAGCTTTTTGGAGAACATTGGCCAGAGCCACAGCAGCTTCCAATCCCCCGGTTATAAGGCAAGCTGACTGCGACAAAGACTCTGAAAACAAAGAAACCAATGAGAGAATTAAGGCTTTGTGATTAACCTAACAGTCTGTCTGAGATCTACTGCCTCTGCTTTTTTAATTAGAGAGAAGTTAGTAAAGCTTACAAGCTATGTCCTGTTTTATCACAGTCCTGCATCCTAATTCAGCTTTGTTACCAAAATCTCCAACAATTAAGGACTCAATGTATAAAAGATTATATAGTTATACGTTGATATTGTTTTTATTGTCAGATATATTTTCAATTTGTATTAAAAACCTGGAGAAAAACACTGCAATACCAATGCTCTGCCAGTAGGGGGAGAAAATATTTACTAACGTAACAAAATCAAGGAAAAAGCTCGAGCGCGGCTAAAGTAGTTGCCATGCAACGTCTGTTTAACAAGATATTCAACTTTTTCATGCTGATATCACCTGGATACTATTTTACAACAGTAAAATTTACTATGAAAGCAGTTTATTTATGTAGGGAGTTGTATTTTAAAGTAACTGGGAGTTTCTCCTTTTCTAATCTGTTTCTGTAATCAGACACTAATGTTACTGCTTATTGATTGTGGCTGCAACTAAAATCAGATGAAGCTTCACGTTTGGCTTTGAAAAGTTTATATTGAAAATGTATTCAAAAAGGAGAGAAAGAACTGAAGACATGTTGGATTTTAAATTAAAAGTGATTAACAGCTCTGATGAGATGTGTGATTATAAGTTGAAATGAAATGACTGCATATTAAAACAGGTTGAAAATGCTCAAAAATAAATTAATCACTTTGTATTGCTTCAACTATATGTGTTTTATTTATTTAGAATGATTTTTAAAATCAATCTGCCTGAGAAACACATTTATTATTTTGCTAATCTTTTGAGATAGTAAGTTTCATTTGAAAACCCACATTTTTTTAAAATTATTATCAGATTTAGACATTTTCCATTAACTAGTTAGCAGCATGTATTGTTGTCAATGAGCCTCTGAGCTGCTGATTGATTTGCAGTGAGCTGGCGGATAAAACAGCAATGATTCATCAGCTGGCACACAGCCAAGCTAGAAGACAAACCAAAAACACAATTACATGTCTTTAGATAAAAACACAACAGTTATCAAGGACAATCAGCTCATCGCAGACTCCACAAAAAATAAAAATAAAACCTCCTATTCAGATGTCTCGCTTGATAAAGAACCGGTCGTTTATGCGAACGCACACCAACCGAGGCAATAAGCAGTTAGTCAAACTGACAGATATGAGAACTTCCTTCCACGTCTATTTTTTTTTTAAACACAATGAATTCATTCACTCGGGAGGCTCTGGGAATTATCACCGCGCACCTCTTGTCACCATCAAACAGCTACTTGTTGGTCCAGGTGCTGGCAGGGTGAAATATGGGGCTGTGTTTATTTCCTCTCCTCTGATTGTGAAGGTGTCCCTTGTCCTAACTTGTTCTCCCCAGTATTCAGCGTCTGCTTACGCCCGCCCTCTTCAACTCAGGCCAAACAATGCCTAAAAAGAATTTCCCCCGTCAGAGAATGGCGACGGGTCAATTTGGTTTATTGTCACCTATTGACTGCTAGCTACAGACCACACAAAAAGAAACAAAGCACCCCAGCTCTGCTCACTTCAGGGCATTTATTCTGTGAGACATTCACGTACGCATCCACGCATGCATACCGTACAACTCAACAACAGGAACAAAGATCTCTGAACGGCACACACAGTGCATCCGGAAAGCATCAACAGTGCTTCAATTTTTCCATATTTTATGTTACAGCCTTATTACAAACTGCAACACAAAACCCCATCATGACAATGTGGACATTTTCTTGAGATATTTTGCTAATTAATTACTTTGTTCATAATTTTTTTTGAGTATTTTTGTGGTCAGTTCTGTCTATTTTGAGCTGTTTTAAGGTCTCTTCTCATGTTAAATCCAAATGAGCTGCTACTGGCCACGACCCCCAACTTAACATTTACACTCGCACATAAAAACCCTGCAAACAGATGTGCGATTAGACAGCTATACAGCCTTGAAAAGCAGAAGTAGAGCCTCCTGCAAAATCAACAATAATACAGCAAGTCTTTTTTGGATGATAGGTCAACAACAAAAACCTCCAGCAGTCATTGTACAACGCATACAGCAGGGAAACCAGCTGTATGTAAGAGTGATGGAGCTCCATTTGGGTTGCTAGGTAACAGGGCTCAGCTTGGCTAGGGTTGCTAGGTAACGGCGCAGTGCCAGTCGAATGTGAGGCTTTTGAAAAGGTTTATTTTGCAGACACCAAATAAACAATTTGTTAAAAACTGTCTGGGTAGAATTGGTCTGTTTTTTTTGGAAAGACACCCACTTGTCTATATAAGGTCCCAGAGTTAATACCACGCTTGCAATAACTAAGCTTGGTATTAAAGTGGTCTTTAGACCACTGAGACAGGATTGTCTTGAGATCCAAATCCAGAAACATTTCTGCGGTCTCAGTGACCTCAATTATTAATAAATAAAAGAAGTTTGAAACCATCAGGACTCTTCCTATGGCTGGTCGGCAACTCCTTAATAAAAGGAGCCTGAAGGACTCTAAGGCCACAAGAAACAAGATTCTGGTGTGAAGAGACAGAGGTTGAAACCTCTGGAGTGAATACCAGGCGTCATGTTTGGAGGAACCAGGGCTCATTACCGGGTCAATACCGTCCCTGCAGTGAAGCACGGTAGTGTCAGCATCATGTTATGGGGACGTTTTGGAGCAGCAGGAATTGCCCGGTGGAAACCTGCCCCAGGGCGCTCTTGACCTCAGACTGAGGCGACGATTCATTTGTCAGCAGGGCAACAGAGGATCAGAACCACTCTGAGAATGTCCAAAGCCAAAGTCCAGACCTGAATGCAAGTGAACATTTCTGAAGAGATCTTCCATGCAACCTGATGGAGCTTGAGAAGAACTGCAAAACTAATCTGGTGGCATCACGTTGAAAAAAATGAGGCTGTAATTGTACTAAAAGCATTAAGCTAATTTCTTTGTCTCCTCTTTTTTTTGCAAAAATCCCCAAAGGTTTTCCACATTGTCATAACGAGGTATTTGTGTGCACAATTTTGTGGGAAGAGATTTCATTTAATTCAATCGTGAATGACCCTGTAACATATAATGTGGAAAAAGTGAAGCACGGTGAATACTTTCTGGGTGAAATGCTTAACAGGCCGTGTAAAAAGAAAGGTTACGAGGACGGAAAGTCACCTTTGATGACAGACTCTGCAGCAGCCAAATCCCGTTTATAGGTCACCTGGAGGACAAACAGTTGCTTAGTTAAAGCAGAAACAAAAGTAGTTCATCAACCATGTAGAAATATTTTCAAATTATTTCCTAAAACCCTCACAGGGTGAAATGTTGCCTCTAAGCTACGGAAGCTAAAACCTGAGCTGATAAAGGTGATAAATCAAACAATCGTAAATTATTACAATCCCCTTTTACTCCGATTACACAGATTCAGGTTCTGTAAGGACAAGTCAAGTGTGGTTCAAGTGTTAAACAAAAACTATATTTTTAAATTATATCTGATTTGTTTTTGTTAAATTGAGATTGCCAGAATTATTTCTATTCACCAAATGCCAAATTTTATAGAATTGCACATAGATTCACAGAAGTTTTCAAACATTTTTTTTTTAGTATTTGCAGTTTGGATTAGATTTTGTTCCATAATCTTCTCACCACAGTTTGCTGGAAATTTGCCCCATTCCTCCAGATAGAACTAGTTTAACTGAGTCAGTTCCTGGGAAACTGGAAGCTGTCGTGTTTCAGCATATAAAGACATTTTTACAAAGCATGGTCTGTGTTTCTACTTTTTCCAAAGTAAAATTATTTTAAAATCCAAAAACCTTTATTAAACAGTACAAAGTCTCACTTAACAGACCAGTACCATCCGAAAGCGGGTCGATTTTACACTCACCTTCCACAAGGTTGGTGGACCATCGATGAGTTTGGCGTTGATGCCACAGTACTGCAGAGCAAGATGGAGACACTCGGTACCGAACTCGAAGTCTGACTCGGTGCACTGCAGAGGGGCCACATGGACGGCGTAATTCATGACAGAGAAATTGTCGTTAACAACAAAATATGTGTCTTAATTCTTATAAAGTACTTGTTTACAAGAGTAATGGTTCTCAAGTATGAGAAGTGCTTGGCAGAAAAGATCAAAACGGTTCACAGCAACACCTAGGCAAGTGTTTGTAAATCCTTTGGCTTAATTAGACAAAGGATGTAAGTTCCAATGTCCTGAGGATTGTTACGATGCTTGAGTTGCCATATCTGCAGCATAAATCAACCTGGAAATGTTTGGTGAATAAATCCTCTTTTTGTCTTTATCTACTAAAAAATTGTATTCATCTTTAAAAATACTTATCAATTTCTTCACTATTTTTTTAAACATTTATTTGAATTTTGTTGGTAAACTTTAAGAATCTACTATATTCTAACTTTCCTGGTCTGTATGCTACATCGTAAACTTCACAATGATCTTTTCCACTTGATTTATTTGTCTGCAAAGTGATCAGTGGCAGGGCTTGCAAAGAAAATGCTCAGAACACGACGCTGCTGTCACCACATTTTTCACATCAGAGCTCCATTTTCTTTGCCCGATGAAATCTTCCTGGTCTTATAATAGCTCTCTTATCTTTCAGATTTAACACTAAAAATGTCCAAGACTGTTTTTAATTAAGGTCTATTTAACCACATCATTCTACAAGACATTAGATAATAATCATCCAGCATTAAACAATACTGGATGATTATTTTAAGTGATGCTGTGGCTCCTTGTCTCTGTCATTCAGCAGAACAGACATGTGTACATTTAACCTGACGTACATGTATAAGATGCAAAATACAATAAAAAGTGAAGAAAATAAGTAACTATTTTGTGTCACTGATGCATTCAGAGGCAGCATTGCAATCAGTGTGGAGTATTTGGTAGGATATTATGTTCAAAGCTTCTTGCATGCAAGTTCAGCATAACTATGATCCTAAAGCTGATAAAAGTGGTGGGGAAATATGATGAAGAAAAATGAACAAAGAAAGAAAGTCACAAAAAGTGATGTAATTGATATAATCAAATATTTTAGCAAAAGAACTGCAAGTACATGTTTTCCTGAACTTGTGCAGCTCTGCTTGTTCTCACTGTGATTTTCAACTTGGCTTCTCAAAGGTTTATGCTTCCATAAATTTGGTAGATCTGCATTTTCTATCAAAATAGAGGAGAAGAGGAACGACGCAAATGCTTCATATTTGGCCTCAGTGGGACGTTTTAGGCTCATTTAAAGATTTTTTAAAACTTTTAAGATTTCTTTAAAAGTTAAACTGCTATTCTTGCAGCTGAACCACAATGACTAACATTTTTGCAATATGAAACTTTTGGATTGAATCTTAAACCTGGCTACTTCCTGGTCAGGTTTTCCTAAAAAAAGAGATTTTAATGTCAGTTTAACTAAAGGTTAAATAAAAAAAAATCCATTCCTAAATCTGACTGAGAATCTGTGGTAAGCCTTGAAAATAAAAATTCAGCCACTACATATGGAAAGTTGGTAGAAACGTATACCAAAAGACTCACAGCTGTAATTAAGTGAAACATTAAGTATTGGCAATTACAGATGTCTCCTTCTAATTCACAATTATACACTTTGGTTTTGATCTAGTAAAACCAATAAAAATACATGCCTGAAGTTTTAAAGCAACAAAATATGAAGAAAGTGTAATGGGTACTCGTACTTTTGCAAAGCATTGAGTTGACAACTAGATGAAGGAATTATTTAATGCAGTTGTGTAAAAACGTTTTACCATGAGGGCCAAAGTCATTGGATTGGACTTTATTTTAACATTTTTAACAAACTATTGGTGCGTCTTTTAATTTGTTTAGTTTTTTTTTTTATTTTAGCTGCTCAATAATAATCTAAACAATTTCAGTGATATTAAAATGAACAATTCGAAAGGTATAGGAGCCGCAAAAACTGTGCAACATTTTAAAACAAATGTTTGGTGTGTTGTTTTTTTATTATTATTTTAGCTGATCAATAATAATCTGAACAATTAAAATTTTATTAAAATGAGCGAAATGGTCAGATTTTTGTAGAAATGGATGTGCAGATACAAACTCACAGTTTCTACATTTTGTGTGTTCAATCTAAGATTTGTGTTTTGAGAAATAGTAGGACATTGTTTGTGCTTCCAGAAATGGGAATCAGTTTTTGGTACCTAGTAATTTTTTTATTAGATGTTATTTATTTGTAAAGAAAATAAAATGTTGAAAAGTATGCATCTGCATCAACCAGCTGTGCTCCATTTGGGCCACCCAAAATCCTTCAGAGGGCCACAAATGGCCCCCGGGCTGCACTTTGGACACCCCTGATTTAATGTATTGTGAGTCCGTGAGTAGTTTAGTATTTTGTTGAGTTTAAACTGATGATCAGTAATATTTGAGTGATAAAATAGATGGACCTTTTCCTTCAGCGACTGTGTAACTGTAGAGGAGAAAAACCATGGTCTCCGTGTTGAGGTAATTTAACCTTTAGCATTTTCTCTAAATACAAAAGCTCTCCCAGAAGACTGGATAAAGTGTCTCCCCTTTTGTCTTTTTACCCCTCAGTTCTTCAGCTCTGAATGGATGTCAGGCTCCAAATCTGACGCTCTCTGAGATTTTTCATGAGTATGTCCTACAGTCTTAACCTGACAGACACCTTAGACTTTAGAGTCTTTTTAGGGTGGAGGAGGAGGAGAGGGGCGCACAGTCAGAGCCGACAGTGTGTCTTTCTGCAATCTGACTATCTGTGACACTGCAGCACCAGAGTGAGCTCATTTTCTTAAAAACGCTGAAGCCAATGGAGCTTTCAAAGCGATCTGCAGATCTGTGCGTGCCAGGAGTAAAAATAACTTCAGACAAATGGTGCTCCAGCTAAAGGCATACTTCAGCTGTGAGCTAAAAGTTTGCTGCCTCTTTTAAAGCAGAAATCAAGGCTGAAATGGCCAACTCCAAATGTCTGAAAAATAAATAAGGTCCACTTTTGCATCTTTGGTTTCAGTTCGATTGCCGAGTTTTAAGGACACAAAGCTCTTTGCTTTCTGAGATCAATCTAAATTCTCTCTTCTATGCAGGTAGATGTATAAAACTGCACTCAGCTCCTGACACAAGCCAACCTAGAGGTTAAAGTAATTTAAGGGTTTTTTATCTTTCAAAAGGGGATTTTTGTTCCATTTTTGTCTTGCACAGGCGTCTGTTGGTGCCCAAATGTTTCAGCGTATGATTTGTTTTCCAGGTGCATCAGAGAAAGAACTGGCCAGTGACATCGGAACAAAATGTTGGTATTAAGATATTAGTACTGCTCAGCGTTTCCCCCAGTGCAATATAAGCCTGGCAGGCCACCAGGCTAAGCATTGCTTATTTATTTAAATCTTTTTAAAATATTTGCATTTGCCAAGACTTTACAGCTGGTGTTGAGGCGTTAATCTTACAATCGTTGAGTAACACATAATTATCAAGTGATATTTTCACATTTCCTGTCAACTTTACACATGTTTTAACTCGAAAATACGATGGGACACTGGATGAATGACTGCACTAGCACACATCCACCGGTTCCTGGGGGAAACTTCGCTGCTGTTATGGTAGGATTTACCAGTAATTTACTTTATCAAGTTTTTATTCAATTAGTCATTAGAATACTTGATTGCTAAAATAATAATTTACAACAAACATGTCCTGCATGTAACTTCTGTTCACTCCGATGAAAAGTTACTATTGACATTAAGACGACAATGTTTTTTAACTAAGACTTGAACCAGTTGAGTACTAGGGCTGTATAATATCGATATCGCGATATATATCAATATTTTCTTTCCTAGAAAAAAATTGATATTCATCTGCAAGTATCGTAACATCCAACTGTCACCTTGTTCACTCACTGCTTGCTTTGCATCAGGTCATCAGGCTTAGAGTGATTCCTTCAGATATTAAGTGTCAAGGTTTAAAAAGGTATCAAACTATTCAGAGCAGGTACTTGGTTCACTTCATTTACTTTACAAATGGATGTAAGCTACAGTTTGGACTGTTTCAAGTAAAAGAAACATGTTTTCTCACCACTTCTTTGATTCATTTTGTCCAGCTGTCCACTTTAAGTCTGTGTCCAACCAGAGCCAGGTATTATGTAGTTGGTGCTTTTAATCAGTTTTCAGTTAAATGAATTCATTCCAACTTTATAACAGTCACAAAATATCACCAAAATATCTCTGTCCCTCTAAAATCTTTCAGAAAATCGCAAAAGTATATCGGATTGTATCGTTCGCTGAATATCGCAATATATATCGTATCGTGGACAGAATATTGTGTATTGTATCGTATCGTGAGATTATTGTATCACTACAGCCCTACTGAGTACGCTACCAGAGTCCAACTCAGCTCTTCAGTCATTTCAGCAAAGTATCACAGTCAGCACATTATCTTCCAACAGAAGACAGAAATAAGATTTTATTTCCATGTAAAATTGGCTTTACACTGAAACTCTCCAGCTTCCGGGACATTGAACTGTAATGGGAATCATACAGAAAGGTTTGTCCCCAAATTTCTACATTTCTAGATCAAGAAAAGGCTGCTGAAAATAAAAAAGAATCAAACCCCAGTAACTTAGAAAGCCGCCCTCACCTTTTGGTAGGCCTCACAGATGACATCGTATGCGAAGCCCTGAGGCATTTCGCTAGCCCTGTACTTGGCTCGCTCTAACGAATGATCCAGGTATCCCTCCGACGTTGTGGCGATCACAGTGGAAACAAGTGGTCTGATCGCTCCAGCTGCCTGTGTGGAAAAAGACGGTAGGATCTGGAATTTATTATGAAACATTAACTCAAGAATGCGTTTAGAGAGAAATAATGTTCACCAAAATATTTGTAAGAGGGAAAATTACACACATGCAAGTTCCCTGCGATGTATAATGCACAAAAACAAATCTGTACCACGTAAATTTGGGTTGCTGCAGACAGGAACAGTAAGCAGTGAGTTCTGAGGTGAATGACTGGCTTTTGTAAACACTTTTAGCGGATTATAACTTGAAGTAGATGCTGAAGCTTTGTCATCTCACTGCAAAAACACAAAATCTTGCCAAATATTTTTGGTCTAGTTTCTAGTGCAAATATCTTAGCACACTTGAAATTAGACAATCTACCGTATTTTCCGCACTATAAGGCGCACCGGATTATAAGGCGCAACCTTCAATGAATGGCCTATTTTAAAACGTTTTCCATATATAAGGCGCACCGCATTATAAGGCGCATTGAATAGACGCCACAGTTATGTTGCCACCCGTCCGGTATTGAACGGGACATGATTTGTTCTGTTCACTACAAATATGGATGTCTAATAATAAAAATTGGTCCTGAGTTCTATATATAGCATCTGCACTAGTCATTGTTTCACTCATGGTTTTGGTGTTGCAAAATTGTGCCCAACTGCTTTTTGGTTAGCACAGACCAACCGACACGCTGCCGCCGCAGCCTCTGTCTCTCTTCCCCCCACGGCTTTAAATGTGTAGCTGCTGGTCCCTTGGTAACTCCAGCCGAAGCTCCCGGATAAATGTCTAAAGCTACTTTGTTGACATAAAGGATGTCAACAAAACAGTCCGATTCCGGTCGTGAGGAGAACCTGGAGAGCGACTGGAATGGGGCGTCTGGATGATGGTCACCCGTCTCCGTTCGCGCACAGCATGTTGGTGGAGAACGTGATGCTAGATGACCTGCAGACGACCTGATTATTAGGTGGGTAGATAGATACATAGACATCGTCTATGGGTAGATAGGTCAGTCAAACTTTATTAACAAACCAGTTTTTTGACAACTATCCCAGCATGCACTGCATGCTTCTTCTACGGGGAAAATGAAATCGGCAGCTGCTTACCGTAGTTGCTAGACCTGTTGTGGCTCAATATTGGTCCATATATTAGGCGCACCGGGTTATAAGGCGCACTGTCGGCTTTTGAGGAAATTTAAGGGTTTTAGGTACCTTATAGTGCGGAAAATACGGTAAGTTAAAAGTAACTTTTCAGCAGGATTTAGCCACT
Source organism: Poecilia picta (assembly GCA_033032245.1). Taxonomy (NCBI): domain Eukaryota; kingdom Metazoa; phylum Chordata; class Actinopteri; order Cyprinodontiformes; family Poeciliidae; genus Poecilia; species Poecilia picta. Next base: position 6,108,775 of record CM065368.1, on the reverse strand, counting down.
TGTTTCAATTAAACTTCTCCTTAATATTGATGAAAAAGTACTTGTTCCATTGGCAGATAAATTAACACATATCAAAGGAATAATTGAACTATAACATTATAAGTATGGAACTAGTACTTTTTCATCAATATTAAGGAATTATTTACTTAAAACAAGCCTCTGTATCTTGCTCAATAGTTACTTTTAAGTTAATTTTGTCTTAATTCAAGTGTATTAAGATATTTGCACCAGAAGCTAAACCAAAAACACTTGGTAAGATTTATTGTTTTTAAAAAACTAAAAAAAGACTCAGACGGAGTGAGAGTTCAATTGGTTTAACGTTACATCACAACTACGATTAGTCCTGCAATATATGGAGAAGATGAAGAAAACACGGATGAGGAGATTTTAGCAACTTTTTATTTTAAGTTTTCATTACAGCTGGTTTAAAGTTCTCTTTCTGCTCCAGCGTTTTGACCAAACGCATCAACCAGGCTGTGATTCTTCATAACACGCCGCTGCAGATCCTAGTAATAAAACCGGATCGCTCCAATCTGAGTGAGCCGCACTTCCAATAACTCAGACGTTTATGCAGGGCTCTTATATGCAGCTCAGAGGATTACTGAGATGTAGTTTAATAATTAAAGCCCATAGAAGGGTGGTTTAATTGAAAACGCAAGAAAAAAATATTAAAATAGTTACTAGATGGCATATAAGTTGACTTGCGCGACTAGTTATATAATGATTTATAACAAAACAGCAAATGTGGAAGCCCTGCTTCTACTGAAACATTTCTGGTCTAGCATTGTGGAAGCATGGTAGAGGAAAGCAACTATGTTCAAAGGGTTCTGGCTGCTTTTGAGATAGAAATTAATCTGCTTATTTTACCAAAGAAGGGCTCAGGAGGTCGGGTGCTACTGAGATAATAAGGACCAGACCGCCTGCTGTGGGATTTCATCTCAAAGCTCAGACACATCAGAAATGCTGGGATCTGTGAATGTTCTTTTAATAACCTGCATGAGCTCCTTTCAACAGGATCCTTAATCATGCTGAGCTTTAACTATAAATCATCCTTATATCTAAATGTTTTGTCATCATGAAATGATGCAGTAATCTAGTTCAAATGAGCTAGAATCATGAAACCTGTTTGCTTTTGTTCAGCTCTTTCAGTCTGCTGTGGAGCGTTTTTGTGATTGGCTTGTTTATGTTTACAGAAACAGGTACAAGATTAGGTTCAAGTCCCAGGGTTTCTGCAGGTTTCACAAACTCAAATCAACACTTTTAAGACCTTTTTAAGACATGTATGAATGAAATTTAAGAAATGTATCATGATAGAAATTTATATGAGAAAATCACTAAATTGCCATGATGCACCAGCTAGTTGGGTTGGTAATACAAAATCTGAATTTGATGCAAAAACCTAGCTAGCAAAGAGTGTACATATTAGCAGCTAGTTACTGGTAGCCTCAAATGTCTTGAGTCGCAGAATGCAATGAAAATGTCTGTGTGCCTGACCAAAAAGTCCAGCAAGACAAAAGAGAAAAAATTACATTGAACCTACAGGCAACATTTAAGACCTATGATTAATTATTTAAGGCCAACTTACCTTTTTAAATAGATTTAAGACATTTTAAGCCTTTAAAGATGTGCTTACACCCTGCTTTCCCATGTAATATCTGAATCTGGGACAGCTAATCATGGCGGATTTGTTTCCCCTTGTTTCTGTGATTGACCCTCTCTGGTTTTCAGCTCAAGGCTCAATAGCAGATGAAGTTTGAGCTCCAGTCAGGATTTAATTTAGCTTACACCGCTCTCTCCAAGCGTGAGGACGACAGAGTGGCTTTCAGGGTTGTTTCTCCATATGAACAGGGATTACATTTAGTCTCTGCACTGTTGGTCCCTTGGAAAAATTTTAATTTACTGACTTCATCGGTTTTCCATTTGCTGAGCCTTGAACACAGAACAATCATTTGACTAATAAATCCAAGCTTTCATTAAACACGCAAATTAAGTTCATTCAGATGGACGGGTGGATGAAATCCTATTTAATTTTTTTATTTTCCTCATAATTTAATCTGTATAGCGGTGGGGGATATGGACTTAAAGTTTCATCCTATTTTCAGATTTATGCACTTTTATAATAATCCTGACAATACGAACAGTTCTAGGGGTTTTTAAACATCATTAATTTGAATTTATTGTGACAATAATACATCTAAATCTTATCATGGTAGTAAATTTTTCACAATAAATCATAAACAATACCCATCCCTAAGTCTGTATTTATTAAATTAGCTCTTCCTGCACTCACTCCTTGCTCCTTGGCAGCCGTCGCTATCTTGTGCAGGAAGTCCTCGTCCACAAACGGGCGGACAGCGTCGTGTATGATGACCACCTTGGGCTTGTGGGCCGCCGGCCTCCGCTGCTCCCCCAGAGCCGCGACTCCATTGCAGATGGACCTGTGACGAGTTGAGCCGCCGGGAACCACTAGGACCTTCTTGTGCTGGAACCGTTGGATGATGTCCATCATCAAGCCAACGTTTTCCTTCGCAACAACGACCACAATGGTTTGGATCCATGACACCCTTCAAGAATGAAGCAAATGAAAATGGATAGAAGTAGGCACAGTCGGGACAAATGCAGCTACACAGCAGCTGGATCTGAGTAACTGTAATTTCCTACAGCAGGGGTGTCCAAACGTTTTGTTATATGGGACAAAATCAATAAGTCAGAAGAACTTGCGGGCCGGAAAAATGTGTTTTTCCTTGCTAACCAAAAAACTAAGTCGCATTACTATAATTAAATAATCAGATTCCTCACTAAAGGAAAAGCATCCATTTAAAAAAGGTCAATTCTAAAAATTATTTTTTTCTTTGAAAACACTTTGTGTATTTAGCAAATTCCAATAAATGTAAATGTTGAGTAAAAGTCACAGGAGAGATGTGGAGTTTGCAGCAGAAAATAAAAATCCTGGTTCTTTAAAGACAAATACTTTGACTTTTGCTTCTATTTTTAACAGTGTACACAGAGTGAACTTACATTTCATTTGGCTCAAGGATAGTTTTACTCACTAGAAATTAAATTATGGAGTATCAAAGTGCTAAATTTACAAAGTAAATATAAAAATTTAAATAAAATGAGCCTAAAAAATCTACAAAATGGGCCAAAAATATAATATAAAGATGTATTACTTTTGCTGTAGCCAGTATTTCCTATTGTAGGACTATTTTAAGTTGTGATCATTTTGTACCAATTAAAAATAAAAAGACTTAAATTAAATCAATCATTTGTGCCTGGGGGGTTAAAATTGTATCATTCTTAAATCGCTCAGTTAGGGGCCACAAAAAAATCAGTCCAAGGGCCGCAAATGGCCTGGACAAACTGTGCAGCCAAAATATGAACTCTAGGATGGATTGGTGGCCTCTGGTCAGATACTGGATCAGATCTGTTCCATCATCTATAAACTACGATATATTCATATGAAAACTGAGTCACAAATAAAACTCTGCAGACACTTAGGGTTCAGATTGGGGTTTTTAACATCATCATTTCACCGTGATCCTGACTTTTCTCCTCAGAAAACCTCTCCCGGTGATCACTGAGTCAATTTCCTAATGCCTCTTTCCTTTAACTCGCTTAATGACAAGTAAGCAACAAGCAACAGGTTAATGGGACTCATCTGACCAACAGCAGTTGTTGCTTTAATAGTTTTATTCATCAGCCAGGGATTGAGACGTAATGTAAACATCCTCTGTTTCATTTCCTCATCATGGAGCCTGAGATCTGTTGAAAATATGACCACCTGTCTGCCAAAGACAAAAACTCAAATATTCCACCAGAAAACTGTAATAAAAAATAGCATTTGCAAAATAGAGTTAATGTTTTCTTACTTTAAATTAATCTACATTGACTGTTTAATTTGAAATGTTGATGTGTTTTAAATTACTTTAGGCGGAACCACTGCTAAATTTCCTTCAAACAACAAATCTTTGCTTTTGTTTCATTTAAAACACTATATTGTTCTGCTTTAATCAAGGCATTCCCCCACAGCAGTTATGAGATTAATAAAAGCCGTCCAAAACAGGACACTTCAGCCAAGGCAGGATCAAAGCATCCTGAAACACACAAAACAAGCCACTTACGTTTCTTGTAACAGGTAATCCTTCAATAATAAAAACTCCTTCCATGCAAACACACACCCTGGAGTACTTCCTGGCAAGCCTAACAATGCCATGGTTAACCATGCCAGGATGTGAAGGGGAAAAAAACTTCAAAGTCCGATCAGAAGATACTGGGAATTTCTCATAACACAGTCTATCTATGTTGAGATCATTAAAAATAAAAAAACCGAGTTGGTTCTGGTAGAAAATTGCTATCTTGTAGCTGCAAATGTTATTACATTGAAGTATTTTCTGCATGTTTAGTATGCAATGTCAAAATTCTTTGTTATTTTTACTCGTTTTAAACCAGAATTGGCCACCTGTCTAGTAGTTTGCAGCTCTGTTATTTTTTTTATGCTTATGTCTGACCAACTCAATTTATTACGATAATCCAACTCAATTCCCTAAGTCTTTCCAACTCAATTTGCTAAGTTTTTATAACTAAGGGACAGATTCCCTGGTAAGCAACTGTGGCTCTGTGGGTAGAGTGGTTGTCCTGTGATCGCAAGGTTGTAGGTCCGATTCCAGCTTCCTTCTGCCACATGTCGATGTGTTCCCTGGGCACTTAACCCCAAATTGCATACCAATCTGTGCATTAAATAAATGTGTGAATGTAACTCTAGTGTAAAGTGCTTTCAGTGGTCAAAATGCCTGGAAAAGCGCTATATACGTTTATTTACCATTTTTGAAGTAAACTAAATGATTTGAGTAAGACTGACTTAAATCTGTTACCTTAAACATACTTAATACATTTGTTCAAAATAAATTAACAAATTGAGTTGGATGATCATAATATATTGAATTGGTTAAACTTAATAAATTCAGTTGGATAAACTTAATTGAATTGCTTGTTACCTATAGAGGCAATTCCATTAATTTGGTTCAACTACTTTCTTTTTAGAGTGCAGGCTTTAAAAATGACTGACTCCAAACCTTCGGGTCAAGGTTTCAACCAAATACCAATTATATTCTGGTTATTGTAGCAATTTTATCCTGACAACTCAAAATATCTGGGCTGGTCAACACGTGCCTTTATTTTTTTAACTCATTTTTTATTTTCTGACTTCTGACTAAATGTCTTTATCGTATATGATATTTGTACTGCTTATTTGAGAAGACAGGTTGCTTTTTACTTTGATAAACAAATATAAGCTGTAATTCCCCAAACACAAAATGTTTCTTTTCATATAACGTCATTTCTATCTTTAGGTGACTTCAGTTTAACACAACAATGATTCTTAATATTGTTCTTGTCATCGGGAACACACTAAAGCCTGTTAGTGTCTACAGAACCTATTTGCATTTATGGAGAATCCACCAATTGGAAAAACAGAATTTTAATCCATTTCACCATAATTTTGATCATCAATTCTCTGTGGTCATTAATTTTATTGTGATACCCAGACAAGACGGTTGGAATGGACCTTTTTTTCGGACCTTTTTTTCCTGATACTTTCAGTAACATTTTAATATTCTCCCTTTATCACCAATAAATGCTGGGAAAAGAAAACAAGATATTTTGATTTTGGACAGACAAAGGATTTGTATATTTGGTCTCATTAATTTTCCTAATTCCTTATGGATTCTGCTTGATTTGTGAATAGTTGCAGAAAATAATAAATGCAGTTTGAGATGTTGGGGGTGGAACATTTTGTAATTTAGCCCCGGGGCCCTACATCTAGTAAAATCACCCCTGTGAAAGAGGTCACTATATTTCCAACAGTTTTCTTTGTATTTTATAACTAAAAGGGATTAATCGTAGTTTATTTTCCTACCTCTCAAAGGACTCTATAGTGTAGCTTATGAGCGGTCTACCCAGAAACGGACAGAACTGTTTTGGTGTCTGCAGTCCGGTTCTCTCTCCGGTGCCGCCGGCCGGAAGAACCACCGACACCGGGAAGTCCACGCAGAATCCCGCCTTAGGGTGGTCGCTCTTCCGGGCTTCGCCTGTTGGGAAAACCCGGGGATAAGCGGGCCTGTCCTGTTCACTGTCATCACTCTGCATATAAACGGAACTGACCTCCATCTGTTTACGGTTGGAGGTGTAAAAGGGGCGTCAAAGGAGGTTTTTCCAAAATCTGTTTATTCCTGACCCGGAGGCAGGATGTCTGTCAGTGAGGCGGCGTGGATGGAGAAGCGGCGAATATAACCGCGAGTGAAGCTAACGCTGCAATGGCGGTACTTCCGCTCTAACCTTTCAAAATAAGGCAAGGTGCGTTTCGGATTAAACGCCTGAATAACTGAGACAATTTAAGCATATGAGACGATTACATTTATTTAATTATTTATGGATAATATTGGACAATTTTATGTATTAAGGGCCTGAATAATAGAGAAGACTTGAGCACAGATCACATGAAACACCTAAATTTATTATTTGTGGATAATATCGGCAAATTGAATGTATTTGAATGTACTTTAGCAAATACAAAGACAAACTGACCAAAGCAAAAAACAAAGTCAAACAAACAAGCTAAACTAAACTAACTGTTAAAAAAAAATGACGAACAATATTAGAAAATTTATGACAGCAAATCATTTTTTAGGTCTTTACCCATAGTTAATTCCAAATGCTTATTATTATTATTATTATTATTATTATTATTATTATTATTATTATTATTATTATTATTATTACTAAATAAATTAATAAATGTATTGCAATTAGAGACTTTGATATTGGGAATTTATATTGTGCCTGAAGTTACTTTACTTTACTTTATTTTGAAAATCATATCCTGGTTTATCAAATCAACTTCACAGATAATCTGCAAATCTGCAGCTGTTCCCTCAGTGCACGAAATATTTCCAAATACACATTTTAAGTAGCAAATTTCCAGGCACAATGGTTTTTGCGAGACAAAATCCAACAGAAATATATCAGAATATATCAGTGCTTAATGCACTAAGTTTTATTGTTTATGTTGACATAGTACATTTCTATTTATTTTGTGTAAAAAGTACATTCTGCTTCAGTTTTTGGATTTTGAGTCAGAGCATACTGAACATGATCAACCACAATCTAAAACTATTTAAATCCAATCTCAAGTGTACATCAGATTCCAAACAAACATCATTTAGATACTTTTTTTACAGTCTCAATGGTTTTATAGTTTGTACATGCAAATAAAAAAATAAAACGGTAAACACAGGTATAGCACAAAATAGAAAAACAGAGAAAACCTTAAGTTGCTAAAACTCTTTCTGATCAGCTTCTGTGTGGTCCAGCTACAATTCTTCAATCCGGTTAAATCAGCCCTATTGCAACACATTGTTTCCATTTTTCAGTCATCTGTTATAGATATGCTGCTGTGTGTTGAAACATTGTCCTGTTGATGACCCAGTGTGGGCTTCAGCTGTTGCACAGATAGCTTCACAATTGACTCTGGAATACTTTGGTAAACAGAGGAGGACATGGTTGGCTTAATGACTGCAAGGCGTCCATGTTTTGTGGCTGGAAGACAAACCCATATCATCACCCTTCTGTTTCAGGCCTGACAGGTGATATCAGGTGTTTGTGCTGATTTGTTGACTTTGACTTTAGCTAAACACTTTGCTGTGAACTATGCTCATGCATTTTGTTTTTATCTCAGTTGTCCTGACGACATTGTTCCAGGTGTTTTGGAGTTCATTCAGATTCAACCTTGTTGTCACTTTCTTTCTCACAACATTTTTGTTCAGTTTTTCTCTAAATGTACAGTGATGAATTATAATATTAAATGTGTTGAGGCCACATAAAGGTGTATAATAAGCCTTTGGGGTTTCTTACCTATTAACATTAGAGTGAATTTCAAAATACACCAAACTGCCTATTAATCTTTTGCTCCATTTTCCCCTCATTTTTGAACAACACACCAAGACACTTATACTCTCCCACTTAGCACAAGACCTCAACCAAGACAAGTGTCTTGAATGCTTTACACTGAAATTCATTGTAGAAGGATGAATTTCAAGTTGTTTGGACATTATAACCTTTTTCAGATTGATGGGCAACCAGTTGCTTCACTAGAGCCATTGCTGATGCCTTTCCAAATAAATGGCATTGGCCTCCAGACCAATAAATCTTCCAATCTGCTTGTTTCTATGTAATAAATAATGGCATTGTGGGATTTTCTGTGTGCTTTTTGTCAACCTGGTATCCATCAAACACTTTGATTATGTCCTGATGGCTAAAACCAGGGGTCTGATGGAGGGGCTGCTTTTTTAAGTCAACTATTCTACAAACTGTTGGTTGAAATCTTGATTAAAGAGATTTCATCTAACAGTTTGCACAATGTGTTCTGGGGTGTAAGGTCTCACGTCTACACAATGCTTTCAGCTTTTAACAAAATGTCATCAATTTTTGGATTTATTTTGCACAAAGTAAAGACAAGAGTGACATTTTTTCAGATGCTAAACAAATGAATTCACCAGGATATTGCAACAAAAAATATATTACATCACACATCATATTTCTTACACAGTAGAATCTTATAAACACAGCCATATTTCAAAATGTGAGTAGGGATTTCATCCATGTACAGCTATTTACAGTCAATGTTTTAAAGATGTTTGGGTTTGATGTAGATCTCCATTAACACAGAGTATGCAGAGCCCTGGGACAATGTGTTCTAGTACATGGAACTCTCCAGACTGTACCATCCACTTTTGTTCACATTTTTTTAATTCAAAAATCTTTGGGAATCCACTTTGAAGTCTCCAAATTAGCTACCTGACTTTGCATGAGTCAGATGAAAGTCACAGAAAGATAATCCACAACTTCCAAAGGTCAAAAGAAGGAACCTCCCCAGGATTATTTTTAGAGTCAATCTGAAGACGTTGCAGATTTTAGGATTCAGTCTCATGCCAGTTCTCCCTCAGCCGGGTCTTGCCCAGCCTCTTCTTGCTCTTGGATTTGTGTCTTTGGAGGACCGACGGCTGCAGCACGGATTGGTCCTCGAACTTGCTGCCGGACTCGTTGTGTTGCCTCGAGAACCTCTTGCACTTGCAGGAGGTCACCACGGTGATCTTGTACGTCCTCGTGGTGCCGTCCTGGCACTCCAGCTGGATGCGCTGGGTGCGGGTTTTGTCGTTGACGCAGCGCCAGTCGTGGCTGCTGCTCCGGCGGGCCCAGAACTTCCTGCCGCGGGACCCGCCGATCCAGTTCTCCAGCATCTGAGCTGGGAGACACTCGCCTGCGCACACCAGCTCCTTGATGGGGTTGACGCTGGTGCAGTGGCCATCTGAGATGTACTTTGTGGACCTCAACTCTCTGCAGCCAATCTGACTCCGATCTGTGGGCGAACGGATAGGATCATTTTTACAGCTAGAGATATTTTTGAAACAATCCAAGCATTCCCCCTTTAGCATTTCTGACTCCAGTTTTCTCCCATTACATTGGCTGGGAATCCATGTGAAGCTTCTGGCAAGAAACATGAAGACAAGGATGCAAGACAATAGAAACTCAACCTTTTTTCCTTAAATCATAATTACAGCATGGTGACAAAAAGAGAAAAATCATGGATTAGCAGGAGGAATGCACTTTTGCAGGTAGGCAGGCAGGTTTTACTCCTGCAGGCTATGAAAACTGTCCCCCCTGCTCTCCCCTCCATGGCTGTAACCCAATTCCTGCTCCATTCATGCATCTCCATACACCTCTGTGACAGCGTTGGATGAATGGAGCCAGGATGGGCTTCGTCTTCCTGTCTCTTACTTACACTCCCTCCACCCCCAAACATCCCCATCCATCAGGGCCTCATACCAGGGGAGCCGCAGGGCAACAACGGCGCAGGGAGAAAACCTCATCCATCTGGACTGCAGCCATCTCTAGTATACACTGATGTTTGTTTGTCTTTTTATGATTCCATTTATACAATGTAAAAAGAGAAAACTAAAATCTGCAGTTTTCAAAGCAATATTCTTGTTATTGTTCTTGTTTGTTATGCTAATTTTGCTTTTATATTTAACCTTAATTTTACTGCTCTTATGAGTGAGATACATTTAGATATTCAAACGTCTATTGGAACATGCTAATTTGATTGTGGTTTTGCACAAGAGGTGCAAAAATAAATTTTAATTTAGTGAGAAAAAAAAAGTCATCTTATGGCACCAGAAACAGACAGAGACATCTGCTGTGATAATGCTTATGTAATGCTTATTTATTTAGGCTTAGTTTTGACCTTTTAGTCAAACAAGATCATGCTTCTTCCTCAGGATTTAAATAAATCATTCAGAAATGCAGCATATATTTTGATATGAATATCAATATGTTTTTTAAAAAGTTAATGCAAATGTGACGGTTTTTGCAACTTTTTCTAGCATGCCTCACTATAAATGCCACATTGAATAACCGATATTTAAAGTAGTGATAGTGGCGCTAAATCACACATGTTAATAACAAAATCCAAATTAAAAAAATAGTTGTTTAATATGTAAACAATTGTATTAAAACAAATTAGACAATCTAGGATATGATTTAAAAAGCTTTGGCTTCTTCATATGAAAATTTTGTTTTGTTCGATTATTATTATTATTTTAATTAATTGTTTTGTTTTCTTCCATTTTTTTTTTTACATTTTTTGAAAGAAACATTTAATTTTATTACTATTTCTGATGGAAAAGTGCACACATATTGTGACATAACATGGCTGCAAGTGTTCGTAAACCCTTTGAGTTATGCTTTTGTATCAAGCTTTTATTAAATTCAATATTTCGTTAGTTTGGCCACTACCAAAAATATTGAATTTTGGCAGTGGCCAAAAACTGTAGTCAAGTGAGAGTAGCACTACAACAACAACAACATATTTTTACTCAAATAAAAGTAATAAGTAACCAAGAGCTCAGAATTGTTATTCGCCGTATTTAGATTAATTAGCATTACGCATATAAATCAGGCAGTATTATGTTGCAGGAGTAAAGCAGTAAAAGAGCCGAGCATCCTTCCTGTCCACTCACCGCCTCGCTCCTGCGCAGCCGCACCGCCGCCCTGTCCTCGCCCTCCGGTGCGCGCGCGGTTCAGGGACGCGTTGCTCAGCGGCTCCGCGGCCGGAGCGGGACTGACGTGCGCGGACAGCCGCTCCGTGGCGTCATTTCCCACGGCCTGGCAGCTCCTCAGGAGGACACCGAGCAGGATGAGGGAGCGACACGACGCGTGGCCGCTGAGGACCATGGCTGTTTCTCTCGTTTTTTTTTTTTTTTTTTTAAATAAAAAAGTCAAGCTGAGAGAAGCAGACAAAGTGTCCAGATGCTGGGTGAGCTGGTGAGAGCGAGGAGAGGCTTTTAAATGAGACCCGGCCCGCCTCGCGCTCTGGCAGCTGCTCAGGTATGTCTGCTTCTGGAGGATCTGATTGGTCGCCATGTTGGACTCAAACCTCGCCCACTTGTTTTAGTTGAGTTTCAAGAACCTGAAATTCACCCCGTATGCTGAAGAAGAGGGTCTGTCTTCCATCACGAATGTACGGAAGAGGATTAGGGCCACCGAAAAAAAAAAAAGAATTCTGACTTTATCTCAGAATTCTTTTTTTTGTTCTGACTTTAATCTCATAATTCAAATTTTCTGACTTTTACTCTGTGATTGGTCAGAATTCTGACTTTGATCTCAGAATTCTGAGATCAGAGATCAAAGTGAGATCAAATTCTGACTTTGATCTCAGAATTCTGAGATCAAAGTCAGAATTCTGACTAATCACAGAGTAAAGTCAGAATTCTGAGATTAAAGTCAGAATTCTGAGATTAGAGTCAGAATTCTGACTAATCACAGAGTAAAGTCAGGAAGTTAGAATTCTGAGATTAAAGTCAGAACAAAAAAAAGAATTCTGAGATTGAAAGTCAGAATTCTGTGATTAAAGTCAGAATTCTGAGATTAGAGTCAGAATTCTGACTCTAATCTCAGAATAAAGTCAGAAAGTTAGAATTCTGAGATTAAAGTCAGAACAAAAAAAAGAATTCTGAAATTGAAACTCGGAATTCTGAGATTAAAGTCAGAATTCTGACTAATCACAGAATAAAGTCAGAATTCTGAGATTAAAATCAGAATTCTGAGATTAGAGTCAGAATTCTGAGATTAAAGTCAGAATTCTGACTAATCACAGAATAAAGTCAGAATTCTGAGATTAAAATCAGAATTCTGAGATTAGAGTCAGAATTCTGAGATTAAAGTCAGAATTGTGAGATTTAAAGTCAGAAGTCAGAATTCTTAGTTTAATCTCACAATTTTGACTTTAAAGTCAGATTTTTAATTTTTTTTCGGTGGCCCTAATCCTCTTCCGTATGAATGTTTGTTGTTGTTTTCCCACAAATAATCACGCATAGTTAATCTTAAAAACAAACAAATATGTTAGTAAATACATTTTAAAAAATTGACATACTTTTTTGAACCAAGCTTAATCTTTCAGGCTTCTTTGATAAGAGTGCATCTGTATACCACTTTGGCAGAGATGGGTAGAGTATCAAAAGTTGTACTCAATTAAGAGTAGAACTACTTCAACTTTTACACAAGTAGAAGTAAAAAGTAGCCGTCCAAGAAATTACTCGAGTAAGAGTGAAACAGTTTGGTAAAAGAGAAAAAAAAGACTATTCTGAGTAACTGATCAAAACATAAAAAAAATTACATATTAGAGGAACCAAAATGTAAAGTTGTGTGAAAATGAAAATTATTTATTTAAATAACATGATTATAAAATAATAAAATAAAACAAAAGAAAATAAAATCTAAATCAATATATTATGTGTTTTAGCCTACTTTAGCAAAGCCTTTCCAAAACTTTAAGAAATTCTTCTACATCTTACATTTTAGGTCAAAACTAACTATTGATTATAACTGTTCATAATTGTAACCATCATTGCAAAATCCTAAGTAAATAATGTCATGTGAATAATGACAAATTTATTTTGAACTGTAAGAGTTTTTAGGGTCCTTCAGGTAACTTCTCAGATGGCATTTTATCAAAATTTGGCTACTTTGTGTAGCTTTAACAGTTTAACGGTCTCAAGAAGTAGCTGGAGCAGCAAAGAAAATAATATTTGGAGAAGGTACAACCCTGCCATTCATTCTGTTTAAAGCACATCTATGCATTGAAATCCCTTAACTAAGCACAGAGGATTCTAGTTGATCAAAAGCATCCTCTCTTGGTTCCTTTGAACTGTACCCTCAGGTAGAAAGCATCGCCACCCATCTCTTTTCAAAAAATAGGACAAAACAGTCTTTCATTGCAAAAGCAGTCCATTTGTTAAACAAACATTTGCAAGAAGGCAGGTTTTAAACTTCTCTTTATGGTCTAACAGGCCTATACATTTAAAATCTTTCATGTTTTCCTGTGCTGCTTCTTTTTGAGTTGATTTGTATTTATTGTTCTATTTCCTTGCAGAAATGAAAAATGTCTCTGGTGCATTAGTGAGCGCAGTTTTAGTGGATCTGATTCTTAATGTGAGGACTGGCTTTCACTTCTTTGCACTCCAATTTTACACAACTTTTTATTATTTGGTACACTCATGTTGTATCCATGCAACTCAGCTGCTTATCGTGACTGCAGAGCGATATCAGAGGTTGTTTCAGTTCAATAGTTTCAATGGCTATTGAAACTTTCCCTCTATTTCCGCATTGAAACCTTGGGCCCCATCTTTAAAAATGCTTTAAACTGCTTGTTTTAGTAGTTCAAACACCAAATACACCTTAAAATGCATTAATTCGTACAGGGTAAACCATCTAAACACTTCCATATCTCTGATTTTGGGGTTACAGCTAATCAGCATCAAGGAAAATAAATACTTCTGGATTAGCTGCCTTGCAAAAGCCAACCAATAGTGTTTCAAATAATGTTGCGTCTAGGCATTTTAACTTCCCAAGCTGCATTTATTCCTAAATATTTAAGATATTGTAAAGAATATTATTCAGAAATAAGCAATAGAAAACACAGTAGTGGGCTAATGGTTGATATTTCACTCTTGTGAACCCCTGATGAAGTAGCGCTCTGGGCAAAGTGCCTTGGTGTCCAAGAGAAAAACTCTTGACTCTTGACTGATTTCTGTTTTTTCTCTTATGTGCAACTTACTCTGTGTCATTAAACACACATAATATAGTTATTCTCGTAAGAAGAATGATCTGGATTTGATTAAACTCCTGTTTGTGTGATATGAAGCTGTGTTTAGAAGAACTAAACACAGTAATTTTAACCCCGATATGCTAAAAGTTATTAATGTTCTGCCCTTGGCACAGCTCTCTAAGTAAAGGGTTATCGCAGCTGAAAAGAGCAAACAGATAAACCTTTTTCATTAAAAAATAACAGCAAACGTTTTGATTTAGATCGAAACGACTTTCCAAAAATGTCCTAAGATTTTATTATTTTTATGGCAGCTGGTATAACAAATCCATTTCTTGGAAATGTTTAGTTTTTGTTCTGTTTGAAGTGGTTTTGTTAAAATCTGCAGCTGTGATACTGAAACAAACACAATCTTGCTTCTGGTGACTTCTGCTGTTTTCAAGATGTCATGAAAAATCCATGAGCAATCAAATACTTTTAGTCTTTATGTCCCTTATGGCCTCAAAATGAATGCTATTTTAATAGCTCTATATATGAATGTTATTCCAAGACTGAAGCGCAATTCCACAACTTCTCTGATCAAAAAAGAATGAATTAAAATACGCTCTGACAAAAATTACTGTTTTACTGGAAAAGTTTTTTGATATTTAGAGAATTAACTAAACACAATAATCACTGCATGCCTCTAAACCTCTAGTCCATGATAATATGCAAATACACAGTCCAGTCACATTAATGTGACCACCACGCACTTTCCACTTCAGAGTTAAATAACCAATCACAGAAGGCAGGTGGCAGCACAGTGCAGTTGAGCGTATATAAAGGGTGTGTGTGGGCTTCGGAAAACATTTCAATCGTTGGCGTAATGCAGAAACGAAGCGATTTATCCGACGTCCAAAAGGGCATGATCATTGGCTTTCGGGCCAAGGGTGGAAGCATTTCCGAAACGGCTGAGTTTGTGAACTGTTCGCGTGCCGCCGTGGTAAAAGTGTACCGTGCATGGCAAAATGGGACTGTCCAAAATCAACGACGTGGCAAATGTGGTGCACCACGGGCCATAGATGACAGAGGCGAACGACGGTTGCGGAGATGCGTTCGGGCAGATAGACGGGCTACCGTTGAGCAACTGACCACTAAAATGAACCAAGGGGCTACCACAAGTGTCTCCCAAACCACTATTCAGCGAACATTGCTGCGTCTGGGCCTCCGAAGCGGACGCCTGGTTCGTGCACCTATGCTGACTGGTGTTCATCGACGACGAAGGCTAGAATTTGCACGCCAGTACAGCAGCTGGACGTCCACTGAGTGGCGACAGGTAGCGTTTTCAGATGAATCGCGTTTTATGCTCCATCGGACAGATGGACGTTGGCGTATAAGGCGTGAAACCTCTGAAAGGAACCACCCTGCAACCATTGCAGGAACGGTCCAAGCTGGAGGCGGGAGCATTATGGTCTGGGGAATGTTTTCCTGGCATTCTCTGGGTTCACTGATTATTGTGGAAGGCACGATGGATCAATACAAGTACGCATCTGTCCTTGCGGACCATGTCCACCCCTACATGCGCATTGTTTTTCCTCAGGATGATGGCATCTTCCAGCAGGACAATGCGAGGTGCCATACAGCTGCCAGTGTACGTGCGTGGTTCGAAGAGCACCAGGATGAGTTTACCGTCCTCCCCTGGCCAGCAAACTCACCTGACTTAAACCCAATCGAGCATCTGTGGGACCATCTCGATCGAGTTGTTCGCGCCATGGATCCTCAACCGCGTAATCTAGCGCAGCTGGCCACGGCATTAGAGTCGGCATGGCTCAACATCCCAGAGAAGACCTTCAGGGACCTAAGTGACTCTCTTCCTGCACGTCTCGTAGCAGTTCGCTCTGCGAAAGGTGGTTATTCTGGCTTTTGACAGATGGTCACATTAATGTGACTGGACTGTGTATTTGGTTAATTTGACATCCTGTGAGAGTTTTATGTTATTGGATTAGATTAAAGGAGCAGATTATCGGATGTAGAGCCATCTAGTGGTCAAGGCTGGAATGACTAAACCTTAAAGTGAGTAGAGAAAACAACAGATGCTGCTGGAAGACTTTCAAAAGGAAATTTAAAAGGGTTGAATAAAAAAATATAAACTTGGATAAGATAAGTTAAGATGTTTCATGAACATCTTATCTTAAATCCTGCTGATTGGAAAGAGGACTGTTGGGTAAAAAAGGATAAAGGAAAGAAGAATAATAGGATTACAGGAAGGACGGGAAAAGAGGCAAAATTACAGAAAGGAGCAAAACATTAAAGGACAAAGACATTTACAGTGAAGAGGATGAGGGTGAAGAATTAAAATGCACAGGAAGAAAAGTTTTAACAAAAGAGATGAAAGGACACAGCTAATTACAATGTTTAAAAATAGAAAACAATACAGACCATTGAGCTGTACTCTGCCACTTCCTAACTCTTAGTTCCAACAACAATTACGCTTCAAAATAGTGACTTAGTGAAGATCAAAAGGTCTTACTTGACCTTGACCCGAACAAAAATGGAAAACAATGTTTGAACAGAAGCTGTTTTACTGATGAAAAGGAGAATTTCTACCTGTAGGGTATTTTCTGTTGGTGGATGGATGGAGCCATACTTACCAGCCAATACAGCAAAGAACCAACAGTGCTGGTGGGACTTGCAGCATGAAGGTCTGGTGTCAGGGTTGCCAGGTCTGACTAACAGTTTCCAACCCAAACACAACTCCAAACAAACAAAAAATAAACAAACCTCAGCAAGTCAAAAAGGGTTAAGGTTAAGGTCCTAACCTTACCCAACCCTCAAAAGGACAAGTGTAATAATTTTGTATTATAAATAAACATTCTGGACTTTTCTTTTTTTTTTTAATAAAAAAAATTGGAACCTGGGGCTCAAAAATTGGGCTTGAGGTTTAAATCCTAGTCTGGGGAAAAACTGGGTGACTTTCTCAATGTAAGGTTAATTACTTTAAAACCACCTCAGGTTGGTTTTTTGGCAGTTGGTATAACAAATCTATGATTAGGGCCACCGAAAAAAGAAAAAAAAAATCTGACTTTAATCTGAGAATTCTGACTTTATTCTGAGAATTCTGAGATTAAAGTCAGAAATTCTGATTGAGATTTCAGTCGATATAACTGAATGTATATATCTGACTGAGATTTCAGTCAGAATTTCTGAGATTAAAGTCAGAATTTTGACTGAATTTTAAAAATCAGAATTTTTTTCTGACTTTTAAAATTCTGAGATTAAAGTCAGATTTTTTCTTCAGTGGCCCTAATCTTCTTCCATACAAATCTGTTTGTTGCACATGTTTTTTTTTTTTATCTATTTGACCAACAAGTCCTGTGAGGACAAGTGGATGTAAACGATGGATGTATGTCTTTCTTTTCATCTTTAACTCATTCTAAGGTAGTTCTAAATCTGAAATCATCTGGAAAATAGTCCTCCAACACTTGTAAATACATTTTGGGTGAACATTGATTGCATTAGAATTTACTTTGTTGCTAAGCTTCACACACAGCCTGTCAGTATCTCTTGTCTCTTTTACTTTGTTCCCAAACAGAGACGCCACAGGCCCATTCAGTTCACTTCCGAGAGAAAATAAAGGGCAACACGGCTACTTCTTCCCAGAGGAATATTTACTCTTCAACGCCCCCTTTGAGTTTCTCCTGGGAATAGAAAAGGAGAATACTAGAAGGCAAACATGGTCGGCGCCAGCTTTAGAGCCTCTCACTCAAAGTAAAAGAAAAGTGAGAGGTGCCTCCCGTTTAGCTCCTGACCCTCACAGGAAGTGGAAGGTGGCCGGGTTAACTTGACATTGACAAGCAGAACGGCGGGAGCGTGTTTATTATCAGGAAGGACCCGCATGCTGTAATCAGAGGTGTGGCGAGGCCGAACGGGGTGGGGGACAAAAGGTGTGCTCAACACCTTGAAAAGAGCCAAGAAGGAAGGGTCACAGTGGCAACAAGGTTTGGAAATGTTACCAAAAGCAGATGACAGGTTGTGTCTGAATCACTGCTGTTATTTCCTGACGGAAGCTCCAGCCTGAAGTGACCCAATTCCGATTTTTTTTTTTAATCAAATCGGATTTTTGGGGCGTTGTTTCCAAATGTATGAGGCTTTAAATGATCTCCAGTGAGGACTGCAAACAACCTGAAAGTGACCCGCATGCGCAGTATAACGACACATATATAGAAAGAGCGTGCTCAGGGTTTTTCCAACCGTCAAGCAGAAGTGCTCTATGCTAACGGTATCTGACGATTTTAAAATTGTTGTCCGACATTAACAACTTAATCCTCATTATAGTCAGCCATGGTTGTTTTTAGGACGCAGAATAGTGACGTTTGTCAACAGTTTCGGCTAAATGCCAACTGTCCGTTCAGATTCTGGTCACATTCGAAACTTCGGTTGCAGTGTGAACGCAGCTTACATCTTTTGTTTCCTATGTGGTATTTATGAGATTATTATTGTCACAAATCAATAAACAGCTTTTGTTGTTCTTAATTTTGTGAATCATTCAGGTGCATTGGAGGATTATTTTATTTTGAAGGTGACTGATCTTACAGTTCAACAGTTTTATACAATAGTATTTTTCTTTCCTTAGTCATAAAAAAAAGAAAACTTATTTTAGTATTAGTGTAAGAAAGGTCAAAAACATTGGCCGCCTTTTAACTCAAAGACAGACTTGGGCATTCAGACCCATTCGTTATACTTGGCTTAAATACAACAAGGATTTTTTTTGTCTGTTTTGTTCCTGGGAATGGACCAGGGGTCTACAACCTGCAGTCAAATACGCTATTTTTGCCCTCAGTCAGGTTAAATAAAACTTGTTTAAAGCCTCTAATGTTTGAAAATAAATAAATAAAAGACAATTTATAATATTTATGTACTGTAAGAAGTTGGCTATTATTTTAAGGAACAGTAAGTTAATATCTAATTTTAGGTTTTAAAATAATGCCCCTGCTCAAAAAATATTTTACAAAAAGAGGGTAGGTACATTTTCATTTATGGGATGTCAATAGCTGTGAAATATGATGTAAATACAAAACAAAAAAAGCACACATTTCCAATCTAATGACAGGAAAAATTGATCTAAAAATTTAACTGGTAGCTTGTTACTCTGTAGTGGAAATTAAACACAATTATTGAATGAAACAACTGAAAAACTGCTAAAATCAGCATTTATTATGTCTACATGGTATTTGTTGATTATTGCCACTGTAGAAGGTCCAAGGAGGGACTTTGGGCCACAGAACTGCAGGTTTCAGACCCTGAAAACACATTGTAGACCAATAATGTAAAACAAAGGCAAACACTTGAGATCATAATCCAATAAAATCGGTTCATTCAGTCGAGCCAAAATCTAGGGAGATTTAAATCCTGGGAGAACAGCGCCCCCCTCTGGCCATCTTTAAAATCTACAGACGTTATGATAAAAACGTAAATCATGCTTGAATGGAGGGGATAAAATCTGAAGCCAACTGCTTTTATTTTATATTTATAATTTTCTCTAGATGTATTTTAAGAGACATGTTTACAGAAATTTCACTCAGATCAGTGAAGACAGTGGAAGAAATAAAACCCATTTTAATTTTTTCATGAATGCATCAAAACATCCCTTATTACTGAGAAAAAACACTCATTAAGTAAAAATACAAAAAAATGATGTCTGAAGGAATTTTTCATTATCAACCCAAAGGGAAATAAAAAGTAAAATGTGTCTCTTATTTACACTTTTAATACAATTTAAACTTTGTAATCATCAGTTTATAGAAGAAGTACAGCTTTATTTTTCACTCCTTTATTGCTTGGTGTAATAAATTGTGTTTGATTTCCACCAACAATTTAAATGACAAGTATCTAATTAACTTTTTTGTTTTTTTTCCTAAATATGTGGAATCAGTACAATATAAATATCCTGAATTGAATTAAATAGACTTTAATTTTGGGTTTGTCTCATCAGGAAGTGTTGTAAGTACAAGAGTCCCTCCACTGGCTCCCTGTAGATCAGAGAATAGACTTTAAAATACGGTTGTTAGTTTATAAATCACTGAACGGTTTAGCACCACAATACCTTAAAGATCTGTTATTGCTGTACCAACCGTCTGGACCCCTCAGATCTTCTGGTTCTGGTTCTGCTCTGCATCCCCAGAACCAGAACCAAACGAGGAGAAGCAGCATTCAGCTTCTACGCACCACAAATTTGGAACAAACTTCCAGAAAACTGTAAAACAGCTGAAACACTGAGTGCCTTTAGGTCTCAAATTAAAACCCACTTGTTTAGATTTGCTTATGGCTATATTGCGGGTTTTAATATCTTAGGTCTGAGAATCCTTGTAAGACGTCGCTCTGCTAAACCTGTGTTGAAGGAGACCCTATAAGTGCAAGTCCTCATGTGGATTGATGTTTTTAATGTTTTTATCTTTACTTTTAATCATGTTATCTTTTTATTTTTTTAAATCTTTTTCAAAATCTCTTTCTCACTGTTTATTCTGTTTTTATTTTTATTTTAATTATGTAAAGCACTTTGAAATGCCTTTCTGCTGAAATGTGTTATACAAATAAAATTTGACTGAAGAGAAAAAGGTTTTTTTTTTTATGGAAATTGATTTATTTTTCTATTAACTGGCAGTTTTTTTGCACTGCCTCCAACATTTTCTTTAGTTCACCAAGACAAACTCACATTTACATCATCCACATCTAAAAATACCTCAGATTTTTGGTCAGCATAAGCAGCCTCACCTTACACACAAACACACACGAAATGGGGCCGTTGGTACAAAAATAAATCAGACAAATGGCAGGCGGCACAGCCACTTCATCCTCTGTTTGCTACAGATTCTTAAGGCAGATCAATGTTGCATCTTCATCATCGCCGTGAACCCAAACCCCTCCGTGTGCTCTCCCACATTTCTACAAACACACCATTCATAAATAGGAAATGGACAAAAACACGTGGTTCAGTCTTAGATGTTGATAAATATTCCTGTACCAGTCTATCTGGTTCCCTGTGAAAGTGTCTGTTTCCTCTGCCTGTGCTGGGTGGATGCGCCCTGGAGAAGCGGTGGATGTCAGGATGCTCCTCAGTTGTCAGCAGCTGGGATGGAAGTGGAGTCTGATGTTTCTGCAGCAGCATCGTCTGCAGGCGTCTCTTCGCTTTTGGTTTCCACAGAGAGCTCCTGCATGGAGTCTGCAGCCTCCTGGACGGATTTAATCTCCTCTGAAAACAGAAGAGTCACCTCAGGTTACAGCCTGCCGTCTATGCTGTGATTCAAATTAGCTAAAAAAATTTTTTTATTTGATCTCAAATCTAAAAGAACAGATTCCACACAGTCATTAAAGCAAATCAAAACTTGTTGTAAAGACTGGAGAAAGTCCTGTTTTCCAAAGAGCTGCTGTAGATGCTGGCAGCCAGAGTCAGGAAGTAACTAGTTACATTTACTTAATTACATTTACTGAGTGACTTTTTAAAAAAAAAAAATTTAAAAAAGTACTTTTAGGAGTAATTTTACTATGCTGTACTTTTTAATTTTACTTGGGTAATTTTATTGTGAAGTATTTCTACTCTTACACCTGCAGCTTTTGTTAAAGTTTTGTAAATTTCTTATTGAAATTTTTTTTCTTTTATTATTATTTTTTAATAGTTTTATGAATTGTTGTCATTTTTGTCCTTAAAATACCAAAATTTCAACTTAAATTTTGATTTTGATGCAATTTTTAAATGTAACATGACTGATAATTTAATCAGTTATTCAGTACTTGATTAGATGTTTTTACCAAATACTTTTTTACTCCTGAGAATATTTTGGATGGCTACTTTTTACTTTTACTTGAGTAAAAACATTTAAGAAACCTACTGTTACTGGAGTACAAATTCTGTGTACTCTGCCGCCCTCTGCTGATGGCTGTGGACAGGAAGGATCTCCTGTAGCAGTCTGTATTACACCGCTTCTAGAGAAGCCTCTGACTGAAGATGAGGATTTTGTTTAAAAGCAACATGAAGGTGATGTTTAGGGGTTAAGGAGCGGGAGAAGCAACCATTTTGTGTTAATCCAACATGATGGCAGGATGACGAGAAATGACCTCAAAGAATCAATTGCTGTTCATACAATTGATTCCTACAGGTCCAAATCTGAACTATTTGGAAACTATCAATGTATCACCAAATAAACAGAATCTTTCCAGGAAAAGACAATCCAGCAAATTTACTAAGATCAGAACATTAAAGCTAAAAAAGGGGCTTCATCTCAGACTCTAGAAACTTCAGGATATAAAAGTAGAATTAGAAAAACTCAACAGCTTCGGGTTAATTCAAAGAGAGAAGACTTTAGTAGCTGAGGTCTGTAAAGTTCCATCAGAGTCAAGCACAATGGGAACAGACATGGAGAAGCTGATAATGCATTTTTGTCCTAATATATGAACTCTAGTTCAGTTTTGAAGTTTCTAGATGATTCACCTTTGCTCTGCTCCTTCCTCAGTTTGGCCATTTCTGCCTCCTGCTTCTCCCGCTGCTCCTGCAGCTTCTTACAAACCTTCTTGTGGGTGAACCAGTGCATTTTCTGGCACGCCTGTCCACAGTAGATAACCTGAAAAAAGAGCAAACAGTCAGTGAAATGCCTCACTTGATAATTATTTCTGTGGTTTCAACGCTCACCATTTTGCAGATGGAGCATCTCTTCTCAGCTCCCTTTTCTCCACAGGTGGTGCAGAACTCTGCGTCCATGAAGCCGACCTGCCCGGTGATGGCCTGAGTCAGAACCGAGAGCGCCGTGGGGTCGTTACCCTGCAGAGCAAAAACCCGATCAGATAGCGCCATCGAAAACACAGATGTGTCTTCCACTGGATTTATTTCAAATCCTGTGGTTCTGGGAGGCAGGGAAATGTTTGGGCTGAAACGATTAATCGTGATGAATCGATTATTGAAATAATCTAATTTGGTAACTGATTGTTTTAATTGCAGCAGACAGCTTCAAAAAAAGGCTATTTGCTGATAGAGCATCATACTCAGAGCAGTAATAAAAACCTTCTTTGTCTGTAAATATGTCCGACCCAAACTCCTCTGCTGGCAGTTTTATCTTCATCTGGTTCAAATTCAACAAGAAAAATTAAAAATTCAACCCGAAAATTAGTCCTGATGTTCAGTCGAATATGTTGATGTTAAAAGTTTTTTGTTTTTACAATAATCAAGCACTCACTAAAGGAATGTGTAACATTTTAGGCAATAATATTCTTATTTAAAAAATAATTAAATTGTTTATTTGCATTTTTTAATGTATAAAAAGAACAAAATCTGCAGAATGAGAATTTTTTTGAACATAGAGTAATCAATTACTGAAATAGTTGGCGTATTTGGAGTGAATTTGACATTTAGCTTCCAAACTTACGATGTCCACAGGGGCGATGCTGCGCACCAGCTGCTGCAGCAGCGTGGCGTCGCAGTACGGGAACTTGCGGATGCATTCTCTGATGAACTTCTCCTGGAAGACTGGGAAACCGTCGCTGTCACGACCTTTCAGCAAACTGGAGCGCACAAAAAGGGAAAAACACCCAAAATCCAGTGAGCAACAGGACAAAACATGTTAAGAAGAAAGAAACAGGCTGAAGGCGCTTGAAGGGACATCGACTTAAACAGGACAAAAAAAACCCAAAACTAAATTATATGAGCTACCCAAGAGACAAGAGAAGGAATAACTAATTGTTTTCATATGAAATACAACACTGACCCTGGGAAAGATGTTTTAAAGAAATGCACATTTTGTTGCAGCATCATAAATTCAACTTTAAATACATTTATGGAAGAAAAAAAAAAAATCAATGCTGATAAATAGTTATTTTCTAAAATAAAAAAAAAAATCACTGGAGTAAAGCTTTTTTAACTTTTCTCCTTTAAGATATTTTTACTCAGTTATCCAATCTTTCATTAATATAATCTCAAGGCTTGTTTCTCTTAGCCAGTCTTCAAATGAGGTAAGACAGGAGAACATCATCTCAGACTAAAATCAAAGCAAGTCAAATCAATAATTAAGAAAACTAAAGCAAGTGTAGCAAACAGGAAGGTTGAGGAGTCACAGTTATCTTAAAACAGAGAGCAAAGCAGATGGCAAAGGAGGTGAAACAATCACCAGATGAATGAAATGACAGAGTGCCGATTTGGGGTCAAAGGTCGCCGTAGAAACCATTAGATGCTACTAGCTACATGCCAACTTGAAAAATGAAAAGTTTGACTTTTTTTTCATGCTAAATGAATGAACAAAGTTCTGTTTTCCAGAGTTGTATTTACTAGGGATGTGCCGATCAGGTTTTTTTCTCCCGATACCGATCACCCCTGAGGGCCGATCGCCGATTCCGATCCCCGATACCGATCACATAATTATTATTTTTTTATTTATTTATTATCATAAACACTACTGTTACATTATGTAGAAAAAGGAACCATGAATTCACCTTAATTTAGACAAAAACTTGTTTTTAATAACTTCTCCAAGAAGAAAACTAAACAAAACAGGCATTGTGCAAATTGAACTGCTATCAATAATATTATCTTTAACAGACTGATGACATATGAGGCTCTGAAGAGGCTAAATAATGCAAAATTCAAGTATTAAACTTAACATTCAAAGGCAAAAACAGGATCCATTACAATAAACAATCCAGAGTTACTGAATGAAAACTTCCTGTTAGCATAGCGGCTAGCTGGTTACTGCTAGTTCTGATTGGCTGTTTCTGACTGAACGGAGTAACAGGGAGGAGATCGATTATTTTTTTTAGAGATTATCTGTCTCATGTTAGGACAGAGAAAGTTTTAATACATATGTAAAATGTATTTTTTAGGTTAGATGCTGCAGCTTTAAACAGGTTCGGTGTGAGAGTCACTACCAGGTGGAGCAGAAGCGGCTCCGTGTCAAATATTACTAAATACTAAATATTACTACCTGTAGAGGAGCAGCGGTTCAACAGAGAGCAGAACCAGCGTCTTACATCGCAGCCACAAGACTTAAATCATTTTCCAGGTTATTAGTTTAGCTTTCTGACCGTCATGCTAATCCGGTGAGTGTTTGTAGCTGCGCTGCTTTACCTGCTGTCTGATCCTCCGTGTCTTTTTACTGCACTGAGCCTCGATGTAGCCAAACTCCGTTATTGTTTTTATGTCTATTAGTAAAATAACCATATGAATTCATGTTGGGGTTTTTTACACATCTTCACCAGGAGGATGTGGAGGGTTCTGTTGGCAATAAAACCCATTTCCCTCACTTATTCCCACCTCTTTACGAGGCCGTCCAGCTTGTCCTCGCGGTCCTTCAGGAAGGAGCCACACTTTCCCAGCACACAGCTGATGTAGTGCATCTTCATGGCCAGAACCTCGTTCATGTCCCGCTGCTTGATGCACTTCTCACAGATCAGCTCCATCACTCTCCTGCACTTGTCCAAAGCCTCCACCTCGGCGAGCAGCAGGTTTTCCTTCACCAGCATCACCAACTGGAAAACAAAAACAAACAGCAGCGGAGGTTTTCTAGGCGCTGTTTTAGGAAACAGCAGAGCATAAACACAAAGTGAGCCATCCCAGTTCGCCTTACTGGTTAGGATTCTTTAAGTAGTGAAGAAAAGTACATGGAAAAATGAACAGGAAAATTCACCCAAAAGCTGCCAGGTTAAATGTTTTGTTGTAGCAGACACTGTCTTGACAATAAATTTATTTGATTTCAAGTGTTTCTAATTAGGAGATGTCTCAGGGTTTTGCTGGAGATGCTAAAAAGTGATTGAATACTTAAAAAATAATCAAGAAAATGTGTAAAAGCAAAGAGATGGACAAAGAAATGTTAGATTTTTTTCAGCAAAACTCAAAGAAAATCTCTCACCTGAAAAAAGGTTTAGATTCTGAGCTAAAATCCAGATTATACCAAGAAATTATTAGCATGAGCCAAGAAAAGGTTTACCACGCAATGCAAGTGGAGACAGACTCTTTAAATGTTACCAGCGTAAATCTTGTTTTTTGTTTCTTTCTTGCAGCTGACATGCCAACTTCACACAGATTTACGTCAGTAAATTATGCAAGAAATAATGCAATGAATGCAATATTTTATGGTAACTTTGATTCTTATTTGTGTTAGCTAAACGGGTTGAGCTGCACTTCTCTTCCTGTTGGGTATAATTAACGATTTGATGTCACATTTAATTACAACTTTTTGTTACCGACACTGAATAAAAAAGCTGAAAATGGGATCTGCTGTGTTTCAGAAGCATGACATAAAAGCAGAAAGCATATTGAGGTTCATTCATGCTCCTGGAAGATGAACCGGGTCTTTGAAGCCCACATGCTCCGTTCAGTGAAGTCCTACTTTGACCGGGTTCAGGTTGGTGCTCATGATGATCTTATGGAGCGGTCCGGACAGTTTGGGCGGCAGCTTTGGTTCCTTCTCCAAACCCTGTGGCTTGGTGTAGTAATCCAGCCTGGCTCGAGAAAAGTAGTTGTTGATTACAGTGACGCAGTCGTGCTGACCTGAGGATGAACAGCGGAGGGTGGTTAAAACTCTGACTGTCGATTTTAAGACAATAAAACATAATTTAGATGAGATATTTTGTTGATCAACTTAAAATCTTGTATTTTATAATTTTGTGATATAAACATACATTTTAGTTACATAACAAATTAAGCAAATAAAAATTAAGTAGCATCAATTATCCAAATATTTCAGTGCATTGTGTTAATATAAGAGATAGTTTTTAGTCAATTATCTAATTAGATAAAATCAGTGTTGTATAAAGTACTGAAATCTCAGAGTCAAGTAAAAGTATAGGTTCCTCTCCAAAATATGACTTTGGTCAAAGTCCAAGTCACTGACTGAAATGTTACTTGAGTTAAAGTCTTAAAGTATCTGAATTTTCTTGTACTTAAGTATGGAAATTACTGTAAAAATGTATGTACTCAAATAATGTAATGAAAAGTTTAAGTAAAAAGTAAAACAAGGCAAATGCTGTTTGAATGATATTTTTTATATTTTAGTAAACTTGTCAAATACAGTTAAAGTAATGTACACAACCAAGTGCAGGCAAAATTAAACCTGCTAGCAATTATTTAGTTAAGAAAATTAGGTGCTTTACCTACAGCACAAGTTTAACTTAACCTGCTTTACAACTGAATCAGCTTCTTAGTTTCCCCTCCAGGACAGAAAATACAAAGTTTTTGTAAGCCTTAAGTTTTCCCTTCAAGTGGTCAGAGCTGAAAATGAGAAAAATAGTCAGTACAGAAAATGTGGCCAACATGAAGAAAAGAGCCGTTATGATTCTCTACTTCACAAACTATTGGTGCAACAACTGGTCATTATGTGGCATTAGGGACATGTGGCTGCTGCTCATTGCCAGACTTTGTGTTTAATGGGAGAAGCGAAACAGGTGTTTCCTATTGGAGGTGATGAACAAGCCCAGGTAAGAAGGACTTTGTTAGGCTACCGACTTGGTTGCAGTCAATCAGTAGGTGGGTCAAAACTCCAGCGTTTCTCTTTTTCGCTTTTTTGTAACGAGTAACTAAACCACACATTGAAAATGTATCGGAGTAAAAGTATGAAATTAAGTTCGGAAATATAGTGAAGTAAAAGTGAAAGTTATCAAAAATTTTCATACTCCAGGAAAGTATGAAGTACTCCAAAATATACTTAAGTAAAGTAGTGAAGTATTTTTACTTTGTTACTATACAACACTGGATAAAACTGGTTAAACCTTCATTTTTAAATAACATCTCTGCTGTTGCAGTTTTTATTGTTACACTTCAAAAACTGAAATCTAAGTAAGCTTAAATATGTTAAATTAAGGAGATTTATGCTTGTTTTATTTCTGACAAGATAATTTTTCTCACTTAGATTTTTATGTTAGAATATTTTTCTTATTTTAAGTGTTTTTGTACTTAATTATCTCAATAAGATATTAAAGCTTGATATTAAAATATTACTTATTACAAGTACATATAGAAGAAACTAGAATATCAATATTTACAAAGAAAACCTCAAGTACTTAATTTGTCTTAGTAAAATTCTCTTATTTCAAGCACAAAAAAGGAAAAATATCACTTACTTTTTATGCTCTTAGACACATTTTGTAATTTTTTTTAAATTACCCTACTTAGTTGCACAGTCATTTGTACTGGAGTAGCTACTTTTAATAACTGCACAATATTTATGTTGAAATTTCCCCCTTACTGTACAATATTTTATTCTTTATTTATATATTTTATGTTTTTATCTTTGTGTAAATTGCTTTGATTGCCTGTCACTTTGCTGCTGCTGCACTGGGATTTCCCCACTTTGGGGATAATAAAACATATTACTATTCTAATCAAACCAGAAAAAAACTATTTCTTATGTTTAAGGTTTTGCAGATTTTTATAAAAATGCAATGAGAATAAATTATATGGTGACAAACCAACAAAAGCTGCCATCTGAGCGGCGGTCCGTCCAACAGAGTTGGTCACATCCGTTTCCGCTCCGGCATCCAGCATCATCCAGGTGATGTCCGTCTTTCCTACAATCATAAAGGAAAAACTTCTAATATATTGTGTATTCAGACGCATTTACTTGTTGCTCTCTGAACCTGCCAACCCACACAGTGACGGATGAACCCTGACGCTCACCTGACAGGCCAGCAAACATGAGCGCCGTGTATCCGTGTTCATGCTGATTGCAGTTTACGTCGGCTCCGTGTCGGAGGAGCAACTTGCACATGTCTGCTTTCCCTTTGTAGGCAGCGTGCATGAGCGGCGTCATCCCATACTGCAGGGAGACGAAACCAAACCTGTGATTAACCGTCACACTCTGCCTAAAACTACATCTACTGTGCAGCAGAAATGCTACAGCCAACAGAGCCAGCTGGCACAGGAGCGTTAAGCTGAAAGCAGATGCATTCAGGGCAATAAATTCACCATTTTATTCAATCAATCAATCAAATTTTATTTGTATAACACATTTCAGCAGCAAGGCATTTCAAAGTGCTTTACACAATTTAAAATAAAAACAGAAAGAGAAAGAGATTTTGAAAAAGATAAAAACATTATTAAAAAACATTTAAAAACATCGATCCACATGAGGACTTGCCCTTACGGGGTCTCCTCGAACTGAGTTTTAGCAGAGCGACATCGTACAAGGATTCTCAAAAGAAACATTAAAACCCGTAATTTATCCATAAGCAACTCTAAACAGGTGGGTTTTAATTTGAGATTTAAAGCAACTCAAGTGTTTCTTGATCAAAATAGAAACATATATGAGATACATGATCAGACAAGAGGAGGGACAGCTGCAAAAAGCTTTAGTGTAAAAAAATAATTCACTTAAAACTACATGAAACTCCTCATATTGACAGGAATACAAAAACTTCTCATAACCAAAAAAATAACTAGTTAATGCTCTATATTGTATATTAGTAATATAACAGTATATGGAATTGTTTTTGCTTCTTTTTTTTTGCAATTTTACTTGGGTAAAAAAGGAAATGTAACTGTAAAACACAAATCTTTTTAATAAACTTGTTACGAGAGAAAAAAAATCATCAGTCTCGCTGTGTTTACTTGTGCTAAGCTACCTCATCCAGACAGTTAACCCGAACATCCTTACAGCCCAGCAACCTGGAGGCTTCCTGGACGTTCCCTAGAAAAGAAAACAAAAGAATAAAGAAACAAAAAAGAGAAAAAAATAAAGAAATAAAAACAAAGAAAAAATGAATAAATACAGAAAAAGAAATAAAGAGAGAATAAAGAATGAATGAAAGAAAAACAAAAAATGAAAGAAAGAAACAAATAAAGAAACAAAGAAGCAAAAAATAAATAAAAAACAAAGAAACAAATAAAGAAACAAAGTAAAAAAACAAAGAAAAAAATAAAGAAATAAAGAAAACAAACAAAGAAAGGAAGAAAAAAGAATGAGAAAAAGAAAAAAAAGAAACAAATAAACAAAGATAGAAAGTCAGAAATCTCGTCTTTTCATTACTTTCATACATATCCAGATTGAAGGTTTACCAGAATATACAAAACAAATTCACAAACCCATCTAACAGCTAAATTTAACCGGCCTGTTCAAACTTATTTCTAGCTTTCATGTAAGAATCAATAGAAATGTAAAAACAACAAATGTCCTACTTCTTGTTTAAAATAAAGCGCTGTCAAACCACAGCTTCTAGCCAGTTGGCTGTCATGGTCTGCATGGGCAGGCGTGGAGCTGGTCTCCTACAAGCTAACCAGCAAGGATTAGCGTTAGCCGAGGAGGCTTACCTGCAGAAATAACCTGAAACAGCTCCTTTTCGCTTGGAGACAAGTCTCCTTTCTTTGCGGTGGACATGGTGGTTGTTTACACCTTTAAATAAAACAGAAATTGCACCAGTATTGGCAGCAGTTTTCTCACAAGCACCGCAGTTCTTCTCTCTGACAGGGTGATGCTCGGGTATCTATGCTAGCTCTGGGCTAGCTGTCATACGGATTGTACCATTTACTCCTAAAATAAGGGGGGTGTGGCGCCACGACTTAAGACCGCAAAACTCAATGTGTGTCGGGATACGGACTTTACTTTTAGAGTTATGCACTTTATATAAGGTGATAAGAGAGTAACAAACTTGTAAAATCAAGTAGCTACCCATAGAACCAATAATATACACAACTGAATCCCCCCTCTGTATTTTGTAAAAATAATCAGATCCACGGGCGTCTAGAAAGTTCATTCATAACCGAAATCCCTCAGCAGTGATAATCAGAAAGGCCATTATTAGTTTCAGGTTTTTAATAATGACATTTAAATGCTGATATAGAATAAATATTCATCTCTCTTGCTCTCATATAAATATTTATTGTATGCAAATACTCAGGTAAACAGTATTGATTAGGAAAAAAAGCCAAATTCAAACTATAATCTCAAAATTCAAACTTTGTTCTTGAATAATGACAAATTTGATGAAAAAACGGCAGAAGTGTAAGGAAAAAAGTAATTGAAAGAGTCATGCAACTATTACTTTCATTGTTACAAGAATGTGGTTATGCGTTGATGTAGATGCCCAAAGTAAATCAAAACAGTCTTTCAATAACGGTAATTTGTACAAATTAAGTTCATTAAATCAATTAGATGAATTGTCATCACCTAAATAAGTATGAACTCTACATTGTTGGGTAACCCTTTCTGTCATGATTAAGGTTCTGTCTTTGATTCACCTTTCAAAACTATCAACAAAGTTTGCATTTGCCATTTGTCTTACTGCTGGATTTTCATGTGTTTTCCATATTCAGGAGAACAAATAGTAAAATATAACTCCACGTATCAGAAACATCACCTCCTAAATCACATGTTTGCTCCAAGACATGGGCCTTTAAAACTGCACAGATCCAATTCTGTCCACTGTTGAGCTGACAGCACAGCTGAAAAAACTGAAACGCCACCAGATTTTTGGTAAGACTCTGATTGTTTCTGCAATAACAAGGTAAACAGATGCAAACGTTTGTTTAAAACATATCTTTGCTATGTGTTTATAGAAATGTTTTGAAATCCCAGAGTGTTTTAGTGTCATTGTAGATGGAAAAAAAACGTTTTCAAGAAAGAACAAGGACCTTTCAGAATTTGAAAGGTCAAAAATTGACAAGAAAAAAATCTTTTGATTTGCTGAAGTTGAAAACTAGCTAGAAAACAATTTTGAGATTAATTCAGAAACTTTCTAGAAAATACAAGGAAAGTCAAAAATGTTCAACTTTTGGAAATTTTCCAAGTGTCAAAGGTTGAAAGCTTTCAACTTTTCAAACTCAGAAGTTACCAGGTTTTTTAAAATATATTTCTGAGATTGATTTTAAATTTTCTGCATTATTTCATAGCAAATTTTAAACTTTTCAAATTCAAAAATTTCCAATTTTTTTTCTAGAAACTTTTTGAAATCTTTTGGCTAAAATTTACTCCTCCTTTTGTTTTTCTATCTTCAATGACAGCAATACTCATTACTGACTCACATGTGAAAAGCATTTTTTAGGTACATAAATAATCTTTTTCCCCCAGTTGCAGACTGTCATAGCTGCCATGAAAAGGTTCATGTCTCTAACTCTACTGGCAGGTCAGCATGTACCGATACTTTTCTTCTCAAAAACATGTATTTTAAGAGACACCAACAGTGAGATACTTATGCCGTTTTGTGCCACAGGCCTTTGCTCTCTGTCTCTGGCTGCCTCTCAGTACCGCTTCGTCTTGTTCTCCACTCCAAAAACATGGAACGACGCAAAAATCTACTGCAGAGAGAACTGTCTGGATCTGGCCACCATTTACTATCAGGAGGAGATGAATGAAGTCGTGAAGCTCGTCGAGAGCGGACCAGATGATGCGTGGTTTGGGCTTTTCGAAGCAGAAGCGAGGAGCTGGCATTGGTCTCTGACTGCCAGAGATTTCTACAAAGAAGGAGAAAAAGACTTTTATCACTGGGACGCTCCTCAAAGTAACCATTGTGGGTATTACAAACAGAAATTATTCTACACACTTGCTTGTCATCTAAAACTCCCTTTCATCTGCTTTGATGGTAAGACACACTTAAATGTCAAGTTTTTTTTAATTTATTTATTAGAATCATAATTGTGAACAACAAAAAATAGAAAAGAAATGAATAAAAGCAAATACAAGATAAAATAAATAAAACGTAGAAAAGTTAGTTGGAAAAGAAGCAGGAAGAAATATTAAGTTATTATTAATCTCAGATTTCTGAACTTGGAGATTTGGATCACTAAGCAAAGTTTAAGTTTCTCACACAAGTACATCTTGTGTGAGATGTACTTTAAAAAGTACCTCTTTTAAAAGTACCTCTTAAAGGATAGATACAACTTATGTCTCATTTCTTAATCAGATTTTTAAAATTTTAATAGAACCTCAAAAGTAGATTTCCAAATAAATTGAATTAAATAGCAAGCAATTTAGAAGAATGATTGTTACTTTTATTAGACTGGAAAAAAATCTTCTATCTCAAATAAATTAGGAAATCATAATCCTGTCCTGTTGTGTAACAATTAATGTTTTGGATTTCCATTAATTTAAAAATCCCTTTTTTTAAAAAAAAAAACAATTTCTGTTATTTTGTTAATTTCCATAACATATTGCATATTTTTGTGCAGATACAAATCTAAATTTTTTTTAAATGTAAAAATGGACTTTTGTGGATTCCGTTTGATGTAATGATGTACAGAAAATTTCAAACTATAACCATTTTTCTCCAAAGCATTTCAGGAGGTTGAAGCATACACTATTTTTATTGATTCAGACTCCTTGGTTCTTCATGTTCTCTTCTCTGATTCTCTGTAAGATTCAGTCTTTTCAATAAGATGTGGCTCTGAGGTGTGAGATTCAGTCGATTTGTCTGGTTGGCTGTTTTCATTTTTGCAATGTCTTGTGTCATTATTCTACAAAAAGATCCAATTGCAATCAAATTTTAGTTTTTATAATGCCATGGATGCTAACAGATTCTTTGAAGAGAAGAAGATCTTCTGCATCACAGGCCATTTATAATACCTAAGAATAGGATAAAGAAAAACTTTCACTTTGAGATTATTCAGCTGTAATAAAAGCAAACCTTTCTTTTATACGTCTTTCATATGTATTTTCTATAATCTTTATCACATTTTCGTTCTTTAAAAGGTTTTTCCTAAGTCCTTTGAATTCATGTTGACTCTATTTCTATATTTAAGGCTTAAATACATTTATTTCTTGTTTTTAGCAACAAGAGAAGGTATGGACCAGTATGTTATGGTTGATAAAGCGAGGGGCTGGAGTGACGCTCTGGAATACTGCCGAACCCTCTACACGGACCTGACCAGCGTGAGGAACGACGCCGAGCTGGAGATCATCCAGAGTTTAGCCGTCAACGCCTCAGTGTGGGTCGGTCTCTTCAGGGACTCCTGGGTGTGGTCGGACGGGGCCGACTCGTCCTTCAGGAACTGGCTACCGGGAACGTCGGTGTGGAGCGACGCCGCTGACAGCTGTGGGGCGATGCTGAAGAACGAATCCAGCAGATGGGGAGGACTGGACTGCACCGAGACGCACCCCTTCCTCTGCTCCTGCCTCCCAGGTTCCCAAATCATTTCAATCGTAGCTTCATACGTTGTGTTTAAATTTAAATTTAAAGAACATGCTAGGGGCGACTGTAGCTCTGTGAATAGAGTAGTCATCTTCGGAAGGCTGCAGGTTCGATTCCAGCTTCCTCCTGCCACATGTTGATGTGCCGCTGGGCAAGGCACCCAACCCCACATTGCCTACCGAGCTGCGTATCGGTGTATAAATGTGTGTGTGACCTGGGATACATGGGAGAGATCCAAGATGGCGCCGGACACATGGCTGCTCCTCTGTCTCTCTCACGTTTGAGTGTGGTTGTCCTGTGTGGGCGACTGTGGCTCTGTGGATAGAGTAGTCATCAGAAAGTTGCAGGTTCGATTCCAACTTCCTCCTGCCACATGTTGATGTGCCGCTGGGCAAGGCACCCAACCCCACATTGCCTACCGAGCTGCATATCGGTGTATAAATGTGTGAGCGTTTGTGAGTGCGAATGGGTGAATGTGGCTCTAGTGTTGAGTCTAGTGTAGCTTTGAGTTGTCAAAATTGATTAGATAAAGTGCTATATAAGTTCAGTCCATTTACCATTTATTCTAATTCAAATTAATGCACATATATGCTTGTAGAAACCAAATATATGCACTTCAAAGTGAGGATCAACTTGCAGAATTCAGCATTGGACATAAATGACCCAGCAGTGCAAGATGGCGTCCTGGAGCAGGTAAGTGTTGCAACTGTTGCACCCAGTGTGCAAAACAAGACACTGCATGTCTGGAGAAAGATGGTGAACGTCACTCTCTCTTCCTGACAGATGAAGCTGAGAGTGAGTAAGGCGGGCGCCCAGGACCTGCAGCTGCGATGGAGAAAGCAGTCTGACGGGAACGTTTTTGACAAGGAAACTCCTTAAAAAAACCCTTGACTTAAAATGTGTGAAGAATAGGAGCTGTAGGTTACAAGACAAAAACAAAACATTGATAAATCGCAGCAGTTTTCACTGCATATACGTCAAATAAATCTTGGGTGTTCAACCCCATCTCAGTTATAGGAAACAGACTGCGTATGTTTTCTTGTGATAGCAAAACCTGATAGTTACGTATCTGAAAAGATGCAACCATGTTTTCTCAATATCTTAGATTTTCCTTAGGATTAGGTAGAGTTGCTTTTTAAACAGTTTAATTAATAGGTTAAATTTCACAATTGTCTATGAGCTATACACACATTCATTCTTATTCATTCAACGTTATTTCAGTTTTCTCAGTTTGTTCTAGTTTATTTGTGCAGTGCTTCACCTCTTGATTTAAATATGACTTTCACAACACTTCTTTGCATAAATGGAGGAACACGGAGGAAATGATGCTGGCAGGGACCATTTCCAGATTTGTTTCTCACAGGAGGCGTGACGGTAACCTCTCGGCCTAAATACATAATCTTGTTTTGACTGTAGCGTCTCAATATCTGACATGTAAACAGGAAAGAAGTAATAAATAATAATAAAAAGTACTGCCTGGAAAGCCATTATTTTTTGTCCACACATTTTTAGTGAATGAATTGGTGACATAGATGACCTTTTGGTGGTTTGAATTAATTTAAATGATTGCATGCTTGTTTGTTCAGGTAATTTTAAATAAAAAGTAAATGATTCATCTAATAGCACTGGGTTCAATTCTTAATGAGTCGGGCTGTTTGGATTAAGAATTTGTCTGTGGTAGTCCTTCAAGTAGATTTCCATAATTTGCATCTTGTGAAAGGGTTTTCATGTGTTTTACATACAAAGGAAGACAAAGTGAAATGTGACACAGTATATCTGAAACAATCTCCCTAAATAATCTGCTTACTCCCAAGTCTTTAAGCCACACACACACACACACACACTTCTGCATTTAACTAAATAATGAGCAGAGAATCAATGAGATTAAGACAGATTGAGAAAGGAGCAATAAAACCTTTTGACATGTAACTTATGCAAAGGAACAATAAGACCTTTTGACATGTTTTATTTGACATGACATGTATGTAAATACATTCGTACAAGGAAACAAAAAGTTTGCAAATTTGTGTTTTGTTACACCTCACTTGGCAACGATTGACCTTACACACCCATTCTCTACAGACAAACCAGAATCCAAGCTTTTCTTCTCTCTGAGGTAAACTTAACCCAGAACAACTTTAAGCAATTTCTGTTTCAGTACTTTCAAGGAGAAATGAATATGAATGAAAAATAATGCTCTTCTCAACCTTGTAAAATTTTGAAGTGTGGATTGTGTGAAAAAACAGACAGCTTCACAATTTTAAAGCACACCATTTATTCTTTATTCCCTTATGGAAGTAAGCGTTTTTGTATTGTTTTTTTTTTTTTTAAAAAAAGAGTACAAGTGAATCAAGAAATCACTCAGTCATGTTGCTTCTCTAAAGTTTTAACCATGTCCCCCATCAGGCCAAGGAAGGCAGTATAGAATTGTGAAGTCTGTCTCAGCTCCTCTCTACGGAGGTCAGCCATGGTGTTTGCCTCCTCCTGTTCCATCCAGGCCTGGTGGTGTCGCTCACGTTGCTGCCGGTTCTCTGCCTCCTCATTTACATCTGCCAGGTCCTCCATTCTTCTCTTCCCTGGAAGAAGAAGTCAAATAGAAGTTTAAGCACAAGTACAGTGATTTAAAAGTAACTACAACTACAGACAAAAATTTTGTTTATATACATTAAGCTAAAATTTTACATTAAAAGCTACATATATATATGGATGCATTTGTAAGTCTAGTCAAAGCTTACAAATGGGGGAATACATTCAAAACAAATTTACAGCCATTATACGTCTAAAATAATTCAATCAGAATACATACAGTGGGATTTTGGGATCACACAAAGAAGTTATCTATTTAATCAAATATATGTTTTTTTTCCGTCTAACTTTAATTTTATTTTTCTTGAATTTCTTTTCTGTCTGTTCTAAATAAATAAATAAATAAATAAATAAATAAATAAATGTCTTACACAAGCAAACTAGACAGTTCTCGAATGTGCTCACCTGAACCGTGTCGTTTGTTGGACATCAGCGGTGTGGAAAGGAGGCCTGGACTAGAGTTGGTAGAGTTGGAACATCTGGGCTCCCAAGAGGACAGAGAGGACTTGGAGTCCTCCGTCTCGTTTTCGGACTCCACGTGTGAGGAGCTGGATGCTGTGCACAATTGAAAAGGGATTATTAAAATGTGGACAAATAAAATGCATTCTGAGTTTTGTTTATATGAACGCTCATGTGTGAGAATATAGCAGGCTGATGCTACTTTACATGTAGGCCTATACATGTTTACATGTACATGATAAATAAAAAAAACTTACCACCAACGTGGCGGAGTCCAGGCCACACTCACGCCCACGACTTGCAGGACGATGACCATACATTTGGTCCATGTGGTCAAACCACCGCCACTGTTTCCGATCCGAACCGCTCTTGCCATTGTGATCCTTCACATTTTCATACTCGCTTTTCAATTTTTTTAATTTCTCCCGGCATTGTCGGGACGTGCGGCTTGTCTCCAGCGTCAGCCATCAGTTCTGAAACTTCCATAAACACTTTCTCATTGCGCGTTGTTCCATCTAGCTGGCACTGAATGCTGCAGTCCCCAATAATCACCAGAAAAGTCTGGACTTCGTTGTTGCTCCAGGGGGAAAATTTCTGCGAGGACTCCATCGCTTCTAGGTTTTATTTCCTTGTTTACTTCTCTCTTGCCTGCTCTTCTGACCACGCCCTCGGCCAATCAGTGAACAGCAGCGAAGCTTGCGTCACCAGGGCTGGCCGGGCTGGTTCTTTGAAGCAGGACCTAAAAAAGCAGCCCAGCCCGGTTGAAAAGGCCGGTGGAAACACGAGGAAAGCGAGAGGAGCCGAGCCGGGCGGGCTGGTAGAAAAGGGGCATTAGATACTTTTGCTGAATTTGGACAATCCTGACTCCCTGCAGATATTCAAATGCAAAAGCGTTCTGTATGTTATGTTATTTATAGGACAATGTTTGCTGTCATGGGAAGGATAATATCTATTCTTCACTGAGAGGACAGGTCAGTATGTGCCTGACTTTTTTGTGTATCTATCCTCAGTTCATGTTTCTGCAAAGAGCTCAAATTGATAAAACACCTATTTTTCCAATTTCAATTTTTTTTTCTAACAAACTTTGTGACCCAAATCCCACTTGTTTTAGAAATAAAATAGCAAAGGAATATTTTAAGTAAAATCAAAAGCCTTTTTCATTAAGAAGAATAACAGTTGTTTTGTGCTGCTGTTTGCTATGTTCCAAGTTGTAACACAAAACAGCAACTTGTTGCTGCAGGCTACATAAGTCAATCTGACTTGTCTTGGGAACTAGACAAATAATTTGTAAAAATCAACACCTCAAGTACATTTGAAAGCCTTTTATTGAGCAGGAGCATCAGGTTTTTGGGAGCAACACAAACAATCATTTGTTGCCGCTGCAGGCTTTATTCCAGCGTGGAGCCGTAAACCTCAACCTCACAAAGCGAAAGGACGTCGCTCCTGTCGGGGATGACGAGGTTTACGTAGCGTCCGTCCATCCCGTTACAGTCAAACTCATAAAGACTCTTTCCTGGAGAAACTGTGATCACACCACATCTATTTAAAAAAATCAAACAAACCAGAAAATAATTAATAAAAACTATAATTTCAAGACGTACAGTATTTTTAACCCATCAATCTGAAGAGATACAGTTGATGCCGAGGCGAAAACGGAACAGGAGGTCTCACATCGCAAACGACATTTTTTTACTGGTTATAACGCAGAGGAAGCCAATTTGCCGCTGCAACGGTGCGCATGCGCACATGGATGTTACGTCGCATACTGCTTACTCAGCAGATTTCTTATAAATCCGTCATACCTGTGTGTTATGTTTCTCAGACGTTTTCGGTACATTTTATTTAATTAAGCTACTATGCTAATACAATATATTAACATAAATGATGTTTGCTGTTTCCAATATTGTTACAAAACTGTAAACAAGACAGTTTGGTAACAATATTGGAACTATTACTACAAATACAGTTTGACTACAAATTTGGTTGGGATATTTTGTCCC
This sequence comes from Poecilia picta, assembly GCA_033032245.1. NCBI lineage: Eukaryota > Metazoa > Chordata > Actinopteri > Cyprinodontiformes > Poeciliidae > Poecilia > Poecilia picta. The sequence goes on along the minus strand of CM065368.1, from coordinate 6,069,505 downwards.
TATATTTTAGAAATATTTCAATATTTCTTTAGAAAACTGCACGGAATATGTCCTAAAAATCACATGAATAAAAGCTGGATGCTGACCGAAGCTGTTAGGCAACAAGCAGAGCAACACCTCTTTCTGGACACTGCATGGAAATAACTAGATTTTTCTTTCTTTTTTTATTTACACACAAACTTCCTTAGCCTTTAAGACACACAAAAACTTCTACAGGTATGACGGATTTTTAAGAAACGTAACATCCATGTGCGCATGCGTATTACCACGAGGTATGCTGGCTATTTGAGAGTTAATAAAGCCTGCAAATAAAATCAAGGGTTGTTAATTTCAATTTGTGTTTTTTACACTTATGACTATCATATTTCCCACTAACAGTCACTGCAGCCCTAAGAAGCTTTGGATCTCCATCAGAACTAACATTGTTGCCTTTCCTTTTACAAAATCAGAAAATTCAATTCCTTAGAAAACTACCTGGAATTGTCGTTGCCATTGTTGTCAAGAGAATCTCCGATGCGGATCTCGGTTCCGTTGAGTCGTTCTTCAGCTGAATCCTGGTTGACGACCTTTATGGAAAACACTTTGCGCGTTTTGCGTAGATCCAATCGCCACCAGGGGTTGAAGTCCTCTGATGTTTGTGAGCAGGATCCCTTAATCAACTGGTTGCCACGATTCCCGTCAATAGCGTTGTGCGCAAGATAAACACCATATAGTGATGACTGTGAGGCTCTGCCTTGAAGAGCAAGGTTCTCACCTGTTAAAAAAAATAAGGATAATAATAAAACTTTCTGTTAGACGTCAGAAATGTAAGTAAACCCTTCATTTTTCCAGGGATAATGGCCGCGCTTAAATTCCATCTAAGTTCTGTTAGAATTATGATTTAATGTTGCATGTAATTCATCATCTTTCAGAAAACATACTGAAATAATGCATGCATATCCCTGGAGTTGAATCTAATTTCCCAATCGAATGGCAGATATAGGTATCTCAATTTGATGAAGACGACTTGTTGATCTTCAACCTGTGCATCAGAACGGTCAAGTAAGAAGATATAAGTTAATTTAAAAATGCCAGAGTTATTGGTGCCAAACGAGGATGATTGAGTCGTTTAGTAACTTATATTCTGACAGGATTTTCACTAATGACTGTCGTCTGAAAAGGCATAATCCATCCAGGGAAGGACAGCTGAGTGAACAAATGTGGTTTGAGATAATTGAAAATAAATAAATAAGCTAAATAACTTCATCTCTGACCTCAGAACCAATGGTATTCTTCAGCATACGACCACACCATTGCCTGACCCAATCAGCCTTTATTTTCAGCTCCAACATTCATGGTGGGGTTAGAATTTGGTGTAAACATCAGGACAGCACAGATCTGCCCTTTCTTGAATCAACAGTTCAAGCTACTGTTGGTTACACAACGGTGGAGGAAATATTTCCTTGGCAAACTTTGGCTCTCCAAGAAGCAAATCCAAAAGACCACATGATCTCAATCCAACACATTATCTTTGGGATGTAATGGGATATTAGGATGAGGGATGTGCAGCCAATAAATCATGTAAATTTATGAATCAAAATCTCTGAGTCTGTTTCTATTACCTCCAGAAGATTCAAACCATAACACAAAATGTAGCCAAAACTTTCTCACCGGTTGGGGCGCGATACCCGTAGACCTCCACTTCACAGAGAGTCAGAATCTTTTCTGATCCAGGTATTACGATAGTGACATAACGTCCCTTAACGCGGTTAGGAATATCTATTAATTTAGAGGCCCCTCTCGGAATGGAGAAGATTCTAGCAGCCCTGAAAGAGAAAAACTTTGTCAGTGATATTTCGGATCTACTCTGAATACTCCAATTACTTAATTTAAAAATGGGTTTTTGCTTTCCTATTAAGAAATAGACATATGTGTAAATAAGAAACATACTGGCTGTCCCCCACAAACCCTTCTGTCATACTGTAAGACCTGTAATAATCACTCACAGTGGGTTTTCAACACCATTGCTTAGTAGAGAGTTTCCAATGCGAATCTCTGCTCCGTTGATCCTCTCTTCACAGCAGTCTTCTCTGTTGGTGATGATGAGTTTGGTGATGACATACGAGTCCAGAAGGTCCACTCTCCACCAGGGGTTGGACTGCTTTTCAGTGTGGCTGCAAGATCCGTCTCTGAAGGCAGAATTTCTGTTCCCATCAATGGCGTTAGAAGCAGCTCCAAAAATATCCCAGTCTCCTCCCAGGTAGCGCCGAGCCTGAGTTGCTTTGCCACGTAAAGCCACATTTTCTGAAACTTTTTTATATATATACACTTCTGATCAAAATCTTAAGACCAGCTCAAAAATTGCTAGAATTTGCACTATTGGATCTTAAGAAGGTTCTAAGTAGAGCTTCACAATGTTAAAAGAAGATTTCAGTACATGATTTCAGTATATATATATATATATATATATATATATATATATATATATATATATATATATATATATATATATATATACATATATATATATATATATATATATATATATATATATATATATATATATATATATATATATACTGGCCTACTGGCTAAAGAAACTCACTGCCCTCCATGAGCGACTGGCAGCTCAAATGAACCAGCTGCTACAAAATAGGATTCACCCTGAATGGTTAACTGAAGGTCGCACAATCCTGATACAGAAGGATCCCTCAAAGGGTTCAATCCCATCCAACTATCGGCCAATAACCTGTCTCTCTACAACATGGAAGCTCATATCAGGCATCATAGCGGCTAAGATAAGTGGTCACATGGATAAATACATGAGTACGGCACAGAAGGACATTGGCAAAAATAGCAGAGGAGCCAAACACCAACTCCTTGTAGACCACACAGTCGCCCGAGACTGCAAAACCCGACACACCAACCTGTGCACCGCTTGGATAGATTACAAGAAAGCCTATGACTCAATGCCACCATCAATGAATGCTTAGAGATGTACAACATCAATAGGACTCTAAGAGCCTTCATTGGAAACTCGATGGGGCTGTGGAAAACCACCCTTGAAGCCAACTGCAAACCACTTGCACAAGTGTCCATCAAATGTGGCATATACCAAGGAGATGCTCTGTCCCCACTGCTGTTCTGCATAGGCCTGAACCCCCCCCGCCAAATCATCAAAAAGACTGGCTACGGATACCGACTGAAGAATGGGGCCACAATCAGTCACCTCCTCTACATGGATGACATCAAGCTGTACGCTAAGAGTGAGCGAGACATCGACTCACTGATCCACACCACCAGGATATACAGCACTGACATTGGGATGTCATTCGGACTAGAGAAATGTGGTCGGATGGTTACAAAGAGAGGGAAGGTCGTCCGCACAGAAGGGGTCTCACTCCCAGAAGGAACAATAGCTGACATAGAGCACAGTTACAAGTACCTGGGAATACCACAAGCAAATGGCAACCTCGATGAGGTCACAAGGAAAGGAGCCACAGCCAAGTACTTCAAACGAATAAGGCAAGTCCTGAGAAGCCAGCTCAATGGCAAGAACAAGATCCGTGCAATAAACAGCTATGCCTTACCAGTAATCAGATACCCTGCCGGAATAATTAGCTGGCCAATAGAAGAGATAAAGGCCACGGATGTTAAGACTCGGAAGTTACTAACCATGCATGGAGGGTTCCACCCCAAATCCAGCACCCTGAGACTGTACACGAGCCGTAAGGAAGGAGGCAGAGGACTAGTGAGTGTGAGAGCCACTGTCCAGGATGAAACATCCAAGATCCATAAATACATCAAGGACAAAGACTCAACGGACGATATGCTCAGGGTATGTCTCAGGCAATGGGGAACACAGGATGAGGGGCTAGAGGTTCCATCATGGGAGAACAAGCCCCTACATGGGATGTACCACCGACAAATAACTGAAGTGGCTGATATCAGGAAATCCTACCAATGGCTGGACAAAGCTGGACTCAAGGACAGCACAGAGGCTCTCATCCTGGCTGCACAGGAACAGGCCCTAAACACCAGAGCAATAGAGGCTCAGATCTACCACACCAGACAAGACCCAAGGTGCAGGTTGTGCAAGGAGGCCCCTGAGACAGTCCAGCACATAACGGCAGGGTGCAAGATGCTGGCAGGGAAAGCGTACATGGAACGACATAACCAGGTGGCGGGCATAGTGTACAGGAACATCTGTGCAGAATATGGACTGGAAGCCCCGAGATCGAAGTGGGAAACACCCCCAAAGGTGGTGGAGAATGACCGAGCTAAGATCCTGTGGGACTTCCAGATCCAGACAGACAAGATGGTAATGGCGAACCAACCGGACATTGTGGTGGTGGATAAAGAACAGAGGAAAGCCGTTGTGGTGGATGTAGCTATACCAAGTGACTACAACATCAGGAAAAAGGAGCATGAGAAACTGGAGAAATACCAGGGCCTCAGGGAGGAACTGGAAAAGAACTGGAAGGTGAAGATCACAGTGGTGCCTGTGGTCATCGGGGCCCTCGGGGCAGAAACCCCCAAACTGGAGCAGTGGCTAAAACAGATCCCAGGAACAACATCAGACATCTCAGTCCAGAAATGTGCAGTACTAGGCACAGCCAAGATACTGGAGGAGAACCTGAAGCTCCCAGGCCTCTGGTAGAGGTCAGAGGTCAGAGGATGAAAGAGACCACCCGCAGAGGGTGAGAAGGGAATTTAATTTTTTAAGTTAGGATGTTAGTTAATAGTTTTATGTTAGTTTTCTCTCATTGTTAATCAAGATGTTAGGCTTTTGAGAAATGTGTTAAGTAAATAAAAAAGTAATTGTCAAAGACTGATAATGCAGCATCATTGCTGATAATTGCATTATTGGTTATATTTTATCTTGTTCATTCTATTATGTATAACTAAGCATTCCTTTGATCTTTTAGAAAATGTTTTAACTTTTTATATTCTTTTTGGTGCCCTATCAGTGGTTTATTCAAATATTAAGCAAAATGTATTGACCAGCCATACCATTGTAATATTCTCATAGAACACTAAATATTTTAGATACTTACCATAATTTTGGGTTGAATACATCGGAAAGAAGAGCAGTAAGTGAAACAGGATAATTTGTCTCATGATTCTGCATAAAACATCCACAGCAGAAAATTATTATTCAACATAAATGTAAATTCCTTAACAGATATTAAGCTTCAGTTTAGAAAAAGGCTTGTTATTTTTACTCCAGCATACTTTCTGCGTTTGACAGTGTAATTGTAAAGTGTATGTTATTTGAAATGTAACTTCAGAGCAGAAATTTTAATTAAATATGTCAGAAATTCAGATCTTACCTTGATTTCATCAGTGTCAGACGTTTTGTGGCTGGAGCTCAAGGACTTATCAGTCACAAAACGCTTTATCTCATGTAAATATCTCTTTAACCATCCAATCACATTTCAAAATGTAGTGTACTCCTCTTTTGTTCTTGGAAGTTCAAGGATTTTGCAGAGCACCAAATATAGCTTGTCAATGTTTAACTCCCTTTCAGTTCAACAAATCCAGTTTGGAACATAAATGAGATTTTTGTCTCTGTCCTCTTTGCCGTTACCCTTTAGAGCTCACTCTGATTTAGTTGATATAGATTTAGAAATGTCATGATTAAGACATATATTTGGTAATCATCTTTTAAAATACAAAATTCAAATCATTACATCACACAGCAAACTCAGCTTCAACAACATATTGTCAAGCGCTCATTACTAAGCCTTGGACTCAAATAGTCACCAAAGTTTAATGCACTCAGTGGAAGACAGTTTGGGAACCAGAAAGGGATTCCAGTCAATGTGTTCATCACGTCCTCTCTAACAAATAAAAACTAAACTAAAAACACAACATATTTTTATTGTAATTCTAATTACAAAGCAAAACCACAACTGCCAGTCAATGTACCGTATTAGCTTTATTACTTTGGGTACAACTAAAAATGATAAGAGTTAATTACTGATCATGGGTTTGACAAAAGCTTTGTAACAACACTGCATACGCAGCTATATTCTAATATCTAGAAGAATAACTTATTTGAGGCTGTATGAGTTTTAGGGCAGCAGCAGATGTCGCTATTGAGCAATGAATGAGTAATGAACCTTTGGGGAAAGAAATGGACTGGAACACCTTATTGCTGCTTTATGACGGTTCATTTGGGCATCATTAAACACAAGATAATGTATAATTGAGAAACACATCTACAGGATCTATTAAAAGTATTGACCCCACACATTTAGACTGTAAGCAGTCAGAATGTTATATTTCTCTTCATGACGATGCACCATTTCTTTATTATGGCCTGATTACAGCCGGCTGCTTGATGAAAACTTTGCCATCCCAGTTGCTCCTCCATTGCAGGCTGTTAACTTCTGATATGTTTTCGCTCATTTTGAGCTTCATCTGGGTAAAGAACATATTTACATTATTGTTTAAAATTGTAAAATGTTGCTTTTTTAATTGGGATGCTTTCAAGTGCTGTCTTCAACTTTGACCCAGTACTGCTTTTAACTAAATTAATTTTTTCTAGCTTTTTATCCTCAGCTTCCTGATTTTTATCTTTTCTCTCACCCGAAAGTTGCTAATTTATCTGGGTTCTCTGACTCTTTCCACCCTTTCAGTGTATAACTTGAATGTTTTTATTTTTTCTCTTCTACAGGTTTTATGTCCCGTTCAATTTATGACAGCTGAGCTCTATGACTTCGCATCTAACTCTCCTCTAAAAAACTCTCCTCTAAACCTTTTTGCCTCTAGTTCTGCCAGTATTTGGATCAAACTAGAAACCAAAATCTTAAATTGGGTTTTAAAGAAGCTTTTTTTTTCAGTGCAGAATTATTCAATTCAGATTTGACCAGTTTGGATGTTTAAGATTTTGAAGTAGAGAAACTGACTCAATTAAATTTAATACAGAAATTAATCTCATATCAGACTATTTCAAAAGCCAGCAGCGGTTTAGGAATATATTACAAAACTGCTCTGTACACAAGATGTCTACTTCCTTTTGACTGGAAATGGCAACTAATCTTATTCAGAAACTGCTCTGGATTTGTGACAAACTCATTCATTTTTGCAGCCATTGTTCTGATGTTCTGGTTGTTTCCTGCATGACCTGATAAAGTTCTTAATCTCTCCAATCTCGAATAGGGATTATACAAAACGCCATCCAAATTTTGACTAGCATGTTAAGACCTTTTCCAAATCCAGCTCACCCGGATCTACCCGCGGTCCAGTTGGTCCTCGCTAGTAAGAAAGAGGACAAATAAATAAAAATGTATCTTGATCACGTTGTTTAGTCACACATATCGCCCATTGTTAGTTAGTTTTGCTAAGTAAATGGGACTAAAAGACTTACTTGCTCCAAGATGCTATTTCGATCAAGGTCAATGCATGTCTCTCTGCAGTTTTTGGATTGTCATAAATGGCATACTGGTGTTGATGCACACAGAGACAATGAGAACACAGGCCTGCAAAGCCAGGAAGAAACTTTTCTCTTTTTCTTTTTGTTGATAATATATAAAAACACATAAAAAGTAAATTGGATGATTGTAGTTTTGTTTTAGAGAAGGTTGCTTAAAACAGAAACTGACCTGTAAGCTGCAATATCATAATAATGATAATGTTTTCCATCACTGTCATCACTTTCACAGAAAACGTAGATGTCCTATAAAGGTGCAAACAAAAATGTTATAAGATTTAAAGTAAAATTAAAGTTTATAACAAAGGTGAAAGAGACTTACCTGATTCTGAGTTTGGCTAAAGCAATAATAACTCACTTCTGTTCAGTTTTTACTAGTGGTTTTCAAAAGGTGACCTGAGGCTATATGTTCATTGCAACAGTCTAAGTTTGTTAGGGAGATTTGCTATTCTGATCCTCCTTCCTCTGTATGTAAAACAGTATGAAAACTAACCTGGCAAATTAGAAAGTAAAACTTTAGCTAAAGTTTGACATGAAACGTGTCACTCATGGTTTCCTGACTTTATGGACAATAGATCTTCTGTATTACTTGGTTCACTTGGTTATTTTATGTGAGAACTTCATGCTGATAATGACAAAGCATCTGCTTTTGGTGATGCAAATAGCGGTAAGTTGTGAAAATGTTGAATACATAATTATTGAACTCAATCTAAAAGTAGTTTTTTTCTCAAAAATTGTGTGAACCCAGTTTTCTTCTTTCCAAGCAGTATTCTCCTGTGTGTTGTTTTGTGTATTTATTTAACTAAATGTGTGGTAGCAAAAACTCAACAAGAAAATGAAAGATACAGGAAGATTATATCTGGTGAAAATGCCAAACACTTCATGCCAGCCGTCAATAAAAATCAAAAGGATTTTGCTTGAAATGCTGATCTGATGGGATGTAGCCTGAAGCAATTAAGGCCTAAATAGGTTCTCAATGCAACACAAATGTCCACAAATGTTTATTTTGTTACATTTTTGATTAAAAGGTGATTAGGATTCATTAATGGCAGACTTTGCAATCAATTCGTTTAAATTTCTTTTAAAAGTTGATTTAAAAATTTTAGTTTTTTTAAATTTCAGTGATATTAATCTACTGCAACTATGTATTATTTTATTTCCAGGATGATTTCTTAACATGTGTCATATAAAAAGGTTCTGTTTTTTTGTTGTTGGTTTGCAGCTGAAGAAAATGTTCAGGTTTGCTTTTCCGTTTCAATTTATTATCATCACCAGAAAAACTGTAGCTATGATGTGTAGCTAAGATATGAATACAATGTTGGAGCTGAAGTCAAAGGATTGTCAAAGTCAAAAACAGACTTCAATCCCAAATGTGGTTCTTTGGACTGAGAGGCCAGTAAATATTAACAAGCTATTCCCGGTAATCTGCAAATACAGTTGAACTTACGGGAATAAAAGAGGAGTACCTAGACGATGAGACGTGATTCGACAGCAAAAATGTATTTATATGAGGAAGAAGTTTTGGTGACAAACCAAGTAAAACCATAAAGACCTTCAACTCCAGTGACAAAAAATCTGTTCTCCAAGAAACAAGGGTAAGATCTGAATTTATAACTTTGTTCAGTTAAGTTGGATCATATTTCAAATAACATCAAGTTAACAATTAAAATGTTAAATAACCAGAATTTATCAGAACTAAAGCTTAGTAATTGTTAAAAAGTTTAGAAACTGTTTTTGGGTAATAATTTCCTATCATGTCTGTTTTTTTGCAGAACCATGAGATGCATCGTCTTGTTTCACTTGCTGCTCTTGTTTGGAATGTATTCAGCCCAAAATTATTGTAAGTATAATCTAAAAATATGTATTAACCTGTTGAGACTGTAAACATAGGACATCTGATCTTTAAAGAAGGAACTCTTATCCACAAATTAGACTTAGATTAAATATTTCCATGCAGAGAGACTTCTGCTTTTGTGCCAATCATTCTTTATCACAGTTCAACATAGTTCAGAATCTATTAAATAATCTGTCTACGTTTGGATGCTGGCTGCAGCTGTGGCTTCTAAATTGTTTGCAGTATGTCAGCATTTTCTGGAAGGAGATTTTTTTTAAACACCCTGAATAAAATCATTGGGCAATTAATGGGACGACTGTGGCTGTGTGGGTAGAGTAGTCATCTTGCAATTTGAAGGTTGTAGGTCCGATTCCAGCTTCCTCCTGCCACATATCGATGGGCACTTAACCCCAAATTGCCTACCAATCTGTGTATAAATGTGAGTGCAAATGGGTAAATGTGACTGTAGTGTAAAGTGCTTTGAGTAGTCAAAATGACTGAATAAAGAGCTTGAATCCTTTTTCATGTTCTCTCTGACACAGTAGATATGCAAGAACAAGATATTATTTAATTGACATTGTAATATGCAATATGCTACCACTAGTCAGTAGGAGCTGACAATTAGCAAACGACTATCAATCAATCAATCAATCAAATTTTATTTGTATAGCACATTTCAGCAGCAAGGCATTTCAAAGTGCTTTACATACCGTATTTTCCGCACTATAAAGCGCACCTAAAAACCTTAAATTTCCTCAAAAGCTGACAGTGCGCCTTATAACGGTGGCCCTGTACGGTGGCCGTGAGGTGCAAAGCAATTACAAATTACAAGATCACTACAACATTAACAAAAAACACGACATTAAGAAAAACCGAACGACATTAAGAAAAACACGACATTAAAAAAAAACGAACGACATTAAGAAAAACACAACGACATTAAAAAAAAAAACCGAACGACATTAAGAAAAACACAACGACATTAAGAAAACGGAAAAGGTAGGTCCCAGTGGGAGACCTAAGAAATCGCTGATTGGACTACAGCTCGTTTTACTTTTGAACCGGAAGTTTTTCTGGAGACCCTTTTCACAGTGACGTCAGACAATGGCCACTGAAACTCGAAGAGCTGTATCTTTACTTCTGGTGAGATTTTACCTTGGGATACCTGACTGAAAAATTCACAGATACTCATTATCTTAAGGATATAATAAAAGGTAAGGTTACTAACAACAGCATTTAACTGTTAGCCGTCATCAGTAATTGTCAACCCACCATCTCTTAACTGTGTATATAATAAACAGCCTCCGATCGCAGAGTAAATCAGCTAGCAGCAGCTTTAGCCACAGCTGGGAATATATAAACACGCTGTCTGTCAGTGCTATAATGTTAAAATGTTCACTTTCTGTATTAACTTTATTAAAGCAGTATTTAAGTGTTAACCATTATCAGTCATTGTCAATTTACCATCTCCAACTGTATTTAAAGGAACCAGCCTCCGATCGGAGAGTAAACCAGCTACCAGCAGCTTTAGCAACAGTTAGGAAACGTAAACACTGCTGCCTGTCAGCGCAGTATTGTTAGGTTTTAACAAAATCACTGACATCTTCCAACACAGCTGTTTAGAAAAGCATTTTAAATATTGACTTAAGCGCCATCTGCCAAATAATTTACATATTCTGATGTGATTCATAATTTCTCCTTTTGTTTTGTTGTCCATCTCTAGCATCCCGGATAAATGTTACCAATGGACCAGCACCTACACATTTAAAGCCGTGGGGGTCGGTGGAAGAGAGACAGAGGCTGTGGCGGCAGCATGTCGGTTGGTCTGTGCTAACCAGAAAGCAGTTGGGCACAATATCGCAACACCAAAACCGTGAGTGAAACAATGACTGGTGCAGATACTATATATAGTACTGGGGACCAATTTTTTATTATTAGATATCCATATTTGTAGTGAACGGAACAAATCATGTCCCGTTCAATACCAGATGGGTGGCAACATAACTGTGGCGTCTATTCTATGTGCCTTATAATCCGGTGCGCCTTATAGTGCGGAAAATACTGTAATTAAAATAACAGCATGAGACATTGAATAAACAGTGAGAGAGGGAAAGAGATTTTAAGAAAGCATTAAAAAGTTAACAGTGAGAAAGACAAATGAAAAGAAATTAAATAGTAAAGATAAAAACATTAAAAATAAGCAACTCTGAACAGGTGGGTTTTAAGTTGATATTTAAAGGCACTCAGTGTTTCAGCTGTTTTACAGTTTTCTGGAAGTTTGTTCCAAATTTGTGGTGCATAGAAGCTGAATGCTGCTTCTCTTCGTTTGGTTCTGGTTCTGGGGATGCAGTGATTGGATGGGGTCAAAGGTCACCTGGTGACATTGTGATGTAGAGCTGTTTATCAGCCGCATAACTGTGGTAGCTGATCTTATTTCCTGTTATAACTTGAGCCAGTGAGACATGGTGCATTGTGCTGGAGAAATCAGTTGTCTTATCATTACAGGGCTGTAGATAAAGTAGTTTGGACAATATAAAATATAACCAGTTATGTAATTAGCAATAATTAAACAGCATCGGAAATCTTTGACAAATATTTTATTTTTCAGTTAGTATCTACCAGAACTATATTAAAAAATATTATTCTAAACCTTTTTTTAAATTGATTTTTTTGTAGAAAATTTGGCTTTACGTGGTGAAGCAACTCAGGCTCAACCCTACTTTGGAGCAGATAAGTATGGATCTGCCTCCAGGGCCATTGATGGGAACAGAAATCATCTCTTCCGTGACGGATCTTGCAGCCACACTGCAGAAATGACCAACCCCTGGTGGAAACTGGACCTGCTGGACTCGTATGTCATCACCGAGGTCATCGTCACCAACAGAGGAGACTGCTGTGAAGAGAGGATCAACGGAGCAGAGATTCACATCGGGAACTCTAATCAAAGCAATGGTGTTGAAAACCCACTGTAAGTGACCATCATATAGGTTTACAGTTATTAAATATGGATGGGGGATGAGGGCAGGGCTGGATTTGGAGGACACTCTTTTTTGACTTCTTAAGCATCTTTACTTCAGTCCAGCCTCTTTTACTTCAGGAAAAACTGAACATCATTTATGCTGAGTTTTATCTGGTGCACTGGATTACTGACTACTTGACCAACAAAACCACAGTTCATTGGGATGAAGAACTGTAGGTCCACCACAAAGACCAGCAGTGGAGGCGTCCCTCAGGGCACAGTGCTTGTGCCCCTAGTCTTCACCCTGTACACCATCAATTTGTAGGACTTTGTAGCATGGTGCAGAAAGAACAAACTCCAGCTCAACATTACAAAAAACAAAGGAGATGGTACTGGACTTTCCCAGTACCGTAGGAGGTAAAAGTGGTCAACATATACAAGTACCTAGGTGTGCATCTGGACAATAGATTGAATTGACAGAACATGATATAAAGAAACGGCCATAGTCTAATCTATTTTGCAAGGAGATTTTCCTCTTCTCATGTGCTCCAAGCTGCTGTATATGTTTTAGCAGTCAATTGTGTGGTATGTGTATTACGCAGTGGGCTGTTGGTGTGGAGGGAGTGGGGGGGTTAAGGGACATGCAGAGTTTGGACTGGCCAATCAGGAGAGCTTCCTCTGTGGTTGGGATGAGACTGGAATTCTGTTGAAACAAAGGTGAAAAAGAGGACACTTAAAGTTCAGAGCAGTTCTGGACAACACCAGCCAACCTTTTACACTCTTAGGGTCAGATTCCTGTCCGTGTGCGGACCCACCGAGAGGCTCAGGAACTTCTTCACACCGCCGGCTAACAGGCTCTATAATGCTGCTATTGGTGGGAGTGGGATATGTGGCAATAAATGTCTTGATTGTTCTCTTTTGGTAGCTTGTATATTTATATTGTGCCTTTTATTGAAGGATTGTTTTTTTGCCTGTAGTTGCTTTTATTTGACAGTGAACAGTGGGTTGTGAGAGAGGGGAAAAACATGTCAAAGGTCAGCAGACCCAGACTTGAACCTGTGACGGACGCATGGAGGACTGAGGCCTCCGTAACTTTACCCCTGTATTACAACCACGCTGCAGTGCCTTTCAGGATGTTTTACTGTTTAATTTTAGACTTTATTGATGGTTATGTATGTACAAGAGCAATAGACTACCTCATAATTTCCTTTGTATCAACAAAGCCCTGCCTGTCCTAACCTGAAATTCTTCTTTTTCAGAGCTGCTACAATCTCCTCCATGCCAAGAGGAGCCTCACAAACAATAAATATAACTGGTGGCATGGAGGGACGTTATGTCACTGTAGTAATTCCTGGCTCAATGAAGATCCTCACGCTCTGCGAAGTCGAGGTCTATGGGTACGTCGTCCCTAGGAGTAAGTGTGGGATACCATTTTGCTCTACTCTACAAAGTAGTGATTGCAATTTTTGAATGTTTTTCTTATTTCTGATTGTTTTTAAGGTTGGGTACATTAAACTACAGTAATTTATTGTAGTTAATGATGAGACTCTTGAGGAATCGTATTCTTCTTTGGCAAATATTTGCTAAAGATCTTAAGATGGATTACATTTTATTTCAACATGTTGAGATTATGTTGTTCAGCATAGAAAGTTGAACAACAAACTATTTTGAGGTTGAACATCAAATCACAAGTCAAGCAACATTTTGTTGATTTGTAAAAAAGAAAACTGATGACAGTTGGTTTGTGGCAATGTAAAAAAGTGTATTGTTCACTGGTGACTGGTTTTTTGCATTGCTTAACAAAAGATACATTCAATTTGAGTTAAGCTAATAAATAACAGATTGTTTCATCATGCAAAATAGATTTTGGATTTAAAATTAAATTAAGCTGCTTTATTTAGGGGCTTTGCTGGGGCGGGTCATTTTTGACCTGTAAGACTAGGATTAAACACAATGTTATGATCACACAAGGGTTAAGTATCTGTTCACAAATGAGGGAAAAGTGGAGCTGGAGATCAACAGGTGGATCTGCACAACGTCTGCAGTGCAGCGGGCGCCGTACCAGTCTGTCAAGGTGAAGACAGAGCTCAGTCAAAAAGCCAGGCTTTCTATTTACCGGTTGATCTAAGTTCCTACCATCATCTATGGTCATGAGCTTTGGGTCAGGAGCGGAAGAACGAGGCCCGGATGCAAGTGGCCAAAATGAGTTTTCCCTGTAGGATTCCCCTGGGATCTCCCTTAGAGATGAGATGAGAAGCTGAGATATCCAAGAGGGACTCGGAGTAGAGCTGCTGCTCCTTCATGTCGAGAGGAGCCAGTTGAGGATCGGGCATCTGGTCAGGATGGAGCCTCCCTGGTGAGGAGTTCAGGTCCCACCAGGAGGAGGGGAGACCCAGGACACGCTGGAGGGACTATGTCTCTCGGCTGGCCTGGGACGCCTTGGGGTTCCTGGAGGAGCTGGAAGACGTGGCTGGGGAGAGGGAAGTCTGGGCCTCCTTACTTTGGCTGCTACCCCTGAGATTTGCCTCCGGATAAAGCGGATGAAGATGGAATAAACATTATCAATCTATAGCAGATATTTAGTTGTTCAATTACTAGATAAATTCTACTAGAACTTAAAGAATAATTTGCATTGCTATGAAAACAGGATTAAACTATTCTGAACTTTGTCCCCCCCAGAAAATGTGGCTTTACGTGGCAAAGCCACTGAGTCCTCTCACTACATGGGACAGTATAATGGCCTTGTGAATGCCTATAATGCTATAGATGGAAACCGAAATCCAAATCTTCAAAAAGGATCTTGTACCCGAACTGAAAGTGAGTCCAACCCCTGGTGGAGAGTGGACCTACTGGACTTGTATGTCGTCTACCATGTCATCGTCATCAACAGAGGAGACTGCTGTGCAGAGAGGATCAACGGAGCAGAGATTCACATCGGAAACTCTCCATAAAACAATGGCTTTGAAAACCCACGGTGAGTGGTCGTTTTATGTTCTGCAGTATGACAGAAGGGTCTGTGGGAGACAGCCAGTATATTTCTTATTTAGTCTTTAACAACTAATTTTCCATCTTAAGTAATTAGTCAGAATACTGCAAGTAGATCCTAGATATCACTTGCAAAGATTTCCTCTTTCAGGGCTGCTACAATCGTCATCCCACCTGGAGCCTCAGAAGTAATACATATTCCTTGCCTCATGGTGGGACGTTATGTCACTATCGTAATACCTGGATCAGAAAAGATTCTGTCTCTCTGTGAAGTGGAGGTCTACGGGTACCGCGCCCCAACCGGTGAGAGGTTTCTAGAACCATGTTGTTCAAGCTTGAGAGAGTCTGATATTTATTAAACATGGAGATGTAATTTTTTTTTAATGTTAAACTGAACTGAAAGGAACTGAGAAAAAAGTTGTCAATATTTGCTTTTAGCAATTTGATTCATGATGGTAACATGTAGTATATTGAGCTCTTTTGGCTTCTCCCAGTGATCCCAGTACTAACCGCAAAAATACACCCACCACTCAGTCAGAAACAACCAATCAGAGCCAGGGGGAGGGTCTTAGCGCTGTCAATTACTATTGTATTCACTCCCTGCTAAGCTACAGCTGGTTCACCACAGCATAGCCTGCCACCAAGCTAAGCTAGTTAGCTTGGCCTCTGCTGATGGCAGGTAAACAGTTGTTCAAGAACAGTAAGTTGCTTCACCTCCTTTAGCATATTGAGCAGCATAACGCTGAGGCGCTCCTGGTTGTTTTCGACAGGGACGTCTTCAGATGGCAATGGTAGATTAGGGAGGAATTTTTAAATACTTATCAACAAACACAAAACCATAGATTCTGCATGGCAACAGAAACATCCTCAGAGATTTTGGCTCGTAAATTAACATGATCCCACCTCACAGTTCCTCCAATTTTTCAGCTGAGCATCTTAAAGCTGAAAATTAGCAATAAAATATTTCCTCCAACATAATACCATCAACACCAGCTTGAACTGTTGATTGAAGGAAGGACTAATGCTTTCCTGTTACTGCCACCAAACTCTAAGCTCATCATCCAAATGCTGTGACTGAAATTTGGTTAAATTCAATTAAAAAATCCTGTATTAGTACCAAAGGGAAATTAAACATTAAAAAGTGATTGGACCGGACAATGGTGTGATTGTCTGCAGCAGTCGACCATTGGCTTCAAGGTCAGAGATCGTGCTGCTCTGTATATCTCACAAGTGAATATTTAAGATGTTATTTCTTTGCAGTCATCCTAATCACCTTTGTTCACTCAACTGCCACTCATCGGATAGGTTCTGCTTTACCTGACCAAAGTAGCTAAACTCATTAAAAAACTGGTACAAAACAGAAACATTTTTACGTGACAAAATCAAGGGTTCAGTTACATTACTCACATCCAACAACAGAATCAACCAGATTCAGATACATGGAAAGAAGCAAATCAAAACAAGGGATAATGTGTAGTTATTCCATATCATGATGAATTATCCCCCAGGAAAAGATTGAAAACATCTGTTTTTAATTTTAATTCCTTCTTATTTTCTTTTTAAATCATTCCTGTTTCCCTTAACAGGACAGAACCTTGCCCTTCTAGGCAAAGCCACACAGTCCTCTCAGGTCGAGACAGGTGATGCATATAAGGCCATTGATGGGAATCGCAACAACGCCTGGCTTCAGGCTTCCTGCTCGCTCACGTCAAACGACTTCAACCCCTGGTGGCGACTGGATATGCTGAAAACACGTAAAGTGTTTTTCATTAAGATCGTCGACCTGGAATCAGCTCCACTACGACTCAACGGAGCCGAGATCCGTATCGGAGATTCTCTTGACAACAACGGGAACGACAATCCCAGGTAGTTTATTAATGAACTGAATTTCCTGATTTTGTAAAAGGAACGTTATCAGACAGATGGTTAAATGACACTGCAGTCACTTTTAGTAGGACACAGAGCACACAAGTTAAAATAATGAACACTTCATTTTGGTTGCTGGTTTTATCAAATGTAGTGTCATCATTGAGAATGTAATATTACTTTCTGCTTCTTTTAACAGATGTGCTGTGATCACAGTTACTCCAGGAAAGCATCTTCATGAGTTTGTCTGTAACGGCATGGAGGGACGTTACGTAAACATCGTCATCCCCGGCAGGAACGAGTACCTTTCGCTTTGTGAGGTTGAGGTTTACGGCTCCACGCTGGAATAAAGCCTGCAGTGGCAACAAATGGTTGTTTGTGTTGCTCACAAAAACCTGATGCTTCTGCTCAATAAAAGGCTTTCAAATGTACTTGGGGTGTTGATTTTTAAAAATTATTTATCTAGTTTCCATGACAAGTCAGATTGACTTATGTAGCTGTAATGTTCTCTTAAACAGGTTCTAATAAAGAACTGGACTTGAGTCTGAGCTGTGAGTGAATTTTATTTTATCCCCATTGACAAAAGGCTGAGTCAAGATCCAATTTGTTTTTCTAAGCGTAAAGTTTGCAAAAGATCAACTCGGACATTTGGTAAATGGGCCACACAAAGTACCAGAATCACTGGTTTAAATTCTGGATTTCTACAGAAATTCAAAATACTGTGACTTCACCTCATAGGCGTCCATCCTTATGCAAGGACATCTCTTGTCCTGTGGGTGTTTCTGAAGCTGGATTAAGTAATTTCAAACTGAGTAACACTGGGTGGAGGACGTGGTGTTATGACTCTGCTTTCCAGTAATGTTTGGGTCAAGTTTTCACAAGTGTATCCACCCTGGCCAAAGGTTATGTCCATCTGAAGTGAAGCATATTTCACTGGGGGTTTGATATGGACAGATTTTTGCCAGTGACAGAATCTTCCTGAACTCAACCGGCTTTGGTGTGAAAAAGCAAATGTGCTTCATTTTCTTGGGAATGTTTTTTTATGAAATTGTTCCACTTAAATGTCAGAAAACTCTTTTAATCTCTGAATTTTTAGAAATGACCTCCAGCTAAAAGCCTGAGGAGATGCAAAAGTTTAGTTTTTTTAACTTCGAACTGTAAAATCAAATTGAGCCCTTAACATTCAGAATATGTCCAAATGAAAAGGCAAAAATTCGACTTGGTTCTAAAATGGTGTCAAACTATTCATATTTACATCTTTATTCAGAACATTTGTCAAGTTGAGGCTTTTTTAACATTGTTCTAAAACTAAATTATGTAGACTAAAAACATCACAAATGTTTGGACATGATTTAAACATGGAGTCTATTTGGGAGGAGTGAAAATAAGAATGTAGCCGACAAGGGAACTTTTTCCATTCCACATCAATGCTACGAATGGATCAGAACTGGTGCAGAACTGAAGTGTTTTTGGTGCTTTTATAAAATCGTATCTTTGCTTTAAACAATCTGGACCAAAATGCTGCTGTTGTAGCTTCAGTTAATCACCCACAATCCTGTGCTGCACCAGCCCAGTTTTACTTCGCACTGCAGTGCTAATGCTGGTACTTTAAGCCTCTCTACTCTAGTAAAGACACGTGTAAGTTAAAGTACCCTGAATATGCAGCTTTAATTACAAGACTTCCTTTGGCAACAAACAATAATTCAAGAAACACAATATGAACCATTTAAAAGGCTAAACATCGGTATTTTACAAAACAAGTATATAAAAAGTTGTACCAGGGCAGCTTGAAGATATATTTACATTTCTTTACCA
The DNA here is from genome assembly GCA_033032245.1 of Poecilia picta. Classification (NCBI taxonomy): domain Eukaryota; kingdom Metazoa; phylum Chordata; class Actinopteri; order Cyprinodontiformes; family Poeciliidae; genus Poecilia; species Poecilia picta. The sequence continues at coordinate 6,050,629 of CM065368.1, read as the reverse complement.
TATTCGTCCCTAAAAACTTCCAGATTACAAGTTACATGGGCTTTTTTTCTCATGAGAAACTGTCTAGATCTTTCAACATTGTATGATATGTATTAGATTTAAAAAAAACCTCCAAACACAGAGACATCCTAAAATCTTGAAATTGCATAAAACTGTCACAGAAATAAATTATAAAAATACTGTACTACAGAAAAACCTTTTCACTGTGAATAACAATAGAGGAAATTAGCTTTTTTTTTTTTTGTCTAGTTTGCAAACGGTATTGCTTCGCAGTATGTGGACATCACCGACAGTTTCTGACTGAAGCGACACTTAAAACTTAGAGGTGTCCCGATCGATCGGTCACCGATCATAATCGGCCGATTTTCGTGAAAAAGTGTATGATCTGTGATCGGCGATCATTGGCTCTGTTACCGATACCTGATCACCTGCATCTCATTTCTCAGCCTGTCTGTCCAGCTGGTCTCGTCTTTCCTTCACACTGCGCAAAAGCGCAGCAACAAATGCTAAGCGATGTGTAACTATAAGCACTGAGTGAATGAGGATGTTTGCGTGTTGCGGCGGAAAATAGAAGCAGGTCAAAATGCATCAACACAACGAAGCTAATAGACATAAAAACAATGTAACCATACTTGACAGAATTTGGCTACATCGACATTCACTGCAGTAAAAAAGACATGGAGGATCAGACAGCAGGTAGAGCAGCGCAGCTACAAACACTCACCTGGATTAGCATGACGGTCAGAAAGATAAACTAATAACCCGCTAATGATTTAAGTCTTGGAGCTGTGATGTAAGACGCTGGTTCTGTTAGCTTCTGGAAAAATAATTGATCTCCTCCCTGCTCTGCATAATTACTCCCCTCAATCAGAAACAGCCAATCAGAACTAGCAGTAAACAGCTAGCCGCCATGCTAACAGGAAGTTTTCATTCAGTAGCTCTGGATTGTTTATTGTAATAGATCCTGTTTTTGCCTTTGAATGTTAAGTTTTATACTTGAATTTTTTGTCAATGTTGAGAGGTTTTATTTTGGCTCTTTGCATAATTTAGCCTCTTCAGAGCCTCATATGTTATCAGTCTGTTAAAGATAATATTATTGATAGCAGTTCAATTTGCACAATGCCTGTTTTGTTTAGTTTTCTTCTTGGAAAAAGTTATTAAAAACAAGTTTTTGTCTGAATTAAGGTGAATTCCTGGTTTCTTTTTCCACATAATAGGTGTTTATGATAAAAAAATAATAATTATGTGATCGGTATCGGTGATCGGCAGGAAAAACCCGGATTGGCACATCTCCACTTATAAAGTTAAAAATGTAGAAAGGAGAATAGAGATGAATCCTTTAAAACAAGGAATAATCGTACCGGAGCCAAAGCAACTAGCTAAGTGAGAAACAGTGATACTTTTTGGCTTCCTCATAGATCCGGACATGGACACAGTGACGCTTCTGCATCAGAAAGTCACAAAAACTGGGCTGTGAGGGCAGCGACTCAGGCTGGATTTATGCCATTTTTTTTGTGTCCTACTAAATACCGACACCACAGGTGTGGGAAGAAGAAACAGAAGTGTGAAACCAGGATAAAAAAGTTTGCTTGAAATGAATTTGGTTTGGTCCCGTCTCCCCAGAGCTGTTATCTCAGATCTTTGGGAACTTCGAGAACTTTGTAGACATCGTTGGAGAAGACAGTGGTGAAGTACGGCCACGCGTCGTTGGACATTTGAGTGCAGAAGGGAGTTTTCCCGACGTTGTCGGGGTCCTCTACGTCCCAGATCTCCGGCATGCTGCACCCGGGCCTGAAGAACAGAGACAGGGATGAAGACGAGCCCACAGCCCTAACCAGAGAGGAGGGGTCTGGGCTTACCTGGTTCTCCTGGTGCACCAGGAATCCTCCAGGATGAAGAAGTCCACCCCCAGCCTCATCAGGTTTCGTTGAACTGCTTCACCAGACATGCGACTGTACATGGAATAGACCAGCTTGGTTCTCTCCCTGTGAGGAAGCATGGATTTAAACGTTACCGTTAACAGAGTTTATACACTGTTTCCATGGCAATATTCAAGCACTTTTCAAGGTAACCTTTCCAGCACTACATTTGGAGACAAAGGCAAAACAAATGAATGAAAGGAAACAGTTTCAATTCACCATTAAATCATAGAATTCATTGCTGTTTTGAATTGGGATGCACCGACCTACTTTTTTCACGTCCGATGCCGATATCTGAGGTTTAGTATCGGCTGGATCCGATATAAAATAAACCTCCTGAATTCACTTAACATGCTTTCCTTTCCTTTTTAAAACACAAACATAAATGTATTGAATCCTGAATTTATTTGATAACTTTGCTGCGATACAGCACACTTAGACTCTAACTGACATAAAACAAAACAAAAAAAAAAGTCAAATGTAGCTTCAGACAGTGAGACAAAGAATGTGCATAAAAATATCTGGTCTCAACTGCAAATAACATAAAACTAGTCTTTTAATCAAACATGAAATTACTTTATTAAAAAGCTGTGCAGCTTGAATATAAAGCACTTTCAGAATCAGGATCAGTGTTTATTGTCACACAGAAGCACAAAGAAATTTGCTTCGATACAGGCCGTCCAAAAAAAGACAAACAATATGAGACGGGCGCCTGAGGCTGCAGCCATCATGCGGAAATTAAAAACTTTCCAAACACCTCTAAATGAAACTCAAACATTTTTGAGGATTTCAAGTAAGGGTGCACTGATTTATTGGCGAGCCAGTTTATCAGAATCAATTTTTTTAATTTTTGGAGATCGGTGATCAGCTAATGCCTACATGAAAGCAGATCTTATCCACCTGTCTCATCTACCTCAGCAAAGGCCTAAAACTCTCTTCTGCTTTCCTGTGAGAGGTTTGACTGACAAACCGGCCCACCAGGTCACGTTTACAGTTAATAATAGACGCCAACTCAGCAACGTTTTTGAAATAATTAGTGACATTTCAGACAAAAAAATTTAAATCGGCTAAAATCGGAATTGGCAGGTCAGGATCGGTAATCGGAGATCGGCCAAAAAATTGCAATCGGTGCATCCCTGATTTGGAACCCTGCATTAAAAGCCGACCGCTGCCTACGGATCCATAAAAACAGCTCAGAGACATGACAACTTGTTCTTTGTGACCATGAAGTGTGAAAATCTCATGGCAGCCGAACTGACCTGAGACCAGCGTCTTCGTAGTGGGGGTGGTTGACGATGGGCCGGCCAGCAGAGAGCTTCACGCTGGCCATGGTGGGCATGGCTCCAGCGAACACCGAGTCTACACACAGAACCGCAACACCACCCAGTGGAACCAGTTAGCAACAGAGCTGCTGTATGTGTCAAAACGAGACTTTCAGAGTGAATTTAGCTGTACTTCCTGTGAAGCTGCTGACTCACAGGGTTGGGTGTTTTCTTGGATCCAGTCCAGCAGCTCCTCCTGCGGCAGGTTGCTGAACTCTCCAATGATGGCCCACTGGGCCTGCAGGTTGGCCACACCCTGTATGGCCATCATGCCCAGCACGGCGAAAACCGCAGCCTGGTGCTTGAACCTCTCACCGATCCAACCAAACAACTGCGGAAAGGATGGAGAGTTGATGCACAACATGCAGGTGGCGTTTTTAAAAAAATACTTCTTGCAGTTGTGAAATTCCCAAAGTGAAATGAGTTTAGCTCACATAGACATAGAAAGTGTTCATTTTGATTACTGCAGCTTACAGCTAATGTAAAAATGTGGTTTCTTATATCGTTGTAACTCTACAGAAGGCCAATAAAAAACTTTTTTTAAATCAGAAATGTCAGGAATAGTCAAGTTCTGTACAATATAAGTTTACAAAAAGTGTTCACAGTCCTCCCAATGTTGTGGTTATCAATTTTGCTTGTGCACCTTTTCCAATTACAGTTTTTCCTTCCACTTGACTTTCCATTAAAATGCTTGTATACAGCTCATTGAAAAAGCAAGTGTGTCCATGACTGTCCTTTTTTACAATCGTACACGTCTTATGATTAAAACTAGCAAAAAATTGTAATTTGATTTTTCAAAATATCTCCGATCGTCTCAAATTATAAATGCAAGATGCAGATGAGCAGTTGAGTTGGTAAGACAAAGTTATACACAAAATATCAAGAAGCAGGTGCTTCCAGAGTGTCGTCAGTGACTCCGTTGAGTGTGACACAATTCCCACATTACTGTGTTTGTTTGGCTTTATTTTACTGCATTGTTCTAATCAGAGTCAGTGTTCAGGGCCCAGCTTGCCGTGTCTGTGGGGGTCGAGGCCCACCTGTCGGGAGCAGAGCAGTGACGCCATGATGCACATGTGTGGAGTGAGGAAGAGCTTCAGGCGCATGATGAGGATGGCCAGGACGGCGAAGGCCACCAGCTGCAGGCTGTGGTACACCAGCTGCACAAAGACGGAGAAATGGTGAGTTTATGGCGACATTCACAACTTTTCACGATTCCACAGAACAGAAAATAACAAGGACAGAGGTTGAATGTTTTCAGTTTAAGACACTTTGTGAACAGGAGCAATATATATTGGGTGTCATTCATATTTTCTGTAATGGTTTAATTTGACAAAATGCAAAAACAAACTCCTGACAACAAACAACTTCCTATTTGTGAGTAAACTACAGGAAAATGACAAGTTATAGGAACAAAATTAGAAAACTTTACACGTAAAAATGTTTATTTCCATCCAGGAGAGATCAAAAATAGAGCTGCAACTAAAAAATATTTTAGAAATCAATTATTCTGTCGATTATCACAACAATTAATCGGATAAAAAAACTGGTGCACTCAGATTTTTCATTCATACCTATACATTAAAAGATGTAAATAAATAATAATTCAGTTCTTTACAGCAGATTTTAGAATAACATGAAGGCTAAAGGTTACATAGGCTGGTCTTTCATTTCATTGTGCAGAATATCTATTCCAAAAACACAAACACTTGCCAAACATTGCTAGTACACTTAAAACATAACAAAGCGAACTTAAAACCAAGGAGCTTATACACACAAACACACTTTTTCTCACCGTTATAACGGCTGCATATTGAAATTAGCATTTGTAACCCAACTCATGTGTCACTGTTAGTTCTGCACAAAAAATGAAGCCATTATGTGAGGAATCTGCTGCTGGTGGGTGAACAGTGTTACAGAAAATTACACAAGACAGCTGGGAGAGGGATGAATAAAGGAAGAAGAGTGGGATTTCACAGCAAAAGACAAACTGCTTTTCATGTCTGGGTGGAGACAAGAGGGATGAAAATCCCTTAGAGACAAAACTGACTGCAACGCAGAGGAAGAATATTCTGAAATCAGAGGAACAGTGCAGCCGATGGCATCTGGATCAATTTATTCACCATTAAAAACATAAAGGAGCTTTATTTCCTTACCTCTCCTTTTGCAGCTACATCGGACCTGCAGCACAAAGCAGGTGAACAGAAGAGACAAAATTATTAATTAGAAAAATTAAAAAAACAAACTATTTAGAATATTTTTAAATAAAAACAAGCATAGAGAAGGAAGGCGTCACCCTGTGAATTCATCTTCGTCTCCATGTTTGGAGACGTTTTTGCTTTTTGTGTCAGAGTCCGAATCAGATCCTGCACCGTCTGAGGAGGACAAATTAGGATTAGGATTAACAGCAACGGCTGTTGGATCTTTAATGTCATCCCTGAGTTTTTTGTTTTGCTTTTAGTGGTAAAACCCCTTTAACTGCTTGCTCCTGTACTGCCTACTGTGCTCTGCCAAAAATGATTCATGTATTCTTAGCTTAGCGTAGGTTGGGCATAATAAGATTAAAAACACCAAATATTTTTTCTCTCTCACAATTTTCAGCAAGAAAAATCCTTGCAATAATAGATACTTTCTTTACTTCTCAGTTTAGAGAGGAAAAGCTGCAGGATAGAAAACATTTTGATGTCGATTTCTCAAACTGAAGCGATGCAACCTGCGTCCTTCATCCCAGCAGTTCGGTTTGGTTTGTCTGCAAGCAGCTTTGTGTTTCCTGCGTAAAAAAAGCTCTGAGGTTTAAAAAGAGATTTCATCTTCATGCCTGACAGCATGTAGCGCTGCACTGAGCAGCAGCGGGTTCACAGTGAAACCTTCTGACTGTCTCAATGTTTAATTCATGATGCCACATGCAGGGAAATTCAATAAGCCTGAAGAGAAGTGCTTAATAATCCATAATAATCTCAGTGACTTTGCAGAAGATTTTAGCTTCCTTTGGTGAGAGTTTGTTCACTAATTAGTTAATAAAGGAGATATTACACATAATCTAGCAAATTTACAGCAGATGGTTTGTCTGCTGCAGCAACGATGATCAGGGTGGAGAAAGAGTCAATTCAATCTGTTGGCTTCCTCAGATATTCGGCTTGGGAAATCATTAAAGAGATAACTTTATTTGGTAATAAATAAAACCAACGGAATTTAAATTATGACTGTCAGAAAAAAGGAAAACCCAAAATTCTGTTTATCGGGAAATTTGGACAGTGCCACAGAAAAAGCTTTGTTACAGGAACCATCTGTTCATAGAGTTCTGCATCGAAGAGCATTAATGGAGAGTTAAGTGGAAGGAAAAACTGCTTCGCCACGCAAATCCAGTAATTCATGCAAAAAAAAAAAAGGGACAATGAGGTGTTGAATATATGTATGTTACAGTACAGGGTCTTACTCATGTCTGTGTTAAAAATGCTTTTCTTTTTATTAGTTCAATGTTCAGTTTGTCATTTAAGCCATAAAAATAAATATTGACAGAAAAAAATAAACAAACACTTGAAATAAATTACTCTGTGTTTAATGAACATAGATAATATCCCAGTTTCCTTTCTTGAATACAAAAACTGAAACAATTTAATTTGGAAATTCTTTCACTTCGGTTGGTAATTGGTGTCAAACACATTTTATCCAAATCAAAGCAGCAATTAATGAATAAAATCTGTCACATTATTCAGATCGATCAATGGTTATTTTAATCCATAATTCACCGTTATATGCCAAGTTTTTACCAGCCTGATCCCTGCTGTTTCCTAACTGGACCTCCTCTGAGGTAAACGTAAAACAAGGAGTTCACAAATGACAATCTGTGTTTTAAAGAATCTCTTTTTATTGTAAGACATTTGAATCAGAGCTAATCAAAGGCAGATCAGTCTGAAAATATGTGCAATACTGGGGCACAGTCCTGATTTATGATTATAATAGTAGATGAAGAATATATATTTACATATATGCTACAACATAAATACATATCAGCAGCTTTAATATAATCTGAATAAATCTTTAATGTCAAACATTTCAGGCGTAACATATTTCTGTCAGCCTCTGGTTTTAATGATCTCTAGGTAAAACTGAAAGCTTTAGCTCATCACTCTGAGCTTTATTAGTTCAGATTATTAAAGTGCACAGAGGGGAAAAAGATCCTGACTTGGAGTGAAACAAATCATTAAAAGTGAAGGTTTTTCCTAAGAGGATCATATGTTAAGTTTTACTTATTTTATGTGAGAAACTCACCTTGTTTGCAATGAGAGCAACAACCAGCATGTTGATGGGCAGCAGCAACGTTTTAAGGTAACGAACCGGCGTCTGAGGGAGAGAGACACAATAAGGAAGTCAGAGAGAGACATTTTTATCAAGTGAAAAGTTTATTGATGAATTTGGGTTTTTAGTAATGTATTTGCATCGTTTATTTTCTAATGTGGAATGATTATGCAATAAAAAAGCCCATCAGCATTTCTTAGAACTAGAACTGGGTCAGAGTTTTGAAACATCTTCACTGATGTTGGATCGGGGAGTCCAAAATGCGGCGCTCGGGCCATTTTCTGCCCTTGGAATGATTATACGCGGTCAATGTCCACAGTTTAATGAGGCAGATTTATTTTTACCAGACTGCTGATGGTGATGTGCTCAAAACAAATTAAAGTTTTTGTAAATAAAAAAAATAGTGCAGAAAAATGAAGTCTTAAAATTGAAAACTTAAACAGCAACACACATTATATATTTGTTAATAACCACATTCCTATGTTTATTTTTATTTTTATGATGCATAGCACCACAAACAAGCTGTACATTTTACTTGAAAGTAGAATTGGGTGGACCTGCATCATTTTCTTATAACCTAGAATACATCTAAAATTATTTACAGAATCTGTCTGTATGAAAACCAGGTGAGGAGGTTTCATTTAAATATGGTGTATTTATTTTTATTTCCACAACAAAAAGAATAAATAAATAAGTTGTAGCCCATTATTACTTTTAACTTGACAGTTGTGACCCCTGTAGAGAAATGCTTGGACTCTGAATGCATATGTAACGTTCAGTCTTCATGTATTGTTTTGATCTTGTGTGAATTTGAGTAAAAATAAGCAACAAATCCAAGCTTCAGGAACTAATTGTTATGTTTTTTTCATAAATCATTGTGGTGTTTGTTGTAGAATCATTGGAGGTGCAAAGAAGTCAATCAAAGAAAAAATTATAAAAGTTGTTCAATAAATAATTTGAAATAAGACAAAGGACAAAATGTTAACCTCTATATAACAATGAAATAACAAAAAATACATCAAATACAGATGTAAATGAAAAACACCTGCTTCTAAAAATAAGAGTTTTTTAATAGTGACAATCCTAACCAAAGATAAAGTGAAAGCAAACATTTGCAGACTAAATGTGTAGCGAGTCGTCAGTGTCCTTTCATTCATATTCTGCTCAAGCTAAATCATTAAGCCAGATCAGCGTGCAGCACAAAGCTCGACTGAATCAGCTGTCAAGTTCTGCTGCCAGGGATTTTGTCCGCTGCCGGCACAAATCTGGTTCCATCTGAACTCTGACACAAAGCAGCGGGAGTTTCAACATGTCTGACATCTAAAAAAGAAACCAACTGACATTTTAAAAGCAATTTAGACTTTCCTTTTTGGCTGTAAAGACTTGAATGCGACTCTGATCAGATGTTCAGAAAGACGAACGTAAATTCTGCTGACAGAAAACAATTTGGTCTGACTTGCCTCAAACTCCATGAAGTCGAATTCGGCAGCGCAGGTGTACATCAGGGTGTGGAAGTCTTTGTAACTCGTGAATTTGGACTTGATCAGTCCACTGATGTGAGCCTGGAAAAAAATAAAAACACAAACTGCCAATTCTGCCCTGACATGGAGCCCAACATGTGGTTTAAAATTTTCAGTAGGTTTCAAAATGTTCAGAGAGGCTTAATTCAGCTATTTCTGACATCAAGCGTTAACAGTTTCACTCGTTCCTACTTATTGTTTCTTACAATTTTTAAACATGAACCTTCTCTGAAAATACTCTCATCTTTGAATGTAGGGTCAGAATATCGTAATCTCATGGAAAAGTGGCAGCATTCAAACATGAAACCTTGGTATCTTACATCATCAGAGGCACCAAACACAGAAGAGAGCAGAAATTTGAGCAGAACTGTGGAGCCAACCCAAGCCAGTCCCTGCATCACCTGTCGATGAAAGCACAAATTATTTTTCATGCAATCAAAGCCACTCTGTAAAAAGCAACAAAGCAAGCTAATAAATAATTTACTATAATTACAAATTCTATCCTAAATGCTATCTGCATCATTTCACCTCCCACTCGTTTGATTTTGCGTTTCATCACACAAGCGTTGGCTGTGAGCAACAAAACACACCAAAAAACTCTGTGAATATTAAACAAGCCCTATAAACAAATCTACAAAAATCACAACACATTAAAAAATATACACAAAAAGAGTCAGAGATGATAATCAAAAGAAAAGCCTGAGCAGAACAGTCATTTTGAAGTTGGGATTGACTTAAAAAACTGTTTTGAAATTAAAAATTGCTGCATGAAAAACACTTGTCTAACCCAAGTCTAATTATTAAAAGCACATTTCATTAAATATGCTGCAAGAAACATGGAGACTCGACACAGAAAGGTCATCCAAACCCAGCAGCCTCTTACTGCAAAGCAACAGTCCTAACAACCATGCAGCCCTTCAGCTGCCTTTACAGATTTTTAACAACATTTTGTATTTATAGATGTGACTCTAATGTTGTGACTTCCTGCATGTAGTGCTTGTTTGCACTAAATCACAAGGCAGATATTTATATCAGTGCTTTTTAAATACGGTTTTTATATTCTTTCCAAGCAAGAGTTCAGAGATTTACACACATATTTAGTAACAATGTGTCAATTTTTTAAATTCATTTTATTGCATTCATCCACACTATTGTAAATAAATACAATATCCAATCTCAGTTAAAATGTTCATTAGGGGGACAACATGCAGGAGTGCCACAATTAATAGCTTCATTCTTAATTTTACAGGTAGAAAAGATTTTTTATTTTTATTTATTATTTTATGATGTCATGCTTTGGTTTCCAGGGCCTTTGAGGAAAAACTTGATCCTAACCAAAGTTGTTTTTAAAATATTTATTCTGTTTCACATCAGATCCACTTGAGTTTCTCTTTCTCCAAAACTCCCAACTTACAATTTATCTCTGTCACACTATTGAATATTTCCCAGATTTCTTTTAACATTACTAAACTCATGTGACACTATGCGAACGCTCTGTCTGCACTGTTGAAGGTTAGCCTACTGTGTAAATGTCAGATGCTCAAAACTGAAAGAAAACCATAAGGCATGAATTATTTTTTGGTTAACACAACCTTATCACTTTGGGGATATTTAAGAGCTTTTAAATTTAATTCCTAATTTGTCATTTTGCTCTTTAAATTAAAGAAAAGGAATGCATAAAAAGTGAATTTTAAATTCTTAACTCTAATATTCATCAGAATTTAAGTGCATCAAATTAGAGGTTCATAAATGTGTACTGTAAGGACATGATAACTGTTACCAAAGACCTGATATTATCAAATAATTTTGCATTTGTGAAGGAAACTTTACAACTTCAGCTTTAACATAAAGTATCGCCACAGTACATGCTTGAAATGATGCGTGAAAAACAGTGTTAGGTTATTTCTTCTCACCCAGAGGATAACGCCATGTTTGAACACCTGAATGAATTTGTTCCTTAAAGCAATGATGACCTAAACAGAAAAAAAGACAATTAAACACTGGTTTGAACCCGTTTCTGTAAAAACACATAGATTCTTACAAGAACATCTTAATTTGATGTTTGCATAAAAAGGACTTCAGAAACTCACCCAGATGGAAATGAGCGAAGAGGCGTAGAAAGACGTGAGGAGCATGGAGTTCCCAAACATCAGGACGAAGCAGACGCCGAGTGTGATCTGAGGAAAACGGAGAACAAGTGTCTTCTCTCAGTGTGAAATCTGTAGCTTTATGTTTGCAAGTGATCTGTGTGATCACATAATAACACTTAAGAGGCTGACAATGACAGTGATCTCATTCAGTATCACTTTATTAATGCATCCTTAGGGAAACTTGCCTTGCAGCCAACTGAAAAACCAACATCACAATCACTCTATATGAATGGTAACAACAGAAATGGAAACACAAGGGAAAACATCAGACTAAAATGACAAACTAATTATAGCTCATCATATTTTAAATTTGCCTGAATAATAATTTTGTTTTATGCTTTATCTTATTCAACTGTCTTTAAAAGTTTTTTGTGGACATCAGGTGGCATTAGACCAGAGATTTTGTCTGCCACCATCACTACTGTCTCTTTACTACATTCTCTACTAGTTTCAGCAGTTTCCTTTGGTCACAGAGAAAAAAGCTCAATAATATCTGTGTCTGAGAACAGCAGCAGGGTGGTCTGGGATATCTGCATTAAGTGATAATAATAGATCTAACCAATGCATTAAACTGGGAATTTGCAGCCACAAGCAGAAAAATAATCCCATTCAACAAAGTCTTAATACTTAATCCCAGTGAAGTGTAGAAAACCGAATCCCTCTCCATTGTGCCGACGTTGATCACCAACTGGGGTTGCTTAGGATTGAGGGGCTTTTCAGCTGTTGCCAGTGATAAAGCAGTGTAGGATTACTGTAGCAGGTTTTCAAAAAGGGGAAAGCTGTTCACACACAGAGGCAGATGTAGTGAAAGCTTTGGGCCTCTTCATTAAAGTGCCGCAGCCAACATGGCTGTAGGACATGCATGACCACAGTGACCAAAGGAAAACCTGTCGGAGGCGGCAGAGTCTCATCACGGTGGTGCAGCAACGGCATGATCCAATTAAGCCCAATAAATCAATTAATCGCATGATAAATTCAAATAATTTCCCTTTGGAAACAGTCGTTAAATAGATACTTCCCTTTAATATTGTTTAGAAGTTGGCATGTTGAGAAACGCTGTAAACATTTGACACCAAGGAGTTAGTTGGCACTACCTGCCACTTTTGCCTGTTTTCCCGGTCTAAGTTAATTATTTATTGAAATGTAATTTTAATTACAGAAACTTCATAATCAATTTTGTTTGTTTTGTTTATTTATAACATCTTCCTGATGCAGTGCAAAATGTCTTTTTTTTAATCTTTGAGTGGGTGAACTCACATCAATATGTCACTATACGTTTTTTTCACAAATATTATTGTTATATTAGTTGCAAATTATCTCAAAATGGCAATATTTTTTTTTTTTAATCACAAAAACGTCTGGGACAATTTATCATCCATCAAAATTTGCTATTGTGACAGGCCAAATAAAGATCCAAGATGGTGACGGTACTAAAGTAACTGTTTTTTTTTCTATGGGTCTATTTTCTCTTGGTTTGGGTTCTGTTTTTATGAATTTTTATTGTAAATTTCAACATTTGAATGTCTGGTAATGTTGCATTTAAAAGAAAACTGATACACACATGCTTTATTTAAAAAAAAACATCCAGAAAGGAACAATATTTAAATTATTCTCTGATTTATTATCATAAAAGCTAAGCATTTAGATCAATTTAGAGTTTTTGCCTTCTAAGCATTCAAGAATTGGAGCTCTTTCCTGCCAATTTATTATATAAACCAAACACCTAAGAGGGTAAACACTAACCATTTTATGCGCTACATTCAACTCTGCACGTGGTAGAGGACACACACGTCAAAACTGTGTCACTTCTATTTCAGTAGACAAAGCCAAAGTCATCGCCAAGCTCTCTAAATTATGCACAGCCATATGCCTTCCCGTCCCAATCTTCCCGTAAAGGAGCTTCTCCTTATCTGCGGCGGCCACAGACTGCAGCTGAGAGCCAGGCAAGCCGAGGATTAGGGTGACAGGAATGTGGACCAGAGGAACAAACGGTCGCATTCCCGTATTTTCTGAGTTTATTGTGGCAAAAGGGAACAGTGCATGAGCGGTGATACTGTTAATGTCATAGAAACCCATCCCTGTGTCTGCCGGTTCTGTTCTCCTGTCTTTTGTGATATTCTTTCAGCTAACACTTCCAGAGATAACACAACTTGTCACACCTCAGAGGTAATCAGCTGGGAAAAGGTTTGTTTTATGCAAAATACAGAAATGCTTTTCTTCATGCTTTTCTTTTCTTTTCTTCATGCCTGTATTGACAAAATCCAATCTGTCAAGGATCAGAATTGAGTTGCGAAGGAGGAAGCATAACCATCAACATGTTTACAGATTAATGTAGGAAGACATGTGGGTTCTGCTGTACCATGTGAGTGACCAGGATGGACTGCATTTTAGCAGCAGCGAGGTAGCCCAGGATGTAGGACGCAAACAGCGAAGCCACCTGGAACACAGAGAGCAGAAACCTTAGGAAGGAAAACCTGCAGCATGTCAGACGAAACATTTCAACGTAAAGGAACAGCTTCTAGTTCAGTTGACTCTGGATTTAACATAGAAATAGACCTTTAAATTAGACCATCTTTTATTCTAGAAGGACAATCTCACTCTGAAAAAAACCCTGAATGCTTTATTTGCTGAACTGTATAAAAATTTTGATAATTCTGGCAATACTTCTTGTTCACCTGAGGTGTAAACATGATGTGACACAGAATCCCATTTTTGTTAGCAACCAAAACAAGAGACAACATGCATCCAAGTAAGGCTGAACCTCATAAACCAGAAATAAAACAGCTCCTCATCTTAAAATTACTCACATCTTTAAGTTGGTTGTGTGGGGAAAGCAAAGGGATACATGTAGTTTTAACAGCAGAGATCTCTTAACGATCAAACTGATTTTGTGTTTTCACTGTGAAATTATAACAATGAATAAAAGATAAATATGTTTTAATGATCACACGTTTACCAGGTGTCATGTAAACATTTAAAATTATTCCATTGAAACATTAAATTCTCAGGAGGATGAAAAAACAAACTCAGAGATATCCGACCCAGCGCTAACAGATGCCTGGGATTTAGAAGTACTACAAAAAAGAAAACCCTGCAAGAGAAACACACACACACGCACAAACACACACACACACGATCAAGGACATGTTTCCAAGGATGCATTGCAAAGGATGCAAATCGGTTTAAGCTCTGGCTGCAGGGAGTCAGGATGAAACAAGATGTAGTAAGAAGAGGTTTGGCTACTTCTTTGCTTCTTTTTCAAACTAATTTCCACACATTGGGCGATGAATTAGATACAGTTGGGCTGCAGAAGAAAAACGGCTTGGTGGAAACTATAACTCATACAAACAGAGCAATTTCACACTTTTTGAGAGTCTGCCGAGGAAAAGCGCAGAGGAGTGGATTCTAAACATAGAGCGGTATAGAAAACGTACAGCGGCGCTGTCAGACTTTGCTCGGTAGGTCTTCAGTTATGATCTGTGCTTCTGTGGGGCCGTGTTGGTACAATTAGGTTAAACCGACAGCTACACCAATCACATTCCTTAGGTTCCCATGGAAAGTTTACTCCAGGGTGTCGGAGAGATCGTCCATCATTCCACACAGGAGGAGGAGGATGTGGAACAGTGTATGAGATCTTTATTCTCTGTTTCAAAAACCTCCCAATTTTTAAGACGGGAACCTAGCAACCCTAGCGGAGATCCCGCACATTTGCTCAGCTGGTTTTACTGCTGTATGAACTGGCAAGTTTGGTTGTTGACTTACTATTCAGAAACCACCTGCTGAATTGTTGTTGATTGTGCAGGAGGCTCTACTTCTGCTTTTCAAAGATGTATGTCTATGTAATTGCACGTCTGTTTGCAGCTATTTTCACATGTAAATGTTGAGTTGGGGAGCGTGGCCTGCAACAGTTTGCTTGGCTTTAAAGTGACACTCCGCCCTGAAAGTGCTCAAACTGAAAGGAACTGAAAATAGGCACAACTGAGCACTAAAATCTCTTTGTCTAAGAATGAGTTTGTGCAAAAAATGTAATGGAAAATATTTTGTAAAGCCCATAGACCACTCCTAATCTCTTCAAAGAAGCAAAGTCCCCTTTAGGGAATGGTTTAAATGGTTAATATCTTATCTGAATGTGATAATTCTGCTTTAGTATAAATGTAGATTACTTGGTCCATGAGGATGAAGCTTAGAATGTATCAAACGAGTTCAATAAAAAGCTTAGTCAGGCTTTCACTGGATGTTTTTTGCAGGTGAAACAGAAGCAGGATGCAGTGCACCACCAGTGATCTTCCTGCATGTAACACTGAAGTGATTTCCTGTCCTTCCCGACTCCTCTGCTGTCTTCTTGCTTTGTTTCTCTCATGCTCAGCAACAGCGTTTGTCAGCAGTGTCCTTGCCAGAGTATGATGTTTGTTCCCAGCTTATATCCTTAATCTACCAGCCCTGCACACATTCCCTGTCTCCGTTTACCTGAGTGAGCAGCACAAACTGGGCGAACTGCCAGGGCAGCATGAAGCATAAATTGGAGATGCCCAGAGCGACCATGGCTGTCCTGCTTGGGTTTCGTACGCTGCAGAAGAAGAGAGAGGAAGGAGGTAAAACATAATTCAGAGCTGAGAATCTAGAGGAGATAAGAAAAGCCGTATTAAGATGTCTGAGAAAACAGACACGTCCAGTGGCAGTATTAAAAAAACCCCCACTGAACCTCATTATGTATAATGTCACTCAGAAGAGAGAGCCTTTTCCGTTTACCATAAAGCCGATGCAGAGCGTCTTCCTAACAGGTCTCACCCAGAACAAAGTGTTATTCACAAGATGATACGACATGACAGGATAATGTTTCACTGCGGTAAGTGCTGCAGCTCCTCTGAGAGCTTCCTTCAGAGTGCCATTTAGCTGATAACCGGAGCAGAACCTCGTTTTCTCAAAGCACAAAAGCAGTAATATAGCTACAGACTACCAACACAAACTATACAAAGGGTTTTATTCAAGAATACAGTGACGGCTTAATTAGAAACATCTCGGTATTAATGAAATTATCCCTAAAAGGAGGACAATTTCCTTCTGTTTTGGGGTTTTATGTATCCAGAAGTAAAATAACATTCTGGTCTTTGCCATGTTAAATTATTTAAATCTGACCTAAAGTTTTCAAAAGCATACAACAGTCATTAAATATTCAAGAAAGACAAAGTCAAAATGGGTGAAAAGTTCAATCCTAGGAACCAGAAGCTTGGAGAATGTGGTGGATTATGTAAGTGGTGCCGCCATAATCTCAGTTGACAAAGAGACTTTCTCCTTGAAACAAATCATACTTGTTTGTTCCTTTTTTACTTGAACTTTTTCCAACCCCAGAGAAACAATACAGTTTCATTGTTAACATGTAAGACACGATGAAATGAAAAAAAAATCTAAATATTGCTGAACTAATGAAAAAAGGGGATATTGGACTTTTTATAATATATAGAGATACTTCGAAGGTATGGGATTGATTTAGAATATTATAATAATAGAGAGGCAAAATGTTAAGATAGCTATTTAAGAATGTCTGGAGGTGATCATTGTAACAGGTCAGTTGACAAAAAGGAAAGAAAAATAACGGTCAAATCACTGAAACGCTGTCTATGTGAGTACAGTACTGACAGGTGAGCGTTCGTTAGCATGACGAGCGATTTGTGCATTTACCGTAGGATGTAGGTGAGAAGCAGCATCTGCAGGACTAGAAATGGGTACGCGAAACTCTCCCTGAGGGGCGGAGTCCACATCACACGAGTGCTCTGGTTCCATACAGAAAGAAAATAAAGGACAATCAAACGGAAGTTTATGACATTATTTAATAAGCAATGAATTTCTATATAAAAACAGGAAGGCAGATAGTTTTCATCTAAAAAAAGCTATACAATCTGGCAATAGAAAACACGTCACTTCATGCATGTTAAAAAGGAAACTGCAGCTAAGCAGATCTCTGATTTTCAAACTCTAATTTCTGCTCTGATCAGAGTGATTGGTGTTGTATTTTTTAAGCTGTTAAAGGAAACATACTCACTTCACCATGATTGAAGAAAAAACACAACGTGGAGACAATTCCCCCCAGTCTGCTTCCACTGGATAGATAGAAAAATAAAGAAATATATCAGACGAGAGATGGGAGAAGTTTTCTAGTTGATGTTTTAAATACAAAGAATGGTCAGAAACAGAAAACAAATGATCACTCGACATATAAATTGGCATAATCTTTGCTTTTCTCTGTTGCTGCAGGGCAGAGCTGAGGGCAAACATGAACTCACCTGAGGTATGTCCCATAAATAAAGAAAATGCTCATCATTGCGCCATTCAGCAGGAAGACACAGGCTACATAGAAATATGCCGGATCGCCCAGTCCTGATGTGTGCCAGAAAAAGAAAGAAAGAGTCACATTTTACAGTCAACAGATTAATTTGCAGCTAAAGGATGTTTGGCCAGTGGGTAGGAAAAACTACTTCAAGCTCAACTGCTGACATTTTCAGCTCTGCAAGATCAGAAGCTCCTCCAGGTTGGTAAAATTAGGTCAGGCACATATAGCTCACAAAAAATGATAATATACGTGAGGTGCTCTGCTTTTCCCATGAGGAAACTCTGCTTCACTGCTGTGGCTGTTTTGGTTAATCTTCACTCTGAGGCACAGTACATCTGTTTTTGAAATATTCCATTCACCAAAAAAATGCACAATTATACTTTCAGTTTGCATTTTATAGCTCTTTCAGAAAAAAATAACCTGATTTTAGAAGGTTTGCATTAAGATTTCTGGACAAGTTGTCTCTACCAAGCTGTGTATTTGGAAGAAAGTGCCTTGATTAGATAAGACTAAAACTAATCAATTTGTGTAGCACATTTCCACAACAAGGACGTTCAAAGTGGTTTGCAACATAAAACATAACAGAGTAATGAATCATGAAACAAGCAATAAACACATTTTGTCAAATGCCATTATCAAAATCAACAAGCAAATACACAATTTTCTGAGATACAGGGAACCAGCAGAAGGATTTTAGAAATTATAACGATGTTGCTCCTGGTTTCAGTGAGAACTTGAGCAGCTGAAGCTCAAGTTCTTTTATTTGTTGATTTTATGTGACTTTATTTGTAGAAAAAGACTTCAGATCATCCTGAGAACACCATCCCCACCATGAAACATGGTGGTGACAGCATTGTACCAGGAAAAACTAGCCAGAGTCAACAGGAGATGGATGGACTTAAATATTGGTCAATACAAATTAATAATACAGAAAAATACATGTAGAGGCTGCAAAAGACTTGAGTCTGTGGTGGATTTTCTCCTTCCAGTAAGAAAAAAGAAGAAACAAACAATCAGAGCTGCAATGGAACGATCCAAGTTCAGTTATCAAGAGCCAGTGTCCTAAATGTTTTAGAAATGTTTCTGCTTCAGCCATGCTGGAAAAATCAATGATTTACCTCCTTAATTTGTGACCCGGTTCTGCAGAGGCTGCATAGAGACGTTCATTTGACACAGATGCTGTGAGATCCAATCTGACTGATTCTGAGACTAATTAACAAAGACGAGTGGGTGCGATTTTCAAATTTTGATGTTTGGAAAGCTGGTAAAGATTTGTCTGCTTATACAGGCTGTTAACTCATGAGTGCTGCAAACAAATATATCCTAACCCTCACATTTCAGGAGACTAAAAATGAGCACTGTTAAAATCGGTTCCTCATAAAGCTTCTAGCAGAGTAAGAAACTAACCAGTGAATCTTATTAAGGATGCAATGACTAACAGGTTGTATGTGTGTTGACGTGATCCTTCGACGGCCTCGTGTGGCTGTGAATCACAAAAAAAAACAGCAGCTGGTCTAAATATGGAGCGCATACTCACTGCTTTCTGCCGTGTCGCTACGGATTTCACAAAAATGAAAACGACGGGTGACAGTTTTTACAGGAAACGCAGGGTGGCTGTGCACCAGGTTGGTGTAAACACTGTGAAAACAGACTGTTTACAAAGGCCCTGCTGCTTGCACTAATGAGACAGAAGCAGAACAGAGACTGCAGCTGCTGACAGCAACACATTTAAATGAATTCTGAAGCTTTTCTTCACCGCTGGATGCTTATTAAGAAAAAAAACTCTAAATGGAAACAGTGCTTTACTGCTGAAACATTTGCTGTGATTAAACAGATTATCTTTTATTGGACAAAGGGAAAAACAAAAAAGGCTCCTCATCATAAACCACAGACAGCTGTTATCAAATGAGAAATTTTACTGGGTGATTAAATGTTCCAAGAAATTATTGCAATAAAAGACAACACTGTCTTTTGGAGTACAATGTTCTCTAAGGCTGCCTTCACATTGCAGTCTGAAGTGACTCAATTCCGATTTTTTGGGAATTCCGATTGTTTTGCCAGGCCGTTCACACTGCCAGTAAATGCGACCCGTATGTGTTCTGCAGTCTGAACGGGTAAACGACCTGAAAGTGTCCCGCATGCGCAGTAGAGGGCGCTATAGCGTCAGCGTTCTCAGTGTTCTGCCAACCGCCATAAAAGAAGAAGAAGAGCTCAGAGTTTGAGGAAGTAAACATGGAGGCTAACAGTGGAGCTTAGCTACATATTTGAAGTTGTTGTCCGGTCGGAGCAACATATTAACAACTTAATCCTCATATAGTCCATCATGGTTGTTGTTTTTCTTCCCGGTTGCACGTATCAGGATGCAGAATAGTGAGATTTGTTGAGAATCAGTGACGTTCAGTTCGGATTAATGCGACCTGGTCACATTTGAATCGGATACGTATCGGATATGGGTCACATTCTAAAAAGAATCTGACCTGAGCTGTTCACACTGCCATGAAAAGATCGGATACAGGTCGCATTACGTCAAAAAAAATCGGAATTGAGTCACTTCAGGCTGCAGTGTGAACGCACCCTAACAATATAAAAATGACTAAACTAATTTCTAAAGACACTGGAACTAAAAGACATTTTAAATATCCAAAATAAATGAGCAAACCAAAAACAAATTAAATGCACTATGATGTTTGAAAATAAAAATGATATAGTTTAGTGCAATGCAGCAGATTTTCTGTGTGTGTGTTTGAGTGTGAGAGCGAAAGGCAGCTCAGGATGGGGCTCCATGGCAACCGAATACCTTCACAGCTATCCACAGGAGTGAGTCCCTCTCCTCTGTTAATGGACCAGCACGTCTTAGTGGGGATCCCAAAGTAGCCCATAACACCTGTGTACATGCGGTACCAGCTGGCCAAGACCACCTGAGGAGAGCAGAGAGGCAGTGAAAAGCTTGATCGAACAACACGCTTTCAAAAGGCTTTTCTCTCTCTCTCCTCTCAGAGGAATAACTGAAACAGTCAGACAGGGTTCTGGGTTTCTGATACTCTTCACAGAGGTAATTATACTGTCTGAGTGATTTTTATTAACAATTAATGAGCTCCAGTTTCCTTCAGGTATAAACAAACAGACAGAAAGGCCAGTTTTTTCTAATTATTATCACAAACAACAGAATGAAACAATCGATTTAAGTCTGGAAATGAAGAAACATCTCCATATCTGAAGTCAGAGCTTAAAACAACTGGAATATGTTCACATGCAAATTTAACAATGTATGCAGATGATTCTACTATATATTATGCATTTGCAAAATCAATATCTGAATTTACTTTAATCTTAAACAATGAATTAGGAATCATATTTCTAATTAGGCTTTTAGTTAATAAATTAATAGTAAATACATTAAGGACAAAAAAATTGTTTCTCCAATCAAGTGAAATGTTAGACAAAAGATGTATTATGGACAAAAATGGTTGTAAAAAGTCTTTCCAGCTAAGGTGCCAACAAGTGCTACACCCCCAGCGAATGGAAAGAGTAACATACAACATGTAAAAAATTTTTTATAAAACATTAGGGCTGTATAATAATATCGATATCGCAATATATATGTAGATATTTTCTTTCCTAGAAAAAAATTGATATTCATCTGCAAGTATCGTAACATCCAACTATCACCTTGTTCACTCACTGCTTGCTTTACCAGGTCATCAGGCTTAGAGTGATTCCTTTAGATGTTCAGGTTTAAAAGGTATCAAACTATTCAGAGCAGGAACTTGGTTCACTTTATTTACTTTACTAATGCATGTCAGCTAGTTTGGACTGTTTCAACTAAAAGAAACATGTTTTCTCACCACTTCTTTGATTCATTTTGTCCAGCTGTCCACTTTAAGTCTGTGTCCAACCAGACCAGGTATTGTGTAGTTGGTGCTTTTAATCAGTTTTAAGTTAAATTAATTCAATCCAACTTTATAACAGTCACAAAATGTGACCAAAATCACTCTGTCCCTCTAGAATCTTTCAGAAAATCGCAAAAGTGTATTGAATTGTATCGTTTGCTGAATATCACAATATATATTGTATCGTGGGCAGAATATTGTGTATTGTATTGTGAGATTATTGTATCACTACAGCCCTATAAAACATTAAAGTTACCTCTGGGTAAAGGTTGAACCTCTTCAGCGTGTTAATGACCAGAGGATACTCGGTTAGCCGATCGTTCATGATCATGTGGAGTCCATCCAGGAACGAAGGAGCTTCGATGATGGTCTTGTAGTAGGAATAGTACAGACCCTGGATTCAAAATTAAAGATAAAAAAAACCTATACAATAAAAGCAGGATGGACAACAAGAAAAAGTAAAACCCAAAAGACTTAACCCTGAGAAAACACTCTTTTTTTTTTATGTTTACACACCAGGCTGGGGTCAACCCTGGTGTGTGTACACAAAAGTGAAAGCTGAACTTTGCTCCAACAAGACTGATTTTGTTTGGTAGTCAAATAAAAAAAAAAAAGAACTAAACTAAATGTTGGGAAATGACAGATTCTGCTGCCTTGTCATCAAAACCGGGTTTTGACCTTTTCATCTTGTTGCTCAACATCCTTAATTCCCACCCTGAAAACTAACATCCGTCTGTCAGGCACAGGGCCGCTGCGATCTGAACCATCCTGTTCGGCGTGCGTAATCTGATCCGTACTTTCTAAAATCAATGTGGCTACTATATATTTATAGTTAAAATGTATGGAGGTACACATTAATGTGAAACATAGAATTATAAATGTTTCCTGGTCAGCTGGGAACTCAAGATGGCAGGAATCCTTTGAACATGTATTCCTTTGAGTGTTTAGATTCATATATAAAACTAAATATAGCATGACAACCTCACAAGTACAGGACAATCTGGAAACTACGTGCAGGAAGGATTTTACTATGATTCAAGACCAAGTGCAGCAACATCATGATGAAACAAAAGAGAGAAGTACTCAAAAATGCTTCTGCAATCCGGTACAACATAAGGGATAAAATGGACATTTTCAGGATGGATGAACATTATTCCTCAACAAATGCTACAAGCACCAGGATTCATTTTCAGTTTGATTAGTTGCGAACACCAACCAGACTACACACAACAAATAAAACTCTCATAACTTCCCAATAAAATGTCAACTAGAGTGATAGACAAACACAAACATTTTGAAAAATTGACCAATGAATATCAGAGGAATGTCAGCATGCAAACATGGTACACAGCAATTTAGAGTGACCTACTAATCTAATATTCAGGGTTTTGGACAGTTTTTGTATTATATAAAATATAAAATTAAATGCAGGTTCTCGTACTCAAGAACAATACAATAAAAAATGAGTAGAAAAGCATGACATCACACCAAATTTGGGCAATTCTCATGACATAAAACCTTGTAAACCAACACTGACTGTTGGACCAATAACCTTACTGTCATTTGTTCATTCAGAAAAGTTAACTGGAGGCCAGTAGAATACAACTAGAACTTGTACTCAAAACTAAAAAGTGTGGTGCAGTAAAACGACTCCTAAAAGTGCCTTTTTTCTTCAAATATAACTCAGGGTTTCCCCCAGTGTATTATAAGCATGGCGGGCCGCCATGCTTTGCCAGCCCTGCCGCCAGGCTAAGAATTGCGCCGTTTCAGCTGTTTGGGATTCCCCTCGGTAATTTCCCGTCAGAAAGCAGGTGGAGAATCCACGATGACCTTACCAGACACATACTTATGTTTTTAGGAAGTTTGATACATATCAATCAATCAATCAATCAAATTTTGTTTGTATAGCACATTTCAGCAGCAAGGCATTTCAAAGTGCTTTACATAATTAAAATAAAAACACTATGTGACATTAAATAAACAGTGTGGAAGAGAAGGAGATTTTAAAAAAGAAACAATGAGAAAGAGAATTAAAAAGAAATTTAAAAAATAAAGAAAAACATTAAAGAGATTTTTAAGAGTTTCAAACCTCAGAGTTTTAGTTAAAACGCTGTTTAACAAGGATTCCTCTCACACCTCAAGGGTTTTAGTCAAAAAGCTGTTTAACAAGGATTCTCACACCTCAGGGTTTTAGTTAAAACGCTGTTTAACAAGGAATCTCAAACCTCTAAATTTTGTATAATCATCTGATTCAGAATACTGCTTGGTTGGCTACCAATATCATCTGGTGTGCATGAGAAACTCAAGTTTTATTTGTTTACTTCTCTATACACTGTAAATTAGAAAGGTGAGAAAATACATAAAGCTTTGCCAGGGTATCCATGGTGGTCATAATATTATGCCTGATCAGTGTGTATTCCCCATCCTTTCAGTGGATTAATTAATTACATTTGTCCATTAGCTGCACCTTTAAATTGGATAAAACAACATTCCTCACTTATTCAAACATGCTCTACAAAGTTGTGGAAAGAGTCACAATCAATTATTAAAGCATTTCTGTAAAAAAAAAAAAAAAAGAGAAAGCAAATGCTTACCATTTCTGTTCGGAAAGCCATTTCTTTCTCCAGGTTGGACAGATGTGAAAAGTGTCTATCATTCTCAAAGAGCTGAGACAGATGATACCTGGTCACAAAAGAGGACAAGTGTGAAAACAAGTAGCAAGAAAGCAAAACGTGTGTGTCAGTCTAACACAGCAGTGTCGATGCTGCAGCTTACCAGTGCAGATATCCAGTCAGCCCAGCTGTGGACGGAGAGATTGAAAACTTTGTGAAACGGGTGAAAATGGGTCAGCAAACACACAAACACTAGTAAAACCGCACAGGTCACGATTCAAATGTGATTGTTGAACCATCCGTTTACTGCTGGGTTACTATAAAATGGATATCCAGGAGTGAAGTTAATGCGGAAAACCTGTTAACACGGTGTCTAACCGGTAAATAACGCAACTATAACGGAGCGGAAGTCGTTTACACGAGAGTTTGACGCCGTCGACTACTGGAGAGCTAGCGCCTGCGTAAGCTAACGGTTAGCCTTGTGATGGCGAACCGAGATAATTCCCCTGATTTCCCGCTGTAACGGCACCAGTTTACCAGCGTTAGCCCCCCCTCGGCCCCCCGTTAGCTTGGGGTTTTTATCGGCTTGCTAGCGGGGCTAAAGCTCCGAACTTACCGAGAAGGACCGTGACCGCCAGGCTCCAGAGCGACGGCGAAGTTAGCAGCCCGAGCTTGTGTCCGATTATCGACAGCCCGTCTGGATGAGAGGAAGCCTTGATTTCCCTGCCTGGTCGCCGAATGGTACTTTTGCTGTGGGGTGAGATGTGATGAAGTGTCTGGGTCTGACCGGGACTCTTACCGGTCTGTTTCCTGGTTTTGGCCACCATGACTATGAGGGGAGCGGAGCTGAGGGGGTGTGAGAGCAAACAGCTCCACTGTCGCTCCTATCTGCCCCTCCAATCTGGTTTACTACCTGAGTGATGCTGTGACCGACTCCTCGTTACAAGTGTTATTACACCGGCGCCCCCTGTTGGTGGTTTGGTCGCACTACAGTGGGCTTTTAGGCGTAGCCATGGCAACGTCAAGCGCAGGCTCCTGGATAAATGCTGTGCATCTTGTTACGGGTTGTGTTTAGAAACCAAGCGCTGAAAGCTACAGACAAAATGAAAGGAAAATAACACATCAGAGAGCAGAGGTATGAAATAAAAGGCATTTCAGACACAGAGAAAGTATGTAGATGAAACGTAGATAAAAGAAAAATGGGTAAATAAAAAAAGGGATATATGAGAAATTGATTAATGAAACAGGGAAATAGGAAATCGGGTTAATGGAAAAAGGAAATTGAACAATGGTTAAAATAAAAAAAAATAGATTAATGAAAAATGGGTAAATAGATAAAGAGATTAATGACAAATAGGTAAAATGAAAAATAGATCAAAGAAAATGGGGAATAGAGAAATTGATCATCTGAAAAATAAATAAATGAAAAAATGGGTTAATGAAAAAGGGAAATTGAAAAGTGGTTAAATGAAAAATAGATTAATGAAAAATGGGTAAATGAAAAAAGGGATATATGAGAAATTGATTAATGAAACAGGGAAATAGGAAATCGGGTTAATGGAAAAAGGAAATTGAACAATGGTTAAAATAAAAAAAATAGATTAATGAAAAATGGGTAAATAGATAAAGAGATTAATGACAAATAGGTAAAATGAAAAATAGATCAAAGAAAATGGGGAATAGAGAAATTGATCATCTGAAAAATAAATAAATGAAAAAATGGGTTAATGAAAAAGGGAAATTGAAAAGTGGTTAAATGAAAAATATATTAATGAAAAATGGGTAAATGAAAAAAGGGATATATGAGAAATTGATTAATGAAACAGGGAAATAGGAAATCGGGTTAATGGAAAAAGGAAATTGAACAATGGTTAAAATAAAAAAAATAGATTAATGAAAAATGGGTAAATAGATAAAGAGATTAATGACAAATAGGTAAAATGAAAAATAGATCAAAGAAAATGGGGAATAGAGAAATTGATCATCTGAAAAATAAATAATGAAAAAATGGGTTAATGAAAAAGGGAAATTGAAAAGTGGTTAAATGAAAAATATATTAATGAAAAATGGGTAAATGAAAAAGAGAAATTGAGAAATCAATAATGTGAAAAACAAATAAATAAAAAAATGGGTTAATGAAAAAGTTAAATTAACATTTTTTTTATTCATTTCCCCCATTTATTTATTTATTTAATTTTGGCTCTCCATAGTATGGACATACTATGGCGCAAATGGCTCTCCATACTCCATATGTAACCTACCTAAACTGATAAAATATAATGTAAAAAATAGCAACACAGGATGCTTCAAAAACAACTGCTTATGTTTTGTCTTTACTGATATGATTTCAAATGTAACTTATTCAAAATAAGTAAGTAAAAGTAAAAGTAAAAGTTCAGGTTTTGCAAAACAACTTAAAGGACAAATAAAAAAAAATTGTAATTACATTAATACATTTAATTACTTTCCACTCTCATGCAGAACCAATACATATATCTTCCATATTGTGAAGTGCTTCTACTTCTGCGTTGTCCATACAGGCAGCCTATAGTACAGTAAAATGTTTATAATTTTATTGGTTATGTTTCCCCACAATGAGCCCCTGACTGCAAGAATTTAAATTACTTTCACCCCTGGTTCAGTCCACTTATTTTTGAGATGTGACGCACATTAATCTTCTATCTGTTAATAAGGTGGTTTGTAAACAACTTCCCAGATAACAGTATGGATTCAAACTAATGTACCAACATTATATTCTTTATATTATTCCAATTTCTTTCAAAATAAAAAAATATAAAAACTATCTCCCCAGATATTCATTATCCCTTTTTTTATGAAGTTTTATGACGAGTAAATGTCTCTCTTCGTGAGAGCATTTATGAAATAAGAATATAAGACGTTTACATTTGTAAAAAAAGGGGAAAAAAAGGAAATTAAAACACGAGGCAGTAGCAAATCTAACCAGTAGGTGTCACTGCAGAACAACAATCTGTTCTTTTGCAATAGTTATGATTTTATGTTAGTTAAGTTGACATGATTCCTTTCTTTTTATACAAATATAAAATAATGCTATTGTTTCTTGAGACTGCTGAGATTTTTAGAAACTGTTGCATTTTCTTCAGAGAATTAGATCAGAAAATATGAGTTCATCTGATCTTTTTAAAATATCTTGGGGAGCAGTACGTTGAGGCATCATGACGTCAAAACACCACAAGTCCCGGTAATGTGACTAAAAAGGTTTTAAAATAGATTTTTTTAGTAAGGGGCATAGGAGCAGATTCTGTGCCGAGATTGGATATTGGATGTCCTTTAGAAGGAAATCCAATATCATTTGTCAAAAAATGATTTGATCATTTGTTAAAAACCTATTTTAAAAAATGAAACTTATTTTGATGTCAAACTAAAGACAGAATAGGCCATTTACATTGGTAGCCTATCTAAGTTTTGTCAACAAACTCCTTTATTATCAAATGCCAACATTTTCTTTCTTGCATAGTTAATCCTACATGTTGATGTACTTGTTTCTCAATCAAAGAACCATTTAATGCAAACTAATTTGAGCAAGTGTTTTACTTTTCAAATATTTGGCACTGATAGATTTTTAATCTGCATAAATAGCAAGAAATCAAAGAAGAAAGATGAAAACTAAAAACTAAATTCAAATTAAGATTCAAAAAAGTTTCATTGTTGATTTTTCTGGACTTATTTCTTTTGAGATGCATACCAGGGATTGTTTTGGACTGATTTCCAATGTTGTTTATTTATTAATTTTTGAGACGTCTTCATGGCAGTTTTAAGTTATTTCAGGTTCCTCTTTAAGAACTAAAACAATATTTAGTGATTTTTTTTCCCCACTAGCCTTTATGCTATTAGAAAGACATTCTCTCATTCCACACATTGAGTGAGCTGTCAAAGTCAAAATGGTGTTTCTCTACTTTAAAAAAGTTGTTAGCATCTTATATTAATGAATGCACCTTCTTACTTTGGCATTGAGATTTCCAAATTTCAACATTTCAAATTTGGAAGATTATATTTGATAGGAATAAACACTTCTATATTCCTATCAAATATAGAAGTATCTATATTTGATAGGAGCAAATATAGATACTTCTTACATCCTTCCTGTTACCTGCTGAAAGTCTTGCTCTCTCTCATTCTGTTGCAGCCTAAATGAGCAACAAGTTGGAAAAATATTTCCTTTTAGATGAATGAGTAAATAAATACAAGCTTTATTTCAATCTCGTACGCATGTAACATGTGTTAGTGAATGCAGAGCAAGAAACAGAAAAAAAAGTAAAAAAATTAAAATGCCAGATAATCTCCATCATTCAGATTATGCTGAATAAAATAAAATGTTATCATTTCGTAAGCAACCGGAGTAAGAGAAAACAAATACTTATTCATCCATCCATTTTCTTTACACCCTTGTCCAGTGTTGTATAAAGTGTTGAAATCTCAGAGTCAAGTAAAAGTAGAGGTTCCTCTCCAAAATATGACTTTGGTAAAAGTCCAAGTCACTGACTGAAATGTTACTTGAGTTGAAGTCTTAAAGTATCTGAATTTTCTTGTACTTAAGTACGGAAATTACTGCAATAATGTATGTACTCAAGTAATGTAATGAAAAGTTTAAGTAAAAAGTAAAACAAGGCAAATGCAGTTTGAATGACATTTTTTACATTTTGGTAAACTTGTCAAATACAGTTAAAGTAATGTACACAACCAAGTGCAGACAAAATTAAACCTGCTAATAGATAAACCTGCAAGCATCATCTGGTTAAGAAAATTAGGTGCTTTACCTACAAGGTTAACTTAACCTGCTTTACAACTGAATCAGCTTCTTAGTTTCCCCTCCAGGGCAGAAAATACAAAGTTTTTGTAAGCCTTAAGTTTTCCCTTCAAGTAAGGTCAGTGTGGAAAATGAGAAAAATAGTCAGTACAGAAAATGTGGCCAACATGAAGAAAAAAAAGCCGTTATGATTACTCTACTTCACAAACTATTGGTGCAACAACTGGTCATTATGTAGCATTAGGGACATATGGCGAGACTTGCTTTGTGTTTAATGGGAGAAGCAAAACAGGTGTTTCCTATTGGTGGTGATGAACAAGCCCAGGTAAGGAGGCTATGACTTTGTAGCAGTCAATCAGTAGGTGGGTCAAAACACCAGCGTTTCTCTTTTTTGCTTTTTTGTAACGAGTAACTAAACCACACATTGAAAATGAACGGGGTAAAAGTATGAAATTAAGTTCGGAAATATAGTGAAGTAAAAGTGAAAGTTATCAAAAATTTTCATACTTGAGGAAAGTATGAAGTACTCCAAAATATACTCAAGTAAAGTAGTGAAGTATTTTTACTTCGTTACTATACAACACTGCCCTTGTCCCTTAATGGGGTCGTGAGGTGTTGGTGCCTCTCCAGCTAACGTTCCAGGCGAGAGGCAGGGTCACCCTGGACAGGTCGCCAGTCTGTCGCAGGGCAACACAGAGACACACAACCATGCACACACACACCTAGGGACAATTTAGACAGACCAATTAACCTGACAGTCATGTTTTTGGACTGTGGGAGGAAACCGGAGTACCCGGAGAAAACCCACCATGCACAGGGAGAACATGCAAACTCCATGCAGAAAGACTGGGGCTGGGAATCAAACCCAGAACCGTCTTGCTGCAAGCCAAAAGCTCTACCAACTGCGCCACTGTGCAGCCCCCAATACTTATTTAGCTAATATCTAATTGATAATAAAAAAATTTAACTTTAGGTTTTCACTCTCTAACTGTGTCCACTCCACAGACTGTTGTTTTAGCACAACCTGTTAGCATTTGTATGTGGTGGGTTCACGGATGGGCTAAAAAAAACCCACAATATTTGGGTTTCTGACAGTCAAGTCAAGGCCAATGAAAAAGAAAATCATCAGCTTCAGTCAGCGTCTCTAGTCTCAAGACATTCTCACACTTTTTAGCAGAAAACTTAAAAGTATAAATCTTTTTGATAAAGTGGGAAAACATACATGCAAACAAATGTTCTTCTTCTTCCCTGACTAATTTGATGCGTCTCACCGTTCTGCTTTCCCTGAGACTGTACTGTGTCTCAGTCTGTTTTAGTATCATTGCTGTGGTCAAACAGGCGCTCCCTCAGCCCACACACATCTGACTCTTTGCTTATTGTTACACCCTCTGCAGTTGTTGTTGGAGCACCAGGCGCTG
The DNA here is from genome assembly GCA_033032245.1 of Poecilia picta. Taxonomy (NCBI): domain Eukaryota; kingdom Metazoa; phylum Chordata; class Actinopteri; order Cyprinodontiformes; family Poeciliidae; genus Poecilia; species Poecilia picta. The sequence goes on along the minus strand of CM065368.1, from coordinate 6,020,388 downwards.
TGCCTTTCGCCGCTCCCTCTATCCAAAGCCAACCCTACAAAACCACCAACACATGTGGACATCGCATGGGATAAAAATCCTTCCCTGCATGCCACATCTCTCATCATCCAGCCCTAATTCCATCCCACCAGGAGGCTGATTCATCTCCGCTTTTTGCTACCACAACACTATTTTCTCAAACTCCCCACAGAATCAAAACAGCCAGCTCAAACTGAAACACAATAACTGTGGCTGAGTGGTCGTCGTGGCTGTCAGAGACAGGAGGTGTCGCTGGACGGGACTCTGGTGAGGGATGAGCTATTGCTAGTCGGTCGCTCAGATTGTGATTACACTGAGGAGATTTGTTTTAACAGAAAACACAGAATGGCAGGGCGGGTACTGTCACCAGTTTCCAGTTCTGTCAGTAGTGTGAACGACGCTATCCAAGTCATTCTGTTACCGGATGATTTAAGTCCAGATTTTATTTAGATCACTACAAAATGTGATATTTTTTAATCATTCAGTATTGGGCCTTGTGCTTTGGATCAATGTCCTGCTGCAGAAACAAACTGTAATTGGGTTTATGGTTTTGCAATGCACACAGCAAAAATCACAACCACTTCAGTTATGAAAAAAACGTCAAGGTCTTGTTGGACAGGCAGGATGATGTTATATTTCTGAAATAGTTTTAGGTAACATTACACAAACATTCCCAAAGTTCAACTTGTGTCAGTCAAATCAGTCCACATAATATTAAAAAAGTAGTTTAGTTAAAATGATTAATTGTTTAGCAAGGTGAAAATGACTTTGTCCAAGCAGGCCAGGTTGGTTCGGATTTCTACTTTTGCAGCATCAGAAAACTCCTGATCTTTTTCCTACATTAATGTTTGTTTTATAATCTAAGACATTTCAAACACTTACATTTTGACAAAAGTAAAAAAGCATAAGAAAGCTGCTAAAAGACTTTTTAAGACACACAGCTATCAATCTATCAGTCAAGAATATTTCTATGGCAGCAGTTGTGAAAACCAATGACAGATATTACATATTGTCAAGTGCCCTCATTAAAATGATCAATGCACATGAAATATGTTGGTCTAACAGGAGTTTTGGTTGGTCAAACCAGAGTTTTTGTCTTAAAATTGTCTGGCATCAGACACCTACTTCCACATAAATCAGAACATCATTAAAAGGAGTTTGTTTCAGACCAGAAGACAGTCTGAACAATGGGGAGTAAGTCATAAAAGGTCATGAACAAAGTGCTGCATTCAGTCATATAAGATGAAAGTTTAGTGGAAGAAAAACTTGCACAACGCAACAGAAATTATTGCCGAGTCAAAGGACTGAAGTAAAGCCCATTCAGCTGCGGGGAGTAAGTTGCAGAAGGTCAATGTACAGAGTACTGCATACAATCATATTAATGAAAAGTTTGGTGGAAGGAAAAAGTGTGGTAGAAAAAGATGCACAAGGCAACAGCCAAATTCAGAGCATTCAAGAACTGAACCAAAGTCCAATCAAAAGTTTGGAGAAGATTCACCAGCTGTGGACTATGGCCAGGATCAGTGCTGCAGACATTAGGTCATTTTCTAATTTATTGAAAAGCCAATGTCTACGGCTACCTTTCTAAATCTCAGCTGAGTAGTAAAGCTGATGCAATGCCGTATGTGTGTGTGTTTCTGAGGCAGAGACAGGATGTGTGAATTAATTCACATGCCAGCTGGCCACTCCTGCCGCTGTGACATGTTCATTACGAAGCAGGAACATATGTTGCCAATGCTGGCTCGTTGTCTGAGTGTCAGTTATCCCAACATTGCGGCCCATCAGTATTCTCTGGAAAGCAATTCATTTAGAGATCTCCAGGGGCCAGGGGGCCAGTGAGGCCCTCAGCTCCACATCACTGAGTCCACAGGACTGAACGGCCGTCTCTTCAGAGTCCTTTGTGCTGGTTTAATATAATCATGCGAATTTTAACCTGTTAGATGACATTAAATATGTTACTAGAAAAGATTCATATTCTCTTTAACTTTGTAATATCTTCAGTCGACTTCTAAGCTTATATTTTGCATTTTATTCATTTTAAACAGCAGACAGATGGTATTTTTTACATTTTTCTTTATATTTACATCTCTGAGGAGTTTTTTGCTTTATTATTATAAAACTACATGGCTATTTATGCAAAAAGTGTGATGCAAAGAAAGAAATCTGAATATTTTTATCCCTGTAAGAGTTAAAATGTGATTTTCTTATAGGTTTTTTTTTAGCCCTTTATAAATAAAGGGCTAAAAACTTTAAAATAAAAGGTTATTCTTTAGACTTTTTGACTTCAAGATGGCACTTTTTATTGCACTTTTCTAACATGCTTTGAGAATAGTTTCACCTATAGCCTATCATCATAGTCACAACTCATGGTGATGGGTCCTGTAATCCTAATTATCCGAACCAACATCGAGAGTTTGTTGCTCAAAGCCTAAAAGGTTTCTATTAAAGTCCCAGAAGTAAACTTCATATGTTTACATTTGTGATGGTAGGCTGCAAATGATTTTGCATCCTAAACAGATAATGAAAATGTTTATTGTAGAAGATTTGTGAGCAAGAGTTGGTAAATATTTAATAATTTATCATACTTGAAAGGCATTTTCTCTTGTCTTTACCATTTTGAAAAATTTTTTTACTCATGACAATACAGAGTAAAAAAGGCATTGACTTAATCATAAAACTCAACAATTAAATGGCTAAAATAATGCAACAGTTTAAACTTAAATACAATATTTGTGACTCAACATGTTCATCTTGGAATATCTTTACGAATAGTGCTGCAGGAACAGAACACAGCTTTTTAAAAAAGATTTTTCCTAAAGCGGCCATCGAAATGAACCTCAGTCTTAGGTCATATTTATATCCTGGGAAAACTCAGCATTTAATAAATTACAAGTTCCTTTGACATTCTGATAAAAAAAAAACACCTTTGTGGTGTTCCAGACACAGAAAAGAATGAACCTCTAGATTTTAGATTGTTACACACTTTTGGTATGATTATGCTCCTATGTGTTGGAGGCTGTTTGATTGTAAATGTGAAGATAAAAGCAATATAACAAATCGCCACTGGTGGCGCTGTTGCTGTGCACAAAAGCTGGACCTGTAACGAAGAAGACGAAGTTCCCCGTTCCTGAATAAACGTTGCCATGTGCTACCTCCAATTATCTGCTTGAATATTATTTTATTTGACCTAGTGTATTATACACAACAACCTTTATTTTACAAGTATTTGCATATATAGGTGAAATAAATTAATTAAAAGCAAGAATTAGCTGCTCAGGTGCAGATCATGATGATCACAGAATAACATATGTATGTGCAGAAACATCTAAAAAATGGGCAAAATAGATTATTTTGCATTTATAGTTAATAGTTTATAGATTATAAAATTTTAAGTAAATAATAAAATAAATTTTTTTATCTTTACTGCATGACTGACATTGCTGTTTCTCTCCTGGTTGGATGTTTTGTCTTGAACTCCTACAGGTGCTCCAGGACCTTTCCTTCACCCTTTGGTCGTTGTCATGGAAACACTGTGTTTTACTTGGACACAGTGATGGCCTTGGACCGATCTTAATCCCAGTAACACAGCTGCCTGGATTACCGGCGCACCTCGACCTGGTGCGTTTGAATCCCCCTCTTCCTGGGACAAAGCTGACAGCCAGACTCACCTGCCGCTCAGCGATGGAGAGATAAACGGAGGACGAGGAACCAACATCAGACTGGGATTATTCTGTTTTTAACAAGTGATGATTAAAACCCGCAGGAAAGAGATTTATTCCCCTGGCTGCATATCAAGTTAATTGAGAATTATTTTCATTTTGTCTTTTGTGTAAATTAATCAGCTGTAAAATGTTTACTATAAACATAAAACGAAAAGCCATGTGACCTCTTCTCTGGAAGCTTTAAAGCTGCACATAATCCTGCAACTGAAAATCCACATTGATTTCACTTTTAATTGTTCTTGAATTTTCACATCAGAACTATATTCAGCTTTTTATGTTTTTGAATAAATAGTTAGAAATATTGAGAATTTTGTTCTGAAGTGTATTTCTGTCCTTTTGACATTTTTTATTCCACATCACACACTTGCAGCATTGTTTCCTGAAATGTTTTTCCAGATTTTCTAGGACAGTTGTGTCCTTAAATGGCCACCAAATGATCAATCAAATCTGGCAAAAGTTGCAGTTAGCTGAACATCCTGATGGCATCTTCAAGTCTGAAACAACATTTTGCTCTAAAAACCTGAAATAATCTGGACGCTTAAGTTAAAAACAAAGGCAATCAAAGCTGTGACTGAAAGCAGAGTTACCTAAGTAATCTTAAAGTCTAAAGAGAAGATGGAGGGCAAGCGAGAGGCCAAGCGGTGAGTTGAGAGAGAGGACATGATTGGCTTTAGTCGGTGCAGAAAGATTGTTTCCTTTGGTGCTGTGCTGCGATTTCCTGTCCTGTGATCATCTATTCCATATGATTAGGCGATGTGCAGGGCGTGCAGTCACATGCGGGCTGTGCAGACAAATGAAGCAGAGCAATGACAATGTTGGCAGACCGACACAGAGCGGATTAGCTGCTGCAACGAGGAAAACACATGAGTGCTGTGCTCTAGCTGCTGAGGCTGCTCGTAGGACTATTGGTAACAAGAGTTCATGCATTTTGCTTCTCAGCTTTAGGTAACAAAACAACTAGTTTATTTCTTTTTCATCCATCTCATTTGAAAATGTAGGGGTTTAAAATGACGCATTCTCACTTGCAAGGTTTGAAACTTGTACAAATACTGTATACAGATGTGAGTGAACCTCAGCTACTCTGAATTGGGCTTGTGTAATATAATTAGCCTAAATCTGTGGCCTTCTATTCAGAGTCGACACAATGCTGCAGAGGTCCAGCTCTCCCTCTGCAGCACCGCTAACACACTCTTTCTCTCACACACACGCATACACACAAATATACGGACCCTCAAGCTGTTTCAATAGCAGAAAAAAGAGTCACACAGCTGGGACTCTGTAGATGATGGACTAGTTAATAATGTTTGATCTGTAGTCAGACAGAAACACAAAGAAAAAAACAAATTAATCTACATGGTTTATAATTTTCTGAATCCAAAGTTTAGTTCTAATTGTGTCACACAACTCACAACATATCAGAGTCCCACATAAAGTCTATTTAAACATGCAAAATGAATTTTCCTCATACTTTCCAACCCCAATTATCATCATAACACCCATAACATAGGCTGCTGATTAATAATGAAAGATTCCTTCTGGGGAGAAAATGTATAGAATTACCTTTTCACCCATTAAGATTCTTTGTTAAATGTAAGAATACTAAATGTTTATTACAAAAAGAAGAAAAACCAAAGGCACGAATAATGTATTAATGACAAAATGAGAGAAAATGTAGAGACGCAGTTTATACATAACATGTTTAATATTTGTAGTTGTATAAACATACAGGAGCTTCAAGAAAAATATCACCTGCATAGACCTATTGGCACCTGTAGAATTAGAATTAGAATAACATAATCTGAACACTGTAGAAAATGTAAAATAATTATTGGTTTGTAGATACTCTGCAAAACAGGAAAAAGAAGAGAACATAACCTGTGAAGTGCGTTAAATGCTACACTGAGTTTTAGATCATTTCAGTAAAATCTGGTGGACTCTTACTGTGAGAATGATGCAGTATATCTAGTCAAATAACACAGAAATGTTTCGCCAGACAAAATCTCAACCTCAATTCAAGACAGATTTCTGATTTCCCATTCCTGGTTATCAAGTGTTTTTTCTTTCATTATACAGTGATTTTAAAAAAAAGTATTAAACTTCTTATCTTTGTAAGAGGTGTTTGATTGGAGAAGTGGTCTGGAAACCCAATTGCTTTAATTAAGTCTAAGATTCAGTGGTCATTTGGAAAAACGGTGGAAGATGTCCTGGAATAATTCGTGTGAATATACGGGTCCGTGTAACCGGGCCAAGCTTCCCCTGTCGCTTGTCAACGCTTTGACGGTTTAATCTTTTCCGCCTTGTGTGAGAATTAAAAGGTTACAAGTGTTCTTCATGGCTTATTGCACACAGCATAAGGGGTTTGTTCACCAGTGGCAACTTGGTCAATTCTCAAAGGGGATGAGGTGAAGGCTGACGGGAAGAAAGGTGGACAGAGGGGATACAGATGTGCAGGGGACGTTGGTGTCAGAAGTATTTTTTCAAAATTTTCTGTCATGTAAAGGAAAATCAGAGCGGCTGCTGTGTTTGTTTCTTGTGTTTTTGAGATTTGCGTTTGACGTTTCTGTGTAGAAAAGTCAAATGAAACAGTGTTGAAGATATAGAAACAACTGTACCTAAATATTACCTTGAAAAAGTGTTTTAACAACTTAAGCTTTTTTCTGTTTTAATCAAAGTGAAATCAGAAACATGAATTTTATTAGCACTATATGTGACAGAACAACATAAAAGGACAATGATTGTGAGGTGAAAGGAAATAAACATGTTATTTTATCCCATTTTTTAAAAGAATCATAAAAATCTGAAAAGTGTGGTGTGTTTGTGTTCTGCCTTCCTATATCAGTACTTTGTAGAAATATTTTTCAGTGCTCTAAGTCTTCCGGAGAAATCCCTACCATATTTGCAGATAGAGTCTGACATTTCTGTCAGACTGCATTAAGAGAATCCATACGTATTGCCACATATTCTCTGTATTTGTACCTAAACTATTCCAGTTGTGGCCATTTTGGGAGGTGAATATCTGCTCCAATTTCAAGTGTTTTGCAGCTTTTCCTTCCTCCTTGCTCCAATCCATTCTGATCAGCTTCCTGTTAATCCCAGCATGATACTGCCATCACCTTGTTTTATTCTGGGGTTGTTGTGGTCACATTTTAATGCAGTGCTAGTTTTGCACCTACGTTTTTCCAGTTTAAAAAAAGGAGTGGCCTTTTCTTTAATGATGCTCACTAATGCTCTCCAACAAACCTCTGAAACCTTAAAAAAGATTTTTTAAAATTCATTATGACACTAAAGTCCACATATTTGACTTTGTTTACTGAGTAAGTGATGCCTGATCCAGTTTTGAGAACATGATTATTTTTCTTCTACATTAGTTACATGCCTTTTCTGGCTTATCACATAATATTTTACTTAAATGCTGGGGATCTGCTTCAATCACCTGCAGAGCCCAGGTGATTGGCTGGGCTCTGCAGGGTTTCTAAGTAATGGTGCCGTGTGACTCAACAATCAGGAGGATTTTGAAACGACTCATTTTCCAGACACCAAAAAGCATTATCTAACTGCTGGAAACATATAAGCATGTTTTTTAGGCACCTACACTGATTTTAGAAGCTGTAGAGATGCAAATGAATAAAAAAAGTACATTTTAATAGAAAATTTGAGTTATAGCCCAGAGCTGAAAGCGGAGACTCCTGCAACACTCAGCTGCCTGTTTACAGTATTCCTATGCAGCACGTGAGGTCCGGTGAATGATGTTTATGTTTCCTCCAGCCTCCCATCGCTATGAGCTCCAGGTACAGAGGTGAGCTCTAATAGGCTCTTTCAGCACCTTGGCGGGCCGGCGTGCTGCAGTGATCTTTCAGCAGCTGGAAGCCCCACTCACACCTCTCTGCTCACTGCAGTCCTTCAATTAGCAGTTTATTATTGCAGGGGCCCGCAGCTTCACGAACCTCCACCCCCCGTCTCCACCCCCTGGTGCTGAAAGCTGCATGCCAATACAATAACTGACAGTGTATGAGTTGTGTGTGTGTTTGTGAGTGTGAGAGAGATGGAGTGCCAGAGTGCAGAGTGACACATTTCAACAATAGTCTTTGGAGTTACAGAAAAGACTCGGGATAATTTGACCAAAAATGATATTTGCATTTGCTTGAGGGTTTTGATGCGTGTGTGTGTGTTTCAGTACTTGTGGCCTAAATCACTTGAATATTCTTTTTCTTAGCGTGTCAGTGGATAAAATGTATTTTATGTATTTATTCCCTTCTTTTCTTATGCATATGTTGATAGAAAGCAACAGTCAGATTTAATGAAAGATTTAATGAATACACCAAAAGAAAAAAAATCACTAATTTACAGTAAAATTCTGGCAACCACAAAATTTTACCGTATAATGCATAAATATGTATGTATTTATCATATGCAGTAAAATCCTCCAGTCTTCAGATTTTGTGTATTTATACCAAATTTTACTGTATTTATAAAGTAAAATTCTGGCAACTACAGCTGCTGATATTTTATCTTAAATAAATAACTTTTTTTGCACCATAAAAAGTGAAATGATAAATTTTAAATAGTATCAAGCATTAAACCTAATGTGGAGGCTTAACAAAGGGTAATAAATATGGAACAAAAATTGAGAAATAATCAGTTAGTAGGCTTAGAGACTACAGCTGTTAGAATAATACAAAGACAAAACATTTAAGCAATGAGCTTAGAGAAGCATAAACGTCAACTCATCAATTTGAGGGTATTATACCATTTTTCAACCAATCAGAAGTTGTTCATTCTACAGTGAAAACAATTATTCACATCTGGAGCCTAAATCTTGGTCGTTAGCTTGTTTTGTCCAGATGTTTTACTTCCCAAACACGGGATCGTTCAAATAAACATTATTTATTAACCATATTGGAAAAGAGGAATCTCTGTACAGTGACCCTCTCAAACAAGGGCCCTACAACTTCAGTGTCAGTCTAAGAAATTAACCTTGTTTTTAGCTGCAAAATGCTACATGTTGATATTTGTGGAAAATTATTTGAAAAATAAAAGCATAATTTTCAATCTAATGATGAGAAAAAACAGATTCAAAAGGTGTTGCTGTCCTCTTACTCTAATTGTGGAAATTCAGCGCATTTGTTCTATAAAAACCTGCCAAAAATGTTCTTATATTTGTATTTAAGAACATTAATTTGTCTTTCATCACTTTCAGCCTAGGTTATAAAAAGCCATTTTGAAAGACTCAAAGAGCCACAAGGGGCTTGGAGCGCAGTTGCAACCAAAACAAACAAAGAAAATTCAACGATTTACAAAAGCAAAGTAAGATAGAACAAGATTCAGACCAAATATCAACTATAAATTAACTGAAATGCCATGACATTAAAAAAAGACACAGACAGAGAAACAATTTAAGCAGATCTTATTGTATTGAAGATATGCAAAGAGGGACAGCAGGAGGCTGTTGTACAACTTTGGGGCTGCTGCAGCAGAAACAGAATCAGTTGAACAGCAGCTTTTGAGCAGAAGCATTTCTGACACCTTTGAATTAAAGAAAGTGAGTGTTTACATACTTTTCTGTGATGTTTTATGTAAGTTCTTAATTTTCATGTGGGGATTTTGAAATTACTTTCTTACTTTTACATGTTTTGAGCTGCAGATGAAGTTTTCTTTACTCCCGAATCTGTTTCTAAGCGTGTCGCTGGTTTAATGCAGCAAATTGTGAGGTTGTCTCTCTTTCTTTTTTTTGTGCATGATCAGAAACTCTGCAAGCACACAGACAGATCTGCTGCTCGCTTAGTCTCCTTTCCTGCCAATACCCCGCTGGTTAGATATTGTTAGCATTCCATTTGCCATTTACATTTTCTCTGCTTGACATAATTGAGGAATGGATGCTCTTATGAAAATTAAACTCGCAGTCCTCCTGGGTTACTGTAACCCTGTTAAAATGTAATGAGATTCTTTATGCGTCGTCTTGTGATTTTTTTATTAAATAGAATATCAGTATGACTAATTCCCCCAGCCCAAATGTGGACTGGGACACCACATTATTGATAGGCCAGTGCATAAGTGGTCTCTCTTGGCCTGCCTCTAATGGCCTAATAATGCATTATACCAGTATCAGTGGGCCTGCGGCTTGCAGTGCTTATTGTCGTTATTGAAAACACCTGGGCGGACCATTCATCAAGGTTAAATCACCAGGGCCCATCCGTTCATTAGGCTGTCAGTAAACATCTTTATTTAGTTTTGGCTGCCGATACTGACAGAATGGAGGCACGGGGAGGCCTGACGAGCAGCTGTGGCCCCCGAGAGTCCAGGAAGACATCAGGACATGAAGCCGGTGGGTGTGGCGTGGGTGTGGCGTGGCGTGGCGCGGCGCGGCTCTCCAGCCATCGAATGCTCCTCTGTCAACTGGGCGACTGATGGAGCACAACTGATCAGTGTGGCCTTTCCTGGAATAGTGGCAGCTTTCTTTTCTTTTTTTCCTGTTTCATAGCGGTGCATATTTATCTTCTCTGATGATTGTTTTGAGTGAAGGCAGAAGCAGAAGCTGAAAAACTGTCGGGAAATCTCAGTTTGGAGGCTTTTTGTCCCTGTGACGGATGGATCAGGAAGCTAATGGAGAAGGATGGATCCACTGGATTAACCTCATTGACTCCCAGTTTTAGCTGAAGAGCAACTTGACAAATCAATTAACATATTAACATCTATTAACATATTAAAATGGATATTAAACAGCTTTCATTCATAACACACACATGACAATGTGGCCCAAATGATCATTAATGTTTTGGAAAGGATTTTGTTTTGGCTGATTCAATTAAGATTAGTTTAATCAAACCATTTTGTGTTTATTATTTGAAACAAATCAACTTTTTAAAATGAATTATTTTTCAAAGTTATATTAGAAAGTTTGTAATTACATTCAGTTGAATGAAACTGCAATCTTTATGCTCTGGATGAAACATACATCTCTCTTTAAAACCTTACTGTAACAAAGCAAAAAAGGACAATGAAGCATCATTAGGTTTCAATTAAACACTGGTTCCAACTCCTCACAATTAGTTTCCTTACGGTCACTGGGCTCTCGTTGCAAAATTGGACAGTTTAATGAATAAATTAGGATAGCTTAGGGAAATTAGTGACATCTGCGGCTGTACACTGTGAACACAAATGAGACCTAAAAAGGTTAAACATGACAAAACCATAAATTCAGAGAAAAATAACAACCAAATTTAACCAGCAGGGCAAAGTCTGAGGCCTTAATCTGAATAAATAATTACATATTTTCAGATATATCTGTATAAATAAAACAAAGCCTATGCTAACCTTCATTGGGTTGGATTTTAATCAGGAAAATGGGCCAAAAATCAAACGCTGCCATCATTGGCTTTTAGCCGCTCCAGAACAAATGATGCGGGGACGACTCCTGAAGATTACAAAAGCATGGCGGTAAAGAATTTGCTGACTTGTGGCTCAGCGAAACAAACGATGTGTTGCTTTATCAGTTTATCACTGGCTGTCTGGAAAATGGGTGTATTTACCAGAATCATCAGCGGAGATCTTAACTGATGTCATTTCTTCTCCTTTTCTTTATATAATCAGTCTTTTTCTGTGGAAACGACGCCGAGCTTTGCTGTCCCATATGATTTGTGTCTCATGTGGCTATACTGTCCACTGTTTGCTGGACAAATCACCGCTTTACAGTAAACATCTGTGTCAAAGAAATATGAATATATCAGAGCTGGACAACTAATAATTGAACATTTATTTTAACACAGATTTATATCTTGGATGCGGTTTCGTCGCAGCTGCGATCCTAATAAATCTGAGCTTCTGCAGCTTTTTAACTCTTCAGCATGCCGGAGCATTGCTGTGGGATAAAGTGCAACAAGAAAACAAGAATAGATCACCATCAGTCAGCTTTTGGTCCAGATCAAATTTAAGATTTTCATATATTTTTTTAATATTTTTGTTTTTCACCAGAGATAAATAACAAAATATTGCCTTGAAATGGTCAAAATTATAACATGACATGGTCTGTGAAGCTGCAGAAATCCCATCAAACACTTAAGCTCTAATATGATATAAATATTTAATTGATTATAAGCAGAAAGAGACAGTTTTCAGGTCATCAGAGCAACTTTAGTTGTTTGAGGGGCTTCCAAACATTTAGCTCAAAATGAAAACATTCAGATTTAGAGTTAGAAATTATATGACCTTTAGATTTACATTTAAAGTTAGCATATAGATTTAATATCTAGAATTTATACAAATATTTTATATTTATATTTAAGATAGCTTTATTATTTAGATTTGTGAAAATTTTGTGAAGTGTAAAGTTGCTAACATATGACAGATTTCAAATATATGTTTTTTTATGTGATAAAAAAATGCGCTAAATGTGAGACAAAATCTTTTAGATTTGACTCTTGGTGGCACATTCACACCTGACAAGCCACACTGTGTTTTTACAGGACCGAAACATTTCATTTTGCTTCTATTTATCAAGTTTTGAAGATTTTAAACCTCTAAGGTCGGCGATTTAAGTTTCAATGTTGCAATCTGAAAGAAGCGTTCGTGTGAAATCTGCCGTGCGTCCTGGACTCGGAGGATTTATGATGTGCACAATGAACAGAGGGCAGCAGAGCCCTGCCTCTGTGGAGGCACACAGCTCCAGCTCACTCTGAGCTCCGAGGCGACGCCACATGTGAGACGGGCAGCTGCCAGTGTTGATACATTGATGCGGCTCAGGACACACAGTTGAATTCAGGAGAACCAAACAGCGACGGAGCGCATGTCTCTCAGAGGCTGATGGGGAGGGAAGGAGGAAGGACGGATAGCTGGGTGGCTGGAGTGTTAAAGAGCTGCGCATGTCTGTCACTGAGCTGGCTGCGGGCCCCGGGGCCTCAGACCAAACACAAACAAACTACAACAGCTGGGTCCAGAGACCTCAGACACACACACACTCGCACACGTACACACACACACCCACCACACACACAGCTATCTTTGTGGGGACTTTCCATTGACTTCCATTCATTTCTACAGCCTAAACCCTTACCTTTACCCTTTTCCTAACCCTAACCATCACATACCTAACCCTAACCCTAACCAAAACTCAATTCATACCTTAGTCCTAACTCTGACCCCTCACCCTAAAACAGGGTTTCCTGTTTGGTCCCCACAATGTAGTATATGTCAGAAAAATCGTCCCCACAAGGTATTATAAACAAACGCACACACACTAACATATCACCCTGTTTTTGGTGCATAAAGAGAGAGAAGTCCCACCAATCTTGGTAAATCTTCCAGTCATCTCATAGTTTCTTACAGGATTTGTGCCAAAACACTGAGTGCCTTTAAATCTAAACTAAAAACCCACCTGTTTAGAGTTTCATTTGAAACATAATTAATCAAACATTAATTAACTTTCTGAAGTGTGACGAGAACTTGACAAAATATAATGATTCTATTACTTTGTGTTTTTGTGTTTTAATGATGTAAAGCACCTTTAACTGCCCTGTTACTGAAATGTGCTATACAAATAAACTTGACTGATTGATAGATAAAGACTGAGACGGCCATGAAGGACGGCTGATTTTGTGGTCAGTGAACCTCTCTTGTGTCTATTCAACACAACGAATAAACACAGTAGTTAACATCTGGTGAATATTAGTTTAATGTCCAAAAACGTAAAACTGCACATTTTAACCTCAAAACAATAAACGCAATTATGTAAAGCTCTCAATTTAAAGCTTCAGTTTGACTCTTTTGCTTGTGTTGTTCTCCTTTTGGCCTCCAGGGGGCGATAAGAGCGTTAAAAGCTCTCTGACTTTCAGGGGAAAAAGTTCTGCACGGAAGAGGAAAACTATCTGAGTTCACGAGTTTATAGAGGAATCACAAGGGAGATGAGTGTTTTTATGTTTTATCATCAATAAAGTTAAACTACTGAGCAATTGTTCCTATTTTAAACTTTGTTCAGACTGTTTCTCTATTAATTATCTTTGACATTTCTGCAAAATGCTGCACATAAATGACTAAAAATTGCATATTGCATATATTATTAAAAAATATTTTAAACCTGCTTGTGAGTAAAAGACACATGCTAACAGACAGCCTCAGAGTATGAGACAGAAATGATCTTAAGAAATTAACTTTTTCGAAAAACTGAGATAAAAATGAGAACAAATTGAATCTACTAGCCAGACTGTCCTGTGAAATGACTGAAATTAACCGTAGAAAAAGTTTCTAACCTACAAAACAAAATCCCATAATATTTTTTTCTACTTATTTAATGTTTTATCAAGATAAATCCCCTTTCATTTTTCTTATTTATTCAAATACTCATATTGATATTTCTCCTTTACTTACTTGTATTTCATGCAGGCGCTGCAAAAGTTTTTGATGCCTGGACTTCAGGAAAACGTGACAACAATAAAAAAGATTAAATGATTTCTCAGTTTTTTTAGGTGCTTTTCAAAAAATTTTAAATCTTTCAACTGACTGCTTAAACTTTATAGCACATTTACACAGAACTTAATAATATCTTTAAAGCATCTCCATGCAAAACAAATGAAAAACGGGCTAAAAACTAAAGTAAATTACTCCGGGTAAAAGCTGAAAGGGTAAACGATGTTGGAGACAGATTTCCGATCTTTTAAACACTTTTCCTGAACCTTTTAGAATTTGAACAATAATTCTATTTTTCAATCTCTAACAGACCAATTGAACACGTTTCTTTTGCAGACAGACAGGGCCAACTAGAAGCTGTTAAGTGACCCAGTTTGGCAGCAGTGACAGGAGGCAGCTCTCCTGGCACAGCAGACTGTGGGGAACGAAGCCTTCTCAACAGAGATCGTCATCCCGGCCGGCCCGAGAACTTCTGAATGAGTAAAATGATTTGATTATGTTGAGGCTAATGATGAGGGGCATACTTAAATCCATCTCCACAATTTTCCTAGCTTCTTCCCCTGATTCAGTGCTCTGTCAGCAGCTTGTTAGACTTTTTTTTTAAACTGAAGCTCTTCAGATGAATAGTGAGAAAGAGAAAATCAAGACATGAAAGGAAAAGGAAAAATGATAAAAAGAAATGTTTAGAGCAGATTTTCCTGAATAAAATCAAATTTGAAGTACAAATAAAACGGCTGTATGAGTCGGTGCAGGCCATATGGAGGAAATACACAGTTTTCTGCTGTAATTGACAAGAATTTCAAACCAGGAACAAAACTCAGCCATCAGCAGCGCGTGGAGCTCCACTTTCACCAACATGTCAAAGCTGCAGAACAAAGGCCAATGACTGACAGACAGCGACCTCTCCTTCCTGCCTGTCAACACGACAAAGACGTCGGCTGCGTGTTTGCAGACATCTGCTGCTCCGAACGCAGCAAATCACAGCGAAGAAAAGAAAATCACTTTAGGGCAGAGAGTGAAAGGGACGAGCGATCTCAGGCTGTTGTTCTAATATTAGTTGGGTTGTTGTGGGACGCTGGGCCTGCTGGGAGCTCAGTCTGTATTTATAGCTCAGGACGATATTTGGGGTTGATCCTAATGCATCTACATAGAAAGGAACAAGATTAACCCAGAGTATTGGACTTTATGTCAGTATCAGGTACTTGCTAATAATAATAGGGTAAAAAATGACCCAGTTGAATTTTTAATTCCTTTCCTTTTAAGGCTGTTAATAACATATTTCTGCATGCTTTATTATTCTTTTACATTATAATTGATTCATTATTGTTTGAATTAATAATCTAATCCTAACACTAAAGCATTTTTAAGTTATACTTTACTTTTTGAAGTTGATCAGAGCTTCTGGGAACTTTTGATTAGAAATCCAATCAGTAAATATGATGTACAAATAAGGCGTTACACATTGGTCCATTACTTTTAACTGTTAGCCACTAACCTGGACAAGAAAACAAGAGAACAGCTCCTCCATCCTGTCAACACAGTAAAGTTGTCTTAACACCACACAAGATGGGGATGTGGGCATGAGCGGTATAAAAAGCAAAAAAATCTAATCTTGAAACCAACCATAATACACTATATACATGCCAAAAGGTGGTTTGGCAGAAATGCCCCTAAAAAACTCCGAAAACGGCAATGTCTTCTGTCCTACCATCACAAATGTAAAGACGTGAAGTTTGTTAAATGTAGCTTCTCCTCTGCGCTGCAGGTTCAAGCCAAACTGCTGCCTCACAAAGCTCCCATAGCTCTACGACTCCCCCACTCAGCTCCTCCAGACTAGTGGCAGCAGCTAGCAAACACCTGGTGGACCTGCACTTCTGCTGAGCTCATCATACAAACTATTTCTCTGACCCATGTTGGTAGTGGTCGTAAACTAAAGTCTTAAATGAAAAAGTTGTTGTGAAGGCGCAGTGTCAGAAAGAGTAGAAGCTTCTTAAAGAAACAGAAGCCAATTTCAAGGTGAAAAATTAAAAAATAAAAACAATTTTTGATATATGCAGCATTTTTAATTGTGCTATAAGATGGCATTATGTGCCTTGAAAATACTCTGCATTCCCAATGTTGCTTTGTGCTTTGGTCACATGAATCTAAAATGTAACTTCTTGCTAACAAATACTCCAGGTGGTACAAAACACACATTTGTAAAAGCTTCACTGTTAAGAATGTTGTATCATCACTGGAGTCTGTAATAAAACAAATAAAAAGGTAATCGCTGCATCTTTCAGCAGGACACTAAACCAAAAATATGTGACTTAATCAACGGTTCATAGATACAAAAACAACCATCTTCTACTTTAATCTCTGCAGGTTTTAACCATTTTGAAAACCTCTGGATGAGTCTATAGAGATTTACAAGAACAACAAAATAAAATATCAAATTTGAACATTTTTCAGAGTTAGATTATGCTGTGACAATAAAAGATTCATTTATTTCAAGAAGAGCTTTTACCCCTTTTTACCAAATGGTGTCAAAAAATGTGCAGAGTAATGCATTACTAAAGCTAAAGCTGCAAGTCGTCTGTATGTTAATAGCTTTTCCAATGAATCCTTACTTTGCTTTTTGGAGCTCAATGCTTCATTTGTTTTGTAAATCTCATTTGACTGTACAACAAATGCAAAGAAGCATAACAACTTCGAAAATAAGACAAAAAAGCAAATAAATCTGAAAAGTTGGCCTGTCTTTGCGTCTCATTTGGATGCCTGCAGGCGTAAAAGTGCAGTTTTACTGACAGGAAAATGTAAATCCTCCTGCACAAGGATCAATCAACCCTTCTGCGTCTGCTTGCAAACAAGCGCGCATCCTTGCATCACAACCTGTTAGTCTCTCTGTGTTATCGTCACTCTCCACCACCACCATGACCTGAGACGGCGAAGAAGACAAAGAGGGAGTGAAATGGAAGAAGAGGAGGAAGAGGAAAAACAGGAACGTTTCACCGCTTTCAGAGAGACTCCATCGGTGAGGACCTCCACCGCCCGTCCTAATCACATTACCCCAGAAAAATTTTACTTATGGCTAATGGAATTCGCTTAAAATTGAACCACTGGGGCAAAAGTAGATTTGCATTGATCCAGATATGTATAGAGCCAAAGTCAGTCTATCTATCCTGTGAGGGAATTAAAGGCCACTAAGCCTATAGAGCCAGACTGTATAATCCTATGTTAAAAGATCAATACTGGCTGGAACCCACGTGAGCGTTTTTCATAGAGTTTGTTTTTGTTCGTCCATTTAAAAAAAAAAAAAGCAACACACACACCCTCACTGTATGGAAGTTTGTTTCGTTTTCCTTAGAAGAATCCATGTTTTTACCATTAATCTCTCAGTTTGCCAGAGTTGTTTGCTGTTCTACTCGTCTTTGGCAGAGCTACATCAAAAACTAAAGGCTCTGCTGTGGACGCTGGAGAGAAAATAAACCTGGCCGTCCTGCGTTTATTTAGTCTGACACCCACCGTCTACATAGCACACCCCGAAACATCTTTAACACCCAAGAAGAGCAGGAAGGTTGAGCTGCCAAAAAGCAGTGCAGATTGTTCATTCCCCTGCAAAATGACCCATAGTCACACTTTATGTCATTGAATTTTATAAACTAATTACAGCCACAAGTCTTCTGGGTTGTGACTTTACCAGATTTGCACAAGTCGAGAGCAAAACTTTATTTTTGGCCAATTTTTCTGTGCAAAACAAGTCAAGCAGAAAGAATGTCAGCCTCATCATCTTAACAGATGTATATTATTTATTTCAGAGGGTGGCATGGGCTGGAATAATTTTAGTTGAAATCAAGTTGCAGTTTCTTTAGAAATTTCCATACAAATATAGTTTTATTGATCGATTGAAGATACTTTGAAGATATATCTTCATTCAGCTCTAGAAAAAAATTAACAGATCACTTAAAATGATCAGTTTCTCTGATTTTACTCCTTAAAGGTATGTATGAATGTGTGTGTATAGGTATGTCAAATTAACATTGTTCTTTTATTCTATCAACTTCTAACAACATGTCTCCAAATTTGAAATGAGAAATGGTGAAAATGAGAAAGGATGCAGTGCTTTTAGAGCTCAGATAATGCAAAGAAATCAAGTTTATATTTATTTAAAAACAACAATACTGTTGTTTTAACTCAAGAAGAGTTCAGAAATTGACATTTGGTGGAATAGCCATCAGGTTTTCAATGGGGTTCAGTTCAGGGAGCTCTTCATTTCTTCCAGAGCTGTAAACAATAATGTAATTTATAATTAATCTGTAACTCTGCTAGCTGCTTCTCTGATAGAAGCTCTGTTTGTTGCCCTGTCAGTTTGGATGAACAGTGATCTAGTAGCAGGTTTGGAGTTTTGTTCTAGATGTTGCATTGAACTCTGTTTGATATTCAACGATTTTTCATTGTCTCACTTCCTAACCCAGCTTAAAACTTCACCTTAGCTTTATCGACAACATGAAAATGATCTTCCTTGGTGTTTGAGATGCTGCTTGTTCACATGCAGACCTCCTAAAACACATTTACTCACATGTTTATGAGTTAGCTGACCTCTGAAGGCAAATGTATCAGATTTTATTTAGGAAGTGTTGTTTTCCTTCTAATATTATCCACTACTTCATGCTGGTTTAGCTCAAAATAAAACACAGGTTTGTGCTTTGCAATGTGAAAAATGTGGAAAAGTTTAAGGGGTGTAAATACCTTTTGCAAAGTTTTTGTATACAAACTGCTGAATCTTGTCCTGCTCCAAAGGTGAACAAAAACAAATTCCAGTGGAAACTCTTGAAAGATGAAATCCACCAGCCATGTGCAAAAGACATAACCTTTCCTTTCAGAGTTCTATAGATAATCCAGTAATGTGAAAAATGTAAACAACATAATGTCTGGATAATGCTGAGTCACCCTTAGCTTACTGTTTAGTATCAAAGTAGTTATTTGTGTTTGGATGTGTTTAAAATGCCGTGTCAGCTGAACTATTTAAAGCATCTTTGCACTTAATAAGCCTCAAAATTTCAAATATGCACTGATGGAAAAGCTACATAGTTTATTCACCTAACAGTCGAACAGAACTTTCTCAGCATCAGTTCAGAAACAAAAAGGCATTATCAGACCCAAACATGATGTTTTAGGTCAGCAACCTCGAGGTCCTTGTTCTAAGATTGTTCAAGTCCAAAACACCTGAACTGAATGAATCCTGAATATGCTGTCAAGTTCTCCAGGGTCCTAATATTGACCTCTGTTTGACTCAGGTGTGTTGATATTCAGAAACATCTAAAAGTTGCAAGACACTGAACCTTGAGGTCCAGATTTGGAAACCTGTACTTTAGGTTCATTAAGTTTGAACAGCGACTTCCAGAAAACTGTAAAACAGCTGAAACACTGGGTGCCTTTAAGTCTCAAATTAAAACCCACCTGTTTAGAGTAGCTTATGGCTAAATTGCGGGTTTTAATGTCTGAGGTTTGAGAAGTTCTTATTTTTACATTTTAATGTTAATAATGTTTGTATCTTTTTTAATCTTTTTAAAAATCTCTTTCTCGTTTAAGACCTTGTCAAATGGCGGTTTGACTACAGAAGTGTTTAAGTTATAAAGGTTAGAGTCCTTGTTGGACAGAGATTTAACTAAAGGCTATAAAGGCTAGAGTCCTTGTTAAACAGAGATATTTTTACCTTTTCAATTATTTATTTATTTTTTCTTTAGAGGTTTGAGAATCCTTGTTAAACAGCGTTTTAACTAAAACTCTTAAAAATCTCTTTAATGTTTTTCTTTATTTTTAATTTCTTTTTAATTCTCTTTCTCACTGTTTCTTTTTTAAAATCTCTTTCTTTTCCACACTGTTTATTTAATGTCACATACTGTTTTTATTTTAAATATGTAAAGCACTTTGAAATGCCTTGCTGCT
The DNA here is from genome assembly GCA_033032245.1 of Poecilia picta. NCBI lineage: Eukaryota > Metazoa > Chordata > Actinopteri > Cyprinodontiformes > Poeciliidae > Poecilia > Poecilia picta. The sequence continues at coordinate 6,000,325 of CM065368.1, read as the reverse complement.
AAAATGTGCTATACAAATAAAATTTGATTGATTGATTGATTGATTGATTGATTGATTGATTGATTGATTTACTGAGTTTAAAATGTTGGTGTTACTTGGAAACGTTGTACACAATGAGTGACTATCTGGTTACTCACATGAAGAGTTTGAGGATCATCAGCAGGACACAAAAAGCTGTACGCAACATTTTCTTTTGGATCCTCCGGCCAAAACCACGTGTCTGAGTGAAAACCTGAAGCAAAAATCTGAAAGACAATCTGAAAACCAACAACATGACAAAGAACAAGACAAAAACTATCAACTTTTGTCATTGGTTTCTGTAAAACCAGCTGCTTATTTCAAGTTTTTTCTGACAATTTAACTTTTAACTGATTGTTATTTAAAAAAAATCTTATTTTCTGATTTACAATTATGTAAACAACGTACAATCAGTCAGTCTAAACAATGTTTATCTCTTAATGTACCAAAACCTTTTGTTTAATTTTATTTACTTCACTGGTATTCAAACAAAACTGAATACCAAGATTTGATCCTGGATCGATTTACACGTTAATTATTGTTTTCTAACTTCAGTAAAGGCTTCTTTGTAAGTTAGTAACATGAAATCAGCTTGACTACTGAGGCCTAATCAAATCACAGCGTTTTAACAGGCAGCACTTTAATCTCATCCATATTTACTTCTCCCTCTGACATCTCCAAACCCTGAGAATGTGCCAAATGACCTCACACAACGGCAGCGTCCCTGCACACACACTCCTTGGTGACCTCCATTGATGAACACACACACACACACACAGAAACCCATCAGTCAGGAGGTCACAGCGACCCCATCATCATCACGCTGGCTGGAATGGGCTGCAGCGCTGCAGTGACATTGGTCGTCGGAGGCGAATCTGATGACTAAGAATTCCAACTATGAGATTAGTCCCTCGGACCATCCTGCTCTAAGTGGCACTCCACACAAATGGGACCCTAAGAAGATAATAACTGTACAATTGCTTTTATCGGCAGAGAGTTATTCAATTTATAAGCTCCTGCAGTGAAATGTTGCTATAACGGAAAGCTGGCCGGACACAATTTCCAGAGCGGCCATTTTTATAACATCTTTATAAATAGAAACCGAGGGGTGAAGTTACTGGGAATTTTTTTCTTTCTTTTTACTTCAAATGCTGTAATTTTAGCTCCAGATGAGATTATTTGAACATTTACAGCAGCAAAACATGCAAAAATAAACTGGTAGCAGCTCAATAAGTTGGAATATCATGTTTAGGTTTTTTACAGTTTTTGTAAACAGAGTTTTACGTTTTTTCAGCTTGTCATAGTGTGTCGAATAGTTCATAGTTCTTCATGACATTCTCTCTCCCAGTGGAACACTGATTAGGTACAATGCATAAAACAAAATAGTTCTCTAATTGATGGTAAATACCGGCAGCCATAAATGCAGTTAAATTTTGACAAACGCAGAATTTTACCATATTTATGAGATAAAATCTAATTTATGTTAAAACTCTGGCAACCACAGCTGCCAGTATTTTACCATAAGTTAGACCCGTTTTTTTTTTTTTTTTTTACAGCATAGAACATTACGACCAAGGTCCGGTGATGTCCTGACAGGTAGGAGAAATGGGAAAAAACATTTTTCCACATATTTTTTCTGGCATTCACACCTTTGAGTTTTCTTTGTAAAGACAATGGATTATTTTTTTATTCCATTTTATGGACTATTAAGTACAGAGGAGTCAATTGTTGCACAATAATATTATAAAAAATATATTTCTTAAAGTGCTTTTACTTCTCTGAATAAATTCATGCATGTAGTTTTTTGGAGATACAACATGATTTTCAACCCCAGCTCACTGATTACACTGCATTCATGCATTTTAAGCAGCATCAGTGTTAGAAAAGGTTGTGTGAGGTCGTATTTAAGTAAAGTCACTGCTTTAAAAAATGTGATGTCACTCTGTAGGGGAAACGGCCATCTTGCTTAAGTCACATTTGCTTTTAATTTACATTTCAAGAGCCTCCTTAAAGTCACAAAATGCAATCTTTTGGCCACATTTACATGTATATCCAGGTAATAGAAATAAATCTCAGACACAATTGTTCCTAAAACCCCCTGCTGCTGCTGCAGCCTCTTCCCTGCTCTCCACCAATGAAAATAAAGTGATGCTGGACGTAAAACGGTTAAAGAAATGAGAAAGGCTGACCATTCTTCCTCGGCGCTTTGGCAGCATCGGCTCAGAGCTGTTGAAAGTCGAGAGGAAGCTCACACGCTCTCCCAGCCCACCGCCTCCACCGTAATCCTGTTTGTCTCCGTTTACCACGATTGAAGTGGAGGGCCTCTCCGAATCCCCCCCTCACTGCCTATTCTGCTAAAAAACATTTCCTGAAACATATCTGTGTGCCCTCCTCCAGAATAACTCAGATTACTTACAAATACAGGCCCAGTAACCCGGTTACCCATGGGGGCTTCGGTTGTTCTAGACCACAGGAACGTTGATCATTCCTTTTTACAGATCAAGAGGAAGAGTTAAATACATATGCTCTAAAAAACATCCATATTTTTGTGATCACAGAATTAAATGGTTAGTAATTATCTTGAGTCCCATGAGAATATCTGAAACAATAGACATGACAAATATGGATTAATTACACTTAGACTTGAAAAAGTAAGAAGAAAAGATGGAAACAATTGATTGACGTGTGGAAAATTGTCAATTACTGGTTTATTAGGTTAAAATAAGTTCGGATTGGTTATTTAATAATGTCTGCTTTGACCTTCATTGATTATTGTAATTTGGCAGCCATCCAGAAGAAGGCGACTCTGGTCATATTTAGGTGAAGCCAGTTGATACAGAAACAAAGATGGTGGGGACGATACTAGAATGGGAAGATAAACAACCTGATTGAGAATGCAAATTTAACTTTATGCAGGTTTGTTTGGAATTATAAACACCTTAGAAGCTCCTTAAGTTCCACCTTAAAGCGTTCATTCATTCAGCTGAAGAGCTGCACAACGGAGCAGAGTCAGAGAAACCAAAAGTTACTGATGTGCTACAAAGGCAAGAATGTGATGGGAAAAATATGATGCCAGTAAACAAGGTTGACTTTGGGGGCTTGATGAAATTCATGGAAAAAAGTTTTAAGATTAAGAGCAACCATGGAGTTCTGTATGAATAATTTCACATATTTTAATCTTTTCAGTTTTTCTTTTTAGGTTCCTATTTTGTGATGTTTTATAAATATATCTAAGTTTATTAATGTGAGAAGTCACAATTTCAGTTTATTCAGTCATAACTTTATACAACTAATACAAAATAATGTTAAAACTTAAAGATTTTCTTTTTAATTCAGCATATTGTGAAATACAGTCAATTTAAATGTTTGCTTTTATTTGCGTAAAATCAACAAGTAAAGTTGAAAATCAATTTTCTTTCCTCCACATATGATTGTGATTTTGTTTCATGCGGTGGAGAAACTATACATTACACTAAAATAATATTTCCTTCTTTTCCCAACAAAAGACTTTGCAGCCACACACTTGGAAACGTCCATCAGCGTCGGTGTCGATCCTGCAGCACAATACCTGGATGCTGCAGTGTTTTCCTAATAAACAACACAGTTAATCAACAGTCAGAAGAGAATCAGCTCAACTCAGAGGGCCACACACTCTCTCTGCAGCTGGAGCCGCTATTTTCATACCCGACTCACTTTTTCCTTCACGTGGTGAAAACTCGAATTGTGCATTCATGATAAAAATAAGGACAAAACTTAGAAGTGGCACTAAACTCTGTTTGAACCTTTAACTACTTTCTGTACAGACTATTATCAGATAATGCAGAAATACACATATGAGAATATTCTTAACAGGGTAGCTGCTAATAAGACTTAACACTGATTGTCTACTTTTTCTTGTCTATGTGGAACATGAGGTCGGAGCAAAGAATGTCACGTTTCACTCAAAAAGCCTCTAAAGCTGATTTACTAGTTAAAGAAACTTTATAGAAATGAAAAGAGAACATCTAAAACAAAATCTCTGCTTGTTTTGATTTAATTTGAGCTGGTGTAAGAGCTGCAGTACAGCAAGGTACTACAGGAAGTTAGAAAAGCAGCAGCAAAGAACAAGTTTGTTTTACAAGCCAATCTTTGCAAAATGGTGAGAAAACTAAAAGGATATGTATCTAAAATCATTAGCTACACAGCTAACTACAGCTTTCACACAAGCTGTAGATAGCACAACTAGTGGTTTAAATATTTTACAGATTGTTTTATTTATCTCTTAATTGTTGGATGCACTTGGATGCAGTCCTTTTTAACATTCTTAGCATACCTTGTTTGGCCTGTGCATAGAAAACCAAAAAGTGTGATGAATTAATGCATTTCACACCAAATCCTGCCAGCTGCAGGAGCAAGGCGCACACGACCCGCTATTTATCATTAATATTCTGATCCAGAGCCGTTCAGCTGAGGCTTTGACAGACAGCCTGATATACGAGGCTTTGATAAGTGCAGAGGTGTGGAGATCTCAGAACTCGCTGCCTCGCGAGGTCTCCGGAGCAACTTACCGACCCGCTCCAAGAGAGGATTAGGTTAAGCCAAGTCTCGGTCATTTACAGTTTATCACAGAGCGGCTGTTTCTGCCAACTACTTTAGAGCACTTTTAGCAGAGAGGTCAGGCCTGGGAAATTTCACACAGATTAAGGCCTCAGTGCTGCTGTGGACTCCAGTTTGATGGCAACTGCATTTATGCATTTAATTCCCAAATTATCCAGACAAATGATTTTATTTGACCTGAGAGCTTATCAGCCTTTAGCAACAATTCCTTCATGTTTGTGTGTGTCAGGAAATTTAGCTTCATTTCTTGCATTTAACAGTATTTATGGTTTACTTTTACAAAGTAAAAAACCAGGCTGGATGGTCATCCACAAATTTAATGTTGCATAAGGAACACAAACCATTTTACTTGAATTGAGAAACTCAACTTGAATCAATTAGCTGAAATGGTTTTCTGAATGTAATGTCACCTGGAAAATGTAAAAGCAAATAGTGTTGATAAAACTTTTTGACATGTTGTCATGTAAAAACCACAAACGTAAGTGCAGATTTTACATAATAGATCAACACAAAGTATTGGAAAATGAGGTTGAAGAAAAAAATATGACTTTTGAAATGTTTTACATATAAAAGTCTAAGAAAGGTTTTATGAGTCAGCGCTTCTACAGCATTTGCTAAAACTTCTCTACCTGTTTCATTGTTTAAATAGATGAGAAGTAAAATTGCACTTCTCCCTTTTTCAGATTTGTTATTTACAATTGTATATAATTTATTATAAATGTAAAATTATAGAAATCTGAAAAAGTTAAAGGATTGTGCAGATTTGCAGTATCTATAACTTACAGTTTGACTTGTTAAAGAAAATGTCCTCAACTTATTGTTTTTTGGAGGGAAATGTCAAATATTATGTCAGTGTTTGATAAGAAAGTCATCTTAAAGTGAATTTTTTTTCTGAACAACACAACACAATACAGTCCAAACAAATCAGTTGTCAAAGCTGAACAGAAAGCATAAAGTGAGGACATTATATCTCATCATACACAAATCTAACACGGCTTATTATTTCAGAAAAAAAAACACAGGAAGAAAACACTTTTACATGCTTAAAAACATTAAAATCTTACCTAAAAAATGTAATAAAGAATGACATTAACACACACACAGCTATATTAATGGTCCTCTTTATGTAGCACACACACACACGCAAACACACACACACACTATAATTAATTCCACACCCACCTTGTGTCTCCTTCAGTTTACATCCCCACCACAAGGCCTGGGGGCAACAAGCCCAGTAAGTAGCTAGCTAATTAGCTAATAACCTGCAAATCAAATTGGCGGCCGGCGGCCCTTTGGAGGCTCGGCTGGGTCCATTAGCATCAGCGACTGTCGTCAGAGCTCTGATCCGTCTAATATTCGACCGAGGAGCTCGACGTTTCTCATCCAGTGTTGCACCTTTATCCATTCACAGGGCCTGCTGATAACAGCCCTTCTGTCTGAAATGAAGCGTCCATTTAAATGTTTACAGTAAATGAACCAACTTGTGTGCACACACTCCTACACACACACACACACACACACACACACACACACACACACACACACACACACACACACACACACACACACACACACACACACACACACACACACAAACTCCCTTTACAGAGCTCTCCTCGCCTCCCCAATTAGGCCTCTAATTTGGCTAATGGAGCATTAATGGAGAGAGAGGCTGCTGAAGACCCGAGCTCAGCACAATGTCCTCCAGAGCAGCACACGAACGCACACCGGTTCCACACATACAGATTAGATTTCACTAACAATAGTATCAGAATGCCCCTCCCTGGAGACGCACGTTTTAAAACCAAACCCAAGCTGCTCTGTAATGGGAACAAAAACTTTAATGTAGTTGTGGGAAGGTGAATGTATTTCATTAAGCACAGAGGAGAGGAGACTGGAACCCACCTGAGCATCTTAAATAGACTAAACCCTGCAGATGGGATGAAAGTGTTTTTATCTGCTGCTGTGATTTTAAGCTTTAGCTGAAATTATTATGTAAAATGTACCTTTTTGAGCTTTTCATCATGTTTTATTGTTATTCCCTCATCATAAACAAACAGAGGAGTGTTGTGATGCCATCCTGAAGGTCGTTAGAAAGAGCAAAAGCTTCTTAAAGAGACACAGGCCCAATTTCAAGGTGTTCATTTTAAAAGTCAAATTCATTTCAAGTTTTTTTTTATTTATACAGTTTTGTCTGAAATATACAGAAAACAGCCCGTTTAAAGAAGCTCAACCAAAAATGATTGCTGTGCAGGTAAATGCAGGTTGTTCAATTTGTTTCCAAGTGTAAAACTAGATTATCATAAAAACAATTATCATTTCAGATTATTGTTTTTTGCTCTTATTTGAAACGTTTAGCATGTGTTTTATTTCTCTTTCTGAGGCCTAAAACATAAGACAGGTTATTGATGGTGAGTGTCACAACCCGGTTTCTTAACTCACGCATGCTTGGCACAAAACATCCCCTAGTAGAAAATATAATTCCATACTTGGAAAAGTTGTTAATGAAATTACCAAAAATGCAACAGTACAAAAATAGCAAAGCAATCACAGGCAAAATACAGCAAAAGTTACACAAAGAAACTTGATTCGCTCCTCAGTTTTCTGTGTCAAAGTTAGAGCATCAGTTACAAACAGCAACTCATTTTGTTGCTTGTGCTTTTCTAAATGCTTATTGTTTAGCTTTTGTCTGTAGTATTTTGGGTGAGTGGCCAAAGTTTAGATTTCTGACTTCTAGCTAAACTTTACAATGAATAAAAACTCATTAAATTAGGCAAAGAGCCTGGGAAACTGTTGCAGCCCTGCTGAGAGGAGGCTCTCCATGGCGCCATCAGAGAGCTTCTTATCAAACACACACAGTCACAGCGCTGCTCGTGTTCTGGATATGTACGTAACCTCCGCTGGTATTCCAAACGTGTGCAGTCTTTTTAAATTATGACAGTCGAAGCACAACACACTACATATCGGTTGGTTTGGAACGTGAAGTTGTTCCTATTAAAACTTCCTGGAAGATGAACACATGTTGCACGGACGAGGTAACCAGCCGAAGCCTGCATGGTGAATATTGGCCCAGAGTCTTGATAAGCCTGAGCTACGCTCCTCCCATGATGCCATGCTCCACTGTGGAGGAGTTTCCAGGGTATGACGGCGCTGGCGACAGCCATATCTAACTCTGTGACCCTTTTCAAGTCTGCCGCTAGCACTTCAGTCTCTCTCACACACACAAACACACGCACACACACGTCCTCCCAACATCTGCAGATAGTGTCCCTGCTTCAGGCTCCAGGCCTTCGATAAGGGGAGCCCCAGAGGAGGGGAGCAGCAGGCGTTGAGTCAGAGAGTGGAAACCCGGAGAGAGAGTTTGCAGTCCTCCTAATCTCCAGGCCGGCTCCATAAACACAGCTTTGGCCCCGCAGACCCAGATCCAGAGAAGCCAAGCAGCTCTGCGGCTCCAAGTCTGATGTAACACATCACGTCACGCTGCCACCGCCAGCGCCGCCGCTGCTGCCCACTGACAGCCGACCCAGATTAGTTTGGACCCTATCTGATGATGACATGAAGTCCTGTTTCTGGTGATGGAATAAAATAAAAGTTTGCTTCAGGATAGGACTTTCACAACTAGTAAAGGTAACACAAAAACAAACCAACAGAAATAAAGCTAACCTCAGAAAGAGAATGTGAAAACACTCCAGGAAAATAAAATAATGTTAAATCCATCAGCTGTGTTGGGTATGTGTGTAAGGAGCTTTCTTTTGATGAGTGTTTGTAGTTCTCCACACAAAACCAGACTTAGAAAATGACGTTAATGTTAACTAAAACTAAAATTATCAGTTTCTCTAATTTTAATATTCACAGCTATATGTTTGAGTAAAATTAATTTTGTTCTTTTATTCTATGAACTACTGACAACATGTCTCTGAAATTCCAAGTAAAAGTTTTTTATTTATCTGCAAAAAAATGAGAAATCAAAATCATGGAAAAAGATGCAACGCTTTCAGACCTCAAATAATGGAAAGAAAACAAGTTCATCTTATCTTTTAGAAATGCTGATGTTTTACCTCAGGAGGAGTTCAGAAATCAATATTTGGTGAAAGAACCAGGAGATTTTCAATGGGGTTCAGTGCAATGAGCTCTCAACTTTCTCCAGCTGTGTATAAGTTTATGTCAGGTTTATTCCCGTATTGTTCAATCATATGTTCACATTCATATCCAACAGTCCAGTAGGATCCCAACTGTAACACAACACAATCAAAGTCAGTTAATCATTTAATTGAAAATGGTAAAAGCTATCTGCAAAGTCTTAGAATTTGCCTTGAGGTTCTAATTTTATGATCTGATGCAGAAGTGAGATGAGCTCAACACAGCATGCTGGATGCTTGAAACAAACTAAAACTGGCTGTACCACTTACTGGTTGAATAGGTCGACTAATAATCGTCTGACCACAGGGGGCAATCTTAGCGCACTGACATTTCTCACAGAAAGGAAAACAGAGCGCTACATATCCCAGTGTACAGGCTCTACTCTGACCTGGCACAACAAGAAACAGAGCTTTAAATGCTCACCCAGAAAAGTGATGAATTAACAGAACTGTCTTCAAAACACTAGTCTGTTTCGTTATTTGTCTGTGTGTGCTTTATTGGCTCTCTCCCTCCATGCTGTATAAATTTCCAAGGGTAATAACTGAGCAGAATTTGCTGCTCTGTAAACACAGCTTTGATTAACAGTTTGCTAAGCAGTTTTTTTTTTCTTTTACACTACATTCGGAAATACAATCTCTGGAATGAAAAACATTTCAAAAGGTTTACAGATTGACAGATGGACATATGAGGTGCTTTGCATTAATGCCAAACTCAAAAGAGCATGTTTGTATCCATAACTTCTTCATCTTATCACCATCTACATTCCTTCTGACATATTATTATTGTCTACACTTGATTCCTCATTTTAAGATCTCGTTTTCCTTTGAATGAGGCTTCGACATGCGCGGCGATCGGTCACAACCGAGCACAGAGTTGTCAGAAGCAGATAAGAGCCAGAGCCAGACCAAATAAAGAGCAGCAGTCTGTTAGCATTCCTGACGTTTCTCGATACCTCCTCTGCCACACACAGACACATACCTCCAAGATTCTGCGAAAACCACAAATACAGTCTTCATCTTTTTGTTTTCCAACCTCAAGCTCAAAAAGTTAGAAGGAAAACAAACGCCTATCACAGAGGAATATTGATCAGACATCAAAAATATCTAATATTAAGCTAACAAACGTGAAGAAGAGGATGTTGACAGCAACACCAGACAATATCACAAGACATGGAAGAGGAGTGAAGAAGAAATGACAGAAACGCTGAAGATAAACACAACCTGTCCTCGTATGTGTTTACACCACGCTCACAAAGTATGTTTATGAGATAGGTTTATCTCAGGTATTGAAAATATTTCCTGTGTAAGTTTAAAAAGATAACTTTTCACTGAAGACCGTCTACCTAAACGTCACAATGCTGAATAAAACTATGAGCGACACAATACAAAAACATTTTTTTTCGCACGTTTTTGTATGTTTTTGTTTGTCTAAATATTTAAATTCTCAAAACAGAAATTAAGGTGCATTAATAATTCACCACTGATATCCTAAATATAAAGAAGGATAACAAGAATCATGCAGGTCTGGAAAACATAAAATCTGCTCTTTCCAGAACAAAATCAAACTCCGCCACAGAAACGTGTGTACAAAAAATAAATAGATGAAAAGTTGGGCACAAAGCTGAACTGAAGAGATGTTTTTTCTCTGCTAGGCAAATGATCCAACAGAGAACAAAAGACTTTTGCTCAGACCTTAATGCTGAATCTTGTTCAAAGTTTGCTGTGGAAGATTTATACAGTGAAAGTGAAATACTGGAATAATTTAGTCTGTCTGGATGAGGCCACAGCTATTGACACTATTTTTGGAAATAGATGTTTCTACCACCATGCCAAAGGAAGAAGTTCTTATGAGGAAACAGTACATGTGGCAGACTTCATGTAACTGAACAGATTCCAGATAAGCATCCGAAGATGAAGCCAGTGTGTATTTCCCACCTTGAACAAATACGTAGTTGGATGTCTCACCATGTAATATAGAGCATTTTCTTCACCACCGGCATGTCAACTTTGACGTTTGAAAGTCGTGAGCTTGACGTGGATGAACAGCCAACGATCTGTCAATATGGACCAAAACTGGTATTAAATCTTTGGATAATTATTATCTCAAAACATTTATTGTCCAGTCAGATGAAACAGAAAGGAAGGGAAACTCCTCTTTCCTTCTGCAGACTGCCCCATCTTTCATCCTTATGATACTTACTGTTTGAGGCTACTTCATGGATTTCAATCAGCTTCGGCTTTTCAGCTCAGACGAAATAGCTGTCAAAGTTAGCGGGTGGGAACCACCAGCAAGCTCAGAGTATTGCATTGACTCTCAGAGCTTTCTCTTCCGGACCTAAACAACAGGCGTCAAACACCAGAAGGCGCCCCGGCAATAAAACGTCTGATAAAAATGCTGGTGCCATTTCACATTTCGCTCATTCATGCCATGGGAAGTGGGCGGCCAGAGCTGTTGTTTTTCTTGTGTCAGATTTTACAAGCAACTGAGGAGATGTCAACTTCCTGTTCCTTTGGTGAGACCACCCAGAGCACGCATCCACTTCAGCAACCAGAACCTCAGAAAGCTGCAAAAGTAGAAGAGACAATGTTGCCTTTTGTTTTACACTCTTGTTGTTTTCCAAATTTAATCACACATTTGCTAAAATTTGCAGGAGGTTTTGTTTGTTTAATTTCTATTTCTTAGTTATGTTCTAAACCTTTTGCAATTATAGTTCTTTCCTTTAGGTTTCTGATTATGTTCTATTTATGTTATTTCTGTTAGATTCTGACATGTTCTAATGTGTTTATATTTCAGTTATTTCCTTATTGTTCGTTTAGTTCAGCTCAGGTCTTGCCACTGTGTTCATTATTGCTCGAAAGGTCTTGCCATACAGATAAATCCTGAGTGGTTCTTGATTAATTTGCCTGTGGTTAGCGTAGTGTTGGCCTTCTCCCTTTGGTGTTTTGTTTATTTCTGTTTATTTACATCCACTTCTGTAATGTTATTACTCTGCTTCATGTTTCTGTGCTCCATGCCTCATCATCCCCAGGTGTTTCACCTGATCCGTCACTCTTGATTGTTAACTTTCAGCAATAGATTGTTTGTTTTCATGTCATGTTTCCTTCCTTCTTCCACATCATGTTCCTTCAAAGGCACACAATCTTGCTACATATTTTTGGTCTAGTTTCCAGTGCAAATATCTTAGTAAGATATTTGCACTAATTTACAGTAAATAATTCCTTATTTTTGAGTAGAAAAGACAAATTCCACTGGCAGATTATTTCGCTTATAACAAGATATTTTTTCTTGTTGTAAGTGGAATAGTTTGCCAGTAGAACTTGTACATTTTTGACTATATTAAAGAATTATTGACATCAAATAAGCTCTTATAAATAAGCTCTTATAAGCTATATATCTTATAGCTGAAATGTAACTTGTACGTTAGTCTTGTTTTATTTCAAGCATGCCAATATATTTTGAACTAGAAACTATAGACCAAAAATGCTTTGTGTTTTTGCAGTTTAGTGCTGGTCCTTTTTTCTGTTTTCCCTTGACTTGTTTCTGCTCCTATGTTTTCTGTTTAATTATTAAAATATTCACACTCAAGTAGCTTTTTTGCATATTTTCTCCACTTCAGCGCCACAAATCAGGAAAAAGAAAATTAAACTAAATAGCTGAAATAGACATAATCTTTAAAAAATCTGCTAAACTTTAATCTCCATTTAAAATGATCAAAGACGGTGAAATGAAAGGTGATTCAAACCCATTTCAGTTTTTTTTTAGAGGGTGCTGACTACCACCTTTAGGTGTGATTTCTTTCTGACAAAGACCACCGATGGGGCACCTTTACACTGCGACAGGACAGGGTTAAGTGTCTAATAATGTCTGTGAGGTCATAGGCAAGCCACGACTGAGACAGCGACTCTTCGTTTGATCTCCCAGGTTATACCTCAGTGTTCACACCTCTCCTGTGAGCAAACGCACGTCAGCAGGGTGTTAACAGACTGAAAGGAGAGACATATCACAGAAGGCCGCTGGCATCAGATGATCTTCTCACTTCAAAGCGCACAAACACATCTGTTGTAGCCGTGGCACAAATTGCTGTATGTCCCATTTTTTGGTATTCATCTCCATGGATCTGAAACGATGTAGTCGACAACACAACACTGCCGGTGTTGTTAAGGGTGTAGCTGCGGCTGCAGCCCGAGGGAATCCATGAGCCGAGGAGCTCAGAGCCACACAAGAGGAGCTAAGCTCTGCTGAAGGGAGGCTGTCATCCGTCCCCGGCTGCACCTGCAGAGACTGGCCTGCCTCTCTAAAGGCCTTGCCCAGCAGGAGGAGGCAGCTTTGGGAGGATTTGGGTGAGAATGGCAGCCTACTTTGCACCTTGATTCTGTAAATGCTTTGAATGGGTCGATGATCTTCAGTACTGGGCCCTGAGGGGGAAGGATAGATACTGGATGCACCAGTTGTTCAGTGAAGTGAGATCGTCAGATGCTTCACAGTCATTTTTTATGTCTGTGTCAGACTTAAATTAGAAAGAAGCATAAACTTCACTACAGATATGGAAGTTATGTTTAGTAAGTTGAATATTGGTTTCAGATTGATACTAATGTGATAAAATTGATGGATTTGTTTCCAGTTTCTCTTCCATGTGGCCAGCAAATTACTTAAATTTCTCTACAGACTTCATTACTTTAGATTAAATTAACTTTATTGTCCCCAAGGGATAATTTGCTTTGCAGGCAGCAACAAAAATTGCATATAAATACATAATTATTTTACAATATCACACCACATCTATAGCACATCGTACAATCATATACCACCACAGTTTGTTTAGGCTTATCTCAAATTATTAATGAGATGGGCAAAGACGGTGGGAAACTAACATTTCTATCTTTCCATGTATCTTACAGAAGACAACAACCTCTAGTGGCGTTGAAGAGGTGATTTAGGTCAACAGGCTTTATAAACTGTATAAGCTAGCAATCATGCACTTATTTCACTTTAATTCACTTTACGAAACGGCATTAAAAAAACAAAGCATGTGTAGCTTAATTACTGATTTTCCCTCACAGATGAACTTCCTCAATGTTCTTCCTGCACCCAGAGTCTGGTACTGCAGATGTGTTTACACTCACTTAAGCCTTGTTGTATTTATTACCAGCTCTGCTCCCTGGTACTTATATTCAGTTAGCCCTCCATTTAAAAACACACGTTCATACACTTTGACAAATAGGCTCACACATTTATGAACACTTATAGATATTCTAAAGATCACATTTTTCTCCTCACACGAAGCTAAGTAGGCTGCTCCAAAGTACTTAACGATTAGAGAAACAAAACAGATCTACCTCTCAGCACACTGGCTAATCCTAAGGCATCCAGCTCTGAGATGGCATGAGGGCGTTTGAGGTTGAGCCCAGCAGGTCTCCGGTGACAGACAGCGCTTTCTCTGCAGAACAGCAGATCGCAGGTTGATGTGACCCATATGTGGATGAACCACAAGCAGAGATGTGGGGATGTGCCATTAATCCAGTCATTCATCTTCCATGCACTAACACCAAAAAAAAAAGAAAAAGGAAAAAGAACAGAAAGAAAGAACAGCACACTTCTGCATTTTTAGAATAAAAACGAGTATGATCAGAGAGTTTTTAAGTGGTATGAAGTCAGAGAGGACTGTTTTGTCTAATTGCAGAATGTGACGGTGAATATTTTTTGATCTGACTCAAACTTTTCCTCTTACTCCAACTACACTTTATGATTTTTCAGTATAAGAATATATTTCTGCAATAAAAGAGACATTTTTTTTCAAGGCTTCTCACGCAATCTCAAGAAGTTTCCATGCTGTTTGTTGACCTTTTATTATTTTACAGCCACAAATGTTAGCCTTGAATTAATTTTAGGAAAGTTAACGTGACAGACAAAAGGTTGTAGAAGAAGAAAAAGGATATGTGGTTCTCAGCTTTTGTCACTAATAAAAATCTGAAAATTGTCAGGCATGTGTTCTGAACCCCTCCTACTCGGAGTCCCCTAAATAAAAAAAGCTCAAAGTCATCTGTTAGCGAAAGTTCATCACATTTGTGTGTAGCTGGAATTTTTACATGATAAACCATCATAAAGTTATAAAGTGGAAGGATAAATATCTGAAAAGTGTGGTGTGCATTTGGATGGAGCCCTTCAGAATTGCACTTTGTGGAGCCACTTTCAGGTGTCTCTGTAATAGGTTTGTTGATTCTTCTTTGCAAAGCAGCTCAGCCTGTCAGATTAGATGAAGAGTAGGTGCTACACTGCAAAAACATACAATCTTACCAAGCGTTTTTTGTCTGGTTTCTAGAGAAAAATACCCTTATAATAAGACAAATCTGACTTACAAATAACTTTTCGCCAACATATTGAGCGTCATTAATTCCTTAATACCGATGTAAAATGTATTTTTATATTTGAAAACCCTAAAAACTTCTCTATTGTACTGACTCTCTATTGTGTTGTTTAGGGATGCTGTTCTGCTCCAGAAAAGCATTTTCCTGCTCTGGACAAGTATTCACACAGCATGATACCGATACCACCAAGCTTCACAATGAAAATTCTGAGATGTAAATGTGAAAAAGTGCAAAGTTCAGCTAATTGTAACTCACATCAGGGCATCTTACAATTTGTTAGACTATATGAGGATGTTTGCTGGGAGAAGTGGATGCAGACAGTTTGAGAAATGGAGGTTTTAATAATCCAGAGACCAAACGAGCGCTCGAGAGTACGCAATTGATCACAGAGATGCAGGGGAAGGAGGAAAAGTGAATGTATGAGCGAGAGGCAGAAATGAAAATGGAGGGAGTTGAGGAGTCTCTGGCTTTTGGCGGGCGGCAGCAGATAAAGCTGAGCTCTGGAGGATTAAACTTGTCTTGCGTGTGTTTCAGAGCCGGCACGGTTGAGGGACAGGCACTCTGCTCCGGGTGGTTCTGGAAGTTTTCAGCCACATCCAGACGTCTTGTCTGCAGTCAGCCATTAACACAAACAGAACCAAAACCGTAAACACACAAATAGAGGCAGAGGCAAACTTTCTGCTCATGCACTTGAACCAGTTTCAAATCTGTCTTAAACAACTAATAGACAAAGATGGTGGTGATGGCCTCTTAGTTTTATATCAAACATTGCAAAAATATAAAATCTTTTTGTCCAGTTTCCAGTGCAAATATCTTATTACATTTGAAATAATATCCGGCAGAACTTCGAACACGTTCCGGGGGAGGTGGGGAACATTGAGTCTGAGTGGACCATGTTCCGTGCCTCCATGGCCAAGGGCGGCTTGGTCATTGGTGCCTGTCGCGGCGGCAACCCCCGAACCCGTTGGTGGACACCTTCGGTGAGGGATGCTGTCAAGCTGAAGAAGGAGTCCTATGGGGTCTTTTTGGCCTGGTGGACTCCAGAAGCAGCTGATGGGTACCGGTGAGCGAAGCGGCATGCAGCTCGGGTGGTCGCTGAGGCAAAAACTCTAGCGGGGGGGAGTTTGGAGAGGCCATGGAGAAAGACTTCCGTACGGCTTCGAGGCGATTCTGGTCCACCATCCGGCGTCTCAGGAGGGGGAAGCAGTGCAGCACCAACACTGTTTACAGTGGGGATGGTGTGCTGCTGACCTCGACTCGGGATGTTGTGGGTCGGTGGGCGGAATACTTCGAAGACCTCCTCAATCCCACCAACATGACATCTGTTGAAGAAGCTGAGCCTGTGGACTCTGGGTTGGGCTCTCCAATCTCTGGGGACGAAGTCGCCGAGGTGGTCAAAAAACTACTCGGTGGCAGGGCCCCGGGGTGGATGAGATCCGCCCGGAATTCCTTAAGGCTCTGGATGTTGTAGGGTTGTGTTGGCTCACGCGACTCTGCAATATCGCATGGACATCGGGGGCAGTTCCTCTGGATTGGCAGACCGGGGTGGTGGTCCCCCTGTTTAAAAAGGGGGACCGGAGGGTGTGCTCCAATTACAGAGGGGTCACACTCTTAAGCCTCCCTGGAAAGGTCTATTCAGGGGTCCTGGAGAGGAGGGTCCGTCGGATAGTCGAACCTCGGATTCAGGAAGAGCAGTGTGGTTTTCGTCCTGGTCGTGGAACCCTGGACCAGCTCTACACCCTCAGCAGGGTCCTGGAGGGTGCATGGGAGTTCGCCCAACCAGTCTACATGTGTTTTGTGGACTTGGAGAAGGCGTTCGACCGTGTCCTTCGGGGGGCCTTGTGGGAGGTTCTCCGGGAGTATGGGGTACCGGGCCCTTTGATACGGGCTGTCAGATCCCTGTATGACCGGTGTCAGAGTCTGGTCCGCATTGCCGGCAGTAAGCCGGGCTCGTTTCCGGTGAGAGTTGGACTCCGCCAAGGCTGCCCTTTGTCACCGATTCTGTTCATTACTTTCATGGACAGAATTTCTAGGCGCAGCCGAGGTGTTGAGGGGATCCGTTTTGGTGGCCTTAGGATCGCATCTCTGCTTTTTGCGGATGATGTGGTCCTGATGGCTTCATCAGATCGTGATCTGCGGCTCTCGCTGAAACGGCCGAGTGTGAAGCGGCCGCGATGAGGCTCAGTGCCTCCAAATCCGAGGCCATGGTCTTGAGCCGGAAAAGGGTAGAGTGCCTTCTCCGGGTCAGGGGGGTCGTCCTGCCTCAAGTGGAGGAGTTTAAGTATCTGGGGATCTTGTTCACGAATGAGGGAAGAAGGGAGCGGGAGATCGACAGGCGGATTGGGGCAGCGTCTGCCGTGAAGCGGCGCTGTACCGGTCCGTCGTGGTGAAGAGAGAGCTGAGTCAAAAGGCGAAGCTCTCGATTTACCGGTCGATCTACGTTCCCACCCTCATCTATGGTCATGAGCTATGGGTCATGACCGAAAGAACGAGATCACGGATACAAGCGGCCGAAATGGGTTTCCTCCGCAGGGTGGCCGGGCTCTCCCTTAGAGAGAGAAGCTCGGTCATCCGGGAGGGACTCAGAGTAGAGCCGCTGCTCCTCCACGTCGAGAGGAGCCAGTTGAGGCTCGGGCATCTGGTCAGGATGCCTCCTGGACGCCTCACTGGTGAGGAGTTCCGGGTACGTCCCACTGGGAGGAGGGAAGACCCAGGACACGCTGGAGGGACTATGTCTCTCGGCTGGCCTGGGACGCCTTGGGGTTCCTGGAGGAGCTGGAAGACGTGGCTGGGGAGAGGGAAGTCTGGGCCTCCCTTCTGAAGCTGCTGCCCCCGCGACCCGATCCCGGATAAGCGGAAGAAAATGGATGGATGGATGGATTTGAAATATTGATGAAAACACATTGGTTCCACTGGCAGATTGTTTTTCCTACACAATGGGAAATGTGTTCCAGTGGAACTAAAACTATTTGATCAATATTACAGAAATATTGATTGCAGCAAGATCCTGTACCTTGCTGAAAAATTACTTGTAAGTTATAGTTTCGCTTCATTCCGAGTGGAATAAGTCATTCACACTAGAAACAAGACAAAAATACTTGGTAAGATTCTGTGTTTTTGCAGCGCATGTTTTACATTACATGAGTCACGGCTTCTTCTAAAAACATTCCAAGAGCTTAAAAAAATGTTGTCTGGAATATGAACAATTTCCAAAACACCCTGATTGTTGAGTTACATTCGTTGTTACCAAGCAACCCCAGCCAAGCTCAGCCCATCACCTAGCAACCCAAGAGGAGCTCCAGCAAGTTTGGTCAGTTGGTTTAACGGCTGTATGTGCTGCTGGAAGAGACAAGTGTTGTTGTTGACTTATCATCCAGGAACCACATGTTGCGTTCTTGCTGGTTGTGCAGGAGGCTCCACTTCTGCTTTTCATAGATGTACAGTTGTATAATTGTGCATCTGTTTGAAGCCGTTTTCATGTGCTGGGGGTCGTGGCCAGCAGCAGCTTATTTGGATTTGTAGTGACAATATGCCCTGAAGCAGCTCCTTCTGAAAAGAGGCAGAACTGATCAGACCAACAGCTTTTTATCTAAGAATGATTTTGTGCAAAAAACTTTAATGAACATATTTCAAAGACCACAGATCCTGTTCAACCTTGTTACGACTGGCTCAATGTCATTACAAAAACGGGAGACCATGCAGGAGGGGTTAAAGTGTAGAAAAATAAATATTTATTGGCAAAAACAACAATGGATTGTGGATATCAATGATGTAATGCAAATGCCTGGATGTGTTGTATGACTGCATATGGAAGTGTTGAAGTGCCAAAACAAAGACAAACTCTCAAGTGCAAAAAGAAGTGGAGTTGAGGCCTGACAACAAAACACGACAAGCGTCAAGGCAGAGTGGATGCTGAAGGCGACCCAGAAGATGGAGACAGCCAGGTTTAAGTACTCTGCGCTCCCAATCAACCTGATCAGCAGCATCTGTAAAGGGGAGGAGCACAAGGACAGATAAAAGCAACACCTGCAGCCCAGCCATTAAGGCCCAGGGCCGTAACAAACCTGTTCAAGGAAACACAACAGGTCACGTTTAATTGCCGCTTCCTATTAAACCAACCTCAACATTGATTGAAAAATGCACGTTTTATACATAAATAGTCAATAGCGTGGCATAAGAGCTCATTTCTGTCAGTGCTTCACTCACTCTTATCTCAGCTGAGGACACAAGTGATTTTAGGATCAGTGTTCTCATCACTTTAGCGGTCTTACGGTAATTCCAACGTATCAGACCTTCATATTCTTTAATCAGCCGGACACGAGTTAGCAGGTCTGTTTCACACCATGACGCTCTCCGCTCTGACTGCTTCTCAGGTGTTGGCTGAGGAAGGCGACAGGAGCCGGTGTGAAAACGCAGATAAGAGCCCGCTTTTCCAGAACGTTCCCAAGCAGAGCTTCTCCAGAGCCAACGATGCTGACATGAGCCATGATGCAGCAGTTCAGCAGCGACACTGACGACATGAGGTATCATAAAATTATTGAAGTAAAACTTTATGCAAGTATGTACATTTATGTGGCAACTTTCATCGGCAGAAATTCTAATTAGCTTCACTGTTAGACAAAGGAATAAGACAAAATAAAAATGAAATATATATATTTTTTTTGCATATTTCTTGGTTCTTTTCTATTTTAAACTCTGGGTATATTTTTGTCCATATTCTTATTTAAGCTTCCATGTTTTCATTTACCTTCCACTTGGTGCTGGTACACCTGGAATAAAGAATAAAATGTATTTCTATTCCATTTTATTCTAAAAAATGTGGGAAATTATTCTGTATTAAGCAAAACCACTTATAAATCCCATCAGAAAAATTTAAAATGTCCCAATTAAGCTTTTAATATTTCAGTTTTTTCCCTTTGAAACAAGTTTGCTTAAGGAAACAATAAAAATGTTATTGTATTTGTGCAAATGCAGATTTTGCAGACATTTTAAAAGCTTGCAAAATTGACATCCACATTTTTATTGTTTCCTTGTCATTTTGTGTCATTGGAATTTTTGAGATTGAAAAGATTTTTGATCCCACTTTTTACTTTAGCACATTTAACTTATTTTTAACCAAAGTGAAGTGAAAAGCATGAAATGTAAATTCTAAAGCAAGAACATATTTTAAATTCATGCATTAAAGTGCTTAAAGGTGCGTCTGGGTGTATGATGTGCTGTTTTGCACGTGATGCCTTGTAAATTAGTGCTGTGTTGTTTAGATTTCATTAGCCCAGTGATGCTGCAGCCTCAGGCTGTGCCGCCACAGTCTCTGTATCTCTGCAGTCAAAATTAAGACTAACATGAAAAAAAAAACTCTGCATATTTAATACATATATTTTTATCTTTTTGGCCACATAGACACACTTTCTATTAGGACCAGGTTTTCCTAAAACAAATGAAAGTAATACATGCTACATTCTGGATTGATATGAAGATGCTATTCCACTGTGGGGCATTTTCTAGCACTGACGCCTTGCAACAAATTATCTGGTTAAAGATAAACTCAAACCACAATTCATACTGAAATATATATATAAAAAAACTTATTTCCGGGCAGTTTTTAAGGTTAAAGAACAAAATATTATAAAATATGGAACATTATCTGTAATAAATCTCTGATGAAATAAAGTGGCTATACCCCAGAGTCCTCTTCACAGAACACCTTCAGTCAGAGGCTTCCTCTGACTCACTGTAACACAGACAGCTGCGGCAGATCCTTTCTGCCAACAACAAAGAGGTCTGTTGTTGGCAGAACAAAAGACCTCTGTTGTTCTGCCAACTTTTTAAAGAACATTGTATAAGTTACAACATTTAGTTTCCCTCTGGGATAGTTAAAACATTTTTGAGTCAAAATGAACTGAGTTGCCACTCAGAAAAATGTGCATGAAAGTGATTAAACTTCAGACTTTTTGTTGGACCCGCTGATAGTGGCATCTTCCCTAACTTTGAAATTGACACATCAACACATCAAGGTCTTTGAATCATTTTGCTATTTTTCTGCTACGCAGTTTGCATGGATGGTATGAAAAATATAATTTAGTTGACTGTCTGATGTTTACGATAAAGCTTTAGTCACATCTGACACAGATTCAGACTTCTGTCCTGTGAAAGGTCACTACTGAAACAGGAACACCTCAAACCTTTTCCCACCAAAAATCACACACATAAGGTGAACATTAAGAGAAAATCTTCCCGCCTTCTGTAAGAAGTTTAACCTTCAAATTGTTCTGCTCTTCTCAAATAAAACATGGTTAGAATGAAAACTTGTTTTCAGCGACAGGACGGTGGGAACTTATGTCCATCCTCCAGTAGACTGTAAAAAAAATCAAACCTGAAAACAAGGGAAGACTGGGTCTTATGTGGATCTAACACTTCCCTCAGTTAGAGAACACATTTTTGTTGATATCTTTTGATTTATTCTTAACACAAAGTTTAATTTTGGTGTTTATCTTTGATTAAATCTCTTTCCTTCCACAAATAGAAAATCTTAAACATAAGTATGTACACGATTGCTGTAAATTAACCTCCAGAACCTCAATGATTTGTTTTTGCAGCTCACAACGTGTTTCGCCAGCTAAACTTTTACACCAAGGATAAGAATAAAAAGCTGCCTCAGACTTTTATTAGACTAGGTTTATTGTGAAGAATATCTAATAGAGGAGCGTTTCTTTGTAGGGAAACAGAGAAAATAGATGAAAACATCTTCAGCAGGATCCTGCGTCTGTTAGCTCCATTGTGTTTCTGTGATTTGACGTCTTTTACTTGGGGGACGTTTGGCTGAGGGACAGCAGCCTTTGTGTCATCGTCGTGTTGAGCAGCGGTGAAAAGGAAACAGAGAAGAGGCAATGAGCTAAGTGATATTTAGCTCTTTGCCTGTCTCAAACCAACACACACACACACACACAGAGAAATACACCAGAAACACTCACAAAGCAAAGTCAGGGCAGTAGCTTCAAACATTTAAACAATCAAGTCACACACACACACACACACACACACACACAAGTATGTGGGCACACACACATGGTCCATCAGCCTGGAGTTGACGTTGACAGGCCGCTCTTTTGTCCATCATTCACCGGGAGACGAGAACACAAACAAGACGAGGAGAGAGGGAGAGATAAAAGCCCTCCCCCTGCCCATCGTAATCCAATTACAGGCCTGCAAATTTGATTGGCGCCCCGGGAGTGTGCCTTCAGCTGTCCGTCATTAGCGGCTGGAGAACAGGGGGGTTGGCTCAGGGTGCTGTGGCTGTTGGGGTGGGGGAGGTGGTGTGTGTGTGTGTGTGTGTGTGTGTGTGTGTGTGTGTGTGTGTGTGTGTGTGTGTGTGTGTGTGTGTGTGTTGTGTGTGTGTATGGAGGAGAGAGAGAAAAAGAGAGAAAAAGCAGGTCTGACACTTTATCTGTGTTACCTCAAACACGTCTGCTCTGTCTTCATGCGCCAACGTCCAATATATTCTTTCCATTAATGGCTGTTGGAAATATGTATTTATTGCACATCTCCATGTTTCTATTCAGAAAATCCTGCTGCTGCTGCCAACAGAAGTAATATCTGAAGATTTAAAACAGAGTGAAAAAAATGCTGCAAACATTTTTGCTGTTTAAAGGTTTAATGGTTAAGATTTTCTGTAGTTTTCAACTCAGTGTTGCAGAGAAAAACAGATTTAAATAATAATAAAAATAAAAGTAGAGATATTGGACAGCTGGACTGTGGTCCTATAAACTACTGATGTTCACATTAAAAGTATAATTTTTAAGAGAAAATCTTTATTTTATCCATTCAGAAATAAAACAAAACTTAATTTTGAAGAATAGAACAAAGAAATCAGATTTTTGTACAAACAGCAATTTCAGGTCTTTGAGCTATATAAACGTTCAAGAATGCATTTTCATTTAAAAACCAGTTCATTGATCAAACCTTCTTAAAAAAAAACCTAATTTTGCCAAATTTAATGTGATTGAACTCAAACTTGCTTTTGAGTCAGCACTGCTGTCTCAAAAGCAAGTTACATCCAAATAAAAGTATAGAAATTAAAAAATAATAATTTGAGTTAACCTGATATTTTCATTTTAAAGAAGATTTTAGTTTCTCACTGAACATATCAGTCTTATTTTCGTTTTTTTATGTGTCCATCTCAGCTGCGCTTGAGGGGAAATTTATACCGTTTGTTGATGTTGCGGGCCTCACAAAATCTTTTCCAAGACCACAAATGGCCTGCAGACCTCACCTTGGACACCACTGGTCTAAAGGGTTAAAGTGATGAGTTCAGGTTCATACTCACCACATCTGAAACAAACTTTATCATGTCATACTTTCACAGAGAATAAATAAATAATTAAGGACAGGCAGGCGAGAGCTGGCTCTTTCAAAAATAAAATAAAAAAATAAAACTTCACCTTTCAACCTTTCAGGAGGGTTGACCAAGAAGTTTTGACCCGGTTTGCCTCCATAAAGGCAAAGCTTCTTTACCATTCCCTCCAGAAACCAGCTGACCGTTTCACTCTGGTAATCTGATTATTCACAAATTTGTCAGAGATTTGCACCCCTTAACGACAAGATCAACCTTGTCAGGACCTCCATCCTTTGTCCTTTGCCATCGCTCATGCAGAGGGACCTTCTGCCGAAATCTAATTTGAACACCAAGAGTGTCTTAGTGTAAAATGTTAATGTTAACATGCTTTCCATTTCCAAGACAAATTACTTTTAATTGTTTTAAATTCCACTTTCATTGCCTACTGATAGCGTTTGTCATCTTTAGACCTTAGGTTACTCTTCTGCTGTTATGACCTGCTTCAAATGGGATTCATGACCTGATTCTGGCAGCATCCCTGATGGGAAAAGGTTTATTATATATCTTATTTTGTTTTGTTCGCGGCCGGGACGAGGCTCAGTGCCTCCAAATCCGAGGCCATGGTCTTGAGCCGGAAAAGGGTAGAGTGCCTTCTCCGGGTCAGGGGGGTCGTCCTGCCTCAAGTGGAGGAGTTTAAGTATCTGGGGATCTTGTTCACAAATGAGAGACGAAGGGAGCGGGAGATCGACAGGCGGATTGGGGCGGCGTCTGCCGTGAAGCGGCGCTGTACCGGTCCGTCGTGGTGAAGAGAAGCTGAGTCAAAAGGCGAAGCTCTCGATTTACTGATCGATCTACGTTCCCACCCTCATCTATGGTCATGAGCTTTGGGTCATGACTGAAGAACGAGATCACGGATACAAGCGGCCGAAATGGGTTTCCTCCGCAGGGTGGCCGGGCTCTCCCTTAGAGATAGGGTGAGAAGCTCGGTCATCCGGGAGGGACTCAGAGTAGAGCTGCTGCTCCTCCACGTCGAGAGGAGCCAGTTGAGGCTCGGGCATCTGGTCAGGATGCCTCCTGGACGCCTCCCTGGTGAGGAGTTCGGGTCCCACCGGGAGGAGGGAAAGACCCAGGACACGCTGGAGGGACTATGTCTCTCGGCTGGCCTGGGACGCCTTGGGGTTCCTGGAGGAGCTGGAAGAAGTGGCTGGGGAGGGGGAAGTCTGGGCCTCCCTTCTGAAGCTGCTGCCCCCGCGACCCGACCACGGATAAACGGAAGAAAATGGATGGATGGATGGATGTTTTGTTTGCTACTCTTTTTTAAATACCATGTCACATTGTCTTAACAGACAGTATAGCATTTTCTCAGGATGTTCTTATGTTTTTTTAGAATCTGTTTTGTATTACATGCTGCAGGTTCTAGATATTGTCATCTCTTGTAGACATCAGCATTAGCAGGTCACAGTTATTTCCATTGCCACCACATACATGCTCAGTATGAGGAGCAGCTGGAAAGTTACAGCTTGATGCAATCACCCCTTGTTATTAAATGCTCACATATAAAAGAGATTACGTATTGTGGAGAAGCAGCAGTGACACTTCATTTGAAGAGGGGGGTGTATAAGACTGTCATAAACATGACATAACTCCTGTCATGAACATCAATAAGCCTTCATGAATATTTATGACTGTTGTCATAAAGCATCATTCGGTAAATTATGACACTTAACACTAACCCTAACCCTATGACAACCAAGAAATCATTATTGATATAAATTTGTTATAAAAGTTTTGCTGATTGCACTTTAAAAATTAGGTAACTTTATGTTATTAAAGGTAAAGTTTAAACAGTAATGATTTATTGATTAATGTCAAGTTGTCATAACAAAGACATTTTGAATAATGTCAACTTTGTATTAAAAGTGTCATAATTTACCGACTGACGCTTTATGACAACAGCCATAAATATTCATGAAGGCTTAGTCATGTTTATGACAGGACTTATGTCACGTTTATGACAGTCTTATTCAGCCCCCTTCAAATAAAGTGTTACCGCAGCATCATTCAGCTTCTATGCACCATTAATTTGGAACAAACTTCCAGAAAACTGCAAACAGCTGAAACACAGTGTGCCTTTAAATCCAAACTAAAAACCCACATGTTTCGAAATCCAAACTAAAAACCCACATGTTTAGAGCAGCTTTTGAAACATAATCAATGACAAATTAATCAACAATCTGATGTGTAATGATGGCACTTCACAAAATGTAACGTTTCAGTTGTTAATTGAACATTACATTTTGTTCTATTAGTGTTTTTGTGTTTTTATGATGTTTGAAATGCCTTTTTGCTGAAAGGTGCTATACAAATAAAATTTGATTGATTTATTGATATGAAAATACGAAGCACAGTCTGTTTAAGTCCTAAGTTAGGGTCAGAGAATGAACTTATGTTGAAGGGTTTTATGTCCCGTCTGACGGCTAATAATTTGGTTTAGCTGCCTTTCTATTGCAAATGTATGCAAAACTTTGACTATATTCTGTCAATGTTGTTGCTATTTAATAAGAAATACCATTGAAATCACATGTGAATATGTTTTTTCATGCACTGAGTCATTAAAAAAACATGCTGCTCCACCCCCTCCCATCACTTCCTGTTGTCTTCTTCATCTTTTCCACCAGTAGTAAAACTTGATTGTTCATCACATCGCTCATCTGATGCGGAAAAAAGTGTTTGCACTGAAGGTTTGCAAAATACAGCTGACAACACACCTCTTCCAAGCACCAACATTTCAGACTGAAAATTGGTATGTTTCCATGAAGCAAAGTTATTTTCATACTTAAAATGTGTGCGATTATATGGTTAATGGAAATGCAGCAATTGTTATACAGCTGCAAATGGAAGGAAGCACTTTAATGTTGCAAGAATCTCCAAACGAAGCTGTTTGTTGTGTTATATATTTGGGTACTTTGAGGATGCCAGTGAGACGCCACACATATCAGAGTGTTGCCTTGTATCTGCCAGAGGAAGATCAGTGAGGAAGTCACAGACATGCCCCCGGCTCTTATCTTTTATTGGCTGGCTCCTGAGAGGCTTATCTTTTATTGGCTGGCTCCTCCGTCAAACTTATCTTTATTGGCTGGCTCCTCATGAGGGCGGCCTGTGAGCTGTGCGGGGCAGAAATGGAGGTGCAGGAGAGGGATGCTCCTCCAGGATGACGAAGACAGTTCTGTCAAGAGTGTGGGACAAATCTACCCCGATTCCACAAAGTAACTTCAGACTCTCTTCACTTCCTCTGCTTCCTACATCATCATCTAATGTTGTTTCATGTTCTGCTGAGAGACAGAGCAGCAATAGACAAATCCTGACTGTAAAATAACATTTTTCTGCAAATGATCTGTGGCTATAAACACTGTGATGCATCAGATTGTCTTGATTCATGTTTCTTCTGTCTGCTCTATCAAGAAACAATAAAATACAAATAAAAATGAAACAAGTCATTTTAATCATCCATCCATCCATCCATTTTCTTTACACCCTTGTCCCTTAGTGGGGTCGGGAGGGTTGCTGGTGCCTCTCCAGCTAACGTTCCGGGCGAGAGGCGGGGTCACCCTGGACAGGTCGCCAGTCTGTTGCAGGGCAACACAGAGACACACAGAGACACACAGGACAAACAACCATGCACACACACACTCACACCTAGGGACAATTTGGAGAGGCCAATTAACCTGACAGTCATGTTTTTGGACTGTGGGAGGAAACTGCAGTACCCAGAGAAAACCCACCATGCACAGGGAGAACATGCAAACTCCATGCAGAAGGACCGGGACCGGGAATCAACCCCAGAACCTTCTTGCTGCAAGGCAACAGCTCTACCAACTGCGCCACTGTGCAGCCTTTATTTTAATCAGTGACACAAACATCTTTAGGGTTTTTTAAAATTATGCTTCATGTCTCATTAACTAATCAACTCCGTTTTAGTCTTTAAGTGGTTATTTTGATTAAAATAAAGTATATTCATATTGTATTGCTTGATAACATCATCTTAGAAACATGGTTCTTGCATTTCATGGAGAAAATTATTAAAAACTGCATTAGAACTACTAAGAAAATGCAGAGCTTTTTAAAATTTACAGCACTGAGACCACTTAAAATTATACATTTCTCTGATTTAACTTTTTATAGCTACATGTTTGAGTAACATGTACTTTGTTCTTTTATTCTCTGAACTACTGGCACGTCTCTGAAATTCAAAGCAAAAATGTAGCATTTATTTGCAGAAAATGAGAAATGGCCAACATAACAAAAAGATGCAGCGCTTTCAGACCTCAACTAATGTAAAGAAAACAAGTTCAGATTAATTTTTAACAACAATACTGATGTTTTAACTCGGGAAGAGTTCAGAAATCAAATTGTTTTTTTTTTTTTCCAGAGTTGCATGAGAAAAGTGTCACTCTGTTTGAAACATACAGCATAAATACATCTCAAAATATATTTAAATCTTTTTTATATCCTTCATAAAGAGTACAAAAAGGTAAAATGTGAGAATATTTAAGCTTATATACCCGTAATCAGGTTGTTTGCCTCACCCACCTTAAACATTTTGCTGTAGCTTAAATATCATGTAGGCTAATTACTTTAATCATTAAAATTACACTTCTCTACTCCTAAATATGTATTAGTTTTCAGGTAGATATGGATTTTATTTGGATAACAAAATGATAAAAGAAGCTTTCTGGTTTAGTTCTAACAGATAATATCAGTCTGCTCTTGTTTAACTTCTTGTCTTTTTTATTATTTGGTACGTTTCTTGATGCTCTGCTTTCAATCAGCAGCCTCCTTGTTTCTCAACACAAGCAGCATCGCTCTGTCGCTTCCAAATTTACTGTATGCGTCGGTGTGTGTGTGAGATGACAGAATAAGATGCTGTTCTCAACACTTGTTTCCTGGAGTCTGGCCTATCAGGGAGATAAACAGCAGATCTGCTGTTCACAGGCCCTGTACAGGTTTATCATCGGCAGGAAAGCTGATAGCTAAACTCCACAGACCCCAAGCTGAGTGTTTACAAAAAGAGTTGCAGTTCCACAGCAGAGTTAAATATCTGCCTACATCTTTACTTGTATCTACAAATAAATCCATGCAAACTTTACTTCTGGCATTAATTTTCTTTGTGCAAGAAACTGTGGCAATCTTTGACGAGAATAGTGATGTTAGTTCTAAATTCAGACAGAAATTGAAATATCATGATTATCATGAACCAAGTTTTTTGTGGGAAATATGAAATACATGCATATTTGTAGAAAAATCTTCCAGCATGACTGTTGCTTTCTCACCATCATCTCCTCCTCTAATTCCATATCTAATAACAGAAGCGACAATGTCAACGCTTGGGCACTTTCTCTGTTGGACTGGTAACTGTGTCGTGTTTTTACAGATTTCTTTCCTTGGCAAGAAATCATGCAACTACCTGATAAAATGAATAAATTAGTTTTGTTCTTGGAAATGCATAATCCAGCTGATGGTATGATTTTTGGTTGAGCTTTATCAACATGTTGTTGAGATTTTATGCAACTCCACAAACAAAAAAATAATCCAGCTCAGTTAATCTGATTCCTGAAAAAATAAATTTCGACTCACATTCTAAGGAAACCAGCAAACTGCAGGAAAAAGGTGCTTGATCAAATAACAATCTGTTAATTTCCACAGTAAAAAAAATGCAAGGTGTGTTCTTTGTCAACAGACCTTTCATTTAACAAAAAAAAGACAAAATTAAACTCAATTATACGAACAATCAGATCACAACAGACATCTAAACAGTATTAATGATTTTTCATTATCCCAGAAATTTCTTTTATAACTTTTGAAGCCATTAAATCCAACACAATGAATTTTCTGTCAACGTGATTAAGTATTTTATCATGAAATTGTCTTTTACTCATAAATGAATGTTTTAAATCAAAACAAAACAAAATAACATTTTAAATTGCCTCATGGTAGGATGCTAACAATGCTAACATGTTGACACTGTTACATTTTTCCCATTTTTAGTTAAAAAATGACTTTGATGACAAGTTCTGTGCTGCTTTCTAGTTTTCTCTGAAATAATTTAGATAAATTTATCTTAGCTTTAGTCGAGTGGTCAACAAAAGCTTTCTCAGTTCCCTGGAAGGTTAATCTGGCTCTGATGTAATCAGAATCTTGTATCCTCTCAGTCTGTCCTGTCAATTGTCAATGAAAAGGGTCACATCTCTCTGTAGGTCCCGTCTCAGGGTCTCTGGATCCCTTATCAGGCCCCCAAACCCTCCCACCCAAAATCGCCAACCTCTCTGTACAATCAGCCAAGTCCTCCATGTCTCCAAAGATCCAGATAACTCGGCGTTCCCAGGCTTGTGTCCTGCAGTGGCCCGTCTGTCCTAAATGACATCACCCGGCCAAAAGAGGAAGTGCGTCTGCTTTGAGGTTGTCATGACAACAACATCACTTATCCTCAGGGAGAGGGATGTTAAGTCTTATCAGAAAAGCGTTTCTAAAGCAGAGTCTGATGGGTAAATAAGTTAACTTGAAACCTTCTCTGCCATTTGAGACCAACAGATTTGTTTTCTTACGTTCCTTCTAAACGGTCGATATAAAAGAAAGTGGACTCTGTGTTTTATTTTGTCACATTTGTCTTCTAATGTAACAGTGAAGCCGCATTTTTGCCAAATGTGCAGAACATGTAATCTCATGTTGTAATCTCATATTATAATCTCATATTATTCCATATTAGTGCCAATTTAAAATTTCGCATTGATTATTTTGTTTTATTATTAAACCCTCAAAAGCCGATCTACACTTTGGCCTTGCCAAACCTGCATCTCATATGAAAGCTGAAACTATGAAGTTAGTCACACTTGTATGAGATTCATGTAGAATCACTGTGGTGACATAAAAACAAACTTTAAAGGGAAATACAACACGATAACTGAGTCTGTAAAACACACATCCACCCTCCAGGTGTCTCCCCTTCTCCCTGGGATCCATGAATGCATCTTAACACACTCACCTTGTGCAAATACAGAAAGATCAGAGTCATAACCCTAATGCCATCCCAGAAATCTCAACATGAATAAAAAGAACAATGCAACTCACAGTTAGCAGATGAGACACACAGACAAATGCAGACAAGTTTGACAGTAATGTTTCTAATCTGAGTTAATGTTTGTGCACTTTTAGTGTCATAAATGCCCAGAGCATCACAGGGTGACTGAGACGCCCTGAGTCCACCCCCCCCTCCCTGGGAAAGAGTGAGAGGACAGCAGGCCGTCACTGTTAGCGTTACATATCACTCAGAGCGGCTCTGATAAGACAAGCAGAGGAGCCGAGTCCTTCAAGAACACCAGATCCAGACTCAGCTGCTGCTGCTGCTGCTGACAAGGCTGCTCAAAACTAAAAGAAATAACATGCAGATAACTTACGTTATGCAGATGATCCAACCTGAACACCGAAAGCGTTACCTTTAGAAATAATGTATCATGTAAATATTAACTGTGTAGCAAGAGCTTGGAATATTTTTAACATCATAATATCTTTTGTTTACATGAATCCTAAGTAGTGTTTTAAGGAGGGTAGATGAGTTTGATCATCTGTACATCAAACGTCCAAAGCATAGCTTGATCTGTGCAGAACATTTAACTAAAATTGTATCAATACAGTTTGTGATCTAAGGTTTATTTCACTACTAATTTGTTTGTATTAGGGCCACCTCAAGTTATGTGCTGCTTAAAAAAATAGAGAAGAACCTGGACTGATTTATATTATTCTGAATAAAGTCATTTGTGGTAGAATACAAAAAAAAAGATTTCTAGAAATTACTTAGATTCCTCTGTATTCCCAAAAGCAAAACCAGACATGGAGATGCAACAATCAGTTTTTATGCTCCCCTAATCTGGAACAAACTTCCAGAAAACTGCAAAGATGCTGAAACACTGAGTTCCTTTAAATCAAGACTAAAAACTCACCTGTCTAGAGTTGCTTTTGATTAGTAGTAAGTGGAACATTGATCAATATTTTAGATGAATATTTGCTTCATGACTTTGATGATGGAATTTTGTGTTTATACACAGTCCAGTCACATTAATGTGACCACCACGTACTTTCCACTTCAGAGTTAAATAACCAATCACAGAAGGCAGGTGGCAGCACAGTGCAGTTGAGCGTATATAAAGGGTGTGTGTGGGCTTCGGAAAACATTTCAATCGTTGGCGTAATGCAGAAACGAAGCGATTTATCCGACGTCCAAAAGGGCATGATCATTGGCTTTCGGGCCAAGGGTGGAAGCATTTCCGAAACGGCTGAGTTTGTGAACTGTTCGCGTGCCGCCGTGGTAAAAGTGTACCGTGCATGGCAAAATGGGACTGTCCAAAATCAACGACGTGGCAAATGTGGTGCACCACGGGCCATAGATGACAGAGGCGAACGACGGTTGCGGAGATGCGTTCGGGCAGATAGACGGGCTACCGTTGAGCAACTGACCACTAAAATGAACCAAGGGGCTACCACAAGTGTCTCCCAAACCACTATTCAGCGAACATTGCTGCGTCTGGGCCTCCGAAGCGGACGCCTGGTTCGTGCACCTATGCTGACTGGTGTTCATCGACGACGAAGGCTAGAATTTGCACGCCAGTACAGCAGCTGGACGTCCACTGAGTGGCGACAGGTAGCGTTTTCAGATGAATCGCGTTTTATGCTCCATCGGACAGATGGACGTTGGCGTATAAGGCGTGAAACCTCTGAAAGGAACCACCCTGCAACCATTGCAGGAACGGTCCAAGCTGGAGGCGGGAGCATTATGGTCTGGGGAATGTTTTCCTGGCATTCTCTGGGTTCACTGATTATTGTGGAAGGCACGATGGATCAATACAAGTACGCATCTGTCCTTGCGGACCATGTCCACCCCTACATGCGCATTGTTTTTCCTCAGGATGATGGCATCTTCCAGCAGGACAATGCGAGGTGCCATACAGCTGCCAGTGTACGTGCGTGGTTCGAAGAGCACCAGGATGAGTTTACCGTCCTCCCCTGGCCAGCAAACTCACCTGACTTAAACCCAATCGAGCATCTGTGGGACCATCTCGATCGAGTTGTTCGCGCCATGGATCCTCAACCGCGTAATCTAGCGCAGCTGGCCACGGCATTAGAGTCGGCATGGCTCAACATCCCAGAGAAGACCTTCAGGGACCTAAGTGACTCTCTTCCTGCACGTCTCGTAGCAGTTCGCTCTGCGAAAGGTGGTTATTCTGGCTTTTGACAGATGGTCACATTAATGTGACTGGACTGTGTATTATGATACACTTTTTCGTTTCGTTATATATTTTTTTAATATGTGCACTGAGCCATAAAGATGCTCTTCACTTTTTGCTCTTACACTGAAAAGCTACTAGCAGCAGAAAGACTCAAATAAGAGCCGAGGTCAGCCTGAGGACCAGAATGCTGCTGATAAAGAAAAGATGAGGTGTCATGTTCACTTGTTTGCTAATTTAAAGCGTTTTCTAATCGTGGCTCACTAATGGCTGCTGTTATAATCTCACAGATAGTTTATCTACAAACTGGCAGAAAACACTGACTGCTGAAGGTCTGCTTTGCAGCCAGAGCAAAGAAGGGCATTTTTGGCTTCGTGCAAAGGGTTTTACACTGCTGCTGAAAACATTAAGAACATATGCAAATAAATTATATTTGCAGGAAGCATAATGAATTACAATATTTTAAAAAATTATATCATCTCAGATTAAACATTAAAGGTGATCAGTTAAAATTACAAAGCTGTAATCTTATTTTATCAGTATTAATCCAAGCAGTTTTATCTATAACAGCCAAACCTTCCAGAATGTTGTCAATAAATCCTAATCAACGCGAAACACAAAACACAAACTCTTACCAAGTATTGTGGTCTAGTCTGTTTGTTGTGCAAATATTTTTAGTACACTTGAAATAAGACAAAGCTAACTTAAAAGTAGCTTTTCAGCAAAATTGGAGCTCGTTTTAAATAAATAATTCCTTAACATTGATTAAAAAAAAAAAAAAAGTTAGTTGCACTGGTTTACTTGTAACAAAATACTTTTGGTGTAAGAAACAAAATCTGCCAGTTGAACTAATTTTAAAAAAATTAATATTAAGAAATTATTGATTTAAAGCAAGTTGTTATATTTTGCTGGCAGTTATTTTTGTCTGATTTTAAATGTACTAGAATACTTTAGTATTTTGTGTTTTTGCAGTGTTGTATCATACCGCATCTGATGATGGTGTGGTGCAAACATTCAGTCTCAACATCAAACCCCTAAACCTCTGCTTTTCTGCTGGAGCTATATCAGAGAACTGGTTTCTATGACAGGAGGTCAGCAGGTCACAGCAGGAGGCCTGAAGGTCCAGGGCCAGACTGGCTGTGGACTAATCCTCAGACCCACACGCTCCCCCTTAGTCCTGACCCTGGCTCCACAAACACCTGGAAACGCTGGAAACCAGAAGTCTGTTTACATCTGCATCTTCGTGTTTGCATAAATCTGTCCTGAACATCCAGAATTTGAAGCGCTAACACTTATGTTGTGCTGCGTTTGGACGTTACAAAGTTCAACATCCTTCAAGTAACCAGGTTGGTTCTGCAGATCAGGGAGGCAGAGTCGGGTGAAAAGGTCACAGAAAAACAGAGGTTTACAGCCACATCGATCCGTCATCACCCAATCCAGAACAGATTCTTCTTCTCATTATCAGAGGAAAATAACGACAAAGTCATTTTGGTGTGTTTACTTGCTACTTCTTAGCAGTAGACCTACTGAAGATGTTGCAGCTCTGTTAAAAATTTTGGAAATTTTAAAATGACATCTGGATAAGACTGGTTTCATTCGCAAGCTAAGAAAAGCTACTATTTTAATGTTCCAAGTAACTTGTTTATTTTGAGTTATTTCACTAAAACATACCAGCTGTGTGATTTTAGGGAGTTTTAGGATGATAGCATTAGAAAATAAAGATAATAAAATTACTAAAATAAACTCTTATTTATGTGTGTGTGCAAGTAAATGATTTTTCCCTGGCTTGGTTTTATTATTTTGTAACTAAAATTAAAGAAATACATTTGACTTGTAACATGATTGTTGGTTTATTGCATCCCATCAGCATCTGAGATGCCTGGTCCATAATTACATATCTACATCACAATTTAGTTTTTATATCTGTCATTTTTCTATTTATTTAGAAACCCTTCAGGGAGTTCCTGAAGCGCTAACGGTCAAGAGAAAAAGATCCTGCAGATAAACCCTGAAGTTAACTTGTCTGCAAAACAGTTTCATCAAAAATGAAAGGCCGACCTTCATGAAGGAACTGAATTTGTTTTAGTCAGAAGTGAGTGCACGCACAGACAGATTCAAGTGGACTCTCTTGAGATTGTCGTGGTTCTTAGCAGCTGCTTGGAGTTTATGTGACACCTTTTCAGGAGTGCTAATGCTAGGAGTGAGCCAGAGGGAACGATGAGCCCCCTGCCAGAAAACAGTAATGGATGGCTGGAGAGTGACTAAATTGGGGCGGGAAACAGGAGGGGGAGCAGCGAGGAGAAAGGGTGAGTGAAGATGTTGTTAGGGGCAGTGTTTCCTATCCCGATCCCATGGCGGCTCTCCCGCTGCGTTGGATGAAAGCTCTCCGACCAGCCGTCGTCGCAGTAACTAATTTGCTGAGATTTTCTGCTTGACTTGAGGCACGAGGAAGAGGCCACCTTCCTCTAACCCCCATCTGACCGTCAGTTTCCCTTTAGTTTCCCCTCAGCACTTTGAATCTCTGCCTCTCTTTTGTTATGCTCATAAATTTACCTTCACTGATGGAGATCTTGAGTCATTGTTGAGGATTTTTTTCTTTTCTTTTGTAAAATTACATTCTTTAACACTTTTGAATCACATCTAGTCTTCTATTTAAGTTGTACAGTATCTGCCACAGACTTTTTTTAAATAGAGACATGAAAAATAAAAATTCCACCAGATATTTTCCTCATATGTTCACTTTTTCCACTCAATATCAGACATATCTCTATGCCCTGCAAATACCGATTAGCTATGTGTTTCAATAGGATCAGTCATCAAATCAAAATGCAGGTAACAAAGAAATAAAAGTCAACAATTTCAGACAGGCAACTGGAAAGCTGCTATAAATCTGAATGATCTAAATTTAAAAGATGGTCCAATAGGAGAGGATTAATATCTGACCAGTACCGCTATCTCTAACAAAGCCTCTTTGCATCTTTAACACTCGGAGAGTTCAACAATAATGTACGTGCCTGAAGCGGATAAACATGAGGATTAAAAGCTGGTGGATCAATAATATTGACCGGGACAGAAAAGACGAGGTGATCACTCTGTATGACACTTCATAAACTCTCAAGAGACAAGAGGTGACTGTGGAAATCATTAACAGATCTATAATACTTGCATAAAAACTGCAGCTAAAACAGGATTGAGTTCATGCTGGATGTCTGTACGTTTGTTTGCACACGGGCCAACTTCTGTGATTATGTGTGTGCATTATGGTGCGACTAAGCAAATATAATACCAAGCAATAACAACACTTGGACAACAAAAGATCTTTTCTTGAGGGTGTTTGGCTCCCCTCCAGTTTCCTCACAGCTAATCCCACTTTGAGCAGCATTCAGTCAGTGCAGCAGGCCAGACCAAACAGGCAGTCTGACTGCAGGATTATGTATATTATTGTTCTTCCTTTTTAAAAAATCTTGCAACTAAGTGTTTGTGATGAGACTATAATAACTCTTATGCTTTTTAAAATAGTTTTTAAGCTTGCAGAGAGAAAACCAAAAGGTTTAATTCAGGTCATACAGTTTTAAGACTCGTCAAATGTATGTAAACTTCTGAATTTGTAGAAGTAAAAATTAAGAAAAAATCAGTTTTCTGGCATTTAGCAAATAGAACTAATTTTGGTTCTTCTAAGTAATAGAGAAGTTTACTCTAATTTAACTTCAGGTGGTGGGAATAAAAGTCTGTAGGTCTTTTTATAACAAAACTAAACTTCAGGTTTAATCTTGAATCTGATAGGACTAAATCGAACTACACCAGCCTATATTTGTATGCTGGTTGCATCATGAATGTATGCTTTTTTTTCTTTTTTTCTATTTCTGTCAATTGGATTTGCGGCAGGGCAACAATGTTACCAACTGTGCCACCATGTTTCTGGATGGTAAGTCAACAAGAACACTCTTGTCTTTTCCAGCAGCCATTGTACATACAGTGGTAAAGCCAGCTGACCAAATGTGCTGGAGCTCAGCTTGGGTTGCTAGGTGACAGGCTGAGCTTGGCTGGGTTGCCAGGTAACAGACAAGAGTCCTTGATCGTGACTCAGCATTCGGGAGGTTTTTGAAAAGCCTCATTTTCCAGAAAACAAAAGCTAAAACATATTGCTGAAAAATCCAAAGACCCAAATAGAAGTATAAAAACATGCACACAGTTAATTATGCATAATAGGCCCTTTTTAGGCTTATTATAAAGTATTAAAGTTTCTAAAAATTCAAAGGAAATGCATGTTTTTGCAAAGCAAATATGTGTAATTCTATGTTTTATTAAGAAGTTTCCTCTACTCTAAAACTTGCACACTAACCTTGACTTGTCAAGCTTTAGTGTGAAGGTTCCTGTGAGCAGATGAACTTCTCTCTCCTTGCCAAAGTGAAAATCTGTGGAGGTGAAGTGTGGAGTTCTGAAGTTGGGGTCAAACTGGTGGAAGGACACAGAGGTGAAGTCCACAGGCTAACATGCTAGGAAGACTCCCCCCTCACTCGGGCCATATTTAGTGATGTGACTCTTGGCACATCTCAGGAACGGCTCCCCTGGAGGGTTTGAGGAGGTCGATTCGGTCTGCAGAATCACAACATGATTACAGCTCTCCTTTAAGAGATGTACAAAGGGGCGGGGGATTGAAGCACCAGGCGCAGGGCTGTGTTTCTAAAGCCCCTCTGTTAGCTTTTAGCACCACTGCTGCTAAAACTCATAGTTGTCCAAGCTGTGCTGCAAAAAGGATTTGCGTGTCACCATAAGCGTGTTATTAACCTCTCGATGTCGACGTCTGTCACACTCTCCCTACGACAAGCGCTGAGGAGAGCCTGCAGTCGTGTGCTGATTCTAATCCTTTTTTAACCACATAGCTCTTCAATTATTCACGAGCCTTGTGGAGTCAAACATTTCCATTTGACCATGTTACACTTGTATGACCAGCTCCATGTTCAATAGTTGTGTAGAGACGGAGATAGCAGAAGGCCGGGTGAAGAGCGAGTGGGATCCGACACATTGTGTGGGATTTTACAAAATCTTTTTAGACAATTCAGTGATTAAAACTGAAAGTGGTTCAGAAAAACAAAGCTGACTTTATGGATGTATATCAGCAACTGATGCTCTGTTATTTCCACAAAACAAAAAGGGCTAGTCATCAAAAAATACTTCGAAACGTTTGTTTTTCAAATGCTCTGCTATATCAGTACCTACAACTAAAACCTTAGTTTCTGTTGAAAGCAACAATTATAGTTTTGATGAATCCAAATTAAATGTTCCTGTTAGTTTGCAGGGAATACCTGCAGGCCATGTTTAATAAATTGATTAATTCAAAACCAAGAACTTCTCAGGGAATCAATGCTTTCCTGACTTGATTGATAACAGAGATAGAAGCTGGACAACAATCATAATCTTCATTAATGCAATTTTGAAAAATCTGCTGCATCATTTTTTTAGATGTGTCTAATGGGTAATTCCAGAAATGGAAGAATAAAAATGAATAAAAATAAGCTTGTTATTTCATCATTCTCCGATAGATTTAAGAAAACCATCGTAAACCAATCATAAAAACCAAATAATTGTGCCTCAAGGGAAACTGAGATTTTTGCTTTTGTAAATTAAGATGCAACTTCGTTAGGTAACAAAGGGACCTGAAAAAAAGAACAAAACAAAAAGAAAATGTACAAAAACTATTAGATATTAAGTCAATCAAGCCATTAAAGAGCAAAAGGTTTATCTTTAGAAAATATTTTAGATAATTTTGATGAAAAAAAAACACATGTTGAAATTAGAGCAAGAGTGTTGAATTATGCACAAATGTCACCTTTCTTTCCATCCTGGCTATGGAATGCACTATTACTGTTAAGGATAATAATTTTAAAAAACTCACAGTTTTGTTGTATTCTGAGGACAATATTTAACATAAAAATGTGTCATCAAGAAGGTGAGACAGACAGAAATGGCATCAAAAGAAACGTCCCTTCAACTGTATTATAATTAATTTATAGAGCAAATCTATGTGTTAATGTTTCTTGTGCATGAATTATTTGCCATTTTATGAGTCAATTAGAAAACATACTCCAAATCTGGAACAGAACTAGCTCTTATTTGACCAAAACAAAGAGCAAAAAAAAAAAAAATCACAAATAATGCTGGCATTTAAAAGTTTTTCAAATCATTTGACTTTGTCTTTTGAGTCCACAGTGGCTCATCCATCACATCCTGCTCCCCCATCCTACCTCATTTCATCTGACCTATCCTTCACCAAGGCCCAGTGTAATCCAACTAAGTTTGGGCAAAATAGAGTTGGAGGCAGAGGGAGGGGTGAAGGTGGGAGTGAGGTCAAGGGAAAACTGGTTGTGCTAACCAGAAGTCAAAGACGTGATCCTGCAGCCGCAGCAGTGTTCAACAGAGGCTTTAACTTTCTAATCCAGATAATATGACAAGCTGGATTTAATGTGTAGAGCCAGGACTCAGCTCTGTTTGGCCTATTACGAAGAAAAGTGCTTAAACAGTGAAAACACATCAGACTTTAATAACCTGAACAGCTACCAGGTAAAGTTCTCCTTATTTGCTTGGGCTTTATTTTGTCTTGTCTAGAAAAGTTTGTGACTCAAACGCGTGAAAGAGTTGGAGGTCAAATAAAATGTTGTTTAATCAAAATTAAATAATTAGCCTTCAGTTTCTGAACAAGGAAGCTGCTGAGACTGAGTGGTGACCTGGGAGACTATGGATAGAATATGAATAGGGTTGCTGGTTTTACTGGTTTGGTGTTGGTTACAGCTTCTTGATGGTGGCAAAAGTGGCTTAGGGAATGTGAATCAATGACTTGGGCAGCAGACGCAAGTTGGAGCTCCAGAAAGGAGGTCCAGAGCCTCCTCTCATGAATTTCAGCAATCCAGGTGAGTATAATGATATGGAGAAAATCCAGGAAGTATCCAGAGTCCTGAGGCTTTGTGAAAAGCAGAAGAAATGGAAATGGTGCAATCTTTAATAACAGATCGTTTTTATGCATATTTTGTTTCAACAAACTTTATATTCTATGCATCAGTATGTATTCAGCTCGTACTTTAGAGGTTGAGAAATGAAGGAAGTGGAAATATTTCAATTTATGCTTTTGGCTATAGTAGAGTACATTAGTTTTGTTTCTTTTTTTCTATTTTTACTTTTCAATACATATGGACAAATGGGTAACTTCCATGTCCTAGATCTAG
The DNA here is from genome assembly GCA_033032245.1 of Poecilia picta. Classification (NCBI taxonomy): domain Eukaryota; kingdom Metazoa; phylum Chordata; class Actinopteri; order Cyprinodontiformes; family Poeciliidae; genus Poecilia; species Poecilia picta. The sequence goes on along the minus strand of CM065368.1, from coordinate 5,960,376 downwards.
ACAAAGTCTATCAGTTTTCCTAAGGAGAAAAATAAATATTATCTGACCTAATCAGAATGGTGGTTTGATTTCATCTTTTTAAGATGTTAAAAGCTTTTATTGCGAGGAGGAAAATAAATCTTCAAAAGTGCAGACAGAGTATCTGCATCGTGCAGCATGAGAGTGAGTAATATAATTGGCCGTTTGCTGTGATATTTGAGTAACACTTGTGTCGGTGATGTGTATGAACGCTAGATAAGGTGTGGAGTTCAAGTAATTTCTTTCAGTTAATCACTGAGAGCTTAACTTCTTCTGGTTTTGATGCTACTCACACCTGTTTCTCACTACTGTAATCACCTTCCACCAATATTTACGCTCCTCCTTTGTCAGACGCTCCTGTTACCAACCGTCTTGTCTCTAATTAATAAAACTGTTTGTTGCTGTGAATGCCTCCTGTTGCTGCTGCCTGTTTTGTACCACAGATTTTGGATTTTCTATTTGTTTTGTAAGTTTAGTTTTTATTGTTAAACATTTTGGATTTGCTTTTTAGCTGCTTGTCCGCGTTTGGTTCTGCCTGAAAAAAAAGAGAAGACTATGAATCTCATCAGAACATCATAAAATACTTTCCACATTACATCAATACTGTACTAATCCTGTTGCCCTTGGAGATCTTTCAGCCTGTCTTAATGTTGACAGTCACGTTTTACTTAAGCTAATTCTTCATCCTATGGTTCAGTCAGTAATCAAATTTTCCACAACCTTTTCTTGATCATATCTATATGCATACTTTTAAAGCTTAAATAATTTTATATGCATACATACCGTGAGTGTTAACCTTCTTTTCAAACAGGTACAGTATGAACTCTTCCATGAGTTTGTGGAATGGAAGCAGGAAACAAAGTTGTAAATAAGTTTAAATTACAAACGGTGGATAGTTGGGCGGTGAAACCGGGGGGCCATGTTGGAAACGGTGGTCCTGCATTTGAACTTAACCTGACTGTGGCCTGGGACTGACGCAGCAATTAGCACCAGGGATCAGCATCAAAAGGAAAGGCGCAGTGTGAAGCTGGTCTAATTAGTCATATGAACGGAGGCAACAGGCTGACCACTGCATGCCTCGGGTAACGGAGGGGGCTGGGGCAGACCTGCTTTGGTCAACAGCAGGTGAATAAGCGTCTGGGCTGGTGAGGACATGCTTCAGATCAAAGCTTTGTAATGTCAGTGACCTGAACTAATCTGCTGAAACAAAATGAAAACATCCTGGAAACCTCTCTGCTAACTCTTACTGCTCCAATTTCACATCATTATCAGTGATCTACATAAATATCTGAAACCATTGTTCTGCTGTTTCTCCCAGAGTCGAGAACCGGTGATGGATAATTGATGCTGAGGATTTGATTTGACATTAAAAGAAGTGAGAGAAGCTCAAGCTGATAAGATGTAAAGTTTTAAGAAACCCTCATGATCCTAATCCCATACGATCGTAAACCACCATATTTCTCAGACGTTTTCTGAATGAGACAGATTTTCAGTTTTAAATACTCTTAGGTAATATCACATTCAGATTTTAATTCCAGATTTAAAATCCTCAGTAAGGCTGCGAGAAAATCTTATGTCTGTGCAAAAATCAAGCTTTTATTTAAAAGAAAATGTTTCTGCTGCTCTTTTCTGCATGAAATATCAAATTATTGCCAATATAAAATACAAAGTAAATCTTTAATTCCTCCCTGAATATAAAGAAATCTTTAAAAGTATTTCTTTATATATTTGTCTTTTTTTGTTTTAGCAAAGTGGAGAAATCAAAATCAATGTCAACATTCAAAAACGCCGAACAATTTCTGAAAGTCCTTTCCTTTAAAAAACTGTGAACTTCCCAACAAATAACTATTCTTGTATATCATTTAATTTTCATCTCTTTAATTTTGGGACCTTTTTATGCCAATAAAGTTAATGACCCGAGGTTTCACCAACTAAAAAGACTAAAAATGAACAGAGGAATACCACCAATCATTCAAGAAAGCCTAGAAAATGTTACTCAAACGATACCAACAAACTCTGGTTATCTGAAAGCAGGAAAAAAGAAATGAGAGATGAGTCCAGTACTTTCACACAGTACTCTAAACATCATTACTCATTAAGATAGCACTCTGGGAAAATAATTCATCCTTTTAAAGAGGAGTTTTTAGATTTATTGTTTTTACCAGGAAGCTGAAGATTGGCTGAGAACACGTGATAGGAGCATGATGACACAAAGTGACTGATAAGAGCCAATCAGGAAGAGAACTCATTGTTTCCAAAAGTCTCTATTTTAGTCTGTCACCACTCTAGAAAAAGCATTTTAATGGTTTACCTTTGGACTAAGATACCAGAGCAGAAAAAGGCAACTATTTTCTCACATATTTGTGGATATGTGCTGAAACAGACTTCCTGCAGTGTTGTTTTACTTTCTAAATGCTTTACTGGGAAAAAATCTTGGCCCAGATGTGTTTTCCTCAATAATCTTCGACAGGCTCTCTGATCATTTCTAGATAATTCCTTATATTTGCAGGGATTTTTTTTTAATGTAACATCCATAAATGGCGGACATTAACTGGAGCAACATAAGTCAGGTGTGTGAGGTGGCTGCCCTCCTGCGTCCCCTCGGCCCTGCAGGTGAACACCGACATGTAATATGCAGAAGCAGCGGCGATAATGGGGATTTACATTGACAAAACAAATGCTTGCAAATATATTAAACATATTCCTGCCGCCTGCCCTGTAATCTGGTAGAATGAATAAAAAGAAGGAATCTGTCAGGAGGGTGAGAGGGCTGGGTCACAACAAACAGCCATTTCATTATTGTGGCTCAAATGTCCCAGGATTTAATTCGATCACAAGGCGATTATTTTTCCTCAGATTCCACTCTGCAGGGAATTGGCTGTCATTTGCCGCTGACCTCTTTACGCGATTTATCCCCTCAGTCGGGATCGCTGTCATATCGCTGAGTGCTGCTGGGATATCCTGTTATCTATCTATCTATCTATCTATCTATCTATCTATCTATCTATCTATCTATCTATCTATCTATCTATCTATCTATCTATCTGTCTGTCTGTCTGTCATTCCTTATGTCCCTCTTTCCTTCCTGTTTCACTTTTTCTCTCCTTCTCTCTTTCTTTCTTTCTTTCTTTTTTCTTTCTTTATTTCTTTCTTCCTTCCTTCCTCCCTCCCTCCTGCCCTTCCTTCCTTCCTTCCTTCCTTCCTCCCTCCCTCCTGCCCTCCCCCTTTTATTCCTTCCTTCCTTCCTTCCTTCCTCTCCCTCCTCCTGCCCTCCCCCTTTTATTTCTTCCTTTCTTCCTTCCTTCCTTTCTTCATTCCTTCCTTCCTTCCTTCCTCCCTCCTGCCCTCCTTTCATTCCTTCCTTCCTTACTTCTTTCCTTCCTTTCTTCATTCCTTCTTTCCTTCCTGTTCTACCCTTTGTTCTATCCATGTTTCCTTCCTGCTTCCTCTTTACCCCTTTTTTCTTTCTTTCTTTCTTTCTTTCTTTCTTTCTTTCCTTTTGCCCTTCTTTCTTTCCTTCCGCCAATCCCTCTTTCCCTCCCTCTATCTGTCTGTCCGACCGTCCGTCCATCCATCCATCCATCCATAAATCCATCCATTCATCCATCCATGGTTCTTTAAGGCTCCAGTGGCCCCTCAAAGTGTGAATAATATTCGGTAAGGAGTGACGCCTAAGTGGGAAAGCTTTTAGCACATTATCCACTGCCAATTGCGTGGTAATCTCATTTGCCAGTGCAGGTCTCTTATTAAATATCTGCACCAGCAGATTTGCATTGAGGAGTCCCCTAATAGGTTTAGCTGCTTGGCCGCTCCTTGGCTCGCTGCTGGTGTGAGCCGCTGTTTCGCTGAGGGGAGTAAAGGTGACTTTGAGGACACACACAGAAACAGGCAACACAGAGGCTACTGCTTTGGGAACAAGGTGCCAGGTGCTCCTGGAAATAATCTCAGCTTGCATTGCATCGACTGTTTCAAGACAAATGTTTACATGTTTTTGCTTAGCAAAGGGGAAAAATCTTCTGTTGGGTTTCCTGTTTATTAGTGATGAAAGTCAGAGACTGTCAGAAGTTAATGTATGCGATTCTGCATATTTTCAATCTGATACTAAGTAAATACAGGACCTATATCATCAATATTAACACAATATTGTATTTTTTTATTTAGGTTTGTCATAAAACTTCTGATCTGGACAAATTTGGACAAAGTCTATCAATATCTACAAAAACGCTTTAATGACATATTAAGATTTGAGTTTACCTTCCCAAAGTAATCAAGAAACATTATTTGAGAGCAAATTAAACAATATGTTTTCTTGAGAAACTGCAATTGAAAAATAGGATCAAATTTCAAAACATGAATCTGAAACTAAAGTATCAATCTTACCAGGCTCATATTGATCTGATACTGATATCATCTTGGTATTGATATTATCGATATTTTGGATTGATCCGATTTGCGGTGCTGTCTTTTTAAATTATGATTCTGCACTGATATTTCTGTTTTACAGCCCTACTAAAAAGTGACACTTGATTAACTGATGACTAATCATTGATGATGTGAAGTTTGACAGATTATAGACTTTTCAAAATGAATAAACTAATAAAATGAGCTCAACAGCCCAGCAATCTGCTGGTGCCTGCCACACAATGGCAACTAACTCAAAATAATTTTCCTCTCAACTTTCCAAAAACCTGCCAACTGTGTGAAAAGCAACCCAACTTTTTACAACCTGCCCAAAGCACACAGTGGCTTTCAGTCTCTCAGCAACCAGTCTATATGCACTCTCTGGAGGCGTGTGCGCAAAATCTGGCCACTTTTAAAAATATACATATTTATCTTTATTTATTACAAAAGAGAGTTGTTTTGATTAAAAAAAAAAAAAAATCAACCCAGCAACAATAGAAGCGATTTAAAAAAATGACTCTTATTAGCTTTTGTTAGCTTATGTGAGTCAAATGAACTAATAGCAAAAGCAAGTTTTATAATATCTGGAATGGGAATAAATCATGTTGTTTAGCAGTAAGTTTCATAGACCATTGTTTTCTCAAATGACCTGGATGGGAATCAATCAACACCCACCAAAACGGAGACAACATAAAATGTTCCAAAAGTGATCTACAAGGAAATAAAAATATCTGGGAGATTAGAATTTTTTTTCTACATTTCATCAAGAATACCTAATTACTTGCAGAATTAAACTAAACTTTGCTCAAACCAGATTTCTCAGTTGTTATTTATTATAGTTTGGAGTGTGAGGGTGCTGACTATGTTTGTTTTTATTTTTACTTGAGTTGCAGATCGTCCACCTGTGGGGCGTGGTCTGGGCGGGGGGCGTGGCCTGTGCAGGGGCGTGGCCTGTGCAGGGGCGTGGCCTCGGCAGCGGGGTTTTCCGGACCACGCCCTGTTGTCGGACCACGCCCCCTGCCCAGACCACGCCCTTTCCATTCTCCTAATCCACCACTGAGCAAAGGGGAGCTTGATGGTCAAGCAAGGATCCAAGAGAAGATTTCCCAGATTTGACCTCAGTATCCTCCAAAGCTTCACTCCCGAGTCCTCGGCCTGCTGGTCTTTTCAAAACTGTTTATCTCGTCCTGAGTGGTTTCCTGTATGTGGGTCAGAAATGACCTCACACCATGACATTATCAGAGTTAATGGGGAACTTGCTGTGTTCTCAGTTCACCAGAAATGACCAGGAAAAATGATCCATGTCTGTTCAAAATTCAGAAACAGCTGACTTTCATAAATCATTTAAATACATTTTTGTTTGTTGCAGCCTCAAAATAAAGCCTCACACTTTTACAGTAGTTATTTATCACATGTCAGCTATTCTGACCGATCTATTGGATTAAAATTTGTATTTTAAATGTTCCAGGCATCACTTACAATTCTTCTCGACTTTAAGATATTTTCTTTTTTATTTTCTTGTGCATGAAAGATGTGACACAAACCTGAAATATTTTACACTTTTGCCTTCCAGAAACCAAACAGTAAACTGCTGGATGAAGCTACAGCTTAAGCAGTACATAATTAATAAAAGAAAAAAATAACGCATGAAAACAATACACAGGTTAAATCAGATTGCTTATGTAGATATTTCTGCCAAAAATATTTAATTTTTTTTTATTTATTATACTAAGTCTAAATTTTTGTGCAAAACATGTAAAAAACAATCTTGTTATGAAAAGTTTGATAAAAAAGTTTTCTCAAACATTTACTTAAAATCATCAATCAAATCATCACAACATTTTCAATTTTAAATGTGGACAGCATTGTTGCACAAATGATCTTCAACATACCCTTAAATTTCTTAAAATTCACAAGAAATAATAAAAATAATTATTCAAATCATTTAACACATGAGTGACATTTTTATTCTACAATTCAATTTCAGTTTCTTCTTTGGTAGCTTTCACTCAACAGTCCGACTTGATATCTAAAAGAACTGAGAGAAAATAAAATCTAAGGAAAGGTTAATACAGACTTTCTTTTATTTTTCAAGACATCAAAGGATTTTCCCTGCATATATTAGTCATTTCAATCTGTCATCAGCCTCTGCAGTCATAAAATTCTCACATTATTACTTCCAATCTCCCTCTCTTCTCTGTCTCTGCCTCCCTGTCTGTCTTTGGCATGAAAAAAAAAAAGAAAAACCCACCAAAAAATCAGAAAGCCTGGCAGTAGCAGGTGATTTAATTGGCTGCTCGCTTTCAGGGCCGCTGTGAGACGGTGGAAGCGTGACGTGGAGCCAGAGGCAGCGATTGGAGGGCAGCCTGGGATAATAAGGGGAGGCTGGACCGGACCGGAGCAGACTGGAGCCTCCCGAAGAGCCGCCGGCCTCAGGTCTGACAACCCCCAGGAGTCAGCCGTGTTCTTCCTTCACCATGAATCCAGCAAGACCCCCACATCGGCAGCAATAACACTTTTTTTGCTGTCTTTTTGAGTGCTGATTGTTAACCTGTCCTGCGCCCGTAGACTCTGTACGCAAGAAAGCCCTGAAACTGCGCGTAATTCCCTCAATCTGCACTTCCTTCTGCCGCTTGGAGCCGAGAGCGGCCGGTATTTCTGGAGGTTTTCTGAGTTTATTTTATCAGAGGGGAATTTTTTTTTTTGCCTTTTGACACACCGACATGGAGTACACGTCATCCCCCAAGCCGCAGCTCTCCTCCCGGGCCAACGCGTTCTCCATAGCCGCCCTGATGTCCAGCGGAAAGTCCAGCAAGGACAAGGAGGCGGAGGAGAACACCATCAAACCTCTGGGTAGGAAGGGAAGAAATACAGCTTTACTGTTTGAAAATAAGTTTGAGTTTGTTGAGGGAAATAATTACAGCTTAAGATTTTATACAGTGAAGCACCAAAATGTGAGGAAAAGTTACTACTTTGATTTAATTTTCTTCTTTTGAGACGAAATCCTGTGATTACAATGAAACTCCTTAACCTTTATATTTGTTCAAGATATTTACTGATGGAAAGTATAAAATAATAATTTTATTTTCTGAAAATACCAGGGCCTTAAATTAATATATAATTTTGCGCGACATAGGAAGTCTTCGGAATTTTTGCAGACGAAAAATGTGTGTATAGGGAAATTTTTTCCTAAAAGTGATGTGTAGTTTTCACAGAAATCAGTTTTTGTTCATTTATTTATTTATTGTTCTTAGTGGACTTATTTATTATAAACTATAATATAATATAATATAATATAATATAATATAATATAATATAATATAATATAATATAATATAATATAATATAAATTACTGTTTTTCCAATTTCTGTTGGAATTGTGATAGATTCTAAAATATAAAACGAAAATAACATTAAGGATTTATTTTTTCTGTTGGTTTGTTTATTTGTTTTAATTCTGTAGATTGCGCACGGTTTTATTTTTGGAGTATATTTAACTTTAGAAATTCGTATTATTGATTCTTTTACCATTCCAGAATGGTTTGTATCTCTTTTTTTTCTTACCAAATCGTTTTAAAACAACGTCAGGACGATCCTCACCGTTACTCTCCATTTCTTTTTTCATTTGTACGCATCCACCTTTCTGATGAAACCAGAGCAATTTGTGGAGAAATCCTCGTGCAACCAGCAGAATCTGGCTGACCTGTCATCGTCCCTGGACGGACACGGGGACTTCAGCGGGAGCGCGCCCGCGCTGTGCACGGAGCCGCTCATCCCCACCAATCCCGGCATCCCCAGCGAGGAGATGGCCAAGATCTCCTGCAGCCTGGAGACCAAAGAGCTGTGGGACAAATTCCACGAGCTCGGCACTGAAATGATCATCACCAAGTCTGGAAGGTAAACCGGATGTAATCACTCCGATCTCATCAAATGTCACAGAATACAAAATAAAATGAGGAAAAGTAGAATAATTATATGAATGTTTATATATATATATATTATATATATATATATATATATATATATATATATATATATATATATATATATATATATATATTATTATATATATATATATATATATATATATATAAAGACAAAATGCATGTGCAACTGTCGATTTGTTTTTCTGAGAGTTCGGAGGAATAAAATGCACAACAAGATCGCTTGCATGTTGTCACCACTTGCCAATTTGTTGGGTCACACACGACAGAGGTTGAGGTTATAAAATGTTTCATTAACAGTAAAAGTGCTATCTCGAATTATGTTATATTTGGAGGAAAATCACCCTGAATTTTCCGCATAATTCACTGAAGGGATTTTTACTCTGCGAATATGCAACTTCCTTAAATAACATCATTCAAACAGCTGAGAAAATGTCACTACGTGCTTTATTATATCTCGATTCCTTCACAGTGTCTTACATGCGGATCTAATATATAGTCTCATAATTTGATTTTAACATAAGATTTGGTTGTAATTTTTTCAGTCGTTCAAAAATCTGATTTCACTTCTCCTACTGCTGTTTGTCCATAATTTGTCTTACTTAAAATTTTACTTGTTGCGCACTGCCTTGTGTTTTATGCGATTGCCTGTTTCATTGTCTTTTCTGGTGTCAGTATATCTTCAATTATTCTATTATTTTATTTATAATAACAAATATATACTAATTTAATATTAATGTTGTATTTTATTTTGTTTGAAATAATATTTTATGTTGCAAAGCGGGATTTCTTGTTAATTTCATAAACAAATAAAATTAAAAAATTCAATAAATAAATAAATAATATGTCACATACAGGCGGATGTTTCCTACCATCCGGGTCTCTTTTTCCGGAGTGGACCAGGACTCCAAGTACATCGTCCTGATGGACATTGTTCCGGTGGACAACAAGCGGTACCGCTACGCCTATCACCGTTCCTCCTGGCTGGTGGCCGGCAAGGCCGACCCCCCTCTGCCCGCCAGGTAAAGACCCCAACACACTCCAACTGTCCAGGTGTCTTCAGCATTACTTTTTTTTTAATTACTCGCAAAATGAAGTCACGTTTTCAGTTCTATAAAATTGATGTAAAGATTTAAACAAATACTATTTAAGTTAGTCGTAGAGGCGACTTGAACTCAGCAAGTCTCAGTGAATAATACTAATAATCGGACAATATTCATTTAACATATTTTATCCATAACATTACCAAATTAAAAGCATATAAACAAATTAAAGTTGTTTATATTCAAAATTTATGTATTTTTGTTTTGTTTTTTTTATATACAGGACAATTATTTGTGTAGTCTCCATGCAACAACAACCATACAGTATGTTTGGTGCTTGTTCAGAAGACCAATAACATGGTCGTTTCTTTTATCTATTGAAAAAAGAATCGACCATTCAGCCATCTAATTTCATGTAATTAACGTGTAATTGCAGAGTTATATAAATCATTTCAGGATCTGGATAATTATTCAGATTCTGGACACTTTCAATATTTACTGGAAAATAAAATAGAATAAATAGTATGAATGTAAAGAGTACTTTTAAAACATAAACGGTGATAATCAGCACGATATCATAAATCAAACTCTGCAATTTTTCAAGAAAAACTAAACATTTTATCTTTTCAAAACGAATTTCTGTCTCACGACAGGATTTAGTCGAAACGTTTGATACGCGCCAATTAGAGTCAATCACGATCCGCGCGTTGATTGGCCGTGGCCGCTGCGCTTCGAATGTCTCTCGGCCAATCAGATGTGAGATGCTGTGCTCTCCTCCGGCAGGTTGTACGTCCATCCGGACTCTCCGTTCACCGGAGAGCAGCTGATGAAGCAGATGGTTTCCTTCGAGAAGGTCAAGCTGACGAACAACGAGCTGGACCAGCACGGACATGTGAGAGCAGCTTTTATTTTCCTCCCCAGATTGTTACAACAAATAGGTTTTTATGGAGCCGTCAAAGGAATTAAAATATCAAACACAGCCTGACTTACGGGTCAGACAAAAAACATACAAATGGTTCCTATGGCTCAAGGCACACAGAAAAAAAACAAGGAAGTCAAGTAGCTACATAAACTCACGGAGTCATTCGTGTCCATCAAAAACAGAAAAATACTTATTTTTTTATTCGGTTTTATTTGATCATGCTGTCTCAATATTAATGCATTGCTTATTACTTCAAGATTAAAAACCTTAAAGTAAAAGAAATAAAAAAAAACCTACCAGGTTTAAGACATTTATGCGCAAATTAAATCCACGCGACAATTAATTCATTTTGTTTATTAATTTTAAATACGCTGAGCTGTATTTTTGTAACAATGTGATCTTTTTGTAACTGATATGAATATTTCATTTATTCCTTTTGATCAGATTTCAGTGTTTTGCTTTTGTTGTTGACTGATTGCAGTTATGACCTGAATTAGTGATAAATAAGATCTGATTTGCAGGCGGAGAACAAAATTATTCATTTTTTCTCTGCCCACCTCTTTTGCGTTTCTCCTTTCCATTCTTTGTCTTCACATTATATTTCTCTTTTATTTTTACCAGATAGACCAGGAGTCTACAGCGCCAGAGTCTTCAGTACGTCCCTGGACCTTGCTCAAAGACTCCTAATAAATCTAAATCTGATAAAAAAAAATCATAAAGAACCAGTCAATATTTCAAAAATAAATATATAATAATAAACGCAGGATTTGAGTTTCAGTGGAATAGTTGCTCTAAGTAGCAGAAAGGCCCTAAAAATATCAGAAATATTGTTTGTCATTAGGTTGGAAATATGCGAATGAGTTTTTTTTCAGCTGGACTGATGACAAATTTGAACGGCAGTTTGCAAACCCTTAATTTGACAATTTTGTCCAACACTTTACTGACCACAGATAATGTTTTAAGAAACCATATCATCAGGGTGTGTCTCTTTGTCAAAAGTTCAAATTTTCTCTATTTGGAAAACTTTAATTCAAATTGAAAGAAAACTGAGAATCAACACAAATTAACCAGCATCTTTACTGGCTTTTGTTTCTGAAATCATCTTCTTTGTGTGATGTCAGGCAATGAGAACAATCATGTTTTAATCATGCAGTTTTATTCTTTTGCCATTTTTCTTTATTATGTCTTGTATAAGCATTAAGAGACCAAAGCCTTTCAGTTTGTCTGTTGTCCTCAGGAACAACAACAAATTAGCACAGAAGGCAGCGCTGCATCTGTTAAGGACCTGGAGGTCGTCCAGTTAGTGTTGGTGGGAGCGATTTACAGTGTAAACAGTAACGAAGGGTAATGTCCGGTGGTCCAATATGTGAGGCTGACTGATAGGCCAAGTCAGGGAGAACAGTCAACTCCAACCTCTCTGATGCAAAATAAGAAAATCATTTATCAGGTTTTGAGTTTATTCTGTTGGTTGCAGAATAAAATACCTTCTTTTCATTGCATCTTAATTTTTGCTCTCTTTGCAGATCATCCTGAACTCTATGCACAAGTATCAGCCACGAGTTCACATCATTAAGAAGAAGGACCACACCGCCTCGTTGCTCAACCTCAAATCGGAGGAGTTTCGCACCTTCGTGTTCGTCGAGACAGTCTTCACCGCCGTCACAGCCTATCAGAACCAGCTGGTGAGTAAATCAAGTCAAATCACGACTTTGTGTCTCTGCTTGTTGTCTTTTATCTGCACTGGATGTTCAGGAGCGTTTGAGTTCATCACAGAAACCTTATCGGCACAGGAGTTGTGTGAAAACTGGGATCAGAAGTGTGATCTGAACCAGAGGGTGGCGATCTTAAAGTGATAATCATAAATTGATATTTATTTATTATTTGTAATCTCAATAATATGTGATACACAAACTCAAAATAAAGGTAGATGCCAGACATCAAACATGCAAATAAAATATTGAGATGTTGCATCTTGTTTTTTGGAAGAATCATTAAAGTCTTACAGCCTTGTGCAGCATGAAGGTCCTGACTTTGAATCCCAACCTGGAATTTTTCTGCATGTTTGCATGTTCTCCCTGAGCATGCCTGGGTTCTCTCTGGGTACTCCAGATTCCTCCTAACGAGACTGTTAGGTTAATTTGTCTCTCTAAATCATCCTCAAGTCTGAGTGTGTGTGATTGTTTGCCTTGTGTTCTGTTGCCAGTGAAAAACGTTTATTTGTGGCGCCCCCTGGTGAGCAGTTCGGGGTACTTGTTCTCAAAATGACCAGGCTTAAGATTTGTCTCAATGTATCAAGTGAAATGATATTTGGAACCAGTGTTTTATTTTTTGCCGTCCTGTGCCTTGCAGATTATCCTGAACTCAATGTTTCCATTAAAATATGGAAGCATGCTTTAATGTGTCTATAATCTACAGTTTTTATTTTATTAAAGCGTTCTTTTGTAAAGTATTCTTAATTTTACAAATAAAACTAGCATTATTCTGAGCAAAAAAAAGTTTTAATTTAATGCTATATGTTGTAGAAAGGTTTTATAAAATAGAAACCAGGACAAGTGACTTATTTTTATTTATTTTTTACAAGAATTGTGTTCACTAAACATATTTGGCCAAATATTAATTAATGTGGCATTAAAAAGTTAAGTTCAGACACAAAGAAGTGAAAACAGAAAAGAGAAGGGAAACAGACGTGTCTAACATGTTTTCTGCCGGTGTGTGTTTTCCCAGATAACCAAGCTGAAGATCGACAGCAACCCGTTTGCCAAAGGTTTCAGGGATTCATCGCGGCTGACGGACATGGAGAGGTACAGGGGATTCTGGGCCCAGCACTGTTTGTTTGTTGTTGTTTTGATTTTATCCATCAGAGTCTTTCCTGTTTCTTTTACATCTTTCTATTTTCTGTGTTCCTTCACTTCACTCTTCTAAACATTTTTTTCATGCTTATCATTAATGTTTATACCATATTTTCCACTTTTCCCCCTAATCCATGTTCACTTCATTATTGAGGATTTTTGTTCTTTTTATTCAGTGATTTATTTATTCTGTTTTCCTTTTCTTTTTCATAATTGTAACCACTCATTTCTCTTTTTGCCATTTGTGAATTTTTTCTCCTCTTTTCTCATTACGATCTTCGTTCCTCTTTCTTTACAGTTTGTAATGATCTGCTTTGAGAGATGGGTCATTTCTTATCTTTTTTCTTTTTCGCTTGAGTCTTATAATAAAATTAAACGAAACAAAGAATTTTATTTGATTTATTTATCTGAAACAATGCAGCCAAACATAGTGGACACAGAGTTTATATAATGGTTTCCATAAAAGAAATATTGCAATTTTATAATTCAAAGCTAAAGTCCCTGGCTGGATTTGCAAAAATAAATAAGCTTTTACTGAACAAGTACAGTAAAACCATATCAACAATAAGATAAGGTCTGCATGACGTGGAAATGTACACAAGTGGTTTTGCACAAATACAAAAAGTTTGAGCTAATTGAAAGTGTGTGAAGTATTAAAAATGGGTGCAATCTTCTTTGGCTAAATGTGAATATTATTTACACAGAGGGTATCTACTGCAGACATTTTAATTTTTCAAGGATTAAATATAAGAAAACTAAAAGAAATCAATTAAACATTGAAATATCCATAACATCTTTTCTAATGTATGACAATGATGCCAGTAAATAATCGATAAGTTAAATTATGTATAAGAACAATAATACTTCTTATTGACTTTATTACTGAAGGGACCATTTATCCACATTCTTCTGAAATGATGAAAGTTGACATTTATAGTAAAGCTGCTTAATGTGGCATGTAGCTGAAAATGTTTAAAACTTATTTGTTAGATATAATTGATGTGAGTTTTGGTGCCTTAGAAATTCAACTTCAACTTTAAATGTGTTGTTTGTTAAAGTTCCTAATTTAAAAATACCTGAAAAATGTATTTTTAATATCGAGCAATAGTTCATTTTAGATGAAGCACTGGGTCATTTAGTAAACAAATACTAAATGCTCTGGTGTCTTAGCACATTACTGCATTGTCTGCATAAAGTTCACATGTCACTGTTAAAATGAGAAACTTAAGATGAATTAATAATTCCCTTTTAAAATAAACTTCTCATCTGTTTCTCAACTCAAATTTCTACATTCTTTAAGTTTGTGCCAATGAAAGGCTTTTTTTAGTCAAAACATTGTTTTGTCCATCTTCACCTTTCCTTCTGCATCTTGTTATCTTCTGCTACTTTTTTTCTTTCCCTTATTTTGGTTTTCACTCCAATAATGCACAGAATTCCCAGACAAACCCAGAGACTAAGAACCGCCGTGCCTCTGCAGATTTCAGCAGACGCAGCCAAAACACAAACTTCTCGTAATTCCCGATTCCGGCACTGTGGCCAAAATCAGCTGACCAAATCAAGCCATCTGCCCATTTCCCTCAATCAAAGATCCCAAACAGAGACCGCCGAACGCGTCCAGACGACCCTTCCTCCCCCTGCTACTTCTCCGTCTTTCTCTTTGTGAGGGCTGTGAATTAGACCTGATCAATTGGTCTTCGGGAGCTGCAGAAATCACATTAGTCTGGAGTCGGCCACTGCACTAAAACACACTGTAATTCAATTGGCTGCAGTGACTGATTGAAACCAGCATGTCCCGCCTTCCCCCAACCCCCCTACCGCCATGCAACTGTGGGAGTTTGCTTTGGCTTCTGCGCCGCGGGGGCCCAACACTGATAAAAACACACACATTTGTACTCCTCTGCTGACAGATATTGCACTTTCCTAACCTAATTGGAGGGTTTGGGGCTCCAGAGGGGTGGGGCTGAGGAGGGACGCTGCTAATGTGGACGCATTGGTCTGATGATGCACACACACGGACACACACCGCCTCCCCCAACAATATCTGTCACTGTGGTTTAGAAGTGCTCCCTGACAAGTCTCAAATGAGCTAATGCAGTTTGTGGGACTGTGAACACATACATGACACACATGTGTCTGAATCCACACACACCAGCTGAAAAACAAAGTAAATACACAACCTAGACACACTCATAGCGACCGACGCAAGAGCTTATTTTACTGAGTGACGCCAAACAGTTCATTGGAAAAATATTCAGACCTCTTGAGCTATTTCATACGCTGCAAAAAACACAAAATCTTATCTTTGCTCTATAGCTTCTAGTGATAAAATGTTAGTACACTTGAAATAAGACTAAACTAACTTGCAAATAATTTTTCACCAAGACATAGGCACTTATTTTAAGTCAGGATTTCCTTAAAATTTTTTAAAACTGGTAGATTTTGGACCATCGACATTTTCCCCCAGAAGTTTGATTTTTTTTCTAGCACATTTTTAACTTTTAAAACTTTGAAATTTCCACAAATTCTTCAGAAATTTTTTTAGATTAATCTAAAAATTTCAGAGTTTTTTTTTGGCAGAAAGTTACTCCTATTTTATGGTTGTTTTTTTTTCCTTTTTCATCAGCAATAGCCCTGAGATGTCGTCATAGCTAGCTTATGGTTTTATCATACCAAAAAAACTTGTTTTTATATTTTGGATAAAAACAGCAATTCCATCTGATGATTGACGACTCATTATCAAAATATGTTGACAACTCTAATTAAAGACGATTTGATTTGATCCTTGGTGTGATAAAAGTCCGGTAGGAAAAGGGAGGTCAGCGGGATATGGGAGTGTTCTTGATCATTTATGCCACATTTATTTTTTTTATGTGTGTTTATCATTTTTTATGGCCAAATTAGAAAAAGAGTACAAAACTGTCTCAGAAGTCAGCTCTGATAAAGTCCACCTGTGCAGATAAGAAAACTTTGCTAAATGATTTGTTATATTTTTAAGGTTGTCGTGGAAAAGATATCATACATTTGTGGCAGGAATTGAAATCTTTCCCATTGCATTTATGTATTTTATGTAAAAAAAAGTAAGGGTCAGTGTGTGTTGAAATCAAAGCTTGGTACTACTGTGTAACTCTGACTTAGTAATCTAGCACTGGGTGTAACCACTGATAAAACAAAAGAAACAAAGAGATTTACTTTGGGGCTGTCTCTTTGGCTTTTGCTGCAGGGAAAGTGTTGAGAATCTGATCCACAAGCACTCGTACGCCCGATCGCCGATCAGAACCTACGCTGGCGACGAGGAGAACCTGAGCGAGGACGGACACGCCACACACACCAGAGGTGAGCGCTCTGAAAACAGTAACTCAATTCACTGAGTGAATCATATAATATTACACATAGAGTGATGCTTTTTTGTGCAACTCTGACGTAGTAATCTTTAAATCTTTTTAAAGAAAAGCCTTTAATCTTTTTTTTTATTTTAATGATTATGGCTCACAGATTAAAAAAATCCCCTATTTAATTACTCTTAAAATTTGGGTATTGTGAAAATATTACAGGATATTCATAGAAAATTGTGTGAATGGAAAATGTGCACCAGCAACGGGGACCACTGTAGCCCCGACAGGATTGTCAAGCAAAATCTTCCCAGGAATTTGGGGAATCTTTAATCTGAGACCGGAGTCAGTGCCTTAAAGCTGAGCTCCAGCATGTTTGGTCAGCTGGTTTTACCGCTGCATGTGCTGTACAGTGAATACTGGAAAAGACAAAAGAAAGTGTTTTGTTGTTAACTCACCATTCAGAAAGCACTTGTTGTTGGTTGTGCGGCAGGCCACACTTCTGCTTTTCAAAGACATACTGTTGTATGATTGCAGCTTTACATGCAAGTGTAAACGTTGGGTTTGGGTTTAAAGTGACAAGAGGCCAGAAAACAGCTCAGTGTGAAAGGTTTTGTTTTGTTCATCCTAACCTGTCCAAGGAAGCATAATAGTTCACCTTTAACTAATCTGATCAGCCCATTGTTTATCTCTATCCCTGCAGGATCAGCGTTTACGGCCTCAGACAACCTCTCCCTGAGCTCCTGGGTTACCACCACCTCAGGCTTCACAGGTTTCCAGCATCCTCAGACCCTTTCAGCCATGGGCACCGGAACCGCCTCCTTACCCCACCCCATCCAGGGATCCCTGCCCCCATACAGCCGGCTAGGCATGCCGCTGACGCCCAGCGCTCTGGCTGGAACCATGCAGGGCAGCGGGCCGTCCTTCCCTTCCTTCCACATGCCCCGCTACCACCACTACTTTCAGCAGGGGCCCTACGCTGCCATCCAGGGACTCCGCCACTCGTCCACAGTCATGACGCCCTTTGTATGACTTCACAGAGCAGAGGGCCAGAACTCGGTCTGACCTTTGAAAGGGTGCAGACCATTAATCCTCGTCACTCCCTCATCTGGCTTGCACCTGTCCCTCCGGTTGTAAATAATTCACCTGCAGCGAGTGGGGTGACATGAAGAGGAATCTGCACGTCGAACTGAGGCAGACTGTGCTCCTCTCTCAGGATCTGACTCCTAAGAACAGCTCAGATGTAGGAAAAGACTGACGACTTCACTGCAAAGCAAATGCAAGACAAAAATGCGTGCATGCATGTTTTATTTCAGCCCTCGAATACAAAATACACTTTCTAAATGTTTTTAAAATGGCAGCAAAACCCCGCAGGGTGCGATTCCTAAGAATAACGGAGGGTGGATGGAACGAGCAGCCATCTTAGCTCCTCTGTGTTAGGAGAGCCAGCCATATGTACAGTTCAGAATAACGACGACACTCTGGGATCCACTTACTAAGAGGTTTCTCGCTGTAAATTGTTAAAAAAAAGAATCCTAGAACGCATGCTGACTGCAGTAGACACTCACATTGCTTAACTTTGTATGTTTTAACATGGAATGAAGGACTTCATGTGTAAAAGAGCAAAATGTTTTTGTTTTAAAGGCCTGGTCACACCAGGAATTACAAACCTGCTTTTAACCGAGGCTGTGAGAGCAGACTGCGTCATCAAAGCTGGAGGGCAGCAACGTATCATTTCCCCAAGGCTTGTATTTTAGACATATTACACACAATCTGGCGAAGGATGAGACCAATTTGTCGAAACCGTTTTTGTTTTCAGTTCAAAATGGTTCAAAATCATTTCAAGGAGATTCCAGAGAAAGTGCAGATGTTTGAGTTTCCTCCCACTGTTTGGAGGAAAATCAGCACTAATCCTCTCTCACTTGTTGCTACACACTGCTGGTCAGCTGGCTGAAGGATGGCTACCATATATCTCAGCCATGCTTACAAGAAAGGAAATAAAAACAAAGCGTCACCCACCACACTTATTAAGCTAAAGCTGTTTCAAACCTTTTAGCAGCAAACTGCAGGCTCTACACAAACAAATAGCTCCACAAATTACATATTTAATTTTTCATAAATACCGTGAAATCGTAATAGGTCGTCATATCATGAGAATCGCATTCTGGCTCATGTCTACTTCACACCATTAGCATAAAATATAATTAGTGATAGCAACAAAGCTGAATCTCACCTTATTTCAAAAACTTTCCTCTACAACAGAGCTGAGAAAGAATATAAGAACGTATTTCATCCTCTTTGGTGCACTTGCAGAGCTCAGAGTCTAGGCCAAATGAATTAAATCAAAAAAGTAAATCATATCTGATCTTAATGCTCCTACAGTCTTCTTAAGAAGGAAACATTTAGAAGTTGCTTCCAGGCAAGCAGTCAGAAGTAATAATAAAAACATACGAGAAGAAAAACAGCAACAGCAACTGGTTGAAATGGAGTCAATTAAAGAGTGGAGAGACCTAAACGACCCAATTTATTGGGTTGTTTAGGTACCAATGTTTTCGAGCTTTGCAGAGATTTGGTGAAGGTTTCTGCAACCTTCAGATGGGCTAAAACTACCTGCAGGTGATATGCAGCAGGTTGAGTTGATTCAATGTTTACACCTTGAAGTAATGACTCTGTGTCCTGATTTAAAAGCACAGGGAGAGGAGAAATGTGGAAGCATGAAGAGCGGACATGTAACTCGCTGTTTTGGTATTTATCTAAAAGAGAGAGAGACCAGATTTGCAAATCTGTCATGGTAATGCACCAAAATATTTCTGAATATTTAGATTTTTAGTCCATACAGGTTTTTGTTCCCACTTGCAAAAGGCTGAAATGGTGCGAGAACAATTACCAATGTCGATTTAGTTTTCAGCTTTTTGTGAAAATAATGAAAGGTGTTACTTCTAACCATAGTCTGTTGCTGCATGAAAGTCAGATTATTCAGAAATGTTTCAAGAGAGCCAGGAAAACAAACGCTGTACAATGACCTGTGCAACCTTTTCACATCCACAATGGACGTTTTATTTGATCTTCTTGGTTTGCAGAAGACTTTCTTTTTCAAAGACGTCTTTATCTGATGTCCAGCTTGAACTGAGTTTAACCTTTTTTTCAAATGTACACGTAAATACCTTTGGGTTTTGATTTTTTTTAATTGAAGATAATTGTTTTTGTTTTTTCTTAATGTTTTGTCTGGCATAATCTGACCCCAATAAGTTTTTGTTTTACTGATTTTTAAGTGCAATATATTTATTTTGATCTGTGGAAAGAATCTGTAATGTGCTGTATCACATTTAAAGTTATTTGTAAACCATGAGAAATATATAAATCCTGATTTTTTTTTTAAAATCTTTTTTCTCCTGGATAAATCTAGGTAATTAAAATATCTAGGAAAATAAAATAATTAGGAATGAAATACTATTGAGTATTTTGAAAAGTCAATTTATTGAAAACATTTCAACGAGGAAAGTTTCATAAGCGGAAACGTAAATGAAAATATATTGGGCTTCGATTACACCCTACACCCTGTGGCCTAAATATTTGAAGAAATTAAAAAAAAACTTGCAAAGCATCAGATTAAGGATTTTTTTCAGCATTTGATGAACAGCTGCTAGCATGAGCACAATTTAGGCTTCCACTAAGTTTCAATTCTGCAATTCAGGAATGACTTTTAGTGTTAAAAAAAAAGAAAAGACAAATGAAATGAAAAATTCTTTACATTTTCAAAATTATGATATTAACCTTTTAATAAAAATGTCAATTAAGAAGTAATAATTTGTCAAAATAAATAGTAAAATGGTGCGGTAATTACATAAGAGCCCATTAATATTAATAGCAATTAAATGTTATCTGTGCTTCATAAGTATGATGAGTCTTTTGTAGCCTAATATTAAATAAATGACCATATTAAAAATACCCAGATTACAATTAAGTGGCATCTTGTAAACAGACAGAAATCAACAAATAAAGTTGATTTTTCTTGCAAAGTTTTAAACTGGCGTTCCTTTAAATATATTTTGTAATGAGAAAGACTTTGCATCATCTTCTTGAGTTATGATCCGATGCACAATTGTGAGTCCACCTCTTAAAGGCTCTACAAATTAAGGTCTAGTCAAAGTATGGATAGAAATCTAATTGGGATGCTTTGGCATACAGGGTGCATGGGCTCAAAAATCCTCCAATGTGATTTAAAATCCCGTCCACTGTGAGTAAGACACGACAAGAAAAATTCATATTATGAAATTATCAAATTCCTACAAATATCTACAAAAACACCTATACTTTTGGACACCCAGACTTTCTGATTCATGTGTTCGTTTTTGGTCCATTTCTATGTCTAAACTAAGAAAGAGCATTTTAAATGGCACCAATTAGGCATTTGCCATTTACCAGGAATATTTTAACACAAAAATAAAACTCAAAGGTCCCTCAGAATTATAGAATTTGTTTGTTTTGGTGCCATAAATATTTATCATCTACAAACACTATTCTTGTTTTTCATGCTCATCCATATCCAAATTCCAGACTTTCCACTTTTCAAGAGCTGTTGATTAGCCTGTTGCTGTTGCAAAAACAATAAACCATAAACTCAAAGTAATTCCTATATATATATATATATATATATATATATATATATTTATTAAGTGAAGACTCATAGCCAAAGCCATACTGCTACACTTGTGACAGTAAATGTATAAACTTCAGTCCATCTATTCGCTGATCTGGCTGTTTGGATACTGTGGACTAGATATTAGCTACTCCCAAGAGAGGTCTCTCCATTCACACCTAAAGATACGTTGGAGATGTGGAAAACACCAAAAGCACATGGAGTGTGCACAATCACATTTAAACGATCAACTTTCTGGCTGCATAGCAACACTTCTAACTGCCTGATCCACAGCGTAGGCCTCTGCTCATCACAAGAGACAGAAACACATGACGTGGAAACCCAAACAAAAGATTAAGTGCCGCATGTTGATAAATATGCCCGCATGTACATTATTGACTTCAGGGCAAACACCCATACATATAAACACACACGGAGCAGTCTATCACCAGAGCCATCAGCCGCCACCGCAGACGAACTGACGGATCGATGGCGGGACGTTAGTCACCGTTTCACCAGGAAGAAGCCACTACTTCTGCCCTGATAAGAATCGGTTACATCCTTTGAAAATAAATAAATAAACAAATAAATAACATCCAGTGTGGCTCTGATTGGATTAAAGGGAGAAGGGAAGGGCAAGACAAGCCACCATGAGGTATGACCAAGCAAATTGGAGCCAACAGTTGGGCCAGAGAGTCCATTTTGGGGTATAATTTACACAGTGAGGAGCATGAGCTGAATCTAATGTCATTTCCATCAATTTTGCATTTTGGCCCTTTTTTCCCCTTCCCTAAGGCTTTTAGCGGTCATTTGAATCATCTGGAGGAGGACAGCCGGCAAGCACTACAACGTCGGAGACGACATTTAGCGCAGCGGCAGAGTAAGAGGTGGTTCTTTATTGTGTGGTGACTGGCTGCAGGACTGTATATCCGCCGCTGCACCATCTTGGAAATGGCTAACAATATGCTAATAGGTTAAGAGCACCAAATAGTCCCAGACAAGCCACTTAATGGATGTTTTATCTGCAGGTCAGGAGTCTCATCAGCTGCCATCTCTCCTGACAAGATGTGCCAAGTCAAATTTAGCGATAAAGTGCTTTTAACAAACAGGCCACAAACTGCTTGGGGCAGGACAAAGGACACAGACACGGAAATGTTTGTGGTGAAACGTGAAACCTGTTGGCAAACAATGGAAAATCGTTTGAGGGGAGATTCACATTGAAAGCAAAATGATCCGAGGACAAACAGAGACGACAAGGCTTCCTGTCGGAGCTCAAGCTAATTTAACTTCATTTACTAAACTGGTCCCGTTTCAAATGGGGACGATTTTTGCCAAATTTAGTTTGACATTGAGACCAAAGCAGAATTTCCTTTTACATTTATTGTTACAACATGAATTTAGCAAAGTAAAAGTCCTTGACATGAACATTTGAGTCTACTGCCTTTGCTCATATAAGACTCGGAAGTTTAATAAAATGTTTAAAATGTTCTTCCTATCCCCAAATAAAATCAAATCGACTGCAGCATCAATATCACTGACAGCATCAGGTTTGGGAACTCTGATCTTGTGTCTCTAAAACAAACAATACGTGGAAAATGTTGCTTACTCATTTTTTAAGCAAGTAAAAAAACAAAATGGTGGTGCATGCACATATAAACATGTAAGGGCTGGGTGATGGGAACTTAATCAAGATATTTTAACTAAAACTACTTATTACTTCTTTGCAGTCTTTGCTAGGTAAATGTGTGAGAGTGACTGCAAGGCACAGCAACAATAGCCTGACAAATGCATGAAAAACATAGACCTACCCATTTAAAATAGGGCTCTTTAGTTTGTCTGTTACATAAAAAGGTGTGCGATATATATCACTAAATGACACACAGTGTCGTTTAGTATTTAAATGCTCTCATAAAACCAGCAGAGAAAATAATACAAATAAGAAATATGATAGTAGCTAAACATACAGACAAATGTGTCTTCATCTTAAATGCAAAATGTATATATATTTTATATTGTTTGGCTTAATTATTCCTCTGAATTTGTTGTTTTTCAGTCTGCATACTCAACGATTAATCAATTACTAAATTAGTTGACAATCATTTCAGTAATTGATTCATTATGATTAATCTGATTGTTTCAGCCCTAATTCTTATTCAAATTTTCAAAATTAAAGCAGAAATAATTAATAAATGTCATCTAAAAGAATGACTAAAACACAATATTTGATATTATCTGCTGAGATAGTCACTACAGTAATATATATATACATGTATACATGGGGATACAGCTGGAATATAAAGTGCAGATAGACCTATAGGGGTCACTTTTACTGCTGCGACGCATCACCATCCCATCTGCACAGGTGTCGCCCTCCATCTCTCCTCTCAGTGCCCCTAATAAACTCAGCCCATCTCCTCCTCTCTGCGCGGTGGCAGGTGTCCAGCCCAACTGCGGCCCCTCCAAAGACAAGGCCTGATAGCAGGGAAACAGGAGTGAGTCGACTGCACAACAAGGACTTATTATGATGATGAAATGTCCTACAAGGTCCCAAACACCCTCTTAAAGAAATCTCTACCTCTGATAAGGGGAGTCTAACAGTCACCCACCCTAAGGCATAAGGAGGAGGGGGGACGGGTTCTAACCTGATTGGATCGGCGGCTCGGAGGGGGCGCATGTAACAAAATCAAATGGCCGTCAAGCCTGTGTCATGCATAATTAATTGGGTCTTCTACGACCAAGTACAGGAAAATCCATGGTCATTTGATTAGAGGAGGTTTGGAGGACTCTGAAGTGCATCGCTGTCTGAGCTGCTTCCACACCATCCCCAGTGAGGATGGTGTCACAGAAACTTAAAGTTCAAGTTTGGAAGTTCAAGTGAAACCTGCTCTCACTGATGTTTGGAGGTAGGATGAGCTCATTAACCAACATCAAAGCTCATCCAAAACAAGCAAACAGATAGAAATGATCTAATGCTCACAATTGAGCAAAGAAAAAAAGACAAGCAAGCATAAATCAGGAAAGCTCCACAACGTTATGGATGAAGGGTCAGAAAAAACATGTATTTTCTGGTCCTTCCTCTGTCCATCAGATGCTTTTCAAAGGACGACAATAACTCCTTTCTGTTCAGTTTTCTACAAATACAAACAAAGTGGAGGAAGATCTTCTGGATCAGTTGAGACCAAAACTGACCTTTTTGCCCAAATGTAAAACACGTGTGTGCCAGAAAACCCAATGCTGAATCCTGCTTTAAATGTAGGATTCTGCTAACCTTCCTACTATGAAAATGTATTTTTGTGCAAGTGTACCTTGAATTAAAACCAGTTGAATTACTTCTATAATTTATTCAAGTAGTGAAAATGGATTCCAGTTCATCAACTGAATTAAATATAAACCTTCTGAATATCATGTACCAGCTAGAAGGAGATGCTTATTTTCTAATGATGATTCTTAGTTACAGTTTTCACTTTTCCTTCTTTCTTTTTTGTGCATCTGCTCTGTCTTGTCTTTTTTTTTTAACATTCTTTAAACAAAACATTCATTAATTTTTTTGAGGTTCCGTCTTCTTCATCGAATGTCATTTTATACAACATAATTATGAAAATATCTTAAATAATTAGGAAATTATAGCCAAGACAAACGCTAAAGCACCAAAGACATTTGTGTGAGGATGCTGCCATCTGTAGGACAACTAAAGAACTACACAGGGTAATCAAGTCGACTTTTGTATGCAGGCAGAACTTTATTCAAAAAGAATACACACTGGAATTATAGATGAATATATTTACACATGTAAATAGATGATAAAGTGTGAAAAATTGAGCTTCAGTTGCTGCAATCTCTGTATGCACCCTGTGTGCATATGAAGATGTCTTTGGGTTTGTTTTTTTTTTTAATAAGGACGATTCCCTCTCATTCTAGGGAGATTTTCTGACGCCATCTTTAAATCAGTCACATGTTTCAAATAAAAGAAGAAAATAATCCACCATCATGAGTCCATCGCAGCTTGAAATGGAAGACGGCTTCCATCTGCGTCTCACCATCATCTTCCCCATCGCAGCCAAGACATTCACCCCACAGACAGTTTTTTCTTTTTTCTTTTCCAATTTCTCAGTTCCTTTATTTTTGCACTTTCAGTAGTGACAGTCTACTACAGTCTGGCTCTCAGATCCCGTCGTCTGGCCCAACCGACCGTCCAATCGGACTCGAGTCATTTTGTTTGGAGACTCAACTGGGTGTTGCAATGAAGATGAAGGTTTGGAAAACTGTAGCGCGGTACCTGCTGGCAGGATGGAGACGGGCGGAGCGTCTTCCTAGTTAGCCAGGTGGGGCTGAACGTCGGGGATGAGTGAGGTGAAGAAGGTGCTGATGAAGGCCCAGGCCACGGTGAGGATGTTTGGCTCTGGCCGGGCCGGACCCAGAACCCGGTCCTCGTTGCCTCCTGCTCCTTCCTCGCCGCTGTCATCGTCCTCCATCCCCTCATCCATCAGTCGCTCCTGGGACAAACAGACACAATCAGTGTCACATACGTACTCATGTTTTCAAGGCAACAATAGTATTTTACTCAATCCTGCTGAATAATCATTTATGTTAAAAAAGTCTAAGCTAAAGAATAAAAATGTGAAAAGAACCTAGTTTGTTGTTGAATGATCTAAACCTGCAGCTTTGCACATAGATAAACTACTATGCTCACAGGAGTTTCTTTTGCATCTTCTGTTATCAAATCAATTATTTTTCCTCACATATGGATTTTCTGAAGAGTCAATTTTAAAATACAATGCTGAGAGAAACAAAAATATACACAAATAGATGGGATACAGATACGAATACATTTGGAGGTGGATTTTATCTCTTGGGTTTGGAGGTTTTGCAAAAAAAAAGTACAATTTAACATTTAATTTACTTTCAAAAGCAATGAAACACAGAAAACAGGAAAATGATGCTTCAAACTCACAATTTCCTGCATGCCCTGCTGCCTCTGCGCTTCTCTTGGAGGAGCGCCGGCCCTTTCCCTTGGAGGAGCGCCGGCCCTTTCCCTTGGAGGAGCGCCGGCCCTTTCCCTTGGAGGAGCGCGCCTCCCTTGAGAGCGCGCCTTTCCCTTGGAGGAGCGCCGGCCCTTACTCTTCTGACGTTCTGCTGTTCTGGTCTGAAGGGAAACCACTGACCCTGGTGCCTGAAACAATGAATAACCATAAAACCATGAAATAAAAATGAACCTAAAATTATCAATAAAGAAAAAAAAAAAGGCACCTTAAGCTTTGGACAACAGGCGGAAAAGGATTTCCTCCACATTTATCCAGAATTGGTAAAATGCTAAAAGCTAATTCCATATTTTTCAAGACGATGTAT
Organism: Poecilia picta; assembly: GCA_033032245.1. Taxonomy (NCBI): domain Eukaryota; kingdom Metazoa; phylum Chordata; class Actinopteri; order Cyprinodontiformes; family Poeciliidae; genus Poecilia; species Poecilia picta. Next base: position 5,933,885 of record CM065368.1, on the reverse strand, counting down.
GAACATCAACTTGATGTGACGTATCTGGTAAAATGTACCAGATACATCACATAATGACAATGTTACGATTGTATGTCCATATAAGGTGATTGTAAAACAGATCAGTGCAGTGAGCAGTGTGGGTTTATCGTCGTTAAGAACATGAAACAGATGAAGGACCTAAAGAAAAACTGGTTTTACAGAAAACAGGCGGCTCTTTAAACTCTGCTCTGACCCGACTCTAGACCAGCGGTTCCTAACCTGGGTTCGATCGAACCCCCTGCCGCCGAGGTAAAGACACACTTGTGTAAAGTCATGATGACGTCCCGCTTTGCCATCACGTTACATTACTTAGCCAATCAGAGCTGCGGAGGAGCTCTGACTGGAGGAGCTCCACTTTCAGCATGGATTTGAACTTGTATCTTTAATTACTTCAGCAAAGCTCACAGTTTTTACCAAATTCTGTAGCTTTCTGTGCATTTCTAAATCTGCTCCTTAGTCGGTTGCTACTGCCTCTAGTGGCATGGGGGTGGAAACACAAGCAATATAATTGCACTACTAAATCAGAATACCCCAAAGTATTTTGTATTTTTAGGAAGAAGGGTTCGGTGAAACTGGAGAGTTCGGTACCTCAAAAAAGGTTAAGATCCACTGTTCTAGGTGTTTCTGTGAGAATCTGTTCGGCCCGATTTTCCTAACAATGCATACAGAAAGTATGAGTGACTTACAGATAGACGAGCATTATGGCGCTGAACACCATGACAAAGCGACTGAAGGAGGAGTAGAAGTAAACGATGCTCAGCAGAACTCCAGCCCGCGACAACGTGTACAACCAGTCCAGCCAGTCCTGGTTCAGCTCGTCGTCGTTCAGCACCGGGCCGCCCTGGGCGTTCATCTGGACCGGGTTGGCAGGCAGGTTCTCTTGTAGAGGGTCCTGGGCTGGGTTTGGGCCCAGCGGAGGCTGCACAGCTTCATTGGGCTGAGCGGGCTGATGGGGGGATGAGGGAGGTGGGGAGGGAGGAGGAGTCCTGGGAGGCTGTGATGCAGCTACTGCTGCCTGACTGCAAGAAGAAAAAACTATTAGGGAAGATTCCCTTAAGGAAACTTGTTCTCAGGGTCTCAGGGCTGCAGCCAAAGATTATGATAATAACGATTAATCAGGGGGAAAAAATGGCACACTTTCATTTAACTTTGTAAATTTATTTTATACAATAATTGAAATGTATATAAAAATTCAGATGCCCAAATAATTCAGTTCCTTTTTAAGATAAGAAAATAAAAACGATCACCTAGAATACAATAACATGGCACTGCTTTAGTGAACACTTGATCATTTGTAACAATGAATGCTAAAAAAAACCAAAGATAAATCCTGTCTGCTTAAGGTCAGTAGTGAAACAATAATGTGTTAATATATAGAAGTTTACTTCCCCCATCTTTAAATATATATATATATATATATACATACACACACATATATATATATATATACATATATATATATATATATATATATATATATATATTAGGGATGTGCCAATCAGGTTTTTTTCTGCCGATACCGATCACTCCTGAGGGATGATCGCCGATACTGATCACATAGTTATGATTTATTTATTTTTTTATCATAAACACTACTGTTACATTATGTGAAAAAAGAAACCATGAATTCACCTTAATTTAGACAAAAACTTGTTTTTAATAACTTTTTCCAAGAAGAAAATTAAACAAAACAGACATTGTGCAAATTGTACTGCTATCAATAATACTATCTTTAACAGACTGATAACATATGAGGCTCTGAAGAGGCTAAATTATGCAAAGAGCCAAAATAAAACCTCTCAACATTGACAAAAAGTTCAAGTATAAAACTTAACATTCAAAGGAAAATACAGGATCCATTGCAATAAACAATCCAGAGTTACTGAATGAAAACTTCCTGTTAGCATAGTGGCTAGCTGGTTACTGCTAGTTCTGATTGGCTGTTTCTGACTGAGCGGAGTAACAGAGAGGAGATCGATTATTTTTTAAAGATTTTCTGTCACATGTTAGGACAGCGAAAGTTTTAATACGTATGTAAAATGTATTTTTTTAAGTTAGACGCTGCAGCTTTAAACAGGTTCGGTGTGAGAGTCACTACCAGGTGGAGCAGAAGCGGCTCCGTCTGTCAAATATTAAATATGTAGCGGAGCAGCGGTTCAACAGCAGAACCAGCGTCTTACATCGCAGCTCCAAGACTTAAATCATTTAGCGGGTTATTAGTTTATCTTTCTGACCGTCATGCTAATCCGGTGAGTGTTTGTAGCTGTGCTGCTTTACCTGCTGTCTGATCCTCCGTGTCTTTTTACTGCACTGAGCCTCGATGTAGCCAAACTCCGTCATTGTTTTTATGTCTATTAGCTTCGTGGTGTTGATGCATTTTGACCTGCTTCTATTTTCCGCCGCAACACGCAAACGTCCTCATTCACTCAGTGCAACATAGTTACACATCGTTCAGGATTTGTTGCTGCGCGTTTGCGCCGTGAAGGAAAAAGAGACCAGCTGGACAGACAGGCTGGGAAATGAGATGCAGGTGATCGGTATCGGTAACAGAGACAATGATCGCCGATCCCGATCATCACAGATTATGATCGGTTACCGATCGATCGGCACACCTCTAATATATATATATATATATATATATATATACACAGTCCAGTCACATTAATGTGACCACCACGTACTTTCCACTTCAGAGTTAAATAACCAATCACAGAAGGCAGGTGGCAGCACAGTGCAGTTGAGCGTATATAAAGGGTGTGTGTGGGCTTCGGAAAACATTTCAATCGTTGGCGTAATGCAGAAACGAAGCGATTTATCCGACGTCCAAAAGGGCATGATCATTGGCTTTCGGGCCAAGGGTGGAAGCATTTCCGAAACGGCTGAGTTTGTGAACTGTTCGCGTGCCGCCGTGGTAAAAGTGTACCGTGCATGGCAAAATGGGACTGTCCAAAATCAACGACGTGGCAAATGTGGTGCACCACGGGCCATAGATGACAGAGGCGAACGACGGTTGCGGAGATGCGTTCGGGCAGATAGACGGGCTACCGTTGAGCAACTGACCACTAAAATGAACCAAGGGGCTACCACAAGTGTCTCCCAAACCACTATTCAGCGAACATTGCTGCGTCTGGGCCTCCGAAGCAGACGCCTGGTTCGTGCACCTATGCTGACTGGTGTTCATCGACGACGAAGGCTAGAATTTGCACGCCAGTACAGCAGCTGGACGTCCACTGAGTGGCGACAGGTAGCGTTTTCAGATGAATCGCGTTTTATGCTCCATCGGACAGATGGACGTTGGCGTATAAGGCGTGAAACCTCTGAAAGGAACCACCCTGCAACCATTGCAGGAACGGTCCAAGCTGGAGGCGGGAGCATTATGGTCTGGGGAATGTTTTCCTGGCATTCTCTGGGTTCACTGATTATTGTGGAAGGCACGATGGATCAATACAAGTACGCATCTGTCCTTGCGGACCATGTCCACCCCTACATGCGCATTGTTTTTCCTCAGGATGATGGCATCTTCCAGCAGGACAATGCGAGGTGCCATACAGCTGCCAGTGTACGTGCGTGGTTCGAAGAGCACCAGGATGAGTTTACCGTCCTCCCCTGGCCAGCAAACTCACCTGACTTAAACCCAATCGAGCATCTGTGGGACCATCTCGATCGAGTTGTTCGCGCCATGGATCCTCAACCGCGTAATCTAGCGCAGCTGGCCACGGCATTAGAGTCGGCATGGCTCAACATCCCAGAGAAGACCTTCAGGGACCTAAGTGACTCTCTTCCTGCACGTCTCGTAGCAGTTCGCTCTGCGAAAGGTGGTTATTCTGGCTTTTGACAGATGGTCACATTAATGTGACTGGACTGTGTATATATATATATATATATATATATATAGCATGTTTAATTCTGTATACTCTAGTTAATTATTCAATTATTAGATGATAATTATTTCAAAACTGATCAATTGTTTCCTACCTATAAGCTTGTGGAGGTGAGCTCTAGCTACACACTTACTATTGCATGTAGTAGTGGCGAGCGTACATCTGCTGCCACCACAGCATCTGCATGGGCATGTTGGCAGGAAGGCCGCCTTGTCGAGGCGCTCCATCTGGGCTGTGGAGTATTACAGTTTTATTAGTTATTACAGTAACACTGAGGCACAGAAAGTAGAGGAAAAAAAGTACAAATTAGCATTTGAATAAAATGTATTTAAGCTTCAGAGTGTTGCCAGAATTTTCTCTCAATGGGAGGTTTATTGAACTAAACATATTTTACAGTTCTGTTTCCAGGCTTGTAAAGAACAAGATGTTCCATTCTGCAAACTAATCAGTTTGCTCTTGGGGTTTCCTACTGTTGAAGTATATTATATGGCCCAAGTGACTGGGTTTGTGTCTGGTACCTCTTAAAGTTCAGGAGGTTTTTACAAAAAAGCTGAATAGAAACCATTTACTAAAAGGTCACCTTATAAAAAGAGGAATTTAGTCCTGCCGATGTCTGATGACCCGATCAATCACCTGCTTTCATCTCTCAACAGACAAATGTAATATAATTATGTCAATTTGAAATATTTATGCTAATAAAGCAGGGTAATATTAACATTAAAAAAATAATCAGGAAAAGAAACGCTGCTCATGACACTTAATTAGTTCAACAATTTATAGGCATTTAGAAAATAATGAGAAGGTATGACCAATAACCATTACTTTCCTTTTCTGATTCCACTTTAGCAATCACAACTTTATGGACTATTTTTCCAATTCATTGTATGAGTGAGATACAGGGGTTCATATTTACCAGAATATTAGGGTCAGCCTAAGAGAAAAATGTATTACAAGAATAAAGTCACAATATTGCAAGAAAAACATTGTAGTATTGCAAGAATAAAGACGTAAGCGGAAATAAACTACCAAAATAATATGAGCATGATGTTTTCATAATGAGAATAAACTCATATTGCAAGAACAAAGTCAGAATATTAAGATAATAAATTCACAATATTATCAAAATAAGTAGTAATAATAATAAAGTTATTCTACAAAAAGTCAAAACATTATGAGAATAAAGTCATAATAATAGGAGAATACACTGAATTATGTTACTAGAATGAAGTAATAATTTTATTATTTCATAAATTAAATTTTTAATCAGAAATGTTAAGCATCCCATGTGAAGTTATACTTTGGTTTTACAAATACAAACTTAATATTGTAACATGGTCACATCAGATCTTGATAACTATTGACGCTTTGCTCTCATTAAAAACTTTTAATTTTATGACTTTCTTCTGGTATTCTAGTGTCTATTTTGCAAATGTTAGACTTTATTCTCATGATTTCAAAAACAACAACAACAAACTAAGCCCTTTATACTGTATTACGGTTTTCACTCAAAACCTGCTCACCAGTGACGAACTCCGCTGGTTGTCTGAGGATGGTAGGAGGGAAGGCCGCTGCGACGCCTCAACTCATCGCAAGATCCCGAGGGTGATGAAGAGACAGACGAGGAGGAGGAAGCTGATTGGCTGTCCAGGTTTGGCTTTGAGGCAGGTGAGGAGGAGCTGCAGCCATCTGAACTCTGCAAAAACATATAAACACTGATATAACCAAACAAGTAAGTTACAGTTATGAAGAAAACGGATTACTCCAAGTAAGAAGTCTAAAAAGAAAATCTTCTGTGAAGTGAAATACTTCCGTCACAGAAAAACATCTGGATCGATCTGGTTTCCGAATGTTTTTTTTTTTCTTTTTTTTACATTTTTACTCACGCCAGAGTGAGAAGCAGAGGATTTGGAGGGAGTGTGAGGCATTGGTGAGCCTGAGGGACCAAAAGATGGATAATCCAGATGCCTCACGTGGCATTCATCCTGCTGTAGGGTTGATCATGCTGCAGACAACCAAATGATTCGAGAGGTGAGAAAGGATAGGCAGCAAAACAACAACAGAGACAAAGCCAGACGCAGAGGAAGAGGAGAGATCACAGTGGAACAGGATGGAAGTCACACACACAATCATCCCCTTTTGTTTGTTTGATCAGCCATTGTTTGACAGGCAGCCGGTTTCAGTTCCCCCACACACTGAGGCACAATGAGGCAACTAAATAAACAACACTGCAGTTTCCCAGCTCATAGACAAACTGCATCTGCAAAATTAAACGTGTGTTTCTTTTTGTTCTTGGTATAATAACACCCTTCAATTTATTAATCATGGTCTGAAGCTGTGGGACAGATGAAAAACTACAAATGTTCTTCATGGTTGTGTGATCCATGTATCAAAAAAGATTCATAAAATCAAACAATTGTCAAATTATCATATAGAGCACTTTAAGACATGCAGAAATTACAGAAAAACTAGATTGTATCTGGTACATGTAAGAGCTCAAATGTTCAGTGTTACTACAAAGTCAGTTTCATTCAGAAAATAAATACGTATGAAGTTCCAGCTGAGAGAAACTTGTCAAGTATCTCAACAGATAAGATTATAAAAATGGAAATTATATATTTAAAACACAAACAAATGTGTGAAATGGTAAGCATAATTTATTACTCTCGTGTTGATTTATCTACCATTGCAAAACAGCAGAATAGACCAAAATATAGATTCAACAGTCAAACACAAACACGGTTAATAAAAATAAATAAATACATAAAACTTAAACTGGTTAATTCATTACACCAATTACATTAAATAGCGAAGCTGTTAAGCTAATCAATAACAACAATCATATCAAAAAGACAAAAACATATTATAAAACAAAGCAGCATCATTGGTTATCATTTCATGAAACCCACAGTGGGAAAATAGTCTGAACACAAAACTCCAACAATATTGTGAATTTTTAGGGTTCCAAAACATTATAAACTTATATTATTTTCATGGTGTGACTAATTATTCTTTTGGTGAATCAGAAATGTTTTTTTGAAATTTCATATTTTCACATAACACGTTACCTTCAGACAATGTTCCAGCATTGCTCACCTCTGTGATCGCATTGCCATCTTCCTCAGTAAATTTGCTCCAGTATTTTGGATTGCTGCAAAACAAACAAAACATTAATAATATGATGAAGTAATGAAGGGTGTTACAATTTAAATTTGAGTTATTTTTGATAAATAATCAAAAACAACTCGGGTCAATAATTTGCTAAATTAAAATTTTGCTTGCTCGATTCAGGTTACCCAACTTCAGGGTCATTAACACACCATGCAGTCAGTTTGAACACAAGTTTCAGTCACTGCTTGAAACCCAACATTTTATTGAATCTTAAATTAGGTTGACAGTTCACCTCCAGGTTGCTAACATTTATAGCAGTAATGGTGCTGAGCAACAGAGGCTAAATTACATTTTCTTAGGACAGGACACAGTAGATAAAACTAGAGAGCAGCATAAGCATAATGGTAATTTGCAGAACAATCAAATATTGTGAAAAAATTGTAAGTTTGTGATTTAAATCCTTACATGCATTAACTTTATAAGGAAATACATGAGACTCCACTTTTGTCACGTTGCAAAACAGAAAACCGAAGACAGACTCGTTTTAGAAAAATATCTGTTTATGAAATCAGTTGAGCTTCAGATCCCTTGATTTTTGCAGGAATGTCATTTTCTATTACTAACATGCATGTTTGGCTACTGTACCAGCAACTAAAAGCCAGACAAGCTCTGTGAGCTGCTGCAGGTTAGATAGTTTTAAAAAACTAAATAAGAGTGTCTGCTTTTGAGCTGAACGCTAAAACTTGAACATACTTGATGAAAAATGCTGCCACTCTTCTTGTGGTTTGAACTGAAGCTAATGTAGCAAAAACTCTAAAAGACAAACACATCTGAAATTAACCGGAAATAATCTGAAACGTGTTTTAGCAGCTTTGAGTTAACCAACAGAAGTTCAGTGAGCCTAGATGGAATTGGAAAGATTAGCTTTTTTTATTTATTACAACCCTATTTCTAGTAAAAAAGCTCCATCAAATTAATGTTTTGAGTACAGTGGCTTGGTGATTGAATTATACTAGCAGACTGGTTTGGATTTCAAAACATTATTCCGGGTATCTATCTAGCACAGACTCGCTTCCGCGCAGCCAAGGGAAAAAAAACACAAATGAAAGAAAAACCTATCTGTACGTGGAAACTGTTGGCTATTTTCCAAAATTATTTTAAAAAAGAAGTGGCCAACCACAAGGCTGAGCTAACCAGAAACCAATCCCTCTGTTTAACTCATAGCAGTTTGACTTTAAGATAAATGTATCCAAATCTTCTGGTGAAGGTGATCCTAAAATCCTACTTATGAGTACAAACTTTTTCATGACACAATCATGAACTGAACCAACGTAAAAATAAATTTCACATAACTATATCGTCCATCCTGAAAAACGTGTTCTAGTCTGACAAGGATAAAAAACTGTGGGATACTTTATATAAATAAATGGGGTTTCATTTTAAAAATAGAATTCAGATAAACAAAAATGAAAGAAAAATTGGAGAAATGCAGAGTTTTTAATGAGAACGCTGAGGGTTAGGGAGAACATTCAAACTCCATGCAGAAAGACGCCGGGCTGGGAATCGAACCCAGAACCTTCTTGCTGCAAGGCAACAGCTTTAGCCTGATTTAAAAATAAGTAAAACAAATTGGTTAAATATATTTAATGTTCTGTGTTTACTGACTGCACATTTTAAATGAAATGAACATAATTTGTTTGGTAAGCTCTGGGACATTGTTCTTCTTTATTAAAAAAAAACTATAAAGAAAACAATATAGTTATTTTTTCCTGAAATCTTTCTTAGTCGTTTGTTTAGTTTTAGAAAAGGAAGTGCAGAAAAAGGAATTTACTTTTAAATGATACATGTAAGATTTTGAACAATAGCTAAATCTTAACAGCTACTTTATCGTCAAAACACCTGTTTTCAACTATAAAATACAGATTTCTGAAACAGTAAAAGAAACACTTTTACTGTTTTATGAGTTTCCACATTGTGAAAACTTTAACATTTTTACTTAATATTATGCAATCTAACAGCAGAAAACACACAACAGGTTTATAGTTTACACATATGTTGAAATGCGTTAGCTGCTGTTCTGTATTTCATAAAACCTGATTCTTTATTAGCAGAAATAAAAAAACCAGGTCAAAACAGAAACTAAATGCCACTGAGGCGCAGCTTCAGGGTTTCTATTGACACTTGCAGCCACCTGCCATGTTTACTGGCATTTAAATCTTCCCTCAGAGGACGTAAGAACAGCCACCTAAACAATTAGGCATTTTCAAATTAAAACCTCGCTTTTTAAAAGCCAAACGGATAGTTTTAAAGGCAGTTTTTATTTAAACCCTATTCATGAAGCTACGGTTAGCTTGCTAGCTTGTTAGCCGGTTTAACTAGCCATGTAACACATCGTTACTTCATTGACAACATATTTTTCCGTCCGAGTTTTATGCATATACTCAAAAAGAAACCGTTTCTGTACCTGTTTCCTCCTTTAACAGAGTCGTCTGTCTCCTCACCGCCTTCTGGTCTCGGCTCGTCTGCCTTGTGGTTATAACGTCGCCTATGGGAGCGGAACCCACGTGACCACCGCCTTCATAACAGCTGATTGTGACGTCAGGAAGCGACGACGAAGCCGTGATCCTTCATGGATGCCCAATGCCGAGTTTATGTGCTGTAAGTCGGCTGTGGAAACCGAGGACAAAGAGACCGCGAAGAGCTTCTTCCGGTGACCGGCGAGCATCACAAACCGGGGCGGGAAAACGGAGGACTCGTCCAGGCGGAGGCGACGTTTGTTGGTTGTCAAAAACAGCGAATCAGAATCGAGATTCAGTGCTGCCTTACATCCGGGTCTGCTCGGGTCACTTCGTGTCAGGTTAGTGACTGTTACAGTTGTAGTTCCAGAATGGAATAAAGTGGGTTGTAAAGTAAAAAAATGTGTTTTTCGGTTGTCAGGGCAACAAAAGGTACCCCCTCACACACACACACACACAATTTTCCTGACATATACTACATTGTGGGGACCAATTGCTCCTTGTGTGGACCGAAGCCTGGTACCCTCAAGGGGAAACCCTGTTTTAGGGTCAGGGGTCAGAGTTAGGACTAAGGTGTGAATTGAGTTTTGGTTAGGGTTAGGAAAAGGGTAGAGGTCAGGTTTAGGCTGTAGAAATGAATGGAAGTCAATGGAAAGTCCCCACAACGCAAACATGCGTGTCCCCACAAGGTATTATAAACAAACGCACACACACAAGGTGCATAAATGTTGTTGTTTCTAAATGCCACCAAACTTCTTTTTAACATTTAACAAATAGAACATTCAACCTTTTCTAAATAGGTTTGTTTAGAGACAACAATAAACAAGCCAGGACTAGTACAGCCATGTTTTTCCTGTTTAAAAAATGCATTAGTATTAAGATTTTTTTTCTTTTTAAGTAGAAAAACGGTTTAGGCAAATTAACTTTCATCCATAATGAGAAATTTACATTTAGATCTGACATATATCTATATTTTTATTTTGATTTAACATTTAGTTTTAACATTTAGACAGAAATTTGTTAAGAGAGATTTAACATTTAAATCTAATATTTATATTAACATTTAGAGTTCATAAAATAATGTGTAAAATGTAAGCATTGTAATTTCAGATTTTTTCATAGACATTTCAATTGATAAAAGTGTTCAAAATATGAGAAAAGTAAGCAAATATATTTGAAAAATTCTGCTAATTATTTTGCATTCAAATTTGACACTTGAGCAGCAGTGCTAGGTCAGGTGATGATGTCATCAACACCTGATGACGTCATCCAGGAAATGTTAAAGTGAATGACATCCCACAGTAGAGTGGCTGGAAATTGAGATTGCCATACAGCAAAAGTCTTTGATCAGAAGTCTCTTCAGATTTGTTGCAAGATTGACTGCTACTGGAGATCTTTCCTGCCCACAGCATCACCATGCAGAATGACTCTGATGTTATTTGAAGTTATGACAATAGTAATTTTCCCTTTGGGATAAACAAAATATTTAAAAAAATTTTTAAACATATTGTGCTGAACTTTGTTTTCTCCTAGGCCGACCTTCTGCTCTGTGTGATGATGCCAACCCAGACTGGGCACCTTCTATAAATCTGGGCTGTGATGGGAGGGATGAGTTAACCACGCCGACCGGAGGCACACAAGGACGCAAAAGGAAGCGTTATGGGAGAGAAAAGGTTTTAGAGCAAGTTCCTGCTTCATCATTGGTTCATCTAAGCGATGCTGCTCATGAAAACGATGAGGAATATACTGAAAATAGGAAATCAGTTAATGTTCGGACTGATCTCAGCTCTGAATGCATCACTACAATGCAGATGGAAATAAAGAGACTCATAGAGGAAAACCGAACTTTGAGGAAGCAGCTCTAAAATTAAAGGACTTTTCATTTCAATTTGAGAATAACATTGCACAGAATAATAGTTTTGTTTTACTGTAGCCATGATCCTCCAATCAGATGTGGACGGAGCTAAAAACTTATCTGTTAAAGTTTAATTTGCAAGTAATACTTGCAAATATGCTTGCAAACACCTTATTAGTGTTTTCAAAGTTGATACTTAACATTTGTTAAGCATCAAGTCAACACCAATGATTGTCCTTTTGAGCTCCTGATCATCCATGATTTGCAGCAGCGACGTTTTGGTCTCCAGGTGGAAGTAAGTGTTGATTTGTGACGTTCTCTCATGGCCCACATAAAGGAATAAACGAAGGCAGAGCAGGCTCTGCTAAACACAGTTCTGGTCTGAAGTCTATATGCATTCATAACTGACATGAACAGGATATTAATTTGGGGCTTTGAGTGATTTATTTTAGCTGCTCATTTTAAAGATGAACTGGACTGAAAAACCTTAATTAAAAAAAAAGAAATAAAGGATTTGTACACTTCTGCTGTGTTGTGCTTCTATAAGAGACGGCACAACACAGCCTGAGATTTCCTGAGATTGATCAAACTGGAGAAAGAGTCAAAATCAAAGTGAAACAGTTGATTTAACTTTTTAAACATATAAGGATCACAAAACCTTTTTTAAAAATGTGTAAAAGCTATTTTTGATACTAATTTGTATTGGAAAACTAGCATTTTTTTAAGGTCTTTATTAGCCACAGCTGACCAAACAGAGTGTTGGATGGTACACAGCAAAGTAAAGTGCATGAGCTGGCTTGTTTGGGTCAGATCTTCTTGTTTACATTACAGTTCACAGTACGGCACCAAATGATCTGTAGTTCTGATTACTGCTTCAGTTTGCGCAGAACCTCCCTGGTCAGCTGCTTACTGTACTGGTTGACCTTCCAGTGTCCCGGCATCCATCCCAGGAGAAAACGATGGAAATCCGTCCATGCGAACGCAAACATCTCTCTCCACTCCTTCTCAAGAGCATTAAAGTTCACATCTTTATTAACAAATGCCTTCAGTTCTGCGAAATAGTGGTCCAACAATCCCGGAACCCGTTTGTCACATTCCCTCTCGTCCAGGCAGCTACCGAGAAAATACACAACATCTTTCATCCCACAGCCGCCGCCGACGTACTGAAAGTCTACGGCGGCCACTTGGAGTCCGCTCTTTGAGAAGCAGAAGTTGGCCAGCTTGGCGTCTCCGTGAACGATGGTTTTAAAGTGACACTCATTGAGGACCTTGTCGATGTTGCCCGCTGCCGCTTTGAGCTCGGCGTCGTCCATGGCTTCCAGCTCATCCGGCCGGGTCTCCAGGTGCCAGTAGGTGCCGACCGGCCACAGACCCTCTGGGGTCACACCCAGGAAGAGGGCATGGAAGTGGGCGAGCCAGCTCAGGCAGGCCCTTATCTCTTTGTCCTTCAAGCTGGTTCTGCAAATGGAAACATGAAAAATCACATTTCATCTGCGATTTGGTAAATAAAATCACTGATTTGTAACTACTGTATCCAATTGTAGAATTGGTTTGAAAGTTCAAAACAGCCTTTTTGCAGCTAAATTATAGAATAAAAATACAAGAGCTCAAGAACATTTATGTTAATTAGATTACTCGGCCAGATCGATGCAAAGACCTTTAATAGGCATCCAGCATGAGAGCGGTGGACACTGACATTAGCTTCTGTTTTGCATTGAGATCCTATTTTAAGATTTAATAGCTTTGGTGATAGGCCTACTCCTTTTTGCATACATTGTTCATAACAAAAGACTCTTTCAGTTGATGTTTTTCTTGAAGCAAAATTAACCCATAGTGGGTCAAGAGAAGCAGCTGTGTTAAATCAAAGGCACCCCTAAAAAATGAAATGGGCTTTTATCCTTCATTAAAAAAAAACTCAGTGTTTCAGCTGCTTTGCAGTTTTTTGCAAGTTTGTTTTAGATTAGATGAGCATAACAATTGAATGCTGCTTTTCCATGTTTGGTTCTTATTCTAGGGATGCAGGGTAGAATCAGTCATCTGAAAGATTGATGCAACAACATCAAATCAGAGTGTACAGTGTAATATTAAAGGGGCGGGAGTTGTTAATTTTTTCATACAAGTGTGGCAATTAGGACTTTCCTCTGTTTGGATGAGAACAACAATAGGGAGTTTGCTCAAATACTGTGATTATAAATTGTTTCATATTGGTGGTTAACGGTGTATAACTTCTTTTTAGGCAGTGGTTCTTAACCCGGTTCGATCGAACCCCAGGGGTTCGGCGGAGCCTCTGCTGCCGCGGAGGTAAAGACACACTTGTGCAAAGTCGTGATGACACAGCTTTGCCATCACTTGCTGCAGAGGATCACGTCACATTTCTTAGCCAATCAGAGGATCACGTGACATTGCTTAGCCAATCAGAGGATCACGTTACATTTCTTAGCCAAGCAGAGGATCACGTTACATTTCTTAGCCAGTCAGAGGATCACGTTACATTTCTTAGCCAATCAGAGGATCACGTTACATTTCTTAGCCAATCAGAGGATCACGTTACATTTCTTAGCCAGTCAGAGGATCACGTTACATTTCTTAGCCAATCAGAGGATCACGTTACATTTCTTAGCCAATCAGAGGATCACGTTACATTGCTTAGCCAATCAGAGCTGCGGAGGAGCCCTGATTGGAGGAGCTTCACTCTCAGCAGGGATTTGAACTTGTGTCTTTAATTACTTCAGCAAAACTCATAGTTGTTACCAAATTATATAGTCTAAATCAGCTCCTTAGTCGCATCTTTTCGGGGTTGCTACTGCCTCTAGTGGCGTGGGGGTGGAAACACACCTAATATCATTAGATTATTACATTACTAAATCAGAATACCGCAAAGTATTTTGTGTGTCGGCGGGAGGGAGGAATAAGAAGGGTTCAGTGAATGCGCATATGAAACTGGGGGGTTCGGTACCTCAAAAAAGGTTAAGAACCACTGATTTTAGGCGAAGCCGTTTCAGAGATACTCACATTTACAAACTGCTTTCATTTTTTGTCTGTGCTCATACCTTCTCTGGTCATAACCCTCCACATCCAGATCCTCCAGAACGATCAGCATCTCGTCGCCATAGGAACGGGCGGCAAAGCAGGCGGGGATGCGGCAGCTGTGATTGGTGGAGTAGTTCTGGTACCAGTGGGTCTCCACCTGGTAGGACCTGACTTTACGGGCGTGGGAGCGATTCGTGTTCCAGCCGCCCGGGGGCTCGGCCTCTTCCGGAAGCTTGACGTGCTTGACCACCACCGAGGGCCGCCCACAGCCCCCCAGGTGCAGCCGCACCATCTCCCCGTAGCCGCTCCACAGAGTCTGGATCTGAGCGCCGACACGCAGCGATGAAGCGCCGCAGGTCTGCAGGATGAGGTCCTGGTACTCCTGCTTCATTTCCACGGACAAATCTGAACCGAAGGGACAGTGGAGCGCGGCGTTAAAGCCACGTTGATGAGAGACATTTGTTGTCAACAAATGGTTGAACTTGGGCGATTAAGCAGGAAAAACAAAAGCAAGCAGTTATGGTAAAGACTTGAAAAAGAAGGGAAATGAAGGACATTAATTGAGGAACGATATGTATATATAAAAGTAAAAACAAGAATCGATAATTACAAGTATTTACCCTCAGCTTCCTGATGGAGACACTCTTTCTTCTTCGACTGTGTTTATTTGTTGGCGCATTGCCGCCACCTGCTGGACAGCAGTGGGGAATTGAAAGACGCTGAAATTAAATAATCCTGAAATTAAATAATCCTTACTCTCTTTTTCTTTCAAGTCTTACACAGAAAAGTCAGAACCCTTTCCGAATCTTCAAAATAGTGTTTGTTTTAATATAAGTCTCTCCTTTCAATCTGGTATTTACACCTTATTTATTTAAATCTAATCCATTATTTCTAATAGTAGCCTGCCGCCCCAAAGAAACAGGCAGTTGGCTCGCCTACTCTTTATGGCTTTGTAATACTTCCTAGTTACTTTGTTCTCTTTCAGCTCCACTTGCTTTACTGCTTTTCATCTTTCATTTCCTTCAAGGCCATTCACTGTATTTAAGTTCCCTATTATGCAAAAACCACAGCATCGATCTCCGGTGTAAATTTGTTCTCCTTCCCCTCAGTAGTAAATGAAGTGTTGCTGATTGTTGTCCGGACTTATGACTTAAAGAACACTAATTTGCTTAAAGGCAAAGTTTTAACAGAGTTACATACTGATGAAACTTGTTGGCCCTGTCCACAGTGATGGTGAAAGGAAAATTTAACTTTCACAGCCAGCTTTTTTCTAAGGCACAAATTATATGTCCCTTGTAATTTCCAACTCTTCCATGTGACAGATTTTAAAATCTGTTGAATACATGAGATCAGAGAAATATCAATTCATTTTAGTTACTCAATTCACTAAATGAAGCACTTTTTACAGATTAAGTAAACACTGATGTTTTAAATCGTTTATTTATAATATTTTTTGACATGTAAGATTTGAAAGTTATCATTCTAACACAGAAATGTTTTTGTTTTTCAAAACTTTACTTTTTGAATTGATAGAAGAAACAATCTTTACTAGAATGCAAATTCTAATTTATTGAACTTTACTCTTTATTATAATTTTTGGGAGAAAATTCAATCCCGAAATTAAAAACACCCACAATTTCTTTGAATAACCTTTAGAGTTTTCTATACCATCACAGTAACTAATTCAGAAGTAAATAATTCAGAAAAGATGGGAACAGTAATACCCTGTAAACCTGCCATTTCCTTCATTTTGCATATTTAAACACATTATTTCCATTAGATTAGTCACTTGTGGAGCTCAAAAAATATTCATCTGTTCCTCCTGAGCAAATATCCTTTTTAGATATTAGATTTTTGGAACTGGCAAGTAAATAATACTGGACATTTACACACAGAACTGTTATCAATAATCTACCAATAATCTATCTGCCAACACCCACAAGTAGGTGGAAGAACTGATCACTGACTGAAACATGTTCAGGCATAAAAACAAAAGCAATCAGACTGAAACCCTAAAAGCAGGAAATGTTGATTCTGATTTATTGTCAGTAAGAAATAGAAAAGTTATCAACCTTCTATAGTGAAAGTAAATACCTGATCTTACCTTTAATTTGCATACTGCTTTACATAAAGATTAGAAGACGAATCTCTTGAGATCTAATTGTCACAAAGCCTTCACAACAAAATGGTCAGTAAAATTAAGCAAGTATTTTACTGCCAAATGAAGTGAATGATTAATTCACAAGTTCATTTTCAGTAGCGACTATTATTCCAGAACATAGAACTCAGAAAACGTAAAGTAAAACTTTTAAGAGTGGATTCACTCCAGGAAGGACCCTTGGTCTGCTTATTTTATTAAAACCTGCTATACTTTTTTTTTTGTTTGTTTCTTTGTTTGGTCCACATCAGAATTTGCTTCAGTGTATTCACACCTGCACAAAAGATCCAGACCAATGTGAGAAACAAACTCTGGTTCATTTAAAGTGGACCAAATTTATCAGATGTGAGCAAACCCTAAATCTCAAAATTATTGCTGGTGATTTTTATGGTCGCACAGTTTTTATTTTTGAAACATGGAAAATGTGTAGAGTTAGAAAAGCACCACAATTGGACTTTCTACATAAGTATGCCTTTCCAACACACTCAAGGTTGTTGAAACAAGGTGATCCATAATTAAGTTGCTTCTGAAGGATTACATATCAGTTGACTTAGGTCATCTGGGATTTCCCAAATTGTTCAAAGGCAAAGTATGTAAATGTGTCACTTTACAGAAAGTCATTAAAAAAAATTCTATCAAATGTTATTCTGGCAGAAGAGACGTAATGCTTGTAAAACAATAAATGCTTCATCTTATTTGATGTCAGTGAGGAAAAGGAATGTGGATTTCTGGTCTTTACTGTCATTTCCATACTGATTTCCATACAGATAAGCAGGTAATTTAAGTCATGACTGTCACAAAACGTCCCCCACACTCTATTCAGAGACGCTTCAAACACGCTTTGCACAGCTAATTTAACAAAAGTTTAATTCAGAAGTTAATTTTTAGTAGCCTCTATTATTTATTGCTGAACACAGGACTCAGAAAACAAAAGGTAAGACTATTTCTAAATCTTATCAAATATTCAGTGTTTATTCATTTATTAATTCTTTCTTTCATCACATGTAACCAAGACATTGCAGAAATTATTTTCCATTTACTTTATGCCTTTATTTTGTATCCTGTATATTTGTTCTTCTTTTGCTTTGCTTTTATTCAAAGCAAAGCAAAAGAAGAAAAAAAAATATGAAAATGTTTTTCATTTAGTTAAAAGTCTGATCAATTATTAAGATATGTTTGTATTATATATTTCAAAACACACATTTCTAAATAAATTCAATCCATAAATTGAAATCATACATGACAAATTACATTAACATCCCTCCATCTCTTTTATAAACCACTATTGCATTTACTAAATACTTTGTTATATAAATAAATTAATCTCAGATTTCCTTCTTCCTGTAGTTTTAAAGCAACCATGGGAAATGTCATACAGCTAATAATTCTTGCAGGTTAGTTTCTCCATGTTCTATACATTTGTTTTATGCATCTGTAAAACATGTGCCTCCTCCAAAGTATATTTTCTAACAGAAAAACCCCACTAATCCTCTCAGACAAGTATTTCCAACTAATTCTTGTTGCTCTTTAAACTCCTAACTTTTCTCCTACAGGACTTTGTTATCTTTGTCTCTGTGTGCATCAGTACCAATATGTCTTGTTTCAAACTCCAAAAACCTGGACCGATGCGCAGAGCTACTGCAGGGAAACGTGTGTTGACCTGGCCACCATGGAAGACATGAATGAGATGGAAATGGCTCTTCGAAGTGTTGGAGACGACTACAGTGATGCCGTATGGATTGGGTTGCACAAAGGAAGTGACCCAAAGTGGTACTGGTCTCTGGCAGACAAAGATTTCTACAAGGATGGAGAAAATGATTATCTAATATGGAGCTCGTTAGGTAGCAACAACTGTGGTGTTTACGATTCTGGAAAACTTTCTACAGTCTCTTGTGGCGTTACCAAATATTCAGTCTGCTTTGATCGTGAGTATTCCTTATACATTTTTTCCTAATAATATGCAAACACTGACAATGAATCAAACACAAAGGAACCTAATTGTGCTCAATAATAATATCAGAACATGTTTATATAGAAATGTTTGTGTCACTGGTTTCATGTAATGCAAACAATCAGGAGTGAAAACAAACATATTATTTCAGCAGCCATATTGGATATCAAACTGTAGCTGACTCCATCATTATGTAGAGTTCTGTTTGATTTTCAGACTTCCAGTACAAACAAAATGCCCATCTTGTGAACTCTAACATGAAAATTACAGTAGCTCTAAGATTTGCTGCCTGGTCAGTTTCGTCCCTATCAGCCTGAGACTACATTGGGATTCTCCTTGAACGATTTGGGGAGTGTTGCTCAGGAGAGGGATGTCTGGGTTATTCCTGAGACCCAATCTCACATAACAGTTAGACAAAAGATGGATGTATGTTTTCTGCTGCATTTGTACCTCTTGTCCACATAGAAACTGACACATGTCCAATATAGATTTTTTTTAAATCCTTGAACCCTTTTTGTGATTTATCTGTGTGAATTAAATAGTCTAAGTTTAACAAAAAACACTGATCTAGATGCCTGCTTGGTGGATGCGATCCATTATTTTTGTTGTAACAAACACTGAATAGCAGGACAATACCTGTCCGGATCACTTCAAGACAAGATATAAAAAAACAGAAACACAAAAAAAACGGCTGTCTTCATTCTAATCTCAGAATGAGATTAGATAGATAAGTTAGTAGATGATTTTCAGTGCAAACTTTCAGATATCATTGATTACATTGCCCCATTAAAGTGAAGGTTGTGACTGGTAGGAAGAAATCTCCATGGAGAAATGCACAAACAGTTCAAACCTCAAGACAACTCTGCTGTAGGGCCGAACGGAGATGGCGTAAAGCTCAACTTCACGTCTACTATGACATCTACAAAGAAAGATTACGTCACTATCACACAACACTAAAACATGCTAGAGAAGCTTTCTTTGCAGATGTCATAAATAAAAACATTAATAATGCTCGAGCTTTATTTGCTACTGTTGACAGGCTAACAAATCCACCAATGACGTTACCACCTGAAGTTCAATCTAATGCCGCCTGCAACAAGTTTTCCAGTTTCTTTAAAAAAAAAAATCCAAAACATCAGATGATTAATCTGCACATCCACTCCAAAGCCAGTACCACTGCTGTGCCCAAACAAAACAAATGCAGGAACAATGACCCATTTCCAACTACTTAATTATAAAACCTTAGAAGAAATTATAAGTCAATTAAGTTCCGGTTCCTGCTGTCTGGATGTCCTACCCACACATTTCTTTAAGAAAGTCCTGCCTGTCGTTGCTAATGATCTGATCCAAATAGTAACTCATCACTGTCTTCAGGTGTTTTAACCCAGGCTTTGAAGACAGCAGTTATTAAACCGCTGATAAAAAAGAACAATCTGGACAAATCAATACTACAGAATTACAGGCCGATCTCCAACCTACCATTCATTAGCAAAATTATGGAAAAAGCAGTTTTTAAACAATTAAATAACTTCATAACAATAATGAATCGCTTTGACTCCTTCCAGCCTGGTTTTCGGGCTCACCACAGCACAGAGACGGCCCTTTTAAAAGTGTTCAATGACATCCATACAAATACTGACTGTGGGAGAACCACAGTGCTGGTTCTGTTGGACCTCAGTGCAGCTTTCGACACTGTTGACCACGACATTTTACTGAATCGACTGGAGACTTGGGTTGGACTCTCCGGTCCGGTGCTCCACTGGTTTGAATCCTACATAAAGAACAAGGACTTCTTTGTTTCAATCGGAAATTTTTCATCGGAGAGGTCAAAGGTCACATACCCCAAGGTTCAATCCTAGGGCCCCTTCTCTTTAATATTTATATGCTCCCACTGGCTGAGGTTATAACAGGAAATAAGATCAGCTACCATAACTATGCGAATGACACACAGCTCTACATCACGATGTCACCAGGTGACTCTGAACCCATCCAATCACTGAACAGATGCTTAGAACAGATCAATGTATGGATGTGCCAAAATTTTCTCCAGCTGAACAGAAACAAAACTGAAGTTATTATCTTTGGACCGAAAGAGGAACGAACCAGAGTCAATACGCAGCTTCAGTTACCACAACTATAAACCACCAATCAAGCCCGAAACCTGGGAGTAGTGATGGACTCTGACCTGAACCTTCAGAGTCACATTAAGACAGTCACAAAGTCGGCTTTCTATCATCTGAAGAACATCTCCAGGATTAGAGGACTAATGTCTCAGCGAGATCTAGAGAAACTCATCCATGAGTTTATCTTTAGCCGCCTTGATTACTGCAACAGCGTCTTCACAGGTTTCACTAATAAATCAATCAAACAGCTGCAGCTGATCCAGAAGCTGCTGCTCGCATTCTCACTAAAACCAGGAAAATAGAGACATAACACCAGTTTTAAAGTCTCTACACTGGCTCCCTGTAGCTCAAAGAATAGACTTTAAAATATTGTTGTTAGTTTATAAATCACTGAATGGTTTAGTACCACAATACCTTAAAGATCTGCTAGTGCCGTACCAACCGTCTAGACCCCTCAGATCTTCTGGTTCTGGTTCTACTCTGCATCCCCAGAACCAGAACAAAAGGAGGAGAAGCAGTATTCAGCTTCTACGCACCACAAATTTGGAAAACTGTAAAACAGCTGAAACACTGGGTGCCTTTAAATCTCAACTTAAAACCCACCTGTTTAGAGTTGCTTATGGCTAAATTGCGGGTTTTGATGTCTTTTTTAAAATGTTTTTACCTTTACTTCTCATCTATTTATTAACTTCTTTTTATTTCTTTTTCACACTGACTATGTAAAGCCCCCCTGGCTAGCGTCCCAGTTAGGCAATGCGTTTTAACTAAAACTCGAGGTGTGAGATGTTTAATGGAAGTCCTACAAAGGGTGCGGGTTTTAATGTTTTTATCAGAACCAGAACGAGACGAGGAGAAGCAGCATTCAGCTTCTACGCACCACATATTTGGAACAAACTTCCAGAAAACTGCAAAACAGCTGAAACACTGAGTGTCTTTAAATCTCAAATTAAAACCCACCTGTTTAGAGTTGCTTATGGATAAACTGAATGTTTTTATACTTTCTTTTTACTTTTAATAATGATTTTAACTCTTTAAAATCATTTAAATCTTTTTCAAACTCTGTCTTGTTTTGTTTTTATTTTTATTTCAAATTGTGTAAAGCACTTTGAAATGCCTTGAATCCTTGTAAGATACAAAAACTCTGAGGTTTGAGAATCCTTGTATGATGTCGCTCTGCTAAAACTCTGAGGTTTGAATCCTTGTAAGATGTCGAGGTTTGAGATGTTTTAAAATGTTTTCACTTTTAATTTTTACTTTTAATAATGTTTCTATTTTCTAATCTTTTTCAAAATCTGTCTATTTCTGTTTTCATTTTTATTTTAAGTTGTCTAAAGCACTTTGAAATGCCTTGCTGCTGAAATTTGCTATACAAATAAAATTTGATTGATTGATTGATTGATAAATGTTCTTTCTAGGCTCAGAACAGGGAGCAGCTCAATACATCCTCAGTCCACAGCCGATGACTTGGACAGCTGCTCGAGATTTCTGCAGACAAAACTACACAGACCTGGTCAGCTTGAGGAATGATACAGAATATGCGAGAGTCCAGGAAGTAGCCAATGGAACATCAGTATATGTTGGTCTCTTCAGAGACCCCTGGGTTTGGTCAGACCTGACTAACTCTTCTCTGAGGTACTGGAGAGAATCCCAAACGGTATATGCACTAAACAGTGAAAATTGTGTTGCGATGCTGAAGACGGACTCTGGCAAATGGGGAGACAGGAAATGCACAGAAATGCAGCCTTTCCTCTGCAAATGCAGTATGTAAAATTTCTAATCAATACAGACTGACACTTATGGATATATGTACAAACTGTAGAACCAATCTTTAATCAACCCTGACAAATAATATGGTTTTATTTTGACTTTTAGGAAAATCTAATGTGCAGTTTGTGAAACTGAGGCTCAGCCTGCAGGACTCAACTTTAGATCTGAATGACCCTGCAGTGCAAAACAGCATCTTGGACCAAGTAAGTCTTCCAGATGTCAAGCCTTTAAGTGTAGGAATGCTTTGATTCAGTCACCTTAAACTACATTTATATACTGATTAAAAATGGATGGTTTCTTTACCCCAGATGAAGCAAAGCCTGAGTGCAAATGTGAATGATGTCATCCATCTTATCTGGAAAAATCACTCAGATGGAAGAGTTTTCATCAAGGAGGCAGAGGATCACAACCCATGAGAGGAATACAGGACGACTGCCAAGATACTGATCTGGAGATGTAAAAGTCCACCAACCAGGGTGGTAACAAAAAAAAAACATTTAGATGTTCCTAATAAAGCTTTAATAAGGACTTTTTTTCCCCAGCAAAAATACCTAATTTTGGAAACAATATGATGATTATCCTAATTTTGGTTTTGTTAAATATCAGAATGCAGAAACTTATCCCAAAAACTTGTTTCAAACCATTATTACTAAATGGTTTAAAACAAAATCTTTGTATTTCTTGCTGTCTATTTGTCTTTTAAGAAGAATAAAGTTAATTTCAGATATTTGTGAACCTCATCTGCCCGAATTACTACCATAATGCATTTCTTTATTGTTATGTTCTTCTACATAATGCATTAATCTTTAAGTCAGTTTATCTATTTAGCATAGAATTATGTGAAATTATATCCTACTATTTGTTCTTTTGCTTGACAAACTTACAAAATAAAAG
This sequence comes from Poecilia picta, assembly GCA_033032245.1. Lineage (NCBI taxonomy): Eukaryota > Metazoa > Chordata > Actinopteri > Cyprinodontiformes > Poeciliidae > Poecilia > Poecilia picta. Next base: position 5,910,581 of record CM065368.1, on the reverse strand, counting down.
TTAATCAAGTGACTTGTCTGCCCTGGTTTGATATTTTCTTTCACCAAAGGTTTGAAAAGTTAATAATGGAAAAGATCAGGAAGTAGTAATGCATTTGTTTTCCCAATTACCGTATTTTCCGCACTATAAGGCGCACCTAAAAACCTTCAATTTCCTCAAAAGCCAACAGTGCGCCTTATAATCTGGTGCGCCTTATATATTGACCATTATTGACAGGTATATATTGACAGGTCTAGCAACTACGGTAACATAAGAGTAGAACCCGGATTGGCCGCTCCAGTGCAGGAAATACGGCGGCCATCTTGGAGCGTACTCCCTCCTACTTTGTTCACTCAAAACAGCAGAAGATGCCTCAGCATTGAGGAATATTGTTGTTTGGATCTATGGATTATTGATGTGAGGCTCCACAGACAACATTTCACAAGTAAGATGGAAATATTATTGTGTATATATTGTAATTATAATATTACTTTACTGTATGTCCACCGCCAAGATACCAGCTAATATTAGCTACAGTGCTTGGTGTAATACAGGGTTCAGCCCTGCTATGAAGGCTAAATGAGATTCTGTAAATCTTAAAAAAATTAATTATTCTCTAACATTGACTTAGATTATCTGACACAAGAGCCTAAATTAGAAATGAAACAATGTAACACATTATAAAACTTATATTATGTGTTATAACATTCACCAGCAAAGTTTACACAGATGGTAAAGACTATTATTTAAAGTCTTTAACCATATTTGCTTTCTTTAAGTAGTGGACTTGATTTTTCCAGATAAAATTAAAGTTCAGCTGATTTATATCTTTAATGTATTTGTTAGGTATGGCCATAGAATAAGCTGGGTATATGCATCGGGACAACGACTCCATCTTGGTTAACAGGTCAGATCTCTTTGGAGCCATCTATTTAACTGAGACTTGCAATTCTGTATCTTATTCTCTATGTAACAGTTTCACAGAGTTTGGTATCTTTAGTTATTAGAATTCCAAGATATTTAACTGAAGATTTAATAGGAATATAATAAGCTTCAATCAGATCAGAGTCATCGCTCTCGCCTATTGTCGCTGACAAGATTTAGGGCGGCCATCTTGGAGTGGTACACAGCTCCACTCAGCGTTATGTGTTTAGCAGGCACAATCGATCATAACACTCTTTTTTGTTACTGAAAACCATATTCAGACATCTATCAAAGTTACATTTATAAACAATTGTATTATTTAAGTATGTTTTTAATACATAGTTCAGCATATTTAAATATGCTTAGTGGCTATAACAATAGAATAGGAATGGAATATACTGATATTGATGTATGAATAGCATATTACAAAGCACACAGCCATTCATAATTTATTTAATAAATTATTTAGTAATATCAATACATATTTATTGTATTATTAGTTATTTTGCCAGACTCCACAGCAGCAACTCACCCATGAGAAAAGCACAGTTCAACCCGAGCATGATCATTTTACTCCAATACGTCCCTCTACGCCACAAGTGAACGTCAGTGATCATCCCCCTCATTCATCATTTTCAAATCCTAAATTTGATGATTTAAACGTGAATGACTTTGTTCGCTATCTGGCTCGACGGGAACTGGTGTCTATGGGTTTACTCAAGTTTACTCAAGTTTAATGATAAACCTCAAAACTACAGGGCTTGGAAACGATCATTTCCGTCTGCCATCCATGGTTTACGTTTGACATCCAGTGAGGAGATGGATCTTCTGCTGAAGTGGCTACGCAAAAATTCAGCCGAACATGTGGAGCAAATTCGAGCAATCCACAAAAACCGCCCAGATGCAGGACTGGTTATGATTTGAAACCGGCTTGAACAAACATATGGCACTGCAGAAATTATAGAAGATGCCCTCTTCAAACGAATTGAGACATTTCCCAAAATAATGAACCAAGATTTTTCCAAGTTAATCAAGTTGAGTGATTTACTAAGCAAACTCTTGGCAACTAAGGATGAAGGAGACTTACCTGGACTCAGCTTCCTTGACACGGCAAGAGGCATCAATCCAATCCTGCGAAAGCTGCCATTTAACCTACAGGAAAAATAGGTATCAGTACATCAGTATCATTGTACAAGCAAAGATATCAGGTCCCATATCCACCATTTGGTTACTTCGTGGATTTCATCAGTCAAGAAGCAAGCATTAGCAACGACCCAAGTTTCAATCTCAACTCTTAAGAGATTACTCCAAAGTGAGCAGACGGCTTGGAAGTCCAATAGTTAGAAAGAGGTTTCTACTCACAAAACCGAAGTAACCTCAAACGCAAAAGAGTTCTTCTCTAAATCTGACGATTGCAACAAAATATGTCTTTATGCATAAAAAGCCACATCCTCTGCACAAATGTCAAGCATTTAGGGAGAAGTCCATTGAAGATCGTAAGAACTTCTTGAAGGAGAATCACGTTTGCTTTAAATGTTGCTCCTCCACACTGCATGTCGCAAAAAAACTGCACAGCTAAGATCCTGTGTGCAGAATGCAACAGCGAAAGGCATCCCACAGTGCTTCACCCTGGGGCAGCAGAAGTAGATCCTCCATCAAGAGATGGAGGATCTATAGGTTGAAACCCCTGTTCAATCACAGGTCAGTGCCCAGTGCACTCAAGTTTGTGGTGGAGATCTTGCTGAGAAATCATGCTCTAAAATAAGCCTCGTCAGGTTTATCCATCTGGGTCTAGAGACAAGGCTATGAGAGTCTATGTGAATTACATTTAAAGATGGAGGTTTACAAGCTATTGACTTTGAATGTTTAAATGCGGTCTTAAAGGTAAACTGGTTGAATTTCTTTTTAATTGATGGAAATAGTATCTGGTTTTGTCTCCCCAAGGGTTTGTTTGAAAAAATTGGATGCATAGAATTTGTTCTTAGATGTGACTTTGGTGTTGACACAGACTTCCTGTTAAGTTATCTGCCTTTCACAAGCAGGTGTTGTTGTGTTGGAAACTTATGTACATGCACAGTCCTCACCAGACTCCCATCTGGAACAACAGATATGTGCTGCACAGGAATATGTCTCTGTATTTGCATCACTGGATGGAAAAAGGTATTTGGTCCATAAGACATTTTCTTAATGACAGTGGAGATTGGTTGTCTTATGATGAATTTTGCTTATTGCATAAGTTGGACTGTTCACACACTCAGTTTTACACAGTTTTGAACTCTATTCCTACTGCAGTCAAATATCTGGTTCAAAATATAAACATTCAATCAGCTGGCCTTCAGTTACCTGCACTTCAGCTGTTTGGAGTTAACCTTTTGGACAAAAGTAATTCTAACAAACGGATGCGTCAACATCTAACCAATGTTATATTTCCTGTCCGACCAAATAAAAACTCCATTTTAAATTTGTTTCCTGATTCAGAGGTTGAGAGAGAGAGTGACATTTCTTTAAAATGTGCCACAGTTTCAACAGGTTGGCCTTAGAATGAAACTGGAACCACTTTCAAATCTTCTCTAAGTCATTTAATTAGCGCTACTTCCTTAAGAAAATTAAAAGGTATGGTGTTTTGTGAGGGACTTTATCTTTTGCGGTTCCAGTAATGCCAGAATTAATAATAAATAATAAAGACTTTGGTATTCTGACTTAGTAATGTATTTATATTAGTTGTGCTAGCACCCCACGCCACTAGAGGCAGTAGTAGGCCCGAAAAGATGCGAAAAAGGAGCAGATTTAGAAGTACACCAAAATCAACAGAAATTGTTTAAAAACTGTGAGCTGTGCTTAAGTAAATAAAGGAGAGAAGTTCAAATACATGCTGAGAGAGAAACACCTTCCTAAATATAAAGATAAAATGAAACAATGACTGGGGTAGACTACTATAAAGTACTCGGGACCACATCTTTACAAATGTGGATGTGTAATAATAGAGTATGGAACAAATTGGCAACCCAAATTGAAGCGTCTATTCTATGCGCCTTATATATGAAAAAAGTTTTAAAATAGGCTATTCATTGAAGGTGGGCCTTATACTGCGGAAAAAACGATAAAAACTAAAATCTATTGCAGACACATGTGATTTTCCTGACAGAAAAAATACAACAATCAGCAACACTTTATTTACTTCTGAGGAGAAAACAAAATAACACCGGAGATTGATGCTGTGCTTTTTGCAAATATTTGCCTAATAAGGAAGTGAAGCACAGTAAATGGCCTTGAAGGAAAGAAACGATGTTTCTTTCCTTCAAGAAAGAAACATCGTTTCTTAAACGATGTTTAATTTCTGTGGCAGAACCAGAAATTAATTTACAAGTGGGCAAATAATTTAGTATGTCAATAATTTATTATGTCAACTCCCACTAAAATGTCAAATCCTGTTTGGTTATGAGAGCTCCTTTAGGAGATCTTGTACTAAGATGAATCCTCTAGTAGAGCAAATATAAAGCAAAGAAAAAAAATGATAGTTTCCAAATATCAGTCTCCAACAAAGCCCAGGTTGGACCCTTTTACCCATCAGAACTGAATTTGTATTCATGATAGAAATTAAAGTAGGTGTTAGAAACATTCTTTAGATATATTAACATGACACCCTCACAAGCTTGGAGCACATTGTTGCACATCCATGAAACAAAAGAAACCACATCCCAATGATGCTCTGTTATCATCAGACACTGTTGCACAGTTCAGTCCCAATTGCATTGAGTTACTGGAATGTAATTTGCTGATGTTCTTTTAGCATCAAGAAATTTAACAGAAAATTAAGTGGTGTGCAGTAATGACACTATGTACAAATAATCCACAACCAACTTTGTAGGCTTATCATTATAGGGATTTAATAAAGAAATACACACCAGATTTCAGACAATTAGAATAAAGCACAAGATAAATAAGACCTATGAGACAGATCATTAAATAGTCTGATTGTCTGATAGATATGATAATCAGTTTGACAGATTCTGTTAAAAAGACAAGATTTTCAAGAGTTAGACATTATAGCCCTTCATTTTAAATCAACTAATAAGTTTACTGCTCTTTCTTTTTACTTGTTTTTCAATCTGTAGTCTCATTTTGTTTCTTATGTTTCTAAATCAGACCCATAAAGCGTCCCAGCTTCCCAAAAACATGTGATTGGTTCATCAGAGGCTGACCCCAGCTCAGAACTGCTTCCCTCATAGTGAGTTTTACGAGTATTTAGGTTTTCAATACAATCAGATATTCATAAGGTTTTTAACACCCTCTAGTGGTCAAAAATAATTAATTCAGCTTTATCTATAAACCACAGTGATGTCATGAAAACTTTAATCCAGTCTCGATGCGTACACTTCCACCTCACACAGAGTGAGATACTCATTTCTTCCAGGTATGACAACGTTGATGTATCGACCATCCATGCCGTTGCACTGAAAGGTTTCAGTAAAACCTGGAGCGATGGTTGAGATCACAGCACACCTGTCAGAGGAAAGATTTAAGATTTCACAACATACTCAAAGATACATTAATTTAGCAAAAATAATCATGAGATATATAATTTATGCTATTATCAACATGTTTTATTTGCATTCAGTGTCTTGATAAAATGACTGTAAACTACCTGGGATTGTTATTTCCATTGTTATCAAGTGAATCTCCAATCCGAATTTCAGCTCCGTTGATTCGAGTGGGAACTTCTACCCGATTGGTTATGTTAATACTGAACACTTTATGGGTTCTTCCCAGGTCCAGCCTCCACCAGGGGCTGTAGTCATTATTTGTGGCACTGCAGGAACCCTGGCTGAAGAGACCTTCACGATACCCATCAATAGCATTGTAGGCGATGGCTCCAGGATAAACTGTTGACTGTGAAGCTTTTCCATAAATTGCCACATTTTCTTCTGTAAAACAACATTTTAAATATCAGCTTTGAAATATGTTATTCTCATATGCAATTTATGACAATATTTGTATTAAAAAATAGTTCAAGTAGTTCATTTTGTATTTGGTAAGTTCAAAACCAAAACTTATTGTTTTCATAAAAGGGACTGACGGAGAAAAAAATAAATATCTTCCTACTTCCTTTCTCGTTTCATCTTTTTATTTCTCTTACAATTTTTAGTTTGAAATTACCAACAGCTTTAAGCAGATGATGTATATATATTTATAAACATTTGGAGTGCACCAATCTATCACCCAGCCTATTTCTTTAATTTTGGGAGATCGTCAATCGCCTGATCTTATCTACTTCACCAAAGATCTAAAAATCAACCAGTGTCCTCTTCTATTCTCCCATGACAAAAGTTTGACTGATAGACTGACTCACCAGGCAATATCTGCATATTTGCAGTTAAAAATAGTCACCTTGTTGTTACCAACTCAGCGACTTTCTTGCTATATTTAGCAACATTTCAGACAAAAATAATGGTATCGGCCAAAATTGGAATCTGTGCACCAGAGGTCTCGCTAGACATTTTTGTTATTCTTCATCTTGACGGACAGCACAAAGAAAATCAGTCGTGCTATTTTTACCTGTCAAATTATTAACATATGCTATTTTATGTGGTTTAGTTCATATTCACCAAGTGGAACCATGCAATCCCATCACACATAAAACAGCTAAACACATCTAACATGTTCTCTGTAGTAACAAAAACACTGACTGTGGCCCCAATAACTTATAATAAATGACATTAAATGACTCCACTTGAATTACAAGCACTTCTCTTTAGTTTCCTCTGGTCTATATGTACTAAAGACTGGGATTAAACGCGAAATTTTAACCAAAGGTTTGGACGTCTGGTTCTGAACCAGACGCGCTCTGGTTCAGAACCAGACTGGGAGCTTCAACACGTTGTCAACTCCCAGTCAGAAAGATATTTAGTTCAGTGTTCATGAGATGATATTCAGAAAAGATTTTTTAATTGACTTGATTTTAGTTGCTTCTGCGATGAACTCTTTGCATAAATTTTAATGTCTGCCCATGTGTACCTGTCAAGGGTGTGAATTATAACCTGTCAAATGACGGACGGGTTTAAAAATGTTCCATCTTTAAAAAAAAAAAACGGTCAAATACGGAAAATATTCCATTAGGGCAACCCCTGACGTGCACCCATACTATTTTTCACTTGTAGCCTTGATGTTGAATAAACAGCGCACTTTTGGGTAAGCTGTTCTCTCATAATGTGGTATAAACGCAATATTTTGGGTTGCCGACCCCTGACTTGGTCTAATCAATCAAGTCAGTGATGTTCACTGACAAACCTGACTTGACTGATAAAAATATGATCAAACATGTTTTGAAAGATTCTCACCAGTTGGAGTGCGGTATCCATAGACCTCCACTTCACAGACATGTAGAACCCTGTTCACACCAGGTGCTATAATGGTCACATAGCGTCCTTCAACACACTTAGTAAAATTCATTGCATAAGAGCTTCCAGCTGCAATAGTAGGAACGGTAGCAACCCTGGAAAAGAAGAGTTGTATCGCTAACATTCAAGATTTCAAAGGAGCAAGCAGCACAAGGTCTTCTGAAATATGTGTTAAAATAACATGCAAATCTAATTTCATTTTTCTCAGCAATTACAAACTTGATTTCAATAATCTTGGTATCAACATAAAAGTAACACTGGGTGACTGTCAGAAGTTTATGTATCACAGGAACTGCTTTAGTTTCAGGGAAGTATGTGGATGGAACATAAAATAATTTGAATTTTGTCCTTCTCCAGAATGTTTACAACAAAAAAATAATAATTTTGTCACTACCAGAGCTCCCTACAGTGTCTCCCTGATGAAGGTTTGTGGCCACTGTCCTGAAGCCCTGTGGCATAAACTGAAATGCTCAAACATTTATCAGCTTGTGGCAAATAGCCTGATGTTTCTCTGGATACCAAATATTTCTCTCTTTAAGGGGAGGTGCATAAATTAAAAAAAGGTTCAAATCTGAGCAGCATTGAGTCTCCCTTGTTTCATACTGTACTCATGACATAATAACTCACAGTGGGTTTGCAGTGCCATCTTGTCGTAAAGAGTTTCCGATGCGAACCTCCAAACCATCGGATTTCTCTGCACAGCAGTCTCCTCTGTTGGTGATGACGACCTGGGTGACTATATACGAATCCAGCAGGTCCACTCTCCACCAGGGGTTGTTTTCAGTATCAGTGTGGGTGCAAGATCCCCTTTTAAGATCCGCATCTAGGTTTCCATCAATAGCATTGGAAGCACTTACAAATGCATTCCACGGCTCCCCTTTGTACTGAGAAGACTGTGTAGCTTTGCCACGTAAAGCCACATTTTCTGAGAAGATCAGAGAAATTCAACGAAGAATAAATGAATCTCAATATTGGTTGCTTTGCATAAGATATTTGTGCAGTCATTAAAACAGTCTTGCATTTGTTTGATAGTTGATAGTTTGAAGGTTACTTTTCTGCCTCGGTGGCACGTCCTTGCATTATAAGATAACATTTTATGCAGACATGAAACAAATGTTTTCGCTATTTATATAAAATCACAATGAGAAATCAGATGAAGTATTTCACTATCTTTGCGATTTGACAGCTTCTTCTAAACTGGTACAGATTAAGTCGTGTCCAGAAGATCTATCAATGTAATGAATAATAAGTAATGCTTTCATCATCTTTGAAAGGAGTTGTCAAAGACTGCACTCATTTATTTTTTATTTTTTAATTAAACCAAAGAATCAATCTTGCCTTTTCTCAAAATCACAAAGTGGAAAAAGAAGCAACTTAAACTAAAACAGGACAAGAAAACACATTTTTAGCCCACTTAAGGAACCCTTAATGTAAAGTTTTATAAATATAAACTACATATATTTGGAAGTCTATATATTTTTGCTGAAATTTAAGGAAACCCTTTCTCTAAAGACAAAAAATCATTTTAAATAAGTTCAATTAGATTAACCGGCTCTGCTCAAAGATTAATGTTTAATGATTAATGTAAACAATGCTTATGGTCTCTAAATTTACACAAATACTTTCACATACTACTTACGGTAAGTGTAAGCGGAGCAGATTGGCAGGAGGAGCAGCAAATGAAACAGTACGCCGTACCTCATGATTCTGACAAAAACAGGAGAGAAAAACTAGGAAAACATTTTCTGAGTTTAACAGTATTAAGCTACATTTAGGATAGTTAGTATAACTATTTTATAACATTCCATGCTATATTATAGTAAATAGTGTCCTATTTATGAGAATTTCTGATAAAAAAATATCCTTGAGAACTGAAAAAATTACCTTGATTCTTTGGTGGGTTTGCTGTTTGAGGTGAGGGATTTGCCTTTGAGCATTTTCCAAGTCCTTCACTCATCTATTTATATCAGGTAAAACCCAAATGTTGTCCAATCACATCTCAAAGAGAAGTCAACTCCTACAATTCTCAATAAGCTTCACCTCGGAAAGTCCCATTGTCACTGGATTCAGTTATTTACTTTGCCATCCTTTGTTTAAACAGATCATGGTTTATTTAGCCTTTATGAAGACACGTAAGCTCAAACACTGAAGTCAAACACTCAAACAGTCTACCTAAATAAACTTTAGGTAGACATAACACTGTGTTATGTCCATCCATCCATCCATCCATCCATCCACCCATCCATCCATCCATCCATCCATCCATCCATCCATTTTCTTCCGCTTATCCGGGGTCGGGTCACGGGGGCAGCAGCTTCAGAAGGGAGGCCCAGACTTTCCTCTCCCCAGCCACTTCTTCCAGCTCCTCCAGGAACCCCAAGGCGTTCCCAGGCCAGCCGAGAGACATAGTCCCTCCAGCGTGTCCTGGGTCTCCCCGGGGCTTCCCCCCGGTGGGACGTGAACTCCTCACCAGAGAGGCATCCTGACCAGATGCCCAAGCCTCAACTGGCTCCTCTCGACGTGGAGGAGCAGCGGCTCTACTCTGAGTCCCTCCAGGATGACCGAGCCTCTCACCCTATCTCTAAGGGAGAGCCCAGCCACCCTGCGGAGGAAACCCATTTCGGCCGCTTGTATCCGTGATCTCGTTCTTTTGGTCATGACCCAAAGCTCATGATCGTAGATGAGGGTGGGAACGTAGATCGACCGGTAAATCAAGCTCTTCGCTTTTTGACTCAGCTCTCAGAGAGTATAAATACACCCTTATATCACACGGATTTTGACAGGTAGTGGTCACGGTGGGTGGTCCGGTGGGGGAGGGGCAACGTGGGTGGTCATGTGGGGGAGGGGCAATGAGGGTGGTCTAGAGAAACAGGTGTTTGAGGTTATGACCCGTAGCAGAATGGGGACGTCAGTAACTTTTGCTTAAATAAATGCTTGTGCTAACTGCGGACTATGTTTTCCTCTCAAAGTATCGGAAAGTTTCAAGATGTGCAGGATAAATTATGTGATTGGTGATCTGTTCACTGCTTCAAATAATGAATCGTTAGCACACTGTGTTAGTCAAGATTTACGAATGGGGAAGGGGATCGCGGTTTTATTCAAAAAGAATTTTGGTCGCAGCTCAGAATTAAAAGACCAGAGTGAGTTATTGCATTTTGTTTTAAATGTCTTTTTTCAATAGCTAAATCATATCCTGATTTTTTTTTTATTTTAACAGAAAAGCTGGTGGGACAGTGCGCAGACCTTAAACAGGATCAACGTTTCATATACTATCTGGTAAATAAGCCGCAGTCGACTATACAGCGCGGGTCCAAAATTGACTCGTTATTTTTTTCATTTTTTGTAACTCTATCTTTCCTATTATGTATATCAGATTACCAAGAAAAAAGCAAGTCAGAAACCGTCATATATCGATCTCAGACAGAGTCTGGAAGACATGAAATCTCACTGCATTGTAAATAATGTCAAAAGAATATCGCTGCCTCGGTTTGTAGAAACTTCTATGGATAAATACCCTTAATTCTTCTATATTTGAATAATTAACCAGGGCACATGCTCCATGCAAATGTTTAAAGATTGTTACAAATTGTGATTTTGTGAAAAAAAAAAATCAGTGTAATTGATTGAATTTTATTATTTGTGAAATATTTTTTTGCAGTGTAATTTTGTGAATTTTATTATTTGTGAAATATTTTTGCAGTGTCGATCTCCCGCTCCCTTTTTCCCTCATTCGTGAACAAGATACCCAGATACGTAGACTCCTCCACTTGAGGCAGGACGACCCCCCTGACCCGGAGAAGGCACTCTACCCTTTTCCGGCTCAAGACCATGGCCTCGGATTTGGAGGCACTGAGCCTCATCCCGGCTGCTTCACACTCTGCCGCGAACCGCTCGAGCGAGAGCCGCAGATCACGATCTGATGAAGCCAACAGGACCACATCATCTGCAAAACTGGACCAGACTCCGACACCGGTCATACAGGGACCTGACAGCCCGTATCAAAGGGCCCGGTACCCCATACTCCCAGAGAACCTCCCACAAGGGGACACGGTCGAACGCCTTCTCCAAGTCCACAAAACACATGTAGACTGGTTGGGCGAACTCCCATGCACCCTCCAGGACCCTGCTGAGGGTGTAGAGCTGGTCCAGTGTTCCACGACCAGGACGAAAACCACACTGCTCCTCCTGAATCCAAGGTTCGACTATCCGACGGACCCTCCTCTCCAGGACCCCTGAATATACCTTTCCAGGGAGGCTTAAGAGTGTGACCCCTCTGTAATTGGAGCACACCCTCCGGTCCCCCTTTTTAAACAGGGGGACCACCACCCCGGTCTGCCAATCCAGAGGAACTGCCCCCGATGTCCATGCGATATTGCAGAGTCGCGTGAGCCAACACAACCCTACAACATCCAGAGCCTTAAGGAATTCCGGGCGGATCTCATCCACCCCCGGGGCCCTGCCACCAAGTAGTTTTTTAACCACCTCGGCGACCTCGTCCCCAGAGATTGGAGAGCCCAACCCAGAGTCCACAGGCTCAGCTTCCTCAACAGGAGGCATGTTGGTGGGATTGAGGAGGTCTTCGAAGTATTCCGCCCACCGACCCACAACGTCCCGAGTCGAGGTCAGCAGCACACCATCCCCACTGTAAACAGTGTTGGTGCTGCACTGTTTCCCCCTCCTGAGCCACCGGATGGTGGACCAGAATCGCCTCGAAGCCGTACGGAAGTCTTTCTCCATGGCCTCTCCAAACTCCTCCCACGCCCGAGTTTTGGCATCAGCGACCACCCGAGCCGCATGCCGCTTCGCCCGCCGGTACCCATCAGCTGCTTCTGGAGTCCACCAGGCCAAAAAGGCCCGATAGGACTCCTTCTTCAGCTTGACAGCATCCCTCACCGAAGGTGTCCACCAACGGGTTCGGGGGTTGCCGCCGCGACAGGCACCAACGACCTTGCGGCCACAGTTCCGATAAGCCGCTTCAGCGATGGAGGCACGGAACATGGTCCACTCAGACTCAATGTCCCCCACCTCCCCCGGAACGTGTTCGAAGTTCTGCCGGAGATGGGAGTTAAAGCTCCGTCTCACAGGGGACTCCGCCAGATGTTCCCAGCAGACCCTCACTACACGTTTGGGCCTGCCAGGTCTGACCGGCTTCCTCCCCCACCACCGGAGCCAACTCACCACCAGGTAGTGGTCAGTGGACAGCTCCGCCCCTCTCTTCACCCGAGTGTCCAAGACATACGGCCGCAGATCCGATGAAACGATAACAAAATCGATCATCAAACTGCTCCAACACAGCTGAATCGGATAATTGAATTACCGCTGAAACATGCCATTAAATTTGGCAGAGGTCTTGTAACATAGTCAGGTGTGATAGGGATGCATCCAAAAGCATCTTAAAGAACCTTAAATTTAAAAAACGCTCAAAAACTGGACTAGTTCTAAAAACACAACCGCACACGCATGTTTTGTTGAAAAAAACAAAACAAAACAGTTTTTCTCCTACTGGCTTCATTTCAGAAAGTGGGATAAGTGGAAATTCTGAGTACATTCTGGGGAAACTATGTGCGTGTGATGGGTCTTCAGTTTCAGAAAGACAGATATTGTCTTTCTTTGTACAGTTGACCTTACCACTCTTTCATAATGACCTTGTTAATCTTGAGCTCTTCTTGCAAGAGTGACACAGAGAGTACACTAAAACATTATGATTCTGCTGAATGAAGCTGGACTGAAGAGAGGCAACGGTCACCTGTGTCATCCTTTTTCCTTTTTTCCCCTCAAGAGCTTTATCTTCTTGTGTCCACAAGACAAATAGAAGACAGTTTAGATTTGTTTGGGCCTATATGTTAAATGTCAACAAAGATTTCTACACATAATATTTTACACACTGCAAAAACACAAACTTTTACCAAATAATTTTGGTCTAGTTTATAGTGCCAATATCTTCATGTACTTGTAATAAGACAACTTTAATTTAAAAAAGCTAAATATCTCTGCCTTTTATGTAGTTTATGTTACTAAACATGAACTTTGAAGGTTCTTTAAATGGGATTTAAAAAGTATTATCTTGTCCTGATTCACTTTTGGGCTGAATGTATTTCCACTTATTGTTTTCATGAAAATGCTAAATTGATTGATTTAATTTGAAACATTTTCAGAGTGAACATCTTGTTACGGCCCAAGGCCTTTTTCCTCTGGGTCTCTAACATCCATGTCTTTGGACTCTTTAATTGGTGCTGATTGGAAGTGGAGGCAGCTGGCCAGTGACTCCAGATGACGATCCACCTTAAGAGGCACCACTTCCTCTGACTGGGCAGCTCTTTCTTTCTGTCTCCTTGCCACTCTCTCCCCTTTCTCCCTTTCTTTCCCAACCAGTTATGTTTTTTTGTTAAATAAATTCCCTTTTAAGTTATCCCATGCATTGCTTCCCTTTCATTTGTTATGGTTTAAGAGCCAGACCATAACAATCTCTTTTAAGAAACTGTTGTTTCTGATACAACTAATTATAATAACAGCTTGTTTAGTAAGTCCTTGTTTCAACTGAACAGTCACTGTTTGTTAAAATGGGCTTTCGTGGAAGAGCAAGAAGTTTGTGTTCCAGACAGAGATGAGGTCTGATCCACCCAGGTGTATATTTCACAAATGTTAAACAGGTATTCAAACAGCTAAGAAAACAAGTCCAGCCGGACATAATGTTGTTATGTAGGTTCTTATTACCTACTACGCCCTCAAATTTTCAAGTTGTATAAGTTTCACATTGTTCACAATACAATGTTGTGTTTTTGTGGGGAATATTTACAGTTAGATGGTCCATGAGTTTTAGTTAAATGGGTTAAGTGAAAATGTTTGAGGAACACCGTTCCAAATTAATCTCCTTTAGCTCTTTGATTGTTTTTGTTTTTATTTCACTAATTATTAGTACATATGTTGTGAGAATATATAATGTTAATCTCTGGAACACAGAACCTGTCTCCTTCCTGAATAATGTGATCACCGGACATTCCTATGGTTAAACTTGGTAATTGTTTGAACAAATTAAATTGATACATTTATGGCATCTGAAGACAAGCATGATCAAGATTTACATAGGTCCACAATTTTCAACTTGAAAATTTTAATAGTTTATTTCTTCCATCATTTCTCACAAGAAGCTGTGTGTTTGAGATATTGCCTTAAAATATATCCATGTTTGGATATGCCAAATTTAAAGGCACTGAATGTCAATGTTTGACTTTCAAGGCTCCTGGGTACTGTCCATCCAAGTATTTATTCACAAATTTTAAACAGGTATTCAAACAGCTAAGAAAACAGTTCAACAGGACATAATGTTATCATGCACCGACTACATGTACTACAACCTAAAATAAACAGACGTGATTAAAAACATATGTCCTAGCAAACATCTTCAAGATGACTAAAATACCCAAGCCCATTATTTAAAGAATATAATGACCTTCCTTATGTTTCTATGTATGCAAAGTGATAATAAATATGTCCTGTTTCATGTAAGATTGACTTTATTTCTGTTTGCTAAATGACAGACTAAAAAGAATTATAAGAATGAATTTTTATTCCTCTGTTCCAAGTCAAACATTGACATTCATTAAGATGTTTTTGCCTTTAAACAATTTGTCATTTCCGAATGTAGTGGTATAGAAAAACCCAAGTTCAGTCAGATTCAGCTACTCGGTCCCATTCTGCTTCAGCGGGGGAAAACTAGTTCCCACCGAACTGCAGAGCCACAGTTTGGGTGGGGGTGCTTCTGGCTCACCAGCCGTTATTGGAAATTCAGGTGCTTCTAACTTAATCTCAACATGTCCTCATGCAGACGTAATCATGGGTGGTGTAACAGTCACATGTTTGGTGGAAACTGGGTCGATGGTGTCCACGGTCTCTGAAAGTTTTTTCCGTCAGCATATGGAGTCTTGGGGTTTGGATCGTCTCCATTCGTGTCATTGGTTGGAGCTTAGAGCTGCCAATGGTCTTAGGATTCCTTATGTTGGCTATTGGAACTTGATGTACAACTCTGTGGCAAATTGATTCCCAACTGTGGTGTTTTGGTTGTGCAGGACCCTTGTGGTGAGCCCCCAGTTAAAGTCCCAGGTGTTTTGGGGATGAATGTGATCAGGAAGTGTTACCAGGAACTGTTTGGGCTGCATGGTGTTGCTTGGTCTTCTGTGTCTGGTGTCTCTGAGGCACCCCAGTCAGTCATGCAGGCACTGCAGCAGTGTCAATCTGCCTACTTAAAAGAGCCTCATGGTTCTGGAAGGGTTAAGGTCAGGGGTAAAAAGGGCTGTCGGATTCCTGGTGGAGTCATGAAAATCATGCCACATGCTCTGATGGGTACTCGGGCTCTACTGCTCTGTTTGAACCTTTAGAGTCCGGATTACCCTCTGGTTTGCTTGCTTCCCCTGCCTTGGTCCCAGTAATCAGGGGTACAGCTTACGTACCCATTATTAATGTTGGTTTGACTGAAGTGGTGTTATACCCCCGCACTGTTGTTGGCCTGCTGAATGTTGTTAATGTGGTGAGTCTCCCTGCAGGAATTACTGAAGTTCCAGCAAAAGTAGCCACGATGGGGTGCCAGACGGCTTCAGTTAGTGTGGAACAGCAGGTGAAGGACTTGGATTTGTCTTCATTGTCTATGGAAGAACAAGGTCAGGTGAGATCATTGCTCCATCAGTACATGACAGTTTTCTCATCTCATGATGGTGACCTCGGCTGTACTAGTGTGATAGCGCATGACATTCCTTTGGTTGACGATGTCCCAGTTAAACAACGCTATAGGCATATTCCCCCTTCTGATTATGAGGTGGTGAAGGACCATATCAACCAATTATTGGCTTCACAGATCATTAGGGAGAGTAGCAGCCCATATGCCTCTCCCATAGTCTTGGTGAGAAAGAAAGATGGAAGCATCTGGATGTGTGCTGACTATAGACAATTAAACAGCAAGATACGAAAAGACTCTTTTCCTCTCCCACGGATAGAAGAGTCATTGGATGCCTTGTCTGGTGCATGTTGGTTTTCTACCCTTGATCTGGCTAGCGGGTACAATCAGGTTCCAGTTGTGGAGGCAGATCGTCCAAAAACTGCCTTTTGTACTCCCTTTGGGCTGTTTGAATGGAACCGTATGCCTTTTGGGCTCTGTAATGCGTCTAGCACATTCCAACGGTTAATGCAGCGGATTTTTGGGGATCAACAGTGCCAATCTGTCCTGTTGTATCTTGATGACATTGTTTTCTCTTCAAGTGTGGATCAACATCTGGAGCGCTTGAAGGTGGTGCTGGATCGACTTCTACAGCGGGGGCTCAAAGCAAAGCTCAGTAAATATTCCTTCTTTCAAAAAGAGGTACATTATTTAGGACATGTGATCTCTGGTGAAGGGGTGGCCACAGATCCTGGTAAAGTTGAAGTTGTAGCCAACTGGCCAACTCTCACTAAAGTTTCAGAGCTTTGTTCGTTCCTTGGCTTCGCCAGTTATTACCGTCGCTTTGTGGAAGGTTTTGCAAAACTGGCAGCTCCCTTGCATAGAGCTGTGGCTCAGTGTGGTGGTGCTAAGGGTGGTAAGAAATCAGATTGTGGACTTGCTGCATGTTGGACTGATGAGTGTCAAAAGAGCTTTGAAATCCTGAAGGCTAAACTAACAACAACACCAGTGTTGGCCTATGCAGATTTCACTCAGCCATTTAGTTTGGAGGTTGACCCCAGCTATGGTGGCCTGGGAGCAGTCCTCTCTCAGATGCAAGGAGGCAAGGTAAGACCGATTGCTTATGCCAGTCGAGGTTTGAGACCCACAGAGCGAAACATGGCAAATTACAGCTCCATGAAGCTCGAGTTTCTGGCCCTTAAGTGGGCCATGACTGATAAGTTTAGAAAGTATTTGTTGGGGAACAAATGTATTGTCTACACTGATAACAACCCTCTCAGCCATCTGTCCACCGCTAAATTGGCTGCCACTGAACAGAGGTGGGCTGCTCAGCTAGCATCTTTTGATTTTGAGATCAAGTACCGGTCAGGTTGGAGTAACATCAATGCTGATGCACTTTCTAGCCAGCACCCACCTGATCCACCTGATGTGAAAGCAATGCTTCCGGGTACAGCTATGCCTAGAGCATTGCAGGAAGCTTTGGGGTTTGAAAAAGTTGAGGCAACCCAAGCAGTTGTTGCAGTTTTGCCACAGCATACTACTGCTGAACTTTGTGCTCTGCAGCAGGCGGATCCTGTTTTACAGAACGTGTTGGTGTTTTGGAGGAAAGGACAGCATCCCAGTCGAGAGGAGCGGGCCCAGCTGTCTTCATCCACATTGGTTCTGCTTCGGCAGTGGAACCGGTTTGTCGAGAGAGATGGAGTTCTCTATCGAAAGGTATTTAGATCTGGTGGTGATGTTGTGTTTCAGTTGGTGTTACCAAGTGTGCTAATTAAGGATGTTTTGACTCAAGTTCACGAAGAACATGGTCACCAGGGAGTGGAGCGAACTTTGGCGCTCTTGCGTTCCCGGTGTTACTGGCCTCTGATGTGGCCCAATGGTGCCAGGCTTGTGAGAGGTGCCAGGTGGCAAAGGATGTCCACCCTAAAGCTCACGGCTACATGGGACATCTACTAGCATCACGTCCTAATGAAATCTTGGCTATTGAATTTACCACTTTAGAGCCCACTCAGAATGGGTGGGAAAATGTTTTGCTCTTGACAGACATGTTCAGTAAATATACTGTTGCTGTCCCTACACGGGATCAGCGAATGGCCACGATGGCTAAGGTTTTGGTGTCTGAATGGTTTTATAAGTTTGGTGTTCCCACTCGGTTGCACTCCGATCAGGGTCGAAACTTTGAGAGTTCACTTATCCAGCAGCTGTGCAGCTTGTATGATATTGTAAAATCGCACACCACTCCATACCACCCAGAAGGAAATGGCCAATGTGAGCGCTTTAATTGGACGCTGCACAATCTGTTAAGGACGCTGCCTGTGTCTCGCAAACGAGATTGGTATGCCTGTTTGCCCCAGGTCCTTTACTGCTACAATACAACTCCTCACCAATCTACTGGAGAGTCGCCTTTCCTTTTGATGTTTGGTCAGGAACCTAGACTGCCCCTAGATTTCCTGTTGGGTAGAGTTGAGGTAGCAGTTGGTGGTTCTGTCCATGAGTGGGTCCAAGAGCATCAAGCTCGTTTGCAGGTAGCCTTTGATGGGGCTAGAGAGCACTTGAAACATGCTGCAGATCGCCGAAGGCAGGTCCATGACACTCAGGTGAAACATCTGCCACTGAAGGAAGGTGAGGTTGTGTTTTTGCGTGACTTTACTGCTAGGGGGCCTTATAAGACCAGGGACTGCTGGAGCTCTGTTAAGTATAAAGTGTTGAGGGCACCAAAGGAGGATGGCTCTGTTTACACCATTGCACCAGTGAATGACCAGACTAAAGTAAGACAGGTGCATCGTACCATGCTAAACCCTGTGGTTGGTGTTGTTCCTCCTGATCACATTCCTTCTCCCAACTTGCCTCCTGTAGAAGAGGGACTGTCTGAGGATAACGGCCAATTTGATTATGATCTGTTTGTTTGTGAACAGCAACCCCTGGTGGTTTCTTCTGACTTGCCTTCTAGTGGATCACAGCTTCAAGCTGTATCCCAGGAACCGGGGTCACCATGTGAACCAGTTGTATCCACTGAACCCTCTACATCTGTGACTGTCCCACCTGTCAGTTGTCCTGACCCAGTGGCTCTACAGCGCTCCACACGTCCAACTGCTGGACAACATTCTAATGTGCACCATCTTCCACGGCCAGCAGGAGACGCTCTCCCTGGAAGCTCTTCTACATCCATGTCAATTGTATCAGTTTTTAGACCTTGGAACTGATAGTTTTGGGTTTTGAATTTGCCATCGTCGGGTGGACGATGCAAGAAGGGGGGGTAGAATGTAGTGGTATAGAAATATACGTAATTCCACAAATAGTTTCCAGGTGAGGAGTTCCGGTTCTGAAGGTGGGCGTGGTGTATATAAGGGAGCTGAACGCTCATTCAGGATGTGTCTCTTTGTTCTCCCTCTGTGTGGTTTGCGTCCGATGGACTCTGGCAGCGGAAAGCAACAAATTGCTGGCTGGTGCATGTTGCGCTGATGATCTGGTGGTAGGTTTTCTCCCTTCCTGCACTTTAGCTGATCGTGGTCAGAAAATCTCAATTAAAGTGTGATTATAGGTAAAACGCCTCAGCGCTGCCCTCCTCTTCCTCGGTCTGTGTGTGTGTGTGTGTGTGTGTGTGTGTGTGTGTGTGTGTGTGTGTGTGTGTGTGTGTGTGTGTGTGTGTGTGTGTGTGTGTGTGTGTGTGTGTGCGCGTGTTTGTGGATCGGCAGTCCCCACAGTTGGACCATTGCTGCTCTGTCGGTGTGCGTTTCCCAGATCTGTGCTGCTTTACTCTGCTTCTGTCTACGCTCATCTCCCGGATTTCGACACAATTTTTTTTGAAGTTGGACCGCGGCGGCGTTGTCCGCCTTCATTGAAGCGGTTTGGGGCGTGGCAGCGGTGCGCCCATCTCATCTCCCACTCTGGCGTGACAAGAGGGCCACACTGGGTCCTGATGTTTCATTTTGCTTTGTCTGATTTCTATTTCTTATATTGTTTACAGCCCGTTGTTTTTCCTTATTTAGCCCGGGCTGATATATTCTTTTTTTTTATTGTTAGTCAACTGTTTGTGTTTTATTTTTTTATTATTTTTGCTTGCAGCTCCTGAGATCCGGTGGCGGTGTTGGTGTGGTGACGGCATCTCCCTCGTTTGCGTGCTGTGATTCTTGAGTTTGGGTTGTCTCACTGCGTCTGGTGTTAAATGGGTTTTTTTGGTTTGCTGTGCTTGGTGGATGTCGTCCCCATAGCGCCCCCCTCCGGCCGGTAACCTCAGCTGCTGCAGCTTTTCTATTTTCTTTGATTTATTTTGATTCGGTGTTATTTTTTAAAAACTTGTTTTTAAAACGAACATTTTTAAAAGAGAATTTAATAAAACTACTTTTATAATTGTGAACTGTCTCAGATGTTTTAAATCCTTGCACAACCGAACCTGTGTGCCTCAGACAAGAGGTAATATTCTCTGTGTGAAATTCCCAGAGTGGCGTTGTTGAGCAACCTATTGGAATTAAAATCCCATAAAACCCGAACTTCCGTCTAGTGTCGCCACACAAACATGTGGATATATTTTAAGGCAATGTGTCAAACATACAGTTTTCTTGTATGAAATTGTAGAAAACTCAAACCATCCAAGATATCAAGTTGAGAACAGACCCTTTTCACAGTGACATCAAACAATGGCTGCCATAACTCAAAGAGGCATATCTTTACTTCCAGTGTGATTTTGCCTCGGGAAACCTGACAGAAACATTCACGGATCCTCATTAACTTAAGGATACTGTGAAACAAGCACTGATGGAAGAAGAACAGAGAAGAGGAAGCAAAAATGTAAGGAATAGTTCCTTTGCAAAGAATAAAGTCAAGCAAAAGAGGAAGGAGAAAAAGCCTGCCAAGAAAATGTTAAAAGCCAATGCTGAAGATTCTGAGACTTCAGACGATGAATATTTTTGTGTTGTCTGTATGGAGCCCGGGCTGCACAGTGGTGCAGTTGGTAGAGCTCTTGCCTTGCAACAAGAAGGTTCTGGGTTTGATTCCTGGCCCTGGTCTTTCTGCATGGAGTTTGTTACATTACAATACATTGTTCTTGTATTGCAAAGCTCTTTTTAAAGCATATCACATGGTGTGGCCTCTGTTTTTGCTTGTTTTGTCTAATTGTTACAATCAATCACCGCACGTGTCACAAAGGAACACCATGTATTTGACATGAACTTATGAGGTCTATGATATTCTTGCAGAGGTTTGAATTGGTGCCATTTGTAGTAAACAAATGTGGGTATTTTGTATAAAAGTTTGAAAACTCTAGGTGCTGGAGCAAAAAGTGTTACAATCATACCCGGTCTTCCTATAAATATATATATATATATATATAAAATCTCATCACATTTGTACAAGGAAATGTTAATCCTATCTATGACAAAGATTAACCTCATGGACTTTGTTCTTCTGTGGACAATAGACTGTTGTTCTGACAGTCAAAAAAAGTAAAATATGTTTAAAGATCTCTCCCTCTTTATATCAAACCCATGTCATTTTTAAGCTTTTGTACACAGTTTACCTATCATCTGCCAATAATAGTGTGTTTAACACCAGTGAAGAAATTTTTAGTGGTATGCTATGATGCAGACCTATCAGACCTAAAAATGTAAATAAATCCTAAGCTTTCATTCAATATGAAATCAACCCTAATCTGAATGTAGATCCACATTCAGATGAGTGTTGAATCAACGTTGATTCCTAACTGATTCAATGTAGAATCAACACATGCAGATTCACAGTCAAAAATGAGTGTTGAATCAACATTGATATAATGTCAGTTATGGTTGAAACTTAGAAAAATTATGTTTATCATTCCTACATTTGTAATTTTACTAGTTTTGCTATTTCGAAGTTTAGTGTTCAAATTTTTTGAAACTGTGGAGACAATTAAATCTTCCTTAATCAAGCATGTGTTTACAGATGGTGACTTAGATCTTCCTGGGATAGTCCTGAGCTGTAAAACATGTCTATGTGTTAATTGAGTATCTGTGTCTCCCCTCTGTCTGTTTGAATCCACATCCTACTCTGTCTGAATTTACATCCTACTGTGAAGGTAGGATGTGGGTTTCACCCCCCCCCCCCCATTCCTGTTCACATCTTATCTTCGCTGCTAATAAGAGACAAACAAACTGAAGAGGGCAGAACACATGGTGAGCGGCTTGGAGGAGCAGTTCACTGTGTCTTCTCCTTCTGCAGAAGTTTGGTTAAACACTCATATACGTTGTCTATGGTTCTCTTTTTATTGTAGGTTTAAGAAAATACCTAACAGAAACCCTAACGTTGATTCAACATACAAGTCACCGACCACTTTCAATGTTTCAATGTCAGAGTTCAACCTTGATTCAGTGTCTCTGCCTAACATTGATTCAATGTTGTTTCAATCTTTCTGTGCTCTCTGGGTCTGCAGGAATCACAACATCATGGCTACGTAGGAGAAGGATCTGTACTGAAATGTCCAGCCTGCAGTCCAGATCTTTCACCTATAGAGAACATTTGGCGCATCACAAAGAGGAAGGTGCAACAAAGAAGGCCCAAGACGATTGAACAGTTATTAGACATGAAAGGGAGAGCATTCCTATTTCTACACTTGAGAAACTGATCTCCTCTGTCCTCAGACGTCTGTTGAGTGTTGTAAGAAGAAGGCGACATGCCACACAGTGGCCAGTAAAAATGGCCTTGTCCCAACTTTTTGGGGATCTGTTGATGCCATGAAAATTTGAAACAACATATTTTTCCCATCTAACTGGAAATATTCCCCACAAAAACACAACATTGTATTGAGAACAATGTGAAACTTATACAACCTGAAATTTTGAGGGCGTAGTAGGTTACAAGAACCTACATCACAACATTATGTCCTGATGAACTTGTTTTCTTAGCTGTTTGAATACCTGTTTAATATTTGTGAAATATACACCTGGATTGATTTACTGCCATGTGATTTGCTGATGATTAATTTATATGTTAGATATTTTCACCAAGAAAAAGACAACAATAAAAGTGCTACTTTTATTTTTCTAAGTATAAATGCAACATCATATTATCAAATATACATATGCATTGGTGATTGTGTCAGAAATTGGACATGAATTAGTTAAAGCTATTGTCATTAAATACCGCAAACCAGATTTATTTTTGTCTAATAAGATGTTAAACTCTAGCCATCACAATGCACCTGTTCTTCACCTAATAGAATGTGTCTTTATTATTTATTTTTCTTCCGACACCGTTAATGCAGCCCGTACCGTTGCATGCACCACCACAAAAGTGGTATCAAAACGTTCAGCTTGATGCCGAGAAGGGAGCTATTACTTTTAGTTGGATTCTGAGTTAAAATGACAACATAAATTAAGAAAAACATGAAAATTTTAGGCTGAGTGTCTCACAGAATCAGTCATTTTTCTCTATGAAACACACACACAGAACTGTGGATTTCTGCCTCCAAAGCTCTTTTTAACTCCCCCTCACAGGCACAAATATCGCCTTATTGGTCTAAAGTATGGTCATGACATAGATACATATACCTGCTCCCATAAAATGTTTACAAACATTTGCTAGGGCTTATGGTTCTTTGTTAGGGTCCTTGAGACTGACACTGGGTGTCTCCCAAGTATAGAAACTCTGTCTCCAGAGCCAGCCCAGGTGCAGATAATTAATTACCATAGCAACGGGTCCCAGCCAGAAGCAGTGAGAGGTCTCACAAATAGCAGAGGTATCAAAATGCATTATGGGAAGAATACATATTTCCTGTGACTATTCATATTTAGTTTAGATAAAATTATTATTTCTCTGAGGTTTTGAGTGTGAAATAAAATCCTTAGTGTGAAGGCTGAAAGATTTAGAGAAATAAACAATTGTCAGCTGTCTTTACTTTTTATTATTTTGTACCGTGAGTAAGAACTACATGTGCAAAGCTTAAAGTCGTCAGTCTCAGACTGAAGCTCATTAAACAATGTGTTCTACTAGTGTACTGTGAACAATCTTAGCCAGAGAAGTATGGTTAGTATTGTATGTTTATGCTCCCTATTCACTTCTGGTGTAAAGAACAGTGTGCAAACTATAATTAAAATGCTTCATTAAAGCCGGCAGGCACACTTTGGCGTTCCCTGTAATATTCCTGCAGGAATTTTCTAGTTGAAGAACTGCCATTGCTGCAGATCTTTGTGACCTTACTGACTCTCATAGGGGAGTGGATTTTATTTATAAATCTATCCAATCTTGCAACAAACATTTTTTTCCAAATTTTAAAGAATTGTGGAAATAAAATAAAACAGACGTGTAATTTGTAAAATGGTTTGTAAAATCTGTTCCCAGGTTTATGTATTGGGATGACTTGCAATTTTCATTTTATGTGGAAATTTACCAGTTTGATTTGACAAACTACAGTAGAAGCTGAGAATTTGCACAATCACCTTTATTTTTACCATGTCAGAACCATCGCAGTCAGTTGAACTTTTATGATTGCATTTTGTGTCAAAAAGCAATTTAAGGGAAAATTAATTAGTTAGCGAGTATAGTTCAACAATAAACATCTACTGTCCAACAACACTACATGAAAAAAATCCACAACCAACTTTGCAGACTTATTGGAACAATTTAGTAAAACACACAGCAGGATGCAGAACAATTCAATGATTGTTACAATGGATGTTATATGATAAAATCATTGCAGACCAATTACTCTGACAGACTCTATTCAAAAGACAGTTACTAAGAGTAATATTATTGCTACAAGTCTTGTTTTTAAATTGACTAAATTGATTTGAACACGTGATTGGTTCACCAGCAGCTAATCCCAGCTCAGAATTGATTGCTATTCCCATAGTGTATTTTCTTTTCAATACATTTAATACAGATACTCATGAGAATTTTTCATCTTTAGTGGTCAAAATTATTTATTCAGCTTTATCTATAAACCACAGTGATGTCATGAAAACTTTAATCCAGTCTCGATGCGTACACTTCCACCTCACACAGAGTGAGATACTCATTTCTTCCAGGTATGACAACGTTGATGTATCGACCATCCATGCCGTTGCACTGAAAGGTTTCAGTAACACCTGCAGCGATGGTTGAGATCACAGCACACCTGTCAGAGGAAAGATTTAAGATTTCAGAACATACTCAAAGATACATTATAATTTAGCAAAAATAATCATGAGATATATAATGTATGCTAATAACAACATTTTATATTTGTATTCAGTGTCTTAATGAAATGACTGTAAACTACCTGGGATTGTTATTTCCGTTGTTATCAAGTGAATCTCCAATCCGAATTTCAGCTCCGTTATTCATAATTCCGATGGGATCTTAATATTAACCGTTTAGTTCTCCAGGCCAGTCTCCACCAGGGGCTAAAGTCATTATTTGTGGCACTGCAGGAACCCTGGCTCCACAGTGCTGCACGGTTCCCATCGATAGCGTAGTAGGCAAAGGCTCCAGGATAAACTGTTGACTGTGAAGCTTTTCCATAAACTGCCACATTTTCTTCTGCAAAACAAAATGTTAAATGTCAGCTGTCATACATTGTCTTCTAATATGCTCCAACTATGTACATATTGAGAATTACATAGTTTTATGTATTTTGTTTGTTTTTGTTTGTTGAAGTAGTTAATTTGGTATTTAGAAATTTGCTAAACCGAAACTGGTTTTTAGCATAGGATTGATAGAGAATTTGCTAGAGAAAATAAATACCTTCCTACTTTCTGTGCCGCCACATTGCTTTTTGTAAGGACATTATCCCAGAAGGTGTTTTTTTTGTCTCGAATTATTAACAACTTTCAGCAGAGAATATATTTTATAAACAATTCATCTGTAAGAACAGCCTTGACATTGGAAAAACTTTTTCTTTTTGTGCAAGCTGTTATCTGATGATGGAGTTAGTAAATTGGCTAGATTTACTAAGTCATTTATTGCCAGTTATGATTTTGGCACCAAAAAAAAAAGATGTGGGTATGATCTTTTCATGGTTATAGCTGAAAATATTTTTTGTTCTATATGTTGTATGATTGCAGTTTTAAATATTAATTGGAAGATAACATTTTCAACAAATTTTCAATCTCCATCCTTCCACTCATTAGCAAAAATTATTGAAAAAGCATTGTTTCAACAGTTAACGAGTTTCCTAACAATAACCAACCACTTTAATGTCTTTCAGTGCAGTTTCTATCCTCACTAGGACTTCTGACCTAGTCAAAGTGGTTAATGACATCCACATAAATACAGACTATGGAAGAATCACAGTGCTGGTTGTGTTGGACGTCAGTGCAATATTACTGAAACAACTAGAAAGTTGGGTCAGACTCTCCGGTCCAGCACTCAACTGTTTGAATATTACATAACGAACAGGGATTTCTTTGTTTCAATAGTAACTTCTCATTGAAGCTGACAGAAGTCACGTATAATCGACTTACTAAATCCTAAGAATTAGGATTTAAACCTCAGACGTTACAAGATGTACAGTGAGCAATCTTCATTGAAGTATATCTGGGTTAACTTGGTCTAATCAATCAAGTAAGTGGCGCCCATTGACAAACCTGACTTGACTGATAAAAATATGATCAAACATGTCTTGAAAGATTCTCACCAGTTGGGGCGCGGTATCCGTAGACCTCCACTTCACAGACATGTAGAACCCTGTTCACACCAGGTGCTATAATGGTCACATAACGTCCTTCAACACGCTTAGTAAATTGTATTGGATAAGAGCTTCCAGCTGCAGCACTAGAAATGGTAGCCACCCTGGAAAAGAGAGTTGTATCGGTAACATTCAAGATTTTGTAAGACTAATCCCCACAGGGTTTGCTGAAGTGTTTAAAATAATATACCCAAATCTAATTTAGTATTTCTTAGCAATTTCAAGCTATTCCAATGATCTTGATATCAATATAAAGGTAACACTGGGGGTCACTCCATCAAGAGTTTAAATATCACAGGAGCTGCTAGTTTCAGAGAAATGAGGATTGTAACAGTAAACATTTTGGAAATATAATCAATAGTGCTACAAATCATAGATCCAAGACTGCACAGTACCTGTACAAAGATTGATGTTGCTGAAGATTTCGTTTGTTTCACTACTAAACTTAATAAACCTACGTTACATGTCTAAAATTGCTTTTCTTTCTGTTTTTTTCCTGTTTTTTTTTTCAGTCACCCAAATATTTCTTTTGCTATATTTGACTCCCAATGAAGTGGGTTTTTTTTTTCTTTTGGAAACCATGGTAAAAAAAAGAGCAATTACAACAAATTTAGTCACATTTACTGAAAATTTAAAAAATGGAAGCCACCAATATTTATATATATTTTGTCACTACCAGAGCTCCCTACAATCTCTCTGCATGAAGGTTTGTGGCCACTGTCCTGAAGCCCTAGAGACAAAATCAGCTTGTAGCTCAGAGTCTAAAATTTCTTTGGATACCAAATATCTCTCACTTTAAGGGGAGGTGCAGAAATAAAAAAGGTTCAAATCTGAGCAGCATTGTTTCATAAGCTTCCTTGTTTCATACTGTACTCATGACATAATTACTCACAGTGGGTTTGCAGAGCCATCTTTTTGTAAACAGTTTCCAATGTAAACCTCCACACCATTGAGTTTCTCTGCACAGCAGTCTCCTCTGTTGGTGATGACGACCTGGGTGACTATATATGAGTCCAGCAGGTCCACTCTCCACCAGGGGTTGTTTTCAGTATCAGTGTGGGTGCAAGATCCCCTTTTAAGATCCGCATCTAGGTTTCCATCAATAGCATTGGAAGCACTTACAAATGCATTCCACGGATCCCCTTTGTACTGGGAAGACTGTGAAGCTTTGCCACGTAAAGCCACATTTTCTGAGAAGATCAGAGAAATTCAATAAAGAATAAATGAATCTCAATATTGGTTGTTTTGCTTAAAATATTTGTGCAGTTGTTAAAATGCACATCCATTTATCTGTTAGTCATTTTAAAAGTCTTTGGTGGTTTTTCTGTCTCAGTAAATATAAATATAAACTACATATTTATGGAAGGCAGAGTATTAAGTATTTTTGCTAAAGTTAGAGCAAAGCATTTCTCTAAAGACAAAACTCATTTTGAATGAGTTCAATTAGATTATTGTGTTGAGTTCATAGATTAATGTTCTATCAATACTTATAGTTTCTAAATTTACAAAAATACTTTCACATTGTACTTACCATAAGTGTAAGCTGAGTACATTGGCAGGAGCAGCAAATGAAACAGTACGCCGTAACCTCATGATTCTGACAAAATCAGGAGAGAATAAAAAAACAAACAAAAAAAAAACAAGTCTGACAATATTTCCTGAGCTAGTGAGAAATGCTGCCAATTGTGAGTCCAGAATTATTGATTTAAATTATGAGAATTTAGAAATTACCTTGATATTTGGTGGGTTTGCTGTTCGAGGTGAGGGGTTTGCCTTTGAGCGTTTGCAAAGTCCTTCACTCATCTATTTATATCAGGTAAAACCCAAATGTTGTCCAATCACATCTCAGAGAGAAGTCAACTCCTACAATTCTCAGTAAGCTTCAGCTCGGAAAGTTTTATGGTCACTGGATTCAGTTATTTACTTTGCATCCTCTGTTTAAACAGATCATAGTTTAGTTTGCCTTTATGAAGACACATAAGCTCAAACACTGAAGTCAAACACTCAAACAGCTTCATGTAACACAGTTTTCCTCATCCTAAATAAGAAATATCATTACTGACAATACAGTAAAACAATAACCAAGGTTCAAGATACTTCCAAGTTCGATGTGAATCTGAAAGTGTTTCTTTTAAACATACAAATTATTCTCAGAAATGAAGAGAATTATTGATGGGGGGAAAAAACTGTTTGGAAACTTTCTTAAATATACTATTTCCATTTAATTACTGCAGCACAGTGGCTATTTCTGATATAGGCAACATAGGCATATCAAGTATGTATTCCTGAATTTTGTTGAAGGTGTGGACTTGTCCTAAGACGAAGAAGCCAGCTAAAGACAAGATTAATGTCGGACCATAATGTTAAACAAGGGAGCCTCAGCAGTGGCTCCCTTGTTTCATCCATATGTTTGGAAATGACAAATTGTTTAAAGGCAAAAACATCTTAATGAATGTCAATGTTTGACTTGGAACAGAGGAATAAAAATTCATTCTTATAATTCTTTTTAGTCTGTCATTTAGCAAACAGAAATAAAGTCAATCTTACATGAAACAGGACATATTTATTATCACTTTGCATGCATAGAAACATAAGGAAGGTCATTATATTCTTTAAATAATGGGCTTGGGTATTTTAGTCATCTTGAAGATGTTTGCTAGGACATATGTTTTTAATCCCGTCTGTTTATTATAGGTTATAGTACATGTAGTCGGTGCATGATAACATTATGTCCTGTTGAACTGTTTTCTTAGCTGTTTGAATACCCGTTTAATATTTGTGAATAAATACTTGGATGGACAGTACCCAGGAGCCTTGAAAGTCAAACATTGACATTCAGTGCCTTTAAATTTGGCATATCCAAGCATGGATATATTTTAAGGCAATATCTCAAACATACAGCTTCTTGTGAGAAATCATGGAAGAATTAAACCATTAAAATTTTCAAGTTGAAAATTGTGGACCTACGTAAATCTTGATGATGCTTGTCTTCAGATGCCATAAATGTATCAATTTAATTTGTTCAAACAATTACCAAGTTTAACCATAGGAATGTCCGGTGATCACATTATTCAGGAAGGAGACAGGTTCTGTGTTCCAGAGATTAACATTATATATTCTCACAACATATGTACTAATAATTAGTGAAATAAAAACAAAAACAATCAAAGAGCTAAAGGAGATTAATTTGGAACGGTGTTCCTCAAACATTTTCACTTAACCCATTTAACTAAAACTCATGGACCATCTAACTGTAAATATTCCCCACAAAAACACAACATTGTATTGTGAACAATGTGAAACTTATACAACTTGAAAATTTGAGGGCGTAGTACGTAATAAGAACCTACATGACAACATTATGTCCGGCTGGATTGTTTTCTTAGCTGTTTGAATACCTGTTTAATATTTGTGAAATATACACCTGGGTGGATCAGACCTCATCTCTGTCTGGAACTCAAACTTCTTGCTCTTCCACGAAAGCCCATTTTAACAAACAGTGACTGTTCAGTTGAAACAAGGACTTTCAAAAGAAGCTGTTATTATAATTAGTTGTATCAAAAACAACAGTTTATTGAAAGAGATGTTCACTCTGAAAATGTTCTAAATTAAATCAATCAATTTAGTATTTTCATGAAAACAATAAGTGGAAATACATTCAGCCCAAAAGTGAATCAGGACAAGACATTAAACCCATTTAAAGAACCTTCAAAGTTTATGATTAGTAATATAAACTACATAGAAGGCAGAGGTATTTAGCTTTTGTTGAAGTTACAGAAAACCTTTCCTTCTAAAAACAAAAACTACTTTTAAACATGTTCAGTTAGATTAACATGCAAATTGTGAATAAAAACTGAATGCAATGAATGTGGAGGTGCCAACATCAAATATTTTATTCACAATAGAACAAAAATCATCAAGTTTAAACTGAGAGAATATATCATTTTAAGGGAAAAATATGTTGTTTCAAAATTTCATGGCATCAACAAATCCCCAAAAAGTTGGGACAAGGCCATTTTTACCACTGTGTGGCATGTCCCCTTCTTCTTACAACACTCAACAGACATCTGGGGACCGAGGAGATCAGTTTCTCAAGTGTAGAAATAGGAATGCTCTCCCATTCATGTCTAATAACTGTTCAATCGTCTTGGACCTTCTTTGTTGCACCTTCCTCTTTGTGATGCGCCAAATGTTCTCTATAGGTGAAAGATCTGGACTGCAGGCTGGATATTTCAGTACAGATCCTTCTCCTACGTAGCCATGATGTTGTGATTCCTGCAGACCCAGAGAGCACAGAATTATTGAAACAACATTGAATCAATGTTAGGGTTTCAACCATAACTGACATTATTTCAATGTTGATTCAACCATCATCTGAACGTGGATCTGCATGTATATTTCTGCTGATTTTACATTGAATCAATGTTGATTCAACACTCATTTGACTGCATGTGTATTTGTATTTATTCTACATTGAATCAGTTAGGAATCAACGTTGATTCAACCTTCATCTGAATGTGGATCTACATGCAGATTTGGGTTGATTTTATATTGAATGAAAGCTAAGGATTTATGTACATTTTTGGGGAGAGGGGGCGCTGATTTATATTTTCGCATCTACCTGAATAATGTGTAGTTGCGCCACTGAGAATAACAGTCTATTGTCCACAGAAGAACAGAGTCCATAAGGTTAAGCTTTGTACTATATGAACTAGGGAAACAGTACAAGTTGTGGTAACACCAGTTTGACTCTGGTTGGCGTCACTTTGATTCCTTGAGATGTCTTCCTATCGTTCTGGCGCATAATGGAGCCACTTCTTGACATTTTTGCTGCAGTCCTCAAGTGTCAGCTTTTGGTCAAACTGTAGAGCAACAGCTGAAAAACACAAAAATAAAAGTGAGGAAGGTGCAACCCCATACCATCAATGATGCAGGCTTCTGAACGGAGCGTTGATAACAACGTGGGTTATCCTTGTCCTCTCTGGTCCGGATGACATGGCGTCCCAATGTCCATAAAGAACTTCAAATTGTGACTCATCTGACCACAGAACAGTCTTCGATTTTGCCTCGCTCCATTTTAAATAACTCCTGGCCCAGTGCAAACGCTGCCAGTTGTACTGAAGAGTTTCAACTGGCAGCGGCGGACGGCACGGTGGATTGTGTTCACTGACGATGCTTTCTGGAAGTATTCCTGAGCCCTGGCTGTTCCTTGACAGTGGCGTTCCTCTTTGAGGTCCAGTGACGTTTTGGAGCCCGGAGATCACAAGAATCCAGTAGAGTTGTACGGCCTTCACCCTTACCACAGCGATTGTGTCAAATTCTCTGAATCTTTTGATGATGCACAGTTGATGATGATAACTTAATAGTCTTTGCTAGTTTACGCTGGGTAACACCATTCTGGTATTGCTGCACTATGTTTCTGCGCAACAATGGTGGAATTGGTGATACTCTTACCACCTTGGCTTCAGAGAGACACTGACACTCTAAGAAGCTCTTTATATACTCAGTCATGTTTTCAATTGACCTAATTAGTGTTAATTGGTCTCCCAGCTGTTTGTTAAATGTTCAATTTACTTTTTCCAGCCACTTATCGCTACTTGTCCCAACTTTTTTGGGATTTGTAGACTCTGTGAAATTTTTAATCAACATATTTTTCCTTTAAAATGTAACATTTACTCAGATTAAACTTTTGATCTGCCATCTATGTTCAATTACAAATAAAATATCGACATTTGCCATCTCCACATCATTGCATTCAGTTTTTATTCACAATTTGTTTAGTTTCCCAACTTTTTGGAATCTGGTTTGCATATAATTTATGCTAATAACAGCATGTTTTATTTGCATTCAGTGACTTGATAAAATGACTGTAAACTACCTGGGATTGTTATTTCCATTGTTATCAAGTGAATCTCCAATATGAATTTCAGCTCTGTTAGTTTGAGTGGGAACTTCTACCCGATTGGTTATCTTAATATTGAACACTTTATGGGTTCTCCCCAGGTCCAGCCTCCACCAGGGGCTAAAGTCATTATTTGTGGCACTGCAGGAACCCTGGCTGAAGCAGGCTTCACAATGGTAGTAGGCGATGGCTCCAGGATAAACTGTTGACTGTGAAGCTTTTCCATAAACTGCCACATTTTCTTCTGCAAAACAAAATTTTAACTGTCAGTTATGATACATAATCTTCTAATGTGCTCTGCCAGTGTACATGGATTTGTTGCAAGATTGACTGCTATTGGAGATATTTCCTGCCCACAGCATCACCATCCAGGACGACTGACGATATTTCTATGATATGAGTTACGATAATTGTCCTTTTCCCTTTGGGATAAATAAAGTATTTCTGAAATTTTGTGTAATTTCAAGTGATACATATTGTGCTGAACTTTGTTTTCTCCTAGGCCGACCTTCTGCTCTGTGTGATGATGCCAACCCAGACTGGGCACCTTCTATAAATCTGGGCTGCGATGGGAGGGATGAGGTAACCACGCCGACCGGAGGCACACAAGGACGCAAAAGGAAGCGTTATGGGAGAGAAAAGGTTTTAGAGCAAGTTCCTGCTTCATCATTGGTTCATCTAAGCGATGCTGCTCATGAAGACGATGAGGAATATACTGAACATAGGAAATCAGTTAATGTTCAGACTGATCTCAGCTCTGAATGAGATCAATCAGTCATGTTGATCTCATTCAGAGCTGAGATCAGCTCTGAATGAGCTGATCTCATTCAGAGGAAAACCGAACTCAGAGGAAAACCGAACTTTGAGGAAGCAGCTCTAAAATTAAAGGACTTTTCATTTCAATTTGAGAATAACATTGCACAGAATAATAGTTCTGTTTTACTGTAGCCATGATCCTCCAATCAGACGTGGACGGAGTCTTTTTTGTTGACAAAAGACATTCGTTGTCGTTTGTCAACAAATGATTAAACGTGTGGGATTATACCAGAAAACCAAAGACACGCAGTTATGGTAAGACTTGAAAAAAGAAAGCAAATAGAAAGCAAATGAAGGACATTAAGTGAGGTATGATATTTATATACAGTATAAAAAGTAAAAACAAGAATTGATAATTACAAGTATTTACCCTCAGCTTCCTGATGGAGACACTCTTTCTTCTTTGACTGTGTTTATTTGTTGGCACATTGCCGCCACCTGCTGGACAGCAGTGGGGATTTGAAAGACGCTGAAATTAAATAATCCTTACTCTCTTTTTCTTTCAAGTCTTACACAGAAAAGTCGGAACTCTCTAGGAATCTTCAAAATAGTGTTTGTTTTAATATAAGTCTCTCCTTTCAATCTGGTATTTACACCTTATTTATTTAAATCTAATCCATTATTTCTAATAGTAGCCTGCCGCCCCAAAGAAACAGGCAGTTGGCTCGCCTACTCTTTATGGCTTTGTAATACTTCCTACTTACTTTGTTCTCTTTCAGCTTCACTTGCTTTACTGCTTTTAAAGGCAAATTTTTAACAGAGTTACATATTGATGAAACTTGTTGGCCCTGTCCACAGTGATGGTGAAAGGAAAATTTAACTCTTTCACAGCCAGCTTTTCTCTAAGACACAAATTAGATGTCCATTGTAATTTGCAACTTGTCTATGTGACAGATTTAAAAATCTGTTGAATAAATCAGATCAGAGAAATATCAATTCATTTTAGTAACTCAATTCACTAAATGAAGCACTTTTTACATATTAAGTAAACACTGATGTTTTAAATCCTTTATTTATAATATTTTTTGACAAGGAAGATATGAAAGTCATCATTCTAACACAGGAATGTTTTTGTTTTTCAAAAATTTACTTTTTGAACTGAAAAAAGAAACAATCTTCACTAGAATGCAAATTCTAATTTATTGAACTTTACTCTTTATTATAATTTTTGGGAGAAAATCCAATCTCAAAATTAAAAACACCCACAATTTCTTTGAATAACCTTTAAAGTTTTCTATACTATCACAGTAAATAATTCAGAAGTAAATAATTCAGAAAAGATGGGAACAGTAATACAATGGAAACCTGCCATTTCCTTCGTTTTGCATATTTAAACACATTATTTCCATGAGATTAGTCACTCGTGGAGCTCAGAACATATTCATCTGTTCCTCCTGAGCAAATATCCTTTTTAGATATTAGATTTTTGGAACTGGCCAGTAAATAATACTGGACATTTACACACAGAAGGTGGAAGAACTGATCACTGACTGAAACATGTTCAGGCATGAAAACAAAAGCAATCAGACTGAAACCCTAAAAGCAGGAAATGTTGATTCTGATTTATTGTCGGTAAGAATTAGAAAAGTGAAAGTAAATACCTGATCTTACCTTTAATTTTCATACTGCTTTACATAAAGATTAGAAGACAAATTTCTTGAGATCTGATTTTCACAAAGCCTTCACAACAAAATGGTCAGTAAAATTAAGCAAGTATTTTACTGTAAAAAAAAATCCTATAAAATCTTGTGGCATTTAAAAAGAGACCTAATGTTTTAAAATTAATAAATGTTTCATCTTATTTGATGTCAGTGAGGAAAAGGAATGTGGATTTCTGGTCTTTACTGTCATTTCCATACTGATTTCCATACCGAAAAGCAGGTAATTTAAGTCATGACTGTCATAAAACGTCCCCCACAAACTATTCAGAGACGCTTCAAACACGCTCTGCACAGCTAATATAACAAAAGTTTAATTCAGAAGTTAATTTTAGTAGCCTCTATTATAGCTGAACACATGACTCAGAAATCATAAGGTAAGAGTATTTCTAAATTATAATATTATTCATTGTTTAACAATAATATTATAACAATTTCTTTCACCACATGTAGCCAAGACATTGCAGAAATTATTTTACATTTACTTTATGCATTTTTTTGATATCTTGTATTTTTGTTCTTCTTCTTTTGCTTTGCTTTTATCTACAGCAAAGCAAAAGAAGAAAAAACAATATGAAAATGTTTTTCATTTAGTTAAAAGTCTAATCAACTATTAAGATAATATGTTTGTATTATATATTTCAAAACACACATTTCTAAAGAAATTAAATCCATAGATTGAAATCATGGATGGCAAAGTACATTAACATGTGTTTATCTCTTTTATAAGCCACTGTGGACTTTAGTAAATACATTGCTATATAAATAAATTAATCTCAGTTTTCCTTCTTCTCGTAGTTTTATAGCAACCATGGGAAATGTCATAAAGCTAATGATTCTTGCAGGTTAGTTCCTCCATGTTCTATATATTTGTTTTATACATGTGTAAAATATGTGCCTCCTCCAAAGCAAATTTCCTTACAGAAAAGAATTTCCAGTATTTCCAACTAATTCTTGTTGCTCTTTAAACTCCTAACTTTTCTCCTACAGGACTTTGTTCTCTTTGTCTCTGTCTGTATCAGTACCAATATGTCTTGTTTCAAACTCCAAAAACCTGGACCGATGCGCAGAGCTACTGCAGGGAAACGTGTGTTGACCTGGCCACCATGGAAGACATGAATGAGATGGAAATGGCTCTTCGAAGTGTTGGAGACGACTACAGTGATGCCGTATGGATTGGGTTGCACAAAGGAAGTGACCCAAAGTGGTACTGGTCTCTGGCAGACAAAGATTTCTACAAGGATGGAGAAAAAAATTATCTAATATGGAGCTCGTTAGGTAGTAACAACTGTGGTGCTTATGGTTCTGGAAAACTTTCTACCGTCTCTTGTGGCGTTACCAGATATTCAGTCTGCTTTGATCGTGAGTATTCCTTATACATTTTTTCCTAATATGCAAACACTAACAATGAATCAAAACAGAAATGAACACAATTGTGCTCAATAATAATATCAGAACATGTTTATATAGAAATGTTTGTGTCACTGGTTTCATGTAATGAAAACAATCAAGAGTGAAAACAAACTTATTATTTCAGCAGCCATATTGGATATCAAACTGTAGCTGACTCCATCATTATGTAGCATTGTGTTTGATTTTCAGACTTCAGAACTCTAACTTTCATGTTAGAGTTCTTGTGAACTCTAACATGAAAATTACAGTAACACTAAGACTTTCTGCCTGGTCAGTTTCGTCCCTATTAGCCTGAAAATGCATTGGGATTCTCCTCGAACGATTTGGGGAGTGTTGCTCAGCAGAGGGATGTCTGGGTTATTCCTGAGACCCAAACTCACATAACAGTTAGACAAAAGATGGATGTATGTTTTCTGCTGCATTTGTACCTCTTGTCCACATAGAAACTAACATATATCGAAAGTAGTTTTTTTTTTAATTCTTAGAACCCTTTTAGGCTAAGTTTAACAAAAACACTGATCTACATGCCTGCTTGGTGGATGTGATCCATTGTTTTTGTTGTAACAAACACATAAATGTTCTTTTCAGGCTCAGAACAGGGAGCAGCTCAATACATCCTCAGTCCACAGCCGATGACTTGGACAGCTGCTCGAGATTTCTGCAGACAAAACTACACAGACCTGGTCAGCTTGAGGAATGATACAGAATACAAGACAGTCCAGGAAGTAGCCAATGGAAACTTGGTATATGTTGGTCTCTTCAGAGACCCCTGGGTTTGGTCAGACCTGACTGACTCTTCTCTGAGGTACTGGAGGGAATCCCAAGGAATATATACAGTAAACAGTGAAAATTGTGTTGCGATGCTGAAGACTGAATCTGGCAAATGGGGAGACAGGAAATGCACAGAAATGCAGCCTTTCCTCTGCAAATGCAGTATGTAAAATTTCTAATCAATACAGACTGACACTTATGGATAAATGTGCAAACTGTAGAACCAATCCTTAATCAACCCTGACAAATAATATGGTTTTATTTTTACTTTTAGGAAAATCTAATGTGCAGTTTGTGAAACTGAGGCTCAGCCTGCAGGACTCAAGTTTAGATCTGAATGACCCTGCAGTGCAAAACAGCATCTTGGAGCAAGTAAGTCTTCCAGATGTCAAGCCTTTAAGTGTAGGAATGCTTTGATTCAGTCAGCTTAAACTACATTTATACACTGCTTAAAAAGTGATGGTTTCTTTACCCCAGATGAAGCAAAGCCTGAGTGCAAATGTGAATGATGTCATCCATCTTACCTGGAAAAATCACTCAGATGGAAGAGTTTTCATCAAGGAGGCAGAGGATCACAACCCATGAGAGGAATACAGGACGACTGCTAAGATACTGATCTGGAGATGTAAAAGTCCACCAACCAGGGTGGTAACAAAAAAAACTTTTAGATGTTGCTAATAAAGCTTTAACAAGGACTGTTTTTTTCCCAGCAAAAATACCTAATTTTGGAAACAATGTGATGATTATCCTAATTATTGTTGTTGTTAAATATCAGAAAAAATAAGAATGCAGAAACTTATCCCAAAAACTTGTTTCAAACCTTTATTACTAAATGGTTTAAAACAAAATCATTGTATTCCTTACTGTCTATTTGTGTCTTGTGTAAAGTCGTGATGACGCGCCGCTTTGCCATCACTTGCTGCAGAGGATCATGTTACATTGCTTAGCAAGCAGAGCAGAGCTGCGGAGGATCCCTGATTGAAGGAGCTCCACTCTCAGCAGGGATTTGAACTTGTGTCTTTAATACTTCAGCAAAGCTCACCGTTTTTACCAAATTCTTTAGATTTTGGTGTACTTCTGAATCTGCTCCATAGTCGCATTTTTTGGGGTTGGTCCTGCCTCTAGTGGCGTGGGGGTGATAACACAACTAATATAATTACATTACTAAATCAGAATACCGCAAAGTCTTATTTATTATTAACTTTTCATTCTCTTAAGAATGCAGAGCTAATTAAAGGATCTAAACAAGACCTTAAAGTGGTTCCAGTTTCTCTCTATGGCCAACCTGTTGAAACTGGCAAATTATAAATACCTTGGTTCGTTCCTGGACAGTTCAGTTCAACTTTGCTGAAAACCCTGACTATATTTTGAAGAACTTTTCTCAGAGACTCCACCTTTTAAGAAGACTTAGTAATATTCTTAAAATGACCCAACTAGACTGTAGTTGGGTCACCCATATGTCTTTAATTTGGAAAAAAAAATTATTTATCACTACAGAAGGGTTCAGGAAATGTGCATATGAAACTGGTGGGTTTGGTGCCTCAAAAAAGGTTAAGAACCACTGTTCTAAAGGATGTATTCATTTTTAAGTTGACTTATCTATTTAGCATATGTGAATTTATATTCTACTATTTGTTCTTTTGCTTGAGAAATTTTTTTTAACGAGATAGCGTGGTTTTTACCAAATCTGTTTTTATCTACGGTGTGCATTACAGTACAGCCACTAGTTTTAAATCCCAGATTTTAAATTATTTAATCACAGAGGCCAAAATGGCAATTTATTTAACTCAACGGGACAAAATGCAGGCTGGACCTCAACTTGATGCTGTGGCTCTGTGGAAGTGCAACATTAAAACAGGTTGAGATTGGAGTTTTGTTTCCACAGAGCCACCAGGGATTTAAATAGTTTTAATAATGTATTGTGCACCATTTCAAATCAGGGAGAAATAAATTTTAACAAGCTGCCGATGTAAATATTTATTGTTTTTATTTAGTTTATTTGACCTGATTATGTAAAAGTGTATTGTT
Organism: Poecilia picta; assembly: GCA_033032245.1. NCBI lineage: Eukaryota > Metazoa > Chordata > Actinopteri > Cyprinodontiformes > Poeciliidae > Poecilia > Poecilia picta. Next base: position 5,871,409 of record CM065368.1, on the reverse strand, counting down.
AGATTATCCATCCATCCATTTTCTTACACACTTGTCCCTTAATGGGGTCAGGAGGTGCTGGTGCCTCTCCAGCTGGCATTCCGGGCGAGAGGCGGGGTCACCCTGGACAGGTCGCCAGTCTGTCGCAGGGCAACACAGAGACACACAGGACAAACAACCATGCGCACACACATTCACACCTAGGGACAATTTAGACAGACCAATTAACCTGACAGTCATGTTTTTGGACTGTGGGAGGAAACCGGAGTACCCGGAGAAAACCCACCATGCACAGGGAGAACATGCAAACTCCATGCAGAAAGGCCGGGAATCAAACCCAGAACCTTCTTGCTGCAAGGCAACAGCTCTACCAACTGCGTCATTGTGCAGCCTGCTATTGTTAGATTATTGTAAATAAATGTTTTGGTAAAAAAAAAAAAATCCTTCTTCGTCTTCCTCTTCTTCTTTAGGTCTTAACGGCAGCTTGCATCCATTAATGTTGCACTACTGCCATCTATTGGAAAGTAATATCTATGCCTCAAATTCTCTTAAAGATCCCAGTATTTTTTAAAAAAAACAAAAAATCTTCTTTTTCCCCTCAATACTATTTAACTGATCGATCACATTCTCAAATTTCAATTCCCTACTAACACCTAATTCCATTTTTAATAAACTTCTTTGATTTGCATATTTTCTACAACTAATCAAAACATGTTCCATCGTTTCTACAGTATCACACCAATTAAACAGTGAGATGTTTCCCCATCTTAAAAATATGTTTCCATTTAAAAAACTGTGCATTGTTCTTATTCTATTTATAATTATCTCCTCCCTCATGTTTATTCCACTGATCCGTTCTACATCGACTGTATTTTGTATCCCATATAAATGCCTTCCATTTACTTAAATGTCCCACCTAATTTTCCATATCTTCTTGCTTTCTCTCCAAATTATACTTTTGCCTTCAGATTTAGATAACTTTATTGGTATATCAATATCTTCTATATTAATAGTTTCCTTAGCCAACCTATCTGCTCTTTCATTGTTCATAATACCCACATGAGCAGGAGTCCAGAAGAATATTACATTTTTATTTTGTTCACATATCCTATGATTAACAGCCGTAATCTCATATAAAATAATTTGATGATTATTTGTACGTCCCTTTTCAATACTCAACAATGCAGATAATGAATCGCTACAAACTATAATTTTATTTATATTAATATCCTCCACCCATTCTAAAGCTAATAATATTGCACACAATTCTACTGCATATATACTCAAATAGTTAGATGTTCTTTTTGAAATATTAATCTTTAACTCATTAATCACTACGGCTATGGTTGCTTCATTTTTGGAGTCTTTCGACCCATAAGTATAAATTTGCAAATAATCCTTACATTTATTCTGTATTTGATTATAAAATTCTTGGCAAATATCTATTGTATTTCTTTTCTTAATATTTGATAGTGCTCTGTCCACATTGATATATTTCCATGTCCATGTAGGACTCAAAGCCCACAATACTGTTGGACTAAATTATTTATAATATACATTAAATATTTTTGATTTTTTCCCACCCAAAACTGTTAATTTGTTTCTTTCCTGTTTGCCAACAATTTTCTAATACTTTCTTAACTGGGTGATCTTCATTATGTCCTTTTAAATTTATCCAATAATTAAGCATTAGCTGCTGCCTTCTGATGCATAATGACATTTCTCCTATCATTTCAGGACTCTGTACCTGACTCATCCTTATATTGCTGGTTATAATGTAATGCTCACTACCATCTGTCCAAAAGACATATTTTTAACTTGCCAATCACATAATGGAGCTAAACAACTAGAAACAAATGTTAAATACAGATTCCTTACCTGTATTAATATCAACTTTAGTCTTCCTACCATTATTCAAACATACAAGATTATTACTATCTAAAAAATCTTCTAAATTTTTACCATTATAATCAACTTTTTCACTTCCCCATAATGAGACATTCTTTCTTCTTCAACTGTGTTTATTAAGTTGTTGGCGCATTGTCGCCACCTGCTGGACAGCAGTGGTGATTTGAAAAGGAAACGCGCTGAAATTAAATAATTCTTACTCTATTTTTTTAAAGTCTTACACAGAAAAGTCGGAACTCTTTCAGAATCTTCAAAATAGTGTTTGTTTTAATAAGTCTGTCCTTCCAATCTGGTATTTACACCTAAGGTATTTATCCTTGTGATGTAGTGATGGTCCATCTGAATCCAGGCTTCGCGGCTTGTACCGAGTAAAAAGGGGGCGTGTCCGATGAAGTCCCGCTTCGAGGCTTGTGTTGTCTTGCTGAAAACCACGTGACTGGCAACAAACGAGGCCTCGCATTGCATGGGTCACGTGACTGCTTCATGCGCTGCATAATGGGTTGTTGTCCTTTTGGTCTCGCATCAGAGGAGAATATTTGCTTCAGTGACCGACATACAGTATTTGATGTGTATTGATGATGGCACTCATCAAAATGTAATGTTTGTTACTGCTTTTCTCAATTGTAGATTATGTTTTTTTTATTACTTTACATTTTTGTGTTTTTATGATGAAAATCTCTTTTAACTGCATTGTTGCTGAAAAATTCTGCACAAATAAACTTGATTAATTGTCTGAAATAGAGCCAGCAAGAGGAAAATCTCTGACATCTGTGAATACTTTGAGATTATCCTCACAATAAAATTCTTCTTAGATAATAATTAACCCTCCGCCTCAAAATTTCTCACCTTCTGCAAAGTTCCACTATTATTTGTAGTCTAATTAGCAAAGAAATATCAGTCTTTCACAGCATAAACAGATTTAATGATGTTGCAGAACTAAAATTCAACGTGTAGCCAAGTATAAGGGATCTGAGCCAATTATAAATCCAAGAAAAAGTGAAGCCCCAACAGGCACTGCACTCCCAAGACACCAAAACATCAAATGTCTTTATTTTCAAATCCGTCTGACATAAAAGAAAACCCAGCACAACCACTGACGTTCAACATAAACAGGATTAGATTGGCTAAAAATCATTTTAATAATTAAAACATATGACAATTAAATAAGGGTCCATTGATTCTCCTGTTACTAAACATGAGTTGATTACAACTTTGTGACAATATTGCATTTAGTAATTTTTGGAAGTATGATCCAACTGAGTGACAAGACTGCTACAGTTTCACCAGCAGATGTCACTAGTGAGTAATGAATGAAGCATCGACTGAACCTTTTTGCAAAGCAAAGGGTGGAAAGGTTCATTGCTTCATGAGGCTTCATTTGCCCATCACTATTGTGATGGACCGAGTTAAAAAACAGGAGGAGTCACAGGATATTAATTAGAAAAATTGTTTTTTTTATTTTAGCCCAAAGTTTGTAAATGACAAAGGATAAATTGAGCTCATAAAAGAGGTCAAAGAAACAAAACTGAACTCAGGCCAGAATGTAAACAAACTGGCTGAACAAACAAACATAACTGACCATAACTGATCTATGACACACAGGGGTTTATATAGTGGCTGATCAGACCAATTAAGACACAATAGGGGTAACTAAACAGAATACAATTACAAACACAAAAATAAATAACAGTACAGCTAAGTTTGGCTAAACTAAAGAATCACAAAATGAAAATCAAAAATGTTAAAGTTTAAATACTAATATTTTCTTAAATACAAAACTTATCGAAACAAAGAAACTACAAATTTCTCCTGCCAGCAGGAACTAGTGGTGTGGTCCAATCAGCATTTAGGCCTGCTGAGCCCTGGCCCCCATCTTTTGTCTGGCCACTCCAAGGCAGGTAAGTACCAGCAAAACACCAACAAAAGGTCAGACTCAAGCAAACAAATTAAACTGTCATTTTGTTCTCCTTCCCCACAGTAGTAAAGGCACAAGTTGGATGTCACTTGTAATTTGCAACTCTTCCATGTGACAGATTTTAAATCTTTTGAATAAATCAGATCAGAGAAATATCAATTCATTTTAGTTACTCAATTCACTAAATGAAGCACTTTTTACAGATTAAGTAAACACTGATGTTTTAAATCCTTTATTTATAATATTTTTTTACATGTAAGATTTGAAAGTCATCATTCTAACACAGAAATGTTTTTGTCTTTCAAATATGTACTTTTTGAACTGGAAAAAGAAACAATATTCACTATATTTATTGAACTTGTCTGTTTATGACAATTATTTGGAGAAAATTTAAACATATCCCAAAATTAAAAACACCCAGTTTCTTTGAATAACCTTTAGAGTTTTCTATACCATCACAGTAAATAATTCAGAATTAAATAATTCAGAAAAGATGGGAACAGTAATACTCTGTAAACCTGCCAATTCCTTCGTTTTGCATATTTAAACACATTATCTCCATGAGATTAGTCACTCGTGGAGCTCAGAACATATTCATCTGTTCCTCCTGAGCAAATATCCTTTTTAGATATTTGATTTTTGGAACTGGCCAGTAAATAATACTGGACATTTACACACAGAACTGTTATCAATAATCTACCAATAATCTATCAGACAACACCCACAAGTAGGTGGAAGAACTGATCACTGACTGAAACATGTTCAGGCATGAAAACAAAAGCAATCAGACTGAAACCCTAAAAGCAGGAAATGTTGATTCTGATTTATTGTCGGTAAGAAATAGAAAAGTTATCAACCTTCTATAGTGAAAGTAAATACCTGATCTTACCTTTAATTTTCATACTGCTTTACATAAAGATTGGAAGGCGAATCTCTTGAGATCTGATTTTCACAAAGAAACAGAAACAGTTTCTCACAAATGTGAGAAAAAAATTTATCACATGTGAGCAAACCCTGAATCTCAAAATTATTGCTAGTGATTTTTATGGTCATACAGTTTTGGATTATTTTTGAAACATGGAAAATGTGTAGAGTTAGAAAAGCACAAAAATCTGACTTTCTACATAAGTATGCCTCTCCAACACACATAATGTTTGTAAACAATAAATGTTCCATCTTATTTCATGTCAGTGAGGAAAAGGAATGTGGATTTCTGGTCTTTACTGTCATTTCCATACTGATTTCCATACAAAGGAAGAAAGCAGGTAATTTAAGTCATGACTGTCACAAAATGTTCACCACACTCTAATCAGAAACAGCTTCAAACACGCTTTGCACAGCTAATTTAACAAAAGTTTAATTCAGAAGTTAATTTTTAGTAGCCTCTATTATTGCTGAACACAGGACTCAGAAAACAAAAGGTAAGACTATTTCTAAATCTTATCAAATTCAGTGTTTATTCATTTATTAATTATTTCTTTCACCACATGTAACCAAGACATTGCAGAAATTATTTTCCATTTACTTTATGCCTTTATTCTGTATTTTTGTTCTGGTTCTTTTGCTTTGCTTTTATCTACTGTATCTACTGTATCTTGTAATCTACAGTGACTAGATTACAAGATTGTTGCTCATTTAGTGAAAAATCAGGTATTAAGATAATATCTTTAGATTATATATTTCAAAATGTTCACATTTCTAAATAAATTCATTTCATAGTGTGAAATCATACTTGATGAAGTACATTAACATCCCTCCATCTCTTTTATAAACCACTATTGCATTTACTAAATACTTTGTTATATAAATAAATTAATCTCAGTTTTCCTTCTTCCTGTAGTTTTAAAGCAACCATGGGAAATGTCATACAGCTAATAATTCTTGCAGGTTAGTTTCTCCATGTTCTATACATTTGTTTTATGCATCTGTAAAACATGTGCCTCCTCCAAAGTATATTTTCTAACAGAAAAACCCCACTAATCCTCTCAGACAAGTATTTCCAACTAATTCTTGTTGCTCTTTAAACTCCTAACTTTTCTCCTACAGGACTTTGTTCTCTTTGTCTCTGTGTGCATCAGTACCAATATGTCTTGTTTCAAACTCCAAAAACCTGGACCGATGCGCAGAGCTACTGCAGGGAAACGTGTGTTGACCTGGCCACCATGGAAGACATGAATGAGATGGAAATGGCTCTTCGAAGTGTTGGAGACGACTACAGTGATGCCGTATGGATTGGGTTGCACAAAGGAAGTGACCCAAAGTGGTACTGGTCTCTGGCAGACAAAGATTTCTACAAGGATGGAGAAAACGATTATCTAATATGGAGCTCGATAGGTGGTGACAACTGTGGTGTTTACGATTCTGGAAAACTTTCTAAATACTCTTGTGTCGTTACCAAATATTCAGTCTGCTTTGATCGTGAGTATTCCTTATACATTTTGTTCTTAATAATGTGAAAATGCTGACAATGAATTATGCGTATCAAAACACAAAGGAACCTAATTGTGCTCAATAAAGTTAGCAGAACATGTTTATATAGAAATGTTTGTGTCACTGGTTTCATGTATTGCAAACAATCAGGAGGGAAAATAAACATTATTTCAGCAGCCATATTGGATATCAAACTGTAGCTGACTCCATCATTATGTAGTGTTGTGTTTGATTTTCAGACTTCCAGTACAAACAAAATGCCCATCTTGTGAACTCTAACATGAAAATTACAGTAACACTAAGACTTTCTGCCTGATCAGTGACGTCCCTATTAGCCTGAAACTGCATTGGGATTCTCCTCGAACGATTTGGGGAGTGTTGCTCAGCAGAGCACAAAGATGGATGTATGTTTTCTGCTGCATCTGTACCTCTTGTCCACATAGAAACTGACATATGTCCAAAGTAGATTTTTAATAAAATCCTTAGAACCCTTTTTGTGATTTATCTTTGTGAACTAAATAGTCTTAAGTTTAACAAAAAACACTGATCTAGATGCCTGCTTGGTGGATGCGATCCATTGTTTTTGTTGTAACAAGCATAAATGTTCTTTTCAGGCTCAGAACAGGGAGCAGCTCAGTACATCCTCAGTCCACAGCCGATGACTTGGACAGCTGCTCGAGATTTCTGCAGACAAAACTACACAGACCTGGTCAGCTTGAGGAATGATACAGAATATGCGAGAGTCCAGGAAGTAGCCAATGGAAAATCAGTATTTGTTGGTCTCTTCAGAGACCCCTGGGTTTGGTCAGACCTGACTAACTCTTCTCTGAGGTACTGGAGAGAATCCCAAACGGTATATGCACTAAACAGTGAAAATTGTGTTGCGATGCTGAAGACGGACTCTGGCAAATGGGGAGACAGGAAATGCACAGAAATGCAGCCTTTCCTCTGCAAATGCAGTATGTAAAATTTCTAATCAATACAGACTGACACTTATGGATAAATGTGCAAACTGTAGAACCAATCCCTAATCAACCCTGACAAATAATTTGGTTTTATTTTGACTTTTAGGAAAATCTAATGTGCAGTTTGTGAAACTGAGGTTCAGCCTGCAGGACTCAACTTTAGATCTGAATGACCCTCCAGTGCAAAACAGCATCTTGGAGCAAGTAAGTCTTCCAGATGTCAAGCCTTTAAATGTAGGAATGCTTTGATTCAGTCAGCTTAAACTACATTTATACACTGCTTAAAAAGTGATGGTTTCTTTACCACAGATGAAGCAAAGGCTTAGTGCAAATGTGAATGATGTCATCCATCTTACCTGGAAAAATCACTCAGATGGAAGAGTTTTCATCAAGGAGGCAGAGGATCACAACCCATGAGAGGAATGCAGGACGACTGCTAAGATACTGATCTGGAGATGTAAAAGTCCACCAACCAGGGTGGTAACAAAAAAAAACTTTTAGATGTTGCTAAAAAGGTTTTAATAAGGACTTTTTTCCCAGCAAAAATAACTAATTTTGGAAACAGTGTGATAATTATCCTATTTGTTGTTGTTAAATATCAGAAAAAATAAGAATACAGAAATGTATCCCAAAAACATGTTTCAAAACATTATTACTAAATGGTTTAAAACAAAATATTTGTATTTCTTGCTGTCTATCTTCTCTTAAGAAGAATAAAAAGTTAATTTCAGATATTTGTGAACCTCATCTGCCCGAATTACTAATAAGTTTCTTTATTGTTATATTCTATGTTCTTCTAAAGCAGAGGTCCCCAAACTGTGGGGCGCTCCCCCTAGGGAGGGCGCCTTGTCATTGCATGGGGGGCGCGGGAAGTTGTCTGGATGAAAAAAAAACATGAACGCTGTATGTGCTGGGTTTTTTACCTTAGAATGGCCAACTCTGTTATTCCTCTGTCAATTTGATACAGTAGGGGCTTCTGCACCTCCCATGTCTGTGTTCTGTCACTTTTATCATCAGTTAAAACTTTGTCATCCGTTGTTAACATGTGGTAACCTGTTTTTTCGAGCTGCCTTTAAACGCGACATGAGCGCTGGGTTTACGCCTGAGCCGCAGTGAAGGAGACCTGCTGCTGCTGCTGAGCTGAGCTACACAGGTGTGTTAGAATCATGGCAGCAAACCAGCAAAACGCAAAGAACTTTTCACAGTTTTTCCCCCAAACTAACAGACTGAGTTGAGTAAAGCTGTTGAATTCAGGCTAGGTAATATCAGTACAGCACCTTAATCTTAACAAGTAGCCTGTAGGCTACCGATGTTGTTGTCTATGTTCAGCTACGTACATTAATTTTCCCCCAAAAACGTCATCCCTCATCCTCTCCCACACATTGTTCAACCAAACAGCCATTTGTAATCCATAGGGGGGCCCAGAAAATGTTTGGAACCATTGTTCTAAAGGATGCATTAATCTTTAAGTTGGTTTATCTATTTAGCATAGCATTATGTGAATTTATATTCTACTTGTTCTTTTGCTTGAGAAATGTACAAAATAAAAGTTAATCAGGTGACTTTTCTGTCCTGGTTTGATATTTCCTTTCACCAAATTTCTTAAAAGCTTTTAATAATGGAAAATATCAGGAAATAGTCATGTTTATTTTTCCTAATTAAAAACCAAAATCCATTGCAGACACATTTGATTTTCTGACAGAAAAAATACAACAATCAACAACATGTCATTCACTTCTCAGGGGAAAACAAAATGACACCAGACGCTTTATTTGCATGATAAGGAAGTGAAGCACAGTGAATGACCATGAAGGAAAGGAAAAATGAAAAACAAAATGACACTGGAGACTGATGCTGTGATTTTTGCAAATATTTGCATAATAAGGAAGTGAAGAATCATTCCTTTCTTTGAAGAAAAGGAAAAGAAAGATGAAAAGCAGCAATGCACTGTTAAACAGTGGCAGAACTAGAAATTAATTTACAAGTGGGCAAATAATTTATTATGCATCAACTCCCATTTCATTGTTTATTTTAAATCCTGTTTGGTTATGAGAGCTCCTTTAGGAGATCTTGTACTAAAACAAATCATCTAGTGAAGCAAATATAAAGCAAAGAAAAAAAAGATCGTTTCCATAATTCAGCCCCCAAAAAGCCCAGGTTTGACCCTTTTACCCATCAGAACTGCATTTGTGTTCATGGTAGAGATTAAACTAGGTGTTAGAAACATTCTTTAGATATATTAACATGATACCCTCACAAGCTTGGATCATATTGTTGCACATCTATGAAACAAATGAAACCCCATCCCAATGATGCTCTGTTATCATCAGACACTGTTGCACATTCCCAATTGCATTGAGTTACTGGAATGTGATTTGCTGATGTTACTTTAGCATCAAGCAATTTAACATCAAGCAATTTAACAGAAAATTAAGTGGTGTGCAGTAATAACACTATGTACAAATAATCCACAACCAACTTTGCATGTTCAAAAGACAAGATTTTGAAGAGCTATACATAATAGCTTTTCTTTTTAAAATAACTAATAAAATTGTTGTTCTTTCTTTTTTACTTGTTTTTCAATCTGTAGTTTGAAGTTGTTGCTTATGTAACAGTTAAAACAATGGTTCTTAACCTTTTTTGAGGTACCAAACCCCCCAGTTTCATACGCGCATTCACTGAACCCTTCTTATTCCTCCTCCTGCCCCCCACCCCCTGCAGACACACAAAATACTTTGCGGTATTCTGATTTAGTAATGTAATAATGTAATCATATTAGCTGTGTTACCACCCCCACGCCACTAGAGGCAGTAGCAACCCCGAAAAGATGCAACTAAGGAGCAGATTGAAACTATAGAATTTGGTAAAAACTGTGAGCTTTGCTGAAGTAATTAAAGACACAAGTTCAAATCTCTGCTGAGTGGAGCTCCTCCAATCAGGGCTCCTCCGCAGCTCTGATTGGCTAAGCAATGTAACGTGATCCTCTGATTGGCTAAGCAATGTAACGTGATCCTCTGATTGGCTAAGCAATGTAACGCGATCCTCTGATTGGCTAAGCAATGTAACGTGATCCTCTGATTGGCTAAGCAATGTAACGCGATCCTCTGATTGGCTAAGCAATGTAACGTGATCCTCTGATTGGCTAAGAAATGTAACGTGATCCTCTGCAGCAAGTGATGTCAAAGCGGGGCGTCATCACGACTTTACACAAGTGTGTCTTTACCTCCGCGGCAGCAGAGGCTCCGCCGAACCCCTGAGACTGACTCATCGAACCCCTGGGGTTCATAGAACCCTGGTTAAGAACCACTGAGTTAAAATGGTTCAGGTTAAATCCTGCTAAAATGCACCATCTGCTGGTAAGAAGTTGTATTGCATTCACCCTAGAAAGTGCGGGGTAGTATGGGTAATCCTCAGAGCCATGAGCCATTAATATGTCTTTCATATGTGATAAAGACATATTATTTATGCATTTTGTGAAGTGTGTTTGTGGTATTCGTTTTGGCATATTGCTGGGGTGTGTTCGGTTTGAGTCATGCTAGCTTTTTGTCATGTTGGATAATGTTTAGTTCGTGGGAAAGTGCAGTGAGAGTTTCCCACGCGGTAACATTATGGCTCCTCCTTGCAGGAGCTTGTTTTATGCCAGAGACTGACCTTACCTCCATGCAGGTATTTTTTACCAAATCTCCTGTAGCAGATGGTTAACATGAGACTGAGTTTTATATCAACAGTTTTATATGGTTCATTTATGTTTCTGCATTGTTCTAAAATGCATGGTTATATAAACTAAAACATAAAAATGGTACCCAGTAAATAAAATGTCAGCATTTTATTTTATTTTTCAGAACATTTTAATTAGTTGCTTTATTTTCTCTGAAAAAGACACTCACTGGTTGTTCTTTTACTGTAAAACACAATCCACTATGCGATCACTGTAAGTAGAAATGATTTTATTGTGGTTACTTTATTATGGGTAATCCTCGGAGCCATGAGGCTCACCGATGAGGAGCTTGTTTTATGCCAGAGTCTGACTTTACCTCCATGTCCGTTGTGTGAAATGCAGATGGAGAATTAAAGAAACAGTTGATGCCGACTTGAGCAGCTCCTTGTCATTCATTGCCACACCAATAGAAGCCACCAGAACCACATAGGCCACACTTATCTTTCAAAATCAGACCCATCAAGTGTCCCACAGTTTCCCAAAAACATGTGATTGGTTCATAAGAGGCTGACCCCAGCTCAGAACTGCTTCCCCCATAGAGAGTTTTATTTAGGTTTTCAATACAATCAGATATTCATAAGGTTTTTAACACCCTCTAGTGGTCAAAATGATTCATTCAGCTTTAACTATAAACCACAGTGATGTCATGAAAACTTTAATCCAGTCTCGATGCGTACACTTCCACCTCACACAGGGTGAGATACTCATTTCTTCCAGGTATGACAACGTTGATGTATCGACCATCCATGCCGTTGCACTGAAAGGTTTCAGTAAAACCTGGAGCGATGGTTGAGATCACAGCACACCTGTCAGAGGAAAGAAGATGTAAGATTTCAGGACATACACAAATACATTAATTTAGCAAAAATAATCATGAGATATATAATATATGCTAATAACATGTTATATTTGCATTCAGTGCAACTACCTGGGATTGTTATTTCCATTGTTATCAAGTGAATCTCCAATCCGAATTTCAGCTCCGTTGATTCGAGTGGGAACTTCTACCCGATTGGTTATGTTAATATTGAACACTTTATGGGTTCTTCCAAGGTCCAGTCTCCACCAGGGGCTAAAGTCATTATTTGTGGCACTGCAGGAACCCTGGCTGAAGAGACCTTCACGATACCCATCAATAGCGTAGTAGGCGATGGCTCCAGGATAAACTGTTGACTGTGAAGCTTTTCCATAAACTGCCACATTTTCTTCTGCAAAACAAAATGTTTAACTTTAGTTTTGATACACAGTCTTCTAATATGCTCTGCCTGTATGTACATATTAACAAGTGCACATCTCTATTTGAAAAGTTTACTTTTTTATTTGTTCAAATAGTCCATTTTGTATTTAATTGATACAAAACATATTGTTCTCATATATGAATAAGAATTTACATGGAATTTGTTATAGAAAATAAATATCTTTCTACTTTTTGTGACAGTACTCCCAGCAGGTGCTTTTTTCCCTATGTTTTGTTTTGAAATTCCCATCAACTCTCGGCAGATAAGCTATATTTTTAAATACATTTTACATTCATGAACAGTATTGACATTGTGACAACATTGCTTTTGTTGTGCAGGCTTTATCTTATGATTGAGTTGAATATTGGCTAAGGCTGTCTGTACAAATCTCTAATTGTTTTCACTTTGGCTTTATAAAGTCAGAAAAACACAAATTAAAAGAAAATGGTTTTGTCATTTTAAACTTTTAAGTAAACTTTATTTTGTAAATGCCCCAATTCAGACATCATAATAGTTAAATGTGATTTTTTTTTGTTGTATATAAGGTGTGAATGCAGTTTTAAATGTTGGTCAGAAGATAAAATACAACTAAGAGTTATTGGAATTTAAACTTGAGAAGTTACAAGATGTACAGCGAGCAATCTTCATTGAAGTATACCTGGGTTAACTTGGTCTAATCAATCAAGCTTGTCAGTGGTGCTCATTGATCATAAAAATATGATCAAACATGTTTCAAAAGATTCTCACCAGTTGGGGCGCGGTATCCGTAGACCTCCACTTCACAGACATGTAGAACCCTTTTCACACCAGGTGCTATAATGGTCACATAACGTCCTTCAACACGCTCAGTAAAATTCATTGCATAAGAGCTTCCAGCTGCAACAGTAGAAACGGTAGCAACCCTAGAAAAGAAGAGTTGTATCGGTAACATTCAAGATTTTGTAAGACTAATCCCTACAGGGTTTGCTGAGGTCCTTAAAATAACAATGGATGGATTAGCATTTTTTGACAATTACCAACTTTATTTTAATAGTCTTGGTATCAATATAAAGATTACATTTAGAAGAGTCCATCAGAAGTGAAAGGATCACAGCTCAGTTTGAGTTTGTTTTCGGGTTTTGCCTTTATTTGAGTTCCTTAGTTTCTCATCTATATTACAGTCATGGCCAAACGTTTTGAGAATGACACAAATATTATATTTTCACATGATCTGCTGCCCTCTGGTTTTCATGTGTGTATGTCAGATGTTTATGTCACATACAGAAATACAATTGCAATCATATTATGAGTGACAAAAGATTTTATTGACAGTTAGAATGAGTTAATGCAGCAAGTCAATATTTGCAGTGTTGACCCCTCTTCTTCAGGACCTCTGCAATTCTCCCTGGCATGCTCTCTATCAACTTCTGGACCAAATCTTGACTAATAGAAGTCAATTCTTGCACAATCAATGCTTGCATTTTGTCAGAATTCCTAGGTTTTTGTTTGTCCACCCATCTCTTGATGATTGACCACAAGTTTTCAATGGGATTAAGATCTGGGATGTTTCCAGGCCATGGACTCAAAATCTCTATGATTTGTTCCCTGTCACCTTTACTATATGGCAAGGTGCTCCATCATGCTGTAAAAGGCATTATTCCTCACCAAACTGCGCTTGGACGGTTGGGAGAAGTTGCTCTCGGAGGACATTCTGGTACCATTCTTTATTCATGGCTGTGATTTTAGGCAAGACTGTGAGAGAGCCCACTCCCTTGGCCCTTGGCTGAGAAGCAACCCCACACATTAATGGTTTCAGGATGTTTTACAGTTGGATTGAGACAAGACTGGTGGTAGCCTCACCTCATCTTCTCTGAACAAGCTGTTTTCCAGATGTCCCAAACAATCGGAAAGGGGATTCATCAGAGAAAATGACTTTACCCCAGTCCTCAGCAGTCCACTCCCTGTACCTTTTGCAGAATATCAGTCTGTCCCTGATGTTTTTTCTGGAAAGAAGTGGCTTCTTTGCTGCCCTCCTTGAGAACAGGCCTTGCTCCAAGAGTCTCCGCCTCACAGTGTGTGCAGATGCACTCACACCTGCCTGCTGCCCTGCAAGCTCTGCACTGCTGGTAGTCCGATCCCGCAGCTGAAACACTTTAAAGAGACGGTCCTGGCGCTTGCTGGTCTTTCTTGGGCGCCCGGGAGCTTTTTTGGCAACAATGGAAGCGCTCTCCTTGAAGTTCTTGATGATTAGATAGATTGTTGACTGAGGTCCAATCTTTCTAGTTGCGATAATCTTCCCTGTTAGGCCATTTTTGTGTAGTGCAATGATGACTGCACATGTTTCTTTAGAGATAACCATGGTTCACAGAAGAGAAACAATGATGCCAAGAACCAGCCTCTTTTTAAAGTGTCCAGTAGTGTCATTCTTACTTAATCATGACAGATTGATCTCCAGCCCTGCCCTCAAAGCTGGTCCTTTAAAGGCAGGGCTGCAATGAAGTTGAAATGTGTTTTGGGGGATAAAGTTAATTTTCTAGGCAAATATTGACTTTGCAATTAATTGCTTTTAAGTTGATCACTCTTTATAACATTCTGGAGTATATACAAATTGCCATTATAAAAACGTAAGCAATAGACTTTGTAAAAATTAACATTTGAATCATTCTCAAAACTTTTAGCCATGACTGTAGTTTTGCCTTGTTTTATTTTTAGTTTTGTTTCTACTTATTGATTGTAGTTATGTTTATTTCTTGTGTCTAGTTTTTTTCTTGCTAATTCTAGTTTTACTGTGTTACTTTGTTTAGTTACTTTGCAGTAGATTTAGATTAATTCCCAGGACACAGTGTGCTCTCCCTCTACTCTCATCCCTCACACTCATTCCTTCATCAGGTCTATTGTTCCTGATTTACTCTCCCAGTATTTAATCACACCTCTTTCATTCACTCATCACTGGTTCTAAACCATTACTTCCTAATTATACCCTGCATATTCCCTTCATCTCCTTGTTGGCGTTTCCATTGTGGATTATTGACTGCCTGTGGTTTTTGTCATTTTGTTTGTTGCAGAGAGCCTCCTACGTGTCTCTGCATTTGATTCCATCAACTGTCACCAAAACATTAACATTTACAAAGTTTAAAGGAGTTTTGCTCTAAAACTGGGGATTTCCTTTATTTTACTCACCAAACTTATACTAAACTTATTGTTAGTATATAAAAATATACAAAAATATATAGATGAGAGTAATTTTTCTTTTTTAATTACCCTCATCTATTGTTTTTATTCAAACTGCTACATTTCCCTCTAATTGAAGTGTATTTTTTGAAAATATAGTGTAACACAAGAAAAATTACAACAACTATCGACACTACCAGAGCTCCCTACAATGTCTTTGATGAAGGTTTCTGGAAAGGGTCTTTTAGCCCCTGGACATAAACTCAAATGCTCAGATGTTTTTTTATTAGCTTAGCCAAGAGTCTGATGTTTTTTGGATACCAAGTATGTTTCTGTTTAAGGGGAGGTGCAGAAATAAAAAAAATAAATAAACCTGAGCAGTATTGAGCCTTCCTTGTTTCATACTGTACTCATGACATAATGACTCACAGTGGGTTTGCAGTGCCATCTTGTCGTAAAGAGTTTCCGATGCGAACCTCCACACCATTGAGTTGCTCTGCACAGCAGTCTCCTCTGTTGGTGATGACAACCTGGGTGACTATATACGAGTCCAGCAGGTCCACTCTCCACCAGGGGTTGTTTTCAGTATCAGTGTGGGTGCAAGATCCCTTTGTAAGGTCAGCATTTAGGTTTCCATCAATAGCATTGGAAGCACCTACAAATGCATTCCACGGATCCCCTTTGTACTGGGAAGACTGTGTAGCTTTGCCACGTAAAGCCACATTTTCTAAGATTAGAGAAATTCAATAAAGAATAAATGAATCTCAATATTGGTTGTTTTGCTTAAGATATTTATCCATTATTCTACGTTTACACAAATACTTTCACATTGTACTTACGGTAAGTGTAAGCTGAGCAGATTGGCAGGAGGAACAGCAAATGAAATAGTACATCGTACCTCATGATTCTGACAAAAACAGGAGAGAAAAACTGGGATTTAGGATAGTCAGTATAACTATTTTATAACATTTCATGCTATATTGTAGAAAAGAGTGTCCTATTTGTGAGAATTTTCAGTAAGAATTATTTATGAGAATTTAGAAATTACCTTGATTCTTTGGTGGGTTTGCTGTTTTTAGGTGAGAGATTTGCCTTTGAGCGTTTGCTAAGTCCTTCACTCATCTATTTATATAAGGTAAAACTCAAATGTTGTCCAATCACATCTCAGACAGAATTCAACTCCTACAATTCTCAGTAAGTTTCAGCTCACAAAGTCCAATCGTCACTGGATTCAGTTATTTATTTTGCCATCTTTGTTTAAACAGGTGATGGGTTAATTAAACTTTAGGTAGACATAATAAAACACAGAGTTATACCTCCTAAATAAAATAGGTCATTACTGCCAACAGTAAAATATTAACCAAGGTTCAGGACACGTTCAAATTCATTGTGAATCTCAATTTGGATCTTTTAACACTAATTATTCTTTGAACAGAAGAGTCATATGATTATTGTAAAAAAAAAAACAACAAGAAACACCTGTTTATAAACTTTATTTTAAAAGGAACAACTTCCATTAATTCAACTAAAATCGGAAATATAGTTAAAGATGTAAATAAATGGAAAAATATTGCTTTGACATACTATTACTCAATTTATAAGTTCTTACAAGCTATTGTCTGTAACAATGTCTAACCCCTTAGCTGCAAAACGGAAATGTTTCAAATTTTGGATCCAACAATAATCAGTTGTTCAGGGGAAACATCTGTTACAGGAGTTTGTAAGAATTCCAGTGTTGATGAAAAATTATTGAAGTAAGACCTTGACATGATGATACGGAGTTATTTGTTAGTATAATTTAAATTTCTTTCAACTCCATTATGAAGTCAGTCTGAGTACCATTACAGATTAACATTCATGTAACCATTGTGATTTGTTAGTCTTAAAATAAAACGTTTTTAATATTTATACAAACAAAGCATTTATCGTTTTATTTTGTGTGGTTTACTCCTTTCTGAATTGTGTACGGGAAACAATTTCTGAAAAGTCCACCAGGTTTTTTCCTCATCAATTTAAAGCCTAAATATGAAGAACTTTGCTTCTGTGAACATAATATATTATCTAAGCCTCAAATATCTTGAGTGGGGAGTTGGTGAAGCAGCTGTTTTTTAGAAGTGGCTGACTAATAATACATAATTCAATAATATTGATTATAGAACAAATTACAAGTCAAATATGTCACATAGTCATGTTAGGAGAATTTGAAACATGAAATACATTGTTGAAACTTACTTTACTTTTTTTATTCACCTCATTATAAAGTACATTTTCAAATATCAGTTTTGCTCAACTTCTAAATGCACCTCATTTAGAAGTTGAGCAAAACTGAAAATTCCAAGCTGTGTTTATTCATGTTGTCCCAGATTGGCTTGGCCGTAAGAATAAGGGCAAAGTTCTGAGCTGGTACTAAAAGTTCAGAAATATTTTTAAAACTGAGTCATTTCAACAGCACACGTCTGCAAACAGTTCAAAAACAAATGAAAGACAAATGCTTTAAAATGTTATTTAAGAAGATACTTTACACAGGGATCACACACACTGGGAATGTGTGTGATTTTTATGAAACTATAGTTTGCACAACTGATCCTGTCACACTTTAGTAATAGCTTTGTTCAGCTTCTCTTGCTAAAACAACACAGATGTCTCTGAAACTCTTATGATTCTGCTGAATGAAGCTGTACTTGAGAATCAATGCTCGCTTGTGTCGCTCTCTTGTTTTTACAAGAACCTTATCTGTGTTCACAAGACAATTAGAATAAAGTTTGCATTTGCCTGGACTTGTGTTTTAAATTCTAACAAAGATTTGCGTAGACAAATATTTTTACAGTGTTTAGTTACTGATTAGCCTTGTTTGACATGTCCTCTGGAAACAGTCATTGCAAAAAGAAAAATAACCCCATTTAAGCCGAATGTTTTCTCTAATACTGCAAGGGTGAATTACGTTAAGCTTTAAACCACAGCAGATATAAATAGCATTTTGACTATATAAGCAGGTTTTGTGAGAAAGTATAACTGGTTGTGTGATGCACAAAGAGATATTTAAAATGAAACAGCCTTTGTTTTATGCAACAAATTGTAGAATTAAATGCCCTGATTTAAGGTTTCTTTTGCAGTTTCATGTTGCAGTTTTATTCTTATTTTGGATCAAGCTTATATTTCTGCATTCTTCTTTTATGTGTCCTCTAGATTTATATCCTTATAGCTCTTTATTTATTTTCTTGTTGAAAATTTGTGATGGTGTATTACTAACAGGGCCAGCCCAAGGCATAAGGCATAACTACGCAGCTGCTTAGGGCCCTAAGGCCCCTAAAGGGGGCCCCTCAGTAGAGTTGATTTTTTTTAATAATAATTTCTGTCATAATATCAAAAACACACAATTTCACTATAAAGTAATTTGTTTTTATAATGCTATATCTTTGATGATGTATGTAGAAATTATAATTATATTGATAAAAAAAAAAATTAACTGCTCTTGGGGTCCCCTGGTGGTCGCGGTAGGTATCGCACGCTACGCTGGTAATATGAGCTGCATCCAAACGTCCAAACTCCGGTCAGAAGTTAAGGAAGCAAAACAATGTCTCAAAAAATGGCTTATCCTTCAGGGAGGGAGAAAAGAGGAAGAATAAAAATAAAGCCAAGATAAAGGTTTGTTTTAATGTGCCCTGGTAATGTAATGTAATGTAAAAGATTAGTAAAGCTGCTAATAGAAAATGAGCTTGATAGCAACATGGAACGGTCCAGTTCAACAGCCAAACATTTATTCTAGCGTCTTTGTCTTTGTGTGAAACTGAGTTTAAACTTTAAATGAGTTGATTCTCCTGCTTGGCTCTGTATATTTCTGAGGTATTTTGGCTTCAAAATGCCGTGTTTGACACGTTTGATAACAATAAAACGTCTCAATGTTTGACTAGCAAAATGCTTTTACGTCAGGCTACGTAGCTGCTACATCGATGAGCTGCTCTATGCTGTAGTTATGTTGTTTGCTGCTGAACATAATCCTTTTGTGGCTAAAACAAACATGATTTTTTTACATCAATTTATGTGAAACTGTCCAGTACAATCCACATTCTCAGGGGAGAAAGACTCACCTGGTATAAATTACACTTTTAGCTGTAGGAGTAACGCTCCTAAATATTAGAGGCTCTAATAAATATTAATGTCACTTTTCTGTTGAGGTGACCATACTTTTGCACCTGTCAAATTTTGTATTAATGCGTACTGCAATTTTTTGTTTTAGTCCAATAAACCTCATTTCAATTCTGAAATATTACTCTGTCCATAAGTTATTGGGTCTATCAAACTGAAATAACTGTTGCAAACATCCAAATATTTAGATATAAAAATAAAAAAGATTAATAGGGGTGACCAAACTTTTTCATATGACTGTATGTTGTCATAACTGAATGTAAACATGTGATCTTCTCTGTAATTTTCATATGGTTTTGCATATACAGAAAGATAAGGAAAGTCATGCCTACCAAAGCATCCACCACACACATTAAGCACATTCTGTACTGCTAAAGTAACACAAGATTAACTATTCAACAGTTAATTTATAGCCACTATTTTTCTTGAACACTGGACTCAGAAAAATTAAGGTAAGAAGCTTTTTAATTTTCAATATTTTTCATGCATTTTTCATCAGTTAAGACAAACAATTTTGATGCACATTTGTAGTTGTATTTATTTAAAAATGAATACAAATGAAGTAAAATTCTAAACCGCTCATTACAATGTTATCTCTCCATCTTCTTCATAGGAATAATTATGTGAAGTCTTCCTATGAATTAATCAATTTTCTCTGTCCCTATTCATTTCAATATAGCAATGGAAAATGTCATATGTCTTATAATACTTGCAGGTTAGTAACACATCTGTGCTAAGTGTCTTAACTGATTCAAAATAATCATAATCGTCTTGGACAAGAACATTTCCGACTAAACCTTGTTTCTTTTTACACTCTAACTTTTCTCCTACAGGACTGAGTTCTTTCTGTCTCTGTGTGCATCAGCATCAATATATCTTATTCCACACTCCAAAAACCTGGACCGATGCACAGAGCTACTGCAGGGAAACATGCATTGACCTGGCCACAATCGAAGACATGAAGGAGGTGGAAATGACTCTACAAAGTGTTGAAAGTGACTACAGTGATGCCGTATGGATTGGGTTGCATAGAGGAAAGGAGCTAAAGTGGCATTGGTCTCTGGCAGACAAATACTTCTACGAGGATGGAGAAAGAAATTATATAAAATGGAGAATGCCTTTAAGTGGTAATAACTGTGCTACTTTCAGTAATGGAAAGCTTTCTACACTCTCCTGTCTTGAAAATAGACATTCAGTTTGCTTTGATAGTGAGTATTTCTTTTGCATTTTGATCCTAATAACATGTAACGGAAACCACACGTGCATGAGTTCTCCATATCAAAAAACAAATGAGCCTATTATGAATGTCAGTATCTGGGAGTTGATATTATTTGTAAATTTTGAACACAATTACATTTTGAGTTGAGAAAATTTGGTTAAGTTTACACTGATATGCTTTATTATCCCAAAGGTTAGAAGTGTCATTGCTTGATCTAGTTCCAATAACTTCGGATGTTTTCATTTTATGTCCTCTAGAGTGAAAAAACAAAAACATGTTTCCTACAGATGCTGTACAGTTTCTTCTGATACTGTGGTTTAATGTAATGTAAGCCACAAAAAACCCTGTTTATTCTGCAAGTTTGAAATTCCTTCAATCAGCACAGCAGCCACATTGGATATAATTTCACCTATTGTTTTTGTGGTAATAAATACAAAACATTGTAAAATTTCTCATTTCAGGAACAAAACAAGGAACAGCTCAGTACGTCTTCAATCCAAATTTAATGACTTGGACCGCCGCTCGAGATTTCTGCAGAAAAAACTACACAGACCTGGTCAGCCTGAGGAATGATGCAGAATACAAGACAGTCCAGGAAGTAGCCAATGGGACAGCAGTATTTGTTGGTCTCTTCAGGGACCCGTACGACTGGTCAGACCTGACTGACTCCTCACTAAGGTACTGGAGGGAATCCCAACTGGTAAATACAGAATTTCATCAAAATTGTGTTGCAATGCTGAAGACTGAATCTGGAAAATGGGGCGACAGGACCTGCACAGAAGTTCATCCTTTCCTCTGCAAATGCAGTAAGTAAACATTTCTAACCAATACAAACCTATTGCAAAATGTGCAAAATAAGAAAGCAAATAATTTGGATTTATTTTGATTTTAGTACAAACCAAACTGCAGTTCATAAAACTGAGGCTCAGCCTGCAGGACTCAGGTTTGGATCTGAATGACCCTGTGGTGCGAAACAGCATCTTAGAGCAAGTAAGTCTTCCAGATATTCATGTATCAAGTCCATGCACACTTTGTTTCAGTCAATATAAACTTTATTGAAAAAAATGAACTTTTCCTTATACCAGATGAAGCAAAGGTTGGGTGGAAATGTAAGTGGTGTCAACAATCTTAAGTGGAAAAATCACTCAGATGGAAGAGTTTTTATCAAGGAGACAGAGGATCGCAACCCATGAGAGGAATACAGGACGACTGTTAAGATTCTGAGTTGATGATGTAGAAGCACCAACCAGGGTGGTAACAAAAACCTTTAGTTGTTGCTGCTTAAGCTTTTTTCAATAGGAATGCTTCATTTAGTCGCTGATATGATGATTATCTTCAATAACTCTGTGACCTATTAGGCCTTTTAATTTTTGCATGCCTCTTATTTTTTTAGCAAATTCAGAAATCCAAGCAAATCATCTATCAATATGTCCTGCTTTCATCCTGAGAAATTGATGTCATTTGATTTAGAGCCTCCTGTGTAGAAGAGATACACATTAACATGTGCACCATTAAGACTAAGATTACTTTCAGTCAACTTAATAATGAACTGGTCCATAAAAAATAACACAATTGCAACAGGATTAAGCACTAACATGGTAAATATGAAATAGATTAGCAATAATGTATATCCAGTAAGCTTTAACAACCAAAAATGTAAGTCCTTCATGTACATTAGTTTTACTTCAAACCAATAGTACTTAGAGGGAACTGAAGAGTATTTCAAGAACCTCTAGAGAAAATGAATAAAGAGCAAATGCTGGCACCTCTGAAGTTTGTTGGATCTAAACCAACACTAGACATTACTGAACTTCGTTCAGGTTAATTGACTGTTAATCATTGCTACTGCAGTGTTTCAAACTGTCAGCAGCTATATTGGATTTTGGGGAAGGAGTTGATGAGATGATCTTTGAGTTTAATTTTAGGAATATTTAGTTGGATGTTTTGCTACAAATATGCATGGCTTTTTAATCTTCTGTTTTTGTGTGGAAATAAGTCCAGCTTCAGTTTTGGTATTGTTTTGAAACACCTTCACATCATCTTAGAAAACTTTATAATTTATATTAATTTCAGTATAAAGATATGTTATTTGTAATTGTAATTGTTGATTTTAATAACTTAAAATTATTTTACTTGAAAATATGAGGGCATATCTTCTTTAAATTCATTGCAGACGTCATTCATGATGATACCTTATCTCAAAATGCAGATTATCAAGTCAAACAATATTCTAAGACTCCTTACAGCATCAAAAGACGGAAAGTATCTGCTTTAAGTAAAAAAGCATTTATTTTTTCATTTTTAAACACAAGATTCAGCTTGAGATACAAATTAATTTAATATTGTAAACACAGTTATAAAACACTTGAAAGCTCACCCTTTGTGATGTGAATAACTGAAGGAGAGCTTTGACACTCAATTCATTGTGAGGATTTTCTGCCATCTTGTGGTCACAATTTTCTAAGCTTTGACTATAATTAAGTATGACAACTAAATAATTTATATTGTGGAGACTCTTATAAATGAAATGACATCACTGTCATGTAATGCCTTGAATCTTTAGTTCAATCCAGTTTTGATGCGTACACTTCCACCTCACACAGGGTGAGATACTCATTTCTTCAAGGTATGAAAACATTGATGTATCGACCATCCATGCCGTTGCACTGAAAGGTTTCCGTAGAACCTGGAGCGATGGTTGAGATCACAGCACACCTGTCAGAGGAAAAATCATTGTTTTTTTTCAGCATTTACTTGAACAAAAAATGGGACAAAGTGAATCAGTAGAAAACATATTATCCTGTAATATTTATTTTAAAAGATGACTGTACACTACCTGGGATTGTTATTTCCATTGTTATCAAGTGACTCTCCAATACGGATTTCAGCTCCATTAATTCTAGTGGGATATTCTACCCGATTGGTTATGTTGATACTGAACACTCTATGGGTGCTGCCCAGGTCCAGTCTCCACCAGGGGTTAAAGTCATTATTTGTGGCACTGCAGGAACTCTGGCTCCACAGTGCTGCACGATTCCCATCAATAGCATAGTAGGCGATAGCTCCAGGATAAACCGTTGACTGTGTGGCTTTCCCATAAATTGCCACATTCCCTAATGCAAAAACAAAAAAATAAAGACCAAGTAAAATAAATGTCAGTTCTCATACTTTTCCCTCTGTTAACCTGTTTTTTGAATGCTGGGACCCAAAATTAAAACAGTTCTTTACCTTGTCTTCTAAAGTTTGTTTTTTATCGATCCTGAACTTTTATATTACATAGCATCCCACTTGTGTGTGTTGTTATCCTATGTCATATGTGAATTAATTTTAATAGGATTTGAAGAAAATGTTATGTATAAACTTCATCTGGCATGATGCAATATTATATCTCCAGCTCTAATTGAGCCTTAGAATGTCTTTCTAGGTTCCAACCACCTTTAAAAACACAGTTTGATGTTTTATGTCTGTTTTCCATACCAATGAGAAATTCATTTCTAGTCTAAATGTATATGAGCTATTTTATACACTCACTCTTAGCATGACAAAAGCATCTCACTGCATTTTGAACGTCACTGGAATCAAGCCTAATAAAGTAATATGAAGTATATAATGTAATTTAAGTACTTCATAGTGGATATGTAGAACCCAGTAGCAGCATAGGACTCACCAGTTGGAGCACGGTATCCATAAACCTCCACCTCAGAGTGTAAGCATTCTGTTGGAACCTGGAAGCACAACAGTCACATAACGGCCTTCCACAAGTCTGGTAAATGTAATGGTTAAAGTTCTTCCTGCTGGGATATGAGAAATGACAGCAACCCTAAAACAGAGAATGTTAAATGAACATTAGGATTTGGTTCATAATAGTAATCACTGACGATTCCTCATAGCTTATTTTATCACTGTCTAAATAGTTTTGTCATTTACATAAAAATAAAGGTTGAATATCTAAGAATAGAGATTAAAATTAAGTGTTGATCTTTTCTTCACCACATAATTGGTGGACTTTTACGTTGGTCTAAAACCCTCAAAGTATTAACCAGAGGAAACTACTAAAATGTTCAGAGTTCTTTGTAGTTTTGATTTTGCTTGGAAATCCTGTTTTTAACCAGTATCTGATGCCTTTTCTGTTCTAAATTCACAAACCAGGTAGCAATAAATATTTGCAAAGATCTCTATTCAATCCTGGATATGCAAAGGTGATAAGAGAGAATAAAATATTGTGAACTGTGTGCTAAAACCTACGCATGACAAAGCTTCATAAAACATATATGAAGTTCAGAATTATGCAAATAGAACAACATGTAATTTAGGGGTTTTGATTAAAGAAAATAAATTATACAAAAATATATTTCCCTGACAAGAAACTAAGCCCAGGACGCCTGCCTTTTACAAGCGACAGCCAAAGAACATGACCTCCCTGTACTTCCTGTCAGGAGTCGTCCCAACAAACTTTCAACCAGTAATAGTAACTCACACTGGGTTTGCAGCACCATTGTAGAGTAAAGAATTGCCAATGTGAATCTCTGCTCCATTCAATCGTTCCGGACAGCAGTCTCCTCTGTTGGTGACGGACACTGAAGTGACAATGTAGGAATCCAGCAGGTCCACTCGCCACCAGGGATTGGTCATTCCAATAGTGTGAGTGCATGATCCTGCAAGTAGGTCAGCCTGACGGTTTCCATCAATGGCATTGTAGGCAGATGAAAGAGGATGCTCTATCCGGTGAGACTGGGTGGCTTTTCCATGCAATGCAACATTTTCTGTGAATAAAGAAAATTGTTGAGCAAAATTGTTTAATCTTTGAGGAACAACATGGTTCCATCAGTTAAGTATTCAGTTCCTAAGTGTTAAGGAAATATAACCATTTTTAGTGTTTGAGTTAGCTCTATCGTTTACTTGAAACCACTGGGGTCGTAAAACCACAGGAGACAAGCAGTCTTATCTGGTGGGTAAACTATTGACCTGCAGTTCACCTTAAAGACAATTTGGTCTAAAACAATACAGCTAAGTCTCCTGAGGCATTTGTAAGTTGTAAAAGTCAGCAGGATTTTTAGAGTTCTGGTTAACCTCAAATAACATCAAGGAGGTAAAAGTCTCTTTGATGTCTCGGCAGATTGTAAGGGAGGTGCCGTTTTCAGGGGTGCTCGGAGGCGGCTTCTAATTGGTCAAGAGGTGTTGCCCCCTATTTGAATAGAACACACCTACTAGCACAAAAACCTCTTGCGCAGGAAAATAAGGCAGAAAATAGTCAATTCTTAGCACCATGGGCTGACTGTTTCTCCGGGGACGTCTCCGACGTCTCCGTCTTTCCTTTATCTGTTTTTGTTATATCAGGTAACTAATCGGTGAATGTGTTTTCCTTTAACTTTCTGTGTGTCTGATTCTTTGTGTCTGATTGGATTAAATTCTGAACTTCTGTGACGCCACCACGCTGCTTACGTCTCTTCTGTGTCTCGCGAGAGTTATCAGACCGCGGACGGGAAACCGGGACCCAAGGACAAAGGAAGAATCGAAATTGCATAGTTTACAGTAAGAATGCCTAGACTAACGTTAATAATTGGAGGCTCGTCCGGTTGCGCGGTCTGGAACCCTCTGTGGGGACGCTGAGGATTCGTTGCGGTGTTTAATTGTGAACGGTGAGTTTATTCATTTTTTGCTTTCGGTTTGTAGTAAGCGCCATCTTGTGTGCGCCATCTTGTGAGTGGCGTTCCAGGTGTTCAGAATTACTTTCTGTGTACAATGCGTACGGAATCTTCAACCGAAATTGAGCATATTTGATTTAATGGTTAATTGTTGAACACACGGAGCAAACGGGGAGCTTTGGCAAGCTCGGCAGAGGTGCAAACTCTGTTTATGCTAGGCTTTCGGCCTTGGGTCCGGCCCGTGCCCAAAATATGAATAATTGGCTTCATAGTTGGTGTGTTTTTAATCAGCCTGAATCGACTGAGGAACAAGTTGCTCGTTCCAAAAGTGGACTTACCATTTAAGGTCATTTGGCTTCAGTTCTGGGAACTGCGCTCGGACGGATCTGGGATCCGTTGCGGCGAAATTCTAATTCGGATGGGTTAAGGACGGTGGCGCGGCCCTCCTCGTTACCGGAAAACAGTCGGTGTTCGGGTCGATTGAACGGCGCTTTCTCGATTGAGCTTGACCGGCTCGTAGCAGACTGGAAGTGATGAGTAAATGAAATAGTTAATTAAGTCTGCGCAAGGTGTTGTTCGCATTGTATAAATAGCCGGCTCTTATTTTTCTATACTATCTGTTTGTTTTCTTTGTTACCTGGTGTAGTCTGTAGTTTTCTCTGTGTGAGTGTGTGCTTTGTGTTTCATTGTCTTTTTATTATGTGTCTTTGTGCGTCTTATCGGCCGTTCTGTGTCTTGTTGTGTGTCCGTGTGTAGCTGTGTGTGTGTCAGTGCGTGTGTATCAAGCTGTGTGTGTGTGGGGGAGCCGTTGGAGTGACGGCAGACGATTCGCAGCTTCTGTTTGAAAATGCAGGACTGCGACACTATAAATGTGTACGCGCACTTTCACTGTATGCATGGATTATGGCCGCGCATTTTTATTCTGAAGTTCAGTGAATGTGTAGTTTATGCTGTGATGATCTGGGCGGCCAGTCTCCGGGTGTATGGATTTTTGTTCAGTTGATTTTTATTTTTATATTTTTGTTGTTTCGAACCATTTAGATGGTTGCGTGTCTCGGCGCTGTGTGTTTGAATTACCCCGGCTGTGATGAACATTTTACACTTTCTCTGTATGCTTAGGTATAGTAGGAATTAGGCTCCTGCTATATACTGAGGATAATTGGCTGATTGACTCTATTTCATTGCGATTTGCATTTTTGTCTTACTGTTTCTGTGGCTGAACTGTCTGTGCACGCAGTTCTGCCCCAGACGCAAGGGACACAGCACATTGGAGTGCTACACAGTGAAAATGTACTAAGTCTGTCTGCAGACAATCTTATATGAAATGGTGGAATGAAACAGTGTATGACACGAATGTGCAGTGGGTCTGGGAGGATGTTGAAATGACATTACAGCCGGCACACCGTTGGAGACTTCAGTTTTTAATTTGGTCATTTAATTAGGATTTTGGTTAGACACACAGACAATATTAAATATAAGGTTTTTTGCGATACACACCTGCATGATATATGAAATTGACATGATAATTCTGGAAATCGTTGTTCCTGTCATAAGGTATTTTAATTCCAACAGGTTCTACTCATTTACTGCTTTAATCGTTTTTCTTTCCTTCTTTTCATATAGATAACTCGGGACGTGTGGACTAATCCATATTTTTCTCTTAGGTGATTCTACGCACACGACGATGCATTTTGAGTGGAAATATGTTCATTTCCTTTCTGATAATATTTTTTCTTCTCAGGCATGGTGTTCTGAAATTGTGTTGAAAACTTTGAACAGGATGGATTTTGGTTTCTAATCTGGGGAAATATGTATTTTAAAAGATGGAATCAGTACAAATTGGGGAGTTCTGACTTTAAGTAGAACAAATGTTTTTATTTCATGTGTGACAAACAAATTACAGGTGACCATGAGACTCTTTTAATTGCTGTGAGATATTCCATATGTTTTTATGTTTTTGGGTTCTACCTGCATTCTGTTTGTTCTGTTTATGATGTATTAACTACTGACTAACATACTAACTTAATTGTTTTAATGGTTGGTCTGTGTGACACATGGGTTACTGATTTGGACATGTTGAGAGGAGCACGATTCTTCTATTTTTGGTTTTTCACCTATGATTGTTTTTTAATGAATTTATGTTTTTATTACATAGATGGGGGAGTAGGCTGAAATAGGCCTTACTTAAATTGGTGAGATTTGGGGGCAGTTGATTGTGAATCTTTTAATCAAAACTTTTGACCTTCATTCCAAAATAGTGGATTATGGATTTAATTATGTAAGGAGATTTTATCTTGCCTTTATGATTCACTAACATATGATGTCTGCTTATAAGTGGACTACAAATTGAGGTAATGAAGCCGGATGACAGTTAAGCATCTGTCATGTTTACACACATTTAGAATATAGCAGATTTCTATGTCACTGCTGATTTTTTGGCACAAGCGAAGTGAATGCTTTCGAGGTGCTATTTTGCATAGATCAAAACAAAGAAAAACAGTAAGTGAGCTTATTATATCACTTCTATCACATTTGGTTGTGAAATATCTTGTTTTAATTCTATTTTTTTTTTCTTTTCTTTACAGAAGGTGGGGTGTCAAGCCAGAGGAATGTCAGATGGCTCTGACATTAATTTGACATTTTGCAGTAAGAAACGTTGGTATAGCCTTTTGTTTTATTTTTTGTTAACCTGGTTTGTTTTACACTGGCAGTTCTGCTCTTGGAGGTTGAGGTGCCGTGGGGGTAGGGGCTGGAAACATGCTGGAGGTGTGGGATGATGGTGTCGCTTGGCATCTGGCTTCAGGTGTCTGCTGTTGCTTTAAGCCGATGTCTCGGCTCTCCGCTCCGCTGCGATTACAAACTGTGCCTCTGAAATGGACTGTTCAGTGGAAGTGACGACATCTTCAAAGACTGAGGTCGGTGGAGTTTACTGCTATTTCCTGTTATTTGGGTCACGACAGGACCCAGAGATGGATTACACTCTGACTGTTATCTCAAGCGTGCTGGCAGGAGGTCACACTTCATGGATCAAAGGACATTCTGCTGGGAATGGATAAGGAGGAGGGGGGATCCTCCGTGGTTCTGTGACTTTTGCTGTGTCTCTTCCCTCGGGACCACTGCTGTCGTTCACAGCTTGCCTCAGTTCAAAGACGGGACATGCATACCCTCTACCCGTTTCTGAGTCACATGGACTCTGCACAGTTCACGCTAGAGCTCGGTGGATGTCCTGTTTGTCTGGTTGCTGGGTGATACTGGATTCTCCACCTGTCGCATGCGACTTTAGTCCTCTGACTCCTCCTTCAGCGTGTTTTGGCCTCTGAGATGCAAACCACTGCCAGTTGTTGGTTTGAGTTGGTGAAATTTCATTATTTTTCCAAATTTATCTTGTATTAAGTGCGATGTTTATTTTTAGTTTTTATTTTTTATTTTTTATTTTTAGCTGACTTACTTTGCCACAGGGCAGACTATATTTACTGGGTTTATTGCCTCACATTCCTCTCGCTTGACATTCTGACCTTTTGGCTATGGTAGGGGTGTGACAACGAACAGGATGTCTCAAAAGATTTATGATTGCAAGACTGGTGTTTGTGACTCTTTGCATTTTTCGAACAAGCATTTTTTGCCTCAGTGATTCACTTCGTTTGTCTCAACTTATTTTAATTTCAGACTGACGAGCGTGGTGTAGGGGAATAATTCAGATTTCCTATTTTTCTGCGTTTTACCTACGGCGATATATGATTTAAATGTCATTTGGTTATTCCTCCGTTGCAGTATTTTAGTGAGATCGGGAGTTCGACTGCATTTGACATTTGCATTTAAACATACTGAAGTGGACTGAGTACACAATGAGCTATAAGCACCACGTTCCTTCTTACTGTCTAAATTTTGACTCAAATATGAATTTGTTGATGGCAGTGTGCAGATTGTAACGGAATCTGGGACACCATATTACATTTGCAGCCACCTGAAACATGGGACATGGCTTAGCAGTGACTGATTTCTCTATTTAATTTATATGGCATTTTTATGGTATTCTATGACAGAACATTTGTTCTGTTATAGAATAAAGAGGGAATAAGAAATAATTAACATGCATGATTGGAATCAAATAGTTTATACAAAATAGTGTTTCCTAAAAAGAGGGAAAGGGATCGTGACATGATTACATATCACTTCATATGATTCAAAATAAGTGGTTTAAATAAGGCATCCAGGAAGGTCTAAAAATAAATGTTTACAGAATAGAGTTGTATCAAGCTTCTCCCCAGTAAATTGAAAATATTGATAGAAATAAAAAGGATAATTCATTATTAAATAAGATAAATAAATATTTAAAAAAGAAAAAAACTGAATCAAATATTAAAAGGGTTGAAATTTGGAGTGTGGAATTTTGAGAAATTTGGATGAATCATTTTTATTTAATGACATGGTTAACATATTCTTGCAAGACAAGCTGATCATTCTTTAAGGTTTTAAAATGACAAAAATTATGATTAAAATTTAATTGGTCTAAATTGGATATTTAAAATAAACAATCATAGAACTGCTTCTAAAATATAGCTAAGTTATGGGGTTAAAAAACAATGGAAAACATTAATTTCTCGTGTAAGCCTTAGATTAAAAGAGGGTCAAAACCCTGGCCAAATTTAGCTTTAAAGGAGCAGCTTTTTAAAATGCTAAAATTACCAATTTATAAAGTAAAAGGAACAATTATGGAACTGTTTCTAAAGAGAGTTAACTTGAGGAATGAAATTATAATCTGAAATGAAGGCATAAGAATAATAAAATAAAAGTTAAATACAAAATCTCTACATGCCTGATAAATTGAAATAAACTATCTAAATAAAATTTGATAATAAGAATAATATATGATTTGAAACGACAAAATAATTAGGATCGTTTATTGTTGTTTCCTCTTACTACGTTTCCATCTATGACTTGCCAAGGAAGTCATTTTATTTCAAGGATGTTTAACACAGAGAGCCAAAATGAAGATATGTTTGAAGATTTGTACAACCAATTGTTCCTAATCAATTTTTATTTTCACAGCGACTGTAGATTTATTGATGGATTCGAAGCGTTTTATATGCGGGATATTGAGTCTAATTTGATTATTCGTTATATGGATAATTCTGGATAAAATTTAAGAAAAGTTGAAAATTGGCTATAAACTGTGCACAGTCTAAATTTAAATTAGATAAAACGTTTTGCTATGGGTCGATATTTTTATGTGTTGTCCATTAACAAATTAACAGGGTTCTCTTCATACGAGTTTGACACGAGAAGGATGTTTCCGACACCTGCGCATGGACTCCAGAAGGGACAGGTGAACCGGCACATTTATTTCATAATGATGTTTTTGAGAAGTCCTAGGTTTGCAGAATACCAGACGTCACAGGACCAGTTCCAGGAATCATCTGGGTCCAAATTAAAGTCATCAGAAGGACGGGGGCTGAACTTCACTTCACCAGACCAGGCTGAGAGATCAAGAGGACGTCTGATGCTGTACATCTGCATGGAAAAGAGACGCCGGGTTCCAGTGGAGTCAGTGCGCAGCAGATGAGGAGCCCCAGTGAGCCTTCAGACGGAGGAGCTTCGTCACGCAGTTCCCCAGACCAAGGAGGATCGATGGTTCCAGTAATAAGTGCAGCAGGAATTCCTGCTGAGGCCACTTTTGCTTTCTGAGTTTTGAGGTCTTCAGAGATCTGAACAGGCATAATAATCCTGTTTTGGTCTCAATTTATTGAGAGAAGAGGAGATTGAAACCTCTCCTTAAACTCACTGTTTAATTGGCATAATAATCCAATTTTCAGTGAGCAACGGACGCTCAGGTGGGAAACTTGAGCTTTAAATACCCGATGAGGGTACACGACGGATCAAGCTTCAGAGGATCACACATCGACCTCACGTTTGCGTTTTTTATATCGTTGATTTTGCGAACTCTTTATGAACCTTCGTTTTTGCGCGTCCATTCGAACTATTTTTTGTGAAACTCATATTTCTGTTTAAGAAGAGGATCACCAAAGAAGAGACACGAACTTTGATAATTCTGTGTAAAAAAAAAAACATTGAAACCAGTTGTAATTGCTTTTTGTGTGTTCTGATTTTCCCTCCACAGCTTGGAGTCTGTTGGTTGTATATGTTGGAAGGATGAGGATTGTAATGTGGTTTGATTCCCCTGAAATGATTGAGTTATAACATCTTCATATTTAAAAAAGGTTAAAGGAGTATATCAATGTTTGGTCATTCTAAATTTTTTTGATTCCTTGGTTAAAACACTAATCAATTTATTTTGTGAGGTCTGTAAATAGACAGACCTCAAAAGAGGGACTGTTAAGGAAATATAACCATTTTTAGTGTTTGAGTTAGCTCTATCGTTTACTTGAAACCACTGGGGTCGTAAAACCACAGGAGACAAGCAGTCTTATCTGGTGGGGTAAACTATTGACCTGCAGTTCACCTTAAAGACAATTTGGTCTAAAACAATACAGCTAAGTCTCCTGAGGCATTTGTAAGTTGTAAAAGTCAGCAGGATTTTTAGAGTTCTGGTTAACCTCAAATAACATCAAGGAGGTAAAAGTCTCTTTGATGTCTCGGCAGATTGTAAGGGAGGTGCCGTTTTCAGGGGTGCTCGGAGGCGGCTTCTAATTGGTCAAGAGGTGTTGCCCCCTATTTGAATAGAACACACCTACTAGCACAAAAACCTCTTGCGCAGGAAAATAAGGCAGAAAATAGTCAATTCTTAGCACCATGGGCTGACTGTTTCTCCGGGGACGTCTCCGACGTCTCCGTCTTTCCTTTATCTGTTTTTGTTATATCAGGTAACTAATCGGTGAATGTGTTTTCCTTTAACTTTCTGTGTGTCTGATTCTTTGTGTCTGATTGGATTAAATTCTGAACTTCTGTGACGCCACCACGCTGCTTACGTCTCTTCTGTGTCTCGCGAGAGTTATCAGACCGCGGACGGGAAACCGGGACCCAAGGACAAAGGAAGAATCGAAATTGCATAGTTTACAGTAAGAATGCCTAGACTAACGTTAATATAAGGAAGTGAAATGCTGCCAAACAAACACATCATTTCTTTTTTTTGTGTGGCTTGTGGGATGTTATTTTTTTTACACTTTTGTTTTATGATTTGCTTCTTTTTGTTTCCTTGAATTTCATTAGATCCATGCAAAGGTATTGCTTTTTGAGATCTGTCTATTGTGGTGCTAGTAAAACTGCAACGAACCCCTTTTTTATTTAATAAACAAAAACATTGTTTGAAAACTGCATTTTGATGTACTTACCTTTGTACTATATTATAATGTCTTAAATGGCCTGAAATATTTCAGCAGAAAAGGAGAACTTTTACTGAATGGTTTAATTATGATTCTTTAACGTTCTCTAATTAATAATTAGGATCAATTTAAATCTTTCAGAATTGTTACTTCTGTTTTTCTAAATATTTTGAACAATTTTGTTACACACAGAGATGATGAAACATACTATATGTTCCAGCCAGCACCGTTCCCTGGAAAAGCAGCAGTAGAGTTGAAAGGTTTCTCATGGTTGCTTCTTACGCTGCAAAGAGTAAACAAAATAAATGTTAATAAGTAAATCAGAAAACAAAAATTAAGGGAAGTTATAAAATAATGTCAATGCACAGCACATGCAGAAATAACAGATCACCCAACAACATGCACAAACCTTGCCTTGTGAAATAAATGCTGAAGTGAACAACATGCTGTTTGAAAGGCATATTTATGTGGGCATCTTATCTTGAGATATGGTGTTTGGATTAATGATACACACTTTATGACTATTTTTTACTTTGGAATGAGATGAGGTTTGTTTTTTTAGATGAGCTGGTTTATGATTAGCAGATTTAAATTATCGTTGCCAAGAGGAAGTTCAAAATCAGATTAAGAACTCATTGCCTTTACTTGAAAGCTTACGTCCATCTTCATTTAGTCTGAAAGAACTTGAGCTATCTTGTGAATCTTTAATTTAAGAGGAGACATAAATCTGCACAAACTTAAGTGAGAAACCGCTGTTGCTCTTTTGCTTCAAACAAAAGTTGAATGATTTGTTGAATAAATCACAAGGAAACAATTAAAAGGCCAAATGATCAGCACAATTTCATTTTAGATATTAACGGAGAAACAGTTACAAGCATGACAGCTTTGCACAAAATAAACAGTTTTTAAAATTCAAACTTTAGAGGCAAATAATTTAAATCCAACTTTGAAGTTTAATTTGAAACCACAAAATGAAAAGCTATTTTGGAAATTCAGCATTACAAAAAACATAACACATATAACTTATATAACTATATAGCTGATATGTTTCAAAGAGGTCAGGTGAGTTTGCTGATTAATTAAGTTTGGTACAAGGGTAATTTAAACAGCTTTGGTACTTTGACAGTTTCGGCCCATGCCAATGAAATCCGCATCCCTATAAAGTCTGTCACAAGACGTTATAAAGTCTGAATTGCTCTACTATTTAATTGTAGATGTCCGTGTCGACCTTTACTCCCAAAACTTTTGAGTAAAACTGAAAATTGCTGAAACTCCAGTGACACTGAACACAATGAAGTGAGTTTACTTTTTTTTACATACTATGAAGGTATTGCAAATACAATTAGCAATGTTGACATGGAAAAGATTTATAAAGATTGGCTTAGTAGGCCACAATGTCCGGGAGTACATTGGAGGATTCAAAGTGAAACCTACAAACATTTGATTACCTGCACATTAGATGGCTTTCTATTGAGGTTCCAGTGAAACTATTGATTGTTACAATGTGGGTGTAATAATGAAGATTTTAGATCAAAGGTTTTAACTTCACTTAAAATCAGCATCTGATCTCAGTCCTGTGCGCAAGGACTGAGATAACGCAGAGACAACAGCGTCACAATAATCAGCATTTATTCAAGACAGATACAAACTATCACCAGAAAAGCACATCACAAAACATCAGAACACCTCAGAGCATAAACCCATAAATTTACCTGAGAAGAGGAAAAAGACAAACAGAAAGCAAGAACGTCCTTGGAGAAATTGCAAGCGCAAAATCTGATTTGTTACTCCGTGTTGAAAGTTTTATCCTTTTTTTTCTCTTTAATTTATTCAAATAAGGCGTTTCTCTGCTCGACCAATTGGAAACTGTCTCTGATCGTTTTTGAATATAGTACCGCCCTGATTATGGCAACAGTAGCAAAACAAAACTTAAAGTGGATTTCATTAAGCAGGCCCATAGTTGTTCTTTGAAATAGTGCTGAAGTTTTAAAGTTAGGAAAACAACCAATGCATAAGAATGATCAAAGGACTGAATTTATCTTGCATAGTCATATCGACCAGTGACTTGGGTTTAAATGCTCTGTATAGGGGTATTTTTCACTTATAAGATAACTCCATCTGCATGAGCCACAGTCACTACCTGGGAAGAGTTGCAAGTTTCTTCCTGTCTGGTCCTCCTATGGCCTTGTGTTTCCTTGAATTTCATTAGATCCATGAAAGACCTTTGATTCATTTTTAGAACTGACTATTACAATCTTTCAATACTTCTCTCCAAGACCTGTGCACCTACATATACTCTTTCACATAAACACACCCATTCAACCCAATCCAAGCTCCAAAATCGAAATGATCCAAATGGTTGAAGGTCACAGAAACAAAAGTTACTTTTCCATCAGTGGGTTAGTCTACTTTGATGTCAGATGCAGTCTTGAGTTCAAAAGTCAATCATGCTTTAAGACACCTTCATGGGATGTCAATTTTGCAGAACAAAATTGACCTAGAATATATGGTGTTGAGGAAATATAATCGTTTCTAGCATTTAGAAAATATAATCATTTTTGTAGTGTTTGAGTTAGTTTTATCTTTTACTTAAAATTAGGAGTTTTGTGTTAGTAAGCTCAGATGCAGGGCCTGGGGTTAGAAGGTCACAGATAAATGCATTTACAAAACCTGGTTGCAGGTTATAAAATAATAAAACCACAGGAGGGAAACAATCTTATCTGTGTGAAAACCATTTAAAAAACAGGGGCACATTCCTGTCTCAGGAAATAAGGGTCCCCAGTGAACATTTGGCACGGCGAACGGGTGACCTATGGACTTGTGAACTTTGAAACTGTGAACTTTTTAACTTTCAGACTGATATCATATAGAATACTTTAATATTGCATGCTTTAACTGAATATTTTATTTTAATATTCTATTAGAATTAAAACTAGTCAATGATAAAGGTAATTGAAAATGTTTTGTTATGTATTAAGAAACAGGAAATGGATCTGATTATTTTTTGTAGTTTGTATGAGTTTAATATCAGGGAGACGTTGGGAGGAATAACAGAGCAAAAGCATATTAAGTTTAGAGATAACTCTTATTGAATTAAATATAGGATTTAGGGTAGAAAACCCAGGATTTCACAGAGACTTGTGAAATCCTTGGATGTTCGTGGCTCAGGAAAAAGCCAGATTCTGGAGATCTCCTGACTCTGCCTGAGTCAGGAGATGGCATCAATTGGTGAAATAAAACCTGGATACATCTTTAAGATTTATGGTCGACCCGGATGCATTGACCTGCAGTTCACCCGAAAAGAATTGGTTTAAAAACAGACATGCGGTTTGTTATTTATCTGTTTGGATAGGGGAGAGTTTCAGCCACGTCTCCTGAGACATTTGCGAAGTTGTAAAAGTCAGCAGGAATTTAGAGTTCTGGTTAACTTCAAATAACATCAAAGAGAAAATTTCTCGTTGATTGCTCGGACCAAATTGTAGGGAGGAACTAAATTTGAAATCGTCAGGAACAGTCACCGGTTGGTTAGGTTGAGGAACGCCTGTTTTGAATATGCGAAACTCAAGGCCCTCCCCTCACAGATAAAAACTGATGCACCGGAAAAATGGGTCAGAAATTATAGCCGATCTCTAAGCTCTGGTTATATTTCTCCAAGACATCTTATTTGTTTGTTTGTTTGTTTGTCTTCTAAGTATCTCAGGTAACTAAATGTAACTCTGCATGTTCTTTTTCTGTTCTGCTCTGTATGTCTGAGACTTTGTTTTCTGATTGGATTAAATTCTGAACTTCGGTGACGTCAACACGCTGCGTACGCCTCTTGTGTTCTCGCGTGGGCTCCAAGACAGCAGCTGAGATCCGGGACCACAAAAAAGGAAACGAACCGAATTGTATTTGTTAAATTTACATAATTATATCCTTTTTCAACATTGGGCAACCAGCTTCTCCATATGACAAGACAGGCCAAAACAGTGGGAGACAAAAACATGAAGTGTTGTGATATATATGTTCAATCACTGCAAGTGGTCTGAAGTCGGAATCTTCATTAAGGATAAGCTACATTCATTTAGAAGACAGAAAGAAAGCATCCAATTGTTCAGCTGAATATTTGCTGTTGCTCCTTAGATTACAGTTTGTTCCGTTTCATTCCGTATCTGAGTCCAAACTCTGGCTGTTGGAAACATGTTTTACTATCTTCAGACTTAATCCAGTCTAGAGCCGTACACTTCCACCTCACACAGAGTGAGATGCTCAGTTCTTCCAGGTATGACTACATTGATGTATCGACCATCCATCCCATTACATTTAAAGGTTTCAGTAAAACCTGGAGCGATGGTTGAGATCACAGCACACCTGTTAGAAACACAGATTGTTTTTGGTTCAGCGATCATTTGAGTTTTGCAATAATAGACATGTCCTCTCTTTGCTCTCTTTAACAACACTTTACAGTACCTGGGATTGTTGTTTCCATTGTTGTCTAGTGAATCTCCAACACGGATTTCAGCTCCATTAATTCGATTGTGATATTCTACACGGTTGGATATGTTGATAGAAAACACTTTATGGGTTCTTCCCAGGTCCAGACGCCACCAGGGACTGAATTCCCCTGATGTAACAGAGCAAGAAACCCTGTTCGAATGGCCAATTCGACTCCCATCAATTGCATTGTAGGCAATGCCTGTATCATACAAAGATGACTGAGTAGCTTTTCCATATATTGCCACATTTTCTTCTGAAAAACAAAATTTTAAATGTCAGATGTGATCCATAAAAATATGATCAAACATGTTTTGAAAGATTCTCACCAGTTGGGGCGCGGTATCCATAGACCTCCACTTCACAGAGAGCTAGAACCCTGTTCACACCAGGTGCTATAATGGTCACATAACGTCCTTCAACACACTCAGTAAAATTCATTGCATAAGAGCTTCCAGCTGCAACAGTAGAAACGGTAGCAATCCTGGAAAAGAAGAGTTGTATCGGTAACATTCAAGATTTTGTAAGAGAAATCCCCACAGGGTTTGTTGAAGCAACAGTAGAAACAGTAGCAACTCTGGAAAAGAAGAGTTGTATTGGTAACATTCAAGATTTTGTAAGAGTAATCCCCACAGGGTTTGCTATAGTGTTTAAAATAATATACTGTTGAAAAAGGAATAATTTAAGTCAAATTAAAAAATACAATTCGGTTCTTTTCCTTCTTCGAGTCCCGGATCTCAGCTGCTGTCCGGAGCCCACGCGAGAACACACGAGGCGTAAGCAGCGTGTTGGCGTCACAGAAGTTCAGAATTTAATCCAATCAGAAGAAAGTATAACACAAGACAGAGAAATTAAAGAAACACAGTCACACATTAGTCACCTGAGAAAATGAGACAGATAGAGGAAAATACGAAGACGTCTTCGACGTCTTCGGAGAAATAGTCAGCCCATGGTGCTAAAAATTGACCATTTCTGCCTCATTTTCTTTGTGCAAGAGGTTTTATACTAGTAGGTGTGTTCTATTCAAATAGGGGGCAACACCTCTCGACCAATTAGAAGCCGTCTCCGAGCACCCCTGAAAACGGCACCTCCCTACAATTTGGTGAGCCATCAAAGAGAAGTTTTACTCCTTGATGTTGTTTGAAATTAACCAGAACTCTAAAGTCCTGCTGACTTTTACAACTTCGCAAATGTCTCAGGAGACTTGGCTCTATCCAAACAGATAAATAACAAACCGCATGTATGTTTTTTTAAACCAATTGTCTTCGGGTGAACTGCAGATCAATAGTTCACCATGCCAGATGTCCACTGGAGATTCCTTATTTCCTGAGACCAAATGTGGCCCTGTTTTTTAAATGATCTTCACACAGATAAGATTGTTTGCCTCCTGTAGTTTTATAACCTGGTTTTCCAAATGCTGAATCTGTGACCTTCCAACCCCAGGGCCTGCATCTGAGCTTGCTGACACAAAATTCCTAGTTTTAAGTAAAAGATAAAATCAACTCAAACACTACAAAAATGGTTATATAAGTAAAAGATTCACTAAACTAAAGCACTAGAAATGGTTATATGATTGAATTCAACAAAACACTAAACAATGATTATATTTCCTCAACAATACCCAAATCTAATTAAGTATTTTTTTTTTAGCAATTACAAACTATTTTAATAATCTTGGTATCGATACAAAGATTACATTTGGAAGACTCCCATCAGAAGTGAAAGGATCACAGCAGCTGATAGAATTGTGCTCCCCAGCAAAGGGAAAAACTGTTAAAGTACAACTCAAAGCCATGTCTTTCTCGCTCTCCGAATTAGCGCAGTTACTTGCAGCAGACTTGTTGTCATAGCAACGAACAACACCACAAAAAAAATATTCCCACACATAGAGCAGTTATTCAGTCTGTTGCAGTAGTATGGTTTTAGGCTTAATGTTTACTTGAGATTATTAAGTGATTGCTGTGGTACAAGGAGAAAACTATAAATGTATCGCTGCACTTGACTGTACTGTATGGCTAGCCCGCTGCTACTTGTCTCTTACTTTGCAGTTGTGGAGTCACAATGTCTGGGATCATGAGCGCCCCCTGCCATGAGGCAAGAGAACTGCCTACTTCACCTCAATCTGTTCTCTGTCGTTTATGATCGCTGCTCACCTCAGCACAAGAAACACGTTACACACACAGTTGTACAGAAGTGCATTGCTATCATGCAGGAAAATTTTTTTTCAAGCGCTATCACTTTAAAACGTGATGCGTATCTTGTTAAAACGTGATACGCATCTTGTTAAAACATGTTACGTATCTTGTTAAAATGTGATACTATCTTATATAAACGTGATAGTTATCTTGTTAAAACGTGATACGTATTGTTGAAAAAAGGATTATTAAGTAAAACTTTAAAAAATGCAATTCGGTTCTTTCTCCTTTCTTCCGGTCCCGGATCTCGGCCGCGGTCTGGGAGCCCTCGCGAGAACACAAGAGGCGTACGCAGCGTGTTGGCGTCACAGAAGTTCAGAATTTAATCCAATCAGAAACAAAGAATTTAGGCATACAGAGCAGAACAGAAGAAACATGCAGTCACATTTAGTTACCTGAGATACGTGGAAGACACAAACAAAGACAAACAACAAAAAACAAGACGTCTTGGAGAAATATAACCAGAGCAATAAGCATTAGAGTTCGGCCATAATTTCTGAAGTATTTCTTTGTTGTAGGCAGATTATATTCTCCGTGGGAGGTTCTTGCTTCAAGCAAGGCATCCCTTGCCTCGACCAATTAGAAGCCGTCTCCGAGCACCACTGAAACCGGCACCTCCCCTCAACTCTGCTCGAAGATCAAAGAAACGTATTTGGAATTCCCTGCCTCAACTCAAACAAATAAAGGCACATTTTATGAGCTTTTAAACAAATACTTTTTCGGGTAAACTGCAGGTCAATGCATCCGGGTCGACCATAAATCTTAAAGATGTGTCCAGGTTTTTTTTTTACCAATTGATGCAGTCTCCTGATGCCTTCCTGATCCACAAACATCCAAAGATTTCACAAGTCTCTGTGAAATCCTGGGTTTTTCTACCTTAAATCCTATATTTTAATTCAATAAGAGTTATCTCTAAACTTAATATGCTTTTTGCTCTGTTATTCCTCCCAGCGTCTCCTTGATATTTAAACTTATATAAACTACAAAAAATAATCAGATCCATTTCCTATTTTTTAGTACAAAACAAAACATTTTCAATTTACCTTTATCATTGACTAGTTTTAGTTCTAATAGAATATTAAAATAAAATATTCAGTTAAAGCCTGCAATAT
Organism: Poecilia picta; assembly: GCA_033032245.1. Taxonomy (NCBI): domain Eukaryota; kingdom Metazoa; phylum Chordata; class Actinopteri; order Cyprinodontiformes; family Poeciliidae; genus Poecilia; species Poecilia picta. The sequence continues at coordinate 5,830,036 of CM065368.1, read as the reverse complement.
TAAAGTATTCTATATGATATCAGTCTGAAAGTTCAAAAGTTCACAGTTTCAAGAGTTCAGAGTCCATAGGTCAACCGTGCGTCATGCCAAATGTTGCCTAAGGACCCCCACTTCCTGAGACAGGAATGTGTCCCTGGTTTTCACACAGATAAGCTTGATTACCTCCTGTGGTTCTGCAACCAGGTTTTCTAAATGCTGAATCTGTGACCTTCCAACCCCAGGGCCTGCATCTGAGCTTGCTGACACAAAATTCCTAGTTTTAAGTAAAAGATAAAACCAACTCAAACACTACAAAAATGGTTATATAAGTAAAAGGTTCACTAAACTAAAGCACTAGAAATGGTTATATGATTGAATTCAACAAAACACTAAACAATGATTATATTTCCTCAACAGTATCTTGTTAAAACGTGATACGTATCTTGTATAAACTTGATAATTTTATGTCCAGTGTTAAGAAAATGTATTTAAAATATGCTAGTTGTAAAAGGTAACCTGATTTAATCGAAAATAGTCTAATAATAGTTTTGGAATTAGAAACTTATTTTGGCTTATTGACCTTTACTTTTTGGTCTAGAGTGAATTGTCATATAAGGTTTCAAATTAGGTTTTTTATGTCAGGATATCACCAGTGGAAGTTCCAGCTGTTTCACAGTAATTTGTGAAAGGCCATAAACCAACAGGGGATTGGAGACATCCTGCTTCTAATGTTAAGGAAATATAACCATTTTTAGTGTTTGAGTTAGCTCTATCGTTTACTTGAAGTCACTGGGGTCGTAAAACCACAGGAGACAAGCAGTCTTATCTGTGTGGGGATCATTTAAAAAACAGGCCCACGTTTGGTCTCAGGAGGGGAGGAATCTCCGGTGGACATTTGGTGGGATAAACTATTGACCTGCAGTTCACCTTAAGACAATTTGGTCTAAAACAATACAGCTAAGTCTCCTGAGGCATTTGTAAGTTGTAAAAGTCAGCAGGATTTTTAGAGTTCTGGTTAACCTCAAATAACATCAAGGAGGTAAAAGTCTCTTTGATGTCTCGGCAGATTGTAAGGGAGGTGCCGTTTTCAGGGGTGCTCGGAGGCGGCTTCTAATTGGTCGAGAGGTGTTGCCCCCTATTTGAATAGAACACACCTACTAGCATAAAACCTCTTGCGCAGGGAGAATAAGGCAGAAATGGCCTATTTTTTAGCTCCTTTTTGGGCTGGCTATTTCTCCGAAGACGTCTTCGATATTTCTTTTTATTATTCTCAGGTAACCAATGTATGTTTCTGTGTTTCTTTAACTTTCTGTCTTGTGTGATACTTTCTTCTGATTGGATTAAATTCTGAACTTCTGTGACGCCATCACGCTGCTTACGTCTCTTCTGTGTCTCGCGAGAGTTATCAGACCGCGGACAAGAAACCGGGACCCAAGAACAAAGGAAGAATCGAAATTGCATAGTTTAAAGTTTTACAATAAGAATCCCCTTATGATAATCGACAAATTGGAGGCTCGTCCGGTTCCGCGGTCTGGAACCCTCTGTGGGGACGCTGAGGATTCGTTGCGGTGTTTAATTGTGAACGGTGAGTTTATTCATTTTTTGCTTTCGGTTTGTAGTAAGCGCCATCTTGTGTGCGCCATCTTGTGAGTGGCGTTCCAGGTGTTCAGAATTACTTTCTGTGTACAATGCGTACGGAATCTTCAACCGAAATTAAGCATATTTGATTTAATGGTTAATGGTGAAACACACGTTGTGAACGGTGAGCTTTGGCACGCTCCGCAGAGCTGCACCCTCTGCTTTTGTCTGCTAGGTGTTTGTGACCTTGGAAGTTAGCCGTCTCCTAAAAACAATAATTTGGCTTCATAGTTGGTGTGTTTTTAATCAGTCTGAATCGGCTGAGGACTTTGCTAGTCTAAAAAGGAGACTCACCATTTACGGTCAAGATTGGCTTCAGTTCTGGGAACTGCGCTCGGACGGGTCTGGGATCCGTTGCGGCGAAATTTTAATTCGAACGGGGTAATTCCAGCTTGAAGACGCTGAGGTGACGCCGCCTTCCCAATTCAATCACACAAAGTGCAGTTGGAATTGGTGGTAGAAAGGCGTTTTGTAAATTGAGCTTGACCGGCTCGTAGCAGACTGGAAGTGATGAGTAAATGAAATAGTTAAATAAGTCTGCGGAAGGTGTTGTTCGCATTGTATAAATAAGCCGGCTCCTATTGTTCTGTACTGTCTGTTTGTACTCTGTAGCCTGACGTAGTCTGTAGTTTTCTCTGTGTGAGTGTATGATTTGTGTTTTATTGTCTTTTTATTATGTGTCTTTGTGCGTCTTATCGGCCGTTCTGTGTCTTGTTGTGTGTCCGTGTGTAGCTGTGTGTGTGTCAGTGCGTGTGTATCAAGCTGTGTGTGTGTGGGGCCCCGGTCCTGAGCTGTGTGGGGGAGCTGTTAGAGTGACGGCAGACGATTCGCAGCTTCTGTTGGAAAATGCAGGACTGCGACGCTATAAATGTGTACGCGCACTTTCACTATATGCATGGATTATGGCCGCGCATTTTTATTCTGAAGTTCAGTGAATGTGTAGTTTATGGTGTGACGATCTGAGCGGCCAGTCTCCGGGTATATGGATTTTTGTTCAGTTGATTTTTATTTTTATATTTTTGTTGTTTCGAACCATTTAGATGGTTGCGTGTCTCAGGGCTGTGTGTTTGAATTACTCCGGCTGTGACGAACATTTTACACTTTCTCTGTATGCTTAGGTATGGTAGGAATTAGGCTCCTGCTATATACTGAGGATAATTGGCTGATTGACTCTATTTCATTGCGATTTGCATTTTTGTCTTACTGTTTCTGTGGCTGAACTGTCTGTGCACGCAGTTCTGCCCCAGACGCAAGGGACACAGCACATTGGAGTGCTACACAGTGAAAATGTACTAAGTCTGTCTGCAGACGATCTTATATGTAATTATGGAATGGAGCAGTGTGTGACATGAAAGTGCAGTGAGTCTGGGAGGATGTTAAAATGACATTACAGCCGGCACCCCGTTGGAGACTTCAGTTTTTAATTTGGTCATTTAATTAGGATTTTGGTTAGACACACAGACAATATTAAATATAAGGTTTTTTGCGATACACACCTGCATGATATATGAAATTGACATAATAATTCTGGAAATCGTTGTTCCTGTCATAAGGTATTTTTATTCCAACAGGTTCTAATCATATACTGCTTTAATCGTTTTTCTTTCCTACTTTTCATATAGATAACTTGGGTCGTATGGACTAATCCATATTTTTTCTCTTAGGTGATTCTACGCACACGACGATGCATTTTGTGTGGAAATATGTTCATTTCATTTCTGATATATTTTTTTCTTCTCAGGCATGGTGTTATGAAATTGTGTTGAAAACTTTGAACAGGATGGATTTTGGTTTCTAATCTGGGGAAATATGTATTTTGAAAGATGGAATCAGTACAAATTGGGGAGTTCTGACTTTAAGTAGAACAAATGTTTTTATTTCATGTGTGACAAATAAATTACAGGTGACCATGAGACTCTTTTAGTTGCTGTGAGATATTCCATATGTTTTTGTTTTTGGGTTCTACCTGCATTCTGTTTGTTCTATTTATAATGTACTAACTACTGACTAACACACTAACTTAATTGTTTTAATGGTTGGTCTGTGTAACACATGGGTTACTGATTTGGACATGTTGAGAGGAGCACAATTCTTCTATTTTTGGTTTTCCACCTATGATTGTTTTTTAATGAATTTATGTTTTTATTAAATAGATGGGGGAGTAGGCTAAAATAGGCCTTACTTAAATTGGTGAGATTTGGGGGCAGTTGATTGTGAATCTTTTAATCAAAACTTTTGACCTTCATTCAAAATAGTGAATTATGGATTTAATTATGTAAGGAGCTTTTGTCTTGCCTTTATGATTCACTAACATATGATGTCTGCTTATAAGTGGACTACAAATTGAGGTAATGAAGCCGGATGACAGTTAAGCATCTGTCATGTTTACACACATTTAGAATATAGCAGATTTCTATGTCACTGCTGATTTTTTGGCACAAGCGAAGTGAATGCTTTCGAGGTGCTATTTTGCATAGATCAAAACAAAGAAAAAACAGTAAGTGAGCTTATTATATCACTTCTATCACATTTGGTTGTGAAATATCTTGTTTTAATTCTATTTTTTTTTCCTTTCTTTACAGAAGGTGGGGTGTCAAGCCAGAGGAATGTCAGATGGCTCTGACATTAATTTGACATTTTGCAGTACGGAACGTTGGTATAGCCTTTTGTTTTATTTTTTGTTAACTTGGTTTGTTTTACACTGGCAGTTCTGCTCTTGGAGGTTGAAGTGCTGTGGGGGTAGGTTTCTTGAGGCTGGAACCATGCTGGAGGTGTGAGATGATGGTGTCGCTTGGCATCTGGCTTCAGGTGTCTGCTGTTGCTTTAAGCCGATGTCTCGGCTCTCCGCTCCGCTGCGATTACAAACTGTGCCTCTGAAATGGACTGTTCAGTGGAAGTGACGACATCTTCAAAGACTGAGGTCGGTGGAGTTTACTGCTATTTCCTGTTATTTGGGTCACGACAGGACCCAGAGATGGATTACACTCTGACTGTTATCTCAAGCGGTCACACTTGTTATCTCAGGAGGTCACACTTCATGGATCAAAAGACATTCTGCTGGGAATGGATAAGGAGGAGAGGGGATCCTCCGTGGTTCTGTGACTTTTGCTGTGTCTCTTCCCTCGGGACCACTGCTGTCATTCACAGCTTACCTCAGTTCAAGACGGGACATGCATACCCTGTACCGTTTCTGAGTCACATGGACTCTGCACAGTTCACGCTATAGCTCGGTGGATGTCCTGTTTGTCTGGTTGCTGGGTGATACTGGATTCTCCACCTGTCGCATGTGACTTTAGTCCTCTGACTCCTCCTTCAGCGTGTTTTGGCCTCTGAGATGCAAACCACTGCCAGTTGTCGGTTTGAGTTGGTGAAATTTCATTATTTTTCCAAATTTATCTTGTATTAAGTGCGATGTTTATTTTTAGTTTTTATTTTTTATTTTAGCTGACTTACTTTGCCACAGGGCATACTATATTTACTGGGTTTATTGCCTCACATTCCTCTCGCTTGACATTCTGACCTTTTGGCTATGGTAGGGGTGTGACAACAAACAGGATGTCTCAAAAGATTTATGATTGCAAGACTGGTGTTTGTGACTCTCTGCAATTTTTGAACAAGCATTTTTTGCCTCAGTGATTCACTTCGTTTGTCTCAACTTATTTTAATTTCAGACTGACGAGCGTGGTGTAGGGGAATAATTCAGATTTCCTATTTTTAGCCATAACTGACTTACATTGGTGCCGCGTTTTACCTACGGCGATATATGATTTAAATGTCATTTGGTTATTCCTCAGTTGCAGTATTTTAGTGAGATCGGGAGTTCGACTGCATTTGACATTTGCATTTAAACATACTGAAGTGGACTGAGTACACAATGAGCTAACAGCACCACGTTCCTTCTTGCTTTCTAAATTTTGACTCAAATATGAATTTGTTGCCACCTGAAACATGGGACATGGGGTAGCAGTGACTGATTTCTCTATTTAATTTATATGGCATTTTTATGGTATTCTATGACAGAACATTTGTTCTGTTATAGAATAAAGAGGGAATAAGAAATAATTAACATGCATGATTGGAATCAAATAGTCTATACAAAACAGTGTTTCCTAAAAAGAGGGAAAGGGATCGTGACATGATTACATATCACTTCATATGATTCAAAATAAGTGGTTTAAATAAGGCATCCAGGAAGGTCTAAAAATAAATGTTTACAGAATATAGTTGTATCAAGCTTCTCCCCAGTAAATTGAAAATATATTGATAGAAATAAAAAGGATAATTCATTATTAAATGAGATAAATAAATATTTAAAAAAAGAAAAAAACTGAATCAAATATTAAAAGGGTTGAAATTTGGATGAATCATTTTTATTTAATGACACGGTTAACATATTCTTGCAAGACAAGCTGATCATCCTTTGAGGATTTAAAATGAAAAATTAGGATTAAAATTAAAGTGGTCTAAATTGGATATTTAAAAGGAACAATTATGGAACTGTTTCTAAAGAGAGTTAACTTAAGGAATGAAATTATAATCTGAAATGAAGGCATAAGACTAATAAAATAAAAGTTAAATACAAAATCTCTACATGCCTGATAAATTGAAATAAACTATCTAAATAAAATTTGATAATAAGAATAATATATGATTTGAAACGACAAAATAATTAGGATCGTTTATTGTTGTTTCCTCTAATATTACGTTTTCATCTATGACTTGCCAAGGAAGTCATTTTACTTCAAGGATGTTTAACACAGAGACCCAAAATGAAGATATGTTTGAAGATTTGTACAACCAATTGTTCCTAATCAATTTTTTATTTTCACAGCGACTGTAGATTTATTGATGGATTCAAAGCGTTTTATATGCGGGATATTGGGTCTAATTTGATTATTCGTTATACGGATAATTCTGGATAAAATTTAAGAAAAGTTGAAAATTGGCTATAAACTGTGCACAGTCTAAATTCAAATTAGATAAAACGTTTTGCTATGGGTCGATATTTTTATGTGTTGTCCATTAACAAATTAACAGGGTTCTCTTCATACGAGTTTGACACGAGAAGGATGTTTCCGACACCTGCGCATGGAATCCAGAAGGGACAGGTGAACCGGCACATTTATTTCATAATGATGTTTTTGAGAAGTCATAGGTTTGGGATCGGAGTTTGCAGAATACCAGACGTCACAGGACCAGTTCCAGGAATCATCTGGGTCCAAATTAAAGTCATCAGAAGGACGGGGGCTGAACTTCACTTTACCAGACCAGGCTGAGAGATCAAGAGGACGTCTGATGCTGTTCATCTGCATGGAAAAGAGACGCCGGGTTCCAGTGGAGTCAGTGCGCAGCAGATGAGGAGCCCCAGTGAGCCTTCAGACGGAGGAGCTTCGTCACGCAGTTCCCCAGACCAAGGAGGATCGATGGTTCCAGTAATAAGTGCAGCAGGAATTCCTGCTGAGACCACTTTTGCGTTCTGAGTTTGAGGTCTTCAGAGACCCGAACAGGCATAATAATCCTGTTTGGTCTCAATTTATTGAGAGAAGAGGAGATTGAAATTTCTCTTTAACCTCACTGTTTAATTGGCATAATAATCCAATTTTCAGTGAGCAACGGACGCTCAGGTGGGAAACTTGAGCTTTGAATACCTGATCAGGGTATAAAATGGATCAAGCCTCAAGAGGATTACACATCGACCCCACGTTTGCGTTTTTTATATCGTTGATTTTGCGGACTTTTTCTGAACTTTCGGTTCTTTATGCGCGTATTTTGGTCACATTTTTGATGAAGATCTCATTTTTGCAGACTAGCAAAGAAGACATAATACGGACTCTTAAGATTCTATTATAATTCTGTGTAAAAAAAAAAACATTGAAACCAGTTGTAATTGCTTTTTGTGTGTTCTGATTTTCCCTCCACAGCTTGGAGTCTGTTGGTTGTATATGTTGGAAGGATGAGGATTGTAATGTGGTTTGATTCCCCTGAAATGATTGAGTTGTAAGATCTTCATATTTAAAAAAGGTTAATGGGTATTTGACATTTGGATTGGAAAGCTTATGTATTCTTTAGGTTCTACAGGTGAGTATTAAACTTTCGCTCAGGATCATTCTATCATCTCTAGGTAGAATACAGAGTTTAATTTGAGATACAAGTAACTGGTCCGGGTGGCAGTAGCTTACCTAATCCACCTCCCTATTAGTTGTTTTTCCAAGGTGCTGCAGATGATGGGCTGTAGACCAGTGCTGTCCTGCTTAGACAGGGCTTTTAGTTAAAAATGGGGACTGTTAAAGGAGTATATCAATGTTTGGTCATTCTAAATTTTTTGATTCCTTGGTTAAAATACTAATCAATTTATTTTGTGAGGTCTGTAAATACTCAGACCTCAAAAGAGGGACTGTTAAGGAAATATAACCATTTTTAGTGTTTGAGTTAGCTCTATCGTTTACTTGAAGTCACTGGGGTCGTAAAACCACAGGAGACAAGCAGTCTTATCTGTGTGGGGATCATTTAAAAAACAGGCCCACGTTTGGTCTCAGGAGGGGAGGAATCTCCGGTGGACATTTGGTGGGATAAACTATTGACCTGCAGTTCACCTTAAGACAATTTGGTCTAAAACAATACAGCTAAGTCTCCTGAGGCATTTGTAAGTTGTAAAAGTCAGCAGGATTTTTAGAGTTCTGGTTAACCTCAAATAACATCAAGGAGGTAAAAGTCTCTTTGATGTCTCGGCAGATTGTAAGGGAGGTGCCGTTTTCAGGGGTGCTCGGAGGCGGCTTCTAATTGGTCGAGAGGTGTTGCCCCCTATTTGAATAGAACACACCTACTAGCATAAAACCTCTTGCGCAGGGAGAATAAGGCAGAAATGGCCTATTTTTTAGCTCCTTTTTGGGCTGGCTATTTCTCCGAAGACGTCTTCGATATTTCTTTTTATTATTCTCAGGTAACCAATGTATGTTTCTGTGTTTCTTTAACTTTCTGTCTTGTGTGATACTTTCTTCTGATTGGATTAAATTCTGAACTTCTGTGACGCCATCACGCTGCTTACGTCTCTTCTGTGTCTCGCGAGAGTTATCAGACCGCGGACAAGAAACCGGGACCCAAGAACAAAGGAAGAATCGAAATTGCATAGTTTAAAGTTTTACAATAAGAATCCCCTTATGATAATCGACACTAACTTATTTAAAACAAAAGGAGAAGCCACGTTTTTGTTTCTGAAGGAACTCTAGGGATTTTCTGAATTTGAAAAGGGTCAGAGACAGCTTTTGGTTGGTCGAGAGGTGTTGCCCCCTATTTGAATAGAACACACCTACTAGTATAAAACCTCTTGCACAAAGAAAATGAGCTAGAAATAGCCAATTTTTAGCTCCTTTTGGGCTGACTATTACTCCGAAGACGTCTTCGTTTTTTCTCTATCTGTCTCATTCTCTCAGGTGACTAATGTGTGACTGTGTTTCTTTAAATTTTCTGTCTTATGTTATACTTTCTACTGATTGGATTAAACTCTGAGCTCCTGTGACGTCAACACGTAGCGTGCGCCTCTGTTTTGTGCCACACGGCTGCGGCTCCGGTTTCGGATACAAGAAAGAGCCTGGGACCAGGAGGAAAGCCCGAGCCTAGTTGTTTTTTAATAGTTAATTTGGTTTTCCTCAACATTTGGGGGCTCGCCGGTTCTAATGTTTTGAAGCCGATTGGAGCCGTCCCGGCCTGCAACTGTAATTTGGTGAGTTTTTGTTGCTTTTGATTTGCGGACGGCGCCATCTTGGTTGTGGCACGAGGCTCGCGTCGCTGTGTGACGTCACGGGAGATCGGGCTATCTGCTTTGTACGAAAACTCCGTCTAAAAGAGCAAATTATGGTTTAATAGTTAGTTGTTAAATACACACAGTTTGCAAGGAGGGGTGGTGACCTCTACCAGTCGTTTTTGCACTAACGCTGTTTGTACACTGGGCATATTTGAAAATTTTTTGGCCCCCAGGAATTTTCTTGCGCCTGGAAATGTCAAAATTATTGGCTATTGTGTATTATTAGAGATAGTTTGGCCTGACTCGGCCAGGGAATTTTGCTCTTCCCAGAGTTACAATTATGAGGGTTACATTGCATTTTAACCCTTTCTCGTTAGACCACGTACGTTAAGATGTACTCCTAGCGAGGAGTTTGCATTTTTACCCTTTCTCGTTAGACTGCTAGCGAGGAGTTTGGTTTGCCCTTTTTCAGTTTGCGTGCATAACCTGCAGGTAACTGGGAGTTTGGCCTGTTTAGATTTTTTGCCCTTTTCAAGTAATTGAGAGTTTGGTTTCGAAGGTGTCCCTTGTCTTTTGGCCGCACAAAAGCGGAGCTCATCAGACAGTTTGGATCGATTCGGTAATTTGAGTTGCAACCCGACTCTGAAAGTTTGTGAGTCCCTCGTTCGCGCACAAAAGCGGAACGGTTTGGATAATTGGAGTTTTTCGTACATTGTATGACTTCTATGCCGGCTCGCTTTTTCTCTCTATTGTTTCTCTTCTGTTTGTCTTATCTGTTACCTGAAGTAGTGCGTGGTTTTCTTCGTATGATTGTGTGTGTGTCTGAGTGTTTGCAGAATGGTGTGTGCGTGTACGCGGGAGTACAGACTGGAATGACTGAGGCACTGTGTTTGAAACTGCTGCTTGAGTGGTGATCTGCTTTTGGTTTCTCTGCTATGCTGCACTGGACAGTGTGGTGGTTTTATGTTATGGTCCAGGTTCCTGGACATCTTTGAATTAACAGATCACGAGTTTATTTAGCGTTTTGAAACAGCTGGAGTGGGACGCAGTTAAAGTGACGGCAGACGATTCGTAACTTATGTTGGACAATGCAGTACTGCGACGCCATACACTTTTACATGCACTTACGTTGTATTCTTGGATTGCAGCCGCACATTTACATTATGAAGTTCAGTTAATGAGTATTTTACGGTGTGTACATCTGAGCAGCCAGTTTCCGGGTGTATAGATTTTGTCTGATGATTTTTATTTTTTATTTTTTTGTTTCAAACCATTTGGATGTCTGCTAGTTGCAGGGCTGGGTGTTTGACTCAGCCCGACCAGCCATGTGGCTCTGGACATTTTATATTTTCTTTTCTGAGTGATTGACTGTCTCATTGCGTTTTGCGATTTAATTTCAGTGTTTCTGTGGCTGGGCTGTAAGTGCACCCAGTTCTGCCTCAGAACCGGCGGTGGCTGCACGTTTGAATGCTACAAGTGAATAATGGGTGAAGTCTGTATGCAGACGGTTATGGTTGCAATTGTGAAATGAGACTGTGTGTGACATGAACATACTGTGTGTGAATGTGGTGTGTCGTATGGTGGAACGTTTGATTGAATATTATGTTTTATTTTTGTTACCACATGTTTCTGTGAGACTGATTTTTTTTCCCCTTTGATTACAGGTTTTGTTTCACAGCTGGGGGACTGAGTGACCATGTCATTTGCATTTTGGGAATCCTTCAGTTGCTCTGTTGACACTAACATACCCAGTTCATTTTTACAGGATTTTTGGATTCTGTTGTGAATTTATTTGACATAACATTTGCAGATGTTTCTTTCTTTCTTTCTTTTTTTTTCTCTCACTAAAGGGACCTGACATGCACGCAGCTCTGGGCTGGAGCTGTGGAAAATGTTTTTACTTGTTTTCTATGATTGTGTCTCGTTTACAATTGCTTCATTCCCAGTTTTTCTGACATTAAGTGGGACATCTTGCTGTTCAGGACATGGCGCAAGACATGTGAAGATCTGGATATTGTTTTTCTGTTTGAGACTGAATGTGTGTGCAGAGGGCCTCTGAGTTTTTAAAACAGCGCTGTGTAGTTATGACGTCATTTTAGTGAGTAGCTGTATATGTTTGATTTTTTTATTTTCTGTTTGGTTTTTCTACATACTAACACACTAACTTTCTAACTGAATTGATTGTTTTTTATGTGACACATAGGTCACTAATTGGATGTGTTGAAATTTTAGCATTATATGGAAAATTCTTCAGATTTGGTTTTCCACCTATAAATTGTTTTTGTTTTGACCTAAGAAAAACAAAGGGGGTTCATTAAGATCTTACTGATAGAATTTTGAAATTTGAAACATCTCAGTCTAATTTGAACATTAGATGGTTAATTGGAGAAATGGTGGAACATCTTACAATGTTTTGGTTTTTCAGTGAATTTTTTTCACAGTGATAAGAGTCCAAATTGTTTTCAAAATGATAATTTTAATATACCTACAAGGGGGGACGGCACAGTAGACTCTACTTAAATTGGTCAATTTTTGGATACAGTTAAATTGTAAATTTGTTAATCAATAATTTTTACTTTTTTTATTTGACAACATGAATTTTGATTTTTAGGTTAAGGATTTTTATGTTGCCTTCCTGTTTGACGCAATATTGTATCTCTGAGGTTGAAGCTTCTTACTGACTTAAAATTGATCATTTAGGATTGAACAGCTTCATACAACGTCCAAATCAAGTTTATTTTGTTTAATATGGCTGATGGATTCTGCGTCACTGCTGACTTTTAATTATTGCAATCACAGGTGGATGTTAATTTTGAGAAGAACTCTGGTTAAAACTACTGTTAAATTCAGTTACTTGTCCCAACTTTTAAAAATATTAATTTTGGATTTTGTTAAGATTCTTTAGAGTTTGTAAGATTTTTAAATTTTGTAGTTAACTGGTACAAGCGGAGTGATTGTCACCAAGGTGCTGACATTTACTGTTTCAAACAGTCAGTGTCAGTACTTAATTCTGGTACATCCGATGGTGTATCGTTACACATGTTTCCATTTGCTTTTTTGAAGTTCAGGATTTGAAGTGGTTGGCGGTTTCTGCTATGTCATCAACAATGGAAGCCACACAGGAGGATTCGTCTTAAGATAAAATTTGATTTTCTTTATAATAGTTACAGTCAGCAAAATGTTGCTTGAATTTTTGTTGTTTTTAATCACTTTGTATTTTTCCCTGTCAAGAGCTCCTGCCTGCACTGATGGTGGTCTTGGAGGCTGGATCTTTTGAAACTCGGTCACCATGTAATGATGTGGATTTGACAGGTTCTTTTTGGGTTCCGCGTCAGGCCACTGCTACAACAATGCCCATCTTCTGCTGGACTGCTCTATGAAAGCCAAAAGCGGTCAAGAGACTTATTGAGGTCAGTGAAGATATGAACTGTTTTCCTGTTGTCATCTCAAGGCGGAGCATTGCTTCCGAAGCCTGGCAACAGATGTCTGCGTTCGGTGTTGTCTTTCACACCTGGCTGAAGCAGAAGGGACTCAGGCAGTTCCTGTGAGAGTCTTCTGCGGCCGGGAATCAGCAGGGAGTCGAGACTACAAAAGAACAATGCCCTCTGTTGGAAACCAGATGGGGGTGTGGGTGAAACACTGACTCTACTGTATTGGTACATCCTGTTTTGTCGACTCTAAAGGCTGACCGAGATTCATCAAGAGACTGCATTCGATGTCCAGAAGTTTCTGCTCTCCACCAAATGACTGCTACTCTGGATGTCTTCTGATAGGGAAGATGAAAGACTGGGGCGTGTTCTCTAAGCAGTGGTCCTGTTGTGGGTTCTCATGAGAGATCCTGGATTTCTCACCTCTGATCATGTGACTTGAAGTGCCAGAAGTCTGCCTCTGAGGTTCCTTCAGTTTGCAGGTTGGAGACAAAAGGGCTGTCGACGAAATTTGGTAGTGGGGGAGGAGTTCTTTTTAACATTTTTGTATTGTGTGGTGCTATTTTCGCTCCTAAATTTATGCATAGCACACACGGCCCCCTGCCTTCACGTCCTGAACCCCTGTAGTTTGACACTAAGGTGTTGGCATTGTCTCATCTCCTACATAATGCCATATCTTAATTGCATTATATGCTGGGCTTTAATTATAAAAGTAGAGATCTAAATTTTACGTGGTTTATACCTCAGTGACTGTATTTCAGTGAAATCTGAGGTACAACAAGTTAGCAGTGACGGTTGAATCTATTTAGTTTGTATGGTATTTTTATGGTATTCTATGACAGAACATTTGTTCTGTTATAGAATAAAGAGGGAATAAGAAATAAGTAACATGCATGATTTGAATACGCTAAACTTAATATTACCTGTCAAATAGTTTATACAAAACAGTGTTTCCTAAAAGAGGGAAAGTGATCGTTACATGATTGCATCTCATTTCATATGATTAAAACAAGTTGTTTAACTAAGTCATCCAGGAAGGTCTAAAACTGAAATTTGCATAATTTAATTGTATCAATCTTCTCCCCAAAATTGAAAATATATTGATAATTGATAAACAATAAAAAGGGTAATTCACTATTCAATTAAATATTTCATAAATAAAATAAATAAGTTTTCAAAGGAAAAAATGGATCAAAGGTTAAAATGGTTGAAATTTTGAGATTTGAAAATGGGATAAATCATTTATGATAGTTAGTGACACGGTTAACATATTCTTGTAAAACAGGCTGATCATTCTTTAAGGTTTTAAAATGACAAAAATTATGATTAAAATTAAATTGGTCTAAATTGGATATTTAAAATGAATAATCATAGAACTGCTTCTAAAATACAGTTCAGTTTTGGGGTAAAAAACAATGGAAAACATAAATTTCTCGTGTAAGCCTTACATAAAAAGAGGGTCAAAACCTTGTCCAAATTTAGCTTTAAAGGAGCAGCTTTTTAAAATGCTAAAATTACCGATTTATAAAGCAAAAGGAAAATTACAGGAGGAGAGTTAACATAAGGAATGAAATTATAATTTGAACTGGAATTATTAAAATAAAACTAAAGGCTGCTACAAAATCTCTCCATGAAACTAATAAAATAGGATTTGATAAGAACAATATATGATTTAAAACGATAAAGAATAATTAGAGTATCAATTAACAAAAAAGTGCAAGTAAAACATTAATTCAAATTGGGAGGAATGACATTTTATTTTAAAATACATTACGAAGCTCTAGATGGGGTGACAGATTTTGTTCCTGTATGCAAAACCAGCTGATGCCCTCATTGAACATCAAAGGATCACAAGTTGGAGACAAACTGGGAATCTGGGAATCACACCCAGATGCTCATCAGGAAGTCTTTCATACCTGTTTTTCTTTTGATGTCAAAGTTGAAAAGAGGGAATTGCCTCTTTGTTAAACTCACCAAATTTTGGGCACAATAACCCCAAAGGTGAGCATCGCTCACTCAGGTCAGGAGCCTGAGTTCAAAACCATGAGGAAAATGGGCTGCTGGAGACAAAAGGATCATCTTTGTTGTTTCTCCTATTACCAAGTTTTCATGTTTCATCTATGACTTGCCAAGGAACTCTTTCTACTTCAAGGAGCATCAAGGAACACAGAGATTAAAAGAAGATATGTTTGAAAAAAAAAAAAGAAAAAATTGTACAACTATTAAGACTAATCAAATCTTTCTTCCACAGCAATTGGAGGTTTATTAATAGATTTTAAGTCTTTTGTATACGATGTATTGTGTCTAATTGATCATTTCACGGATGATTTTGGACAGAGATTTGTGTAACATTCTATTTACATCAGAAATATTTGACTTCTGAAATCATTTATAACATCAAGGTTTATGGTAGAGCTTATGTTAAATATTGATAAATATGCATTTCAAATAATTTCTATTAAGACTTGACAGGGTTAGATAATTTTGAACATTTATTTCAAGATTTGAATTCTAAATATGATTTTGATGTCTGGTTTGGTTTCATTATATGTGATGAATATTACATCATTTTAGCAAAATGTTATGTAGAAGGTTCCATATTATAACCAAGGCTTGATTTTCCAGCTTTAAAATGGTATTTCTGAACTTGGACTTTTATGTTTGCATTCTATATTTTAAATTTATTTTCTAGATTGTAATCTCTTTGAAGAGATTAAAAGAGGGATTGTTAAGAAAATGTATTTAAAATGTGCTAGTTGTAAAAGGTAACCTGATTTAATCGAAAATAGTCTAATAATAGTTTTGGAATTAGAAACTTATTTTGGCTTATTGACCTTTACTTTTTGGTCTAGAGTGAATTGTCATATAAGGTTTCAAATTAGGTTTTTTATGTCAGGATATCACCAGTGGAAGTTCCAGCTGTTTCACAGTAATTTGTGAAAGGCCATAAACCAACAGGGGATCGGAGACATCCTGCTTCTAACTTATTTAAAACAAAAGGAGAAGCCACGTTTTTGTTTCTGAAGGAACTCTAGGGATTTTCTGAATTTGAAAAGGGTCAGAGACAGCTTTTGGTTGGTCGAGAGGTGTTGCCCCCTATTTGAATAGAACACACCTACTAGTATAAAACCTCTTGCACAAAGAAAATGAGCCAGAAATAGCCAATTTTTAGCTCCTTTTGGGCTGACTATTTCTCCGAAGACGTCTTCATTTTTTCTTTATCTGTCTCATTCTCTCAGGTGACTAATGTGTGACTGTGTTTCTTTAAATTTTCTGTCTTATGTTATACTTTCTACTGATTGGATTAAACTCTGAGCTCCTGTGACGTCAACATGTAGCATGCGCCTCTGTTTTGTGCCACACTGCTGCGGCTCCGGTTTCGGATACAAGAAAGAGCCTGGGACCAGGAGGAAAAGCCCGAGCCTAGTTGTTTTTTAATAGTTAATTTGGTTTTCCTCAACACCAGGAAGTGGCGGTATTATGGTATTAAAGCTATTAATGGTTTTAACAACAGTGCAAAGCAGCATCCGTATCCATGTAGACTAAACATGAAGGGAAACCTGACCAATTCCTGTTAGCCACTGTAATAGCCTAGCATAATACCGTCACTTCCTGGACATAAAATTACCACGTTTATCAGGATTCTCATTGTCTAACTGGGACGCATTGTCTAACTGGGACATTTTCCGGGGGGGCTTTACATAGAAAAAAGATTAAGATTAAAAACATTAAAACCCGCACCCTCTTTAGGACTTCCGTCAAACATCTCACACCTCAGAGTTTTAGTTAAAACGCCATTTAACAAGGATTCTCACACCTCGGAGTTTTAGTTAAAATGCCATTTAACAAGGATTCTCACACCTCAGAGTTTTAGTTAAAATGCCATTTAACAAGGATTCTCACACCTCAGAGTTTTAGTTAAAATGCCATTTAACAAGGATTCTCACACCTATATATATGGAAGATAGTCGCTCATTCAAGTCCGTAAAGAAACCTTCCACATATGTTAGAGTTTTGTATAAAGTTGGTGTCAAAGTTTGTTTGTGGCCTTTTACCTCGATTCTAAGTTACTCAAAAGACATAAAATTACCCAGAGATTTTACTACAGTTCATGCTATTCTTAAATATTGAAGCCACGCCTCCTCCTATTTTGTGTTGTCTATTCTCACTTAAAAAATTGTAGGTAGGAGGCGCTGATCCAATTAGTACGTTTGCTTCATTATTGTCATTCAGCCATGATTCTGTCAGAAATAAAACATCAAAATTATGCTCAGTGATGAAATCATTAATTAATAGAGCTTTAGCACAGAGAGACTTTGTGGTTTATAGTACAAACCACAGGGTGAAAATAGTAATAAAAATTATTTTATCATTATATATTATTTTTCCATGATGAAAAATAATATAAAATGAGAAAGCAGTGACCACATGTCACTGCTTTCTCATTTTGGCCTGCATACTCCCCGGATCTCCTTGTTGGCATTTACATTGTGGATTATTGACTCCCTGTGGTTTTTGAAATTTTGTTTGTTGCAGAAAGCCTGCTACGTCTCTCTGCATTTGATTCTATCGGGTGTCACCAAAACATGAACATTTACAAAGTTTAAAGGAGTTTTGCCTTTAAACTGGGGATTTCCTTTGTTTTAATCACTACAATTATTTTTGCATGTCTGAATTTTCTTCAAAACAAACTGCTACATTTCCCTTTAATTAAAGTGTATTTTTTGGAAATATAGTGTAACACAAGAAAAATTACAACAATTTTAGACACATTTTACAAAAATAAAATCATAATGTGTTTTTGGCACTTCCAGAGCTCCCTACAATGCCTTTTTGATTAAGGTTTCTGGAAACTGACGTATATCTTTTAGCCCCTGGACATAAACTCAAATGCTCAAATGATTTTTCTCAGATTGTAGCCAAGAGCCTAACGTTTCTTTGGATACCAAATATGTTTCTGTTTAAGGGGAGGTGCAGAAATAAAAAAAAAATTAAATCTGAGCAGCATTGAGCCTTCCTTGTTTCATACTGTACTCATGACATAATGACTCACAGTGGGTTTACAGTGCCATCTTGTAGTAAAGAGTTTCCGATTCGAACCTCCACACCATTGAGTTGCTCTGCACAGCAGTCTCCTCTGTTGGTGATGACAACCTGGGTGACTATATACGAGTCCAGCAGGTCCACTCTCCACCAGGGGTTGTTTTCAGTATCAGTGTGGGTGCAAGATCCCTTTGTAAGGTCAGCATTTAGGTTTCCATCAATCGCATTGGAGGCATCCACAAATGCATTCCACGGATCCCCTTTATAGCGAGAAGACTGTGTAGCTTTGCCACGTAAAGCCACATTTTCTGAAATGAAGAGAGAAATTCAATGAAGAATAAATGAATCTCAATATTGGTTTTGCTTAAAATATTTGTGCAGTCATTAAAAATGTCTTCCATTTGTTTGATGGTTGATAGTTTGAATATTATGTTTCTGTCTCAGTGGCACATACTTGCATTATAAGAAGCATTTTATGCAGGCATGAAACAAATATTTTCCCCATTTACATAAAAACACAATGAGAAATCAGATGAAGTATTTTACTGTCTTTGCATTTTGACAGGTTTTAAATTGACACTGATGAAGTCGTGTCTGTAAAATCAATGTAATGAATATTAAGTAATGCTTTTATCAGGTTTGAAAGGAGTTGTAAAAGATTGCACGCTTAATGGTTTTTAATTAAATCAAACATCAATCTTGCATTTTCTCACAATCACAAAGTGGAAAAAGAAGCAACTAAAAATAAAACAGGACAAGAAAACACATTTTTAGCCCATTTAAGGAACCCTTAATGTAAAGGTTTATAAATATAAACTACATATATTTGGAAGTTGGAGTATTTAGGTTTTTGCTTAGATTTAAGGAAACCCTTTCTTTAAAGACAAAAATCATTTAAAATAAGTTCAACTAGATTAATCAACTCTGCTCATATATTTAAGGCTCCCATCACAAACAATTCTTATGGTCTCTAAAATTATACAAATACTTTCACATGCTACTTACGGTAAGTGTAAGCTGAGCAGATTGGCAGGAGGAGCAGCAAAGGAAACAATACGCCGTACCTCATGATTCTGACAAAAACAGCAGAGAAAAACTGGTATTTAGGATAGTTAATATAACTATTTTATAACATTTCATGCTACATTACAGTAAATAGTGTCCTATTTGTGAGAAATTCTGGTAATAATTATTGGTGAAAATTTAGAAATTACCTTGATTCTTTGGTGGGTTTTCTGTAGGTGAGGGATTTGCCTTTGAGCATTTGCTGAGTCCTTCACTCATCTTTTTATATCAGGTAAAACTGAAATGTTGTCCAATCACATTTCAAAGAGAATTCAACTCCTACAATTCTCAGGAAGCTTCAGTTCACAAAGTCCAGTTGTCACTGGATTCAGTTTACTTTGCCATCCTTTTTTAAACAGGTCATGGTTTAGTTAAACTGTAGGCAGACATAACACAATGTTATCCCTCCTAAATAAAATAGGTCATTACTGATAACACAATAAAATATTAACCAAAGGTCAGGTCACCTGGTTAATATTCAATGTAAATCTGAATGTGGATCTTTTAAACAAACTAATCATCCTGAGAATAATTATGCCTCTTTTCCACCGGCCCGCCCGGCTCGGCTCCGCTCGGCTCGGCTCGGCTCTGTTTCGGAGTGACCGCGTTTCCACCGGCTCTTCTCGGCTCTGTAGCTGGTACCGCCTCCTGGTGGCGGGGGGAGGGGGGTGTAGCGCCCCGCCTCCAGGAGCTTCGTGCTGAGCTTCGTTACATGCGACCTAACGCCAGTTGTTGTTTTTCTGATACAAAAGAAGAAGAGAGAGCTGAGCTATTTTTTACAGCCTGATTGCGATTTTTCTGAGACTTCAAGAAAATGTGACAGTGGGAGGAAAAGCTGGATGTGGTGAGGAGGAGCTGATCTCCGCCCTGCAGGAGGTTCAGACGGTTCAGGTGAGACAACGATGATTTTTAAACTACGATAAAACTTGTAATCGTGCCGAATATACATGAGCTAATGTTAGTCACGGTGTTGCAAATAACTTAAAAATGTCAGAATAAATTCCTAATATGTTCCAATGTGTTTTCATGTTGGCAAACTGCCGCCGCAGACCATCGTGGTTCTTCCTGCTTCTTTGGGTTGGAGGATCTCATCAGTGTCCGTCTTCCTGCTGGTCGTATTGACCTTCAGGAAGAAGGTCAATACGACCTTCAGAGACCTTCACCTTTCTGGAGCAGAAATCACATGACCCCAATATGCTGATGAAATATTTCTGATTTAAAAAAACGTGTCTGATATTCTGACGGAGTCGAAGTGCATTAACAGTCTGTTGTTTTTAACTTTTCAATACGTTTATGTTTCACCTGATGTCCAAGTTATACTGAGAACAAATAAAGCTTTATTCCTTCTAATCTGACTGGTTCCTCTTCTATGTTTTCACATTTTGGACACTAAAGAATTAAAAGTTTAAACTCAGTCTTAATTATCACTAATTAAGGTTACCGGTTGGACACATTTTCTCACTTTCTTACATTGAAGATTCTGCAGGAAGACAGATAAACAGTGAGTGAATAGAATGATTTTGTATAAACTAGAAACTAACAAACATGATTTGTATTTAGGGTTCTTGTTAATAGCTGCCCTGATAATAATGTCAAAATGTTTGGTTTGTTGAATAATGTTTTCAGTTTTGAATGGCTTCATTGATAATCTACAATGTTAAGTTCAATGAAATATGTATATAATATAATATTTTCACTCTGGCTTAAGCTCCTCACATTTTGGGAGGATTGTATTAGGACCTTGATCTACAGTAAGTACAATAATGTGTGGAGTGAGCAGAAATAAAGAGACTTTGGTCACTGAGACACAACAACTTTTATTTTTATTTTTTGTCTCAACTCTCCTTGTTGCTCTGCCATCTCAGCTGGTAGCTGCTTCCTGCTGAAGGAGATCCAGGTGTTCAGATGGTCCATCATGTCAGCCATGTTGCTCCTTCTGCTCCCTGGTAATAAGATGTTATAGTTTATAGCACATAAATGTAGATAAATAACAGAGTCACTAATGTGGACGTTACATACACATAAGGAATTATTTAAAACAGGCATGTTACTATATGTAACACACACACACACACACACACACACACACACACTTTTACCATCCAGCCATACAAATTATAAATAACTGGAATAGTTGTCTAAATTAAAGACAAAATCTAATTACTTTTAAGTTTTAGACCTATGCAGGTTTACAGCCATGGATATAATACCACTATCGTTTTCTTCAGGTTTATTGCTCATTCTACAATTAATAATTCATAACAATTTGATTAGAGAACTGATATCTAGCTATTTTACAATAGAATGTCATATAACATGTTTTATTATCTCACAATGGGGGAAACTCGGATGAAACAGCAAAATGAGAAACAATGGAAGCTCATAGATTCACACAAAGATAAACAAATGACGGTAACATGCTGAACAATATTGAGTTATTTATAATGTACAACGTGTCTTCAGAAAATGCGCATGTTGTGTTTGAGCAATAAAAATACAGCAGGCTGTGTTTTAAATGTTGTCCACCTTAAATGTAGTAAAAACTAGACACATA
Source organism: Poecilia picta (assembly GCA_033032245.1). Classification (NCBI taxonomy): domain Eukaryota; kingdom Metazoa; phylum Chordata; class Actinopteri; order Cyprinodontiformes; family Poeciliidae; genus Poecilia; species Poecilia picta. The sequence goes on along the minus strand of CM065368.1, from coordinate 5,808,588 downwards.
TATCTACAAACTGCTCACCTGGCTGGGAGCAGCAGCGGCGTCAGCGGCGTCTGGTCGGTTTTCACCGTGAGGCTCCATCGGCTCCGAAGCGGCTAACGAGCACGAGGCTTTTCATTCTCTCCACTATGGTGACAAAAACGCCTCATTCCTCGCGGCTCCATCAGCTGCTGCTGAATATTGAAATCCGAAGCAAAGAAAAAAAGCTGCATTTTTTAGTTCAGGGCTTGTTTGTATCTTCCATCACTTCCGTGTTGCGGCGAGTTTCAAACGTTGCGCCTTCATTTTTCTTCTCTCTTGCCTCGCTGTTCTGTCCCCGCCCTCAGCCAATCAGTGAACAGCAGCGAAGCTTACGTCACCAGTGCTGGCCGGGCTGGCTCTGCTGACCCTGCTCTGAAGCAGGACCTAAAAAAGCAGCGCCAGCCCGGTTTAAAAGGTCGGTGGAAACGCAAGCAAAGCGTGCGGAGCCGGGCCGGCCGGGTCGGTGGAAAAGGGGCATTAGTAATTATAATTAGTATTATAATTATTGTTAGAAAAAAACTGTTTAGAAACTTTTTTTAAAGGAACAACTTCCATTAATTCTGTTTGTTGAGCCTATTATGAATGTCATCATCTGGGAGTTGATATTTCTGAAATTTTGAGCATAATTACATTTTGAGCATAATTACATTTTGAATTGAGAACAAATGTTTTACAATGATATGCTTTATTATCCCAATGGCTAGAAGAGTCATTGCTTGATTTAGTTCCAATGACTTCGGATTGCAGAAAAGAATGTTTTCATTTCACTTCTAGAGTGAAAAAAACATGTTTCCTAAAGATGCTGTACAGTTTCTTCTGATACTGTGGTTTAATGTAATGTAAGCCACAAAAAACCCTGTTTATTCTGCAAGTTTGAAATTCCTTCCATAAGCACAGCAGCCACATTGGATATCATCTCACCTATTATTTTTGATGTAATAAATACAAAACATTGTAAAATTTCTCATTTCAGGAACCAAACAAGGAACAGCTCAGTACGTCTTCAATCCAAATGTAATGAAATGGACCGCCGCTCGAGATTTCTGCAGAAAAAACTACACAGACCTGGTCAGCCTGAAGAATGATGCAGAATACAAGACAGTCCAGGAAGTAGCCAATGGGACAGCAGTATTTGTTGGTCTCTTCAGGGACCCGTACGACTGGTCAGACCTGACTGACTCCTCACTAAGGTACTGGAGGGAATCCCAACTGGTAAATACAGAATTTCATCAAAATTGTGTTGCAATGCTGAAGACTGAATCTGGAAAATGGGGTGACAGGAACTGCACAGAAGTTCATCCTTTCCTCTGCAAATGCAGTAAGTAAACATTTCTAACCAATACAAACCTATTGCAAAATGTGCAAAATAAGGAAGCAAATCATTTGGATTTATTGTGATTTCAGTACAAATCAAACTGCAGTTCATAAAACTGAGGCTCAGCCTGCAGGACTCAAGTGTAAAGTAAATGACCCTGTAGTGCGAAACAGCATCTTAGAGCAAGTAAGTCTTCCAGATATTCATGTATCAAGTGCAGGTACACTTTGTTTCAGTCAATATTTAAACTTTATTGAAAAAAATGAACTTTTCTTTATTGCTACAAACATGCATGTATTTTTATTTTCCTGCATTTTGTGTGTGGGAATAAGTCCAGCTCCAGTTTTGGTATTGTTTCAAAACACCTTCACAGTGTCTTGGAAAACTTTATAATTTATATTAATTTCAGTATTAAATTCAGTATTTGTAATAATTTAAGAAGTACTGCATCATTGTAAGGTATGACACAGTCAGTAGGTTTGGATATTAATAAATGGTTTGAAGCAAAGTTTTTGCCAATTATTTGTCTTGTAGATGCATAACTAGCTAACTGCGGATGCTTTCTCTATTTTTTATTTTTATTTTTTCCAAATTGAAAGTTAATAAAGTAATTTGTCTGGCCTGGTTTTATTTAATTGCTTTGAAAATATTGTTAAAGTTTCAAAAGATCATAAAAATCTACACTAGTTATTTCCCAATTTGAAACCAAAATCTCATGCAGACACAGGTGATAATCTGATGGGATAAATTCCATGAGCAGCCAGACTTAATTTACGTCTGAGGACAATTAAAGATGGCAGCTGAGACTGATGTAGATGTCTTTGCAAATGATTGTATAGTAAGTGATGAACGGTGAATTCATTTGGGGAAAAAGAAAAATCAAAAGCAATAACCAACTCAGTGGTCAATTGTTGATTTTAATAACTTAAACGTATTTCACTTGAAAATATGAGGGCAGATCTTCTTTAAATTCATTGCAGATGTCATTCATGATGATACCTTATCTCAAAATGCAGATTATCAAGTCAAACAGACAATCTTGTACAATTTACAATCTTGTAAGGCAGCATAGTAAAAAAGAAAGTATCTGCTTTAAATGCTTTATGTAAAACAGCATTTATTTTTTTCATTTTTAAACACAAGCTTCAGCATGAGATGCAAACTAATTTAACATTGTAAACACAGTTATGAAACTCTTGAAAGCTCACCCTTTGTGATGTGAATAACTGAAGGAGAGCTTTGACACTTAATTTACTGCCATCTTGTGGTCACAATTTTCTAAGCTTTGTCTAACTATAATTAAGTATGATAACCTCATCATTTATGTCGTGGAGACTCCTATCAGTGAAATGACTTATGTAATACCTAGAATCTTTAATTTAATCCAGTCTAGAGCCGTACACTTCTACCTCAGACAGACTGAGATGCTCAGTTCTTCCAGGTATGACTACATTGATGTATCGACCATCCATCCCGTTACATTGAAAGGTTTCAGTAAAACCTGGAGCGATGGTTGAGATCACAGCACACCTGTTAGAAACACAAATTGTTTTTGGTTCAGTGATCATTTGAGTTTTGCACTAATAGACATGTCCTCTCTTTGACAACACTTTACTGGGATTGTTGTTTCCATTGTTGTCTAGTGAATTTCCAACACGGATTTCAGCTCCATTAATTTGATTGTGAACTTCTACACGGTTGGATATGTTGATAGAAAACACTTTATGGGTTCTTCCCAGGTCCAGACGCCACCAGGGATTGAATTCATATTTTGTAAGGGTGCAAGAAGCCTTCTCCCAGTGACCTGCACGATCACAATTCCCATCAATAGCATTGTATGCAATGCCTGTATCATACAATGATGACCAGGGGCGGATATCTAGAAAAATATTTATGGGGTGACAGGAACTTTTTCAGGGGTGGCAAATATATATATATAATATATATATAACTGTATATATATATATATATTATTGTTTTTAATATTTCTATTAAAAACAATACGAAATATCGTTTTGAACTTGCTTTGTTTCAAAATCATCTTCATGTAGCACCAAGGCTTAAATACAATTTCTTAATATAGTATAATTATTTTCACGTCTTTCATACTCCTGCTAATTGATATGCATTACTGATACGCATATCAATTGACATGCATTGTGTCCAGAAAACCATTTTATCCCAATACAGGACAAGGAGAAATCTGTCACAAAAATATTAGTAGCACCATCATTTGTTATTCGATATATCTATTAAATCGACTTAAAATAAAGATTAGGAAACGGATGTTTGTTAAACATCCGTTTCCTAACTGTTGATATAAATCTATAAACAGTTTAGTTTCTGTTAGTTCTGTCAAGATACAAGAAAGGGCGAATATCTACTTATATTGGTGAATCGTTTTATTTTAAATACGCTGTAGGAGTCGTAGTTTGACGACTGACGACCACGTTTTGTAAACACAGGTGATTAGCTCAGTTTTTGTCACTTGTTTTTAGGAATTGCAGCAGCTGCAGTGAGCAACAATAAAGGTACAAGAAAGCTGATAAACAGGTGAAGAACCAATCAGAACCACTTCTGACTGTTTGCCAAGCCAAACATCCAATAAATGTTCCACTGAGGCGCTGGGGTCAAGTTTCTAGACACAGGCAAAACATGGTTCAATGTTCAAACTTATTGATTGATCTTGGTGATTTATTTTCCTCTGTCACCAAACAATTACAGAGATAAAACTTTTCATTTGTTCTCATGCTACCACTCTTGTTCTGCTAAAAACTATCGGCCCCAAACCCAAATGTCTGCTGGTCCTTCAGGCCCCTGAACTTATAGAAAGTGGACTGACCCATTACTTCCTGTCTAAATTTAGAAAATAATCAAGAAAATAATAAAAGGAAAAAAATAAATAAAATCAACAATTATCAACCTACAAATAAACTCTGTCAATAATACAAAAACTAGAAATTTAAGAATAAAGTAACAAAATTCAAATGGATAAAGAAATAAAGAAAAAATAGCTCCAACAACGTTTATTCTGCCTTTTCTCGCTCTGTGTGTATGGCGGCTTATGCGGACCCGTTGCCATGGTAACCGACAAACAACAGCTCAACGAGACAAGAGCAGAGATCACCGATCAGGGGAATCAACACCAAAAAACAAACAAGTAGTAAAAACACCAAAACAGAACATTCAGTCTGTTACATTATATTGTCAGGCTTAATGTTTATATTGTGATTATTAATAAGTTTTCGCCTGAGCTCAGCGGTGGTTGATTAGCTGATTTAACCAGCTGCTCTACTGATGACTTGGTGGCGGGTTGTTTAGGCCCCGTTTACACGACAACGTTTCTGGACGAAAAACGGAAGAGTTTTGTTGCGTTTGCAGTGAGCATTTCCACGAAAACACCGAATGTTTTCTCTGAAAACGGCACAGATTGAAAACGGTTCCAGAGGGCAATGTTTCTGAAACGTACTGTAAACAGTGAAAACGGATCTTCTCTTCCAGAGAATCCCCAGATCATGCATAATATGACGCAAAACAGCTGCTTCGTACAATCAACAGAAAGAAGAAACTACTCGCAATGCTGGTGTTACTGTTTCCCCATCAGATTCGGTTCCCACAGCGTCTCTTCACCGCTCCGCACCGCCCAGGTGGCAAAATACACGGCTGCTTGTTCAGCTCTTATCTAGAGAACTACGGACCAGCCGGGCTACAGTTTAACAGGGGGGATCGACTTATTTTGGGGGGCAAAATGAACGTAACTGAACGTAAACATCAGTAGCCTACATGCTACTTGTTAATTAGCTTAAAGTGCTGTATTGATATTAGCTAGTCATTTTTAGCTATTATTACCTGCATCCAACAGCTTTACGCAACTAAGTCGGTTAGTTCGGGGAAAAAACTGCAGTTATTTGCGTTTTGCTGGTTTGCCGCCATGATTCTAACGCGCCTGCGCAGCAGCAGCTGGTCTCCTTCCCGCCTCGCAGGTGTAAACCCAGCGCGAGCGTCTCAGCGTTCATGTTGCGTTTGAAGGCGGCTCGGAAAAACAGGTTACGACTTGTTAACAACGGATTAAACAGTTTTAACTGCTGAAAAAGGAGACCGAGGACATAGATATGGGAAATATGGAAGCTCCTATTTATCAAGTTGATATAGGAACAACAGACTGTTGACCATTCCAAGGTAAAAACAATAAACAGCTTCCAGTCCGGGACTCGCTACGGACACCGTGAAGCTCAAGGTGTTTCAGCAAAGTTATCCCACTTTTTCCAACCGCATGCGCCCTAATCAGACAAGTACACGGGACACGCGAATCCACAGGCCTTCACAACTTTTCTTTAAACGCATGCGCACTTAGTTTAAAAGAACCTATCACCAACAAGGCGCAGCGAGAGCGTTACACGTTTTCGATGTGTACCGTTACCATTTAAACACAGATCGTATTTAAAACGTTTTCGTGTAAACGATCCAACAAAAACGGAACAAAACTCTTCCGTTTTCCCCCGAATAAACGTTGTCGTGTAAACGGGGCCATAGTGCCAACGGAACCAAACCACACCGAACTGCGCAGCACATGCTTTTGTTATCAAAGTCAGTAACAGGCTAATAACAGTTAGGCTAGTATAACAGACCCACTGCTCACGTGTTCAGTCTTTTCTTTAAATTAAAACGTTTTTCTCACCTGTTGAATCTGAAGCCCTTATTACCATTATCTATGGTTGAATTAACTGATAAACATCTGTTCTGATTGTTTGCGTGATTGTAGTATTTTCCTGACCACGGATATTCTTGACTCAATGGACAGAAATGTGGCATGTGTGACTTTTGATAATTATGTCCAGTCCAATAACATATACATCTATCAATGCTGCTGCGTCGCACTCTGTCCTTAATGTCCGATTTTCCATAACTATTTATTGGATTCATTGTCACCAGCTGGGGTGGCAACAGGGGTGGCAAGGCTCTCGTTTGGGGTGGCAGCTGCCACCCCTGCCACCCCGCTAGATCCGCCCCATTCAGGAAACTATGCCCTTTTCTTATTCTATTTATAATTATTTCCTCCCTCCTGTTTATTCCTCTGATCCTTTCTACATCGACTGTATTTTGTATCCTAAATAAATGTCTTCCATTTACTTCATTTTCCCACCAAACTTCCCATATCTACTTGCTTTCTTTCCAAATTATACTTTTGCCTTCAGATTTAGATAACTTTATTTTTATATCAATATCATCTTTTTTAATCGCCTCGTTAGCCAGCCTGTCCACCCTTTCATTCCCCATAATACCTACATCAGCCAGAGTACAGAATAATATAACATTTTTATTTTGTTCACATAACCTATGGTGAACCAACTAAAGGGTCTCATTTCGTCTTCTTCTTCTTTTCTATTATGGTGGATCGCAAGCAACTCTCATACTTCATACTTTCATGAATAAAAGAACTGTTCAGTGTTGCATAAAGTACTGAAATCTCAGAGTCAAGTAAAAGTTTAGGTTCCTCTCCAAAATATGACTTTGGTAAAAGTCCAAGTCACTGAAATGTTACTTGTAGTATCTGAATTTTCTTGTACTTAAGTATGGAAATTACTGTAAAAATGTATGTACTCAAGTAATGTAATGAAAAGTATAAGTAAAAAGTAAAACAAGGCAAATGCAGTTTGAATGATATTTTTTATATTTTGGTAAACTTGTCAAATACAGTTAAAGTAATAAACACAACCAAGTGCAGGCAAAATTAAACCTGCTAATAGATAAACCTGCAGGCATCATTTAGTTAAGAAAATTAGGTGCTTTACCTACAAGGTTAACTTAACCTGCTTTACAACTGAACCAGCTTCTTAGTTTCCCCTCCAGGACAGAAAATACAAAGTTTGTGTAAACCTTAAGTTTTCCCTTCAAGTGGTCAGAGCTGAAAATGAGAAAAATAAATAGTCAGTACAGAAAATGTGGCCAACATGAAGAAAAAAAGCCGTTACGATTCTCTACTTCACAAACTATTGGTGCAACAACTGGTCATTATGTGGCATTAGGGACATGTGGCTGCTGCTCATTTTCTGAGCCTTTTCTGAGTTTTCTGAGCCTTTTCTGAATTTTCTGAGCCTTTTCTGCGTTTTTTGAGCCTTTTCTGAGTTTTCTGAACCTTTTCTGAGTTTTCTGAGCCTTTTCTGTGTTTTCTGAGCCTTTTCTGAGTTTTCTGAGCCTTTTCTGTGATCTTTGTGCCTTTTCTGAGTTTTCTGAGCCTTTTCTGTGATCTTGGTGCCTTTTCTGTGTTTTCTGAGCCTTTTCTGAGTTTTCTGAGCCTTTTCTGTGTGTTTCTGAGCCTTTTCTGAGTTTTCTGAACCTTTTGATTTTCTGAGCCTTTTTTGTGTTTTCTGAGCCTTTTCTTTAAGTGTTCCTCATCCAGGTGCAGGTTCTGTATATTGTTTTAAAGATGTTGCCTTTCTTCTCCCGGTCAGTCTTTTCCTTCACTAGGGCGTTGTTTTCCTCTTCCAGGTTCGTGTTAATTTGTGCCAGAGAAGCATTGATGTCTGCTAAAATGCTGCGTTTCCTCTCCAGAGTGTTGTTTTCTTTCTCCAAGGATGTGTTAATTCTCTCCAAGACATTGATTTTCTCGTCCATATGTTTGCTTTGTTCCTCCAGGGCATTGCTTCTCCATCAAGGGCCTTGTTTCTCACCCCCAGGCCTTTGTTTATCTTCTCCAGGTTGGTGACTTTTTCCTCCAGGGCAGTTTTTATTTCCTTCAAAACAGTGCTGTTCTCCTCCAGGTTGGTTTTTTCCTGCTCCAGGTTGTTATTTTCCTGCTCCAGGTTGGTTATTTCCTCCTCCAGGTTGGTGATTGTTTGTCCCTGGACAGTTTTTATTTTCTTCAACACAATAGTTTTCTGCTCCAAGATGTCGCATTTCTCCTCCAGAGTTTCACTTCTGGTCTTCAGCGCTGTGTTTTCCTGCTTCAGCGCTGTGTTTTCCTGCTTCAGCACCGTGTTTTCTTGCTCCATTTTGGACTTTTCTTCCATTAAATGTGTTATTACGGTAGATAAATTCTTTAGTTCTTCGTCTTTTTGGAGGAGCAGCTTGTCTTTTTCATCAGTTGTCCTCCTAAACAAGAACATCTTGACTTTCTTCATCAATCCACTCAGATATTGAATCATTTTTGATCCGGTTTGTTGTTTGATATCTAAAAACTCTTCAATGTCTTTCACTCAATCACGATCCGTCTTCTTGCTCTGCCACTTCTACAATGATAAGGACTTTAGAACTCAACACTGCAGCCTTGTGACATCAATGCATCTCTCTGTGTGACATCAATGTGCGTGATGTCACACACTGATGTCACACACTGATGTCACACACTGATATCACTACCTCAACAGGTCAACTAAACTACTGAAGTTTGAACACAAACAAGTGCAGCTCGGCTGGTGGCCACTGCAGACAGTTCAGCTGGTAAAATGTCACCAAGGCTGAAATCAGTCAGCAGCTCTGGAGGATGATGGCCTGGAACAGCAGGGCGTCAGGACCAAGTCTCTTAAAAAGATTAAAAATAACACAAAAATTACCTTTCATGCACATGTGTTCATTTGAACACACAGTGTGTTCAAATGTACATAACATTAAAACTGCATGTGTTAAATATTTCAAAACATTTTATGTAAATCTGTTGGTCAGACAGATTTTCTGACAACAGATTATATAATTCTTCTCAATGACAGATTCAAGTATTTTTTTCTAAAATCATTTTCAATTTTTTTGTATTTATAAAATGTTTTACTTCATCTAAAAATGCAATTACTATCACTGTATTGTTGTAAGATTTAAAGAGACAGAGGCCAATTTCAAGGCATCAGATACTATTATTTTATATTAAAAAAAATTTCCTTCTCACCTCCGCAGGTCTTTCTTTCTCTTTCTCTCTCTCTATGCCTCCCTTTTTCTCTCTCTCCCTCTCCCTCTCTCTCTTTCTCTCTCTCTGAGTGAATGGTGGAGTGAATGGAGCTGGAGACGGGAGGGTCAGTATTAATGGTTTTTTGGTTTTTCTTTCTGCCTTTTTCTGCAAAGCGTCTTGAACACTTTTTTCTTCATATAATTTATTGATCTTTGAGTGAGTTTGGTTTTTCCAGACTAGTCCGGTAGCTTGTAGCTACCTGTTTGGTTTGGCGTCATGCCTGTTGTTGAAGGCAGTGCAGAGTTTGAAAAGTTGACATGCCGTCATGCTGTCAAACTCATACCAACGGTGAATTGTTCAGTGGAGGAAGCAGCTTTAGCTGTTGGAAGACTGGTAGGTTACGATAGTGTGAAATCTGCTTCCCGTATGAATGGAGCGATTGTGATCTTTCTTGATGTGAACGAGTTGGTTGAAACGGGCGGCGCCATTCACCAAACCTTCACGCTGGTTCTCCCGCTGGTTAGTCCAGCTAAAAAGATCATAATCTCAAATGCGCCTCCGTTTATTAAAAACTACCTCCTGGTTAAGGAGTTGTCACGCTATGGACAGCTACACTGCAAATCCAGCAGGCCCAGATTAACACTGTCAGATTTGATTTCAACACTTTAAAAGTGTCTATATGGGTCCACACCAGAAAGTGTTAATTTAACTCTTTTTGGAGAGTTGGTACCTTAACTCTTATAAAGTCTCAGATATCAAATCTGCTGGAGTTAATCATTTAACACTTGCTAACACTAATTCAGTGTTAGATCTTAATATTAACTCTGAGTATTTTTTTAACTTCATAAGAGTTATTTGTAATTAATATTAAATAGGTATTTTATTGTTTGAACTTTTAAAAATTCTTTGGAAAATAAACATTTAATAAAGAGGCAAAGAGGCATTTATTTCAAAATATGCACCATAATTACAAAACATATTACAATGTGGAATAATGTGCATGTTTCACATATCACTTAATTCACAAATTGTTATCAAAAGGTCTAACATATCAGCTGTGCAATACAAAATGCAGTATGCTTAATACATTTCTCTTCAATACCATATGCATGAAATTGTTCAAAGTACAAGGTGGATAAAGTAAAACAAGCAGTTCATGTAATATGATAGAATACATTTTCTGTAGCACCGCAGATGAGCAACGGCCACGCAGATCCTGATCAATAAATGACTGGAATTAATATTGTGTCATATAATGCGCGAGGTCTGCGTGTTGGACACAGTGAAACAGACAGAGCGTCGCTTTGTGGTGGACAAATTACTGGAGACTTGTGATGTACTGTGTGTGCAGGAGACATTCTTAGCTAAACAGGACCTGGAGAAGCTGAACTGCATACATAAAGACTTATATGGCGCTGGTGAATCCACTACCGACCTTAGCACCAGAATAATTCGGGGAAGGATAGCCGGTGGTGTTGCAATACTGTGGCACAAAAAATATGATCAGCTGGTTAATGTGATTAGATTGGATGTAGATTGGGCCATTGGACTTAAGCTCACCTGTGGAGATAAAAACTTTATTGTTCTGAACATATACACACCTTATGAATGTCCTCAAAACGAAGATGAATTTCTTAATAGACTGTCTTTTATTATGTCTTTTATGCAAGATAATCCATCTACTTGCTTTTTTATTGTGGGGGATTTAAATGCAGATGTCACAGATAATCATTCTATATTTGCTAAGCATTTAATGCAATTCTGTCTCAACAATGGCTTAATTCTTTCTAGTAAGGTGCTTTTGCCTAACGACAGTTATACCTATATTAGTGATGCATGGCATACAACCTTATGGTTAGATCATTGTATCTGTACAGCTGATGCTCATGACTCCATCCAGGGCTTTCGTGTCAACTATGAATTTGCCACCAGTGATCATATACCATTTTCCTTATGTGTAACCATGAATTCCATACCTTCTGTTTTGCTTGCAGACTATAATACAAGCATAGGAAAAATAGCATGGGACAACTTGACTGACAAAGATCTATCAGATTATTGTTATCGAACGAACGAACAACATGTTTAGCAATATATACTTACCAAAGGGAGCAATCTCGTGCCGTAATATGAATTGTAAAGACCCCCAACATGGTTATGTACCTTGTATGAGAATGTTGTGAAGTCCCTCCTTACCTCAAGCAAGCCACTGCATAAAACCAGCTCACATAGCACCAAGCCAGGCTGGAACGAATATGTAAGAGAACATCATGCAGAGGCCAGAAGGGCTCTTAAAGCATGGGTTGATTCAGGTAAACAGAGACATGGCCCCTTGTTTGAATACAAAAAACAAGCAAATGCTAATTTTAAATATGCTTTAAGATTTATAAGGAGAAATGAAAATACTATGAGGTCTGACTCTCTTGCTAGAAAGTTCGGAAATAATAATGTTAAGGACTTTTGGAAAGAAATAAAGAAAGTAAATAACTGCAAAACATCACTTCCAGCTACTATTGACGGTGTTAGTGGTGTAAAAGAAATCACTCAATTATGGAAGGAGCACTACAGTGCAACATGTCTTCAGTCATTCATGGGGACCAGACGTATTGTGTGCCTGGCAGGCTGATAAGTGATAATGTCACTTTAGTCAGAGATGTTTTGGAAATCTCCAGCTCATTGGGCTTAGATATTGGTCTGATTTCTATAGATCAAGAAAAAGCTTTTGACCGGGTTGAACACCATTATTTGTGGCAAACTTTGACTGCTTTTGGTTTCAGCCCAGGTTTCATAGCTATGATCCGGGTTTTGTATCGTGACATTGCGAGTGTACTTAAATAAATGGAGGATTAAGTGCTCCATTCAATGTTTTAAGAGGAGTGAGGCAAGGTTGTTCATTGTCAGGGATGCTTTATTCTTTGGCATTTGAACCTTTGCTTCATAAGTTGAGGAGAGATTTGTGTGGTGTTTCTATTCCCGGGTGTAATGTCTCTTTAAAGTTGTCAGCTTATGCTGATGATCTAATAGTTTTTGTAAACAAGCAAGAAGATATTGATATTTTAGTCAACACTGTTTTCTTTTTGGCTGCATTTCTTCTGCTAAACTAAACTGGAGAAAGAGTGAGGCTATCGCTGTTGGGAGTCGGCTGGGGGATCAACTCAGTTTGCCTGGAGACCTAATATGGAGAAAAGGTGGCCTCAAGTATTTAGGCGTCTTTCTGGGTAATGAAACTTTTGTTGGAAAAAATTGGGAAAATGTATTAGATAATGTTAAGGGTCGACTTTTGAAATGGAAGTGGATTTTACCAAAAATGTCATATAGAGGACGAGTTCTTGTTATTAATAATTTAGTTTCTTACACCATGTGGCACCGGTTGATGTGTGTTGATCCTCCAGTCCCTCTTTTATCAAACGTTCAAAGAGTTCTGGTGGATTTTCTTTGGGATAAACTTCATTGGATTCCTCAAAATTTTCTCTTTCTGCCGAGAGAGGAAGGTGGACAAGGCCTGGTCCATCTGGCCAGCAGAGGTGCTGCTTTTCGGTTTCAGTTCATTCAGAGACTGATCACAGGACCCACAGATCTGGTGTGGAGGAAAATATCATGCTGCATCCTTCGGAGATTTGGTGGCATGGGTTTGGATTTGCCTCTCTTTTTAATGGACTCCAGCAAACTGAACTCGTCTCTTTTTCCAGGTTTTTATAAGAGTGTTTTCTCTGTATGGACTCTGCTGAGGAAGGAGAGGCAGCAGCAGGCCGAGTCTCTACACTGGCTGCTTCAGGAACCGGTTCTGTTTGGGAGTTTGTTGGACCATCCGGTGTGGGGGACAACAACCTGGTCCAGACGGCTCCACACTGCAAAAGTTTATTGCCTTGGGAGGTTGGTAGAGATGACTGGACCTCGACTGGATAATCCTGTGGAATTTGCTGCTTGTTTGGGGAATAAATCTGTTAGAGTTGTTGGACAGCTTTTGAGCTACTGGAAACACAAGTTGAGTGAACATCAAGTTTCCATTTTGACTGAGTTTTATGAAGGCACTATGCTACCAAATCACTTGGACCTGTTCCCATCCATCGAACTGTCTCCAAGAACTGCTCTGGTCCTTTATTGGATTTGGGACAAAGTAAAGGAATCTCCCTAGAAGGAGCTTCAGGAAAAAGTATCTATAGGATGTTTGTTGTAACTCTCAATCAAAGCAAATTGAATGGACGCAGTGACACAGTATGGAGAACTCTTTTCTCCCTCACACCTGAAGTCAAACCTGAATGGAAATCGTTGTATAAACCTCCTTTACTGAAAAAACATGCAGATTTACAGTGGAGAATCCTTCATGTTATTGTAGCTGTTAACTCATTTGTTTCAGTTATTAATCCTGCTGTAGGAGAAAAATGTCAATTTTGTGAACAGAGAGAAACAGTGTTTCATTGTTTCTCTGACTGTATTCGTCTGTCAGATCTTTTTGTATTTTTGAGAAATATTTTCAGCAGTTATGGTGAAGTTTTCACTAAACAGGTTTTTATTTGTGGTGTTAAATTCCCACGTCAAAAAACCCCCGAAAATGTCAGTTGATGAACTTTTTGTTAGGACAGGCTAAAATGGCCGTGTACATAAGTAGGAAGAGGAAGGTTTGAAGAAGACTTGAATATTGATGTGGTTCCTGTATTTGTTAACCTGGTTAAATCTAGGTTATTGCTTGAATTTAATTTTTATAAATCAGTGTCAGATTTAGATACTTTTTGTAACACTTGGAGTTATGGAGAAGTAATTTGTAGTGTAGTAGAAGAAGAAATTATCTTTGGAAGGGTGTTAATGTAAAGTATTGTGTGGAGTATAGGATTTTTTTGCTGTGTTTTTTGTTTTGTTTTTTGTATTGTTACATATTTTGTGATATGTTGATTATTTATTGAAAAATAAGTGAGCTATTAAAAATCAAAAAATCTCTCTCTTCCTCTCTCTCTCTACCTCTCTCTCTCTTTGTCTCTCTCGCTCTCTTTCTCTCTCTTCCTCTCTTTCTCTCTCTCTCCCTCTATCTCCCTCTCTTTCTTCCTCTCTCTTTCTCCCTCTCTCTTCTCTTCCTCTCTCTCTCTCTCTCGCTCTCTGAGTAGTGGTGGTGAGTCTGCAGGTGGTGAGTCTGAGAGAGTGAAAGTGTCTCAAACAGTGTTTGATTTCTTTCTTTTTTCCATGTAATTGTTTTCTAATAATCTTGACTCGCTTTGGTTCTAAGTCTTGGGTTCTTTTTGTGAGTTTCAGCGCTTGTAGCGCTGTTTGTTAGCGAGATGGCGTCTCCAGAGCCGCCGCCCCTCTCTCTATTTCTCTCTCTGAGAAATGGGTTTCGGATCCAACCTGATCCGACAATCCCAGTTGAAACAGTTCTGTTGACGGTTGGTGATCTAGTTGGTCACAGCAATTTAAGTTATGCTTCCAGAATGAATAAGGGAGTAGTGATATTTCTAAAAGAGCAGCGCTTTGTGAACCAGCTGATTGATGACTGAGTAGCTTTGCCATAAAATGCCACATTTTCTCCTGCAAAATAACATTTTAGAAGGTCACCACCAATACATAGCTTTCTTTTATGCTATCACATGCAGTATGCAGGGAGACCTAATAGTAATCTCTCACTTCCCTGAATTCTCTATGTATTTGCAGTTTTTTACTCTTTACACTGGATCCAAGATATGAATGTTATGATTTTGAGAAGTTTATAAGATATACATTTTATTTGTCTTAGTGATAAAAAATCAAGTTTTAGACATTTAGCTCTGAAGGTACATCACAGGAGGTCCGATCTATTAATAGGTTGGAGTTTTGTTTTAAGTTTCCTTTCTGAAATTCAGCATATTGATTTTCTATAGAGTTCAGGTAGGGAAGTTTTCAAGCTGTCAAATTTGATTAAGTACACTTTTATTTCACAACTGAATGTAACATAGTTATTTGATTATGCTGTAGGATGTTTATTTTTTTGCCTGGAAGATACATTAATCCTTCACATTTTTTATTTATTTTATGGAAGGTCAAAGTCACTGATCATCTCAAAGGCATTCATGTCACTAATAAGATTAAGAAGATGATGAACTTCTTTAAGGTGATAAATAGCAATGTATCTAGTCATGGAACAATTTTCATTCTAATTCTTAGATAAATATAAAACACTGACGTCAACAACTTTTTTTTTCTTTTTGTTAAACTATATGACTATTTAACCAGTTATTTTATTGTATTGTATCTCTGTCTTTATGGATTATTTGTTTTCACTTTGGACATTTGTAAGGCAACCCTCTGTAATCGTAACATGGCTGAAATAATAATACCAAACAATGAAATGTTAGTAACATATTCAGGTCTCACCAGTTGGAGCTCGGTAACCGTAGATCTCCACCTCACAGGACCCGGTTTAAACCAGGCTGCAGCACAGTCACATAGCGGCCCTCCACATGACTGCTAAAAGTTATTTTCAGAGTCCTTCCAAGTGGGATGCGAGAAATGACAGCAACCCTAAAACAGAGAAAGTGGAGAAAACAAATATTTTTTTTTATTTTGAGAAAGTAAATTTAGGTTTCAACTAATCACACTAGCTAGTTTTACACTAATGGTTGGTAGGAATCATCCTGTCAGAGATATTATCAGACCTTTAATAGATATTGCAAGCTCCAGAGTGGTAATCATTAATGTTTCACTCACATTGGGTTTGATGTCTTCCTGGGTCTTCCTCGGGAGATCCCGAGGAAGACCCAGGACACGCTGGAGGGCCTATGTCTCTCGGCTGGCCTGGGAACGCCTTGGGATTTCCCCTGGAGGAGCTGGAGGAAGTGGCTGGGGAGAGGGAAGTCTGGGCCTCCCTTCTGAAGCTGCTGCCCCCGCGACCCGACCCCGGATAAGCGGAAGAAAATGGATGGATGGATGGATGGATGGATGGATGGATGATGGTTTGATGTACCGTGGTCTTGTAAAGAGTCACCAACATAAAGCTCTGCTCTGTTAATGTTTTCTTCACAGCAGTCTCCTCTGTTGGTGACAGAAATGGAAGTGAGGATGTAGGACTCCAGCAGGTCCACTCTCCACCAGGGAAATGTTTGTTGGCCAGTGTGGGTGCAAGAGCCTTGTGTAAGATCGGGATTTCGGTTTCCGTCAATAGCGTTGCTGGCATCCACAAAACTATCCCATTCTCCTTTTAGACCAGCGGTTCTCAACGTGGGCGGTACCCGCCCCCCAGGGGGCGTTCAGAGGGCAGCAGGGGGCGCTGGAGGACATTTTTATAAAAGGGGGCGGCTGGGATTCCTTAGGGGGGCGTTTGGATCGAAGGTAAACTTTACACGGGGGTGATAGAACAACACAGCACTTTTACATTTCAATTATCAGAATGCAGAAATTGTTTCTGTTGCTTTAAAAGGTTTACGTCAGACTGTCTTTTCCACATCGATACGCTTCCCGACCGCTGCGCACCATATGCGGTAAAAAAACAAACAAAACCGCGGCGCACATTGCGCAAAACTCTGAAACAGGAGAAGCGGGACATAAAACGGAGCGACGAACTAGATGTGAATTATGGCATAAAAAACAGAGAATCTGACGCTGAACAGTGAAAAAATCAACACGTGATGTGAAACACATGATGATTAGGCGGCGCAGCAGGTGATGAGTGAATAGCGTCAATATAATTTATTGACACTGATGGTGAGCGTCAATAAATGATAAAATCAATGTAGCAACAGGAAAGAAACTAAAGTGGACAGCAATAAACCAAGAGAGGATTATATGAATCAAATTAAACTAAATAGAAATGATTGAAGAACAAAATGCAAGAATAAACTAAGAAACTAAAGTAAACATAGAAGAATAAACTGGTATGGCAAGACCTTTAGCGCAATAATTAATACAGAGGACTGGATGGCAAGAATAAACACACTATTTCCAGATAAAAGGTAAAATAATATTGTTGAAGTGTCATGGGTTTGTTGAGGCCACATCTAGTACTGAGAATAAATATATTACAGGCCATAACAGTAAAGATCTTATCACTAATTTATGTTTTTAATTAGATTTGAAATTTTTATTTCTTCAATATTATTTTTCATGTCAGTGTTAATGTCATGAAGCTGATGACTCCATGACACTTTCAATTTGAATGATTAGGATTTGATTAAGAACCAGATTTGTTCTTTGTAAAACTATTAATCTATAATCAATAGACAGGTCTATATAAAGATATAATCCATGTTTCTTAAGACAGAAAGGGTTAGGGTTAGGGGTTAGTAGTTAGTTAAAGTCAGAATTCTGAGATTAAAGTCAGAATTCTGACTTTAAAATCAGAATTTTTTTTTTTTTGGTGGCCCTAATCCTCTTCCGTAGAATTCTGAGATTAAAGTCAGAATTCTAAGATTTAAAGTCAGAATTCTAAGATTTAAAGTCAGAATTCTGTTTTTTAATTCTTTTTTTTGGTGGCCCTAATCCTCTTCCGTAGAATTCTGAAATTAAAGTCAGAATTCTGTTTTTTAATTCTTTTTTTTTTGGTGGCCCTAATCCTCTTCCGTACTCTTCCGCAGAATTCTGAGATTAAAGTCCTCTTCCATAAAATACTGTGTGAGTAGTTGAACGCCTACGTTTCTTCGTCTTTGAGGCTATGCCTACATTTCCCATGAGCTCTTCCATTGAGAGTTTTGCGGCTGCGCAATATCATTTGAAAACTTGCACGGTGAGGGACGCTTTGGAGGAGAAAGGCAACTCAGCGAGCTAAACACAATGGCGACGTCGGCGACAACAGCAGGCGGGACGGGCTCAGGCGGAGGAGCCGCGGGTCTGGTCGGCGGCGGAACGGCGGTGGCCCGAAAGAAAGACGGCGGACCTTCTACGAAATTTTGGGAAAGTTCGGAAACTATTTCTCAGCTTGAGACGGTGCGACTTTGGATCGGAAAGCACTACAAGAAGGTGAGCTAGCTGCTCTCTTGCTCCATTGCTTTCTATGAAGGCCCGCCTCTCGTTTTCACAATGGAGCCGCTACATCTTCTACTTTTAGCATCACAAGGACTATCTCGAGACGCATTTTCTCGATTTATACGCATATAAACTTATTTAAGACTCTGCAGTTCGCGTATCCCTATAAAACACGACAGGATATCGTGTTTTATAGGTATACGCTGTATTCACACGAGTGCTAGTGGAAATGAACTAAACTAGCCTAGCTACAGTTAGCTCCCTGACTTCTCATGCAGCTTTCTAAATGGCAACACTGTTTAGGAAATGTTCTTAAACGTCCATCGGATGCGCTGCATCTGGGTTTTATTATAGAGAAACACATTTGAAACTTTACTCAGTTAAGATGATAAAAAAATAAAACATTATCTCATGGTGTATAATAAAAGGCCCCGGGAGCTAACGGAAAAGTCACGGGATAGCCTTCATACAAATCATATGGATAAATGCGCATTCATCCGGTTTTTGTGGTATTAAATTCAGGAATAAAATCAGTTATTAGATAAGTGTACAGCTTTCTAATTCCAGATGCATTGTGTGTAGAACAGTAAGTTGTGTTTTGTCAACACACTAGCTTATCAGCCAGTTCAGGCTCCATTCACCCACTTCAGTTAGCCAAACAAAGAGTGTTCCCCTAATGCTCCAAATCTAACCCACTATTAAACTGCGATTGTTTAGATTGTAATCTGGGTAAATCTTGAATTAAATAATACATAGAAATGTTTGGATTTATATGGAGGCGTATTTATTGCCTTTAATACAGTTTCACAAAAGACATCTAATATAGGAAGTATTATACACTGCTTATGCTCATGCATAAGCAGTGTATAAGAAGTGTGATTCCTTTGTTACAAGCTGTTCTGTGCTCAGATTTATAATAAAGGTCATCAATATATGTGTACGTGTATCTTACCCCTGGGAAATGATACTAGAAAAACTGAATGCAACTTATCTTGGGAAGCACCATGCACACAGACATATCACGCTCTTGAAGTATCCTTGAGCAAGTGTTAAAATATATACAAATACCAGTTTACGAAGATGTTATTTTATTTATTAACTTATTTGAGGGTGCAGACTAATATTCTAAAGATGGTAGTTTATCCTATGAACTGCAGAATTGTTGAATAAGAAAATATCCATCAATATGTAGCTAAACAAATTCTGTTTATTGCTTAGTAATTACACCTCCATCAGCCTTTTCCAAAAAGTAAAGTTTTTATAGATTCATGTGGACTGACGTTGGTTCTGACTGTTTATAATAAAAAATCTACTTGTTAGTTATGAGTTACATGGTTTTATTTATGAATCTTAAGAACTGATTTTGTGGATGATTTCCAATCTTTCGATTTTGTAAAGATTTAACCTCCTGGAACGGATTTTAGCCAATTCGGATTTCTCATTAAGAGAAAATGCAAGAACAATAAAAAGTTTTTTTTTGCCTTCCTGCTGAGTGTGATCAGTAATTATTTTTTGTCAGTCAGTGTAATTCCATATCAGTAATGATTGCTGTTCAGCAGAAAGAATTAGAAAAAATATATTTATGTTCTGAATAATGTAGCACATTACCTCATCACTGAGATCCTCAATAACAAGCTTTTATAATCCAGCACTTTCACTGGGAGGTAAAAGGATAAAACAGAACAACATTGCAGCATTTTGCTCAAAGTCCCTGTTAACTGCTGCAGGTTTTGCTCTCTCTCGCTCTTTTGCAGCCTGAAGTGGAAAGATGTCTTGATGTCTTGTTGGTAATACGAAAAATATCTAACTTTGAGTCTTCTTCACACATTAAATGCATCCACACTGAGGAGTGGGGTCTATCGGGTGACCTGGCGGTACTTTGTGGTTTCACTGGTCACAAGAGGTTCTGCTTTCTGTCTGGTCATTGGTCAGGGCAGATCCAGTTGAAATTCTGCTGGTTCCAGTCACCAGCTTATTTCCCAGATCATCTCTGATTTTCACTGGTGACTGCAGAAAAGTGCCATATGAGATATTCCTTTACATGAGCATAATTTGTATTTTAGAGCCAAGCGCTGCTACTTTCTAATGTATTTCTGTCTCCATTTTGTCTGTAAGCAGAGCTTTTGTTAAAAATATACATATATTTAGATACTTAATTTCTGATTTATTCATTTGCTCTTTAAACGTAAAGAAAAAGCTGATGAATGTATGGACTTGAGAGGATGTTATCACTGCCTACTTTGACTGGAGGTCTTGGGGCATTACTGTTTCATTAAACATGAGTTAAAACATATTAGAAAAGTTAACGTGTTTGTTTTTGTGTTCTCCCAGTATGTCCAGAATGACTCTCCATCCAGTAAGTCCCTGGCTGGCCTGGTGGTGCAACTGCTTCAGTTTCAAGAGGATGCGTTTGGACGCAGGGTCAACAATCCTCCTCTTACCAAGCTACCTGTAAGCACACACTCATTACTCGTGACATTAACTACATATCCTAAGTACTAAAACACAGTTCTTGTTCCTTCTCCTCGTCTAGGCCAAATGTTTCCTTGATTTCAAGGCAGGAGGAACTCTCTGTCACATCTTGGGATCAGTATACAAGTATAAAAGTGAGCAGGGCTGGTAAGTTAACTGTTTCTGTTGAACCACAATAATTAGAGGTGTGCCGATCGATCGGTAACTGATCATAATCGGTGATGATCGGGATCGGCGATCATTGGCTCTGTGCCGATACCGATCACCTGCATCTCATTTCCCAGCCTGTCTGTCCAGCTGGTCTCGTCTTTCCTTCACTGCCCAAACGCGCAGCAACAAATCCTGAGCGATGTGTAACTATAACGCAGTGAGTGAATGAGGACGTTTGCTTGTTGCAGTGGAAAATTGAAGCAGGTCAAAATGCATCAACACAACGAAGCTAATAGACATAAAAACAATGGCGGAGTTTGGCTACATCGAGGCTCAGTGCAGTAAAAAGACATGGAGGATCAGACAGCAGGTAGAGCAGCGCCAGGGTTTCAGGCAGGGTGACAGGCAGCCAATCAGAAAGTGCGGACTCTGCACCTGCTTTGCTTTCTGAGGGGAAATTAGGGGAATCCCAAACAGCTGAAACGTCGCAATGCTTAGCCTGGCAGCAAAGCTAGCAAAGCATGGCTGCCGCCATGCTTATAATACACTGGGGGAAACCCTGAGCGCACAGCTACAAACACTCACCCAGATTAGCATGACGGTCAGAAAGCTAAACTAATAACACGCTAAATGATTTAAGTCTTGGAGCTGCGATGTAAGACGCTGGTTCTCCTGTTGAACCGCTGCTCCTCTACAGGTAGTAATATTTAATATTTAGTAATATTTGACACGGAGTCGCTTCTGCTCCACCTGGTAGAGACTCTCACACCGAACCTCTTTAAAGCTGCAGCATCTAACTTAAAAAAATACATTAAAACTTTTGCTGTCCTAACATGAGACAGATAATCTCTAAAAAATAATCGATCTCCTCCCTGTTACTCCCCTCAGTCAGAAACAGCCAATCAGAACTAGCAGTAACCAGCTAGCCGCCATGCTAACAGGAAGTTTTCATTCAGTAACTCTGGATTGTTTATTGTAATTGATCCTGTTTTGCCTTTGAATGTTAAGTTTTATACTTGAACTTTTTGTCAATGTTGAGAGGTTTTATTTTGGCTCTTTGCATTATTTAGCCTCTTCAGAGCCTCATATGTTATCAGTCTGTTAAAGATAGTATTATTGATAGCAGTTCAATTTGCACAATGCCTGTTTTGTTTAGTTTTCTTCTTGGAAAAAGTTATTAAAAACAAGTTTTTGTCTAAATTAAGGTGAATTCATGGTTCATTTTTCCACATAATGTAACAGTAGTGTTTATGATAAAAAATAAATAAATAATAATTATGTGATCGGTATCGGTGATCATCCCTCAGGGGTGATCGGTATCGGCAGAAAAAAAAAGCTGATCGGCACATCTCTAATAATAATTGAAATACTACCCAACATTTTGATGTGTAATGACGACACTTGATAAAATGTTTCAACTGTGTTTTCTCTGAGTTTGCATTTTTATGCTGTAAAGCCTTGTTGTTGAAATGTGATATTAAAATAAACTTGATTGATTTAAAATGTATGTCCATGCGTACCGATTGAAGATATTTATCAGGGATTTTATTATATATTATCTGACATTCACTATCAGGAGGAGATTTGACCTGCAGAATCCTTCTCGGATGGACCGGAATGTGGAAATGTTCCTAAACGTTGAAAAACACCTGGTCCAGGTGAGAGCAAGAGTCTAGACAAAGGCTGCTGACTGTACATGTTCAGTGTGTGTTATTTAGACTAAATATGTCTTCATTTGGCTCTTTATCGGTTTCCTGAAAGTGTTTGTGTGCTTTTAGAATAACTGCCTGACACGGCCCCTCGTCTACCTGTCACCAGAAATTGAGCAGAAGCAAGTCAGCAAGCTCAAAGACATCATCAAGAGACACCAGGTGAGCTTGGGTCAAAGCAAGAAACTCCTGATTATTTGGGAAGTAGATTTTATAATAGAGGCTGATGTATTTGTTTGCTTTTTTCTCATCTCCTCTCCAGGGTTCGGTCACTGAGGACAAGTCAAAGGCAACTCATCACATTCACCCATCTTTGACACAGCAGGAAGACGGTTAGTTTCAAGTCTTTTGAACCATAATAAATAAAACATTGACCATCATATTTGATGTTTATGATTTTGGTGATGACGCTTATCAAAGTAGTTTGTTCAATTGTTGACTGTATGGTGACTTTTATAGCTTTGTAATTTTTTATGTAAAGCATCTTAAACCACTGCGGAAATATGCTATATAAATAAACTTGAGATTTTTCTGACTCACAGATTCACTTGTTGATTATATAAAATGTATTAAAAATGTTCAGGGGAAGATTTATTTTGTTCCCAGTACGATCCAACTGTTTTCAGATGCCACATAATGTGTCTTTAGTTGTACAAAAATGTAGCGAACCGAACCGTGTCTTTTTAGATATAGTTTTCCATTTTCACCAACATGGACAATTATGTAACAAGTGGGTGAAAATGTAAATTGATTGTTTTTCTCCTGAACATTTAGAATTTAATCACTGATTTGTGTTTTTCAGAGGAGTGGCTGCGTCCGGTCATGAGGAAGGACAAGCAGGTCCTCGTTCACTGGGGCTTCTACCCAGACAGGTGAACAGAATCTGTTGCTGAAAAACTCAGATTTTCTTCCTCAAATGGCTTTTTTTATACCTCAGATATTCTGGATAACGTTTTGCATGTTTATTTTAAGTATTTCTTAAAAATACGCTGCATGACTGATCTCTGATGGTTCATGTTTTGTTAGCTATGACACCTGGGTATCTGCCAGTGAGGTGGATGGTGATGTGGAAGATCCTCCCAGCTCTGAGAAACCCTGGAAGGTAAGTATCATGGTCTGTGAAGATGTTTTTTGTGTAAAAAGAAGAAAAAAAATCTTTGCCCTGTTTAAAAATAATTGATACTTTTCAAAATTATTTGAGTTTTTAAGTTAGTTCCTGGAAAAGATTAGTTTTAAATGCTTTGAAGTTTAAAAAAAAATGCTGTTTCCTTACATCACTTTTCAAATTTTGTTATAACTAGAGCTTGGGATTTTATTGAAGAAAAAGACTAGAACTGGGCTTCTGGTACAATATTTGCAAAAACAAATTTATAAATCAAATATTATTGAATCAATTATGAATAGTGCTAATTAAATCCATTGAATTAAAATAAAATCTAATAATTTCATTAATATATTAATGTTGAAGGGATTATTTGCTATCACAGTCATTGCTTATTAATAATGCTCCTTTGACCATTTGTAAATATTACAGAGGTAAAACGTCTCTTTGCTTCCTTAGGTTCATGCCAAGTGGGTTTTAGACACAGATGCCTTCAATGAGTGGATGAATGAGGAAGACTATGAGCTGGACGAGAACAAAAAGCCTGTCAGCTTCCGACAGAGAATCTTCCCCAAAGAGGAGGAGGTAGGTTTGTGTGTCTTGTGTTTGACGGCATGTGTGGATGTTTTGTATGAGTGTTTTTTGTTGCAAGTTAGCTTTTTTTTGCCTGTAGCTTTGCCCTGTTCTTCGTCTTCCTTTTCCACATCTGGCTTCTGTCTGCTGCTCACCTCTTTCAAACCTTTTGTTGCACTTCGTCCACTTTCTGATTAAGTTCAGGGTTCCTGTCACCGTTCATACGGAGGTAGTCAATGTTTTTACTTTCTTTGGGATTTGACCACTATAAGCTGGAAAATGACAACATTTGTAGAGCAAACATGCAACTTTATTAGCCAAACATGCAACTTTATTAGCCAAATGTGACTATTTTTGACTGGACGGTGTACAGGAACCCTGTTTGTCTCCTCCACCACCCACCAAAGCATCCCCCCCCCACCCTGTTGTTGTTCTCCCTCTGCTTCCCCTCCTTGTGTGTGCAACCGTTCCATTCTTCTCATTCTGCCGCTCTTTCTCTCATCCTCCATCCCTCGCTCCCTGCGCTGCACGGGGTTTGTCTGATCAGTCTTCCCGTACACCCGATCGCAAGGAGCGCAAGGCAAACTCTGCGGGCAAGAAGAGGAGGCGCTCGCCCTCGCCGCCCAGCACTCCAGCCGAGTCCCGAAAAAAAGGAGGAAAGAAGGGGTAAGGAAGACAATTTAGTTCAGTTGAACAACACAGAGAAAATAGTGCTGAAAAGTTTCCAATTGACCCTTGAACCTTCTCAGGAACCCAGGGCCTCACTGGAAGCGACGGGGACACAGAGGAGAGGAAGAGGACACTGAGGAGGACATGACAAAGGACATGGACGACTCCTCTGCCGGCGCCAGCATGGAGGATGGTGTGTCCAAGAATGGTATGTGGGCTGTTTAAGCAAAGGACAAAGCTCACAGCAAATTAGATTTATTTTTATGTTTTTCAGGGACAAAGCCTCTGAAAGCTGCACAAGCAGCATATTGGAATATTGATTACTGTTGACCTTTGTTTTCCTGACCTTTTTATTTCTTTCATCGTTATGCTCTCACTACTCCTAGCCCTGAGCATCTTGACAATTTGATTAAGTCATCTTGACTTTTTTTAAATCCTGTTAAATGGAACAACTAAAATACATTATTTAAGTTGGGCAAAACTGTCTGGCCAAGTGGAGCTGAAGGTACTAATAAAAGTTATCTGTACTAGACAAAAGTGAGTAATATTGCACTTATCATTGAATATCAATTTGAAAATGTTTTTCTCTTTAAGACCAATTTTTATTCACCTTCATTGTGATTAAAATTCTAGTTTTACTGTAAATATGTACAGTGGAGCCTCTGAATTAATACTTACTCAGTTTAAAAATATGTATTTGGATGTTCATTTCCAAAAGGAAAACACTAAAATAAAATTATCTCCTGACCTTCAAATCAGTAATTTTCAAGAAAATACTGTCTGTAATCATATAATATAACATTGTTAAAAGTATCACATGGCTAAAAGATGATGAAACAATAAGCAAGAGAGGACAGACAACTTCTGTTGTGATTCAAGTAAAGACAGCATGGTGTGTTCTCCATCCTAGAGCATTCTGCTCCGGGAAGCACTTGCAGAACTTACTATCTTGATGTAAAATAACCAGTTAATTGACACTGGATACTTTACCCTTTTATGTTTCAAAATGTTAGAGAATTACCAAAGCTTTAGATTACCGTATGTTCCGCACTATAAGGCGCACCGGATTATAAGGCGCACCTTCAATGAATGGCATATTTTAAAACTTTTTCCATATATAAGGTGCACCGCATTATAAGGCGCATAGAATAGACGCCACAGTTATGTTGCCAGCTACCTGGTATTGAATGAGACATGATTTTTTTCCGTTCACTACAAATATGGATGTCTAGTAACAAAAAATTGGTCCTGAGTTCTATATATAGCATCTGCACTAGTCATTGTTTCACTCACGGTTTTGGTGTTGCGATATTGTGCCCAACTGCTTTCTGGTTAGCACAGACCAACCGACACGCTGCCGCCGCAGCCTCTGTCTCTCTTCCACCGACCCCCATGGCTTTAAATGTATAGCTGCTGGTCCCTTGGTAACTCTAGCCGAAGCTCCCCGGATAAATGTCTAAAGCTACTTTGTTGACATAAAGGATGTCAACAAAACAGTCCGATTCCGGTCGTGAGGAGAGGCTGGGGAGCGACTGGAATGGGGCGTCTGGACGATGGTCACCCGTCTCCGTTCGCGCACAGCATGTTGGTGGAGAACGTGATGCTAGATGACCTGCAGACGACCTGATTATTAGGTGGGTAGGTAGATATATAGACATCGTCTATGGGTAGATAGGTCAGTCAAACTTTATTAACAAACCAGTTTTTTGACAACTATCCCAGCATGCACTGCACGCTTCTTCTACCGAGAAAATGAAGGCGGCAGCTGCTTACTGTAGTTGCTAGACCTGTTGTGGCTCAATATTGGTTCATATATTAGGCGCACCGGGTTATAAGGCGCACTGTCGGCTTTTGAGGAAATTTAAGGGTTTTAGGTGCACCTTATAGTGCGGAAAATACAGTAATTAAAGGTATCCTGCACAAGACGTTTTTGTTTGAGTAATTCTAAACACGGGAGCATTGTGCTTGTTTCAACATTCTGCATATAGTGTTGATGGCTCTGGGATTGAGCTCCTCTGTCCTCACCTGCTTTGCTTGTCAGTGAAATGAACTCAACAGAGTGGAAATGCAGCAGCAGCACATGCAGCATATGCTCTTACAATAAAGCCAAGTTCTTTTTCTAGGCTTCCAGACCTACTTATCAGTAGTTTTGTTTTTAGACTCTTTGTCCTTCACTTTATACTCGTATTTCAGGGTTTCCCCCAGTGTATTATAACCCTGGCGGCCCGCCATGCTTTACTAGCCTCGCCGCCAGGCTAAGCATTGCTTGTTTACGTTTCAATAAAAATTAAAAATTTAAAAAATTGCTATTTTTTAAAGCCAGGCTGCAAGCGTCTCTGTTGCTCTGAACATTTCACTAGCAGAGCAGATTTATCCTTAAGGATAGGTTTATAATGGATAGGTTTATATTTTATGCATTTAAAGCCGACAGCGCGCGGACCAATCACACAGTTGGCGCCTCTTTGCTTTGCCTCACTCTGCCGCTGCTTTGTGGGAACGCGCGCTGCTGCCTCCTTTCACTGAAACTGGACACAGGCTGACCTGTATGGAAATTTACATCAACTTACTGTGAGGAATTATGATCCTTTGGAGAACTCTAGGTAAGAGTTCAAAACCCGCCGCGTTTGCTCTGGTTGCGCAGCTCCATGGGAACCGCAGGAATAACTTGTAGCAAATTCAGAGGCGCATTGTGGAGTGATGAATGATTCATCTTTGTGAACGAACAATTATACGCGTCATTTACATCTCAACACGCTCCCCAGCGTGTGGCTCTGTGTCTGTCTTCCCTGTAAAGTTTATGTCTGTGGTCCCGGTTGGCCGGAGCGTTTGTGGATAACGAGCAGAGCTAACCTGATCATGCAGGTTCAGCCCGGTGAGGAGCTTTAACGCTCTCCTCGGAGTCACGCATCACGCTGATTTTATATAATTTTATTATTATTTTTAGTATTATTTTTCTGGTTACACGATGCATCAAATGCGTTGTCTACTTGGAGTTAATACGCGCGGCCGCACAGAGATCTGAGAAACTTGTGACTGTCAGACACGGTCGAGTCCCATAAACTCGACCAACCAGAATAGTTTCTGTGACGATTAAAACTCAACAGAGACGAAATGGAACAACCACTAAAGCAAAATCGCCCGTTTGTTGCACATTTCTGCGTAGTGCAGCGGATTTACTCATCATGCAGGGCTGGTCCAAGGCTGTATGAGGCCTGGTGCAGAATTTGAAATCATCAGCACCTCTAACAGCTTCTGTGTTAGATTTAGTGAAATATGGGAGAAAGGACTTTAATTGGCCAGCCTAAAATAAGTTGCCCAATTAAATAAGTTATAATTGCAGTTTACTAATTTGTATTTGTAAATTCAAAGATTAAACTCACAGCCTCAGATTGTTGCTATGGTAACAAAACAGTCTAACTATATGAATATTGTTCCTTGAAGTTTTACAAGGTAAACTTGCCAACTCTTTAAAATATTGCATATGAATGTTAAACAATTAAAAAAAATTTAATTTATGTATGCCTAAACAATTGAATCAAATTTAACAGCATTGTCAATCGGATTAAACAAGTGTTACATTTATGTATCTGTGGTCTTTTTTAAAATATTAGCGTTTATGGGGCCCCTGAAGCCCTTGGGGTGGCCTGATGGTCCTGCTGACTTAATTTGGATTAAACAGAAGTGCAGATTTGTTGTTTTCAGGCTAGTTGCAGGTTTAAATGGCATTTCACTGGATATTTTTCCTGTAACATATTATTACCCAGTAATACTTTAATATTTTCTGTCAACTTAACATCTTTTAATAGAAAAACATGGTAGCCCGCCAGGGGACCGCCTCGAAGCCCCCACCACCAGGCCTAACAAGTTTTTTGGAGGAAACCCTGTATCTTGTAACAAAATGCCATTCTACAACTTTTAAATCTTGGTCTATTAGGAGGAATGTCAAACTCAAATCATTTTCTTTTAGGATATACTTTAATGCCAAACACATAAAACGGAAAACACTTTCTTCTTCTTTTTTTTCTTTTTACCTAGTCCCATTAATGTTGTCCCACTTTTTGTCCCCTTAAATAAATCCTCTTCCCTCAAAGCACCCAATCTAATTCAATCTATTTTAGGGTCCTCTCATTTTATTCCCCCGTTTTGCTTCATGTTGGTTATTACCTCCATGCCCCTGAATTGTGCTGTCTTGAAGGTTTTTTTATTTTAATCTTTTATCTCCCCTCCAGTGTTTCACTTGGTTCATTTTTCTCACTTCTGTTCCATGCACAGCTAATTCAAAAAAAGACAGTGAAAATACTCCAGTCAAGGGAGGGAATATGGCAGATTTGGGTTTGTATCCTAACTGGATTTGCATGCTTGGTTGTGTGTTTGGTAACATAATTGTGTTTAATCATCTTAAAACCTTTGAACTTTAGCGCTGCTATGTGTCTAACAAAGTTTATTTGCATTTTTCCCAGATGACATGGAGGATGACTCTGTGCTGTCCGGTGGCAAGGTCCGAAAAAACTTATCTTTTTTATTTTTATCATAGTGAACTGAAATGTATTGGTAAACTGATGAATCAAGAATATTCAAATATTGAAATTTTAAATTATAGAGAATTATTTTTCAATAAACAAACAAAAACATTAAAAAGCTGCAAGCACCATAAAAAGGCCTTCAGTGATTGGAGCAGTGATGTTATAATGAGCTATTTCACTTACATTACATAGGCTTTGGTATTTCCATGAGGAATGCAAAGTATTTTAAAAATTTTAAATTTTGTTTTCAGTTACTGTAGATAAACGTAAACCTCCAGTGAAATCCAAATTTTTAATCTGTGCCAGAAAGTTTGTATTTTGTTGCTTCTGTGCAGAATTATGCCAATTTGTCAGATTAACTCTCATTGGGTAAAAATATTGCCATCCCATTTGTCAGCTGAAAATGCATTTTAAGATAAGTAAAATAAGTGGAATTTAACTGTACTAAACCACAAAACGTACTACTCCCTCGTTCAAAATTGGGAAGATATTTTGTCCCAACTAGTCTCCTCTGGTACTCTACTCCACCACAGAGTGAAAATGGGTCACACAGCAGCACATCACTAAAATTGTGATCAATTTAAGTTGACATGCCTGCATTTTTCACACCCTACTCTTGTTGGCTATGTTTTTATCAGACTGCTGGAAGCATATTTAAATGTGGTTCCAGTAGTTCAGCATCGAGTGTCCTGAGCTACATTTGTAGAGCTATGTTTTTTTTCAGTGGTCCATTTTAGTTTTACTTTGGTGGCTGAGGATGTTTTGATTTTTGTCTTTAAAAGGAATATATTTGGTCAGGATACTTTGGATTAGATCAGTGGTTCCCAACCTTTTTATTAGCGCGGACCGGTGGGGTGGGGCCCGGTACCGGTCCACGGACCGGGGATTGGGGACCACTGGATTAGATGGCATATTAAATGTATAATAAGAAACTAAGGTTTGACAGTTTTATAGTGTCATTATTTAGAGAACTGTCTGTATCTGCAGGATGATGATGAACAAGGCAAAGGAGAAGTCAATCGGATGGACGCGGGAGAGGACAACGTAACTGAGCAGACGCATCACATCATCATTCCCAGTTATGCTGCCTGGTTCGACTACAACAGGTCAGTTCAGACAGAGTCTGTCATTTTGTCTTTTTTGTTGCTACATTTGTTGCTCCATTTAGCACTTTTAGTGATTACATGCTTTGTACGAAGGTTTATAAATGCTTTAATCTATTGCATTGACCATATAAGGTCAAAAACGCTGGACCTTCTGTGGTGTCAACAAAAGATAAAATTTTATTAAGTTAGTGTGATAGAGTTTTTAAGTTAACCCAGATTTATAGTTTTTCTTTTAAATTGTATATCAAGTTCAATCACAACAGACAACTTTTACAGGAATTAATATATGCATACTTCATGTTAAACATAAATTTTTATTGTTGTTTTAACTCTTTTTAGCATCCATGAGATTGAGAGGAGAGCTCTTCCAGAGTTCTTTAATGGGAAGAACAAATCCAAAACTCCAGAAATGTGAGTTTGACATTCAGTCCTGACATTCAGCCACATAGAGTTGGAAATGTTATTTTATGAGAACTATTTCTGGTATTACTGTAAACATTTCCTGTCATCCTCATGTTTTCCTGCACAGATACCTGGCCTATCGTAACTTCATGATCGACACGTATCGGCTGAACCCTCAGGAGTATCTGACCTCCACTTCCTGTCGCAGAAACCTGACTGGGGACGTCTGTGCCATCATGAGGTTTGTTAAATATGTGTCTCTTCGCTTTTCATTTTTACCCAGTTTTAGTTCTCTGCAAAAAGGATGAAAATATGTCAATTAGACATTTCTATAAAATTTGCCACATTCTGGATGATTGATGTTGAATATTTTGTACAATATTAGAAATATATTTAAAATGCAAATACTTCAATTTGTTTTTTAAGTAAAAATATTTTATTGCCTAAAATGCAATAACAGCATTCCATTTAGTTTACGCTTCATCATTTTGTAGCAAAGGATCTGCAGCCCACAAAATACTTCTAAGATTAATAAGTGAAAAGCTCAGACCTTTCTGTTTGATCTAATACAATGCAGGGCTAATCCTCTGATTATTTTTTGGATTAGACAATTAATTAAGCCTAAGGTTCTTCATAACAGATTTTTTTTTTGCAGAATATTAACCAGATAAAGCTAAAAATATACCCTTCAAAGATTTTTGGGTAAAGTATATTTACAGACAGATATTTTTTCATTATCTTAAATGTAAATATTTTTGTACAGTTTTGTCTTAATTACTGCTTTGAGTATGTTCTTTCAGTGATTGGCCCTTTTTTGAGTCTTTATAGTATAGTTAAAAATTAATCGGTTACTACATTAGTTGATGATTATTTAAATAATCGATTAATCATGATTAATTGTCTCAGGCCTAGTATAAATGCTATGAAAACACTGATAATGTTCGAATTTAAAGTTTGTGTTTTTATCATCTCCAGGGTTCATGCATTCCTGGAGCAGTGGGGTTTGGTAAATTACCAGGTAGATGCAGAGAGTCGGCCGTTACCCATGGGCCCCCCTCCCACGCCCCACTTCACTGTGCTGGCTGACACTCCCTCTGGCCTCATGCCCCTCAACCACCGGCCTCCACCTGTAAGGACAACAGTTCCTACCATCTGTCATGAATTAAACCTTTAAAAGCTGGAAGGTTTTATACATCATGGTGTTTATAATGTTCTCCAGATTCCTCCTCCTCAGCCAATGCCCAACTTCGCAGATAAGTCCAAAGACAAACCGATTGACTTGCAGAACTTTGGCCTCCGCCCTGACCTCTACAAGAAAAACGCCAAAGTGAGAAATCAAAGTAGATTTTGCCTGTAAAATTCTAAATTATGTTTAAAATTAATCGTAAATGATCTAATTCTATATGCGTATTTGCGTTGAATTACAGCAGGGAAAGGGAGCCGGTACCACCAGAGAATGGACCGAGCAAGAGACTCTGCTGCTGCTTGAGGTCAGCCTTTCTATGCAAAGAACACTTTTCTCCAACTTTACTCTTCCTTATCTTACTTTCTCACACAATAAATCAGTAAATGTTACATTTTTAAATATGTTCTCGGATCCGGTACCTGTATTTTGTATTGGAAACAAATTCTCTGTTCTGATAAAGATCTCTCTCTCTGTACCGCTTACAGGCCCTGGAAATGTTCAAAGACGACTGGAACAAAGTGTCGGAGCATGTTGGTTCACGCACCCAAGATGAATGTATCCTGCACTTCCTGCGGCTGCCCATTGAGGATCCGTACCTGGAGAGCACAGAAACGTCTCTGGGCCCTCTGGCCTACCAGCCCATTCCCTTCAGCCAGTCCGGAAACCCAGTAATGAGCACCGTCGCCTTCCTGGCCTCGGTGGTGGATCCCAGAGTGGCGTCTGCTGCAGCCAAGGCAGCTTTAGGTGAGAACAGGAGGAAGAACTGAGATAGATCAGGTTTTGTGTCATACTTTTACTATAATTTGGTGCTGCTGATGCATTGGAATCAGATTTGTGAATTTGCAATGACATTATTCAACTATTTTAGGGCTGAAATGATTTATTGGATCAATCGTGATGATTGAAATAATCGTCAACGAATTTATCAATTATTAATTAACACACACACACACACAGAAAGGAAATCTGGTGAAAGAACACCACTCTCAGAGTAACAATAAAGCTAAAACTGTCCAATAAATATATATATAGATTTCACATTTATGATAAAAATAAAGCCTTCGTCTGTAAATGGGCTCTACCCAAAACTCGTCAGGTGAAGTTTTAGCTTCACCTAGTTCAAATTCTTTAAAATATTTATCCTATTAGGGAGCTTTTGCTATCCAATTATTAATTTGTTAATCAAAAACTAATCAACAAATCAGCTCCACGTTGCATTCATGTTAAGTCAGGCAGAAAGGACTCAGTTTTCAAAGGTTGATGTTAAAAATATTTTATTTTTAGCTGCAGATTTGTATCATTTTCTAAAGATAATCAAGCGTTCTCTAAAATACGTATTATCCTATTTAAAAGTATTTGAGTTGTTTTGTTTGCATTTTTATGTATTTTTAATATTTAACCCTCTTAAGACCAACCTGTCGGCGCCGACAAGATTTGGCTTGTGCTCTTCCCATTACCGTAATTTCTGAACCGTTCAACATATCAAAAAGATTCCAAAAGTGCAGAAAAGCTGAGACATTGCGCTTTCAGTGCATATATGATACATTACGGTAGTCACCCGGGAAAGTTTGAAATGAGCTTGATTAATCACAAGAAAGATTCTCCGTCGTGTCATATCTGTCACCCAACCTTCTCTGTATTGTAACTCCTGAACGGTCGGTCGCATCCAAAAAATTCAAAAGGTATTAGAAAGTGCATAAAATAAGCTTTTCAATGGTGTATCACGGGCAAGTTGCAGCAGATATTAGAGTAAATATTTTTGTTACGAAATTGCGAAATGTTGCATTAGCGGAGTAGCGGTGCGAGAGAGAGAGAGAGAAAACTGCAGAGGATGAGTTGAAATCGCACATAAAATTATGGAAATGTCTAAAATAAATCCACCAGACTGATAACTAGTCCCAGAAGGCTGATGTCTGAAAGCAGTGAACATGAGAAACACATAACCAGCGAATTGTACAAGCTAACGTTGGCCATATGAATGCTGCACAGCTATTGGCTAACTCTTAGCTCCATCTTGGTTCCTGCATCATTTGTGCAATAATTATTTACTACGCTGAAAATAAAATTGTGGTCTTCCAAAAATAATGCCCTAAGTAATATTTTTACCTAAAGTGATTTTGGCAAAAAGAAAAAAAAAACACCACTTTGTTTCTGCCAAAAGATGAATTGTGGATAAAAACAACAACAAACAAATCAGCCATGTGAGGATTGGTGACCTGTCCAGTGTGTCCCCTGCCTCTTGCTCCTGCCCACTGGAGATGGACCAGCATCCTCTCAACCTGAAGTGTGACAGATAAAGTATGGATGGATCCAGAGTGGGATTCTGTCTGCAGCTGGAGAGGAACTGCTTTAGATCCTACCATAAAAATGAAAACGCCTGAAATAATTTAATAAAAAACAGGCCTAAAAACTTGCAAATTGGAGGTCAGGCTTCAGAATTTTCTCTGCATTTATGTAATATAGTTGAAAGTTGAAATTGTTCATTTGAAATTGTTTGCCCCTGTCATCTGGAAGTTTTTGTTCAGTAATAAACCTGAAAATTTCAATTCCGATTTTTTTTTTTCTCTTTAAACTGTTTCACAGTTTTCAATAGACAAAAATATTAAATGACTATCAAATACTAAAAGCTGAGGATGTTCTGGAAAAAAGAGCAAAAATTCAGACTCGTTGCACATTTTTTGAGAATTTTACAGCCATAAAATCAGAAAAATACCAGGCGACCCAGTTACACTTATAGTCTTAAGAGGGTTAAAAAATAGATTTAAATGGTTAATTTTTTTTCCAAAATGTGGCAGTTTTTTTAATCCATGTAATTGTTATAATTGATAACTAAAGTAATTGTCAGTTGCAGCCCTGAAACATTTACAAAAGCACAAAATGACAAGGAGTGTTGGAAAAAGTTTTTCTTTTACCTAAATCAATGAATCAAAACTTTATCTCGTCGTGTATTGTTTTAGTCCTGGTAGCATTTAGAAGACATGAAAGTTAAAATAGCCTTTCTCCTTTTTCAGAGGAGTTTTCTCGCGTGCGTGAGGAAGTTCCTGCCGAGTTGGTGGAAGCTCATGTCAAGAAGGTCCAGGAGGCAGCAAGGAGCACCGGCAAGGTGGACCCCACCTTCGGCCTGGAGAGCAGCGGCATCGCAGGAACCGCACCGGAGGAGCCCGAAAAAACAGGTACAGATGTAGAGGAGACTTTCTTATTCTTTTGAACCGTTACGAAAAATATTTTTGGGCAAGTTTACAATGCATAAAATGTTTGTAACGGCGCCTGAAATCCTTGAAAATGCTTGAATTTCAATTGGGTGATTTTTCATTAATGTGTGCTTGAATTATTTTAATTGATTGAGTGCACAGTTGTAATACAGTGAAATCTGACATTTAATTTAAAACCTAAATTTGGAAAACATGATTTACATTAAATTTCAGACCTAATAAATTCATAAATACAGATTTTTTCTGTCACAATTAGTTTTTCTGGTTTTGGTTAGAGTTAGAAAAGTTATTTCTATTTACTAAATGACAGAAAACTTATTACCTTATTGATGTTTTTGTAGAGATTTGTTTTGTAAATTAGTATATTGTGTCTAACCACTGAAGTTGCTCTTGTTACAATTTGTCTGGAATTTTTTTCAGTATAATGAATATTTTTTGCTTCTCGATGACTTATTAATGTGTGTAATTGAAATAAAGGTTATATTTTGTACTTTAAACAGCATAACTGAAATTCTAGGAAAACTTTTGCTAAATTAGTATTTTGTTTTTGGAGCAGTAAAGTATATAAGGTGTGTGTGTGACATTTCAAAACATTTTGTTATATTTTCGTTTACTGCTGTAGCTTGTAGATTACCATCACAAGACATTATTAATGACAGAAAATGACATATAAAAGTGAATTTAAACTCTTTTTTTAAGTTAATTAGTATAGCTTTTAACTCTAAAGTGTGGTAAAGTTGAAAACATGCCTTTTTAAAAGTGCTTGAATTTTACTGTGGGATAAGTGTATGAATCCTGCATACAAGATATTTCAGATAAAAATGTGTAGCCACTAGAGGGCAGCACACATTCACAGTATCAAAGGCAGCTGGACGTTTTGATGTAGATTAGTGCTCTGAGTATGTTAATGTTTTAGGAAGAATCCACACAAACCCCAGCAGGAGATGATGACTCTCTGTGATTGTTGACAGATCTGATCTGCATCTGTTTTTATCGGGACGCGCAGAGCAGTGCAGATATTGGTGTGTGTTTGTACTGCCGCGGTAACCAGTGGATTAAAAGAACAGTGGCAGATGGGGCAGAGGGGTTGGGTGGAGGGAAAACAGAAAAACTGGGTCATCGTTCTGCCTCTCTTGATTTTTGCTGAGCAGCATCTTAAAAATGTGTCTTTTTTTACTGTCATCACAGCACATATGATCCCTGATGAAATGCCTCTGCTGCTTGAATTACTGCCCTCTTCAACTACAGTGGTGATCAATAACTCTAAATGTGTTCCAGTTCTCACTCGGCCTGAAGCACTTCGCCCGACCCACAATCAATTTTCAGACTCTTAACGTTGGCCTAAGTGCACCGTGACATGGTTTAACTCTCAGCTGTAAACATTCGTTCAGCTGCTCTCCTGTGTGCAGATGCTTTCACACGTTTCCCTCTGATCTGTTTACTAAAAATAACTTGCTAATCTCACTCCTCTTAAGGGGTTTTATCTGAAGGAATAAAACATGTTTTTGTAAATCCAAAGAAAAACAGCGAGTTTGTTTTGATTAATTATTTTCCTGATGTAAATTTTGTTTCACCTCTTCATTCACAGAAACCGCAGAACCCGAAAAGATGGAAACAGATTCGGACTCCCAACAGGCGGATAAGGTGAGATAAAAAGGCAACTTGTAGAAAAATATTTTGGAAAAATATTGATTAGCCGTCTTTAGAACAAAAAAAGTGTAATTCCTCAAACTGGTGAGGATAAATCCTGGAGGAAACGCTGCAAACCTTCGGAGTCACTAGTTCATACCACCATCTTACCTCTTCCTGCAGTTGTTTGAAAAAGTTGCAATAAATCTAGGTTGAAGATATTGATAGTTGGGAATGAAAATAAATGAAAAAAATGAAATAAGAACAAATTTAAATTCACCAGTGTTTTTCATGTAAGATCCAATTTTAAATCTTTTTTTCTTGCTTTCTTTCCTAAAAAATAAAATAAATTACAAACAGCAGAAAATATTTTGAGTTGTACGATGGAAAAATAAGGGCCAGGCTCAAGAATCTTTGTTTAATTAAGACAATATGTTCATATTATTAGCAGAATAAAGACACAATTTTTATAGAACATCTTAAAATTACGAGAAAGTCATTTTATTTGAAAAAAAAAAAAAAAAAATCTTTAGTTATCAAGATCTGACATGATCAGCTCAGTCCATGTGATTCTTTCTTCCAAATAGACTCCGTTCTTTGTACAGATAAAAACTAATGATGCTGATGTGCATTTCTTTATTTTTAATACAGACACCAAAGGATAATGTCATAAAATACTCAACATTCCTCTATTTTTTTGTTTCTTTTTGTGTTTGAATTCTCATAAAATTATGACTTCATTCTCCTAATATTATGACTATATTCTTGTAATACTATGACTTTATTCTTGTAATTAAAAAAAAGAATAAATAAATCATAGCCGGGGCTAATACACCATAGACTTTACCTGAGTTTAAATGAATTGATTAGTTGATCAGCTCTACTTAACGCCCAGCCTGCATATGGTCATTGGTTTTCTATATTTGTCATTTCAAGTGATCAACACTGACTGTGGACTCATGTCTGACCATTTCTGTACACAGCGAGCCGTTGGTGTGATGTGTGACTGTTTGACATTATGTCGTTACATCTGCAGTCGGGAACATTCATTATGTTTAAACAGGAAAATCAATACACAGTTTAAATCTGTTAAGGTGTTAAATAGTTCTTGGCAGCCATCAGTTTTCCTTTTATAAGTGCTCTCTCTCTCTCTCTCTCTTTCTCTCTCTCTCTCTCTCTCTCTGTCTCTGTCTTTGTCTCTCTCTCTGTCTCTGTCTCTCTCTCTCTCTCTCTCCTTCCAGTCATCTGTGTTTATTTTCTCCTTGTAGAAGGAGCTGCAGGTGACAGTAAATGTCTTCTCCAAAGTGCATGTGGTGTCTGCGGCTGAATCATTATCCTTCGTTAACAAGCGTCGGGCGCTTGGATTGGGTCACTACTGGGGAAATTTGAACTAATAATCCACAAGCGATGAACATGGCTGCATTTAAAAGCAGTTTATTTAATGTAGAACAAATTCACAGTGATGCAAATTGTTGCTTTACATAGGGCTGCATGATATATCATCATCGGAATATCGGTGTGCGCAGTATTCATACTCGTATCGCAAAGGACTGTTTGGAGTCCAATAACTGCTGGCTGATGTATTCGAAGTGAAAGAGTTTGCATTTTTCATATTATAATGTTATAATGTTTAGTCAGTCGGACAGAGTCTGACAGCAGCAGATGTTTACACCGACACAAATGACTTTGTCCAACGTGCGTAAAGGTCCTGGAGTTATGGAAGCACAAATGAGAAGCAAAGGACAAAAGAAAATAAAGACATATTGCACCTGATACCATAAATATTCCAATATTTACAAATAATATACACCATCGGCAGATATTCTAACATGCTCTCCTAATTTCACAAGACAAACTTAAGACAGTCAAGTCGTCCAATTAAGTCCCAAGAAATCCTTCCTGAATGTCTTTTCTCATACATTAAGCTCTTGTATGTGATGCTCTGTTTTCAGGCTGAGATGAAGGACGAGGCGGAAAAACCCAGCGAGTCGG
This sequence comes from Poecilia picta, assembly GCA_033032245.1. Lineage (NCBI taxonomy): Eukaryota > Metazoa > Chordata > Actinopteri > Cyprinodontiformes > Poeciliidae > Poecilia > Poecilia picta. The sequence goes on along the minus strand of CM065368.1, from coordinate 5,769,729 downwards.
CAGAGAAAAGCGACAAGACGGAGAGCACGGAAAAGGTGAAGAAGGAGGGAGCCGAGGGATCAGAGCAAGAACAGGAGAAAGAGGAAGAAGGAGAGACCAAAACAGCTTCAACAGGTAACACATGATACAGGTCATCACATCTCTTCAACGAAACACTAAAATGTCTTTTAGTTTGCTTGACCTTTTTGGAGACAAAGTAGAAATCTGTACCTTAAAGAAAAACTTATCTATCAACATCAATTCTTAGTCCGTCAAAACATTTTCTTTAGCAGAAATTACATTGTTTTGTTGGAATGAAGTAGGAATAAATCTCTGAAACTGTTTCTTTCAGATAAAGATAAGGATGAAACTATGGACACCTCATCTTCAGATCAAGAGAAGGAGAAAGAGGAGAAGACGGCTACCGAGGAGGGAGAGGAAAAGCAGAAGAAGTTGGAGCATGACATCGGAGAGGGAAACATCGCCACAGCGGCCGCTGCTGCTCTCGCTTCTGCAGCCACCAAAGCCAAGGTGAGGCCGGCCGCTCAACGGATCGCATGTTTCCGTTTTACTGGCCTGCAGCAGGTTTACATTTTCTTGGATATTTATCATCTTACTTTATCCATCTTCTCAGCACTTGGCGGCAGTTGAAGAAAGGAAAATTAAGTCCCTGGTTGCTCTGCTGGTGGAAACCCAGATGAAGAAGTTGGAAATCAAGCTGAGGCACTTCGAAGAGCTGGAGACCATCATGGACCGCGAAAAGGAAGCTGTAAGTCAGAGTTTAAGTGTTAGGAATTGGGAGAAAAATGTGTTGATTAATGCAAAGGCAAGACTCCCTTTGATCCGCCCCAGTCGTTTATAAGTAAGCATAGTTCTTGTAACTGTTATTGTGATAAACAGAGGTTTTAAAAAGTCTTTGGTCTCACCATTCCTGTGGTTTAAAGCCCTTATAATGAGACCTCAAAGATGTTTTCTGCACATCAAGTTTATTAACATTAACTATTTACATTCACGCCATTCGGCATAAATCACCTCTTATTCTGAGAGGTGATAAGAGAGGCATAAATCACAAATTCATTGTGATCAAGTTGAATCTGATAAAATATCCTGATGGGGTTTTTACATGACACATTTTTATTCCCGTCGGTCATTAATCCTAATTACTTATGTCCAAAAAAGCTAAACTGTTCTGCAGAATCGACATGTTCAGTTGAAAGCTAATACTATAATTAGTTATTGTGATAAACGGAGGTTTTAAAAAGGTCAGTTTATTACTGTTTTTAGAAATACCTTAAGAGATTTCTTTTAGCAACAATTTGGTTCATTTTCTTACGTATTGGTTTTAATCTCTTATATTCATTATCTTTATCCATTACAACTAATTGTTTTGATCCTGTTTTCTGCTCTTTGAGATCTAAAGATATAAAGGGCATTATAAAAAATATCTATTGTTATTAAATTAGATGGTGTTTTAAAGTTCTGAGAGTTTATGTATGAAAATAATAAATATAGTATAAATGGCAGCTCTATAACCATAATACAAAATGTGGTATGTTACTTTTATTGCAGTAACAATAACTGTTGCTTTTCTGTTTTAAATAAAATTGACTAAATCATGGTAGATATTTAGTTTTTAAACACCATGTTAGTGTGAAACAGGAGTTTCTTTATTTTAGATTAAGGTTATTATTTAGTGAAAACGTTGGTTTAAACCATGCAGTGGTAAACCAGCGTCACTCTCTGAATGAGAAAAAGCTCTGACTTGGATTTATCGGGTCACATTTTGCACCTCCTCCACTTCACTTCACACACAGTCCCATTTTGAAATAAATACTTGTACAATGTCAGAGCTTGATTGTTAAGAAAACACTACAAAATGCTAGATTATCTGCTGTTCAAGCGATAAACTGATTTCTGTTAGTCTCCCAAAGACAAATTACTCTGAAATCATAAAGTTGCTGGGTCATTTATTTTTTATAATTCGCCCTCTTTTTCTTCTGTTCATTTTTGATTTTTTTTTTAAAAAAAATGTTACTCCAAATAAGGTGGCTATTACAAGAGAGACTGGGGACCCTTGTTTTTGTTGAGAGTACTTGTCTGTTTTGCATTTCCTGTACCATACAGCCCAGTTCTGTGGTTACTTTGATGATGTAGCCAAGAAACATATATTCCAGCACATGTTCTCACCGGGTGAGTTAAACCTGACTTAGTCCTGGGTCTTTCAAAGATGCTGAAGAAGAAAAAACACTTGAAATGTTGGCAGCTTTATAAATTGAGCTGCTTGGAGAAGATTTTCAAGAGCGAAGCAGTTGTTTAGTGATGCAGTTTGAACCGACGGTGGTCTTCGTGGGACACATGAGTGATTTAGCTTATGAGTTTCAAAGCGTGTCCTGGAGACGCTGGTGGGAGTGGAAAACTGTGTTTTCATAGCGGTGGGATTCAAGCCCAGTTTCACAGATGCAAACACTTCATGAAAAGAACTGTTTAAAGAAGTTTTTGGGGAACTGGAGGGAAACCAAACCTGGGCTGCTGCTATAAAACATGGTAGTTGTAAAGATCCACACAGAACAGCAGAAACACAGCAAACCGTGTTCCAGCTCTAATACATGAAAACAGTCTGGATAATGGAGAAAACGTTCAGTAAACGCATGAAGATTCCTGCAGTCTCATGTCAAATATTATTGAATTAAGTAAGAATTAATATTTTTATGATTGTATATCAGTGAGCACTAAGGCAAATATAATGAAATTCAATGGTTTTAGTTAATAGATATGGAAAGGTGGTAAGAAATGGCCAATAAGTGAATTAATCTGGAGCTTCCCTCCTAACTCTTAACACAGTCTTGGCATGAAATTATGTCTTTGCTTATTTACTAGAATTTTTGTAAGCAATTATTTTAGTAATGATATAATTTATAAATGATTCTGATGATTAATCAAATAATTAAAAAAAAAGTCCTGTTCTGCAGTAGTTTCTTTAAGCTAGTAAAATAAATATACGGAAGCTGCTAATAACACTTAGCATTCGTCAACAGCTCATTGGTGGAGTGAGTGGCTGTAGCACAGTGCGCTAAAGAGTTGAGCATTATTTGATGAAGCCTTGAGGCAGGAATTAAGTTCTTTGACTCTGAACCGTTACAGATCTGCTGTTTACCATTAGCTGTTTAATCGTAGTTGATTGTAGCACCAGTTAACATACTTTTCTTAACCTTTTGTAGGCTGAAAGCTCTTATAACTTCCTCAGTCTAATGGTCATGATGCATCTGAGAATGGGGGGATTTTTCCACCTCTAATTGTTTGTGTTGGTGTTTCTCTGTGCAGCTGGAGCTTCAGCGGCAGCAGCTCCTCACCGAGCGCCAGGCGTTTCACATGGAGCAGCTGAAATACGCCGAGATGAAGGCCAGACAACAGATGGAGCAGCAAGCCGCCGCCGCTGCCGCCGCCGCCGCCCAGGCTCAAGGTCAGGGCTCTGGACCCGGACCCGGACCCCACCCGGCCCCCCTCCACACGGCATGCACCACGCCGGACCCCCGCCCCACCACGGCGGCCCTCCTCCTGCTCACCATGGAGGACCCCCGCCCCACCATGGGGGACCGCCACCAGGTGCTGCAATGCATCCTGGGTTCCCTCCAATGGGCCACCATCCCATGGCCCCCCACCACCCAGGACAGACAGGTCAGAGGTCACTTTAAGACTTGGTGTGTGTGTGTGTGTGTGTGGAGAAGTCATAATTTTATTTTATTTTTTTAGGTTTTTTTCTGTTGGACTAAACTTATAAAACATCTTTTAACTGCAGAAATATTAAAAATTTTTATCAAGTTTTTGTACAAAACATTTTAACAGCAAGGAAAACATAAACGCATCATATAGTCAAAAATCGCAAAAAAACCCGAACAACGATTGCATTTTGTAAAGTGCCTCCATTGAACTCATCATAACGTTTAATAAAAATGAATGCAAATCAATTTTATCCAGGTGGATCAAAAGCCTGTTTGAAAAGTTCATCTGTTTATTATTTTTGAACCAGACGGAATATTTTGGAGATATTTTGCAACAGCAGAAATGTTGATCAGTATTTCAACGGATTTAAAGAAAATCCTTTTTAAAACATGAATAAAAAAAGTGTGGTTGAGAAAAACAGACATTTTAACGTGTGGCGTTGTCTCCTCTTGTCTACAGGACCGATGGAACCGGGTCAGCCGATGCCAGGACGGATGCTGTCCGGGCCGCCCTCTGCCGGACCGCCACCAGGGGGCATGCCGCCCATGATGCCCCCACGTCACCCTGGAGCCCCCAACGGCATGTGTGAGTATAACAATTAACGTCAACTAACGATCATGTTGTAGTTCTTTTGAAATTGGTGGGTTGCTGGTTTGAACTCCTGCCTCAGCTGTTGGTCCTTGGACAGACATTTCACCCACTGTTTGGTGGTCGGAGCCCCGTGGCGTAGATTGAATAGCCTCAGGGTGGCTGTGGCTACAGTGTAGCTTTTCCCCTATCATTGTGTAAATGAATGGCAGAGCTTCACACAACATCGGTCTTCATAAAAAGCTTTACAAATGCAGGTTAATAATCTGAAAGATTCTGGCCATGGAAATATATTTTAACTTGGTTTTTATGTGTTTAAATGTTTTAACAATTTGAGTTATTTATTTTGTTTCTGCCATTTATGGATAACATTTATGCATCAACTGGAGCTGACAGTATTGTCACAAGATGATAACAAAGGAAGCTAAGAAGGAGAAAGCACAATTAGTAGCTGTGACTTTTGCATAAGTTCACAGTTATAATTTTCAGCCATTATTTATGTCCAGATTTTCTTCTGGTGCAGAATTAGAACGCATGTTTTAAACCAATGACATAAAAGTTATATTAAATAAATATGACAGGGCCGTCCAGGTTGCAGGAGCTTTGAAAACAAACAGACAAACCAATCAGCATCTGATTTAGTTCCATATATTGAAGTGACACAGATTGGATTTTTTGGGGGTAGAAAGATGGAAATTGTGTTGTCAAAACTGTTGTAAAAAAATTTTGTCCAAGCAATTGCACTTGTTGTCTGGTTGTATTTGCTACGACTGTGGTTTTACATTTTCACTATTGTTCTGATCAGCCTTGATTTTTCAGGTTTTGTATTTGTGTAGCTTTGCGCTGTTAAGTTGTTTGGTAGAGATCTTAAAAAAAAATGTTTTTCTCTCTTAATGTGGATTATATCAAAACATTTATTTGTGACAACCTCACTTTAGGGCATTTGGGATCAGTCATGTGCCAAAGGAGCTCAGGTTGCTTCCATCGCTGTAACTTTTCCATGATGATTTACTGAGACACTTATTGAATCAAAGTTGATCATAATCTTTTTCTGTTGGATTTTCAAAGCATTTACTGTATATTTCTACTCCAGTTAAAGTCAAACATTTCCTTTGATAGTGCAGCAATCTTGAAAATTTGCTCTTATGAGTCCATCTGCCCTGTAAAGTTTTCTAAACCTAGCATGCTTCTCTCTGCAGATCCTGGCCCTCCACCTGCACAACCAGAGGCGATGCCTCCAGCTCCCGTGGCTCCTCCAGCGCCCCCGAGTGGCCGGGTGTCTGACAATTAAGCCGTACAAACAGAAAAAGCACATGTGCATAAAGCTAAAACTCTGTCTCTGACCTTTGCTTGTCGCTACGTTTTTCTCCTTCACATTCAAGCAACCGTAAACTTTACTCCCCCCGACACACAGGCCCACACTCTGGGGTCCAAATTCACAAACACACGCGCAGACTTCCTCTCAGGGCACAGCGGCGACGTTCATCTAGTAATAAACACTGTTTTACACTCTGTCGAGTAACAGCGAGGCTGAAGACAACAATCCTGTGTATAGAAAACCAAACAAGGAGACAGAAAATATTTTTGAAGAATCCTCCTTTCTCAGCTTCTTATATTTTGTTCGAATGACACTGTAACGCTTTCCAGAGTAACAAAAACAACCCCAGGCTCTCCTGTCCCCGTTTCCCTAAGCGATAAACCCCTAGAGGAGGCTTGTTGGGCCAGACAGCCAGTCTGTGTGCTGAGTAGCCTGAGCTGTGACATGTGAGTGGATCCAGCCTGACCTCACTCCTGCTGAGTATCTACCTCTCGCTCTTCTTTTAAACGATACACTGTAGTTCTGTGTGTGTGTGTGTGTGTGTGTGTGTGTGTGTGCGCGCGCGCGCGCCTGGAAGACAGACGGAGGCTTGAATTTGGTCTGTATAGTCGACAGAACGTTACGATTTGCCTTCAGACGAAAAGCCTTCTAGGTCAAATGTTGCTGGAAAGACTGTTATGTTTCTGATGAGGGAGCTGGTAGGTGTAATACGTTTAGTCCTCAGTAGCTTTTAGTTACAGATTAAAGAAAATATCAGAAAATTATGCAGGAATCTTTTAAATGTCACATTTTAGCTGCTTTGATCAGATTCTACAAACAAGACGGCAGCATTGTTCTTTTTAAGTTGAACTAAACGCCACCTCTGGTCTTCTGTAATAAATATATTTGATGCTGTTAGGAAGCTAATTTCAGGTGCAGGCCTCATTTTTGACCTCGTTTTGCTTCAAATACAATAGCAGCTGCAACAAAATACGAATAAATAAAGCTTAGAAAACCGAAGCTAAAGTATTTCTTCATTTTCTCCTGCTTAAATATAGAATTTTGTTACAGATCTAATCAGGCCGCCACAGGATTCACAGACTAAACATCCATCCTTCTGTCTCGGCTCCCAGAGCGCGAAAACGCACAGAGAAATGTAAGCTAAGCTCAGGCAAACACTGGAGGCTGCATGCACACACACCCACATCTTGGTTCAAACCTGGCACTGACCCTCACACACACACACACACACACACACACACAAATCCTCAGCTGACCTTCACACAGTGAGAGACGCAGCGTTTCTGCTCAGACGAGCCTGAGCTCCTCCTCGGCACCGTGGGTATTCTGGTCGCTCTTTCGGTGCTGATTCTGTAGCTATTCGACCCTCCTCTTCCTCTGCTCCGTTTCCTCACGCCTAGCACTGCCTACCTCGCTAACAACCTCCTCCTCTTCCGTTTCTCGCTTTTCACAAGTCGCCGTAAAACTCTGCAATATTCTTCTGCAATCTTCGCCAATCTGTGGTCAAAACGAAGAAAAACAAATGATGTGTTAATCCTTGATATTTCTGTTGATGCAGTCCAGTAGTACCATCTTGTTTGGTTGAATATTGTCGAAATGTGACGTTAAAGTTCGGCTTCACTTCACCAATAGCCAAAACTATAAACAAACGTTTCTGTTTGCAGTTGCTCCTAACGACCGTCGCTGTTGTTTTTCCCTGACCGTTGTCTCGGTTGTCGGTATTTAAGCCTGTAGATGTAAAATTTGATCAGTTTTGCATATAACTGCTTCCTGCGTACAACTTCTTTAATATAAAATAAGTCACATGCTCACACAAGTTGCTACTAAACCCAAAAACGGTACCTGAACTTCAAACTGTCCCTGTTTCCTTTATAGCGCTGTCGGTGTCTCTGCTACCTCTTTCTCTTTTCATCTGCTAGCTACCTCTTCTAGACATCTTCCTCTTGCTCTCTGCTACCTCTCACACCCTTTAGCTACCTCTTGTTAGCCTTTCCTTTCCTTTTTTAGTCTTTGTTTTTGAGTGCTGCCCACATGACTGCTGTCACCGCTGCCAAGCCGCAGGAAGAAGAAAACGCAAACATTCGTTCATCGCGCTCTCATTCACCGTGCCCTCTCTTTGTTTTCTTTTTTCCTGTGTTAACATCTGACTAGGTGTGTGATTTATCTTTACTTAAACATGACATGATTCCCTTCTTACATATATTATCTTTTATGGATGCTTTTTTTGTGTTAATGGTAATGTATTTTTAAGGAGAAGTTTTGTGTAGATGGAAGTTTTCTCTGTAGCATTTGTTTGTTTTTCTTTTTATTTTGTATGGGGTCTGTTGGTACTTGGACCTAGACACTGTCAAATAAACTGTTTTTTAATAATCGGTTTGGGGTTTTCTTATTACTAAAAGAGACTTATATAAAGTAGTAAGACAAAGTGAGTTAGGTTTAAATGTGCTGTTTGATTTTTTTATATATATTCCACATTTGGATAAATATGAAAATATAATTGAATATTAATACATTTTGTTTCTAGCATGTTCCTCATAAATTGGGTTTGTATGGATGCTTGAAATCCTTGAAAAGGCTTGAATTTCGATTGGGTGTTTTCAAGGTTTAAAAATTGGTGCTTTATTTTTAAAGTCCTCAAAAGTTTGATTGAAAACCTAAATTTGCTAAATGGTTTTACATTTGAAACCAACTATTTTCATACAGCTAATATAAAGATGATTTTCTCACCATCTGAAGTTAAAACAGACTGAACTTTTTTTTTAAGTTGGTTTGATTTATTTTATTTTCTAAATTCCATAAAACCTGGGGAGAACATTTTCAGAGATTTAATTGTGACGTTCTTTGTATTTTGTGTTTATGCATTTAATTAATCAGGAAAGAATTTTGCCTTTACATGATATGTTTGGCTATTCATAAATACAGGTCCTTCTCAAAATATTATGTTATTATGTTGGAAAGTTTGAAACTTTACCTTGAAATCCTTGAAAATTGTCTGTACTGCAGAAAAAGAGTGTGAACCCTGCATAAAGCTGAAAAGAGTAAATTTCCAGCATTGTTTCTAAGGAATAGAAAAGGTCCACTTCTCACAAAAGGTAAAAAAAAAGGATACAATTTTGGTGTTTTTGCTATTTGGGAATGTTTTCTTCCCCAAAGGATGTAGATCTAAAATTCTGCAATAAAATTCACTGATTTAATTTGTTCTCCTTCATTGTTCCCCATTGTCAAACCTTTATGTCCTCTTTGAAAAACAACCAGCTGCACTCAATAATCATCTCTAATGACAACATAATGACCACCACTTTTTCTGGAAAAACAAACATGAAGATTTGAAAAGTGGATTACTAGATTTGGGCTGAGAAGTTCTGGATCGTTGCATTATTTCCTTTCACTGTGTTCGTGTTTTTCACAAAACAGCAGATCCACAATGAGAAGATGGATTATCTGGGGTTTTCTTTTGTTTTGGGATTAGGGGCAACGCTGTGAAACATCTGCACACGAGGCGTTCACGTTGTATGAATTAGGCGGTTTGTGGCCTCACGGGCTTAATGCACCTAGTGTAAAGGAAAACTGCTTGAATTTCCTCAAACTACTCGGATGCTTTACGTTTTGATCCAAAAGCAGACTGTTATTTTACTGTAAAATCAAGACATGTAACAGAAACTATAAGTGAAAATCACATTTTATAAATCTTAAATACATTTTTCATGCATAAATTTGAGTTAATCCAGATGAAATGATTTCATACCGGCAGGTAGAATCATTACAGATGTCTAAAATAACTTTCTGATTATATTCTTTGTACTTTTGAGTTTGAAAACCATCAGTAAATGTTTACTACCAGTGCGAGACCCATGCAGTGTTTCTTGCAGCACAAAAGTCCTGTAGCACGAGGAGAATAAGTGAGTCCTGATACCATTTCAAACCTAATCCAAGCCGCCTGGTGCTGTAATCTGTTGAGGGCGGATTTCAGTGTCCAGCAGATTGAGCATGAGTGTGTTATTGAGTGGGATGAAGGGCCAGAGAGAGATTACTCAGCCAGAAGGGAGGGTAGAAAGAGATTGGTACCACTTGAGCTGGGAAAGGGCATCCAGAAGGATGGGTGGGCATCCCCTGTTCAGATGTGGGCCAGGATGTCCAGACATGTTTCTGCAATCTAGATACAACAGATATGCTATCGAATAATGGTCAAATTCTCCTAATCACTAGATAATTGCTACAAATGTTCTAGAAACACATACAGTATAATAACTGGTGTTTTGTTGCCGGATCAATCCGCAATAATAAATCATTATCAGATTGATACTTTAGTTTCAGATTTTCTCTTGAAAGTTTGTCTTATTTTGTTAACAGCTGTAAAAAATAAAATAAAGTCAGCATTTAAAGTAAAAAGACAAAACATGACTTTTGTTTGCGTATAGATATCAGAAAGATGAAAAGTAAATTAAGACAGAAAAGTATTGAAACTAAAATTTTGGATATAAAAACGAATGCCAAGAATAACAGATTTTAAATCTAAAGTTGATTCAACTTGTGTATTCTTTTGTATTTATTCTTATATGAATATTACCAGTTCTGATGTTCAAAAAAGGGAGAAAAAAACACAAACTATGCAACTAATCGGTCAACAATCAATAAAAGATGAAGTGAAATAAATAAAAGATGAGTAGAGACATTCACGACAGTGTGGAACTGATATTGGAGTAAAATATCAGACCACCGGCTTCCCCACCAGGCAGTAAAAACTGAGTTGGCATTTTGCTGCAATCCATGGAGAGTATCTGACAGAGGGAAGAGGAGGAAAGGTTAGATTTCACTCAGAAACCCAAACACTTGCTTCCTGACCTTTTACTGACACAGCAGTCTATTCTTAGCCTGATTAAATACTGCTGATGTAGGAACTCCACTTGTCTTTTTCTTTTATTTTCTGCACATTTCTCCTCCTTTTCTTTGCCACCACTGCCAGTATCATTTAGGTTTCTGCAAGGGTTCTGGTTAAATCCACGGAAATCCAAGAGCGGATGAATCTCCTTTTATTTATTATTGCACACTTTAAAGGTATGTGAAGATGAATCTAAGGAGGTTGGAAAGGTGAAGCTGTTTGTGTTAAAAAAATTAGCAGAGGGTTTGGAGATATTGACAGATACATTTCAGGGACAGCAGCAGCCTCAGCGGTTGAGTAGTGAAGTGTGATGCTCATCTGTTGTGGCAGATTCAGCGCAGATATGGAAGGCCAGAGGGGGCAGACGTGTCAATTATAAAACGTTTTTGGAGTAATGTTTCATACTTAACATGTCTGTGACCAAAGTCACTTTACATGACCCAGGTTTAAATGTGTCAGAGATGGCTCTGGTTTCCTTTAAGTTGAATTTGAGAGGTGAAAAAAGTAACTTAAGCTCTGAAAAATAGTACAGTAAAAACTATTCTTCTTACTCAATAGATATTCTGATCAGTGCACAATATAATTTAGGCAAATGTTGCATTTTAGAGAAAGTTTTAAGTGGCAGCAGCACCATGAGGGACCAAGGTCAGAGACAGGCACAGAACCTGCATGGAGAAGGGATTGAGTCCAGCAACCCAAACTCCCCTGGAGTCGCACAGACTCCCAGACCAGACCTCCAGTCCAATACCCTGCACCCGACCAAACAACCACCCAATCCCAAGGAAGGCAGCCGACCGAGAGCGACTGAGAGCGCATCGCCACTCCAAAGAAGGAACCAACCCTCCATCCTCTGCTGCATCTGCAACGAGAGTTCGCCATGCAAAGGAAGGCAGACGTTCAGCACGTCCAAACATCCACTGGATCAGAATCGCCAGAGCAACAGTTCCTTGTTCGCCACACTGCCCTGATCCACAGCCAAGCTGTGGCCACAACCAGCAAAACAACAAAAACACACCCCGATCCAACACTGGGTCAGACAAGGAGTCACACCAGACCCAGAGCAGCCGGCAGGCGCATGCAGGCGCACACACCAAGCACCCCAGTGTTTTTATGTAAAGACAAATAAAGTATTATTTGAATTGAATAAACTGTCTAAATGTGAAACCCATCCATCCATCCATCCCCGCTTATCCGGGGTCAGGTCGTGGGGGCAGCAGCTTCAGAAGTGAGGCCCAGACTTCCCTCTCCCCAGCCACGTCTTCCAGCTCCTCCAGGAACCCCAAGGCGTCCCAGGCCAGCCGAGAGACATAGTCCCTCCAGCGGTTCCTGGGTCTCCCCTCCTCCCGGTGGGACCTGAACTCCTCACCAGTGAGGCTCCATCCTGACCAGATGCCCGAGCCTCAACTGGCTCCTCTGGACGTGGAGGAGCAGCGGCTCGACTCCGAGTCCCTCCCTGATGACCGAGCTTCTCTCTCTAAGGCAGAACCCAGACACCCTGCGGAGGAAACACATTTTGGCCGCTTGTATTATTAACTCTGGTGATTTTGTTGCAATGACCAAACAGGAACAAGAAAATGTTCAAATAAAACTGAACAAACTCGCATATCTTACTTGAAAGTCAGAACATTTACTTTAAGCAGCCACTTCTAATCTTCTGATTCACTCAGGCCGAATAGACAGTTTATTGCATCAGTGTCTGCTGACAGTGAGAGAATATGATCGTTTTAACGAACCTTCAGGTTTAAAAGTGAACCAAGACTTTTATCTTTGACTTTTAAGACAATTTTTTGTTTGAGGGGAATGTTAACGTATATTTATGTGATGACAAAAATGATCCAGAGCTACATATTTCTCATTAACTTCTCAGGCTTAAAGCATCTCTACTGTACAAAATCAACTGTTTTCATCGTCTTGAATTATAGCTCATCTCAAATTCATATCAAATAATCTATGTAAATTATCAAACTACATCTCTTAAGTAAAACTTTGGTGTTCATACGTACAGTATCAACTGAAACTCAACTCATTAAATAAATGTCTTCTTTTGGGAAAAATTCTTAATTGATTTTATTATAAATGACCAAAAATGATTTCAAGATCACATTTACTGCAAAGGCAACATTTTGACACTAACACTGCTGCAGTTAATCCAGAGTTTTTCCAGTTGATTTGTATTTTACAGTTTGTGCTGTACATGTTTCTGTTCGTCTCTATCATCTCTTGTGAGCCCAAGATATTTGAACTGACCTGTTCAACTGGTTGACCATGGATGGTGATGTGATTGAGTCCAGGAACTGATTTATTAACATCTACTCTTTTTAACTCCGAAAACGCTGGGTTTTTGAAAGTGGCGTCTGCTTTTCTGAGCACAGCTGCCTGTGTTTGAGTTTAATTTGAGAAATGAATTCAAACTTGGTGTGCGTTTACTTTCTAGTGCCGCTCAACCCGCTGCAGATCCTTGCTCTTTTGTTGGAGGAGGCTGTTGCCATGATAATGGCTCCATGGTTACATCGCCTTTGCCGTTTGGGATGCGACTGACAGGTCAGTGGCGCGGCCGATGACAGCTTCAGTTTCAGACTCTCATACCACCTGCTCAAGTAAATGAGTTAAAGAAAACAAAAACATAAATGTGACTTTTGACAACATCTAAATCCACGACAAAATGCTGGAACAATTAAGAGAATCACTCTCCTCTGAGGCCAGTTGATGTAACGGTTATACTTAGTGTGGTTACATAACGGCCATTTATACCTCCATTAACAGTCTGGACTGTGTGGAGCTGTGAGCTGCAGCTTTATCAGTCAGTATTTCTATTATACAATTTGATTTGTGGGTTTAGAAGAAGTTTGGAAATAGACTACCTAATGAATCTCAAATAAAAAACTGCTTTTGCATTATTTAAAACCACTTTATTTAATCACTGAGGAGCTGTTGTTGTGGAAAGAGGATAAAAAACCCAGAATTTTGCTTTTTAACAGATCCCAGCTGCTGGTAGATCATGTTACAGGTAGAAACATTAATGTTTTTCCTTCCAGCAGCCAGTATTCATGACCACATGCTTGAACAATGTAAATATAAAAATTACAGCATATTAAATGGAGTGGATTTAATGAATGCATTTAAGACAAACTGATTGTGAAATCCCACCAAGGACACTTGCTTCCTGTTTTCCTCGCCATGTGTGTTTTAATCGCTGACATGTCAGTGCTCTATCTGGTGCTGATGAGGGCCATACTTGTTGCAGCCATGTCTACGTCTGTGCACCTAATGGACCACAGCGATGGCTCTGTGTGTGTGTGAGCACAGCTTATGTGCTAATAACTGTGTGTGAGAGTCATAAAATATGGAGAAGGGTAAAGTAGGCCAGAGGTTCACAGCAGGATGAGAGCTCCTCCCTTCCTTTTCTTTTGTCTTATCTCTTTATTTCCTTCTAGCTGCTGTTAGGATGAACTGATGCACAAGAGTTCAGTTGAATTTGTGAGCATAACATCTTCTGCATTTACAGCATTTTGTTCTTGTGATATTGGATTCTTCAGAAGTTATTTCAAAGAGATTTTTTTCCACAAATTTTTGTGGCTATTTTCACATGGATGTTTTGGTTTTTAAGAAAATTAACTTTAACCTATTAATTATTCATTCACAAAATGAATACTCAGCTGAAAAGATGAACTAGGTTTAGTAACTACCAGCATTCTGTCATCGAACAGCGGTTTGTTTTTTTTCCAGTTTCTTTAGCTGAATCCAACAAAAGCAGAGTTTGTTTGTAAAGTACCTTGAGACAACAAGTTTTTTGTGAATTGGCACAACATAAATAAACTGAACTCAACAAGGGGAATGCATTTTGTTATTCAAAATATGACCATTTAGTAAAAGAAAAAATATGTATGTGATTAATTACAAGATTTTCCAGAAACATTAATTTGGTTCTGAGACATTTTCTTTTGTCTTTGATTTTTATTGTTATTTTTTTATTTTTTGCTTTTCTCATTTTTTAGCAACACTTTAATACAAGTGGTTTTGGTGACAAGAAGGTGACAAAGTCAGAGAAAAAAAAGCCCCTAAATTTATACATGACCTTGCAAAAATACTAATCTCTTCAATTTTTTCTTAAGTAACCATAATCTCTGGTATGTTTATTGTGATTTTCTTTAATTAAGTAAGTAAAGAAATATGAAAAAATGTTAAATCAGTTTTCTACAATTTATTTAAGAGCAGATGAGGAAGGAAAGGTTTATGAAAGTTACGCAGGAACAGAATCATATGGAACAATTTGTAGCTTCTGATTGATTGAAATAATTTACAGGTCATATAATACCCACCCTGTTATTAAAACATAATTATTACACTTAATGATGCTTTAGTTTTTTGATCTGCAAGACAATGCTTTTTTAGTGAGCAGGTTAGTTCATGATGTGAAACAAAAACTTGAGAAATGTAAGTTCTAAACACATTCTAAAATGTAATAGCATTTTGGTTTTTTAAAATCAACATAATTTTAAAAATACCATCTAATTTTGAGAAGCTACTTGTCATATTCTCTCTTCATGAAATCTAATAATATTGCACTGCTTCAGCAATACTGCCTTTCATTGTTTGTTCAAACTTATTAGAAATACTTTCATCATCCTGTCTGTGCTTCTCAAAACAACAGAGCAAATAAATACCTGAATCAAAAGCGGTTGAGAAACATTTTGTCTTCACATTTTATGAAGAAATTTTCTACAACAGCAATTTTTGTCAAAAACAGATACCTAGATTTTCTCAAAAAGACACATTGTGTATTTCTTTCTTTTATATACCCTTCTCTATTCATGATTAAAACAATATGACATTGTGATTGATGACTGTGTTAATTAAAATTGTTCATTATTTTCAAACAGAAGATAAAGGTTTTATTAAGATTATGTTTGTGTTCATTAAATGAATGTCAGGAATGATTAAAGCCTGGCGGTGGGATGCCTGTCATGTTTATGTTCAACAATGACAAATTAATCCTCATTAATGCTGGCCTAGAGTTACCATTGCATTAAATAGTTCTTTGTGTCTGAACATAATTAAATCATCTCTACCTGATTATAAAACTATTAAAGTTAAAGTTACAGAATAACAGATTGTTCAAAATAATGAAGTCATCTGGCTCAGTCTGTCAGTTAATGAGCAGCTTAAATTATGAGGTAAATCATTTAGTTTAATTAAAAGTGCGCATGTTTGCATATCGTTTTGTTTTCTGCAACTCTTGCAAACAGTGTTTGTGTTGTGAGGATGAAGGAAAACATTTTCTGTGAAGATATCAAAAGGCACCAGATTACTGACAAAGGAAGAAGACGTGAAACACGAGATTGAGACAGAGGAGAGTTTTCTATTTTTTCTTTCTTGCAACATTTTATGACTCAAATCTCTTTGTAGAAGCAACACAGTTTAATGTCATTTAAATTCAGCCTCCTGACCTGCTTCTCACAACTCACTGAACATGTTTTCTTTTCTGCAAAACAATTCTCCCAACAGCGAAACAAATAGCTTTCATACACGGGCACACATCTGCATACAAATGTAGTTATGAACGTGCATTTGCTGTATGTTTCATTTATAATTCTTATGCATATGGAAACAAACACACACACGCGCACACACACATGCATGGCTACAACATCCCCTGTTGCACAGCCCCTCTCTCTTCCTTTTTGGTTTTCAGTGTGGAAGAATGCCTGCGACCCCCCACTGCGATCATTACCCTGAGGGCCCTTGAGCATTCATCACCATGTGAGCAGACCCCCCCCATCTCCATAATAACCCCCTCTGCCTACCCATCCTCTTTGTTTGCTCCTCTCTGTCACACCATTAAGCAAAGCTTATTGTTTTGATGACGTTGGATCCTCAGATTGTTATTATTATGCACAATATTAAGCAGCTTCCTCCTCCTCCTCAGTTAGTCTAAGGATGAAGAATGATTAATTTTAGACAGAGCAAAATGCAGACTGAGAACCAACACTTAAATAACTGACAAAAACTTTGGAGGGAATCAAGGGAAGAGTCTGTAAAAGTAGAAGAAGCTGTACGGAAAAAAGGTCAACGTAGAGTTTCAGGAGAGGATGGAAATAATCTCAATGACACGAAGGAAAACTGAAAATGTGCGAAGAAAATGTTCCCTGGAATGAAGCAAATAACCGTTTATAGAAAACAGAAAGGATTTTTTTTTATTTTTCCAAAACAAAGAAGGGAGGAAGATTAAAAACAGTTTGAAAATGAAAAAAACATTTAGGATGTAGAAGTTTGGACACGTAATGAAGAAATGCCAGGAGAAAGTTTAACATCAATCTAAAGTAAGAAGGATTTTTATGGGAAAAAGTTTGGAATTTCAAGATTTTTAGATGTAGAGATGCACAATATGCAACATTGCAATATTATTACTAAATATTGTTATTACACTTTTTGCTTCCACACATTCTCTCACTCTAGTCTTATTTCATACTGTCATGATGCAAAGTCTCTCCAAGTGACAAAATATTCATTTTAGAGGTGAAATTGATCAAATGTTGCAGCCAACAAAACTTGCAGGCAAGCAAGCACTTCTTTATAATACGTTTTCCTTCCACTCAATGTTCTCTTGACATTCCTGAAGTTTACAAGCTGTAAATTGTAAACATGAGTATTAACATAAAGAAAAAGCAATCCCTGTTGCATGTGTAACCTTTTCTACAACACATTTTTCCTTCCATTCAACTTTCCACCTTTTCTGGGATGTCCATCCTTGTGAATGTTCCTCTTTATGATTGTGTAAGGCATGACATGGATATCATAGCATTTTGTTTTAGCAGATGAAAAATCCCCTTCCACCGCTACAAAAATCCATATAATATCTAAATTTCTTCTTTTTTATTGTGTTGCTGAAATAAATTTACCTTTCAGTGAATTATCCATTGATGAGAAAAATAAATAAATAAAAAATTGGGTTAATGAAAAAGATAAATTATGTAACTAATTTTGTATTTATTTCACTCATTTTCTTCATTTATTGATTTATTTTACTCATTTTTAAAAAATTTCACCCATTTATTTATTTAATTTTGGCTGAAATGGCTCTCCATACACTTAGGTTTTGTTACTGAAATGAAGGAGCTAAGATAAAAGATGAGCATTTCTTTGGCACGAAACGTACAAACTGATATGATTTATTACAAAACTGAAAGGAATTTAATTCCTAATTTTAATTGTACAACAAAAACATCCCCGTACGCTATAAACGTATGTAGTCATGTCTTGACAAAAGTGCGTAAGATTGAGCGACAGCGATCAAGTTTAATGAAAGGAATGGATGGAGAGAAGATGGGAAGGTGGAAGTCGTCTTGGGGGGAAGAAGGGAGGGAAGAAAGGAGGAGGTGGGATGAGGATGAGGGAGATGAAGAGTCTCCCCCTCCTCCCCCCCTCCTTACCCAGCGCGCTGCAGACCGCGGTGCGTTTGTCTCCCTCTCAGCCACACAAAGTGCCCCCCCCCCAACAAAAAGCCCCGATCCGAACCGTGACTTCTCTCTGTGTGTCTCCTCGGAACCAGCAGCCCCATCCGCCCCACCGCCTCCAGCACATTCTGTAGCAATGGAGCCGTAAACGCCACAGAGAGGCTGAGCCGAGCCGAGCCGAGCCGAGCCGAGCCGAGCGAGGGGAAACCGCGGCGGGAGACGCAGAGACCCGAGCGGCTATGGAGGAGAAGCGCGGAGAGGCTGGAGTCTAGACGCGAACCCTCAGATCCACCGGGCCGGAATACTTTCCGCAAGCTTTCCGAACTTTGCTGTCAATAATCTTTTTGAAAACAAAAACAAACAAACAAAAAAAAAAAAAACAAATCCAGGTTTTTAATTTCACTTTTGACCGTGTGAGCGTAACGTTGCACAAGAGGAGGATGCAGGGAAAGAAGAAAGCGAGCGGCTGCGCTGGATGCTGGAGGCAAATGCTGCTGCCGTGCGTCCTGGCGCTGCACCTCATCCCGCTCCGTGTCCACGGTAAGACGCGCGGCCCGTCCGTCCACTGCGCGCCCAGATCACGCTGAAAACATCCTCATTCATTAGTTCTTTGATTTCCCTGCTGTCTCAGTGGATTCAGGGTACCGTGACACCGGGCAGACAGAAGGGAGGTCAGTGAGGCTCAGAATGTGGGTTAGGAGGTTCTTTACTCATGAACCTCTTGCTCGGGAGAATCTGCTCAATTCTTCATTATAGACTCTTTGAACCGACACTTGATGGGAGGAGATGTCTTTAATCACTTTCTTCAAAGATTTAGAGAGCAAACATCGTCTGTTTTATTGATTTAAAAAAAGGCAAAGGAGGATTTTTTTTGACAGTAAAAAAAAAAAATGAATGAGATCTAAAAGAAATTCCACAAATGATAAAGTAGGTCAGGTTAAAGTCTTGAGGAACCCAATCGATATCAGATGAGCAACATATTACTGTGTCATTGTGTGCAAAAGTCACTAAAATCAAATCTTCTGAGATGGTTTGTCACTTTTCTCTGTTCTCACGTCCGAATCGGATAAATCAGAGAAGCTCGGGCTGAGTTCTGGAGAGATTCTGATATAGGAAAAGAAAGATACTTAGTGAGGAAGATCTACGTTTATCCAACGTCATGTTTTCCAAATATCATCCGAATCAGGTCAGGAAAGCTTACAGCTGCTTCTCTATCGGCTCATTTTGAGTTAAGCAGATGCTTCTATTGTCTGAGGTCCAAATTCCCGCTAAATTCTCATAGCAGTGGATCAAGGCGGTGGCATTTCAAACCAGGTCACTGTTTTAACACTTCCAGCACAATCTCAGAGTCCAAATGTCCCTGAAGGAGCCTGAGGTTTGTGTGACGGTGACGGCGTTCAGCAGCAGATGCAGCAAAGCGGATCCCCGAAGGCGCGCAGGCATCACGGCTTCACAAAGGGCGAGAATCAGAGCCGAGGGGGAGCTGATGAATTATTCATGAGGGGGGCTGAGAGGACATTCTGATACACACACAGAAAAAAAAAGAGAGAAGGAAAAACTCGAGTAAACATGGAAAAAAAACCAAAACCCACACTGGGGCCGAAGCTCTTTGTCTGAGGGCCGCTGCACATGCGTCAGATTAATAATGCAGGAGATGAAATCGGTCTGGCGTTATAATCAAATGAAACCTCGTTGATTCGTCCGAGCGGCTGAAATTCACATGGATGTGGTTTTGTTGTCATTGTCTGGTTTACTTGGCGCAACAAAGACTCAACAGGGAAACATGGCATTTATTTCAGCTTTTACATCACAATCCAGTCATTTTGTGTATTTCTAAAAATCTAAACAAACAAACAAACAAAAAAAACATTAAGTATTGTTAGAAAGGTTTTATAACAGTTCAAATAATATTTTGGATTTTTTTAACATTTTCTTTATTCACTGAAATGTATTCGCTGACTTGAACTGACCAAATTAAAGATGCTCTGCTGAGTTTGAAGGTTGAACATGTTGCATAGCTTCTTATTAATATCTACATTTGACACAGATGAACACAGTGACAGAAAAAAATCAGAATCACAGTTGAGAAAGAGAGGAATGGACTCTATTATCATATTATTCAACAAACATAATGTAACTGCATGACTTGATAACATGAAGCTCTGTTATCCCACTTTAGCAAAGAATTAGCGCTCAAAGCAGTAACTGCAAATGTGCAAATCTAATTTCACTTACCATTTTGTATAAATATGAATTTCTCAGTGCTGCTTTCAAGTTTAAGATGAAAGGTTTGAATCTTGGAGGCATCCTGTTTTCTTTTGCTGCTAAGAACTTTAGACGGCCTTTTCCTCTTAATAGTAGCTCCAAAGCTTTCAATGGACATGCAAAATATGTCTAAGAGTAATATTTATGTTGTGTAAATACATGGTATATATAAAAAACCTTCCAGATGCTTTATCTGGAAGCTTTGTTGTCATATTTAGACACACTTTATGTCGGTCTCTAGATGAAGTATGTGTAATATTATTTGAATCAAGACATTGGTGTAATGCACTAGATTGGAATCTACTTGAGGTTGACTTACAATAATAATCTATAAAGGGTTAAATAGTCATTAAAATGTTCAGATGTTTTAAGTTAATGTTTTTTAAAACTCTACATGCAAACCATATTTTTATATCATCTAGAGATAATAAAGATGTAGCGTTTTTAGCAGCCAAGCTGATGCTTCTGTTTGCTTAACTCTTTTGTGATCCTTTAAATGATTCTACAAACCAGCAGTTTTACAAATTCCACTATATTAGTTTGGCAGAAGGAGCAGTGCTGCTAAAAATCCCTGTCAATGGCAGAAAGAAGGCAGACCTGGTTGTCCAAATCCGGGTCAATAAGATGGAGATTCCTTCACTGCTTTAGGGATAGTACAGGATATTAAAATAATACAATTCACCATCGTCCTCTTAGTGTCAGTTTGAGTAAAAATGTCCTCTCCTTGTCTTGTGTTTCTGTCACTTGTCAGATTTCAGCTCAGGTGCAATGTACAGTAAGAACAAAAAGAAGCTGGCAGATTTGGTGCAGACAGCCACCTTGGGCTAACCCCCCCACCCCCCCCCACCCCTCCCCCTTCCTCACCCGCCGCCTCACGTCCCCCTTTTCTCACCCATCAACACGTCTCACTTCACCGGTGGAGTGTAGAGACGGCAGCTTGCCCCACATCTGCGAAGGACAAAAATCCAACCATGCTGAACTGACAGCGGACAATCAGAACCCGCTCGTTCTTTTCCTCCATCCAGTTTTTCCCCCCTTCTCCTCTTCTTGTGGCCATTTGTAATCCCCCTCCCTCTGTATGTGTAGAGCTGATGACATGCAGCCGCCCTCCTCCGCCCCATCCCCCATGAGCGGTTGAGGCGGATGGGTTGATGGTTGGACCGAGGAGGATGTCTGCTGCTTGTTTTTGGACAGAAACTCGTGGATGTGTTCTCCTCTCCTCCTCCTCGTCTTCTTCGCGGTGTGTTTGCTCCTCTGTCCCGCTGACACACATATCTGGTTAATCTTTAAGCCAAATCCTTCCTCCATCAGCCCACTAACCCACTCTGTCCCTTTTCATCGTGAAGGATATGAAAACAAAAAAGAAAAAAAAAGCATAGATAGCAATCATACAATTTACTCATCTTGCAGTTTGTGTTCGTAGTCATGAAGAAAAGCGATGCACGCGCCGTCTCGGCTTCTTCCTTGTGGTCTCCATGGAAACCGTGCACATCCAGTGTCCAGCAACTCAGTGTGTTCATATCGCTGCCATGATGTGTTTGAGCAGTGAATTTCATTAAGCGGAGAATGTTGGGATTTTGGCACATGCTCACATTTCTGGTCATACTGGGTGGCTGTGTGCTTGTTGGCTCTGCAAGGTGTGTGTGTGTGTGTTGTGTGTGTGTGTGTTGTGTGTGTGTGTGTGTGTGTGTGTGTGTGCATGTCGAGTACACAAACGGTTTCAAATCAAATGGCCTTATGGGTTTTGTCACATTTTTTGTGATTTTTTTGTGTGGCCACACTGAGATTTTTAAGACATGTTAAGATTAACATTCCTTCAGATGAAGCATCACGTTTTCTGATGTTTCCTGCCTAACAGATTTATTTTGTTTTTGCTTGTCTTTGTTATCCTTCATATATACAGTATAAAAAAAATATTAATATCAGATAATGATAATCTGAGTTAGAGCAAAAGTAGTTTTCAAAGGATAAAGGTAAATAGCAATTGTCTTCTAAACCTAAAGACTTTTTGTATGACATTGCTAACGACTACCATCCAGCATTTACGAGTCTTTCTGCTTGACTGTGGAGGAAATTTGGCTCAGACTCTGCTTCACAGAATTGCTTTAGTTCAACCACTACAGAGTGTGTTTGAGCATGAATGGGATGTTAAAATTCATGCTTCAGCATCACAATTGAATTTGGTGTGGACTTTGACTGGGCCACTCCAAAACATTAATGTAGTTTTCTTTTGTGCCACTCAGAAATTGACTTGTTGTTGTGCTTTGGATCCCATTTTCATACTGACTTCTTTTCTAGACTGTTCTTAATTCTTCTTATTGAGATCTTATCACCTACTTTGTGTTATTTGTTATATAAAACTTATTAATGTTCAAATATTTTCTTTTGACTTGTTGGAATAGTTTACTTGCTTATATTTTGAAAATGGGAAAGTTCCAGCGGTGAGACTCGTTGACAGATGCATTTGGAAGAACCCAACTTTATTAAACTCTACTAAAAATATATTGAGTGATGAATTTAAAGAAACTATAACTATATCTATGGTGACTAAACAATCAAAACAACTGAGCTAGCTGGAAATGTAGATGCTTTTTCATTCTGAGATACTTACATGTAAAAAGAAGGATTGATATTTGGATTTACAGTGGATATAATGTGCTTCATTCCAGCACATCTGTTTGTTAGGACTGATATACTCCATATTGAGAAAAGTATTCACTTACCTTTACTTGAGTAACGTTTTGGGAAAAATGCACTTTTTAAATTTTACTTGAGTGATTTTCTTACGAAGCATCACTTCTCTGACTTAAGTAAACTCTCTGGTTACTCTGTCCATGTGATTAACTTAACATGTTTTAATGAAAAGAATCACCAGACACAGATGCATACCTGCAGTTTTTGTGAAAGTTTCATTAGTTTTATATTAAACAAAATTTATTTGGATTTTTTTCCTTTTGTCTAATTTTGTCATTTTGTGGTTATGTTAGTGAATTATTTTCACTTTAGTCTTTAAAGTACCAACATTTCCACATGGCCTTGGTTCTTCTGATTATGTAGATCTTAAATTTTAAATGATTTATATTTTGATAAGTTACGCAATACTCGGGAGGCTTTTTACCAAATACCTAGCCGTCACATGACAAACATGAATGTTTTTCTTGTTGATAAACTACCTATGTCTAACCTTAAGTACCTTCTTCTATGTGCTCCTCATCTGGCCTCACTTTATACAGGAGATCCATTCAAAACACTGAGACACTGAGTCAATGCTGCAGAACTAACAGAATCCACCTACACTTGTTTTTCCTTGTCCTGCACCTATGAATTACCACCCACAGCTGGCATTTCTGCAGCAATTCAAGCTGCTAATGTTCATTGACGGCTGCTTATGTAATGCTTTGTATGTAAATGGAGAAGGTTGTTGCACAAAACAACCTTGTTGTTTTGAGCCCCTGTAAAACTCATTTAGAGTTTTACAGGGGCACAGACCAAGGATTTTGACAACACAGATGTAAGCTGAAAACAAAACATCATTGTCAATGATGTTTTCATAAACACTGCAGTTTAAGAGTCCAATTTTAAGTGTTCTTCTGCTTCGTTGTGTCTCCCGCAGCATGTAGGTGTTATTTGGTATTTGCTTCTTTGATTCTTACGTGTAACTTTTATTTTTATTGCCTGTCCTTCCTGGTGGTCCTCCAGAACCTTTTTCGTTGTGGCTCGGAAAAGGAAAAGGTCATGAAACAACCTTCACAGAGTTTCATGAGCATCTCAACAGCTGTGTGCTTCCGTCTAACAGATGAAACATTGTGGGTGTGCTTTTTTAGCAGTGCTGAGTTGGCATTGTTCTCAAACTCTTGATGCCCTTGAGTGGTAATTTACATGTTTCCGTGTTATTCGGGAAGTGAGTGTATATGGTAATGGGATATAAAAGGTGAAAAAGCATGCAAAATGCAAATCTTATCAGTTGAAATGTTTCAATGCACATTCTTCTCCGTGTTCATGTGCCATCTTTTCCCCTCTTCTACGGAAGAGTTTGATTTAATTCATCAGACGCCGCACTGCCTGTGTGTCCTTGTTGAAGCGAGTCATTGAGTTCATGCTCGTGCACATGCTCCACTCTCCTCGTCTGGCGGCGCTCGCCTCTGCTGCAGACTGTCACATTAGCATTCAGCTCGCTCATCACAGTCGTCTATGAACACAGACACACACACTCACACACAAACACCCGTCATGGCAACAGACCACATTTAACAGATAAATAATTAGGCAGACGGGTATGTTTGGTTTGTTGAATGCAGAGTTACAGCAACATAGAAAGTACTTCTACTCTGGCGTTCGAAGGTTCTCGTTATGTAAATATACCAATTAGCAAATACAATTAAAATGAGTTTTTCAAACTGCACTCCTATTACTTTTTTATTATTAGAGATGACACATCAAATGTTTATCTATTATAATTGTTTCACATATGTCCAAAGTTCTAAAACTTAATGGGATAGCCACACAAGGCTCATCATAGCCATGTACCTCATATTATTATTATTTTTTTAAAACTTATATAAACTGTTTTCAAGGGTCAAGCAATTAATAAACAGCTCCACACAACTTCAAAGACACAAAACAGGAATTGAGTAACATGTTTTTCTCTAATCAATAATGAATACATGGCCAAAACTAAACATACAGGATACAATGTATGGACACAATAGAACTAATGCTGAGTAAAATGGTTCTGACCAGATTGCATATTTCACCACTCTAATTATCCGAATCGTTCATTTAAATTAGTTGTTTTCCTGGCCTAGTGGATCAATTTTCCAAGCATATGTTCATTCATTTTCAATACAGCACTGCCATTCCACAAAAAGTTTCAAATCGCTATGAGAACACAACTTAATTCAAAAGCTTCATCTTGAGCTTTTGACAAGTTGAATAAAATTTCCATCTACTTTGTGTAATCCAGCTGTGTGACTGGCAGCAAAACAACCCCACAGCATGATTCTAGAAACTTCTGATTAGGTCTGAAATCTGAATCTTGATAGTTTCTCTTTAAGACCAAATGTGATAACGTCAGTTTTGTTTCTGTTGAGCTAGAAAAGTCTGAAAACTGGATGTAGCTGGAAGCTTCAGCAATGATAAACAAATAGCATCATTGCTTCAGAATGTATCGATTAGCTAACTTTAAGCATCTGGAATGGGTTTGAAAGTCCCAACCTCAACCCTGTTGAAAATGTGTGGGCTAAGTTTCAATGCTAGGACCGAGTGAATGAATTAACCATTTTAAATAACATGTGAGCAGAGAGAATAACACCAGACCCTTGTTGAATGACACAAAAAGTATATGGGTCCAACATTTAGTCATATATGGTGCTGTGTATGCATGTATTGTGTTTAACATGACCAAAACTGGGCTTTGATTTAAATGCATGACCTGTTTTAACCAAAGACAGATGGTAACACAACTGCAAATGCATGCAAAGAATAAGACGGCAATTCAAATTCTTCTGCATGATCTGCAGAAGAACATTAATGAAACAAAATCATACAAAGCACAACTAAGTTTGGTCTTTTGTACAGATTTTGTTTTATATCTTGTCTTTACATCAATTTTATGGTTTAAAGTAAACACTGTCCTGCAATATGATGAGATTTAGATTTTATTTTCTATTATAGCCAACTTTTTCATGTACAGCTTCACAATGCGGGGAGAGAAATCTTGTAAATATAAATTTATAAGATTTATTGTGCTCTTTTTGCTGCATTTCTGAGGGCCTCCCTTTCACATATGTATATTTCTAGACAATATTTAGTCATTCAAGCACACAGTTGTTGTTTTTAAGGCAGGGGTGGGCAGTCCTGGTCCTGGAGGTCCGGTGTCCTGCAACTCTTAGACGTCTCCCTGGTCCAACACACTGGAATCCAACAGCTGAATCTCCTCCTAAATGCAGTCAGGTTCTCCAGAGTCCTGCTAACGACCTTATTATTTGACTCAGGTGTGTTGAAGTAGAGACACACCTAAAAGTTGCGGGAGACCGGCCCTCCAGGCCTGGAGCTGCCCACCTCTGTTTTAAGGTCATTCTTTGAAGGATTTGTTCAGACACACCTGCAGCGGTAAACTAGAGAGCAACAAAGATACATTTTTTGATGCAATAGAAAGCTGTTTTGCCAGACCATATAAACCACTGTTGTCATGGGGATTGCCATCTATAACGTACCCAGTTACATGCAAACGGGCAGAGAAAATATCATCCTTTATGCGCAAACAGAGATCCAGACACATAGCATCTTACTTCCCATTTCACACAAACCTCAATTCTTTAAAGGTAAACACATTATTCTTTGGTGCTTGACTCCATCTGTGAGCATCGTCTGTAGATGTTGTTGAGTTTCCAGAGCCGCCCGCATCAGCTCCAATGAGGCCAGCATTGTTTCTATGGCGACACATCCCTTCTCCATCCCACCACCTGTGGAGTCAGAAATGAAAGCTCTTATGTCACAGAGAGTGAGAAAAAAGCAGATGCTGGAGCATCGGAGAACAAGAGCTAATGGAGGGAGAAACATGGGGATAGAGAGAAGCAGAGGAATTTTCAAAAATAATGAAGAGGAAAGAGGAGGCACAGAGAACAGATGAAGGAAAGAGAGATCCGCATGAGATGGAGAAAATGTGTTAGAGTGAGACTTGCTGCCAAATGCCGACCTGCACATTTCTTCTTTATGTTGACGTTAATGAGCAGCGTTGAGTAAAGATAAAGCAGCTTCGAGAACTATTCATTAGACTGAGTGAATGTGGAAATGAGGAAAAATGATGAGGATGCATGTTCTCTTGAGGATTAGGTGTTTGGAGCTAAAATCCATCTGAATGGATAAAGAGGCTTTTATTCAGGTCGTTATCATGTTTTCTTGTCCTGTTTGTGGTTTGCTCAAGTTTCACCAATATAAACATATCTTTGTCTGTGCATTAAGCCCAAACATACTCTTAATCTCAATAATGAAGGAAATGTGATCTGGGAAACGGGCTAAATTCTCCGGGGCACTTTTTAAAAGAGGAAAGACAAGGGAACATACCATTTACCTGAGGGAGATGCATGTTTACCTTTTTAAATCATAAAACAGCCAAATACTTACTCAACTAAGCATGTTGATGTCTACATTCAGAGCATCAGTTAACACATTTAAGCTTTCCTGTTTTCTATAGAAAACAAATTGTTAGTTATACTGCTGCTGTTGTAATTTTGAGGCTTTTTTAGAAATCATCACAAGGAGTTCTAGTATTTGTGTGTGTAAATAAAATATATGCATACAAATGAAAATATTCATTTTCATCTCCAAAGTTATGCACTATGACTAACAAACTATTATCCCTACACTGCAAAAATACAACATCTTAGCAAGTATTTTTTGTCTAATTTTTAGCGGAGATATCTTATTACACTTGAAATAAGACAAAACTAATCTACAAGTAACTTTTCATTTAGATATAATAGTTTGTTCAAGTCAACAATCCTTAAATATTGATAGTTTCACTGCCATATTCTTTCACCTATATCAAGACACTTTTCCTGTCTTACAAGTGAAATAATCTGCCAGTGGAACTAAATACTTATTTTGATCAATGTTGAGGAATCATTGACTTGTTTTTGTTCCACTATTTTTATTTTAAAATTTAAGTTAAACCAGAATTACTCAACAATTTTCATCAGAAAACACATTACTGATGGGTTTGCCACGAGCATTTACTCATTAAACGGTTCAGAACATTAAAGCGTTTCCTCACCTATAACTGCCATGTTGTTTCTGCGTGAGCCTGTGATCTTTTGTTTGTTTATCGCCAACTCGCTGACCTTTCCCCCATCCCCACAGTCTGGGTCACCAAGCTGGCCGGAGGACCCTAACTGTCACCACCAATCAGCTTCCTCTTTACAGTTTGTCATGACCAATCAGAGCGCCTCGGGTCTGAGAGAGGTTTAGTGGCTTCCCTTTCGAAAATGATTTGGGTTAAACAAAAAGCCTGGGGAGGGTCGGCGGCACGCCAGGAGAAGCCATTACCCCAAACAGTCACTCTGACACACACACACACACACACCCCACACACACACACACACACACACACACACACACACACACACACACACACACACACACACACACACACACATACACACACAATTAGGGGCAGCTAAGCTCTTAACATTACGATGATCCACACCCTTCACCAAAGGAGCTGGAAGCCACCCTAATCACCACTGGGTTATGTTGGCAGGAAGACAACACACATGCTCTCACAAAGCTAGCAGAGTGAGGAATCTTCTTATATAACATCGTCCTCTTGTCTCTTTCAGGTGGGAGGGGAACAAACAGAGAATCTTTTATTCAATCTGCTTTGTCTTGTTTTGGTTCTGATCCTGTCTGTCACAATCTGAGCCAGAGTCTGAAATAAAGAATCATGTCAAGTCAGGTTAGGTTTGCCCGTACCAAAGCAACCAATTGGGCAAAATACCCACAGCATTACTAGTGTGGGCAAGGACTTGTGTTTCTACGGTGTTCCCAAGTCGCGTTGCCTCATCTCAGGCTGTGGTGTTTCTAGCAGAAACACATTGCAGGTAGTGATATCCAAAAATATGTTCAAAGTGGGCATTTTCTGCAAACCTAAGAGATGTTTGTGGGCGAAACTCCCAGTACATTAGCAGTTTATATAAACATCAAGCTAGCCCATCTGCCACAAACAACCAAACTTTGAAATAAAGGGTTCAAAGTCACCCTTTATTTCCCTTTCTGGTGTAGGTTTGAACATCAGCAAGCTATGATTACCACAGTCACTCAGTTTCAACTATGACATTTGTATTAAAAACCAATTAAACAAGTGTATGCAATAAACTGACTCGTAAATATTTTGGCTTCATTCGCAGAAACCCAGATTCTCTTGTTCCGTCATTGTTTGTTTCTTTTGATCAACAATTTTATCAATCAACACTCTTGTTAGAAAATACTAAATGTTCTCAAGTTTGGATCAAACTGAGAATGTCAAAATGGGTTTGCTTTGTCTCTGTAAAAGAAAAACAAACAAAAAACCCCCACAAAGTTTAGTCTTCTCCCTTTACCTGTCACCTCCACTCATGCTATGGGAGTTAGAATTTAGTTAGCAATTCTTACGAGTTGTCTGGTTTTTACTGTTTAGTCTGTGATATTTATTGCAGTGGCATGTAGTTCAGAGTCTGCCCACATACAAAGGTGTGTTACCTGATATAACTGCAGCGGCATCCAGCTGAAACCATTTAGTCTGATCTGTTGTTGTGAGGTCAGTGTCTTTGGTCCGGTCTTGTGTTTCCACACCTGACAGTCCAGTTGACTCGATTTGATTGGGACCAAAATTGCAGTATTACATTGTCAGATCTCAACTTCTATTAAAATGGACTAAACATGACTAGTGTGAATGCACCCGTAGTTTTGCCTTTGGTCTTGAGCATCATCAAAGGTTAAGTTGTCTTGCCAACTGCATCTTGAACTTTTTACAACAATAGCACACAGGTCTGTGCTGCACATTTTATACTATAACCACAATGTAGCATAAGGTCTGAAAGGGAACCCACCCGCCTTAGCAGTTGTCAGAGAGCAACCATGCTGCTCTAAAATCGGCTGCCAGTCAAAAAAGTTTCTCTTCGTTAATCCAATTAAGCTAACGAGGTGTTGAAACGGAGACAGCTCCACTTAATTGGAGCTCAGTTCAGTGATGCACTGTGAGGATCCTGGCAGAATGACACCACTGTGTTCTCAAAAAAAGTACCTGAGCTCTGATCGCCGGTGCTTTGTAAACAAGCTCGAAAGCACAGAGGAGATTAAACAACATGCAGAGGATCCTTGGGCAATCAGTCCACACCGGTGGTGTGTGTGTGTGTGTGTGTGTGTGTGTGTGTGTGTGTGTGTGTGTGTGTGATATTTTCCTGTCTCTGTACTCAACATGTTACATTCAGTAAAGCCAATTAATATTAATAATACGTTGTCTCACATAAAAAAAGCTGCATGATGCACAATTGGTCAATAAAATGCATCATTAAAATTCATTTGCATATTGTCTTACCATGAAAAGATGTAATTACAGTCACTCCTTTTTTTGCTAGTTGTTTAGTCGTAAGTTTAAAAAATATGTAAGTGGAACAAAAAAACACAGTAGGACCTACAATGATGTAAAATAACAATAGACATTTGCATGCTGAGACTGGGTTCAAGTTATATCGGAAAATTAACACAACAGTGATTGAAATATAATTATATATATATATATATATATATATATTATATATATATATATATATATATATATATATATATATATATATATATATATATATATATATATATATATATATATATATAGCAATTTCCCATCTCTCCAAAATGTAAAAGAGCAAAAGTCCTGGATTTGAGTCAAACTATATAGAAACCTGTTTGTTGATATAATAGAGTCTGAGTTGTGTTGTTTTGGGTATCTAGATGTGATGAGATTTTCCTTATGTGTCCACAAAATTCACAGGAGTCCAGACAAAAAGCAGCATCTGTTAGCAACAATTACCCTTTGAACCAGGATGGTGCTGTAATTTAATCAAACTGAGGGAATGTGTCCTCTGAGTGCAGATAAAAGATTTCTGGGGTATGATTCATTCCTGGCAGCTGACAGACTGTCACAGTGAAAGCTAATGTCAGAAAGTCTATCAGAGGCCATGAAAGACTCCTCTTCTTTCTGCCTTCTCCACTCAGTCTCTTTCACCATCTTTCCCCATCAATCACAGCAAATGTCACCTGCTCCCTCTCTTTATCTTTCTGTCTCTATTCTTTGCTGTCTCTGTGTCATTATGTTCCTCTTCTCCCCATCGCTCATCTCCACCTCTTCCCATCATAATCTGTCATCACTCTCTAATGTATGGGAGACTTTCCTACACTAACTTACAATCCCTGTTAGCTTTGCACTCATCTAACTGGTTCCGGTTGCAGTATGAGGAGCAGAGGTGAAATTGGAACTTCATTTTTAGTTGCACATTCAAACCAAAACTTTTTTTGGCTTCAATGTTCAGTTCCTGGAGGAGAAACAAGCATGTTTTGACTGATAAAGTTGTATTATACATGTTAGAGTTAAAAATATGATGCTTTGGTGTTTTATCTCCTGGCTGCTCAGTTGATGCATTAAACAGCAGTGGATTGTGAGGCTGCTGGATAGATTAACAGCAAGTTGAACCCAAAATAATTTCAATAAACTCAAATTTTTCCTGTCATTTTTTTTTTGCACAGACAGCCCTCTGGATGATAGGAACAACAAGAAAATAGTTACATGCTAATGTAGTGATAAATCTTTTATACACGACCTTGACCAAGACCTTCCTTATAAAAGTCTCATCTCAACAGTATTTCTCATCTATCCCCAGCCGAAACATAAACCTAAACTCCAAACATATATCCAGTTTAAACTGAACTACTGCAGTGCAATTTTAGTGATGCGCCCTAAAAACCTCCTAAATGTCACAATTAATCTAAAGTGCTTACGTCCTTTCACTGGCTCAGAGTTTAATGTTCCTCTGAACGCCTTGAGATATGAGGATGTTTTCAACAGAATTTCATTTCATTAGTACAAATGTTTTTATTAGCAGGTTTTGCACACGGTAAAACCAGGTTTTACCAAATTAGATCTTTATTACCATTTCGAAATAAACCAGCATCTTAAAAGATGTTTTAAGACATAACTATAAATGCCTTGGATCTTTGTTGCTCTTTTTTGATGGTTTTTGATTTTATTTGATTTATTTTTTTCAAACAGTTTGTTGGGTTTTTTTTTTTTTTGCTTGATTTTTGCTTGTTTTGTGTTTCCAAAAATAAAAAAAAAACAAGCACATTCAGTGGGACAGCGAAAACATGTGCATACATAGCCAAGAAGAAAACAATTAGTTTACCACTACTTCTGTTAGAAAAGGAGTAGGAAGAAGTGGGCACTTATTTAATCCTCCCCTTATCTAAATTTAATGAAATATATTACTTGTTTATTTTAAAGAATCTACATATAAGATATTTGTCATTGCTTTGTCTTATTTGAGTAACATTTTTGTTAAGTTGTTAAGTCACTTTGCCATCTCAAAATGATATAATGCTTACCAGCTAATTTCTGTGTATAGGAATTTCATCAAATTTGATCATTTTGATGATGGCATTTGACAAAATGTAATGATTACTGCTTGCTTCATAATTGCTAACTGTGTTGTGTTTTTTTTATGGTGTACAGCACTTTAATTGCCTTGTTGCTGAAATGGGATATAGAAATAAACTTGGCTGTATAGACTGTAACTTGTGACTGGCAAGGGAAATGGGAAAATAAACTGCAGTTAAAGAGGCACAAAAAGCTGTGCTGGTTTTGTTTTTCCACATCATTGTCTCCAGAACATGCATTCATAACTTCAGTGAAGGTTGTAGTTGCCCCTGCATTGACAAACATATTATCAAGACTAAACTTAACAGCAGTCAGCAATGATCCTCACATATGCTATTAGGAGGAGGTTACCAAACAAAGCTTCTTATGGGACCAGCAGTGCATTTGCAGCTCACAGCAGGAGATCATGATGGCTTGAGCCCCCAACCACTGGTTACTTTTGACCCATCTGAAACAGGAACGTCTAATTTTTACTTTTGCTCATACGTTGGGCGGTTTATTTGGTGGGCATAATTATCTTTTTTATGTTAAACATCAGTCAAATATATTTTATTGCAGACAGAAATGAAGCTATTAACATAGACATAAGTTTTCTGTTTTTTAGACATTGAATAATTATGTTGGAACGGTTAGTGTAGAAAAATGTTTTTATAGTGTTTTTTTGTTGCAGTCTGTCCAGTTTGTTACCTCAGTTGGACTGAGTTTGTTGTGCCAAGTTAAAAAAGTGAGTTGTTGAAGTAATAGCTAACTTTCCCTTATTTATTTATTTATTTATTTATTTATTTATTATTTTTACCAAATCTTTCTTGACACTATAAGGTAGCCCGACCCACTAAAGCTTTTATTCAAGCTGTTCAGTCTACTTTAAATGGATGCTAGCTAAACATCCATTTAAATTCCTTGATGAACAACAATACGAGCTCTTTTGGTTCTGCTTACCAACACAGAAAAAATAAACTCAAGTTATTAATATAGCCTAAAATTAGGCTTATGTTTGCTCAAAGTAAACATTCCTAACGGACCTTTCTGTAGATGTTTAGTTTTGCATTAATCCAGCCCGGGAGTATAATTGGCAAGAAATAAATAAGTACATAAAATGAAGACTGAGCCAGTCAGTCACACAAGACAAATTATATGATTTTTTTGGCAGTTGGTGTTTAAAAAAGGTTAAATAGAGAAGCATTAACTGCTGAAGTTAAATATGACCTGGTTTTAGGCAGAGACATTTGGAACTAAATGAGTACAAGAATCAACATCCAGACCAAGGCTGATGTTCACAGGGTTTCTACCCTCTGAGCACAAGAAGCTGATTAGCTCAGCGTGATAGAGAAAAACTCTTTAAACCTACAAATTTATGTTCAAAAGCCAACTCACAGGAGGTCCTTGATTTTATTTTCTTGCCAGTCGAGGTAAATCCTTCCTGCTGAGAAGTGTACAGAATGTTCACAAATATAGAAGCATGTTTTAATAGATCCTCCAGATGATTAATTTGAAACCATAATATCTAAATATGTTTATTGGCTACTAAATGTGTAGTTTGGTAAATTAGTGTGTCTCGAATGCAAATATTTTTTTTATGTTTTTATTAGAACAAATGAGGATGTTTTGCTACCTGAAGTTATCCATAAAGTACAAACAAGTTGAAAAGGGAAACAAAACAATTTCTCTTTCAGACACAAACTACCAGGTGATTCTGCTGATCTGGACAGATCAGCAGTACTCTGGACAGAACACTGCTCGGTATTCTGTCCAGATGATATGTTTATTAGCCAATATTTCTTCAGATTGTGCTGTCTACTCACACAAGGTGCACCTATGATGGACTGGTGACTTGTCTGAACTTTTCTGTTGATTTATTGTTTAAGTGACGTCACATTGGCATTAAGACTGCATTCACACCAACCCTCTTTAGTCCACTTTAGTTGAAGTTTAGTTTGTTTTGATGTTGTTTCTTTAAGCGGTTGTTGGTGCGGCGCCACCACTGGACAAGTTGGGAAACAGGTTTTTCTAAGTGTTTGATTTGTTTGACATAGTGCAGCGCGAAGCAAACAGTACCAGCTGAGTTACGCTGCAATTCTGACTGTACTACCAGTTGTGAAAACAACTGGGGAGCATTGTTACAGTTATATCTGTTGACGGTCAGTTTATTTGGTGTTATCTGTACTTATTTAGGTTACAGCTTTCCTACATCTGTCCAGACATTGTTTTGTCTGAGTCTCTCTGAGATCATCAGCCCCCACCCCTAAAGTGAACCCCAAAATCCATTCCCTCTTCAAACCAGTAATCCCTAATCCCAGATACACGCCATTGAAGTACATTAGTGAATTATTCCTTTAATCCAGAAGTGGGAGCGACCCTAAAAGCTCCGGACCGCCCTCAGATGAAGTAATCAACTGGAGGATACAGCCAATTGTGTGTCATTTTAATTTGTTTCATCCCCCAGACACCTTAAGATTGTTCTGCTGATTTTGTAATCCACAAGAGTTTAAAGCAAGAAGTAACAATGCAGCAAACCAGGGGATGCTTGACAGGGAGGTGTTTTAAAGAAAGAATCACATTGAATGACATAATATAACAGTTTCCTGTAATGTTTATGTTTTAGTTATACGTTAAATTACTCTTATTTTTGTTGTTTTGTTTTTCACTTTCAGATTTTAGACTTGTCTTCTAATAGGAGATTGTGAAAAAATCCTAATGTTTTTTTTTACCATTTAAAAAAACCAAGCTAAACCATCTTGATCTTTTTATGATTGTTTGTAGGCTGTTTAAAGATGTTTTTCCATGTTTTCTTTATTAGAACAGCAGAGGATTTAGATTATATTAAAATCTTTCATTTATTTTAATCTTCTGGTTCCCAGATTTCATTTTTCATTTATAATTATTTTTCAGTATCTTTTATACTTTGCAGACATAATGACATGTCTGGTGTCACATATGTTAATCTTTCAGTGTTTTTAGTTCCTAGGAAAATTTGACAGTGAATTTTGATGGTGTAAGGATTGCATTTATATTATTATTATTATTATTATTATTATTATTATTATTATTATTATTATTATTATATTATTATTATTATTATTATTATTATTATATAACAGAGTTTCTCATAATTTCGTGACAAATTTTTATACAGATTTGACATTACACATTTTTGACTAGTTCTGATTTCTTTTCATGAACAAACAAATACTTTTTTTTAGCTTTTCTTCCATGAACGATCATTACTGATTACCAATCACGGCAGAAAACAAATAATTAAGCATTATATAAAACAAAGACACAATGATTATGGAGTTGGGGTTTTATGCTGTCTTTAGTAGCAGTTTCCACATCCAGCCTGGTGCATAACAGAAAGAAACTGAAAAATAAAATGGTAAAAAGAAACAACTTTGCTGTTTTTTCATTCTGGCTTCCTGTTATCTGGTGAAACTCTTGCTCTCTGACTGTCACTTACTTGCGGCATAAGTAAACTACAGATATGTTTGTACTTTCTGTAGAGGATACAATTTCTTTTTCAAATGCCTTCTTAAATCTAAACACAACTGATAACAAAAATCAGTAACTGATTCCTCCTCCCAAAGCAACATCTTCCACACTGCAAACTGTTGTTAGTTCTTACTTGTGGTATGGTCACTGATTGGTAAAAGAACAATCTCTGATTTCTTAGAGCATCTCTAATGATGTGGTGGGCTATAGTGGATCTCTAACTTGGCAAACATTGCCACCAAGGCAGCATCTTTTTCTACACGGTGCCAGACTTTGTTCTCTGCACGTCCCAACAGCACAGCTTTATAGGCGCAGAGTGTGGGGGCTTTCATGGTGCGACTCCAATCCAGCTTTCTCGCTTCTTTTAAAAATGTATGAAGCATCCTTAAGAATAGAAGCAGACAGAGCCCAGACCCCCCGTTGAGCCGCTGAGATTTTTTTATTTGGCAAGAACACTGTTGGATTCGTCTCCGAAAACTGCAGCAATGCGCCTTTAGTTCCCACACGATTAAAAAGAATAATTGAAAATAGGGCACGTGTAAGTGTACTGTCCTTTTGTTCCACTTTGTCTTTAACCAAGTAGTTTAAGTTGAAAATGACGTTTATTTTCTGTATTTGACACAAACAACTTTGGTTAGAATAAATCCAAATCAGTGAAAATTTTGTTGCATTTAGAAATCTTCACAAATCTTTCCCTGTCAAGATTGAATTTATAAGGTGGGATTTGAACAAGCTAACAAGTCTTTAACATAGTGAAATAATAGGCAGCTCTAATTATTTACAAAACCCCCCAAAAAGTTTTGACATTATGCTTCATGGTTTAACAAACAACACTAAAAGACTTTTTTTTCTCTCTTTGCAGGGATAGTTCTTGGTATAAAATGCTACTGAGCCTGACAATAAAGTCAATACCACTTCTCCAGTCATCGAGGAGGACGGCCCTGTAAAGGTTAATGATGTCATGGCAACAGAAACCGGGATGAGCACCTCTGCCACTTCTGCTCCGATCGGCTCCGTGACCCAGAGGGCGGGTCGTATGCCTCGCGGCGACAAGGACGACGCTGAGAGCAGCGGCATGTTTCCTGCTCCCACGGTGGAGAAAGTGAGTGTGGCAGCGACGCCCCAGATCATCCCCGATTCGGCTGAGACAGATCTTCTGTTGCCTAGCAACCCACTCAGAGAGGATGTCGTGAAGGGAGAGGAAGAAGGGGATGAAGAGGAGGAGGGTCTGCCACATACCGACCCACCTTGGATCCATGTCAAGGAAACTGCCATGTTTGACCTGGACCACCTCACCACCACTACTGCCCCGCCAGCAACTGCCACCAACCCCTCCAGCCCGGATGTCCTTCACGTGGACTTCTTTGATCCATCCTCTCGTGGGCGTAACCTTGACCTCGCCCCACCCTCTCCATCATCTCTGGCCCACGAGCTGCAGGGCGCAGAGGCAACTTCCTGGGCAATGCCAGAGAACTACGACTACCTTACACCCTATGACGACGGCATGACTACCACAGTTGACGAGTACAGCTACAGCACCACAACCGATGCCTATGAGACCGAAGAAGACCTCAGAGAGGCTGCGGGGTCTCCTGCTCGCTCCAGGCCTCGGGTCCCTGGGTCTGGATCCTTCATTCCTGGGGGACCATATCCTGGTGCTGCACCTAACGTTTCGCCTAGTGGGTGCAGAGTGGGCTACCAGCTGATCAATGGAAGCTGCCGCTCTGCCTGTGAGATGCAGCCTAACTATTGCCTCAACGGAGGACAGTGCTACCAGCTGGATGGCGAGGAGATTTTCTGCAGGTACAAAACTCACCTTGTTTCATTTATTCACAAATTTATCCTTTTTTTTTAAAGTATGTATTTTCCAGGCACAAACAAGAGACTATTACTTTCAGTTGGTATAAAAATGCTGGATGTCTCAAACATATCTTCAAAGGAATTTGATTGCATTGAAATTAGGCCTCTGTCTCTTTAAGGAGCTCCTTCTCTGACACTCTGCCTTCAGCACATCACCACAAAAATGCTTCTTTCCTAAGAAAAGTTGTAAACGAGAAGTTTGCATGAGGAGCTCCACATATGCACACCAGGTGTTTGTTTAATGCTGGTGCCACTAGTTTGGAGGAGCTGAGTGGGGAAGGTGCGAAGGAAGCATTTAGGAATCCTAGAAAGGTTGACAAATATGCATGAAAGAGTCAAAGCAGCGCTCCAACTATGTTTTAAATGAGGGAATATAATTATAGCATGATGTAAAGCTCAAGAGAGTTGATTTTAGACATTAGCCCACCCACAGCCCCAGTGTCAGCTGATTTAAGCAAACAGTTTTCAAATTGTCCATGAACAGTCAGTCCTATAGGGTTCTTTTATGAACTGTCTTTCCTCAGGGTTCAATAGAGCCACTGCAGTAAAAAGGTACGTTAAATTAAGAGAACAATTTATAAAATATGCTGTGATCAGAGACTGCATTCAGCTCCACTGTATGCTTAACCAACACACTTAGTGGTTTTAATACTTTCATTTGGATCTCATCTTCTTCTAAAAACAAGCCAGGCACTTGACGGGCACTGAGCCGTTGCCTAGCAACCCTCGCCAAGCCCAGCACCGTTACCTAGCAACCCAAGCAGTGGAGCTCCAGCACATTTGCTCAGCTGGTTTCACTGCTGTTTTGCTGTACAATGGCTGCTGGGAAAGATAAATGCCTTGTTGTTGATTTACCATTGAGAAACCACTTGCTGCATTTTTGTTGGTTTTCAGAAATATACGGTTGTATAATTTTGTATCTGTTTGCAGCCATTTTCAGGTGTGCGTATAAACACTGAGAAGGGGGCGTGGCCAGCAGCAACTTATTTGGATTTAAAGTGGCCCTGAAACAGCTCGTTCTGAAAGGAGCTCAAAATAGGCAAAACTGATCAGACTGAAATCTCATTTATCAAAGAATTTGGTACAAAAAATGTAATGAACATGTTTTGTGAAGCCCACAGACCTATCCTAACATGTAAAAAGGAAGCAGAGTAGGTCACCTTTAACAATGAGAGTGTGTCTGTGGAGTCTTGAGTCAGAACTAGAGCTGCTGCAGATTGGGGGGGAAGGTGATATCTGCTGTCAGTGATTTCTAATACTCTGATCGTGACTACTGAGGGGCTGCTGTCCTGAATTTGCATTTAATGAAAGGACAGTCTGTACTGAAAGTCTTCCTTTGTCAGCATATGGTCAGAAAATGATTGGTATAAGCTTGAAAATATTAGAAAATTAGATTGAACCTGAGCTGAGAATAATTTAAAAGTATGCAGTTATTCCAATGGAAGATATTTGCGTTTAATGTAGCACCAGGCGCATTTAAACACAGAAGACAGTGACAGGCCCTATCAGATTAAAAGATGATTTAGAATGCAATTCCCATAATCATAAAATGGATGAACCAACCAATCATTGAAGGAAGATTTCCAATTAGTGAGCAGCTGCAAAGATTACTATGCAGATTAATGCAGAATGGCTTCCTGACTGGAACAGATAATACTGATATTAATTATTAGTTCACACCATCTATATAATTCTTTCACAAATTCAAAAAGCATTAAATTAAAATAAAATGCTGCCAAGACAAATATCACTGAGAGGTCAGATCTACCAGAACACAGTCAAGGATTTTTCACCTCAGGGGACCTCAAGTCAAAGGACAACAGGACTAAGAGATTTATCCCCTGTTGTGGACACGACCTTCATCCTATAGCTGTCCTTTTAACCCCAAGCTCTGTATGTCAGAAGACAGCATTTCTATAAGCTGAGTTGATTTGATGCGATTAATTTTGCTTTATGCAGTTTTTGAAGGATTACACTGAGTGGCGTCTGCCAGCCTGTCTGCCCTGAGTGTGAGTCTGGCTGTGTCTTTCCAGGTTCATTAAATTTGTACCTGAAGGTTGGAATTTCCTACTTCTAACCTGGAAAGTTTGAATTGCTCACACTGGAAAAACACAAAATCTTATTAAGTATTTTGATGCCATTTCTAGGGCAAACATCTTAGCACACTTAAAATAAGACAAAATTAACTTACAAGTATAACTTTTCATCAAGATATAAGAGCTTGTTTTATGTCAATAATTCTATAATATTGATCAGACATTGTTATCAATAAATTTTCCCATATTAAAAAGGAAACAGGGCTTCTACAGATGGGTCTAAAACTCACACGAACATAGATGGGAGAAAATCCATAATTTGGAGGAATTGACAGCTACACCTGCATGTTCTCTATCATAAGCTGATGTGGGCTTAAT
The DNA here is from genome assembly GCA_033032245.1 of Poecilia picta. Taxonomy (NCBI): domain Eukaryota; kingdom Metazoa; phylum Chordata; class Actinopteri; order Cyprinodontiformes; family Poeciliidae; genus Poecilia; species Poecilia picta. The sequence continues at coordinate 5,729,579 of CM065368.1, read as the reverse complement.
AAAATGTTTCACAAAGCCTGTCATAAAGATCCATCCACTGAAGATGCAAAGGAAAACTAAAACACACTGATAACTGTAGAGCGTAAAAGAAACAATGAATATTTCATCCATCCATTTTCTGTCTCTTAGTCGGGTCAGGAGGGGCTGGTTTCTCCAGCTGATGTTCTGGAGGAGAGGCAGGTTCACCCTGGACAGGTTGTCAGTCTGTCACAGGGCAACACAGAGACACACAGGACAGACAACCATGCACACACACACTCACACCTAGGGGCAATTTGGAGGGACCAATTAACCCGACAGTCATGTTTTTGGACTGTGGGAGGAAACTGGAGTACCCAGAGAAAACCCACCATGCACAGGGAGAACATGCAAACTCCATGCAGAAAGACCAGGGCTGGCAATTGAACCCAGAACCTTCTTGCTGCAAGGCAACAGCTCTACCAACTGTGCCGCTGTGCAGCCCTGAATATCTTATTCTTAACATAAAACATGCAGTAATTATAAAAAAAACAAAGCGGTGTCCATGATATTTAGAGCACATTTTGGGTATCTGTCAGCAGTTAGTAGCAGTGATGAGCCTCCTGAGAGCGAGTCAGAGAGATACTGACAGGCATTTGACTTCTGGGCAAGAGCAAGATGTGGGTCAATGGAGCGCTGGCACAGATGCTGACCAATATGGTCCTCTGTGGATGAAGCCATGATTGCATGTAGGATTACACGTGACTTGGGTTAGTATGTGAAGCACTGATTTGATTTATTCCTCATCTTCATTTTGTTTTGTGTGTGTGTGTGTGTGTGTGTGTGTGTGTGTGTGTGTGTGTGTGTGTGTGTGTTTGTATTTGTTGGCATTTGCAGCTTAACTTAAGCTGCTTCGTTAGCATGAGATAAATGTTTGAACTGCTGTTTATGACCTTAGACCAGCTCACTGTAGCTCTTTAGTACAGTGCACTCCTCTCTTATATAATAACAAAACATACTCAGACTTGAGCTTTGTTCTCAAATTCAGCTTGAGAATTGTGCTGTAGATGTACCAAATTAAAATTAAACAAATTGTTGTAGATTCAGTACTTTATCTGTTATACAAAATAATGCTTTAGTCCAGGGATGTAAACATCATTTTCATTTTGGGCTATGTCAAGATCATGAGTGTTCTCAAAGGGCCGGTTGTGAAAAACTGTTAAAATATTAATAAGTATCTGTGTCTCCATTGGATAAGAACATCTTAAAATCACCTCCAGGATTTAACAATTGTTTTCATGGTTTTTTTTGGAATCAGAATCACTGATTTAGAAATATTTGCAAGAAATTTAGTGATATTTGCGCTGTAAGATAAATGTCACCTTTTGTTATTAGTTACATTGATTATAGACAAGAAATACCCCTCAAGTCAGGCTGAGGCAACAATATAGTAGAAGTAAGAAATACTGCCACCTGCAGGTGGGAGTTAACATGACCAAACCCAACGTTTTTGACCATTTTTGTGAAAAATACGCAATAAACTCACAATCATGCATCAGCTCGAAAAAGTGTAGGAATCTGTTGGTTTTACGTGAATTGTCGGAATCACAAAATTGTGAGTGATAAGTTAATGTTTAAGCACACTACTTTCATCTTGGAGCTTCTATATGTGTACATAAGAAGCTGTGGGGGGCCAGATTTGGCCCCTGGGCCTTGAGTTTAACACATGTTCCTTACTTTCTATTTCATACATAAAATACAGATGTTGGTTTATTGTAGGAGTGAATTTTATCCAGGTAAAATAGAATTTAGAATAAAATAAAGAGACAAATTGAAATGTATGTGTAAGAGTCACTATAGATTGATTTAATATTGCCATGGCCTGAAATGTGAAATAGAGAGCTGCACAATATACTGTGCATATGCTTTGTCAGCACACAGAGCTTTGAAGTTGACCAATAGGAGACTCACCAGACTCGCCTTCATTCCTCCTTCCCTCTTTTCCAATTTACATCTCAAAGAGTCAGAATGAAAAAGAAAAGACACGAGGAAAATAAATGGACAAAGGAGAAAGCAGGATGGGAAAAAGATGCAAGGAGGAAATATTACAGGAGAAAATACATTAGTGTTTATACAGTATATGCCAGTAAATAAAGGGAAAATTGCCCTGTCATCAATATATTACTTGAAAATTGTCTCAAAATGACAATATTATCACTTATCTCAATAATTAAAGGGACAATTTATTGGACAATTTATTTATTTTTTCAACAAGTTATCCTAATTTGCTCCATATTGTCCATCTCCAAGCACACCGCTGTGCATCTTCACTCAGTTTATTCTGTCAGCCTTCTGAGCAGTTTGTCATGAAGCTTCTCTTCCATAAGAAAGCCATTTGTCATCTTCATCTGTATTGGATCGAGCGCATGGAGCTAAACATAAACATAGTTTTTCTAAAGCCAGAAAGGCTGCTTTGAACGTAGAAGAAACTATTCATAACCCCTTTAAGGGAAAATTATGAGCCTGACAATGGGGATTATTTAGAGTTACAAGTTGCCACCTCTGTATTTTAACAAAGATGTACTTTTCTTTTACAAATCATATGCAGACATGGTTAGCTTCACTCAGTAAAAGAAAAATATTTACATTCTGGACCAGTTTTAAGACCTTATTTTCACATTATTCATCTTAGAGCACTTTAGCTCCAAACCTCGGTCAGTTTCTCCAGCTAGACCTTCTTCTTTAAAGTATCTGTGGCATCTCCAGCGCTGGCTCCTCTGTCCTTCTCACAGATGTGATCTGACAGTGTCATAAACCACTTCCCCCTCAGGCGCTGCAGAATCAGGACCATATTCGGAGAAAGAAATGAGAAAGCAGAGGGAGCGGGTGACTGAGGGAGTGTGGCATGGAAAGACATTTGTGTATTGAGAGGCTTTAAAATCTGTCTTTCATTTCCCTGCAGTGTCCCTTTTAGTTTCCAGCTTCCCACACCTGTTGTTCATCTGTACACCTGTCCACAGTCAGTTTGGGTAGTTATTTTAAAGTTTTTGTATCGGAAGTGCCTTTTTGTGAATGCAATCGAGTCATTTTTGACTCCATGGTATATCAGAAAGACAGATGTAGCAAGATAAAGAAACCCAGGCAGGAAAAAAGAGCCAAAAGGATCAAACATTTGTAAAGAGAACAAAAAAATGTCAACAAGAAGCGGAGAGATGTACTGAAACAGAGTGAGAAGTGGAGAGAAGCAGAGGAGGTGGAGGAGAAACTGAGTGAGAGAATGAGTCAGAACCTTATAATGCTTGCCAGCATGGAAACGACGCAGGCGAGCCAGGTCAAATTTATTGGCGCGTGCGTGTGTGTTGCAGCTTGATGTAATTAACTGAAGTTTTGAGCAGCAACAGCCGTTTGTGTCCATATTTTTGGGGGGATATCATGCTCGCGTCATAAAAACACATGCAAGATTATGAGGAAAGAGAGATCAATTCTAGGTGAAAGAGCATCGAGAGGTGGAATCAGGTCAGAGGTCAAACACGGGGAAGGTTTACGACTGCTGAGTCTGTGTGTGAGTCTTTGTGCTGACACATAGACTCACACACACCCACACACACACACACACACACACATGCAAAGTGACTGTTTGTTTTTGCCAAGCTGGATCTTGTGAACTTACTTCATCCCTAACAACGCACAAAAACATTTGCTGAAATTAACTTTTGGCTGTGTGCGCCTCTCTGCAGGTTATCTAAGCTTCGGCTCTGAAGTTCACAGCTGAGATTGTAAACCTGTTTGCATGTCAAAGCAGATTTTCACAGCTTTTCAAATGGCTTTGCATCAGTGTGCTGTAATGAGGTCAGTTCTCCATTTCTGCTTTTTGTCAACTTTAGATACGTCTGACTGCTTTATGCTCTTATTTTAGAAGAAAAACCAATATGGACTTAATCTACTTTTAATATACTTATGTATAATTTATTTGAGTGTTAATTTTTTCTTTGCTGCAGAACAAAACCAGATGCTGAAGGAATTTATTAGGTCTTGGGTTTGTTGAGTTATAGAGCCACGTCATTCTTTAACGTTTTAAAATGTTATGTTACTGAGGCTAATAGTCCAAGAAATGTTTTGTAAAGCTTAAGATAGATGTATTTTTTCTTATGATTTCACTCAACTCTCATTGTCTCCAGAGGCCATTTGTTTTTGAGATGTCAGCAGATAAAGGCAACATCATAAATGCAAAGTGCAGAACGTCAGACCAAAACTCCTTCCAGTGGCTCTCATATGTTTACACACCACTGTTAAAATGTCAAGTCAGATCATGGTTAATTATTTTAAAACCTTTTCCACATATACCAGCAAAAAAATTCTGTTTACAGATAAGATAAATTACAAACTTGAAGCTTTTGACCTCAGGATTTAGTCTTCTTTAGATGAAGTTTATCAGCATAAAATATCTTGAATTGACAATATTTACCATTTGTCTGTTTTGCAAAACTATTAGTGTGTGAGAACATAATTAAATTTATTTTGATACAACTTCAACTTTTCTAGGCTCTGTACTCTTTGCCTCAAGGTTTCTATCAGACACCTGACTACAGCTGTTCAATAACTGTTCTTAATTTTTACTAATTTTCCAAAATCCCAGTTCCTATTGAAGAAGAGGAACCTCAGAGCATGATCCTACCACCACCATCTTGTACGGTTAGCATTGATAGTTTTGCTGGTAGTGAATGACCCCATGTCTACGTTGGTCAGTAATACTTGAAATGAGTAATTCACCTATTTGTGAATTATTGTTTTGGTAGAATGAATCTAAAATATTTAAAAGTAAGTGCAGGCTGAAAATCTGAAATAGCCACACACATTGGCAGTTGACTTGCAAAAAGCTGGCGTTTGCAAAGCAGCTAATCTAGGACTGCCATTTATTTTCTATGGCACTGATTGGCTGTGGTCCCAAAAACTGAAATAAGGAAGACGTTAGTGTATGTGCTAAGATAGTTTCCATTGTGCATAATAACGCATATTAAGGTGAAGGTGTAGTTGGTGTTTTCACTGCTAAAACAGGCAGTTATAAGCTTTTTTTAGAGGAAGATTCAACTATTTGTGGATTTTAGCCATTTTTCTGGTTACTGTGATCTGTAGCCACAGTGAATACTGAGATTCCAATAATTGAACCCCAGAGTTTGATTTCATTAGACCACAACTCATTGTCCAACATACTGTATATTGAGAGGGAGGACACAGCCAGTGCTGTCGTTCTTCACAATTATGTTTGGTCTTTTTGCTGCCTCTTTAACCAGTTTGGGAGAATTGTCCTTTATTATCGTGAAGACAATAAAGGAAGAACATGTTGTATATTATCTGTCACTCCCTTCACTGTGACATAGACTATGTGCAATGATCACTTTTAAACCCTTCTCCTGACTAGGATCTAATTGAAACTTTTATTCAATTAGATCCATTTGATTCTTTGCAACCTCTCTGAACATTTTTTTTGTAATCAGATTCACTAGAACTTATTGTAGATGTGAACTCAAAAGGCATGAATGCTGAAACAGAATCCACATGTGACTAAACAAAGAATCAGTTTAACTCTGTGCGTAGTTATGCAGGTAGAGTATTGCTCCCTTTTTGTAATATAAATCTTTTCCTCTGTTACACTTCTTGTTTTTCCATTAGAATAAGGGATAAATGTCATGCTATATGTATTTTTTCTAGCCTCACAAAAACCTGGCATTTCAACAAAGGTGTGTACACATTTAGGAGGCTCTTTAATTCATTAACATGTTTATTTATGGTTCAAACTAAAGCTACTTTGAGTCTTTTAAAGTGCAATTCTCCTGATAACCATATCCTCATTGTCACAGTATCAGTGGCTACAATAATAATATTGCACTGAATTGTTTGCATGATAATTGTTTGTTAAGTCATTCCAAGTATCCTGACTTCACACTTTGCATGCCAGCCAGATATTCAGCCTGTTGGACATATTCTCTCTCATATGAATCATATGAATGTTGTAAATCCTGGTGAAAATCTGTCTCTCCAGCTAATATGTTTCCCAAACATCATATATTTTTTCCCAGTAATTGCAAAATAAATAATCTCCTGATTGACAAAGCCTCTGCAATCACCCTATTTTTTATTGTCTGGTGCAGTAAGAGGTTGTTTATATCCATATTTAACCTCCTAATAGCAAACTGAGTTTCTGTGGCGCTGATTTACTGCCGTCTTGTCGGGGTCATGAGCGGAGCAGTTTTGTTGAAAACATCCCTTTCAGCTTCAGCGAGTGGTTGCAGTTAAATGTGACAAGGGACCCATCTGTGAATCAGTAATTAGTTTGCAGTTTATGGTGTCGTGACTGCTCTCCAGGGATCCAGAGGTTTATGCAAATAGGTTCTGGGTACAGTTGGATCCGTAGATCTCCTCTGAATGAGTCATTTGCGTCGTTAGCAGCCTCGGTGTGTATAAAACAGCAGGAATGATGGGATGTAGCCGAGCCGCGCAGACAGCTCGGCGGGAAACAGTATGTAAATGTGACAAGCAAACAGAAATAAGCCAAATTAGGTGTTTATGTTTTGCTAACCAGATGTCACAAGCTGCATGCAAGAATGTACCAAGTTCACTTTCCTGCTCAGCTATGCTCTTTGCTGTAAATGCTCTAAATGTTCGTTTAGAGGACGCTGTCTATAAAGCAGGCAAACGTAATTTGTTTGTAGATATTGTGATGCTTTGCTCAGACCTTGAAGAAGAAAGATGTCAGCATAGTGAAAACTGATTTATTCGAATATTTAAGCTGGTTTGTTTCTGCTTCCATGTTGTTGCTAATTTATCTTGATTTAGGATCAATAACTGTGATTTTAAAAGTTTTGTTTGGACTTTCCTGAACTGACAGGTCTCTGTTTGACTCCCCTGAGTTGACTTCAGTTTAATGCAAATTAGGAGCTACAAGTTGAAGCCAGTGTCCTTCAAAGTGCAACCACAGTTGACAGTGAATATGTAAAGTTCCCCTGAGGTGGTTTGAACACACGCCGAGCTTTAACTGTGAGAAAAAATTGGTGCAAAGCCAAAAGAGTTTCAAGATATTGATCTTGGTTTTCGTTTTATGTCTTTCAAACTTTATCCAGACTTCTCCAGCCCTGTGAAGAACAGCTCAGCTTAATCTGCCAAGGTTTTTTTTTTATGAATTCCAGTAAAATTGTATCATTTAACTAATGTTTACAGGATATGTTTTCCCTTGTCCTCCCCAGCCCTGACGCATTGCCCCTTCTGAGGGTTCTCCACCCAGTGATGTAAAGACTAAAACAATGTATTTCTGCAATGGCAACCAATTAAGTAATGTAGCTATTTTCCATGAGTTTTACCTCATTCTGACTCAGTGGTGGGCACATCTTTTCCCATATAAATAAATCTAAAAAAGGTCCATCTGTCTTGTTTAAATGTCTAATCGGGTGAGATCAAACTCCACTCTTTCCTCCTTCTCTCTGTCAACCTTGTAAAATCTTTTCCAGTGTTTTAATCTTTCCCTCAGCTTGACCCGTAGTTTCCCTTTCCCTCCCAAAGCCCCTAGCGAATGAGAAAGTTCCCAATTATTTGGAAACAGAATGTCAAATGTGGATCTCAGTGCCAGAATCACGGTTTGTGTTACTGATTTATTTTTATTTTCTTCAGGAGATCCCGAGTCTCTCCCGTCCTCTGCTGGCCTTTTAGCCACACATCCAGCCGCTTCTGGATACTCGACTCAGTTCTTTTCTTCCTTCTCTGCAATCCTTGCATAAGAAAATATTAGCCTTAGGCAGGACATATTTTAAAATAGTGCTACTTTTTATGCAAATCTGGACTTAATGCTGATATATTCAACGCTGTTGCATACCCTCTCCTGTCAGTTCAGATGCAGCTTGTTTAGGTTGTACCTTCTGTTAGGTTGTTCCCCTTTAACCTTCCTAGGACCTTGTCAAAATGCTCTTCTTTTGTTCTTACTTCATGTTTCCTACAGCTAAGCAACAACCATTCATCTCTCCTACAGGTAAAACTGAAGCTTTCATACCTCCAGCAGTGTTTTCCCACTGGACAAGTACCTATGCTGGGTCTGGGTTGTTGCTATAATGGGATATTTAAATAACAATTTTCTTTCTCTACAGCCAAAGAGGCAACGTTGAGCCATAGATCTAAAGTTTTAAGAAATCATATTGAGTCCAGAACTTCATGAGACATCAATCTATATTAAAAAAAAGAAAAGAAATTGTATTCCTTTGTAAAACATCCAGAAGGTAGAGGTCCTATAACTAAGCAAACAAAGAAGCAGATCTGCGCAATGTGTTACATCTAAAAAGAGGGAAATATTCCCAGAATGCCTCTGTTCAACTGTAGCAACAAAGACCTAAGATCTTGCATAATTTCTTGACTTCTTAAAACAGGTTCCAGAAAACCTGTTTTGTTTTATTTTTAATAAAATAGAAAACCTTTTTCAAGGCTTTATTCAAATTTCAACTAATAATGAATCAATTATATAATTATTTGAGATCTGAAAAATAATTATATAACCAATTATATTTGTTTACATAACAACAGATAAGATAGTATCCTCAGTAGTTTCAAAAATTTAACAGCAGCAACACAAGCAGTGTGTCTTGGGAGCAGCACGTACATAAGCCTAATTGACAGCGGTAAGACATTCCTCCTGGCTGTGATTGGTTGTTTCTGACCTGGAGCCGGGTATTTCTCCAGATGCCTGCAGAACAACAGGGAGGCAGCAGGAGGAGGAGCTTGATTTTTTCACTCTCTGCTTATTCCTGTTTGTCACTTTCCATTCTTCCTCAGAAAATCAACCCAGCATAGATCTTATTATGCTGCAGCGCTATTTCTACCATATACTCCTCTAGAATGAAACACACCCTTGTTCTAGCTTAATTAGGTAAACAGATTTACTGTCTTGTATCCTTTTTTTTTCTCTGTCCCAGTGCCAGTTCTTCTGTGGTCCTTTTAGATTTTGACATTACTTCTCATATGGCTGTGGGCAGCCATGGCAACATAGATAATGATGGGTTGGAGAGTGAATAAAACTGTAATGGGATGTGTGGTGACTTCATAACTGTTGCTGGCGTCTCATATAAACCACAGAAGTGTTGGGAGCTTTTGAACAAGCTTGATTGTAGAAGCTGTTTCATTCCTGTTGAAAACTTTGGCTGCTTTGGTTTCTCTTTGTAGCTACTTGAGGCTTTAAAGTTGTTCAGGGATTAAGACATTCACAAAAGTCATTCAAAAGTAAAAGATGTTGTGAGCTGGTCTTATAGTGCCCCAACAGTCGTATTAATTAGATTGGAAATCATCTGTTTGTTTCATCTTAATCCCATGAACTTCCATGAAAACACAACAGGGCTTCATCTCTTTGTACTTTATTTACGGTTTCTGTGTATCTTAAACTCTTGTTTTTGTTTTGTCCAACAATGACAGATATTGTTTTGACTGCATTCAAATACATATGATAAATGCATGTTTATAAGCTTTTAGCAAAGATTGCTTAATATAATATAGTACTATAGCAGCACAGCTTTGTAGTCTGGTTGTAAATTATTTTTATATATTTTATTAAATTTTGATTTATTAAATTAATTTTTTTGTCACCTGATCCACGACGTAAGCACCTACAAACTGTGGTTTCTACAACGCTTTTCTGTGTGAAAGTGGTTAAAATGTGAAAAAATGTAAAAGTTAGTAATTGTCTATATAACTGAGGGATTTAAAATTGAGATCAGAGGAAGCACAAAGTTAAAAGAAGCTGTAGTTACTACTATATGCTGTGACTGAATTCCTTACCAAGTATTTTCATAAAGTCATTGGAAGTTCATCTAACTGGCCAAATATATTATTTACAAGCAAAGTGAATGGAACCTGAAAGACCTACCAGATATTGACTCATTTTGCTATTGCAATATAGTACAAATTAAAAATGTGATGATTGAATTTCCCCCTGGTTCTAATACCAATAATTAATGACCAGAGGAAGGCTGGACAATTGTGTTTTGAATGCTGTTCACACATTGTTTCAAATTATATGTCTTAAAAGAAAAACACAACTGGCCAATATTAACACTTTAACTTTCAGCATTTCTTTGCATATGCTCTTTTTACACACTTTCAAATGAACTAATTTAGAGCAAAATGTAAAAAGAAATACTAGGAATAAAACCAACTTATGAATTTTTCTAAAGCATTGGTAAAAGCAAGACAGGTTTTCTGTGGAAAAGCAGTTGAAAGAGTCTGCAGGCGAAGAAACCCTGCTTCCTGTGTTCATGGCGATCAGAAACTTGTTTGTTGACGTTCTCCTTTTCCTCACTGACTCAAACGTCTCCAGGTTGTAACTATTGATTTACTTTGACTTGGTGAATACGTTCATTGATTTTGCCGGCATCACTACTCCATCAGCAGACCACATGTTACTACACTACAGTGAGAGAGAAAATTATTTTTAGCTTAAAGAAACTTTCATTTTTTTTTACAACTAACTGCAGCAGGGATGACCTGCAAACAATGTTTATTAGTAGCTTTTTTGTGTGCCATTCACCAAACTCTGTGTGTAGTTTCTAATGTCACAGCTCTGTCAGAGATAATGAAGTTCACTTATGACTTCAGCTTCCTCATTTTAACAATAAGCCAAGGTGAAAACAATTTGGCTGTACAACCTAAAAGCGGGAGATGTTCATCAGCTGGAGCGCTTCAGAGGGAAGTAGGACAGCGAAAGAGCGGCAGTGAGTAGGAAAATAAATTTTCAATAAGACAAACGGCAGGAGAGGGATTAGAGAAACCAGGGCAGGAATACAGAAGAGGAATGTTGAGCTGGATGCTAAAGAGGATTTTTCCCTCCCTTTTTCGCCTCGCCTGTGAAGGCATGACATGTCAGCTCCATGTCTGCTCCGTTTGCTGTTCAGCTGGGTTGCCATAGAGACCAGCACATAATTTTCCCTCCTCGTCCTTTCTGCATCCCTTTATCCTGCTTTTATTTCCATCCCTACCCGCACTCTCGCCTTCCCTCCGTCTCGCGCCGACTTACATAAACTCTTTCTTTTGTACAAACACAGAAACACTCAGAAGTTGAGTGCACTGAAGTCTCCTTGAAAATGTGATATCAGTCTCCATCGCTCCCCTCTCTCCTCCTCGCACACATGCCCACACACTCAAAATGTCTCCTGGCTCTTTGGCAGCTCTTCCTCTCAGCTGGCAAATGAAAGAAGGATATTCAGGAAGGATTCAGGAAAACGAGCTGTGAAGGGAACGCACCTACATGTGTATAGGATCAGCAAACATCTCATCTCAGTTGCTCTACAGAGGCATGTTACAGAGAAAAGACAGCAGTACGTGTCTTGCTCACTTTTCACTTGAAGTTGACCTATTTCACCTCAGTTGGCTGTGAAAGCGATGAAAATCTTTTTAAAAATATATTTTAAGCAGCTTTCATTGCCAAGATTGTTAAATCCTGTAACAATGAACATAGTACTCCTCTCCTGAATGATAAAGGTGAATAAAGAGTGTGATATAACATTATATTTTAAAAATGTAGCTTGAAGAGAGCAGAACAGATGTTCAATATATATATAAATTTAAGGCCAAACTGACTTTTATTTGTGAGTCACAATTACAATGTAATGATGTATTGTATTTGGATGGATGGATGGATGGATGGATGGATGGATGGATGGATGGATGGATGGATCAGTATTTTTCCTGTTTTTGAATTAATTTCATCCTTGTTATTAAAAAAACAATTCCGTTTTTAACTTTCTTTGTCTTTTTGATACAACACCAAAGTCTGCCAGTCCTTTGCATTTTCATGACTGCTACCTTTTGCCATTGCCTGTGCCAATCAAAAGGTTAATAATAAAATGCGTTTTTATCTGTTTGTGCAGCATCTTCTGACCAGTTTTACAGTGAAACCAACTAAATAAAAGTTATTTGCTCCCAGCTCTCTGATTTTTTGGCAAGCTTTACAGGAACACATAGATTGTTTTGACGTCCATCATGGCGAGTGGGCTGCTTTCTGGACGCCATGTAAAAAGGATCAATAGTTTCTTGAGGTATTGCGATATGTTTGCCATTTTCATGACAAACTTTGGGTAGACAAAGTCATCTGCCTCTGTGGTTCCCCAGGCGAACTCTGCACTTTACCAGACACTTATAAAAGGGACATAGGACTCAGATGTGTGTATCTTATGTGTGAGTCCACATGTGTGGTTTGTTAAATCTTATAAATGTCTTTTCTTACATAGTATTTTTGACAGCTGCTCGGTGCGCATTGGTGAGCTAAAGTCGCCATGTATATGGAAAATCACCTCAGGTGGTTTTTCCTTGTTAACGTTCCATTATCAGTAAGGCTGAGTTCTTTATGTCTTTATGCTTTCTGAAACAGGCGTTAATCAAACTCTGTGGAAAATAAGCTTCAGCAGTAAATAACTTCATATCCAGGCTTATGCAATATTGTTTTAATCTCTCTTTCTCACGTAGGAATTTTGACCTTTTTTTATACTGTTTCAGTTCATTTTGCAGGGCTGGGTTTGCACACAGCTCTTCCCACAGCATTTCACGCTGAGGTCTTCACGTTAACTGGGTCATTGTGACATGTTGATTCTTTACTTTTTCCATCTTTCTGTTGTAGATGTCCTGCTGTGTTTGAGACATTGTTCTGTTCATCTGTTTTTACTTCAAGCAACAGTCTGTCCAACAGATTCCCACACATCTGACTCTACAACACATTAGTTTGTAAGGAAGTACATGTACCTAATAACTTAACATATGTAATTACTAATATCAAAATACATGAACAATCATACCCATAATACTCAAAAAGCTGCAAATGGCAAGTTTAAATCCATTTGGCACATATTTATATTTCTTTTTGTGCTTTGCTCACCTTTTCTTTTCACCTGACTCTTTCACCATGACCCCCCTTGTCTGTCTTTGTTTCAGATGCAATGTCCAGGACTACATTTGGCACAAAGGTGCGCGCTGCGAGTCGGTGGTGACCGAGTTCCAGGTGATGTGCCTCGCCGTTGGCGCCTCGGCCCTGGTGCTCTTGCTGCTCTTCATGATCATTGTCTGCTTCGCCAAAAAACTCCACGTGCTCAAGACGGAGAACAAGAAGTTGCGCAAGCGCAGGTGAGACAAGACTGTAAGGTTTCTTATAAAGGAAAAATAGAATTTGTGAAGTTTTATATTATTTTTTTCTTTGCCTAAATATTTTTTTTGGCTAAAGCGTCTCACTAAGACCTTCAGATCTTGGGCAGGAATTTTCTTCAGATGACCTAGGAATTGGCAACAGCTAGTTAAAAGCAACTTTTCCACTATTGAGAAGGAGACTATTCGACTTTTGCATTGCTTGTTTCATTACATTTGTAATTATAATTATGGAAAGATAAAATAATTGAAGAAGAAATCAGACGGATCGGGGCTTTAATAAAATATTAGACATTCATTGATTATAACAAAACAAAATTGGCAGATTGGCATAAAAAATAAAAGAAAGGCAATGAATGTAACCAACTTTGTGTGTCCTTCAAAGAAGTGCAGATAAATACAGTCTGTTGTACTTTCAGTGTAGGAACTGTTTTCCTCTACTGGAATTTGTCGCAGCCATTCTTCCAAGAAGGAATGAGTCAGATGAGTTAAAGCACTTGAGGCTCAGCCCTTTTTAAGAAGAAGAAAAAACTAAACCGGCTGCAACACTAAGGCTGTAGGGGTTGTTCACCAACTGATCAAATATCCCACTGAAAAAAAATCATTACAGTTATTAAATTCTAACCTTATCATTAACTTAGTAATTAAACAGAAATTGTAAGTAGATTTGATTCTGCAGTCTTGTTCCAAGCAATTTTGCAACAGTAGTTGTGTTTCCATTGGCCACAAATTGAAATTACAAAACTAAATTAGATTAATGGAAATATTAAATAAAAAACTTTTCCAGCAGTATGTGGTGTGTTTTTTTTTGGCCTTATCAAAATGGATATATTCCGCAAAAACTGCAAAAGAAACACTGTTTTCACATGATGCGAGTCACATGAGCAACACAGATGGATGTTGCTACTCGTGGAAACGATGAAGAAAGTGACAGGAAGTGGTAGCAGAGTGATGGTTTGTTTTTATTTTTATTTTTTCCAGACAATGTGCAGCTGGCTCCACCAGAGCTCTCACAGCATCACAGAGCTCATATAAAGTTGTGTGTCATTCAAACATGTTGAAACCATAGCGCTTCTGTAAGATCAGCGACAGCAATTTTCCTAATTCGCTGCAAATGTAACCTCTCCCAGCTACAAGGGGCTTCCTGCTCCAACACCTCAATAAGACGCCAACATCTCCTCTGATGGCTGATAGATAATAACAGAGCACCATTCCTGAAATATGAATGTATTTCATGTAGAGGGGGTGACTGTGGCTGTGTGGGTAGAGTCTTGCGATCAGAAGGTTGTAGGTTCGATTCCAGCTTCCTCCTGCCACATGTTGATGTGCCCTGAACCCCACATTGCCTCCCGATCTGCGTATTGGTGTATAAATGTGTGAGTGTGAATGGGTGAATGTGACTATAGTGTAAAGTGCTTTGAATGGTCAAAAATGATTGGAAAAGCACTTTAAAAGTTCAGTCCATCACTGCCATGGTTTTTAATGACTTATCATGTGAACAATCTTATTCACATGTGATTTTAATTTAATTTTGTATCTCATGGAAATATTGCAATTGTGAAATTGTGGATTTTTATATTTTATATATATGGACAAAGATTTGGGCATATTTGTAATAGAAACACAGGCGGCACTGATGTGCCGTATAACAGAGACAGCAGCAAGAACCTGGTGACAGTTTATCACACAAGCACTAAATGTTTAGAAATTCAATTATGGATTTCTAGCTGATTAGTAGGTGACAAAACGTTGGTTTGTTTCAACTTTCAGTTCTTCAGCTGTCTTAAATAGCACTACAATCCTATGATAGGAAAGAATACCATCTTCTTACTTTATTTCCAGATTACTGGAATATTTGTTTGATAATGTATAGAAATTAATAAAAGGAACAATACATTTTCAGGACTGTATGAAATTCCAGTATGAATTAAAATGTATCTTGCAGCTCATGGTGGCCCTTAATCTCCCTAGAAAATTCATGTTGTAATATTTTGAATGTTGAATATCTTTAATTGGTAATGAGCAAAAGTTACAAATCAGGACAGAAAATCCAGAAAATGTATAAGTTTAACAGGACAAGGATCAAAACAAGAACAAAAGAGAGGATAGATGTGTTTGAGACTGCTGAGTAGGGGGATGGGCGAGCCTAAAAAGACACTGACAAGGACAGTCTGAGTGTGGTGGGAAGTTGAAGGGAAGGTAGATCGGAGAAAATGAAGAGGGAGGAGGTGAGAAAGGCAGTATGGAGACTTGAGAGCAAGAATCAGCCTGAGGAAAAGACAAGTGAGGCGATACAGCTGTTGTGAGTCTCACTAGAAGTATAGATACTTGAATACAGTGAATACAGTGAATATTAAGACCCAACCATAAAAATAAATCATTCTTTTCATGCTATTTAATTGCATATAATCTATTTTCCTTTCCTTAACTTATTATTCCTCGAAGTAAAAATACCACAGTATTGCAAAATGTACACAATACTTTAAAACAAACAATGATTACAATAACTTCTAGCATCTCCTATTTTACCAACTCTATTCTTAAAAATTGTGTTATATTAATAAAAATGATGACTTGGTGCTGCTTTTGTTTCTGTTTGGCTTTTTCAATGACAGGAAACATCAATCTAACAGATTGGGGAAATTTCAGTCTGTAGTGTTACAGAATAAAGTGTAGAAGCCTGTGGTCAGCCAGCTGACTAGCAATGGGCAGCAACCAGTGGGGAGGGACTACACTGGAAAACTCCAGCTTTCTTTGCTGCCTCTTTAGAATAACTTCAACTTCTTGAACATTGGTGTCAGATGCCTTAAAACAACGTCCAGTTTAAGTTCAGTACTTTAATTTTTGTATATATGAATGTAAATAAATGTACACAGGGAGAGGTTAAACAAATGAAATGGTATGAGAGCTTTTCAGGACCTCAATATACCTTTCAACCACAAACTTCCTTTTATTTGAATTTTACAAAGTACTGATTTATACACCAATTTTCATTTAATTAGTAATACCCTCTGCTCCTTGAGCGGTCGGACACTTTTGGTAGACGGCCATGTCTTGCTTTGGAGTGACTCGTTTCAGTTTTGGATGATGGATTGAACGCTGCTCCATTAGATATTCAAAGCTTTGAACGGTTCTCACAACCGTATCCTGCTTGAAACCTCTCCACCACTTTAACCCTGACCTGTCTGGTGTATCTAATTAGGATTTACTAATTAGTTATCATGTTATTGCAGTGATTTTATTTGATTTGCTATGATACTCTTCAGGATTTTGGTTGTAAACAATTTTGAAAACCATGAATAATCTTCTATTCCACTTCACAGTTATGCAACTAGTTAGTCTATTGCTTAAAATCTCGTGAAAGTTTCTGATTATAACTTGACAAAGTGAGAAAAAGTTTAAAAAGTATGAATACTTTTGCAAAAAAAGCTGTACATTTACGATGCAATGCTAATTAAAAAAAGACTTGCTGTGTTGTAACCTCAAAACCTTTGCATAAAGCTAAAAACCCTGCAATTTATTTGGTGCACAGTATCCTAAGGAAAATACTGTCGGAAAGGCAGCAGCAGGAGAAAAAGAGAGCAACAGACAGAGTGAAGAGCTGGACTGAATGTAAAAAGGAGTAGGAGTAGGTTGGGGTTATTTTGCCCTTACTTCAACGGTCCTCGTGTTTTGATGCTGATCTCCGTGGCAACAAAGCAGTTGCTGTGGATGAGCAAAAGCCCAGCGACTGAGCACCGTGGATGCAAATGGGAACCAAAGGACCGAGACCTCATCACAATCTCCCACGCTGCAGGGTTTATTTTTAGGACTGCAGGGAGGGATATCATGCTAGCTGTGGAGGAGATTAAAGTCGGTAGTAAGGAGGAAAAGTGGTGCAGCGACCAGCATCCATAATGCTAGCTTGCAGAAATGGAAAAAAAAAAAAATTAAAGTGAGGGTGATGTCATTGGGACTGTGGATCCAGCTGAAAGTGGGTCAGTCTGAACAGGAGGAGGGGAGGGGAGCGAGAAACGGGTGGAGGAGGTGGAGTTGACCTACATACAGCTGTGCAACCTGAGGGGTGTGAGCTACGGGGTGCTGCATGAAAGAGAAAACACTCCCTCATCAAGTGGTGGGTTTTCAGAAATCAATGAGAAGAAGGCAGAGGAGATGGAGGGCTGGCAGATTAGGAGAGGAGAATGGAGGGGAAGATGAGGATGGGGGAGTGACGGCGAACGTGTTGCATGAAGGAAGGAAACAGAGAGCGAAAGACGAAGAGGAGAGGGCAGCTTTGGGAAGAAAAACTCAGCATGACACACTCAGAGGAGTGTGTTTGGTGTTGAAAAGGCTCATGAATACTTGAAACTCCCACACTCTCCATCTGCTGTGAGTTTCTGCGGAGCATCTAGAGATCAGGCGACATCCTGGTCAAGAACTGAGAGAGGTGACAAAGACCGATGGAGGATTTTAAAAATGCTGCTTCCTTTAATCAGAAGCATCAGAAGCAAAAGTAACTAATTCAGGAGTTTTTTAATACTCACATCAAATTGAATCCTGAAACTGAACTGTTATTCCTGATTTAATGAGTTCATTTAGCAGTGAGTTGTCTGCTTTGACACACATCATTATTTTCTGGTCAAACACTTATTGACCAGAAATGCAACAGACACAAAGATAATCCAATAGTTCAGTGGTTAATAATAGCCTGGTGAGCTATTCATCTAATACGCAGTGCTTGTAGAGAGTTTATCTGAATCAACCCGGCTACTCAACTGAAATGTAGATTTGGTGGTGCTGAATTAAAAGCAGCTAAATGATGATTAAACAGCTGAACTGCCATTTAACAAAAACTGAATCATGATGGCTAATGAGGAATTCTCACATTCATTTTATAGCTGCACAATCCTTATTGCGATATTTAATTTTGGGTTGGCTATATCATTTTGCGTCCCATACATTCAAACTGTGCTTGCCAACAATATAGTGGCAATTAAAAGTCTACACTGCAATGGATGTTTTAGCCTCTTTTTTGTTTTTAAAAATTTATCAAGGTCAACAAAATTTGGCTTTGAAAAATTAATAACAAGAAAAAACTATTTAGTATCCCAGTGAAAACAGATTTTTTCAAAAAATATGAGTAGAAATATGAGACATAAAATATGTGAAGGCATACATATTAATTCCCTCTTAACTATGTGCACAGAGTCTGTGTGGTTAGGTCACAGTTATGCTTGCACTTCTGGACATTGCACATCTGGACGCTGCAGTTTTCCCCCATTCTTCATTGTATAACTGTTCAAATTTTGTCACACATCTGTCAAGTTGTATGTTCATAATTGAGTACCACATGTTGTGACAAATTGTTCTTATCACAACTAAGAAGCACGTTTCTAAAGCCAGTAAATCAAAACCCTATATCCCATTTGTTTAATTGTACCAAGAATCTTAATAACTGTAGAAATTGTGCATTTAATGTACAAGGAAGATGAATTGATATTTGTTCAAAGGGAGCCTGAGACCAAAGCTGGAAGTGGTGATGGAAAACATACTTCTTTATCTCTTCCTCTCCCACATCATCTACTTAATCTTTCGCAGTCATGACAGTTCATTCGTCAGTTCTAACGTGAAAGCTCTGCATGCAGATCAGACAAAATGGCTGCGTTTTGATCGGAAAAGAAGACCACAGCCTCTTTAACTCTACACATGATAAGGAAGGGAAAATGATGAAAAGCAAAGTCGCAACTTGACATCAGAAAGCGGGGGGCTGATGTTTCTCTGCGCCTTCAAGAGTTCATGGAAATAGTTTGAATGAGAGGCCAAATGACAACCAGAAGAGAAAAAGGTACAAAACTGGTGTCACTCTCAATAAAGTTACTGTTTGATTTGGTCTCTGAGACAAACTTCTCTTTGCTTTGAGAAATCTGTGATGAAAACGAAGGAGCACGGATCTCAAAGAGTTCAATATGACAGTCAAACGGGAATTCCTGAAGTTGTTTCCTCCCAGGTGAGATGAAAGGAAACTCTTTGTGTAGCTGCATCTGATTTATCTATGTACAGCACATTTCAAGTCACAGCATCTCAGTGAGATTGTGATGTGGGCTTTTACTGTGCCTAGGGCTTTCCATTTCTTAAAGGGAAATTTTTTTTTTACTTCTATTTTGGTCTCAACTGCTTTGGATAGATTAAAAGAATAATTTATACAGATATGCTGTGATCAGAAACTACATTCATCTGTAATGCATACCAAATGGTTATGCAAAATTCCCATTTTGAAAGTTTTTGATTTCAACTGCTTCTAAAAACAACCCAAGTGCTTAAGAAAACCACCCAGCCGTTTTTTGGAAATAAGTTTTTTTTTTTTGTGTTAGGAAAATGAGCCGTTTCAGAAACCTCCTCATTGTTAAGTCACATTTGGTGGGCACTGTGTGGTTACCTAGCAACCCCAGGCAAGTACAGCCCTGCTGCCTAGCAACCCAAGCAGAACTCCAACCCGTTTGTTCAGATGTTTTTCCCACTGTATGTATGGCTGCTGAAAAAGACAACTATTTTGTTGTTGACTTGCCTTCCAGAAACCACTTGCTGAATTCTTGTTGAACATCAAGTATTCCCAGAATACTGTTTTTAATTTTTGTTTTTCTGAGACCAAAGTCTTCCTCATTCCCAAAATACAATGAAACTTAAAAATCATTAGTCTATTTCTTATTGTACATGCATTGACCTACATAAGAGCATTGCAGGAGCTTTGATGAGAATTTAGGGCTTTTAAAGACTTGTTATACTATTTTGTAGTCTAATCTCATACTTCTACCACACCCTGGGACTGCCTTAATTTAGAAACTGCACATTTTAAAATTACATATCGTAGAAAATGTTGTATGGTCTTTTCTTTAGTTCCCCCAGTGTTTCTAAAATTGATATTGATCCAAACATGTAAACAAAACAAGCAAAAAAAAACCCAAGTTCGCTTACATACTGTCTTCTCCTGCAAGGAAGCTTTTGATTCATGTTGCTGGTAGATTCTTGATGAATGAAGGAAATTATCTTTGAGAGCAATTAATTTAGCTCAATAACTGTGAAATGCTGTTTGATGACTGCTCTCACGTTGCTGCTCTGGCTGCTAAGAGTTTCCTGAAAGCTTCTGGCTGCAAACAAAATTTTACAGGTGTTCATTATAATTATGTGCAGGGCTACAAGATCATAGAAAATCTTGCAATGGGGATAATAAGTGTAAATATTCTGATGCTAATATGCATGTTTTCTTTTTCCTTTCTTTCTGATCATTTTTTTTATCACTCTGTGACCTTTAACCTTTGTCATTGTCACCTTAATGTCATTAGTGTCTGCTGTGAGCACCTGTAGTCCTTTGCGATACACCTTTTACTGCCACGGATATTGTGATGATGATATACTGTATTTGTGATATATTGTTGCAGCCCTAGTTCTGTGTGAAAAACAAATATTAGCTCAAGAATAAGGGAACTTAAAATCAGATAATGTCCTTTTATTTCTTGCCTTGTTTTAATTTCAAAAGTAAAAGAGAAGTGATTTTTTCTACCTTTTAAATTTAAAAGCCAGTAACATTTTATTGTCAGTGTGTTGCATCACAGATAAATGTTTGTTTCTGTTTTATCATTTATCATGTTGAGCTGTCTAACTGATGCTGCTTTTGTGCCCCCATCCTTCTTATGTGTTTATTCCCGTCTTTCTCATTGTATGACCTCTTGTTGCTCCACATCCTGCATCTTCTTTTTCTGTTTGAGTCTTTCTTTCCATTTCGTTTTTGTATTCTTCCACGTCATCTCTCCTCCTTAACATCCTGTCTTCACTGTCCTGTAACTCATTCTGTCTCTTTTCCATCTCATTGTCTCATTGATTTCTCTTTTATGTTTATGTTTCCCCTACTGCTTTACCTCAAATCTCTTAAATTTTCCTCTTTTCTGTTTTTTGGTCTCTCCCTCCATTCGACCCTTTCCACCCCGCTGGCGCCCAGCAGTAAGTACCGGCCTTCATCGGAGCAGCACAATGATAATTTCTCGCTGTCCACCATCGCTGAGGGCTCCCACCCAAATGTAAGGAAACTGTGCGACACCCCTCCTAACGTCCCTCATGCCCGTGCATTGGCTTACTATGATAACATTATCTGTCAGGTAACGTGGTTCTCGCCTCTCTCTCTCACCCTCTTCTGCATCTCCCTCCCAACCTGAATCCTGCTCGGGCCCTCGGCTCCCCCGCAAAATGCATGGGCATGAGTATTCTCAGATACTCTGAGGTGTTATAAGCTTAAAGGATGGAGGACTGGCAAGGCCCAAGTGACAGGATCAATAGTGAGAGGTTTCTTTAATGATGCAGGACATCAAAACGCAAACAGAGGGATTGTGATCAGAAGCCCAATGATTATCAGTCTCAGTTTATCCTCATTGTATCTTTATTTCTCAAATATTTCTTGTTTTTGAAAGCTGAATAGGGATGCACTAGTTAGATTTTTTTAACTGAGATCTACCAACATTTTCAAATCCAGCAGCAGTGATTGAAATCTGAACTTCAATCCTTTACCAACTTAACAAAGCATGCGCAGGGTTCCTGCAGATTGCATCATCTGGTGATCTGTTAAGAGGAATCTGCTGTTGAATAGAGTACGAATGAAAAACAATCATGAATCATATTTCTTTTTCACATATCTTGTCTTGTCTGAAAGGCTCCCATAGAGTGAGAGATAAATACCCACAGAGCGTTTGAGTTATAACATTTTTATCTTGTTTGCTTTTAGTCTCAGTTCCCTGAAGCCATGGAAACGTTCTCTTCTGAGTTCAGTTTCCACAATATTGACAAAAGACCAAGCACAAAGTAACTTGGTGCTGTGGTTGGATGATGCTACAAACATAACCAGGTGGTTAGGGGTTCAATTCCCCCGTGAAACTAAGCTAGCTGAAGTCTGAAATATTTTTTGTCATAATTTGACCATTTTTGGACAGAAATGACATCCTTGCAGTGAGCCCTGCCTGTTCTCTGTCCTTCTGACCTGCTCTCTCTCTTATCACCTCTATGCATCTGTATTTTATGTCATGGCATGTCTGCTCTGTCGCTTATATGCGCCACCTAGTGGCCATGTCAGCCTCCGCAGCTCCTCTTGTTTACTTTTTTTTTTTTAAATGTCTTCATGAGTTGTTTATCCTGAAGGTATATAGAGAAAGAGTGAAAAATTATAATTTATTCTGGGTTTATGGGTCGAAGGAGTCGCATCACAACAGGTAAGCTAAAATTGTTGGGTTTTTGAGAAGAATAGCGGTTATCAGGATAAACATCTGGGATGCAACACCTCCCTGCTGCCTGAAGGTGGCAGCAGAGCTGACAGGTATCTCACTAACTGAAGCATGGGTAGCTAGTTTGCGCTAACACCAACGTTGTAGCAGCATGGGTTGCTGTAGTGCTACAACTGAGATTTTATTTGTTACTTCAGCTAAAATTTCATTTATTTTCAGGATGTGGTACCACCCTCTCACAGCTCTTTCAGTAGTTTGTTCGCCTCTCTACGCTGCAGGCTGTAGACTTTGAACTTGGCTTCTTAGGTATCCATGTAGTTTATTTTCATGCAAATGATTCCCACCAATTCATTCTAAATACAAGTGCAAGTCATTTCTCTCTAATGAACATTAAACACCAAAACACAAGATTAAAAAAAACAACAAAAATCCATAATCACTTTCTAACAATATCTTAAAAATCCCCTGCCATTCACTGGATGAATAGTACTTGTGGTATACAAATGGGTTTTCATTGTGAGCTTCTAAAGGTATCCTGTGAAGTATTTTTGAGATTCATGCATTGATTAATTCTGGTGCCTTCACAATACAAGGTTTCTAAAACAAGTATGAATGCCAACTGTGTCAGCTTACAAAATTGGACAAACTGAGGTTTGCAACCGTTTACTTTGGCTAATCTTTCTTTTTATGGATCTTTCTGCAGTTTACCAGAGAGCAACAAGCAGAGTTTTTCTGTCTAGTGACATTAAGGAATGTGCCGATCTCGTAAAAGCAGTGGATGGGGAGATCTATCCAACACTGACTGCTAACTTGTATTTAATATGACATAGTCGCTTCTATAAGTAAAATATTAATTTTGCACATTCTACACAATGTGAAAAGATGTCACATGTGTTATAGCTTGCTCCATGGAAATTAACTTATTCAGTTTTATTGGTTTCCGTTTCTTGCTTTTTATCTGGTTTTCTGTTCATTAACCAATCTTGAGTCTGTGGAATCTGGGGCAAGTATAAAACATAAAGAATCACATCATGTTGCAGTAGAAGTAAAATATACTGTCACTTGCAGATGTGAGTTTGTACCCAATATTTTAACTATGTTTTGCAGACAATTTGCAGTAAATTCACCATTATGCATTAGAGAAAACAAATGTATTAATTTTATGTGAATTTCTGTGTCTCTTTAAAATATATATTGATGAGCTAGAAATAGTTTCAAGAGTTAAGTATACTCAGTAGCACAGCATCACACTCAGATTGACCCCCAGCCCTGCTTTTAGATCAGTTTAGTAATCCTGTTATTACTGCAGAAGACTCTGGCATTACTGGTATATTCTAGGGGAAGTAAATTCTCTCCAGCTCTACAACAAATTGAGTATCCACAACTACTATTCAACACAGTTTTAAGCCACAAATGAGCTCAAAACACATCATTTTCACAATTAAACCATAAATACTCCCTAAAATCAAATTCACCAAAAACTAAAAACTCCATGTCTGTGCGTCTATGGTCATCGGAAATGACCAAACCTGTTGGTGCTGCGTTAGTTCATACCAACAGCAAAGCAGCACCGCAGAGTCTGTGCCGGAACGATTCTGAATCCAGCTGGGAATATCAGCTGACATCGGACAGGAAGTCGAGTTACTCCTGCTGTTGGTCTCTGTCTCCAACGCTCAAACTCTATTTTATCTCTGTCTCTTCCTGTCTCCTTCTTAATCTCTTTTAATTGTCTCTGATCCGTTGGGTCTCTGACTCTTTTTCCTCCTTCTTTCTGTCCTCTTCAAACTCTGTCTTTCTCCGTTCTCCCCCTACCTGTCTTTCTTCTGAGGATGGCTTGTATGGTTGTTTTTGAGGAATATAACCCTTTGCCCCGTCCCCCTCCCCTCAGAAAACCATGAGCAGATACACCTGGGAGTGTAAGACCAAAGAGGAGTCCGACTGTGAGGTAAGACCAAATTTCAGACAGTCCCAAACCTCTGTCACCCTCCCAAACAGCTCTCTCATTGTTACTGTGGCCCTGTCAGTCACCCCTCTCAACTGATTAGTCCAAACCTCAGTCCATCTGGACAAATACAGACAAAAGTGTTTTAGACAAGAAGTTGAAAGTCTTGAACTGAGAAGAGTATGTAAAACAGAACAGCAACCATTAGTCCTACTGCAAAAAGCATAGAAGTGCTCACTGCTTTTTTAGTAATGTTATTTGTAACATGTTATTTTGATACACAATAAACATCTGCTGAATGTAGTTTTAGTTTTTAAGTGCATGTGCAACCATTTTATCACCATAGTCTGTTGCAATTATTACAAGTAAGATAAATAGACAGACAGATAGATAGATACTGAAGATGCCATTTAACTTTAACTCAGGCTTAAACATTGGCAAAGAAACCTTTGACCTCATCACCGGTCCAATTCAAGCACAAAAAAAAACACACATTCAACCTTGATTGGAAGAAAAAAGCCTTTTTACAAAAAACCTGTTTACTGAGAAGGTGAATGCAAGGTCCTTGTTTTCTGAGACAGTTATTTCTCTGCTGTAATTGAAAGCTTTGTGTTTCATTCGTGGTGGTGGATTGAACCCACTTGTCCCCAATCTTCCCCTCAAAGTAATTCAGCCGAGTGCAGCCGTATTCTTCCCCCTGCAGCAAACGGTGGAGGGGAATTGTTTTCTGTCAACAGTAAATAAATTCAGCACAGGAAATACATTTCCCAGGCAGTCGGCAGTAATTTTTAAGAGGGTTTCCATCGACTGTATTGGCTCTCGTTGACTTATCACGTCTGAGCTGACCTGAGGTTTTCAGCTGAATTAAGCGATTTAAATCATTCTGAACTACTTTGTTACTCTCAAAGACAGGAGTCCATGTTAAGCTATAAACAATAATCAGTCCTGGATCATGTTGTACCATTCAAACAATCACAAATTCTTTAATAAAAAAAAAGACAAATCTGGCGCATCCTAAGCTAGTCATGCACACAGAGAGAGGCAAACATTTAGTCTGTAAATGCAAACAAGAAACATTATTACAGTGAATTTTAATGCACATACATGGGTTGAGTCGCATTAGTGACAACCACACAAAATCTTCATCCAGACTTAGCCAACACAGTCTTAAACAGAGGACTACGTTTTATAATATTTATCAATGTCAGGAAATTTTCACATTGTAAATCTGGAACAATATATTTTCCATCAGTCACAGTGTGACTCATAAATAAAAAACACTGAAAAGGTGTCTAGCAAAATCAGTTCTGGTAGCAAATGACCAACTGGAGAGCACATACAGTACATTACAGCATAAGCTTTTTGTTTGCTTTCAAATGATAACCAGTTGGTGCAGATTCTTCTGCGATGGCAAAGCAAAAATTGATGATTGCAGAGAGTAAATGTACAGAGTTTTAGCAAAGTAATATTAACTAAATTAATCAATTAAACAATTAATGCTTAATCATTGAATTCATGTTTCTATGGGTTTAAATTGAGTCAAATATCAACTGAAAGCAGATATATCATAAATTGCTTTCTATTTTGTACTCAAATATGGACCAATTTGTAATTTGAAGCTTCATTTTGCAAGAATGAGGAAAAAAAAATTAAATTTAACATGAACGTGATCGCTTTCTTTTGTGTAAAATTGCAAGCAAATAAGAATGATGCATGTTTTATATATTTTCTTTAATCAAAACGACCAAGTAGCATCCTAATGGAAATCCATTCCATTTATTTCCAAATTATTCAACAGTGTACAGTGTTACTATAAAAATAAAGTCACAACAAATAAAAAAACAAATGACATCTTTTATATATTATTTTATTTTTCTAACAATTTTCTCTTGGTTTGTCTCACAAAAAATCACAACATCAACAACAAAACTCAGGACAGTTATTGATCAAATCACATATAAAGAGAAACTATATTGTGATCATAGCTTCCAACTGCTTCTGGACTTTCACAACTCACAACAAACTGAAATTTTAAAATAATTTTAATAGAAAGAAACTGTAGCCAAACACTTTGAAGTACTTAAGCATTGTTATTTTGAATGTCAAACCTTTGGAACATTAGGATTAGTTTCTGATCAAGATTCTACTTGTTATATCGTTGGATAAATTCGGACAGTCTGTAATATTGTAAGATGATTATTTGGAAACTGTGCTAGGGATTCTGGGATTTCAATTAGACCGATTTTGTTAAAAGTCTTTTGATAACTTTCTGTATATGTTATCTGAGGAAACAAATATCTTTCATTTTGTACCATCTGTTAATTCACAACCTGGTGACCATTAATCAGTACAAATGTCTTGACATATTCCATTAACACCCCAGAAAAAGCAACAGTTAAATAAATCTACATGAGTAAGGAGTCCAAACTCATACCGACTCAACCAAATAATGACTGCCGTCATAAATCAACCTGAATCTGTCTCCTCTTGCTTATGATGCATTGTACGGTGAACAGAATGCCATCCTATCTAACAGAAGGACATCAAGAGCAGTCCATGTGCCTCCATCATCATCTTCATCATCAGAACCCTGTTTATATCTGTTCCCACTCCCCCCCAAAAGTTTATTCCCACACAAAAGTCCTCGTGACTCTGTGCCCCCACCCACTGCCCGCACCCCTCCACCCATGCACAGCAACAATGAAATCCAACAAACACAAACATTTTCCAGTTTCATGCTGACGGGAGGACAGAGGGCCCCTATCCCGTAACCATGGAAGTGACATACCCACACGTCCTGCCTGAAGTTACTATCTAGGCCAACAGCCATCGGGTAAATCCTCTCACTGCTCTTCCTCTCTGAAAGTACCATTGAGTTCAAATGCAAACATTCAATTAGGGAGCGTTTGCAAGTGGCACAGGCCTCCGGGTCTGGACTTTAATGCGTGTGTGAACAAGAGAGCATCTATATCTGGCCATACTCTGCTTGTGTGTATGTTTGCGTGTGTGTGTGTGTGTGTGTGTATATGAGTGGGCGGGTATTCTTCAGCGTGGTTCCCATTGTGACAAAGAGGTGCAGACTGACGCCCTGGGAAGCCTCGGTGCAGCCAAGTCGATAAAGCCATGCAAAATTAATGGGGCTAAGAGGATGGAAAACAGAGCTCCAATGGACTCTATAATCAATTTTTCCCTTCTGACCTTAATTAAATGCAGATGACTTAAACTGAAACAGCTAAGGCACAATGTTTGATTTTTTCCTCCTCCAGCCACTGCTTGGGTATGTATGATGGTGGTGCACATTGAAAATAAGCTTGGCAGACTGTTTGTTTTTAATTTTTGAAATGATAAAAGGACAGCAGAGACTGAAGGTGTTCTGCATGAGCAATCTTCGCTGTTTATGGGAGGTGCATTGTTTTTTCTTGCATGTGGATGTGCATGTGCTTCCTGGGTTGCCTGGTGGGGGGTAACGGGAGCTGGGATTGCTGTCGCTCATGCAGCTCACCACAGAGTCTCTCTGCCGGTAGATAACATGCCAGCCAAGCATGGTGATTTTTAAGCAGACCAATACATTTTCTGCTATTGTAAATTATTTCTGACATCTGTTTTTTTTTTGTTTGTTTGTTTGTTTGGGTCCTTTTGGTCAATTGCTCCATATCTGCAACATTTAAAATAGTTTTTTTTTTTTTGTAGGTTTAATATATTAACAAATTATAGGCTGTGCATCACCAAAGCAAAATGTTTTGTTCAGATTTCTTTTTAGCCTCTGTTGATGAGAATGGATTCAGTAATTTATTAAGGAATGACTTCTCCAAACATAATGGAATGCCATGAGAAAATGCTTAAATCTTCAAAAATGTCAGTGATACAAATGTGTGCAGATTTGGTAATGAAATGAAAAAGTGAACTTTGGTCAGCAGCTGTTGTTTTAAATATAAATTAATATGACTTTGACTCGAATCAGGAAGTTAAATAGAAGTAGTATTGATCATGCAATTAATAGGTTTCCATTTGCATATTAATTTGATTAAATCTTAAATGCCTAATTCTTTATTAAATTGTATAGTGTCATTTATATTTTTTGGATAGAGTGCTATATATAGCATTAACATTGCAGACCACATTTATTTTTATAAAAATACATAGATACTTTTTTAAAATGCCATTTATTCATATAAAAGAGTTGAGGCCACATGAGTGCATGAGTGGCATTTTCTGTTCTATGCATCCTTATCTGTTTTTAAATCTTAATTTTAAGTAATTAGGACAGCTGTTTTGAACAACTAAAAATCTAAATAGTCAATAATAGTAACAGAAGCACCTAAGTCTTTAAAATAAGACTTAGCTTAAACTTGTTTCCCAAATGCTTGGGCACTTTAGAATATCTTTAAGATCGAATAAGTTAAATTTAAGTTTGTTTTTAGCACATTCTTTCTTATTTTGCTTTTCAGATTTTATATTTTCTTTTCTCAGTTATTTCCTCTATTTATGTTTCTTTCCAATTTGAGCTCTGTAAGTTTAAAGTTATTTTTTTTAATTAGTTAGTTCTGAATAGAGCAATAAGCTTTTCTCAAGAACTGCAACCTTACATAAGGTGTAAAATCTCCAAAAGAAAAAAGTTACTACAAATTACCAGGGTCAAAGTTGCAGCTGAATATGAATGCTTATTCAGTTTAAGCCATCCTAACTGTGCTTCCCCCCCCCCCCCCCATTCCTCCACTACTACCCATTCTTGTGTAGGATGATCCTCATTCCCAGAACAAGCTGGAGGACCCAGTGAAGGCTCCGCCCAAGGAGGACGACTCCCTCAACATCCACAACTCTCTGACCCCCAAACACGAGAACCACAAGGTCCTGGGCGAGGAGAACTCCTCGGAGGTAAACTCACTGCAGAACAACATGATGTGAATCAAAACAAAACGCGAAACAGCCCCCAGCAACCTGACAACAAAACACAGAAAATGACACGGTGTGTCGGCAACGGGAAGATGCAGATCCCCTCCCTCCCCTGCTCTCTGGTCGCCCGCTGCCGAACTAACTGGTCAACCAACCAACCAACCAGCCAGCCAGCCAACACACCAGCCAACCAATTCAGTCTACAACTGTCTCCGACACGGCACCACTGCCACGAGCAGCCTTCAGTCGCTGCAAATAATAATAATAATAATAATAAACAAAAAAACACACACACCAACTCTGCCGCCGTCACTGCCCCAGCTAAAAAATACCCCCAACCCAAAGCCCCTTCCAGCCCCCCCCCCTCTATCCTCCACATTCAGTCAAGCCCTCCCCTTCTTGTTGCTTTCACTTTCTCCTCTGTATCTATCATACCTGCACACATGCGCACACTGACATTAGAAGCATACACATACTGTGAAAAGCTCCGAGACATAAACACGCTTTCATGTGAACACTGTCACACACACACCTTCCCTTTTCCCTGCCTGCATTGGTGTATTTTGTAAAAAGAAAGAAATCATACAGAAGTTTAAACCGTACAGAAAAAGTTGTTGTAAAAAAAAAAAAAAAAAACATTAACTACTGAGAGGTTTTGATGTTTGTCTGACTAATCCAGTGAGTATGTATAAATATTGAAAAAAAAAAGAAGTATTGCTCGGATTGATTTAAAAGAAACAACACAATGTGTCTTGGTTTTCATTGATGTGATTTCTAATCCTTTGATGTACTTGGTTTTTTTTTGTACTTTTTTGGGACTTCAAACAGAGAATAAACAAATGAAACTCAGACAGTTGTTGAAATAAACCTTTTTAACATGACCTCTCTGAATCCTGTGTTTTCCTCCGTGTCGCCTCCCCTTTTCTCCTTCCCTTTAAATCCAGCGCTTTCTGCATGGCTTTGTACACAGCTTCTGAAGTCCTTGTCCTATGTGTGCTTTAGTGTCTACACAAAAGCAGACAGAGTTAAACATTTCATTACCAAAGATACGGTTAATTGTGTTTTTATCCAGACTTCAACACAAGTAAAATATTCCTGTTTATTTCTAGGTTATTTTACCTGGTATCAATTATTATGCTGAATATTTGGATGATTAATCAGATAAAAATATTGGCACATGCTTCAGGTTTTTAATTTAACATTTTTAAGCATTATTAGAGATGGAAATAAAACAATCAAACCCTTTTTTGAAAATAAGAAAATAAACTCAACTGGGTGTTTTGGGTGAGATATATTTACCTTACCAATTTGATCATTTTCCACAAAGGTTATGTTGCTCAAAGTTGCAGAATTTGGTAATATGTTCCAAACTGTTCCAAACAACAGGGGTTTAAATGTGACTCCAGTTCGGGGCTCTAGTGTTACAGTCTGCTTATTATGTACTGTAAAGACACATATCTCACATGGAAAGGGTAAGAATTAAGATGCGTTGTGTGAGGTAAGAATCTTAAGATCCATTCATAGGGCTAATGTTTTTTAATACTACAAAATGGGCCAGCAATTCCAATAAAATTGGAGCAGTGGAGCCATAAAACAGTCCTCTAAAAGATTAATTATTTTAGCCTGAGACAGCAGAAAGTTTTAAAAGACTATTCAAATTGAGCCTAAGAAAGTTTTGATGTCTTGTCAATGTTAATGCAAATTCTGTGCTGATAGTCCCTCAGAAATATATGAAAATAAAAGGTCAGTTAGCTGATGATGTGTCTGTGAGATCTACCATTGGCAAAGTCTTTACTCTTCAAGAAATTCTCCTCACTGCTCATAAATCATGACAAGAACACCAGGAACCAGTTTGCTGCTTCTGCATGTTTTATGCCTCTGGAGACGCTTTTGCTGTTTCCACCTGGATACACGCTGGCTGACACACTTGTGCTTGCAAATAAAAGCTATTTCAGGTGCACATTTGGGTTATAAACAGAATTAGATGAAAAATACATTTATAACTGACACAGTTTTGGAATCTTGTAAAGTTGCTATAAGGGGTATTGCAGTCTTTTATAGACGTGAGTTACGAACTTGAGAACCAGTTCCAGTCATTTCACTTGAAAAATATGACTGATGAAGTTTAGATAATAAATAATTAATTGTAGAATATCAGATCAAAATTCTCCCTATGTCTCATTTTGTAAATCTTGCATTTTTGATCTAATTTTTACTGATCAATCATAATATGCTTCTTCAACTTGATTTGAGTCTAGCTCCACTTGTATGGCTGTCTGAACATGGTTTGGAATAAAATACATTTAAAAATTCTAAACCAAGTCTTAAATATCGATTAAAAACAATCAAATTCAGTCTACATCCTGGCTGAGTTCATTCAAGTCTCAAATCCAAGACCAACTGAGATCAGCTGTGAAGAATGTCCTGATTTTTTAAGGTACATTGTTTTAGCACAATGATCACCAGACTTACCAAGTAATTTTGAGTCAGAGCTATTTTAGGCTGAATTGCCTTCATTGCCCAAAGTTCCTGAGGCTAAGTTTCAAGTTTATGTTTCAACTTCAAAGACAATCCTTGTTTCTTTAAAAATGCTCCTTAACTCACAAATTGGTTCCCACAAATACATACACATTCTTTCAGAGCTGATAAACAGTAATGAATGTGTCTCAGCTGAGGCCGCAGTGCCTGAAGCCTTTTGTTGGATTTCTCCTTTGGTGCTGCGTGAAAGTAACGGCTTGAACAACAGCATTGTGGCGGATTCTTCCCAGGGTGGAGGAGTAATGGATGAAGGGTGGGGGAAGGTCCGGGTGCCCTTCCTTTTCTTCCGATAAATAGACAGGGGGTTCAGAGAGCATTTCAGCCTCCAAAAGGTAAAATAAAAGACTTTTTTTATGAATAAAGAACAGCAAACAGTTGTACACTGGTTTCAAAAACAGCAACAGCAGCGATTATCATCCTCTTTATTCCTTGCAGCCTGTTACTCAAACACATCCACACAAAAATACACATTTGTGAAACTGGGACATGACTGCACATGTTGAAATACACCCAGAACAACACCAAAAGAGAGTTGACTGAATTGAAATGAGTGAAGCTAGATGTACCGCAGGACACCATGGCAACAAGTGGGCATTATATTACCAACAGAGAGAAGTGAGGCAGCGTGGGGGCGGCACTGTCGTCTCTGAAAGCATCACAGAAAGACTGAATCCATATGTGCCTTTAGTCTTTTAGTTTTCATCTAGAATATTATAAAAGTGTTTCAAAACATCTTATTGCAAATTATGAAATATTGTAACAAACCAACCAAGTCGGGAAAGCAGTGAGTTATAAAGGTGACCAAGAATAATGTTCAATTATAGGCAGAACTCTGGTGTCAATCATTGCTAATCAATTTCATCAATTAGGTCTTTATTTTAGTGTGACCATGTGGAGGTCACTTCTCACAACAGGAGCTACAACACATAGCAGCCCACTAGACTT
This sequence comes from Poecilia picta, assembly GCA_033032245.1. NCBI lineage: Eukaryota > Metazoa > Chordata > Actinopteri > Cyprinodontiformes > Poeciliidae > Poecilia > Poecilia picta. The sequence continues at coordinate 5,696,903 of CM065368.1, read as the reverse complement.
TAGCCAAACCTTTAGAGAGCTTTAGTAGAATAAATAACATGTTCTGGTTTAATGGAGAATCCACACCAAACTTTGCAGCATGTTAAACACTGTTACACATAGTGGTGTGAGGATCAGGTTGTGGGGATGTTTTTTTTTTTTTTTTTTTGCAGCTGGAACTGAGCAGCTGGTCTGCATAGACGGTAACATATGCCAACTATGTAGAGACTCTTAAAGGAAACCTACTGTAGAGTGCTCTATAGTAGTAGTCAAAAGCAATGATTCATTCTCCAACATGAAGATGAATCAAAACCCACAATCAAGATGGTTGTTTACAGCGCATGCAACTTCCAGTAAGCTTTATCGCCTCGAACAGAGGCATTACATACATCATGCACAAATGTTGGCGGTTGGGTAAACGTTTATGACTTTAACAGAGTCCAAATCTCCAGTAAACACTTGTTTGTCAGTAGACCAGGGTCCAAACCCTCTGCCCCAAGCAAAGCGTAGAATAAGGGCCTGGCTTTTAACAGGCTTCAACCAAGATAACAAAAGAGTGGTTTCAGGAGTAGCTTCATCCTGTAAACTTAAAAACCAACTTAGAGCTTTTCTGCTTAACTTGTTTCTCTCCTAGATGAACCAACTGAAGTCCAATAAAGTGCTCTTTTATCAGTTCTTGGGATTTTTGGTGTATATTTTCAAACGCCCAGTCGTTGTGGTAGATGGCTGCTCACTCTGAGCAAAGTTTCTTCCTGTTAAAGGGGCAGCTCTCCTCTTTGCTGTTTCTAAATTCATGATCCATATGAGGGATTACTGCAAAGTCAACAACACAATGCAAGCGACTGTCCGCTGCTGCAGCGTCCTCGTCCAGGAGGAGTGAATGCCGAAAGTCAATGACTCAATGAAACCTGCCAGGTTTCCTCAGCTGAAAACCTTTGGATCAATTTGAATAATAAACCGAATTTGAGCTGAAAGAAAACTTCCAAAGCTTTCACACTCCTCATCCCTCTCCTCTTGTTTTCTCTTTCACTTTTCAGCTGTCGGTAAGTACTTGTATGCATTTTTAGACATTGGGCATCATCACCATGGAAACACAGTGTGAAGCTGTAATTTTAAATCCAAACTCTACAACCTCTCTGGTCCTGTGCCTTCAGACACACACAGCCACTCAATTACAAACAGATTGACCAAGCAGATTAAAATTCTCACAGAGCTTTAGTGTCATCTAGTAATATACTGAAGGCTATCAGAGAATTAAAACTACTCTCAACTCCACTTCAGACTCGACATGGCATCATGCGATCTCCACAGACAGTCTTAATCCGGCTTATCACATACGACTGGCCTCATCATGACTCGGGTTACATTTTAGTTTTTAGTCTCTATGAGAAATGTTATCTGATGTAAACCAAATGCTTCTGTTTTTTTTTTCTGTTTTTCATTCCCACATTGCATATAAAGTGAACTGATTTTCTCCACATGAGAAAACCAAGAGCTAAGACTCTTTTTTGTTTACACAGAATCTGAATTAACAATATTTTTAGAGTAAATATTTCTGGAAGACTTTTCCTTTCGTTGCAGAAAATTTAACATCCCTTTTTCTTTATTCCTTTTGTAGTTTTTGAACAGTAAATATTTTCACATCTTAAAATGTGCAAAACTGTGCTGACATGTTCAGAATGTCCTGAATTTTGTTTTGGCTCTGACATCCTTTTCGGGTCAGTTATGCTCTTTTAAATGTGAGAAACTACAAACCTTGATCAAATCTTTTCAGGAGGGATTAAAGGACAAAATCTCAAAGGGACAGTATTCTCACCACTAAAATAAATATGTAAATGCCCATCTCTCAGGTGTTTTGAACAGATGTATCCTGTTATTTTCTTCCTCGGTTGACTCTTAAATTGAGACATTGACCTCAAGTGTTGAGTTTTTTTTTCCATGCCTATCCATTGCAACACCATTTTTAAAAACAAAAGATGCAGTGTTGGACCACAGCATGCAAGAGGGAAACAGGAAAAGAAACAGACATGTTGAAGGCGTGTGAAGATTATATTTTTCTCTGATGCTCAGTCGAGCCAGATGGGACCTGGGATTCGGCAGCAGTCAGTGATTGGCTGACGGTGTGGTGGAATGATGCCGTAAGGATGCCAAAGTGGCTGTCGTGATTGGCTAATGCACATAGTAGTCCACGCAGGAGGCACACACACTCAAAGACACACTTATTCATGCATGCAAAATATACACGTGTGGGAATTAACCCAAAATGTACAGCGTGAAATTGATGTATGTTTTTGAATAACCACAGTTATGGCGGAACAGGCCTGTGTGTGTGTGGGGTGTTTTGCAGATTTGGGGAGAAAATGCATAAATTGAAACCTAAAGGAACCAGATAAAGCAGTGACGGGGGCAGCTGGAGAGGATTTTTCTTTTCTGGAACTACCCCCACCTTCACTCACACGTGATTCTAAATGAATCAGACTGGCACCGTCTAGTTTACTAATGAGGCTCTGAGGAATGCTGCTGATCAGAACAGGAGCCTCTGGCTTCCATTCTGATGGAAATTTGGCAATACGTTACCAGTTCAGGGCAGAGTAGCCCCAGTTCTCCCAAGCTCCTGTATTACATTTGTGCAAGTAACTGGTTTAGTAGTAGGGCAGTGATGGCAATGACTTCAAAAAGCTAAAAGTGACACCATACTGCTCACTTCAGCAGAGATTATTTGCGCTCTGATTAAGACGATGAAGCTCCTGATGACTACATTCTATCCTGATATTTTTAGATAAGGATTTTATTATTAATATTATTCCATTTCCTAAGCCTAATGTGTCTTTGTACAGTTTTTTTTGCATGTTTTGGTCCTATATTGCAATCAAACTAAGCTTACTGAAACATGTAATCAGAAAATCAAGCACTATATTTGTGGTTACATGACTTAAAATTGTATACAATTTTAATACCTGAAATGCTTGAATTTAGGCCACATTATGTAATTTTTTTGTTTTGTTTTGGTATTAATCAAATGATCTGTTCTCCAAAATGCTTTCCAAGTTTATAAAAATGTGTGCTACTTTAATAGACTCACAAGGTTCTGTTACCTTATAGACTCACAGTTGCCATGTGTTCTTTTTTATTTGTTCAGTTTTATTTCAGTAAGTGTAGAAGATGTCACAGAAGAGTAATTTACACTCAAAGTCATCCCTCAGCTGGAAAATTGAGCCATGGCAGCTTTTAATCAAGTGTAAAATTGGCTATGCAGGTTTAAAATGTGACCCACTAAAACAAAATATCAACAGAAACTACCTGCAATTTCCTCATAATAAAGAATTTAGTCTCATAAAAGTACTGAGTCGAGATATTAATTAACAAAAATAATAACAAATACAGAAAATAAAGGTTTAAAAGCATCATGACACTGATCGATTTAAATAAGGAGAGTAAAAATATAATATTTTGGTAACATTTCATTTATAGGTATTGGAATAGGCACCTGGGTTTTCTGGTCTTTATGGTCAAATTTTTTATGAATTTATCAAACTGAGATTGTGCTTCTGCAATAAAAACTGTGTTCATTTTAAGGCTTTTGATGCGTCTTTGTCACAGGTGCCAGAAAATGTGGAGGCTGTGTTTATCAGTCACATGCATTTGTGTAAATGTGTTGCTTTACTGAACCATTCTCCTCCTGCACTGCAAGGTAACCATCGACTTGGAGCTCCACCTCAGCAAGAAGACTGAGTTCAAATCTTCAGGAAGACCTTTGGCAAAATACGATGTCTACCTCTACAGGGTGCCAAAAGCCAAACCCCGCGTTCTAAACGGGCCAAGCACTAAGACTGCAAATGGACCCAGCAGAACAAGGGCCAGAGTTATAAGGTGGGAAGACGATTTGTACCCACCTTCTCCTCGTTGTTCTGTTTGCAGCCCAGTAAGTACTCGCTCACTGCCAGCCTCTGTGTTCAAAGAGCTTCAGCAGACTAAACCTTTGACTATATACCCGTACAAACTCTGACAAATGGACTAGCTGTACCTCCCCAACGTGGCTGGTTAGTGAAATGTTTTCTGACTGTGTTTGGTGTTGGACTTTAACATACAGAAGAAAAGAAGCTGCAATGATTCTGGACAGCTTAGAACTAGCCATAAAATCAGGACGTTTGTCGATACACTTTGAACAGGACCAAAACAGGATTCTGGTAAATAACTGGCACCACAGACAGCTCAAGCTACAACACGTTGCAAACACGCAGACTGATGCGCCATCAAGTGCACCTCATCTGACTCTTTCTACATGAATGTCAGTTTTCTTTTAAATGAACTATTCTTAAGAGTGCAAATTGTTGTTTTATACACGTTCCTCCAAAGATGCAAGACAACTGTTGTTTTCTTACTTTTGTTTTATGAATAAATGAACATAAAATGAAAATACTTTTGTGAGATTCTGATTTTATTTTAGTTGCACCACTGCAGGGTTACCTTGAACAATCCGTTCAAAGTCTTCAAGCCTTCACAGAAAAAAGCAATTTTCCCCCTTACCTACAAGGCGTTTACACTTACACCAACAGTATCATTTTTTTTATTTTAATATTTCATTTTATTTAATTTTCAAGCAATTTTCTAACATGTGGCATCAGAGAACTGTCATAAAACAAGATGGCAATATGTTAAAAACATGAACATAAAAAAATTAACAAGTTGTGATAATCATGATCATAATGTGACTCAGTGGTGATTCATTGGAAATGTCCATAGTCTAAGATAAGCATCCCATTTCATTAAATTACACTTTCTCTTCCGCTATTTCAAAGCTACACACTGCCATCTGCTGATTGAACACATTGCTTTGCCTTTTGCTGTTACCTATTAGAATCGGTAGGTGACGCTGTCCAAAAACTGAACTAGAGAGGGAAAACAAAGAAGAAGCAATACGTCTTCAAAGATCGTCACTTGGGCCAGGATTGCTCTTATAAATGTTAGTAAAGATAACCTTTCCACAAAAAATGCAAGAAAAGCTCAATATATATTACATGACATGATAAATAAAAATTATAAACAAAAAAATGGCATTGTTAATGAATGTTGTTTGTTGATTTAGTACAAATCTGTCTTGGGGCATTTTCAGTTATCGCCAAGGTATTATAGAAAATATGTATTTGTAATATAGAAAGAAATAATCACATAAATTTGAATTAAATGTATTTATTGAATAAATTTGTTGAATTTATAACTGTAGGAGTTTGACAAGACTACACTTGTCAAACCCCTGATTTGGTGATTAAAGAAATGTCTGGAGCGAGCAGTCCTGTTTGTAATAAACACATCTTTGACTCATACGCTCTCCGACGTTACTTCTCTTAGTGTAGCAAGATAAGCTTTCAAATACTTACACGACAGCGTGTTTTTAACCAATGAATAAAATAGACGTTTATTTCCGTCTCTTAAGCAAATCTTTATACTACAAAAGTTTGACGTGGTTTTTCAAACCGCTTAGTTTGTGTTGTGTATTTAGTTTAGCTGAGGGGGTTAGCAATGTTTACGGAACTCAACAGCATCCTCAACTCCTCTCCTGACTCTTTCACACGGGTAAGAACTAATGGATTTAACCTTAATGTTGATGTTTTAGTTATATTAGGAATGAGTGGCTTTTTATAAATATTTGGTATATATGCCCAGACGCCAGGGAAAATATTGCTGTTGTGTTTACACTTGCATCCTGTCTTGATAATGTAGTCACACTTCTACGGAAGAGGATTAGGGCCACCCAAAAAATAAAATAAAATTCTGACTTTAAATCTCAGAATTCTGAGATTAAAGTCAGAATTCTGATATTCTGACTTTAAATTTCAGAATTTTATTTTATTTTATTTTTAATCTCAAAATTCTGACTTTAATCTCAAAATTCTGGCTTTAATCTCAGAATTCTGACATTCTGACTGAATTTAATCTCAGAATTCTGAGATTAAAGTCATAATTCTGACTTTCTGACTTTAAAGTTAGAAAGTCAGAATTCTGACATTAATCTCAGAATTCTGACTTTAATCTCAGAATTCTGACTTTAATCTCAGAATTCTGACATTCTGACTGAATTTAATCTCAGGATTCTGAGATTAAAGTCATAATTCTGACTTTCTGACTTTAAAGTTAGAAAGTCAGAATTCTGACATTAATCTCAGAATTCTGACATTAATCTCAGAATTCTGACTTTAATCTCAGAATTCTGACATTCTGACTGAATTTAATCTCAGGATTCTGAGATTAAAAGTCAGAATTCTTTTTTTTTTTCGGTGGCCCTAATCCTCTTCCGTACACTTCGGTCTGTTCGACAGGGAGAATTTATCCTAGTCTCTGACAGACAGAGTGACGCATCGTTTCTTATCCATCACTTCCTGTCTTTCTACCTACGAGGTGAGTTATAAAATCCACCAACAGTAAAAACAAACAAAAAAAGTGTTTTAATTTAAATGTTATTTTAATAAAATGTCTGTTTTCTGAGGTAGCGCGATGCAAAGTGTGTTTTCTGGGCTTGGCGCAGTCATTTTGCCACTACAGTGCAGTGAGTCAAAGACTGGTGAGTGCTTGACTCCCTTTTATGTTTTATTCGGGACAGGAAGAAAAATTGCACCTTTAGAAAATGACAGGAATGGCTGTTTGTTTATTCATTATTTTGTATGAACTTTTACCCGCAGGGTGTCAGTTTAACACAGGCAAAGGAGAAAGGCCAGCTGGTTTTCTTTGAGGGACTTAAGGAGAGCCTGTCTGTTCTGCTTCCAAAGGAAAACAATGTGGAAAGCCAAGCTATGAACTTTCTCAGGTACAGACAAGTAGCTCTTAATTATAAAATCCAATCATATAGCTAAACCAGTTCTGATTATAAATACAATAAAAAAATAAAATCCAGTCAATTTTCTTAAGTCAGTTTGGAGCAAAGTGTCAACGTGAGCAAGACAAACAGATTGCGTCAACCGATTGAGCGCATTATGAGCACACAACTTTGGGCCGGCAATTATTTTATGAAAACAAACAAACAAAAAAGCAGACAGAAAATGTAGCTTTGTCTAGTAAAGAGAGCAAAATACAGAAGCACTGAACCATGAGTACTTTGTGTGGGACATAGGTTCCCAAACTGTGGGGCGTGCCCCCTAGGGGGGGCGCCGTGCCATTGCAAGGGGGGGGCGCAAAACGCAAAGAAGCCGTCTGGATGAAAAAAAAACATGAACGCTGTATGCGCTGGGTTTTTACCTTAGAATGACCAACTCTCTGTTATTCCTCTGTCAATTTGATACAGCAGGGGTTTCCGCACTTCCCATATCTGTCTCCTCTGTCACTTTTATCAGGAGTTAAAACTGTTTAATCCGTTGTTAACATGTGGTAACCTGTTTTTCCGAGCCGCCTTTAAACGCAACATGAGCGCTACGACACTCGCTCTGGGTTTACGCCTGAGCGGCAGTGAAGGAGACCTGATGCTGCTGCTGGGCGGAGCTACGCAGGTGTGTTAGAATCATGGCAGCAAAACACAAAGAACTTTTCAGTTTTTCCCCCAAACTAACCGACTGAGTTGGCTAAAGCTAAAGCTGTTGGATGCAGGTAAAGTTAGCTAAAAGAAGATTAGCTAATATCAATACATCACCATAAGCTTAACAAGTAGCTTATAGGCTAGTGATGTTGTTGTCTATGTTCAGCTACATACATTCATTTTGCCCCCCAAAAAGTCGTTCCCCCTCCAGAGACAGGGAGTCTCTAAGAATCCTCTCTCCCCTCCCACACGTCATTCAACCAGACAGCTATTTGTAATCCATAGGGGGGGCCCAGAAAATATTTGGAAACCACTGGGGGGGTTGGAGGGGGCGCAGGAGAAAACGTTTGGGAACCACTGGTGTAGGATAAGAAAAGGAGAATATGCATAGTTATTGGTGCAACAGTTTTGTTATACTAATTATGTTCTCGTATGCAGTCATCATCACCTTTAATCCTTAATTCACCACTTTTTGACTTTAGGGACCCCCCTGTGGGCCTGAGGAGTCTGTATGAGTTTGTTCGCTCCGGCTTGATCGACTCAGGCAGCATGGAGGAAGGAGCAGAGCAGTGGGGGCCCAGTGTGCTGCTGGTGGACGACCTCAGCGTGCTGCTGAGTCTGGGCGTCGACGTCGGAGCCGTTTTGGACTTCAGCCATTACTGCAGAGCTTTAGTTTGCTCCCAAATGCAGGTGTGACCTCATATTAAAAAGAAGAATTTTGTCTGCTATCACTACTTTGATATGTAGCTTCAGTGGGTGACGTATTGTGGCTCTGCGACTACAGGGGAACATGGTGATGCTGGTTCGCTGTAACGGAGAAGAGGATGATGATGGAGATGAAGGATCCGAGGTTCTGCTGAAGGGTCTGACCCACCAGTGTAATCTTAATCTTCATGTACAGGGTCTCCCCACGGGCTACTGCAAGGACATACATGGCCAGGTGTGTGACTGATGGGAGTTTTCAATTCTTTCACGTTTGTGTTGGCTGAGTGGTGCTTTTTCTAAGTTTGTCTTAGAAATTAAAAAAATACAAATATAGATATTAATTAACATAAATATCTTATTGTGATTTTTACGGTTAATTGACATTTCTTCTTATTAAACCCCATTTAACCTCATTAAAGCAACATTTGGCCCTGGTATGTATAATTTCAAGAAGTCTGAGCATGTCACCAGTCAGAACTAAAGAAAAGGTGACATTTCTTATCAGAACCTGAATATTTACCTCAAGAACCCTTTGGTTGCAGCATTGTTACACATACATAAGTAGTTTAATGTCATATATTTCTGACTGAGCTGTGCAACAAACTGAGTTGTCCTTGTTTTCCAGATGGAAGTTTGTTGGAAGAGGAGACAAGGCGATGCACCACACATGCAGAAAAACCTCTTTCAATACAAAGTTCATGATAAAGGAGCTTCCTTTTTTGCCCGTGGGACGTCCAGTGCTGTTCTTTAACTCCACGTTTTGTTTTCCTCACATGGATGTTTCCAAATCAGGAGATATTATAGATTTGACTGATGTTCATACTCTAAATTTGCCTGATCTATGATCTATAACCACTGTCCTTGTCTGGAGGATGTGATCTGTGATATTCAGCTTACTTCCTGATTCCAGGTGACTATTTATTAGAAATATTACCTATTTATATTCATGGCAAGGCTTAATTAGTAGGATAAATTACATTTTTATGTTGATAGGGTTTGCAAACATGCACCTTTCTTAAAAGTTCAGAAATGGTCACATCACTTCTTAATACTTTTTGTTCAACGCACAAACTGTTTTATCTTTTAAAGTAGAATTAAGCAGCTGTTCTCTATAGTGTTTTTCACTAATTTATACCCCAATATATTTTCTTGCTAAGCCCTCTGTCTTGACTTTTTGAAAGGAAACACATACCTCAGACATAATCGATCAGTATTTTTATAGCAGTGAGGCTAATCCCAAAGCCTTATGGTATTATTTTGAAATGGTGGCATGATGGTCTCCATTGCTGTTCAGAAGATCACATATTTCTTCTGCATGTGTTGGTTCTTCAGTATTCCTGACTTGCTGCCACATATTTGACAATCATGCATTCACATAAATTTGATGTCCATCCATGTCATGTTGTTTCATGTAATATTAAAGTAGAATTTTTAAGAAGAAAAACAGATCAGCAAAAACCTGAAACAGAATGATAAAATGCATCATATTTCAGCTGATCACTTTAGTGAACAATCAAGTAGTGAGGAGAAGGATTTGAAATGAATTTTGTTTGTGCAAAAATTCAATTTTGTAATAAAAAATGAATTAAAAGGATAAGATTGATCATTTGTTGCTTGACCTAATGTTTTTGTAAAAAGTAAAATTATTTGTCTGGAATTTGTCAGCTGTTTTTCATCTGTGGCCACAACATTAGTTCATCACAGGTGAAGAATATTTCCTCTGAAAAATTGTCAGGGTAGAATATACTCAGATCACTGACAACAATAAAGAAATGTGCGATACCTCTAGATGTTTGTACGGAAGAGGATTGGGCCACCGAAAGAAAAAAAAATTCTGACTTTAAATCTCTGAGATTTAAAGTCAGAATGCTGAGATTAAAGTCAGAATTCTGAGAGTAAAGTCAGAATTCTGAGATTAAAGTCAGAATTCTGAGATTAAAGTCAGAATTCTGAGATTACAATTATAATTTGGAGATTTAAAGTCAGAATTCTGAGATTAAAGTCAGAATTCTGACTTTAATCTCAGAATTCTGGGATTTAAAGTCGGAATTTTTTTTTCTGTGGCCCTAATCCTCTTCCGTATGTTTACTTAGTACTTTGGGCGAATTTTAAAAAAAAAGGTAGATTCTTACGTGTCAGAGTTGACACCTATTAAACACAGCAAATAACACAGGAAAGACAAGAGAGTTAGATTCTGAATACTCGCGAGGAGAACAGACAGAGATGAGCTTTCAGTTACAAATCTACTGCTCTGAAAGCACATTTGCCTGCTCCTCTCTTTTTGTGTTTAGGATCCCTAATCACAGAGAGCCTGTAACTCTAAAGGGAGGGGGAAGAACACTTTCACACAGTTACAGCGCCAAGATTATCACTAACAATCACAATCTAAGAGGTCAAAACAGGGCGTTCTGTGAAGAGCTGCTGGCACTGCTCTTCTTCAGAGAGGCTCTGAGAAAGGAAATCAGAATGATTATCAATACAGAAACATGTTCTTAAAATATATGACTAAACTAATAAGAGTACCTAAACTAAGAAAATAAAGGCATAACAAATAGTTGATAATAATACAATTTACCCAACATCACAGAACTGTTTGTGTAAAAATATGCAATGCCGGTCTTCATCCACTTGGGGTCGCTTTTGCATTGTTTTTGGTACTGGGGGGTGAGAGGTCGAAGTGCAGAGGTCTTGCTGGGATTTGACAACCAACCAGTAGTTTTTATGCGTTGTTGCTGTGTGTCGCCATCACGTTAGAGGAGCCTGTGAGGAGTTTCATACATTTCAAGATTATAACACTGCATGTGGTCGTTAGTTCACCGAGCAGGATCACACCGACCGAGTCGTTCGGAGGCAATACTGGAGCTAGTTTAGGTGAGTGTTTGAACAGAGAAGCTAACATAGTAGCATTAGCCTTGCTAGCCCAGTGGAAAGCATGGAAGCTGCTGCTATACTTCATTTCTTTAAATAAAAAAAGCTTTTAGTAGTAATTAATCCCTATTCTTTATGATTGTGTGCTATACCCTAATCCCAAAATATACAGTTTAAAGAAGCGACTGTACTCAGGTTGGCGTTTTAGCAAAGCTAACATTGCATTTTTCGTCCCCCCGCAAAATAAATAGTTATAGTAATACTTTTGAATAGGTTTTCTAACTACCTCTCTAGTTACTAAATTATATGACTTGTTTCCCCGGTTTGGTTCTTGATATAAGAATTAAATTAGTCTTATACTAGTTGGGAGAACTTATTAACGGAGAAGCTAACGTCGCTATCTGATTGTTGTGCTAGCCTTTAGCGTGGTGCCAAAACAAACGGCATAGATTCTAAAAGGGTAAAACATTTTAAATCAACATTTTAAGGCACTGTTAGTTGTGACAACCACTTTTTTTAACTTGTGTACTTGTGATTTAAGATTATGATGTGTAAGTACGTATTGTATAGCAAAGGTTTTGTATATTCATTGAATCTACAGATGCTAAATATTGTTTCAAGTTTAAAACATGCATGCATGGTGCTAGTTACATGATGTATTAGTTGTTTGCTAATATGAAGCAGATGATAAACTAATAGGATCGCGCTGCTAGTTAGGGAAGTGTCAACTGCTAAGTGCATCAGTTTATTCTTAGTGATGGGTTTCAGGTGAGCTGTTGATTTGCCTGAAGTAAACACATAAGGAAATGATGGTTCAAAACTTCTGTAACGTGTCTTATTCATTGGTTTATTTAATATACATGTGTCAAATGTAGGTTTTTATCATCAGATTTTCGATGTGGTGTTGATCTGTTGCATCAAACACAAGCAGCTCCCTGGGAATGTCTGTAATGTCCTTGTCATAACTTGCAGATGATGTTGCAACAAGGTTGCATCAGCTCCCCTCCGTCTATTCATGTGCTTTCTCTCCTGGGAAAACTCCTAAATAATTTTTACAACTCTGAAATATGTTAGGTTAAATTTACAGTGAGTGGATAATAACATAGATTGAAAGTTTCTGCATGTTGTTATGATAAGTCATAATTAGTTGAGTCTTTTTCCTGCTTCTCTTAAGCATTTAGTCTAAAATGATGTGACCAATACAGAAATAGTCTCACATCATTTAGTCATTAGGACCTGGTTACTGATTGACAGAAACTTTCCCTCTTCTGCCTGTAAACTGCTGTGTTGCAGCTCATTCACAGGGAGCTTGTCTCTGCGGTTTACAACAGGACTGATGGTCTCTGCTTATCAGCGGCGCATGCTTCGGCATTATGCAACTATGTCACTGAATTTTGATGCAGTTATGCCTGGGAGAATGGATGCAGCCTGAAGCTTTCTGGGATGTCGGTGGTTATTGTTTTTGGCCGTTCGATGCATGTCTTGCACGATACCTAACGGTGCTTCAACATGCCGCTGCAATCAATGAAACCTGGGGCGGCTTTCAAATTGGGCTTTTTTGGAAGGGTTGAAAAGAGGTAAGAATTTTAACTTTCTCCCCAACTGTTTTATTTTAAGATTTCCCTTTGGAAATCTCACCAACTCTCCACCTAATGGAGGTCATTCAGGGCCAAAATGAGCTTTATTAATGTAGACAAAAACTTTGTTTCCAGAGACATGGTAAAAAGTTTCTGTCTAAAGGAATTCTTTTGAAATTTGCAGAGTTTTTGCTTTAAAGTTTTCCAAACTCTTTCTGATTATCACCTGCCAGAACGGCCGAAGAGAACACAAACCCCCATTGTGGGGCTGCTGCCTACCAACACTTTGCTGTTGGCCGTTGTCCAGTGGCCACTTTCTTTGTTGCGCCAGTGTTTGTAAAGACTCCTTCAGCCTTGCCATGCTTTTAGGGCAGCTATGTCTTGGAATCCGTGGCCTGAGAGCTGCGACCCAAGTAGGAGCGAGTGCAATGGGAGGTGGCCACAGCCGGGCCTGCACCCGGCTCGCCGAGTTTCCGATCAGCTCAATCCCGGATTAGTTCACTGACGGAGATGCTGCTGATCCCTTTTGCCGAATCAGGCCTTGCTGCTGCACCCACGTAACCCTGCAGCCCTCGGCGAGCTGGACTGACGGTTGAAAGATGGAGGTTTTCATTCAGAGGTTTCAGTGAATGCCTAGCAAGAAGAAATGAGTGGGACTCTGACACTTCTCTGGTAACAGTCTGGGAAGGCGTTACTTCAAACTCCTGCTTTTTGGCTTTGCAGAAGCCATTGTGCAAGCTTGCCGTTGCTGTGTTTACTGTTTGGAGTATTTATAACAGCAGATCAAGAGACTCCTGAGGAGAATTCCTCCCAGGGAATGTTTCCGTCACTCCCGGGGGGGAGAGCCAAGCCGTCACAGACTTTGCTTGACTCGAGAAGGCAGCGCTATGTCAACCACAACGCACAGATTAGCCTAAAAAATCCCAGCGCTGCCGCTTTCAAGGGCCGTAAACAGGTGGGACCCCGACAGATAAACCGCTCTCCCATCAGCAGGTACTGTGACTGCGGCGTGAAGCTTTTGTGTTTGACACAGTGGCTGATGTTGTATGGAGGTAAGAGAGAAGGTTAGTGAGGAAAAAAAACAATACCTGTGCTGTTGAGATTTCCGCTGCAGCTCTGCCTGTGTTTGCCTGGAAAACTTAATCTCTGATATGAAGCGAGGCGGCACACCGCCTGTTTGCTGAGGGAGCAGACAGGAGCTGAGATTGAGTTGATACAGGAGGGAAGATGTTTCTGAAGCAGGTCAAGCACCCAGAAGGCAAAGCTTTCACACAGCGTTCAGCTGTCGCTGTTCAGGCTGCTCTCAAGTGAGAGTAAAACTGTATTTATCTCTGGAGCTCAGAGTTGGAGTTTATAATCTTAATATTTGTGCCATTTCTAATTAAATATGTAACAATTTGTTATGCTTTTTTAGTAAATTATTACCATTCTTACTGAACTTTTATATTACTGTATTAGTTTGAACCGTTGGTTTTTTAAATGGTAATTACAAAAAGAAAAATTAAGAATATATTAAACATTCAGTGCATTTTTTTCAATAAAAAAAAGAAACTCAGGCTACAGCTAACAGTTATTTTAATTGATTTATTATTTTTAGAATATTTGGCATGTTCTGCACATTTTTGTCTAACTCTGTTAGTGTTTTTTATACAATATAAGAAATACATTAAAGGTTGAAAACTAAATAATTATTTGATTCCTTTTTCTGTATAAGAAAATAAACAATTTATTTCCTAAAATGCAATAACCTGGTATTCCTTTTGGTCATTTGTACCAAAGGATGCATCTGCAGCTAAAAAACACTTCAAACATCAGTGTGATTACTTTTTAATTTAACAGATGAATAATTGGATAGCAAAAGGTGCAAAAAAAAGAAATTATTTTGAGACAAAAGTATTTTTTTATCTTAAGTGCTCTGTATATGCTCATTCAACAAATTGCTTTTTTGAGTCTTTATACTCCAGTTAATGATTAATCAATTGCTAAATTGGTTAAAGATTATCTTAATAATTGATTTCTCATGGTTAATCCGTTTAAGTTGTCAGCCCTAAAATAATCAGACTTATTCATTAATTTTCTGAATGTTTTGGTAATGTGTGAGCTGTTTGGGAGAACAGTTGGGTGTGAACTCCCCTTTATTCCTCCCTGTTAACATGAAAACACACCCAGAATGTCTTCCAAGAAAATGGGCTTGTAAGTGTTGTTTTCCTCCAGGTGTGGATGGTTTGAGCTGGATGTTTGCTCCAGTGGGGAATGTGTCCACACCTTTTTGGCTTCTGAAAGAGTTGTGTGTTTAACGGCGTCTAGCATGTGACCACAGTTCGAGCTGGAAAGGAAAACAGATCATTTTTTCAGTCGGCACCATGTTTGCTAATGGAGTGGGAGTGTAAAATCGGTCTGGTGCTGAAGACGTCACAGTGTCTTTTTCTGTAGATGTAGTATAGGAATTTCTCTTATAAGAACCAACATGAATCATGCCTATCGCTTCTTCTGGAGTTTCGCAACAAAATCTTGACAAACCCGAAATGTACTTTGTATGTTTTTTCCTCCTGCGTTCTAAGAGATTGCCTTGATTTCAGGTTGTTGGTGAGTCAAACAAGATATTTTGTAATATAAACCTGTTGAACGTTTCACATATTTGGACTCAGGTGTCTGGATGCTCCGCGGCGCACCGTCCTCGGCCGCCCTGTGCTTCCCAATGGCCGGGAGCTGACCACAAGCACGAGGATGACGCTGCGCGAGCAGCTGAGAGAGAAGATCTCGGCGGCCTTTTACCGCCACGGGCTGCTGTGTGCCTCCTACCCAGTACCCATCATCCTTTTCACCTCCGCCAGCATCCTCACCTGCTGGTAGGTTCCCTGCGATGAGGCGCTTTTGCTTCCGTGCTCATTTATTTTATACATCATACTCATATGGACTTGTGGAAGTATTCATGCCCCTTGAGTTATCTTCCCGCCAAACTTCAATTTACTTTATTGAGATTTTATATAGATTATTAACACAAATAGTGTTTAATTGTGAAATGGAGGAAAAATTCTGCATGGTTTTCAATTTTTATTCAGGGATGAAATGCTGACATTGTGGTGTGCATTTGTATTTAACCCCTTTAAGACACTGATAAACTCATGATTCACTTCATGACACACGGTGGTGGGAGCATTATGCTGTGGGAGTGATTTATTTAATTTTTTTTCACAAGCATCCTGGGGAAGGGTGAGTCATAATACAAGAAGAAAAGCTTGTTAGATGCTGCAAAAGATTTGATGCTGGGGAAGAGATGACATTTAAGAGCAATTGACTTAATGGAAATTCACCGCAGGAGCTTCGGGATTTTTATTTGAAAGAAAATGTTAAAACAGTCCATTTTTTAAATTTCTCACATTCTTCCATATGTTTGTTTATCACATTGGTGAAAAATATTCTGAGGTTTATGGTAGTGAAATAGTCTGAAGAGGAGCTGTATGCTTTCTGCTTTCACCTTTAACACACATGAGTTAAACATTTCTCTGTGCTTTTTGTAGATCAGAACTTTTTTTAATTTATATTTTTGCTGATTAATAATTCTTGTTTTAGGCAATTCATTATTGGACATGTGCTCTATTTTTTTCTGGACTAAAAAATACTTTATGAAGAGGGAGAAAAATCTGATTTTAAATCACATTTATAATAAATTGCAGGATCATAAATGGGGAAAAAAAGTGACTTACACTCTGGAAAATATTGTAGTTTAAAGTGTATTTATTTATTTTCATATTAAAAGAGCAGGATGTCTGTGTATCCTGAAAGTCTTAAATTCATTTATCTAAAATTAAGGCCTTAAAATAGCTGAAATATGCAAGTTGTCCTTTAATTTGCCAATGACGAGTCTTACATTTTGTCTTGATGGAACTATTTAATCTCCTATCTCTATGTATGTCTTTATCTTACAGGATTTTCTATCAGACTAAAGTTAGAGACACACTCAGACATCCTCATTGTGTTTTGTTACTCGAGGCTGCCGCTAACTTATTGCTAACACACTCTAGCTAGCTCCGTTATGAGTCTGAGCAAATTCAATTGGCTGGATGAGTTTGAAGATTTCTGTGGAAACACAGGTCTTAAATTCCACTCATTATGATCTCAAAAAGTCTTAAATTTGAGTTGGTAAAATGATTCTTTTATGCAATGCTTATTTTGGACAAATAGTTTAAAGAGTGTTTATTTATATTCCATGCTGAAGGACGGTCTCGTTCACCTTACGCTGATGTCTCCCTTGTTTTCAAGTGCAGCTCTTTTAGAGGTCATAAACACCTTTTCATCTATGACTGTTTGAAAACTTTAGCTTCAGACTTGCTCTTTTCTCGCAGAACTTGGACTTTGCTCTGACTTTTGCGAAAAATATTTTGGAGACTCATGTGCCGTTTTTGACACGCGGCCTCCAGTAACACATGAAAGGTGAGCAAAGTTGTCATACAATGTGGACTCACTGAACTGCACAGAATAAAGAGAAGATTTGGCTGAGTTCAAGGCCATCTGTACACACATAGCAGCTCCCCCACTGGCAGCACCACCACTCACTTAACACGTGCGCATACAGTGTCTGCTCTTGCTAAATAAGTGGCCCAAGGAGAGGACATAGGTCAGAGACTTGCTTGGGTCGCATCAGTGCAGGGATCGTAAAACAATCGCGCCAATCTAAAACACACTCATGCACCTGCTGCGTGTTCGCCCTGCCTGCAGCACGTTGCGGCAGGGCGCTGGCTGCCACCCGAGGGGAAAGCGAGGGAGGAAAGAGCTCATCGACAGGGCAGTTAAAGGCAAAGCTGGGGCTGTGAGAAAGTGGCCCTGTGAGAATGGGATGCCTGTCTCTCCATCTGGCTGACAGGAGGGGGTTTGGCCAAACACAAAAGAAGCTTTTGTGTAGGTACAGTGACCTAGAAGCACCGGAGGAGGCCATGGAAAGCTTAATGGAGGGAGGGGGATGAAAGAGAGAGAACACATACTTTTAGAGGAGTGAAAAATATTTGGACAAGAGCACATCATGCACTTTCAGGGAATGCATGGATTCTCAGTGTTAATCAAATCAAATCAGCAAACTGAGATCTGTGTGTCTCGTTTCAGCAGCACACAGTTAGTGCACACAAACTAACTCTGCAAGAAAGACTAATTGATTCGGACAGAAAACCCTCAGTTTTATTCTTAACTTGAAAACGCCGCTGTGAGTCATTTTAGGACTGAGAGAAATTAAAGACTGGAGATGATGTCACCAAGCCTGCCATGATAAAAAAGTCTTTCTGGATGATAAATTGTCCCAGATATTATTGTGGTAAATGATGATAATGTCATTTTGAGGTCACTTTCAGCTATTCTAATAATGACAATGACATTTTAATGCAAGTCTACACTCTCAAAGGTAAAAAAACAATCTTTCTAAAGAACATCTAACACTGAAACTGCAAAACACTTTAAATATCCAAAATAAACAACAACAATAATTAAAATGAATTATGAAGTCTCCAACCAAAATTGCATTTCAAAAATTGAACAGGCGAAAGTACCAGGCAGGATTTTGTAGGAAGAAAAAAAGATGAAAAGTATCAAATGTTTGCAAATTGTTTCAAACTGTAGCTTTTAAATTGTATTAAATGGAAGCATCTCTAGTTATTGTTGTGTAGATATAAATGATAAAACTCAATTTTGATTTGTCATGTGATTAATGTATTTATTGCTTGTTGTGACAGACTTGGCTTTTATTAGTACATGCCCCCTTTTGGGTTTTTCTACCTGTCTCAGAGAAAAATCTGAATCTCACACACATCTCCAGTTTTCATCCACAGCTCAGTACTGGCAGCATTTTTCCTGTTTTATTGATGTAAGCACAAGCAGGACAATGCTGCCTCCCACACAGGCCCAGGCATGTAAATGGTGTTGACTCTCGATTGAGATGGACCAACCTAGTTGTAGGAGAAAAATGAAACAGTTCCCTCTTTGTGTAGCGTGTTGAACTGGAACTAGCAGGAAAAGCCAGAGGTGCCGGTTTCATCTTTCCTGAGGAGTTTTATCAGCCACAAACAAGAAAACACCCAGATTTGTCATGACTGTCGGTTCTTTGTGACTTTCTTTGTTTCCTCTTTCAGTGAACCGGTTCATTGGTTGTATTATTCTAATAAAATATTTGACATATATTTTGTAGGCTCACAGGTAGATTCTCTGTTGTCGTTCTGCCAGCTATCCATTGCTGAGGCTTCCCCTGCCCGGGACGGGTCCTGTGGAGTTCACCACAGGCGTGCGAGACTACAGCGTCCCTTCCCATGAGCCTCTGGGAGACCTGGAACGACCAGACTGGGTAAGAGATTAGCGGTCACACATGTATTTAAGGTCTCCAACTACTGATTGTCTTAGTAATTGATTAATATGACAATCGGATAAAATAATTGGCACATTTTGTTTTTTATTTAAACGCCAAAGTCTTTTTTTATGCAATATTAGAAATACATTAAAAGATTGAAATAAACAGTTCATTTTTTTAAATAGAAAAGAAAAACTTTTGTTGCCTAAAACGCAATAATATATATTTAACATCAACATGTAAAAAGCTCAGCACTTAACACCAATAGGGCTGAACTGTTGACTGAATTTCTGATTAATCAAATAATAGCTGGATAGCAAAAGTAGGGCTTTTTTACTGCATTTGAACCTGGTGAAGCTAAAACTACTTGAGAAGGTTTGGGGAGAACATTTTACAGACAAAGCGGATTAAAAAAATCTTTATAACATATATATATATATATCTTTAACACTGTGTCACACAAGATTTCCACCATAGTTTAAAAACAAATAAGAAAAAAAATGCTTGGTTTTCAGATTTCAGAAATAAAATCTCAAAGGTGTGTTGTACAAATGTGTTTTACCACTTTTCCTGTTTTCTCCCTAAATAAAAATCTCTGTACCTGAAAGACTAACACTGCACATCACCACTAACGCTCTGATCCTACTGCAATTGTGTGGCAGTATCATGTGAACTGAAAAGATCCAAATCTCTTACCAAACTTTAAAACCAGTTCTTTTAGATTATCTTTTAAAACATGCTTCTGCAAAGTATTGTCTTGCAGGGCTTAACAAAAACCATGAGTCATTTTGCTTCTAATTAGCAATTATGCTCCACTTTCTGTACATAATTGTTCATTTCTGTGCTGTAGTACCACGGGCCTCCGGTCGCCTACATCCAGCAGGTGTTGGTGAAGGCAGCCGTGTCTCCGTGGGACAGCAGCCTCGTGCCGGTGGACGTGTTTCGGTCGCCTCTGGGGAAAGTCTTCAGTCTGCTGGAGGAGATTCGCAACCACGTCCACACCGATGGGTAAACACACCTGTTACACCAACAGTTTGTTGTTTTCGTGATGAACCGGCCTCCTCACGTTTCGCAGGAGGCCAAACAAACTGCTGACCTCAACCTGATTTGCGTCAACAAAAAAGGAAAACATCCATGACCTTTAAAAAAATAAAAAAGAGAAACCCTTTCACTTGTTTGGCAGCTGCGCTGTGCAAGCTCTGATGTGCACTGATATGTAGGTCAGGCTGTGGTTTGCTGATTATCTGGGATGTTTCTCAGCTTATGGACATCTTAGGCATATTTTCTTATTATAACATTAAATACTAATCCTGAGTCCCTTTAATTTGTCTTTTTTTAACGTTTCCAATCACTTCTACCTTCTGGGTTCTTCTCCTTCCAGCTCTGGCGTTCGAAGCCTGGAAGCGCTGTGTCTCCAGGTGACAGACTTGTTTCCAGGTTTACGGCGGATGCAGTCAGTGCTGCCAGAACATGGCTGCCTCCTCGTCTCCCCTGGCAACTACTGGCAGAACCAGCGAGACCTGTTTGACTCAGACTCGGACCTCCTCAAGACCATTCACAAACACGAACCGAAAGGACTGCACACCTCAGCGACACTGCGAGGTAGAAACTCTGCTGATGATTGATGATTGTGCAGGATGGATGCAGATGGAGACGGTTAAACCTAGAACCCCAACCCATCAAGTTGTTGTTCTCACTTTTTTTAATCCCTTAACTGTTATCACATTTCATGTAAACTTCATTGCATTAATTTGGAATTTCTTTGCGATAGGCCAGTACAAAGTAGTGCATTTTTTTTAAAAAAGTGAAAGGAAAACTACATGTTTTTTTTAACTTGCTTGGAAATAAAAATCTGAAAAGTGTGTCATTTTGTCTTTGTGATGCTGTCTGTTCACTAATGTTCTTTAACAAAACCTCTGAGTTCATTAGCTGTTTCCATTAGAAATGTGCACAAAATGTTGTCAAAATGTTTTGCAGTTGTGGTGTTTACTTAAAATAAGAAATGTAATTAAAATCACACGTAAATATGTTTGGTCATGATATCTTTGTTGATCTTTTTGTTGATCACATGACTCGTGTGACGGTAAAAAGTGTTTCCATTGCAATTTTGTGAAATACATTGATTTTGGTTCAGCTGAAACAACACCACATCTTGGGGCAAAAAACCTTTGCGGTGTTTCCATTAAGCAAATTTATTTTGTAATTCCAATTTATGTAATTATATTATCATTGGAAACACATCTATCGAGTCACTTTTTTTTGATTGAGATAAGAAAATGATGAACATTTTCGTCATAGTTGATTGTATGCATTGATTTCATTTGTAAGAGTTTGCAAAATATTCATGATTATATAATTATTTATTACTCTATGTTGCTGAAATTGTTAAATTTATGTCTTTATAATGAATGCAAATGGCAAATCAGACAGATTTTAAAAAGTGTGCTTTTTGCAAAGGTAGTTACTTAATTTAGCTTGTTGAACCCAAACTAAATCTCAAATGTAATGCTATTTCAAATGATCTTGGATCACCTATTGTAAGTCGCTTGTGAGCAAAGATTAATCAAACTAATGAACTAAAAGGCTTTTATGCTGACTTTGTACAAGCAGTTTAATTTCTATGGACCTTATATTAATGTATCCTAGCATATTGACGCTCCTCTCAGTCAAGTGTAACTGTTTTATCTCCTTACAGCAGCATTACATCAACATGTACCAAACGCTGGTGTGTTTTGATCTTACACAGCAGTAATAAATGATCTCATAATAGTGAGGTTCATGATGGTTGTTTCATCTATAATGAACACCCTCATATTCCTGCCAACCGAGGAGTGACTCCTGATCGCGCTCAAGTCATTTGTCTGTGGCCACAACGTAAAAATGGAATTTAGGGTAATTTGCTTCAGTTTTGAATTTAAAAAAATAATTCAGTCTTTGTGTGTTTCAGACCTGCTGTTTGGTGTCCCTGGAAAGTACACAGGAGTCAGTCACTACAACAGGAAGAGAGTGGTCACATACACAATCACTGTGGTTCTTTCTAACTATGATGCAGGGTGAGTTAAAAGGCAAAAAAACATTCTTTGGATGGTATTTTTAATACTTAAGACATTTAAACAGTCATGAGTCTTCCTGACTGGAACATCAATGTTTTAAACAGAGTTTTTTATATGGGCTGCACAGTGGCGCAGCTGGTAGAGCTGTTGCCTTGCAGCAAGAAGGCTCTGGGTTCAATTCCTAGCCCCAGTCCCCCTGCATGGAGTTTGCATGCTCTCCCTGTGCATGCGTGGGTTTTCTCTGGGTACTCCGGTTTCCTCCCACAGCCCAAAAACTGTCAAGTTAATTGGCCTCTCCAAATTGCCCCTAGGTGTGAGTGTGTGTGTGCCTGGTTGTTTGTCCTGTGTGTCTCTGTGTTGCCCTGCGACAGACTGGTGATTTGTCGCCCAGAACATTAGCTGGAGATAGACACCAGCAACCCTCCTGACCCCACCAAGGGACAAGGGTGTAAAGAAAATGGATGGATGAGTTTTTTTCTCCTCTTAGGATTTAATGCCACATTAATTTGGAAACACCAGTTGATATAAAGCATGAATGCTCTGTATAATTTAAATGTCAGAGGATTCCAAGGCCTTTTCTGCTTAAAACTGCTACATAATTGTTCTTACTGAAAGGCAAATGTACAAGTTGAGACCAAAACATCCTGACTGTATGTGCGAGTCCTGTTTTTTTTTTTTTTTGTCATCAGGTTAGATGTGATAACTGTGTACAATTTAGTCATTATGGACCCAAATCTGCTTGATTGCTTGATAAATACATAGGAACTAGACCAGAATTTAGCTTTAGAAGAAGATACGGTTATAATGTTGCGTTTACTTCTATTAATGTGGTGACATGTCACATGTTGTAGGTCCTCCCAATTGCATTTAAACACCTAATTCTTTAAAAGCATCCATACTTGTACCCTGCTGCGATGCAGATATACGTATTAGCGCTTTGAGTAACAACAATATACAAAAAAATATTCAAATTTGTTCCTTTATAAACTGAATGGAGAGAAAACTGCTTTGCATTTTTTTTTGTTTTTGTTTAATTATTGTCACGTTGTTTGTGTGTGTGTGTGTGTTCAGCTTTCTGAGTAGCTTACGGACCCGTCTGAAGCAGCTTCACCCGTCGGCCAACTGCACCCTGAGAGACGACCACATGGTCCACATCCACTTCAAGGAGGAGATCGGCATCGCTGAGCTAATTCCCCTCGTCACCACCTACATCATCCTTTTCGCCTACATCTATTTCTCCACCCGTAAGTCTGCGCTGCACGTCCGTCCTGCGTCTTTGATCCGTTTTGGCTCCACTCTGCGTTTATTTATTTTTTCGTAAAGCGGACATTCAGACCCGTGGCCGCTGTGCCTTTGTTTGTGCACGTTTGTTTGAGTGCCAAGGTTGTTCCTGTCTGGCACAGGGATTATCCTCACACTGGAACATTGCACAGCTCCGTAAGAATGCAGTAAACAAACCTCCAGCAGCTTCCAGGGAAAACATTACTTCAGAAGACAAACATAAGCACTCAAGACAAAGATTTATTTCATATTCAATGAGTTAAAAGACATTTTTCCCCCTTTTAAAAGCAGTTTTTCCAAATGTTTCCAAACAAATTGCGTATGACTGCAGGCTTTATTTACTGTATGTCAGTAATCCTTTTTGATATCCTCCTATTATGCTGATAACATCTGCAAGGCTTTATTAGCCTGTTTATTCTTAAAACAGCAGGTTTCATTTAACTTTTTTGAGGTATTACTTGAACATAAAAATGTGCTAAATTTACTGTTGCTTCAAAACAGGCACACAGTGTTCATTATTTGTTTACATACGTTCCTTTTTAACCCTTTTTTATATTGAGATCTCAACTCTGTCTTGAAAAGGAGATCTGGGAAATGTAGTAAAAATAGGAATAAATTACTGTTTAAATAGTTTAGCAACATTTAAACAGTTATCTAGAGTTTTTTTAAAGGAACTTTAAATTAATTCAGCAGTATGACGGTTTCCTGGTTTACATTTTGTCTCACTACATATAATCTTTATTTGTTTTCGGGCAACTTTACGCTCTGAAGTATTGTTTAGTTCAGTCATTCGTTAATTGGTATTTGTGTTTTTTTTTTTCTTTCATCAATAAATTTCAGTTTTTATTTTACTCAATCATAACATAAAACTCTTTTTTTGTTATGATTGAGCACAACCAAAGAAGATGAAATGTAGATATTTGGCAAATTGAGCTTTTGCCTTGCTTAATGTAAACTTGAGATAAAACAATTTGGATTAGAAATTGGTTACATTTTGAGTTAGTAAGAGGGAAATAAAGGCTTTTTTTCATGCTATTGCAGGTTTGAAGTTGTGAAAGAAAGAATTGATAACTACTGCTGTGCCAAGCAATAAAATATAAAAATCTTTATTAAGGAATAGTTATTTTAATTAAAGATTAACTGTGCATGCAACTGTGCTGTATGGTTTGCAAAATAATCATATCCATGCTATAATGGATATAATGCTAATGTGTCCGTCAAATATTAGTAGCCAGATAGCATCAAAGGGATGACAGTTAATCAATCTCCTCCTCCTCCTCCTTCCTTGCAGGTAAGATCGACATGGTGAAGTCTAAGTGGGGCCTGGCTCTGGCTGCTGTGGTCACCGTCCTCAGCTCCCTGCTCATGTCTGTGGGACTGTGTACGCTGTTCGGCCTGACGCCTACGCTCAACGGAGGGTAGGAGTGCCCACATTTTTCTCATGCTTTTTAAGATGAAGTAAAAAGGTTTGGTTTGTCCTCCACCACCAGACATGGTTGGTCAGAATTCAACAGTTTTTCATCAGTTTTCACACCCAGTGCTTTTTGTTTTGTTTTCAATAAACGGTTCAAAAAGCTGCTGAAAGGATCTAAATGCAATTTAGGAGGATTTGTCTAAACTGTACTATACGACGTTGAATAAAACTCCCATGTTGTTCATATTTGATATCACACACTGAAATCGTGGCTTTTGGTTTCTGTACTGCTGTTAGAACAATACAGCTCTCAAGGAATCCCCTTCATGTTATTTATTTACCTCATTCATTTATTGGGTTAAACATTTACTCCCTTATAAGACTGTTAGCTTTATTATCTGTTGCCTTATTCCGTTTACTCACTTGCATTGACACACAACCGACACACATGCTTCAGACTTCCTGTTTCCTCCACGCTGATTTCAGACTGATGTCTGTTAATGTTTATAAGCAGAACTCAAAAGTCAGTGTGTCATTGTTGATAGGACAGGAAGTGCTGGGAGTGGAAGCGGGTTGGGCTACTTCAGAGGGAGGAGATCCTGTCTGGTTGACGTTAACTGGTTCGTCCAATCATTTGAGGATTGTTAAAGAGCTGACATCGTGGCGTGACAATGGCGCCCTGGTGTTCAACCACTGCCTAAGATCCACGCATGTCTGCCGAAGGCTGTGCTCATTATGGGTGGGCTTGCACAAACAAATCCAGGGCAACACCAACTTACCAAACTGTTCAAACTGGAAGATCCACATTTTTAAGAATAATGACTTTTTCTATGCGCAACTGATCCACTATAATGTCTAAAATGTTTGTTGTTTGATTAATAACTCAAAAGACGCAACTTTGGCTGGTGTGAACTCTGCTTAGTCATGATTGACTTCCTTCGCACTCGAGGCTACAGAGCTTATCCTGCGTGTGTGTGTGTGTGTGTGTGTGTGTGATGTAATATGTAGAGCTGCTGACTCCTCTGTGACCCAGTTATACACTTACCTCCAAAGCTCCTGTTTATCGGTACTCTCACACTAATCTCTCGTCACTTTGTAATGGGAGGAAATTCCCTGCCGGCATCAATTAGTTGCTAACAAATTGTTCAGATTGTCTGTTTTCCTGAAGAAAATGTTTCTTCTCTCAGAAACATCCCTTTGACAAACAGATTTTATTGCAGTTTGTGTGAGCGTTCTCATTTTTATGACATGATTTTAAAGTTACCCTTTTTTATGGTGCATGAGGATTATATTTATTTGGCTTGTGGTTGGTTTTCTTATGTGTTTACAACTAATGGAAGAGACTTATCTTGTGGACCAGATAAATCTGATGAAGGTGGATTATTCAGGTGCTTATGTCACGTGTATTTTGTAGTTTATAATAGCTGCATTCACTTTCATATCCAAAGTACGTCTGGGCAATAAATTGATCTCATTGATTCATTGAATTTTCTGTTTATGAATATTTAATTTTTTTAATTTGAATTTTTTTACCATTGCACGCTTTGGATTTTCATGGCTCAGAGTTGTATCAACTCTCCCATTGCATGCTGTCTTGTTTAACAAACATGTTTTATAGCTTGTATTTACTTCAAGTTTAAATGTAGGTCAACTTCCAGAAGGGATCATTGAAGTGCAAGCAAGTTTTTTGAAGTATTTTCTGTTATTAAGATATTTTATTTGTAAAGCAGATAGCCCAGCCTAATCTGAAGCGAAGAAATATGTGTAGAAAACATTAAAGAAAGCATCTGAGTACAAGCATAAAGTTGCCTAAGGCTGATTACAGCCTCCTTGAAGCAGAGATAAGGAGGCAGATCATTCTGCTCTGTAATTATTTCAACATAAATAACATCTGGGGTCAAAGTGTGAAATTCAAAAAACAGAATCTCTTAACATCGTCCAGGTAAATTTTATTTCTGCTCCTGTTCTGAGCAGCTTTGTTGATCATGTCCCAGCACATTTCTTCCCACAACTTAATAACCAAAATGCTTTGTTGGCAGAAGTGAATAGAAGCAGCTGAAGATCTGCTTTCCTCACATAAATAGCCAACACGGTTAAAATCTTTAATTTTCACAATGTAATATTTTAGCCGTCAAACTCTCAGTCTGATTGCAGTTTTTTTTAAACATATTCCTTATCTGCCAGGAATGGAGCTAATATTACACATTTCATTGAAAAGGGAGTCAGACATCCAGGATAAATATCTTCAGAGAACTTTTATTCATCTCAACATGTACGATGTGATGTCTGTATGCTAACGATGTTTATGAGGTTAGAGCGGCTCTTTGTCGGTCAGAAGAGTTCCTTAAAATGCTTTGAGAATGCTGCAAACGCCAGTTGTGATTTCTTTAAGATTTGGAAGCTTTCTGACTCTTATTTGGTTAACGTACCTTTTGTTTCCTTGCAGTGAGATCTTCCCTTACCTTGTTGTCGTGATCGGCCTGGAAAATGTGTTGGTGCTCACCAAGTCTGTGGTTTCCACACCCGTTGACCTTGAGGTCAAACTTCGAATTGCTCAGGGTAAGGTTTTCACCCAGTCATCTTTTTAGGATTCACTGGGATTAAAAACGTGTAATACCCTTTATGTTTTGTCCTTTGCCTCACTAGGGCTTAGTAATGAGAGCTGGTCTATCATGAAGAACATGGCCACTGAGCTGTGCATCATCCTGATTGGATATTTCACCTTGGTGCCAGCTATCCAGGTTGGAGAAATTTGCTTTAATCATTGCATCATGAGAAAAACGTGATTGTGTCTATAAAAAAAGATAAAGTTAAAGAATATAAAGTGATGTGAACTAATTTTTGTCTTGTGCAGGAGTTTTGCCTTTTTGCCGTCGTGGGGCTCGTTTCTGACTTCTTCCTGCAGATGTTTTTCTTCACTACCGTCCTGTCTATAGATATTCGCCGCATGGAGGTAAGACCTGCATGAAAAAAACAAACATTAACAAGAAAACATGTTTTTTTTACTTCTGAGAAGGAGTCCTATTTCAGATACAACCTAAGTTACATTAACTTTTTTGCATACGAGGGTAAACAATTGTGTGTAGCGAATAAATAATAATCAAGAAATTGGTGATTGACTTCCTATGTAACTTTAGCGAAGGCAATATTAAAAACTAATCTAAATGAATTACAGCTGGCTGACCTGAACCGCCGGCTTCCCGCCGAGGCCGGCCTGCCTCCATCAAAACCGGGACCCCTGCGAACACGAGAGGCCCCTCCTCCACCTCGGCCCTCCCCCCACACAATCACCCTGCAGACCCCGGCCTTCAGGAACCTGAGGCTCCCTAAAAGACTGCGTGTTGTGTACTTCCTGGCCCGCACACGCCTGGCCCAGGCGATTATCATGGTGAGTCAGCTCATCTCTTTATGCTATGTGTTCTGACTGGTTTTAGTTTTTAAATTAGGTTTTAAGTCAGTTTATCATTTGACTGATTCAAATCTGGTTGCTTGTTTTCTAGGCACCATAGTAGCTAAAGTTGAACTTTCGGGGAGGTTGTTCTGTTTCTAAGGTCAAAGGTGTTTATTTTACTTTTTTTTGAGAAACTAACTCTAAAGGTTGAGGATTCAGAATCATAAAAAGTTCTTTATACCAAGTGTTTTACAGTTTTTTATAAGATTAGACAATGTCCTGAAGTAGCTGGAGTTTGACTAATGTAGTGCCTGCTGCGCTCTGCTGGTCAGCTGGTTGAAAGGAGGTTTCTATACATTTTCCTCACTTACAAGGAAGACAAAACCAACTGACTCCAAACACTCTGCCTACGAAGACTACTGGATCTTACTAAATTTGTTGTATTATTCTGTATTTTTTATTAAGTCTATGTATCATAATCAAAATGCCAATGACAAAATGGAGGTAAAATTAAAAAAAATATATATTTTTATCAGCAGCTGGATATTGACTTTTTCTGGCTTAAATTAAAACAAATAATTTTTTATATATTTTTTTTTAGTTTCTAATGTTAATATTCTGAAATTGTAGTATTTTTATTAAGGTTTATTAAACCATGAGCCCATGGCCAATCCCAACTCAACGGATTCACAAGTTCTAATCTCGTTTTCTCTCCACATTTTCAGGCCGGTACGGTAATCTGGATCGGCATCCTGGTCTACACGGACCCGGCTGGAATCCGCACCTACCTGGCTGCGCAGGTGTCTGAGCAGAGCCCCCTGGGGGACTCTGGCGGAGGCGGTTTAAGCCCCCATCTGGCAGTGGCACCAGTTTTCCGTGGTGGGGATCCTACCAGCACCCTGAGCATCCACCGTGCTCCGGCTCCAACTCCACTCCCTGAAAACCAATCACAAGGTCACCTCGGCCCAGCGGGACCTCTTCCCCACGCCCCGCCCTCCGTGCCCCAGATCACCTGGGGGGCCGAAGATGAGGAAGGATGGAGGAGGTTGTCTTTTAGGCATTGGCCGTCGCTTTTCAGCTACTACAATATAACGTTAGCAAAGAAGTAAGTATTGCCTCAAATTACGAATTTAGTATTTTGTCTGTAACTCTACAATAGGAGACTGGATTTAAACGTTTGTTATATTGAACTTTATGTAACTAGTAAAAGATATTTATAAACAAATAGAAAATCAATCTTAGTATACATTGGTTTGGTTTTGCTTTCCTTCTGATTTCAGTTTCCAGTTAAATTTATAAACTTTTCTCTAAAATGTTAGCAAAGCTTTATTAGTAGCTTTGGTAAAATCACAGCAGTATTTTTATCAAATGACTTGCATTGGGTCAGATTTTCTTTTTGATTTAAGAACAAGATTGTAGTTTTGTTTTTATGAACAATCTTAAAAATGAGAAATACATGTGTCTGCTAGTCATTCAAGAAATGTCAACCTTCTGTTACTTTGAGAGTGGATTTTATTATTCTGTATAATAATGCTTTTTTATTTTAGTAAAAAACAAAAAAGTACCCTAATGTTTTCACTATGATAGCAAGATGACATTCTTAATAAATCTAACATTACTGACCTTTGACTTTACCATCAAAATGACTTTCAGCTGCTATTTTTGTTTTCAAGAAGGCATGAAAAATTAAAGCTGTGTCTTCCTTTATTGTAAAATATTTGGATCAAAAATGTCGTCCTCCTTGTCAATTTTAGGTACATCAGTCTTCTCCCAGTAATTCCCGTCACGATTCACTTGAGCCCCCAGGAGGCCATTGAAACGCGTCACCCTCAGGACACGAGACACCCTCCTCCATCAATCCCTAAAGTTTCTGCAGATATACAGACAGACCTGACCCTCTACAAGTGAGTACTCTGAAATACACAGACTTCTGGTGTATTAAAACCCACTTTGTTTCCTTTAAATCCATAAGCAAAGAATATTTTACTTAATTCAGAAAAAGTGTCCTGAATTTATTTCAGTTAGACCAAACATGTCTGAAAGTATTTAAGGTGAACCTAGCAACCACATTCACAGGAAGCTGCATGATGAAATTATTTTAAGTTGTATTTATGTAAGCTCATCT
Organism: Poecilia picta; assembly: GCA_033032245.1. Lineage (NCBI taxonomy): Eukaryota > Metazoa > Chordata > Actinopteri > Cyprinodontiformes > Poeciliidae > Poecilia > Poecilia picta. The sequence goes on along the minus strand of CM065368.1, from coordinate 5,666,678 downwards.
AAGAGTTGTGTCTTTTATACAGAATGCTTTTTTACCACATGTATCCCAATTCATATATTTTAAATAATTAGTTGCCTTTGCATTGTACTTTGTGCAAATTATTTTGTAAGAAATGCTACAGAACCTGAGAAAACCAAAGAGTAACGGTCAGTTTTAACATCAGACTTGTAGCCGGTTGACTGCTTGATATCTGAATCTACAGATGGAGCAATCAGGTGTAGAAAAATGTAGCTAATCCTCCTGAGAAAGGATTTCTATGCAGCTGAACTTTGCTGGGTTTTATAGTTTACTGAGATGTTGTACTAAGATGTTGATTCAAAATTAGAAAAGTAATTAGAAATTACTTTTCTAATTTCGAATCATTATTAGGCTACATTCACCAATTAACGTGTAAATTTACACAGTCCAGTATTTGTATCCAGTCGTCTTTTATCATCTTCTTCATCTACCTTCGCTCCAGCAGTGTCAGAGTCTGGAGTTGAGTTGTCTTTGTTCTGTATTATATAAGACATTGTGTTTTCTCCCCACTGCAGTTCACTGGAGTGGAAGCTGATCTTTTCATTTCAGACTGTATGTTAGTTTTCAAATATTTGGGTCAGGGTTGTGACCCTCACAGTTGGAGAAGAGGCTGTTGAGTTCATCTGACCCTGAAACAGAGAGAAGACCAGTGTGCTAAAGATCAGTGTTGCATAATTTAATGAGGGGCATATCATGAAACCCAAAAAAACTTCTTTTTATAACAATTTTTTATTTTATTTTATTATTTTTTTACCACGGGGGGGAAGATGTCTGTAAAATAGATTGAAATCCGCTGGGAGATTTTCTTACTGGGAATGTCTCACACAGATTCCAAGTATTCGAAACAAAACATTTCCGTGTCCTCTTCCCAGATTTCTGGAAAATTGCTGCTGCCTCATGCTGGTAAAGATAAACCTGAGGCGCTGTTGAGATAACATGCGATGTGCTTTGGAGTCAAGTGTAAACTGGTTCTTACACAGAAGTGGAATGTGCACTGGTTTCTTTCCAGACATCTGCTTTTACTGGCTTGAGTGGTGAAATAAAAAACATAAAAAAAGTAAAAATCATGGCCTAATTAATGCTATTTATGTCAGTTCTGTGATACATTTTTCTCTTTTTTTCTCCTTTTCTTAGATGAAGAGTTGAGACCAGATAGATTTTATCCCCTCATTAGATTTAAACTGAATTAAACAGAAAACCTTTTTATATACTTTTTTTTTTTTTTTCAGAAATGAATGACAAAACGTTGACTGTTTCTTTATGGGCCAATAATCGAAAGTTTTAACACTTAAAAGTTAGGCTGATTAAATCCTCCCTCTTTCTGTTCTACTATTTACATTTTTAATTCCTGTTTAGAAAAGTCAAATTCAGGTTATTGTAGTTTAGAAAGTAAAATAACCAAATGTTAAGATTCTTCAAGCTCCAAACTTTACATTAAGTTCTTGCAAAGCCAGTTTTGGTCAGAGAAGGTCATTATCTCATCATCATTTTAACTCCACATTCCTCGGTTGACAGCAGGCGGACTTCCCTTGTGCTGATCAGGATCTTGTGAAATAAGTTTAAGACATAAATATTTCCACTTGTGCAGATATTTACATGTAAATTTTTTTTTACTGCCCTCATATTCTGAAAGAGTTTTCATCATTTCTGCCGTCTTCTTCCCACTTCCTGTCCAGGGTTGCTGCTTTGGGCCTGGCTGCAGGGGTCCTGCTGGTTCTGCTGCTCTTCTGCCTGTACCGTGTTCTCTGCCCACGTAACTACGGCCGAAACGGCGTTGCTCACGGGCGTCGGCGACGAGGCGAACTGCCCTGCGACGATTACGGTTATTCTCCTCCTGTCAGTGAGATCTCCCCTCTGCTGCTGAGGGGACACAGCATGGTAAGAAGGGCTTTGGAAGACTAATAAAGATGCTTCACGGTATAATTATAAACCGTGTTTGCAAACATGACTCCTCCACTCGTTGGTTCTTGTAGGACATCGAGTGTTTGGCTAGCGATGGGATGCTGCTGGCCAGCTGCTGCTTGGCGGGACAGATCCGTGTTTGGGATGCCCAGACTGGGGACTGTCTGACGGTCATCCCAAAGCAAGGGTGAGGTCACAACCTGAATTTCTTCTTCAGCTACGCTGCCCTTAAAAACTGTCCAGACTTTAACCAGTTTGATTATTTACAATTCTTCTATTTGGGACAAGGAAAAGAATGAGACCATTTAGTATTTTATGAATCTTATCTGCATTTTATGATGCTGTAATAAAAACACAGAGAGGTCAGGTTGACTTTGTAGGAAGGTTCCACGTTGCAAACTTGTAATAATGACTAATGCACACCCTCTTGTTCACTGTAGTTCATCTCTGTGCTCTGTAGCTCTACAAACATCTTTAAAAGTACTTTGAACCATTTAAATTTCTTGAAACAAAAGTGCTTGTAGCAAGTCCTCCAAATGATTTCCTAACTTGCATTACTGGTGCAGCTACAATTTTTAAATATCATGAAAATATTAGAAAATTGAACCTGCATATTATTTAGATTAATGACAGAGTAAAATATTTGAAGCCTTTATTATGATTTTTAGAGCTTAGGGTTTGCAGATAATGCAAATGTAAATTTCCCACCAAATGTAATGTTATGTCTGACAAATGTAGCTTTAAAATAAATGTTTGTACTTTAATTGAAGGAGCACCGATAATTTAAGGGTAACATTAAACCTTAAATATGAGTTAACTTGTTCATTGGGGATGAAAACGCATGTTAAGAAATCAGTTTTTAACAAAAGAACTGGAATCACTCTTACCAGCAACCCCAACATTTCCTACAGAATGAAAGTGATTAAAATATTTTAGAAATTTATGATTAACTTTTTTTTAATTTAATCTGAGTTTTCTGGGAACTAATTAGTAATGCAAGATTCATAAATATGGTGTGACATATAAGCACATTTCTCTTTATCACTACCAATGAGGCTTAATGAGAAGACATTTTTATTCATTTTGGCATCAAAAATCTGCAAAGCTTAATGCTAAAATGTCTCTCTAACAACCTTTTCATGCTGTTTTTGGAAAGTGTTTTAACATCACCGATATAAAGATATGCAGCTTTTTAGACTGTTAATTGGAATTGTGTGCTTTAGTCTGATGAGAGTAACATTGAGCTCTTCATCACTAAACAAAGGACAAACATGTGGTAAACAACTTTATTCTGTCTGCTATGTGCGCTAAGGAATCTGTGGGGCATCTCTTCAAAAGTCCCCATAAACTGCAGTCCATAAATTATTGGAAATGCTAGATTTAAAAAAAATAATTGAACCCCAAAACAGAAAAAAATTCAACATGAAAACAGTTCCAGACACAAAATTAGTGATTTTGTTCAAAACAATAGTTTTTTTCCTGCCCTGAATAAATATACTCAAGTTAAAAGTTGGTTATTTATATTTGTTCAGTAAGAGATTATTTGCAGGATGCGCGACACATCAACATCAACATCAGTGTTTACCGATATTAGTCATTTTTAACATGTCGGTATTGGTCCGATAAATAAAACTGGGCCACATTAACTGATATTTTTGGCCAGCTTGTTGCTGTTTGTTTTTGGAGGTGGAGGTGAGGAGGTTGATCACGTGATGATAGTGATGCAGCGCATAGAGAAATATATATATAAACATATATATAAAATAATCAGTGCAGTTTGAAGGCTTTTCCCATCTTACCTCCCATTTATTGTGACCTCGTGGAGGAGGAAGCAGGCTGCTCCCTCTTCGTATCCATCTGATTGTTCTGTTTTCTCTGCAGATTAAGACGATGCAGCAGCAGCAGTGGCTGCTGGGAGCAGCGAGACGTCTGGGACACGATGCCTGCAGAGTGCGACTGCGCCTGTGAATCTAGAGACCCGAACCTCAGCTGTGACGGGGCATCGGAGAACGACAGCTACCCTCTGAGACGTCGCACCGCTCCGACCCGGCCGCCTCTCTTCACCGACCAGCCCGACCTGACTCCGCTCATCGACACCAACTTCACCTCCCAGCCGCCATCCAACCTCGCCACGCCGCCCAGAGGAGGGTTCGACTTCGGGGGGCTGGTGGAGCGCGCCTACATGGAGCACGAGCCTCCGTCGTCGTCTACGTACCCGTCTCCTTCCTCCGCTTCCTCCTCGCCTCCTTCAGCCACATACCTCCAGAGGAGCCTGAGCCTGGGGGACGCATGTGGGCCCCCAAACCAGGCTGCCGGGGCTGGGACTCAGTCCGTCGGAGACTGGGAAAGCTCCGTCTGGGCCATGGAGCTGAGAGGGAATCTGATCGCTGCTGGGAGGAGCAGCGGCAAACTGGAGGTGTGTGAAACTAAATTCAATGTTGTTACGGCTCATTTAATTCAAGAGTTATTGTACATGCCGGTGGCTGTAGGCCAGTGGTTCTTAACCTGGGTTCGATCGAAACCCAGTGAGTCGGTCTCAGGGGTTCGGCGGAGCCTCTGCTGCCGCGGAGGTAAAGACACATCTGTGTAAAGTCGTGATGACACCGCGCTTTGACATCACTTGCTGCAGAGGATCACGTTACATTGCTTAACCAATCAGACGATCACGTTACATTGCTTAGCCAATCAGAGCTGCGGAGGAGCCCTGATTGGAGGAGCTCCACTCTCAGCATGGATTTGAACTTGTGTCTTTATTTACTTCAGCAAAGCTCACAGTTTTTACCAAATTCTGTAGCTTTTGGTGTTCTTCTAAATCTGCTCCTTAGTCGCATCTTTTCGGTGTTGCTACTGCCTCTAGTGGCTAGGGGGTGGTAACACAACTAATATTATGACATTACTAAATCAGAATACCGCAAAGTATTTTGTGTGTCGGCGGGGGAGGGTAATAAGAAGGGTTTGGTGAATGCACATATGAAGTTGGGGGTACCTCGCTACCTCAAAAAAGGTTAAGAACCACTGCTGTAGGCAATAAAAATCTCCTGCAGAGTTAACTCTAGTTTTGGTTAGAACATATTTACTGACACAGAATGTTTCTTAAATATAAATCGTATTTATTTATTGCACAGTTTTGGCCTAATTAGTGCTCTGAGTAAGTCCTTTGGCACTGGGCCTTCTGCAGTGTCTGTATGCTCCAGTTAACGATGAACCATTTACTAAATTAGTTGCCGATATTTCAGTAATCAATTAATCCTGATTAATAGTCATTTCCCCCCTACTTTGAAGTAAACAGAAATTAGAGATCTCATTTATTTAAGACTAGGAATTAAACAACATTTAAAGTAAGATGAATTTTTCCATGTGGTTCCAGCTGTGGGATGCAGTAGAGGGGTCTCTGCGGTGCAGCAATGAAGATGGAGTCTCTGGTATCACTGCGCTGGCGTTTCTTAACAACAGGTAAAACTCAGATATTTTACTTGTTTTCTTAAAACAAAAATAAACAAAAACTGCACACTTAAACTGCACATGTCTGTGTTTTTGTTTATTTAATATAAAAAATGTTTTCTTTTTGCATCTACTTATTTCTCTTTGCTTATTTTTCACTTTTGTAAAGTTGGATGTGAAAAGTGGGAGAAATGCATCAGGTTCTGATGTCTGTTCTGACTTTCTGTTCTCCTCAGAATCGTGGCAGCGCGACTCAACGGGTCGTTGGATTTCTTCACTGTTGAGATTAACAAACCTCTGGGTCTGCTGCAGTACAGAGGTGAGTTGATCCTTATGTTCATTTGACCTGACGTGTGACACTATTTAGGGTATTCAATTAGTAAATGTGATAGAGATTCTTTCAAAAATGTCAATAAACTTTTGTGTTAGACATTGAGACAGAAATGGTCTTGAAAAGCTCCAGTAACAGAGGAATGATCCCTGCTGTGATGCCTTCAGGTGCCCCCGGGCGAGGCAGCATGCCGCCGTCTCCCTGTTACAGCAGCGAGGACCTGATCAGCTGTCAGCTCACTCGCTCTGTGCAGTGTGCCCACCAGAAGCCCATCACTGTGCTGCGAGCGGCCGCAGGCAGGGTGGTCACCGGCAGCCAGGACCACACAGTCAGGGTAAACACCAAACCTCAGACAATTTACCACCACACTGTCTTAAAACGTCGCTGGCTTCTCTGTTTTTATAAAACGCAACAGAAAAGGAAACAGATACTCTTATAATAAAACTGAAGTTATTATCTTTGGACCTAAAGAGGAGCGAACTAGAATCAATGCGCAGCTTCAGTTATTACAACTGAAAGCCAGCGATCAGGCTGAAACCTGGGAGTAGTGATGGACTCTGACCTGAACCTTCAGAGCCACATAAAGACAGTCACAAAGTCGGCTTTCTATCATCTGAAGAACATCTCTAGGATTAGAGGACTAATGTCTCAGCGAAATCTAGAGAAACTCATCCGTGTGTTTATCTTTAGCCGCATTGATTACTGCAACAGCGTCTTCACAGGTCTGACTAACAAATCAATCAAACAGCTGCAGCTGATCCAGAAGCTGCTGCTGCTGTTCTGACTAAAACCAGGAAGATAGAGATATAACACCAGTTTTAAAGTCTCTACATTGACTCCTTGTAGCTCAAAGAATAGACTTTAAAATACTGTTGTTAGTTTATAAATCACTGAACGGTTTAGCACCACAATACCTTAAAGATCTGTTATTGCTGTACCAACCGTCTGGACCCCTCAGATCTTCTGGTTTTGCTCTGCATCCCCAGAACCAGAACGAAACGAGGAGAAGCAGCATTCAGCTTCTACGCACCACAGACCTGGAACAAACTTCCAGAAAACTGTAAAAAAGCTGAAACACTGAGTGCCTTTAAAACTCATTTAGAGTTGCTTTTGGCTAAATTACGGGTTTTAATGTCTTAGGTTTGAGAATCCTTGTAAGATGTTGTTCTGCTAAAACTCTGTTGGAGGAGACCCCATAAGGGCAAGTCCTCACATGGATTGATGTTTTTAATGTTTTTATCTTTACTTTTAATAATGTTATCTTTTTATTTTTTAAAATCTTTTTCAAAATCTCTTTCTCACTGTTTATTCTGTTTTTATTTTTATTTTAATTATGTAAAGCACTTTGAAATGCCTTTCTGCTGAAATGTGTTATACAAATAAAATTTGATTGATTGATTGATTGATTATGTACTGTTTGGTCAGGTTTATCGTCTGGAGGACTCCTGCTGCCTTTTTACCCTGCAGGGTCACTCTGGGGGGATCACAGCCATCTACATTGACCAGGTCAGTAACGACACATCTTTACTCTTCTATCAAATGGTTAGAACACCAAATGGTCAGACATCATTTAGTCTACAAATGTTGACTATAGAAAAATAAATATGATTCAGGTTGTATAAAATAGGGTATAGTTTTGTATAATACATTTTTTTCATCATGCAGTTCCTGTTTTTTTAAAGCGTTGTAAGGAGTTTCAACATTTAACATACAAGGTTATTAATTTATATGAGAATATTTCTATGATTTTTTTTTTAAAGTAATCAAAACTAAGACAATGGAGTATGAAATGACTCCACTGAAAGAATGAATGAAGTCGAATTGGACAAGATTAAAGTCATTATTATGAGAATAAAGTTGTAATATTACTAGAATAAAACCATAATTTTTTAACGTTATTCTTGTAAAACAAAATTTTTCTTGTAATATTTTGACTTTGTTCTCTTAATTTTATGTCATTTTTTTATTTGTTTATTGGCCCTAATACTCCATCAATCAAAACAAATAGAAAAGTAATCATTTATGTTTTTCATCAGACGATGGTTCTAGCCAGCGGTGGGCAGGACGGCGCCATCTGCCTGTGGGATGTCCTGACAGGAAGCCGCGTCAGCCACGTCTACGGTCACCGTGGCGACGTCACATCCCTGGTCTGCACTACCTCTTGTGTCATCAGCTCAGGACTGGATGACCTCATCTGTATCTGGGACCGCAGCACTGGCATCAAACTGTACTCCATACAGCAGGTACTGACCAGTAGAAATACAAAGAAGACCACAGAAAATATGTTTTGCAGAATATTTTAATCATTTTTGCCTCTGGGACTCTTCTGTCAGACAAACGTTTGAGTCGTTTGCAAACATCTTCATTGCGTTCATTGAGGCTACTGCTAAGTAGTTGCTAATTTACCGTTGCTAGCTAGCTAGCTTTTTTGTCTCCATAATGTAAGTGCAAATTTATCGCCAGTTGTGAGGACGACATTCGTTTTGGCCACTGGCTGACCTCTGCTGCTCCTCCCAGCAAATATAAGGATATTCAAAAAACTGTTACGCTCGGCTCTATGGGGGTTAATGAGACAAATGCAAAGTGAGAAGCTTAAAGCCGAGTTCAAAGTTTTTGCATTGCGTGTTGTGATGCAGTAAGTTCTCCCAACTATCCTTATATTTATAGGTCTTTTTGTCTTAAATTTCATTCAAGGTGGCATTAAAAATGTCCTAAAATTTGACTAGGTGTAACAAAGAGGTTAAGACCTTAAAATGTCTTTAATTCATTGTTGATTGTTTTGTTTTTGTGCTAGTAGGCCTACACTACATTACATTTTGTCATGGTAGGACCTTATTATCTGGAATTAGTTTGAGTGACTCAAGGCTGTTGATGCTACCGCTAACTATCTGCTAATTCACCTGTGCTATCTAGATTCTTTCTTCTATCATGGATACCTGCAATTTCACCACCAGTTGGATTAACGATATTTGTTTTAACCACTTGTTGACTGACTTTCTGCTGCCAACCTGTAAGAGGCGAGGTTAAAAAACGAAATCCAGATTCTAACTGGTTGTTTGTGGTCACCAGGAGGTTGGCTGTGGGGCCAGTCTTGGCGTGATCTCAGAGTCTCTGCTGGTGACAGGGGGGCCAGGGCTGCGTCTCCTTCTGGGACCTGAACTTCGGCGACTTGCTGCAGACCGTCTACCTGAGCCAGAGCGGCGACGGTCAGGGCGTCCGGCAGCTGCTGGTGCTGGACAACGCCGCCATTGTCTGCGACTTCGGCAGCGAGCTCAGCCTGGTCTACGTTCCCTCAGTGCTGGAGAAACTGGACTGAGGAAGATGAGCAGCTGGTACCGGGTGGGCAACACTCACTCGGCTCTATCATCTTACCTTTTTTTTTTTTTTCATATCAATTATCAGAAGTTCAGATGTTGAGAAAGGAAAAAACTATCAGAAGGGTCATGGGATATGAAATCAAATCCATCATTCCCCATCTTTTTGTTCATTTTAAGTGCGTTTGCTTCGTCGCTCTGCCCTGGATGCTGCTGACTTGGATGGGACCTTCTGTGATCCGACCCTCTGAATGAGGAAGATGGAGCAGTTTCCTGTTTTATCAGTTTTTTTTTTGCTGTTGTGTTTTTTTTAAATATTCCTGCTGTGCCGTTCACTTGACAGGAAATGAAGTCACAGTTCTGCAGCCTGTTGGGATGAACAGAGTTATGCGAGAGAGTGTGTGTGTATGAATGAAACCTATCCAAGTCTTTATTTTTCTTTTTTTCAAGCTAACACTTTGAGAGGAAGAACTGAATTGTGAGAAGTTGAAGTGTGTGTGTGTGTGTGTATTAGATGAACCTAATCCAAGTCTTTTATTTTTCTTTTTTTCAAGCTAACACCTTCTGAGAGGAAGAACTGAATTGTGAGGAAGTGTGAATGTTGTGTGTGTTTGTTGTGTGTGTGTTGGTGTGTGTTGTGTGTGTGTGTGGTGTGTGTTGTGTGTGTGTGTGTGTGTGTGTGTGTGTGTGTGTGTGTGTGTGTGTGTGTGTGTGTGTGCGTGAGTCGGGATGGGGGGGGGGAGAACTGGTGATTACTGTAAAAAGTAAACCTCCGGTGGAGGATGTTTTTATATGTATAAATCTATTATTTATTAGCAATATGTTTTTAAGTAACAGTTTGTTTGTGAGTGGCTAATCCCAACTCTTAAACTTCAATATTAAGTGGAAATGATGATGACTTTAAATGTAGGAAGGTGTTTGTTTGTTTGGCAGGGTTGAGCCAACTTTTTAAAACTGGCCGCTTTTAATATTAAGCTGGAAAGCGTTGGAGGCTCGAGTCCAAACTGCCTCTGAGTCCTGCCTGAGTGGGCGGGGTGGGGGCGGGGTCTGATTCACGCTCCTCCTTCATCAGGCTACCTCCATTCTTGAATTTTGTTGACTGATGATGTTGTGCACGAGTTCTCACCGCCTTTTTTACTCTTGTGTCGCCTTCTGAGGTTATTTTTCCCAATCATCTTCTTTTGGTCATGTCCAGACTTTCAAGCCCAAAGGAAACCTCAGTAACGTTATCATTTTTCTTCCCAATAATAGTGTAAAAGAAAAACATGTCATTTTGTTTGTTTTTTAGTTCCCCATGAACTAAATCATTGCCCTGCACTGAGATGTTGTTACTGGACGAAGAAAGCGCAAAGTGAACTATTCCTGTGTCGGTAAAGTGTTTAAAAATGAAGCCTAGAAAGTAGAAGAAGCAATTATTCAGTCAGGCTACAAGACTCTAGATAATGAAAGTTAACGAAGCTGGATCTGGAAATGTTGGCAGGCTCTTTAACAGAGTGGAGGTAAAGTTTTACATTTACCGGTGAAAGTCATGTTCAAAGCGCGTTGGTCTCTAAAATGGTCTCAAAATTCCAAGTTCTGTGATGTTTTACAGTAATTCCTGCATCATAAAAGCTCAGTTCAAAGTTGCTTCCACTCATTGCAGGAAGACTAGGGTGAAATATTTAAAAATGTTAATTATAGTGGAATCACAATTTGAGTCAAAGTTTTGCAGACTGACCGATGCATCGCTACTAAAAACTAAACTTGTTTAGAGCTGGGAGTGTTGCTGTGAGAGCCAGTCAGACATTAGAGAGAACAAGCTGTACACAAATGTAACTTGGTAGTTTTCCATGTTGAATTCTTTGAATCACCTGCAGATTTACAGATGAGGAAACGTTTCATTAGACCAAAAAGAAAAAAAAAAAATCTGCATTTCTCTGCACAGATTTTTGTTTCAGATTTCTAAACCTCAGCAACTTTAATTGATCCTTTTTAACCCAGAATCATTCATTAGACTGAATAAAAGGAATCAAAGTTATGTTCCCTGATCCCCCTCACTTGCAGATTAGAAAACTGTTGAGAATGTAATCCATCGTCACACGATCGACTTTTTCCCTCCCAGGCAAAGAAAATCCAGAATGCATTTTCTCCATCTTCCCAGCTACAGTTGGTCTTCTGAATGTAGCCTCAGGCCAGCCGCCACGTTATTCCCTCACAACATGAACTGAGTGCACTACTAACTGACTCTATTTGATATGTTCACACATTTTAATGCACTTTTTCTGTCTTTTTTTTGCTAATGTCAGCTTCCAGTTAGGAGCGGTGGGCGCATTTAGGCTCCCACACAACATCTGCAGGACTGGCAGCACGAGCCGCGGTTTCTCTGGGACGCTGCCAACGTGTTTACATTCAGGGAACAAGCAGCTGACCCTCGCAGATTATGAGAACTTGGGTTTTCTAATCATGATTCAAACAAGAAGTCTCGAATTGCACCTGCGTCCCACAGAAACCAGGCCATGTGGGGTTCGCCTTGTCCGTTTTGTTTCCTGCTGTCTAGTCGAGAAAAGCTTTGGAATTAGATTTGTGTAGTTTTTGTTTTTTGATATTATTTTCGAACTGGTTTACCTTCTAGAACTGTGAATGAGTTAAAGCCGAAGTTTGGCATTTTAGGAAATATAAATGTTTTTTAAGTGCTGAGAACAGAATATTTACATCCGGGTAGGACGATGGCGCGAAGCACAGAAAAATAATCTGAAGTAAAGTCTTCCTTAAGGGGATAAATCTACCCTCTGGAGATTTGTTTTTATTGCTGCTAAATATTAGAAAAAACACGTGACTGATGATGAAATTATACGCAAGAGGATTAGGGCCACTGACTCTACTTGAATCAAATTTCTGCCTTTCTTTCCTCTGAATTTGAGAAACAAATCAGAAATCTGACTTTAATCTGGGAAGAAAACTCATCTCCAGACACACTTAGCCAAAAAAGCAAGAATTGACTTTTTGATAGACAATATTTTGACTTTTATGTCTACTTTGACATTTTTCTGTCCAAATTATTGGACAGATTAGACAATTATTACTCAATTGGAGAAACAAGTCAGAAGTCTGTCTGGCTTTAATCTCAAACCTTAGAATCTTTATCTTTAGAGAGCCATCTGACTAAAAAGACTGATTAAATAAGTTTAAACAAAAGATACAAAATCAAAAAGTGACCTTCAGCAAAAGAACTGACAAAAAAATCAGAAATTTAGGTTTTATTTACCTGAATTCAGATGTTTTTCCATCTCTGGATTTGAGAAACAACTCAGAATTATTAATCAAACTCAAACATCTTTGAAGCCGGTTTCTCTGAGGTTCCCATTCTGACTTTTTTGTCCGTCTCACTTTTGAGGGAACACACCCCTCCTCCAAAACGTTCAGTGGCTCTAGTCTTTTTCCGTAAAATGATCTCAGGCATTGAACCCACATTTTTCTCGCTCTCCGTTGTCCTTCAATCGCCCCTCGTTCCATGATGGCACAGAGTGTGGTAGCTATTAAACGGTTTGAAAAATATTCATATTTACCAAAATGCCAAACTTTTATTTTTAAGGAGCAAGTTCACTTCAGTCTTAGCCTTTTTATGAATGTTTTGGTTCAGATACGAACCTTTTATAATAATCCATATTCAGCAGCTCTCTGCCTAGTAACTGATGGGCTCCGTGCTTCATTCGAACGCCTTCCCATGCTGTCACTTTCTCCATATCAAGAGTTTGTGGGTGCAGAGAGGTGCAGACAGATCCTGCACCTGTGCAGCAATCAGTCAATATAATTTCATCTCCACATCTGGACAAACCTTTAAGCAGAGCAAACAAAATCTGCCTCTCGTGATGCATTTCTGCAGGCTGTTGTAACAGAGGTAACTTATTTTGTAACAAAAACGTAAGACTTTGTACTAATTTTCAAATAAAGATGCTTTGATACAATACCTTTTTATTATTTCTACTTTATTGAATGTCTTTACAACAATGAACAATTAGTGATTTTTCAGTAAAGGAAGATTTCTTTTGGACTTATCTAACTTTATGTAGGATATTTACAGAGTTACAGAGAAATAAATCAACGTTGAAACGTGCCAATTTGTTTGCTGATCTGTTACCATGACAACGGAGCTTCAAAACTACTCTAGCCAAGCTCATCTCGCGTGCCCAAAGATTCACAGCCTCATGTGAAGAAGTTTGGAGTGCATACATTTCAGACGGCCCAATATGTCGGCGCTGGAAGGGCACAGCTGTCACAAAACGTAAAAAGAAAAGCAGCAAAAGGTGACCGAGCAATCTGAGAGATGCAAGTGCATAGTGACGTGGTCCTAGAATCCACCAGTGATGAAAAGAGAAGTGAGTGTTTTTGTTTCAGGGATCTCTCTGCTACCGCTGGCCAACAGGCACATCTTGGTAAATCTCCTCTAAAGTGTTTCTGACGCTCCCAGGATTCAATTTTGTCTTCAAAAGCAGGATTAGGGGGGGGGGAGAAGCTACAGGGGCTTCTGCTGACCCCTGGTGGTGAAAAGAGAGAACGGCAGCAGCCCTGATTTGTCTCAGTGCTTGTTGAGGCTCCAGAGCGGATCCAGGCTGCTGAGCGGGTCGCTGCCGTCGTCGCCTCGCGTCCCGTGGATGCCTTGGCCTTCGGCCGGCTGCAGGAAGTTCTGCTTGGTGACTCGCTGCTTCCCCCGGCCGCCTCCCTCCAGGGAGAAGGCCTCGGGCGTCAGGGAGGCCAGCAGCTCCAGCGATGAGGGAGCAGGAGCGGAGGGAGCGGGAGGCGGACTGGCTGGAGGTGCCGACTCCGGGAGCGGCTGGTGGTTGGGTGCAGGCGGAGTCGATGGGGAGAGACCGTCGAGGCCGTTGGGTGGTAGAGGAGAGTGAGGCGGGGAGGTGAGAGGCGGGCTTAAGGACGACGGGGGCCGGGTGGGGTCCTGCAGCAGCTGCACGTCGCCCATTGAGTCCAGGGTTGGTGACATCACCCCAAAATGCTCCTCTGGGCCGCAGGAGGCGCCGCCCTCCATGGTGGGGTCTGCGCTGGGTGGTCGGATGCTGAGCTTGGCGATGGTGGCTTGGATGGAGCTGATGGGCATGTCGCCGCCGAGGACGATGTCCTGCTGGGACTCCTGTTTGGAGTAAGGCTGGAGAGCAGGGCCACGAACAAGATACGTTAAAATACGATCAAAACCTAAAAATACAGCAGAATTATCCACCGAACTGCTGCTGGTTCTGTTCTACTGAAAATGAAGTGAGAACCTCTGCTGACCAGAACATGAAGAGGTGCAAAGCATGAGCAGAAACATTTCAGATTCATCTTCACATTGCATTACAAAATAAATAAGCAAACAACATCTGGATCGTAAATTCAACATCTGTAACTGTCTCACTCACACAAGGCAGTGAGGTCCGTTAATTAGGACAGTAAAACCTCTGCATAAAAACAGATAAAAACATCACTTTAAATGGGGGCTTTTCAAAGTGTGGACCGTTTGAAAAGCCCCACACTTTTCAAACGTGTTGCTCGATGCTCCACTGCCAGGGTTGTTGAATTTGATCTTTTCTTTATAGGAGGCTAAATGAACTATAGTCACAGCAGAATAGTTTATATTTTTACCATCATACATGACAAGGCAGCTGATGTATCATGTAATGTGGCGCTATGCATAGCTAAAGCAGGTCATCCCAATGACATCAGTATCAATGGAACATCAGCAAAAGATTTAAAGAAATAATAGCAATAATAAAGCTGAAGTATAGAATGTTCTCCCACACTTTTAAAAGCCCTGCTTTAAATAAAATATTTTAACTAAAACAATAAAAACTAAATGGAATTTTTTAAAAAGTAAGAATTATTAGAAACCTTTGTGGCTGCAGAGTTTGTGTTCTTGCTGTAGGTGGCAGTATTGATGCCGTGGCGCTGAAGGACCTGCTCAGCGTGTTTCAACACAGCTTCATAGCAAAACTTAAGGTGGAGCTGAAAACACACAAATAATAAACAACACTTAATATGTGATGAAATCTATAAAGCAGTGCTGATCTAGAAATCCTGATGATCAAGATAAAACTGACATTGTTCCCTGGTGAGGCTGATCTACATCACAGCTAAACGTTCGGTATCTGACCTTCTCCTGCAGCATGTTCTTCCTCTGCTGTCTCATCTTCTTCACCAACAATGGAAGGTCTGGAATGCCGTTTCCAGCCTCCAGCTCCTGCAGAGCCGCGTACAGCAGACAGAAGGCGCCGGTGCGTCCGACGCCCGAGCTGAGACAGAAACAGCACCGGCTCGTATTAGTGCTAGCTTAAATAATGAATAGAAACAAATGATGTGATGTTAAAAACAACCAGAGATGTGTGCCAGAAGACACAAATCAGATGGCGGGTTGGTGTTTTGATCTGAATAACTCAGAAGTCACCTGCAGTGAACCACAACAGGAGTCTGTAAGGGCCTCTGGTGGAGGTAGTGTCCGTGAACCTCCTGGATGAATCGCAGCAGGTTGCTCTTGCTGTCAGGAAGACCTCTAAAAACACAAGATATCACGGTTCTCACTTTTTAAGCCTTTTCAAAGGAAATACTTCCCAGACCACACTAAGCAGATAAAAACAATACAGGTGCTGGTCATAAAATTAGAATATAATGAAAAAGTAGATTTATTTCAATAATTTCATTTAAAAAGTGAAACTTGTATATTATACTCATACACTACATACAAACTCATATATATTTATATATTTCAAATGTTTATTTTGTTTAATTTTGATGATTACAAATGACAACAAATGAAAATCTCAAATTCAGCAATCTTGTGAAAAGGTTCAAAATTGATGGCACCTGGTACCACACTCTAATCAGCTAATTAACTCAAACCACCTGCAAAGGTCTTTAAATGGTCTTTCAGTCTAGTTCTATAGGCTACACAATCATGGGGAAGACTGCTGACTTGACAGTTGTCCAAAAGACGACCATCGACACCTTGCACAAGGAGGGCAAGACACAAAAGGTCATCGCTAAAGAGGCTGGCTGTTCACAGAGCTCTGTGTCCAAGCACATTAATAGAGAGGCGAAGGGAAGGAAAAGATGTGGTCGAAAAAAGTGTACAAGCAAGAGAGATAACCGCACCCTGGAGAGGATTGTGAAACAAAACCCATTCAAAAATGTGGGGGAGATTCACAAAGAGTGGACTGCAGCTGGAGTGAGTGCTTCAAGAACCACCACACACAGACCTATGAAAGGCATGGGTTTCTGCATTCCTTGTGTCAAGCCACTCTTGAACCACAGACAGCGTCAGAAGCGTCTTGCCTGGGCTAAAGAGAAACAGGACTGGACTGCTGGTGAGTCGTCCAAAGTCATGTTCTCTGATGAAAGTAAATTTTGCATTTCTTTGGAAATCAAGGTCCCAGAGTCTGGAGGAAAAGAAGAGAGGCACTTCATCCACGTTGCTTGAAGTCCAGTGTAAAGTTTCCACAGTCAGTGATGGTTTGGGGTGCCATGTCATCTGCTGGTGTTGGTCCATTGTGTTTTCTGAGGTCCAGGGTCAACGCAGCCACATACCAGGAAGTTTTAGAGCACTTCATGCTTCCTGCTGCTGACCAACTTTTTGGAGATGCAGATTTCATTTTCCAACAGGACTTGGCACCTGCACACAGTGCCAAAGCTACCAGTACCTGGTTGAAGGACCATGGTATCCCTGTTCTTAATTGGCTAGCAAACTCTCCTGACCTTAACGCCATAGAAAATCTATGGGGTATTGTGAAGAAGAAGATGCAATACACCAGACCCAACAATTCAGAAGAGCTAAAAGCCACTATTAGAGCAACCTGGGCTATCATAACACCTGAGCAGTGCCACAGACTGATTGACTCCATGCCACGCCGCATTGCTGCAGTAATACAGGCCAAAGGAGCCCCAACTAAATACTGAGTGCTGTACATGCTCATACTTTTCATGTTCATACTTTTCAGTTGGCCAACATTTCTATAAATCCTTTGTTTTTATTGGTCTTCAGTAAGATTCTAATTTTCTAATATGCTGAATTTGAGATTTTCATTTGTTGTCATTTGTAATCATCAAAATTAAACGAAATAAACATTTGAAATATACGAGTTTGTATGTAATTTATGAATATAATATACAAGTTTCACTTTTTAAATGGAATTACTGAAATAAATCTACTTTTTCATTATATTCTAATTTTATGACCAGCACCTGTACAGCTGAACAAAAAAAAAAGACTGTTTCAAATTACAATTAGGCAATATTATTTATCACTTTTACTAATTTATTTTGTGTTAGTATTCTACATTCAACAGCAGGGTCAAGGTAAACTAAAACATAGCAACGTTGTATGTTTTGAAATGTCACACACACCTGAATTATCTAAGATCCAAACATTTAATTAAAAATTTCCAGTTTGAATAACTTTGTTTACCATGTGAAACTTAAACTTGTCTTTTTTTTCCAATTACACAGATCTACAAGCCCTTGAGTTATTAGGAATAATACATATTCATTACATTCAAACAACACCAAACAAGTCCTGATAAGGTCAATTAAATTCAAATTAAATGCTTAAACTCAATACACATAGAAAGTCACAAAAAAAATATCTAAAAAAATCTTCTTTCAAAGTTTGCTGGCATTTAGCAAATAGAAGTTATTTTGGTAATTTCAACCAACCTAAAACTAGAAAAGGACAGTCCTGTTAAATTTATAACAGAGATGCACCAATCAATTTTCCGATGCCGGATAACCTAAACCTGTTTTTTTCTTCTATTTAGTTAATGCATCAGGACTAGGAATGTTTCCCATTTTTGATCTTTAAACATGATAAATGAACTAGAAGTTTGCAAAATAGAAATAATACTAGTCGGAAAAAGCCTCATAGGAGTGTTAGTAAAACTCTTACAGCTCTGGCCAGGATGTAAACTGGAGGTGGACGACGGTCCGCTTCAGGCTTTGGTCACGGTACTGCAAACTGATCATGCGCTCCACGTGGGTCGGCGTCATCTTCTGTGTGGTGAGACTGAGAGTGATTGGTCCCTGAGAGAGCTGCTGGCCGCGCTCTGTGGGGAAGTAGCGCAAAACTTTTCCCTGGGGAAACGTTTCACAAAAGCAAAGGTCAGAAAATGCGAAAGAACCACTTGAATTCATAGATATCGTGCTTTAAAACGTGGCACCTTGTCAAGCTCCTGCTCCGAAACAAGCATGACGACGAGCGAGACTTTTTGCTCGTACACCATTAGCCAGAAGTCGGCCGCGGTGCCGGTGAGCGGAGCCTGGGTGGCAATCAGGCGAGGGCAGTACGGCGACAAGTCATCTACAAAGCTGGCGTTGATGTAGTCATCTTTGCCCGACTGCAGAACAACACGGTTGAAGTCATAAGGCATGACATCCTGGTGGCGGTTCTTCATCGTGTAGCAGCGGGCGATGGCGATGGACAGCTGCCGGGCGTCCTTCTCCTGCTGGTCCTGCAGCTCTTTCCAACGGGCGTCCAGGACAGACACCCCTCCTTCGTTCTCTGAGGGGTGCTCCAGGGATTCTACCTGGGCCCTATAATGTCCCAGTTCGCTGTGAAGACGGGCCACACGTTCCGGGGCTTGGTACGGATCTCCCTGGATCAGCAGAACTCCCTGGGAGTTCTTCTTCCGACGCTCCCCGTCCTGAGGGTCTGCTTTGGTGGGTTGGAGGACGTTGGTGGGCCCCTTGGTGCCTCCGTGTTGGCTCTCTGGGCTGGAGGAGAGGAGATCATCTGTGCTAGAGTTTTGGCGTTGAAACAAAGAGGTGGATGGAGGAACACCAGAGGGGGTGGGAAGAGTGGGTGGGGCTGTGCCTACAGGAGTGGGTGTCATACCCAGAGAGGCTGGACCAGGAGACGGGGACGGGGACGGAGAAGGAGAAGGTGCGACAGTGTTGGTTGGTGGCACTACTGCGGGGCCTCCAGGGCAGGGCGAAATCATGTGTGGAGCTGCAGGGGAGAGAGGACCCACCACAGGGGGTGGTTGGGGGGCACCTGGAGGTACATTTGTCCCGGCTGCAGAAGGATAGAGAGTAGCAGGTTGGGAGTGAGTCATAGGGAGAGACACCTGAGGTTGTTGGAGAGATGCGGGTTGGGGTGCCAAAGGCGGCTGAGGCATCATTAGAGCTCCACCAGGGTAGCAACCCCCTCCAGGATGAGAAGGGTGAGGCTGGGGTTGACTCGGCATCTGCATGGGAATGGGTGGATGCTGTGCAGCTAATGCATTCTGAGGCATTTGGGGAACAGGGCCTCTTGGCAGGTTGACCTGAGGACCAGAGGCCACATGTGGCTGAGAGGAAGGAGGCATCTGAGGATGCAGGTTTGGGGGAATGTAGTTATGTGACACAGGAGGTATTGTTTGACTCGTAGGTGGCAGCTGTGCTCTGTGACCACCTGGTATTTGCATGTGTGGGTGTGGCAGAACATGCTGAGCACCAGGAGGGACTGGAATTTGTTGGCGCTGTGGCATCTGTTGGTGAGGGAGTCCAGGGGGCATCTGTTGGTTGGGATAGGTTGAGTATGGGGCAGACAGCGGAGGTGTTGGGTGAGAAGTTGAAGATGTTGGTGGATGTGCAGGCTGGGGAGGCCTCGGCATAGAGCCTGGCATCATCTGAGGGTGTTGCTGGGGTACAAAGTTTTGCGGAGCCTGATAACTTTGCGGTACCTGAGGTCGGGGAGGAAAACCATTTTGTTGGTGTTGATGAAGCTGACCTGGAAATGCCTGCTGGTAATTTGGAGGAACATTAGGCTGAGGTGGAATGTATCCAGGGGTGTAAACCTGTTGAGTCGGAATAGGAGCAGCGGCCCTTTGTCCTGGCTGATACCCCTGAGCAACAGGTTGGGCAATAGGCTGGGGGTACGGCTGTGGATGCTTCTGAGGTGCAGCTGTCTGGCCTGGGACTTGAATGGGGGCTCCCGGGTGATTCATCATGTGCGGATATGCTCCAATCTGTGGCACCGTGTAACCACTAGAGGCCGGAGGAGGGACAGGGTGGTGCGGGGTGGGGGTGTAGCTGGGGATGGGAGCCTGAATGCTGTCCACAGTTGTGGTAGCTGGGCGGACAGGTACTGGAGCAATAAGGCCCGGTTGAGGCGCCTGAGGAGGAGGCGCCCGGTAACCAGACATGACCGGCTGGGCAGGCATTTGAGGAGGCCTGTGAAGAGGCATCTGAGGGAGGGGCACACGTGGTAGAGGACCCTGTGTTGGTAGACCCCCAGAAGTGGGAAACTGAGCAATTCTGGCCAGAAGCTCAGGGGGTGGAAGGTTGGGAGGGAAGTGAGGAATGCTTGCAGCAGGACCACCAGCCCAAGGCAGGGAGCTGCCACCAGGACCTGGCAGACGACCTGCAGTGGCAGGGAAGGAAGAAATATCAGGAGGGAGGCTTCGAAGGTCCTCAGGCAGGTCGCCCCCTAAGGCCATGATGGCTGCATTGAGCTGGGCCAGTTCTGGATCCTCAAGGCTGGAAGACCCAGAATCCACATCAACGATCTCGGCTTGAGGGAGGGCTTAGCAGCTGTAGGCCGCGCTGGCGGCTTTTTATCCCTGCAATGTAAAGCAAAGCTTTTGGTTTCTTTACAAATTAAATACATACTAAATACCCTTACTAAACAGTAAGAGTGCATTTACAACAGCCCTGTTTATTAATTCTAGTCTGAGTCGATCGCACTATTAGGTGTGAAAACAACAAAACAAAACTTACTTTTCCAGGAGAGGCTTCCTCTCCTCTGCCCTGGTGTGACACAGGGTCTTGGCTCTCTCCAGCAGACGTGAGGCTTTGGCTTCCAGGTCATCGTAAAACTCTTTTCCCTCCTGGGACTTCTTCATCAGGTCTTCATAGGCTTCATATGAGCCCACTAGTCCCTGGACTGTGCTGTTCCACTGTTGTTCGGTCTGGTTCAGGCCCTTACGCACCGAGGCGTACTGGACATTTGCCTCAGTCAGGGCCTTCAGGATGTTTTCCTGTGCTGATAGGTTCTGGTCAATATAGACCTTTACTTGCTCGTACTTCTTCAGCTGGTCCTCAAATATACGCTGGAGGAAAACAAATTAAGATTTTATACATTTTTTTTAAGTATTTTATTTAACAACAATGTACTTTATGAGAAGTAAGTAACGTACCTTCATGTCTGCTCTCTCTGTGGTAACAAGAGTGGAGGTGATGTCATCCGTTTGAATGAGGTCACGGAGTTGTTTTTCCAAAGAGCCCCGTTGTTCCCTCATCTCCTGAACCTTTCCCAGGATTCTCTTCATACGCTGCAGCCCTGCCATTTCCTCTGTAAAGCATTTTATATCAGTCACACATTCACAGATTCATATACTGACACTGACAGAACGACTGGTGCCTCCACCCTCACCTTCACTGAGCTGGGGCCCTGGCAGGGCCTCTCTGAGACTTTCCAAAGGTCCCCCAAGCAGTCGCAGGTTGCTGATGTGCAGGTTCATAGCCCGGTGTAGTTCTGTGTTGGTAAAGCTGGCCTTCTCATGGGCCTCCATGTACTTCTCAAGGTCTCTCTGAATCTCAGCCAGAGCTTGGCTCTGCGTAGCCGGATGTAGCTCGGCTGCAGTGGGGCCACACATCTCCTGAAGGGCTCGCTCGCCAGCTTCGTCTCCTTCCAGAACATCTCGGATCTCCTTCAGTGAAGATTCCACATCGGTAAACACTCCCGAGAGGACTGAAAACACAAAGATGGGAAGTTAATTTATGCATGCAAATTAGATCGGAGTGCCTCAAGTGTTTAGTATTTACTCTGCTTTGAGTTTCTCAGGATTTTTGTCGTGTTTCCACCAAAAACATAATGTATTTTTATTGTCATTTTATGCAAGTGACAACTTGCATAGTGGAAAAAAGATTATATATGATCTCCAGCACTATTTCTATGAATAAATCCAAAGAGGGCTGTGTATTCATTCTCTAGCTGGAAGTCTTTTGGGGTGAATCTCTGCCAGTTCCTCACATCTAGGGATTGAAATCTTTGCCAAAACAGCTGCAAGACTGCAAGGAAAAGCATCCAGGAACATCAATTCTCAAGATGTCCAACTGAATCTAGACCTGGACTTTAATTAGGCCATTCTGAAACATGAATATTCTTTGATTTGAGCCATTACTTTGTATCTCCTGATGCATGCTTGGGGTTGTTGTCCGACTGGAAGGAGAACCTCAGCCTTTAATGCCAGAGCCTGGCATCATCTGAGATGATGTCATTTAAGATGACTTCTAACAGGTCTTTCTCTAGAATTACCCTGCATTTAGCTCCATCCATTTTTACATCAACTCTGATCGGTCCATCGGAATGAAAACAGCAATATATTTATTCTCTACTTTATACTTTGTGGTTCAAGAGGTTTATAGATGTATGTTCCTTCTACCAACCCTGCATGGACTGAATGAGGCTCTTGACGGTGTCGGGTCGGACACTGAGGGCAGCACACTTCTCCATCAGAACCGGCGGGATGTGATTGTACATGTCCAGGTTGTCAACAGACTCTGGCTCCAAGCCCAACGAGTCCATAAACTGCCTACAGGGAGATAATAAGTCAGTTTGATGTGGAAACATAAAATGTGACAGCAAGAATCTGATGAACAAATCCTATTTGTTCATACTGTAGATGTGCATTTTGTCAAAAAACGTCAATGACTGCTTTCCCACAACCACACAATCACTCACTCTAAGGTTTCATTCTTGCTGTCAATCTTGGCCACGATGTCCCTGAGCAGCTTGGCTTTCTCCTCACTGTTAAAAAAAAGTAAAGGAAACATTAAACCATGTTAATCCTTGAAAATCTCAATAAACTTCTAGTTTCACAATATCTTAAGATCCAAGAATTATCCACAAGGGAAGAGCCTACCTGTACAGAGAAGATGCTTCATGGGCAGCCATGGGCACCAGCTTAGCAAACAGGTCCGGTCCAGTCACACTGGGGTCGGTCGGATTAACTGGCAGAGCTTTGACCAGCGGAGCACCTGGAAGCAAATACAAAAATCAGAACAAAAATCATAAGAGCTTTGAGTCCTGTGGCTTCAGCACTAGACATTTAATGGCTTCCATCGGGTTTTTATTTACATGATACTGAATATATTGAAAAACAAAGATCGCTACCAAAGCAAATAAACTGTAAATATATCTGAACAAGAAAGAAAAAACTAATTAGTGAATAATTTCAGATTATATTCTAAATACATAAATATAAAGCAGATCAATAAATCAAGAATGAAACGAAACAGACGACAGATATAAACCTGTTTAGTGATTGCTGCTACCTTAAGTCAAACACAGAAATATGCTTAGCTCTATACACATGTTAGTACTTACATACACCTACAGCATATGCAAATCCAGGTTTGCATGGATGCATTACTTGACAAACATTTGTGTTACCTTTAACTGAGGCTAGAGTCTCCAGCGATGGAACAGTCTCATGATAGATGAAGTCGTTGTCCTTTTTGGCAGAATTAAACCTAGAGATTGGGAACAAAATAATTGAAATACAAACCTTTTAATTAATTAGTAGCAAAATGCTATGAAAATGTGATCAACAAAAGATTCGCTGCTCACTTTCCTCCGATGACATCCATGGTGAACTTCAGGGCCTCTTGCACGCTGTCAGGTTGACCCTGGAGGCATCACAATAAAAAAATACACAAGTTTGATTTTAGATAGTAAAATAAATGTTAAAACAAGTTACAGTGGCACCATGTGCAAAATTACTTTACCTTAGCTAGCTTGATGGCTTCATTGAGTTTGTCCAAAGAGCTCTGCAGATATGCCAGCTGCAGGAAACAGATTTCAGTGATATAATTAAAAACGAAACATGACTCAGTGAATCGTTAGAGTTATTAAGTCATGGTCCCCAGATGGGCTCTGTTACAGTGCATTTTTAAGATGATTTTAGGAACTGAAGAACTTAAAGATGGTAAATATTCTCTCTCTCTCTCGTTAAATCTTATTGTTTGTAAAAATAGGTATGAAAATCTTGATAATGAGCAACGGTTAGTTAAATAAAATTTGTTACATTTTTTTAAAAATATTTCTTGACTTAATTGTATTTTATTACAGCAGAAAACGTCAAAAGAAAAACTAAATATTGTGCTCACCCGTTCTCCGTATTTCTGCTGCTCCTCTGCCTGCTTTCCCATATGAAGCTGTTGGGAAAGAAACAGGTCACAAACAAAATACCAAGGCTGCATTAACAAATCACATTAAACCCTTACGGATGCTCCTCTGGCCACTCACATGTGCAATAGCAGCAAAGTAGTAGATCTTCATCTGAACCAGTTTTTTCCAGTCTTTCTGGATCTTCCCCAGCATGGAGGCTGTCTCGGAGTTCTCCAGAGCCCTACAGGCCTCTTTATAATAATCCACCACCTACAGCACAACAACACGTCAACTCTTAAAGACATTAAAATCATTGGTCACGTCGATGCTATGGAATATAATGACTTTTAAGGGAAAACCAAACCTGAGCACTGATGCGGGCAACCAGGAAACTTTTCCGGTTGTCTAACATGGATTTCTCTAAGAGACATTCCTGAGCCTGGCCCTGGGAAACAGAAACAGACTGATGACATGTTTCTGTGTGTAACTGAGATTAGGCCTGCTGCGCTTTAAATTACGCACCAGCATAAGGTTGATGTTGAGGTTAAGGATCTGGTGGCTCATGTCCACGCTGTAGTTGTGGCTGAAATGGTCTCTCAGGTAGGAGAACGCTCCAGCTGAGCACTGGAAGTGAGTGCAGGACACCTTCATGCCCTGAAACCACAGCAGAGTCGGTCACTCTGGGGAGAGCAAACACAGACGCAGCTGTTCTGCCAGAGAACCACCATACCTCCTCTGAAACCCGGTTATCCATGGCTCCCAACATGGAGTGCAGCGCTCCTGGAGAGATTCCACACAAAGGTCGGAGCAGGTTTAACGTCTGAATGTATGCGTCTTAACATGCAATCAGATCCACATTTCCCTGCAGAACATGCTTGCCTCTCAATCTATATTGTAAATTGGCTTGTAGTTTAATCATAGGTATTATTGAATGCTTTAACAGATCCGTGAATACATAATAAATTAGCCAGACCACTACAAAAATGATAAAAGAACGTTTGTCTATTTATATTATGGAATGCAGTGCATTGTGGGTAGTACAAGGATGATATAAACACCAGTGGCAATAGTGTCGGGACTTAAAGCTGGTTTAAAATGAAGTCTGGAATTAAGCCTCATACCTGAACATGAGGCTAACGACTTTTCCAGAAACATAAAACGTTTACAGCAAACTCCAAGTTCTTTCTTTCTAACTAAAATTATGTCCTTTTATTAGATTTTAAGGCCTGGGAATGGAGAAATGCATCACTTTTATTGTTATTCAAGATATTTCTCTGTTTTAAAGACAAAAGAATTGAGACATTTTATCCCATGAGGCTAAACAATGAGAACTTTTCCTTTACAGAATAATGCACTCATAATGGTTTATATATTAAATTTATAAAATGCTTTAAAATAAATAAATATTTTAGTACAGAGATATGATTCCACAAAAAGCAGAACAATTTACCCTTTAATTTGTGCAAATTTATTCAGTGAGGTTAAAATCATATGCAAAGGATTTGTTTAACAAAATCACCAGCTCCACAGTTATTGCCACCCATAAATACCTAAAGCAATAATTTTATATTTTATGGGCTTCTTTACATAAAAAATTCTAGTAACTTTAAATCAGAAATTCAAGACAGCTTGTTCCCCGGGATATAAATTTGAAGTGACACAGCTCTTCAGGTAATTTCTTCCACCTAAAGAGGACTGTAAAAGTCAAATATGAGGTGATTAATTTGCTCCTACAATAAAAAATAAATAAAATCTTTAAAACTACGACTTATAGCAAGTAAGTTAACTCACCCAGATTGTAAAGGATGCAGGCCTGTTCATAGCTGATGTCATTGTGGGTGACCGTTTTTCCAGAGAAAATTTCAGTCCTGAATGGAAATTAAAAGCACAGTTTGAAAAGTTTTCAAAGTAAACTGCTTCAATGTAAAACTCAAGCAATTTCTTTGCTTTCTGAGGCAAAGAAATGACAACATGTGTAGGGATGAAACAATTAATCGGATTAATGAAATAATCAGCAACCAATTTAGTACTGTATTTTCCGCACTATAAGGCGCACCTAAAAACCTTCAATTTCCTCAAAGGCCGACAGTGCGCCGATCGGAGTCGGGACTGTTTTGTTGACATTCACTATACTGCAGCTCCGTCTCATGGATGCATAACGTGACTCCAGCCTCTCCTGCAGCGTCTATTCTATGCGCCTTATAATTCCTTATATATGAAAAAGTTTTAAAATAGGCCATTCATTGAAGGTGCGCCTTATAATCCAGTGTGTCTTATAGTGTGAAAAATACTGTAACTGTTTAATCGCTAACTGGAGAATACAGACTCAAAAACAGGTAATTTGCTGAAAGAACAAAGTATTCAGAGCAGTGGTTATGAAAATTTGGACATTATAAATATAGATATTGCATTTAAAATAACTCCTCAAGTGGTATTTATTTTATGTTCAAGTTGAAATTAACTAAAGCAGTATGTTATTGCATTTAGGCAATAAAATGGCTCTTGTCTTATTTCAAAGAGGTAAAGGAATTATTTGTTTATTTGAATCTGCATGCCTATTATTATATAAGCAGGGTTTCAGTGGTTAAATGAGTAATTTACAGAATCTCCCCTTTTTTATTTGATTAATGGTCAGACTAATCTGCAGAATAATCAATTAGTAAAATAATAATGAGTTGCTTGCAAGTTAATGAGAGCTTTCATTCATATCCAAAGGGGGAATGAGAGTCGCTTTGATTCTGTCAGACAATAATCAATAACAAAAGCACCATTACAGCTTTTACCATTACTCATGTTAAACTGTTCTGTTTAACGGAAGTTAAACAGAACAAATCTGAATTGTGCCTACAGATTTAAAGGGACGTTGACATCCAGATCAAAGTCTAAGGTGTGACTATGTCAGACGTCTGCAGCTCAAAGGTTCCTACCATGAGATGGGCACCGCCGCCTCCTGGCCTGCCCCCAGCGGCACTCGGCTCTGGAGGTAGTGCAGCTGGCCGAAGTACTTCCTCAGGGTGCTGCATCCCTCGAAATCTCTCGTCACATTCACAGCACTCTGTGAAACACACACAAATCATACATCTCTGCAGCACTAAAACTAATTACCCTCACCGCTACAGGTTTAAAAACATTACATAAGGCAGCGCTGTGATGTAATACTGCTGTGTATCATTTATCATTCTCTTAATGACTTTGCAAACAGCTCATTATTTTAGGTGTGTCAATTTCGATGTGATTTACAGCTTAGATCAGAGCAGGAACTGATGAGATGCTAAACAAAGCGCACATCATTCATCCACTCCGCCGAACATTTGACTTCAATCATCTGCCATTAAGACCGTCCCAGTGGAAATTAAAAACAGCAGAGAAAGAAGAGATGTTTGAAAGTTGCTTTTACTCAAACTGCTTGAAGTAAAAAGGTGAAGTGTTGACTTCACAGGAAATCATAGATTTAATAGAAGCAGAAGAGCTAAATCTAACCTTCTAAGAACCTGCAGGTCAATGATTATTTTCTTAAAACTTTCTAAGAGGCCCTTAATTTTTCTCTGCTTGAGTTCAGTCAAAAGAACTAAAATAAAAACATTAACAAAAGGCTGTTTTGCATTTGAATAATCTGAGGGCTTTCTGTATCTTCCCAATGTTTACTTTGAAATCACCTGTTGAATCTGTAATTGCAAATTTCACCTCTGTTCTTCCACTTTGGCATTTTAATACAGTGGAATATTTTTAATAAATGCTCCTGCTATGTGAAACACTGGTTTTCAGCAAACTGGGACACAGAGGTCAGCTGGTCAGGAACGTGAAGCATTTTCAGTGTTGTTTACAACAACAGCAATAAATTAAGATTATTATATCAAAACATGTTTTATAAGGACCTATAAAATACTTAATAGTATAAAATACTATTAAAATACTTAATAGTATTTTATAGGAAAATACTATTAAGTAAATCACAAGTGAATATAAATGACAAAAGAGCCTTGAAATTCCTATTGTTGATTGTCTTTACACAAACAGCCAATAGTTCTATTATTTTATCCATCATGCAGAAGTAAACTGACAAGGTAGCAATTGTTTCCTTAATAGATAAGCTGAATATCTAAAGATCCAGGAGTTTATAGCTGGCAGAGGTAGAAGAAGTAGAACTGTATGTTTTAGGAGAAACCTTTAGATGCTACCCACCTGCCGCAGAGTCTCCAGTTTCTTCAGCTGCTCGTTGTAGTTGTCTGGATTCTCTCCGTAGTTCTTAAGGATGAACTACAATGAAGAAAGTGAAAGCAGAAAGTTCATTTGAACTACAGAAACAAATTAAACTGACTCTAAAACTCAGAGAATCGTTGCTAATCTTAAGGTTTTTCGGTTAGTCAGTCCTAATACTGATGTTGCATTTTTAATAAGAGTTAAAAAGCGACGACACTCTCTTCCATGTTATTTTGCCTGGATATTAATCACTCCTCTAGCTGCTATGTAAAGCAGTGAAGCTACTTCCAATGAGCTCAGGAGGGAAAACAGCCTTGCAGACAAATAATCTTCGACTGACGTGGCTGCTTCAGCTTTTAATTCAGCCATGGATGCAGAAAGGTCACAAGGCTGGTGGAAAAATGCCCAGTGACACAACAATAAGGAACATCCTGTCTAGTTTTGACTATCAAATGTGAGAAAAGTGATGCTGGTTTTTTTTTACACCGAGTAAAGGCAGGATATGCTGTTAGTCCAGAAACACATGTTAAGGTCCAAACCAGTCTTTACTGTATTAGTGTCAAGTCATCAACAAGACACCAAAACTAGAAGTTAAAGGTAATCGGGTGTAATATTAAATCTTCAGAAAAAGTGTATTTTATAGTATAATTGTAGTTTGGGACATTAGAACAAAATTGTTTGTAATTTAAAAAAAACATAAAGTAGGTGGAACAAATTGGTAATGTGTGGCTATTAAGTGAATGCATAAATTTTGACCCAGAGTATTTTTTTTGTTTGATGGGTAAAAACACCAACAAACAAAACAGTCCCACCTACTTAAGGTCATTTATGTTAAAAGCCAAACATAAAAACAAGTTAATATGATAAGAGATTAGACATCAAACATCTACACTATTTCCCAACACCAAAATGTTTTCTTAAAATCAAGGACATTGTAATTACAGACATTGTCTCAGTCTGTAAGACAAAGATCAGAGGTGAACTTTTACTGATATCATGTAACTTTCGCCATGCAACTTTGACTCAATACTTCCACATTTACTTCAATTTATAATTAGGCTGAATTCCCAGAGGTTGAGGGTTATCCTGCAGAACTCAAGCAAATGAAGATCTCACACATTATCTATAATATTAAATTGCTTCATTGTGACCATTAAAATGTCCAGTTTAATTGACACATTTCCTTTAGAGATATGTAAATAATATCTGCTTAAAATGTAATTAGATTTTTGATAGTATATTTTCAGTACAAATTTAATTTATTTGTCAAGACATATTTTTGCTGTTTCATGACAAGTATAAATATTGGGTTTTCCAGAATCTTCTGTGAGACAGGCAACTGTTTACACAAACGGGAATAGAAAGTCCCATTATATTTAAATCATACGAGAGCTGATGATTCATCAGTTTCAGGTAGGAATGTCAATTCAGTATAATAGTTTAATCACTACTTTATTGAAGCACCAGGGAAGAAAGACACTAGAAAACAGGATTCAATCCACGTTTAATCTGATTCTGGAGTCTTTTGTGGCTACTTTAATTATTAGCATTACTCTATGTGTAATGCGAACAGTACTGTTGCGGCCTGTATGTTTAGATGCTGGTGGTTTAATAGAAAAACACACTTTCTAGTAGGGCTGTATAATAATGTTGATATCGCGATATATATCAATATTTTCTTTCCTAGAAAAAAATCGATATTCATCTGCAAGTATCGTAACATCCAATTGTCACCTTGCTCACTCACTGCTTGCTTCACATCAGGTCCTCAGGCTTAGAGTGATTCCTTCAGATGTTAAGTGTCAAAGTTTAGAAGGTATCAAACTATTCAGAGCAGGTACTTGGTGCATTTTATTTACTTTACAAACGCATGTCAGCTACAGTTTGTACTGTTTCTCACCACTTCTTTGATTAATTTGTCCAGCTGTCGACTGCGTCCAACCAGGTATTGTGTAGTTGGTGCTTTTAATCAGTTTTCAGCTAGATTAATTCAATCCAACTTTATAACAGTCACAAAATATCACCACAATCGCTCTGTTCCTCTAAAATCTTTCAGAAAATTGCAAAAGTGTATTGAATTGTATGTTTGCTGAATATCGCAATATATATCGTATCGTGGGTAGAATATCGTGTATCGTATCGTGAGATCATTGTATCACTGCAGCCCTATTTTCTAGTTGTGAAGCTGAAACCCCTTCAGGTGCATGTGACAATGAGATCACTGTTTACTGTTTTCCTGTCGGAAGGCTGGCTGGGCCACCAGCCTGTTTCACCGTTTTACTAATGCTCATTTTTGCCATTTTCTGTTGTCATTATGATTAAATTAGAGTTAGTTTACTGTAAGCTAATTATATTTCACTTGGAGCCTTTCCCTTCTTATTAACTGGCAGGCTAACGTTAGCAAACAAAAGGCGGTGGTCAGGAGTGTTTGCTAGAGAAATAACGTAGCTTAGCCTGGGACACCCCTTCTAGAAATTTCTGTTATCCCACACGAAGCCACGCATAAATTACCAAGAAGAACTGTAGCTAACGCTAGCTTCCTGACTGGATTATCTCGTCTTCCATAATCCGAGTTTGGTTGACTTTCGACCTCAGCCCTGTTGCTCCACTCCCCACCCAGCTCACCTGCTTCACGGACGGACTGAACTGGAACTCCCCTGCCTCTTTCAGATCCAGCCAGATCATCGGCATCCGCGGGACCGCTTCCATGGCGGCCGACACTTTACGACACCGTCAGCGGGGGTTAATGTCGAATTCCCGTCAGCAATGTTGTAGCCGAGGATGTTTTTCCCGAAGATCGTTTCCTCCAAACAACTGTGTCATGTATCCATTTACACTTCAACCGGAAACTGATAGCGTGCATGACGTAGGCCTCACCGCAAAGGTTTTCTGGGAAATGTAGTTAATAAATTGAGAAGTCAGTAAACGGTTAACCTTTCCCAATTTACAACTGGAAATACTAATCAAGTTGGAAAATTATTTAAAAATAGAAATGTTTATTCATAATCAAGAAAATACTGTTCTATATGAATATGAAATTATCATTGTTACATTGTTAAATCACATTTTGCTAATATAAAACATATATAAAAGTCACATTCTGATTGAAATATATCTCTTTCAGGATTCTCAACTCTACAAAAAGAATATATGAATTTAATCTACATACAAAGCAATCAAGAAATTAACAAACAACATGTGCATTGTTAAATATATCTGCATATATCGCACAGATTCCCATCACGATTATATAAAACATTTAAAAAGATTTAACGTCGTTCTTTGGTTAATAACAATATGAATAATTTTTCACTTTTTGACTGTTTTATCTCTTCCAAGTCTGCAGGTGTCACTGGTGGATTTTGTGAAGCAGGAGGCAGCATGAAGTGGAGATGATGTTTTATACCCACAGCAGTCTGTCACTGAAGGAGCTCTCCTGTTCACCAACAGCTTCATGCTGAAAACTCTGATGTTATTTTATTTCCACTAGATTCATCTGCACTGGTTCAAGTGGGCATCCTAAGACAGAGCTAGCCTTCCTGAAGAGAGAGAAAGATTAAAGTTTTAAAAATGTACTTCCCCTGAGTGTTATTAGAATACCCATAAAATTGTTAATTAATAATTCACTGCTCTTATGAATATTCATGCAATTTTACTCTATGTTTTCTTGTCTTTTTAACATTCTTCCTGATGTGATTCTCTTTC
Organism: Poecilia picta; assembly: GCA_033032245.1. Lineage (NCBI taxonomy): Eukaryota > Metazoa > Chordata > Actinopteri > Cyprinodontiformes > Poeciliidae > Poecilia > Poecilia picta. The sequence goes on along the minus strand of CM065368.1, from coordinate 5,634,664 downwards.
CTCATTCCACTAAATCAAATTAAAAATAGCATTTTGTACCACAAAAAAATCCCCTGCAGTCTCAAAATGTATATTAACCACTGGATTTGTGCTACATTGACTTGATTTTTAAATCTGAAAAGACCTGGAGAAACAGAACGCCTCAGCTTTTAAACAACCTATTCAGCTCATTTAGATGCATGAGTTCAAGACTGGCTATGAGTAAAGTAACTCACCTGTGCCACTTCTTTCCAAAGTAAAGATGACTGAGTGAATAAAAAGTGATGAGAATTTAGATTTCTATTACCTTGGAGTGTCAGCGATGGTTGATTAGTTGCCGTGGTAGCAGCGTTGTATGTCGCAGAGCTGCAGAACTTCAAAGTACATGTGACAGACACCTGCATCATCTCTCTTGCTTAAACTAATGAGAAAAAAGTTCCTCTCAGTCTACAGCTTGTGCTCATTAGTAAACTGACATGATCTGAGCAAAGCGGTAAAACCGGCTTAGAGTTTTGAAAGGCGACAAGTCTTGTGAAAGTGTGATGGCAGAGTTTTTTTGTAGGAAATGAAATTTTTGGAGGTTCAGAGTGTAAATGAACAAAACCTCATTATAGAAAGACTGGACTCAAATTATATAGCAGGGGGAAGAAACGTCACATGTATTTTATTAATCAAGGTTTTGTAAAATTAAAAAAATGATGGATCTGCTTGAGAAGGCTGCTGGTTCATGTGAAGCATATCAAAGCCCTTAGCAGTCAGAGCGAGCCAGAAAAATAACAAAATGAGTTTTCTTGGTTTGTGGTGAAATGTTTGATATCATAGCTCAAAGCTGTTGCATAAAGCTTGTCAAGTTTAAAAGATGGCAGAGCGTCAAGAGATTTTTAGCTGCAGTATTGAATAAAGTCTAGCTTTAAAGATAAATCCCATCACTGTTTGAGACATACAGATTGCAACTGAATATTTAATACTTTAGGTTAAGCTGAAGCTTATTGTTAGACGCAATGTGATGGATGGTATCTTGTAAAAGTTGTCCACTTTTTTGTTTTAATCAAGGCCAAATTAATTTCCAAATTCAAGCCATTATTTAGTGAGACAATCTTTTGATCCATCCATCCATCCATCCATTTTCCTACACCCTTGTCCCTTGATGGGGTCGGGAGGTGCTGGTGTCTATCTCCAGCTAACGTTCCGGGCGAGGGGCGGGGTACGCCCTGGACAGGTCGCCAGTCTGTCGCAGGGCAACACAGAGACACACACAGGACAAACAACCATGCACTCACACCTAGGGACAATTTAGACAGACCAATTAACCTGACAGTCATGTTTTTGGACTGTGGGAGGAAACCGGAGTACCCGGAGAAAACCCACCATGCACAGGGAGAACATGCAAACTCCATGCAGAAAGGCCGGGGCCGGGAATTGAACCCAGAACCTTCTTGCTGCAAGGCAACAGCTCTACCAACTGCGCCACTGTGCAGCCTACAATCTTTTGATAAAGTTACAAATTCCTAAGCTACAAATAAATCTGACTTTATTTCTCTAATTAAATAAGAAATGCTAAAAAAATGCTTAGTGTGTTGTTGAGTTAAAGTTTTTAGTGTAAAAAATGTTTTTTTTGTCCTGCAAATACTTTTGTCCATATGGCAAAAAACAAAAAATAAAAAATGTGGGCACCCTTGACATAAATGATGAGAAATTATTGCTTCAAAAAGTTAAAAAAAAAATAAATAAATAAAATACAGGCGTGCCCCAGGACTCACTCATTGGTCTAAATCTTTTTTTATATGTATTTGCATGATCAAATTTGTGTCTGCCCTTAGCTAATGCTTTGGATATTGCATCATTGCAAGACAAGCGTTGTATTCACAGATTAATTCCATTGTGTTGGATTTTCATTGCTTTTTACTGTTGGATAATAATGTGTTGATATTTTGTTACTTTGATTTATATTTTAAACGTTTATTATTGTTTTTGTCATAATCAGAAATAGAGAAAGACATTCGGAATCAGTTGCAATCACTTGTCCTTATGTAATAAGACTAATAAAAGAAACAAAAAGTACCTACATACAATCTAGAGATATGTATTACTTTTAGGCTTTGTAGTTAAGCTAAGGAGCTGCTAAGGACAACAGCATCACAACAGGGGGCCTAGCAACGCCACAGGGAGGAGGCCAGACTGCTGCTGAGGCAGGGCACAGATGTCTTCTGCTTCAACTAGTTCAACCAGCTGCATATCAGTGGAAGATGGTTCTTCTACAGGTGGGTGAACAAGGATTGAACATAAGGATTCAGAGGGTAGACACACAGCTGGAGGAAAATCCTGTCAAGTTAGGGACAAAGCAAAAGTACGTGAAGACACTGAATAAGTTACAAAGAGTAAATGAGAATGATGGATGGAGTAGAGAGACAAGGTGGGATGACTGCAGATATTATCAGGGGCTATTGAATAGTGACATAATGAGGAGAACTGAAAAGTGATTGATGAGGAAGAGATTAATAAGGCAGAAGCAAAGGAGATTAAAAAAAGGGTGAGAAATGCAAAACATAGACAAAAACTGAGGTATATCAAATCAGGCTATTACTCTTTACTGACACAATAAACCTTAGAGTAATGTTAGATAAGAGAACACGCTTGGTCATTTCAAAAGTACGTGTCCATACAAGACAAATAGAAATTAGCATTTAAAAATATGGTGATGGGGAAAAAAGGAACAGTGAGACAGGTGAGTGACTGGGAGCATGAGAGAAAGATGAGAGGCAGAGGAAAGAAATAAACTGAGGTTTGAGGGAACAAAACAGCAGAGGGGAGAGGAAAATTGTTTCAAAAGATTAATTCAAGAGCTGCAGAAATAAAGTCAAAATAGAAAAAAAAAAAAAAATCAAACTCTGTGGGCGCTAACATGTCGCTTCAGCCTTTCTATAATTTCCAAAACCCATCTGATATTTTCGAAGTGCGACCAGATTCTAACTGTTGTTGCTATGGTTTCAGTGGCCGTATCCTCTTCCTGTCAGCCAGCATGCAGTCCGTAACTCAACAACACCCCCTTTTAAACACCATTTCTCTGGAGACTGGATTAGAGCTTATCTTTAAAAACAAAGAATTCACACTAATAGTCAAAAAACCCCACAGCGACGTGTGAGTAAAATGCTGATGGAGCTTTTGGAGGAGAACTACAAAAGGTCCACGTGCGCGCCCACCAAAGCCTTACATAACAGAGGTGTGTGGGACCCCAAGGTGGGATGTAGGAGTTTCTAGTCATCATTAGATAACTTCTGCACAAGATCCCTGGTCTGTCCAGGATACAGATAGTAAGGCCTGCAGCAAAGCTTGACCTAGGCATGTAAGAGAGGATTACATGAATACATAAGAATCACAAACACCCACCATGGCTGTGAGTGTTAAATGTTCCTCTGAGAGTCTGCAGGGATGAATCATTAGGGGAGCATCGTTGTGCAGTCATGTGTTTTTACTTTAACAGGAATTTTATAGCTAAAAGAAAATCTTTCAACTAGTCTTGGGGGAAAAAAGTTTACTCCGAGAATCAATTGTTTACATTTTAAAGACAAAAAACAATCAGATCCACATGGTCATTCTCACTAATCTCTTTAGATAACTCTGCTCATCCCATACACAAAGACACACTGTTTATGAAAGTAATAAAGAACGCTGCCGTCTGTGGATTAATTTTAAAGTTGTTGAATACCAATACTATTGTCACAAGGTTGTAACAAAACAAAGGATGATAAGGTAGAAGAGAAGCACATGTAATCCCAGTGGACGTTTTATGAATAAAATATGTTTTTCCCTACGGAAATCAGTTTGGCATTGTATTCAGGAGTGATGGAATTGTGAAGTGATGCACTTCACTGACAGACTTTTTTCATAATTTCAAAATTACAATTTTTACTGTCCAGATTTACAGTGTCTGGGTTCTACTGGTGCAGAATTGTGTTGCATATTCAGGTCAATGACATAAAAGTCAGATAAAATGCAAAATGACCTTTCAGACTGCAGACACTTTGAAAAGTAATGGATATGTATTCGATTTGGTATCACATATGGAAGTGACACACATTTGATTTTGGGGGGTGGGTGGAAAATTTGGAATTAGGTTGTTAAGACTGCTTTGAAAAAGTCAGATATTGATCACATCTGGGCAAAGAAGATCAGCTTTGTGGTCACATTTGTCTGCTGTGTGAATGTAGCCTCAGTAACAACAATCTACATTGAAGGTAGATGCACTACATCTATGACGCACAAGCAGACAGTCACCGAAATACTTGTCCAAAAATCATTCAATCAAGGACAATATTTATGCAATGTTTTAAAAACTACTGTATTTTCGTGCGTATGCATGCTCCATAGTTTTCCTCCATGTCAAAAGAGATACTTCTAACATGTTAGGAGGGTATCTTCATACCTTCCTACCAGGAATAAGCAGATGCAGAGAATGGTTGGATGAATGTTATGTATTTAGGTTGTCATTTTTTATATCTCAGATCAGTTCAGAAGTTATTGTCTCTGAAAGGACACATTTTTAGAATTTTTTTCTGATGAATTTTGTTTCTCTTGTTTTGCCAGAGTTAAATATGCAAAATCTAACTTAGCCTGAGGTATTATTATCAATTGTAATAAATGTTTAATTAATCATTCAAGCTTTGTGTTTATCATGAATAACAAAGAAAATACATTTAATTCACCCAACGTCTCACTGCTGCAGCTGCAGAGTAGTTGTCAAATTAGTCTCCCATTCATTCTCGTTCAATTTAAAATTCAATTAACTTCTTCACTGATTAAGTTTTGCCTCCAGATGTGCCACCTAAATCTGATGAGTAGAATTAAAATGGGAATAAATTACCAAAAAGTATTAGATAGCAATTAATATTGGCTTGGGGAATTTTTCAAGGTTTCATTTCTCATTTTCAAGAATTGATATTCTTGTTTTTTATGGATATTTAAGCAAAAATACCATTGTTTGTGTGGATTATAGATTTTGCAACAACAGATGTTAACTTGCAACTGAAAATATTTATTTTTTAGGGTTTAAAAAAAGAAGGAAAACACAAACAGTTACAGAAAATGTGCATACATGGAAGGAATGCGACATCTACTTTCTTTCAAGTGAGTAAAAAAGGAAAACCCCTACAGGGGGATTAACTGTTTATCTTGTGGGACAACAAGAAAGAAACACCTTTAAACATCATCACTTCCAACAAAGACACTTCAGAACAACTAATTAGTAGAGTTATGCTGATAAGACAAAAGAAACCCAAATATTCAAGCACTGAAAAAAAAGTGCCCAAAGTTTTATGAAGCCATTTTTCTTTTAACACAGAACAGAGTCCCTTCACCGCTTTCTGGTGTGAATTTCAAGGTTTTATTTCGTAATTCTTCACGGGGAAGAGTTATGAAAACTTTTTCTTTGTGGTTGCATAACTTCTTGGAACTGATTACAATAATGCACACCAGCTGCACTGTGAATTCACTGTATCTGGCTGTCAACCAAATAGACCGACTGCTATCTTATGGAAGGAAGGGGACATGGTGTCAGCTGAGCTGGAGATAGGAAAGGATGGTGACCGCAGTGATGGCTCACACCTGCAGCCAGCAAGCAGCCTTGGGCCAACAGTTCATCATCACTTGGCACGGGCAGCAGACTGAGCCGACAACACGTGGGTTTCGCACTCTGAATACTGAGCAGCCTGCACTCTTTAAAGAAAGACACACTGGCTTTGCTTAAAACAGCAGGTATTAAAAAGCACGAAAGTACAAAAACAGCAAAGACGTTTGAGTCTATGAGTTCTGCACTTGTACTCTGAAACTCTGAAAAATTCAAGTGCAGCAGAGACTCTGACATTGCATAAGAAATTCTGAGTGATGCTTGTACACCCAGTACTAGTGGTAACATTCCAGTTTACTCTCAGCTGAGTTTGAAAACCATAAACTTTAAATAAGAGATGGTTGTTCCCAGTGATGATGCTGTTCTTTGAAAGTGCTCTACAAATTTCATCATTCCCTCAGATGATTCTGTTGGGATGTCAAGATGTTGGCAGGGATTCTATATACAGAAAATATTTATTTGAAGCCTAGGAAATAGTCTTTATTCTGTATTTCCATTACTGTCGCTTAATACTTTATAAGAAAAGCTCATGTTTTGTCAGTAGTGGCATTAGGCTTAAAATGATTGTGGTCATAGTTAAAATGCAGTTATTTATTGTAACTAGGCCCATTCCCAATCCAAATTCTAATTACCTCTTGTAAAAATGATCTATGAAAAAATAGTATTTTTGCTTTTTCTGGCTTTTTAAACTAACACATTTTTAATGGTTATATTGAATTGCTCTGTCTCTTTAAAAAAATACATAAAATCAAACCAATGTACTATTACAGCAGTAGCAGAAACAGATATGTTTCTGCTACTAGGAAAAACGTAAAAGGAAAAAACGTAAAAGATGTTGTTTAGATGTTGACTGAAGAGGGAGTCTCATTATCCAATGAGAAACAAGTCCAATTAACAAAAAATCATCTTGCTAATTATCCTGGTAAATAGAAATATTTCAGTGATCCAGACTGCCTTTAGAAGAAAAAAGTCTGACAGTAAAGAAATGTTCTGTGTCTCCATACGCTGCATGCACAGATAGTGCAATGAAACTTTCAATTCGTCTTTGTCTGCATCATATTACTGCCAGGATGTGTGAAGATGGCCCTGATTACACAGTAGCGGTGAATTGTCCCACCAAAGATAATCACGAAGCAATTACAGTAAGAGCACTTCATCCTTTCTTATCCAGGGTGACCCATATTGTGAAGATAGGAGCTCTGTGTTGGGCTCAAGGACACTTCAACAGACGTTCACGTCAGTTCACTGACACACCTTATCTTTTCTTGGAATCAAACTTGTGACCTATGTTTCCTCTTCCCCCATCTGCTTGGTCAATTCACACACAATGCAAGAATTAGAATGAGGGATTTATTTTTGGAAAAGGGAAGGTGAAATGAAGGAAGGAATCATTTTGAGAAGGGCAAAATACTATTTCAATTACCAAAATCACATGATTTGAGCACACACTCTGACATTTTTATTGGAATTGAGTCTAAATGCTAATGTGCCAGGCAATGTGAGATTGAAATTACAACAATTTCAAGATTATTATAGGCATGGCAATTGCCTTTAGGCGTTAAAAACATAACAAGTTACCATCATGTTTACTGATTTTCTTTAAAAAGTTCTATCTAGATATTTTTTTTGTTTTTGAAGCATAGAGATCATGTCTTATGCATTGTGATTTTTGCTAAAAAGCTGATTTCACTTGAACTAGGCAAATTGTATTTACACATTTTGGTTGTCATATGTTTTTCTACTATTGTTATCTGACAGTGAGGCATTATCAACTGGAAATGGACTTTGTTGGAAATGCAGGAAGAGAAAACGTGATGCGCGACAAACTAGATTGAAATCTTGCTTCTTTGTAACAGTATGTATGCAAAAGAAATAATTAAGGTTTACTGACGACAGTTTTTGCCTCAGACCCCATACAGTAGTAGTTTGTTGTTAACAACTTCTGAATTGATATTTTATACAATTAATATTAGTAGAAAAAAAGTCACATGTACAATGACTGTCAAAAATTTTATACATATGTTTAATGGCAACGTCATGATAAATAATTTAAAATCTTTTCCATCTTTATTGTGACTGTCTGTTACAATACAACTAAATCAGATAAAAGTAAAAAATAAAAAACGTGCAACAACATGGTTTAAAACTGTATACACGTTTGAACACTATCAACGGAGATGGTAACTGTTCTTCCTCAGCTACATTTACTTGAGAACAGTTTTGAAAAAAAAAACTTTTGGCAGTAGTTTTACCACATTTTACTTTTACTTCAGTAATATTATGACTAATAAGGAAAAGTTGGTTGAAAGCATGAAATGAAGACAGAGTTTGAAGGATGACAGCCCTCACCAGAATGGACTCTCATTTACTCTCATTATTTGCTCCAAAGGAATATTATCATATTTACATATTATCTCGATTAGTGATCTCATGGCTATTTTACCAGGAAGTTGGCTGGTTCATGGCGACTGTTACAAACATCTTCATTATCATGACATGACTATGAATTGATGCATCTATTGCATTACCCTTTCTTCACAGAGGTCCATACTGTATTTGCCCAGTTAGGGAAAATGGCATTTTATGCACTCTTCAAATCTTTCAGTCAGACTTTTTCTGTAGATATCAAAAGTTTTTCAGAGCATCTCACATTTTGTTTTAACTTGAGGCTTTATGAATTGCAATGAGCAATCTCTAAATAAATTTATCTTAGGCATGTTTTAGTTATGGCAGTGAGATGAGCTCTGCTTAGATTGCATAAACATTAGCAATGTAAGAGAAAGCCTGTCTTACAAGCTGCCTAAAGGAAATATGAAGTTGAAAAATGAAAAGTGTAATATTTATGGCTCTTAACTAATGCAAAGAAGGACAGTTAATCATACCCCTTGCACATTCTTCTTAAACTATAACCACCAAATTCAGTGCATCTTATTGACATTTTATGTGCTATAACAGCACAGAATTCATGTTAATGTTATATAAAAGAAAAGGGACATTGTTTTCAAAATGGACACTTCAAGGTTTGGACACAACTGAAAAAAATTGTATTCAAACAGGAGAAAGAAAAGAGGATTAATCAGAGAAGATTCAGATCTCAGGAGGAAGAATCTGACGGCAGGGCTGCCATTAGTCTTGCACAATATAAATATAGACTTAGGAGAACAATGGCAAGCAGAAAGCTATTTTAAAAGAAAGTCATAAAAAGGTTATGGCCAACATGCAAAACACTGCGTATGATAGAAATCTAGCATCACACAAAACCTTTAACACATGGTCCTTATGAACTGCTGGTGGCAGGATCATGTTCATGGGATATTTCTGATAAGATGGATGGTAATCGCAGAAGCAAAATCAGGGGTTCACAATCCAGCGTGACACTAACCCTAAATAAAACCCTACAGTCAGAGCTATATTCATGTGTTAGAATGGCACATTCTAACACATGAATATGTTAGAATGTGTCAAAGTCCAGATCTGAGTCCAGTTAAGAATGGGAACAGAAATTAAATGTTGATGTGAACAGATACTGTCCAAACCATCAAGACTGAACTGTTTTGCAAATAATAATAAATGGTAAAACTTGGGTGCATCTGCCCTGCATTTCATCAAGTCCAAGCAGTCCAAAGTGATTTAACTGTCATTCAGTTGTTCACACACTTATGGGTTTCAGTGTGAAAAAAATTAAGTTTTGATACGTGAAAAGCTGGTGGAACCATTCTACTTTTGTAAGGGTGAATGCAAGTAAATGCCCATGATTTCAGCCAATTACCACATAAATTCAGCCATTACCACATAAAACACCAAGAAAGTACTTATTAATATTTTCCAAAGGTATCGTAGGTGAACTTACAGTATGACTAATTCCATGAAGAGTATTTATTATAACATAGGAAAAATCTACTATTTTCAAGCAGCCATTGTATAGCAACAGTATTTTTTTTTTACAATTGTGATTTTGAACATTCCTTTTCATTGTTTCTCCTGCAAAGTTTTCATGTTTTTGGCTTCTCCACTTATCTTTTTAAGGAATTCTCCCTTATAATGACATAATTAAAAACTTGAAACAAACCCCTTGTTATTGAACTTTTGATATTATCTTAAATGGTTCAGCTTCTCTGCTTGATACTGTCTTCTCAGATTCCTCCAGGCTTTATGAAAGTGGTTGGGTTGCATAAAAAGAGATGTTAGAGATTCTTAGAGAGACTAAAAATGAATGGACAAAATTAAAAGATGAAGTGCCATTATCGGACTGATTTAAAAATCTAATTATTGCCTTCTTCAGCAATAGACTCTATTACGGACGCTTAATATCCTCATTACTGTTTCCTTGCCAGTGAAGGCATCTTTTTTCCAGCTTCCTTCATAAAAAAGTGATCACCATTAATGACTCTCGTAACAATGAGTAGCTTCTTACAAGCAAACCCTTTAAAGACTATGGCTCTCTATTAGAGCACTTGAAATGTGAGCAGAAAGCGGCTCAGTTGTAGCCGGTGCTGGTGTCTGACGTGCTGTGTGTTCCTGAGCAGCTGTCTCCCTCAGATGTTTTTAAGCATTAGAGGACACAGCAGCTGACATGAATCTGACAGGCCAGCTCCAGACTTCCAACAGCTCAACGGCGACAGGATTGCAGCTCTGCTGTTTCATCTGCTCCAGATAAACTGTTCAAGCTTTCCTCACTGATGTCAGAGTTTTAGTCTTCACAGCGGTTCATACCGTGGCAGTTTTCTATGTCACAGAGCCCTGGAAAGCGTGTGTGGGCGCTCACATATAGCCTGCCGTCACCTGACGGGGGCCCTCAGGCTGTTCAACAGAGACCAGGAGAGACGACACGTTCGTCAGAACCCAGAGGCACAAAACGACCTGCCGGAGGAGATCAAATGATGTCTGTAGTCTTTAGAATCATCTCAAAAAGCAAAAATAGTCCAGATTTTATATTCTGATAACCCCACCTTTTAGCTGCTCGTTTTAAATCACAAGGTTTTGTCTCTTACATGTACATGTGTACAACAGACTATTTAAAATACAGAGCATCAGTGCACAAATGTTATCTAAAATGAGTAAAAAACAGTGCAAGTATTTGTGTAAAGGCCAGCAGGAGTATAAACACTTTTTTGGAAGCAGTGTTGGTTATAAAGTCTAAAATCTACAGGGAGCAAGGATCTGCAATAATCCTCTTTTGTGCACCAATGATGCAGCAGTCTGTCACAGAAGAAGTTCTCCACTTTGGCAACCACTTCATGCATGAGGTGGGAGACAAAAAGGATTTTATTTTAGATAGACGTCTTTTGACCCCTACCAGCTGCACTGGGTTGAGAGGTCATCCTAGAACAGAAGCCACCGTTTCCTGTTAGCTGCAGATAAGCTGAGGCTTCAACACACCACATCAGAGAAAATGGTCACTGTCAATATGTCAATATCAATATCAATATTTGACCTAGATAGAAACAGTAGAACTAAATTTTTTACTGAAATGTTTAGCTTAACATCCACTTCGTAAAGGCACCAGGTCCAGGTGGTAACTCCCATCACTCCTTCCCATCAGCAACATTTTCCAAACCATTCTGAGGAATCACAGTGAATTTCCAGTTCAGATGGAATATAGATTACAGCCTCCCCAGCAGGTACTGGGTCTGCCCCAGGGTCTCCTTCCAGCAGGTCATGCATAAAAACATCTAAAGTCTACAGTCATTCTGATCAAATGTAGCAGCCAGTTATTTTATGCCGCTTTTTTGTATCTGAAAGATACATTCATCTTTCAGCTTGGATCATTCTTCAATACGGCAAACTGGAGTAGATGTTGTATATTACTTCACATAGCCCAAATCCTCTATCCATCTCATGTCCCACCCTAACACCAGTAACTGACCCATGATGCTTAAACACTACCGGTTCAGAAAGACATTTGAAACCAGCATAGAGGGAGCAGTCTCTGTTTTCCCAGTTTAGGCCGATGGTCTGAGAGGATCTGACTGTGATCTTCACCACTTCACACTCAGTTCTGTCTTTCAGCTTCGGAACATTATTCCAGAGAGGCTACATCTGTGAAGGCAAATGTTAAAATATTCCCCAGAGATCATTACGCGGTTCCCTTTATTAAGTCATTAAGTTGATATAAAGGCCCCTCTGTGTGACCACAGAATGTTGTATATTTCCACTATCTGCTGCTGCACATAGCAGTTACATCAGCAATACCAGACAGAGATGAGGATTTGTGGTTATCTCTTGAAGCATTGGCATGCTAAATGAGAAAAATATCCAAAATGTGTGGTCAAAACATACAAAGTGGTGTTAACTTGCATGTTATGATTTAAAGTGTCTTCGAGAATGCAGAATGACTCTCATTGTCTTTGACATCCGCAGTACTAAAACTTTCCTTTGAAAATCCTGCAGGGTTCTTATTTTTTCTAAGAATGTTCTACAAGACTTCAAACTATTTGTCAAAGAAGGATGCGACAGGAAAGTCATCAACACTTGAGAATATAAAGGAATCCTTGCAGAAATCCATTATCTAATATCAATACTCCCTCCCTTATGTCATCCTGTGCAGCAGCTCGACATTCACAGGGGCACAATCCCTTCCAACCTGTTCAGACAGCATTAAATTGAATGAAGGCTCAATAGTGAAATGAGGCGTTTGGGAGAGAATAAATTTGTCATAAGGCATCTGAGCGTGCACAGCGGAGACAAAAAAAATAAAATAATTACCAGTCGCTTTCTTTATTGTGAGTCATGTTGCAGAAAGCATGACTGTGCTATTGATCCATAATGGCTCGTGTTCTCTCCTGCTGCTTCCACTTGCTGGTTAAGGGTGTGTTTAGAAGGGATTAGAATGTTTGTTTGGCACGAGCTAATGAGATTTTAGGGACGGCAAATGAGCGCTTTCATTCCCAAATGATAAGCCTCTATTTTAGGTATCAGCTGAAATGATCAGAATTTCAAACCCTCTGTGGGAGATGCTATAAACAAAACCTATGTTTGGATGTGCAGAGATCTGATAAAAACTGATAGCATTTTGTCCAGTGCCAGATTATTTCATCATCTCAGCTAAGTAAATAATAACACAACCATTAAATATTAAATCCAGGGTAAATTTTACATGTTTTCTTCTCATAATTAAACATCTGAGCAGTCAAAATCCCTTTAATATAAAGGAAACAATTGCTCTTTCAACTGAGTTGCTAGTTGTATGTGTTTACTGGACAGAGTTAGAAGTGAAGCTACTGCAGTTTTAAACTTTATCTTCTGTTTTTATTTCTATTGAAGGTACTCGTTGCCCTGAACTTCCACATTAAGTTTTTAATTAAGTATTTACTTTCTACTGTTGCCTGTTTCTTGCCCAGCAGGATTTTGTGCAAACTCAATGACTCAATGTTACTGAAATCTTCCTGAGGTTGTTGTTATCCTTTCAGCAGCATCTCACTTTTCACAGCTGTTTGCACACAGAATTAGCAGATGTTTTGCGTCAGATGCCCTTTCTGATGCAACTCTCAGAAATGAATTGGATTTAAAGTGGAAACGCAGCCAGCTGTTCTACACCAAAGCCACTCTGTTTTAAATAATTGTTAAAAAATTATATTAAATTGTCATCTGAATTTGATTGTATGATGCTATAATCTGGAATCAATGTGACTGATAAATACGACTAGAACCAGTTCGTCCCGCAAACTGCCTTCAGTTTAAATTTTTTGTGAACTGGAATCATAAAGTAACCTGTATTTAAACAACTCTTTATTTAAAACAAACTATCCCCTCCTGCCAGATGCCAACAAGTCAAAGAAGGTGTGTTTGTATCCATACAATAAATGTTTAATTTTAACTTCACAGTACAAGCAGTTATCAATTATTGATGATGTTTCTTTCACTATTCTGAATTTTGAAAACACTGAGGCTTTAGTAAAGATGTTTTCTCTTACATATCAATCCAAAAAGCATATGCTGCGCATTACTTAAAATTCTGATCCACATCTGTTCCTCTGCTCTCCCTTGAAAAAAATAAATAAATAAGAAACAGTGAAAGCGTGATATCTGCAGAATTACTAAGCAACCTAAAAGATTCACAAATTCTCTTGCGGAGAAAAACTATGTTTTACATAAGATCAGAAATTATGCAGGGGCCTTTGCAGGTGTGCACATCAGCATATGCAGATTGTGAGAGAGGAAATTATTATTCAGCACATTTTTTCTGAAGAGTTTTTGCTCAAACGAGAGGTCCTGGGTCTGGAGCCTGGAGACCGCTCTGTGTGCGTGTTAGTACCCAGACAAAGTGTCTGATCTCATTGCAAACCAATCGAGACACCTGCCGGCAACCCCTGCCAAACCCTGATAAAATGGAAAAGAGTGTGTGAGCCTCAGGCAGATACTGCCTTGTAAAGGTCAGGAAGGACTCAAAGAGCCATTTCGTCACCCCATTCCAGGAGTTTGTTCTTAACAAAACCAACTTTTACACCCCGGTATATTAACACGATAAAATAAAAGACATAAAACAACTCGTTGTGGACTCTGATCATTTTTATTACAAAAAGAAGAGCAGCTCAAGGCAAAGAAACAGATCGAAACAAAAGGCTCCAGAACAGACAGGAAAAAGGCTGCTTGAGCAACTGACCCACAACTACAACATCAGGATTAAAGCACTTCACCATTTATCATGCATGGACAGGATACTCTGCAGAATATACGTGCAAGGGAAAGAAAAAAAAAAACAAAAACAAAAGAGAGAGAGTCAGAGAAACTCACCTCAGCACAACATTGCAACATCTGCGTTTTGCAGTAAAAGGCCACAGCAGACCACAAGAACATCACATTTCATCAAAAGGATCACAGCTCACTTTGTGTCCAACCAAGGACAAGATCAGAGATTTTTTTAAAGGTTTTTTTCCCAGTCATTTTTTAACAAGTTATATGACATCTGTGAAGAGCAAAGACACTGTTGCAATAGAGTCTCCAGTGTGTTTGCTACCTACGATACTGTAAACAATCTACACTATAAGGCGCACAGTTGAAAAGTTGCCCAAAGAAAGAGCCACAACATTAGTTTGTAAAGGGTTGGATGTGAAAATGCTTCATCATCTTCAACATCAACACTCTGCAGATCTGGCATACCAACTGTCAATATACCAACTGCAGGCAGTAAAATGCTGTTTAGATTTTTTTTTTAATGGCCGTCACACACAAATGCACCCACTCATATACACACACATAAAAATAAATGAATAAAAAATATTAACCCATTTTCTCTCTTTTCCCTAGAGCATATTTTAAGTTAGGCACACATTACAGCACAGTAAATGTTTTTTTTTTTACTTCAACACCTCTGTTGGTTGATTACATCTAAACTTGATGAAACTTGATGCGTCCCCTCAGTAACTGAAGGACACATACAGGTTAGTTTTTTCTTCCTATCTCTCACACACACCTACACACACACACACACACACACACACACACACACCTACCACACACACACACACACACACACACACACACACACACACACACACACACACACACACACACACACAACACACACACACACACACACACACACACAACAGTAAGTAACTCATTGCTGGCGTCTGTCTGTTGAATTAATTCCAAAGCATTAAAGGGAGCTTTTCAACCAAAAATGTCTTCTTTCTGATTGTGACACCTGCTTTATGACCTATATATATATATATATATATATATATATTACTTTTATATATATCTAATAAAGACATAAGGCAATCAAATTCCTCTCTGAATGGATCACATGAAACAAAGACTTCTGGACCTCTTTGCAAATTAAGAAAATATTCTTAAAAAAATGACCTCAACAACCGAAACTAGTCACACTGCATTTTTCTATGCTGCTTTTAGATTGTCTACATTATCCATAAACATTCTAAGATGTGATCAGATGTAAACACTGCCACCATTTATCTGGCTTGTATATCAAAAAACACTGGACCCTGTGTGACCTGTGAGGAAACACCTTCAGACATGAGACGGAGGAGTGAGGTAGTCCACAAAAGAACGGACGGCGGAGAAAAATGATTGTGAACCATAGAGATGCTCACAAGTTATTTTTTTCTAAGTCAGAGTCATGTCTTTGAGGGCCAAGTCTTAATTTTATAGTGACTAAAAGTAAAATTTTCTGACCGGATCCATGGCAACCATCTGCCTAAAACACAAAACTTCTTTAAGTTATGAATTCAAATCATTATCCTTGAACATTTCACATTTTTTCCGCAATATTAAATTCAACATGTTAAAAAAATGTACTTTGAAAATTCATAGGGTAGAATCTTTTCCCCATTAAAACTATAAGTTCCTATTTAATTTCAAAGTTGAAAACATTCAGCTGATCTACACTTGATAGGATATTTTCATCCTGATACATGAGATAAACGTTGTTTCAGGTAAGTGCTAATCCAAGTCCGAGTCAAGTCTTTAGAGTACAAGTTTAAGTGAAATCCAAAGTCTTTGTTTTAGCAATTTAAGGGCAACTTGCCTCTTAGTTTCAGATTTGAGTCCCTGTTTCTAGTGAACCTTTACGAGTTCTTATTCATCATCTTAGTGTCGATTGACAGATTCGCTTCAAACTATGGATCCGGTGATAACTGACTGAGAACTTTCTTATTTGGCAGAGAGAAGCTGTTAAACTCTTTTCGCAACCAATCGCTGATCCCATAGTCATTTGGAACCTTCGGAGAATTTTTTGGAAAAATTTCAATTTTCCAAGTGAATCAGCAGTCATTCGAATGTAGGGCAGCAGTGCTTTGTAAGTATCAATCCAATCTAATTTGTTTGGGCTCCTCAGACAATGCGGTAATCAAAGGTGTCCTTTTCAGTGTGGTCTGTCCAGTTGGATGAGGGCATGCTGCGGTAAGGATCGAGCAGGATGCGGAAGCAACGCACGATGAGCAGGGCCAGGAAGATGAAGAGCAGCAGCACAAAGACGAAGGCAGCCTTCTGCTCCAACGTCAGGTAGGAGGGGACATGGTGGCCACCTCCCGACGAGGACAGCGTGCTGCTGAAGAGGCCCTCGGCCATCCTGGGCACATCCATGCTTGACCGTCTCGGCTCCAGCGCTTTGTCGTTTGTTGAAAGATTTCTGAGTGAAATTTTAGCTCAACGGGTTAAGACCTGCGAGAAAACCCAAACGGATAGGTTAGAGATTCTGTCCCCGGAGATTTGACAGCTGAAAGAGTAAAGCCTGAAAAAAAAAAGAAGTAAAAATAAGCTCCCAGACTTTACAAATGGACATAAAGAGTTTCAGGCCAGAATGAATTTGCTCCTGGATGAGTCTATTTTTGGAACTCCAGCCATAAAGACTAATCAGTGAATAACAACAACTCAGCATAAAAATCTAAATAGCTCTGGGGGTTTGAATTGTCAATGTGGAGTTTTAGTTATGCAACATTTATTGGAGGCAATGTGGTCTGGAGGTAGATAAGTCACTAGCATCATTATGCAGCCTGATATTGTGAACGTTTTCCGCCCTGTCCTCTGTGAGTTACTCTGATATGCAGCATATCTGCAGCAGCAATTTAAATTCGGGAGAAACATTTATTTTTGAGCACAGGCAGGTATGAGGAAAAATGAATTTCTCCCCAGACAAGGTTGCATCAATGAAGCATGATTCCAGATAGGTTTACAGCAGGAGGATGAAGGACAGATTACCAAGCAGACGCAGTGAACAGTTGCAGAGTCAAATACTGCAAACCTAATATAGATATATAAATCTTTAATGGGTTTTGCCTCATTTACTGCAACTTTTATCACAAAAGTTGACTTTGGGCTATCATACATTTGTTTAGTAGCAGAGCCTCTTTATCTGGTTTTACTAATGAAATAATTACATTTTGCTTTAACTTTAGATTTATTTTGCAGACATGTGTGATAGTGTTGATAGTTAAAAATGTCTTCGAATGTTTCTGATGAATGTTCAGAGGCGAAAACTACGACTAACAAGAACATGAAGGTTGGCTTCCCACTGAGCAACAAGAAATCTTGATGATGTCCAAGACTTTTAGGAAAATATTCTGTTGGCTACTTTTTGGAAGGTGAGTAACCTTCTAAAAAGGTTACTCTTTGTGGAAGGTCATTCACCTTCCACAAATGTAGGTCCATTCAGAAAAAGGACCTAAACAGGTTAATAATTTTGTGCTTCAGAACTTCCACTTCCACATTAGAACCATGATTTCCACTCTGTATCAAAATATCCTTAAGGAAATTCTAATTATTACCTTAAGTTCAAGACTTAGTTTATGCAGAAGGACAAAGATCTGCAACACACAGTAAGTCCACCTCTAAATGATGAAAACACAAACTAAATGTTTAGAATGAGTTAAAATCTGGACTTAAATCCACTTGAGATATTTTGGCATTAAACAGAAGCTTAATACTTCAACCTATGTTGCTCATTTAAAACAATTCAGTGATGGCAATTGGGCCAAAGGTTATGTAAAAGGATGTGAAAGATTCATAAACACTTAAAAACTGTTTTTGCTGCCAAGGATAACACAACCTTTGTTTAGGTTTCGGGTGCATCTGCTTTTCCATTGGAAAATTTTGGGCAACTTTTTATCTAATAAATAAAATGGTTTATTCAGGTCAACTTTGATTGATTTTTACTGTGTATCAAAACTTCAACAATTGTATCTGTGGTTAGCACAACATTTGCCATGTTAAAACTCCAGTTCTTTATCATAGTTATAGAAAGAAACCAGTTCTGCATTGTATGAAAGTGTTATCCTTTCTCTATTACAGCCTGACATTTTAGAAGTTCAAGCTGTTTTTCAGTCTGAAGAAGTGCTTCGTTGGTTTCATCACTGCAAATCCTCTGTTCTTATCCAAACTGAGACGGCTCTGACTGCTCCTGGGCTCATACGCCCAATCACAAGCACTTCAAACAAGTCCAATGAAAAAAAATAGATTATCCCTTTAAGGCTCTTCTGCATCAGTTACAGATTTAAATGAAGGGCTACATCCATCTTTTATATTATTACATAACCACCAACCCAGAGTGTATTTGACTGCTAATCAGAAGATAGACATGGGTAAAGAAAAATTACCGATTTCACCGTAATACAACATTACATTAGATATGAATTAACATAGTGGAAGTAAGGTTGCTTGTATTTTTTATTTTGAAAACCACAGATGATGCATTTGTAATGCATTTGTGAGTCATTTTTGCATTAATTTATCTTTACACCTGGAGGTTATGTAGATTTTTTTATATTTAGTCAATGTGAATAATAATGTAGAATCACTTTTTATGCGGTTAAATTATGTAGACTGCTACTGACCTTGAAGCCTAGAAGTGGGTGTTTGTATGAGCATAACGGCAAGCGCAACATTTCTTTTCTCCTAGTGATTTTGGCAGGCGGCTGTGTGAATCATTTGTTCAAACAGCATGGGGTCAAATAAAAACTTTGACAAAAAGACAGCTGTTTTCCTTTTCTACAGGCGAGGTGGGGTAATTCAATCAATTTCAAAATAGTAAGTGGCTTCATTTGATGCTGTTTCTCTCTCTGAGAAAATGGCCCGAGAGTGAAAATGTTGCTGAAAACAGAATTCATCTGTAAACCAAGAGAGTCTGTAAACACTGTTTATTAAAACCTTGCAAGGGAATACCCACATATATACGTTTTGTTATTATTATTTATTGCTTATTGTCTAGTATCTTACTGGTAAATTATGATAATGAAACTACACAGTCCAGTCACATTAATGTGACCATCTGTCAAAAGCCAGAATAACCACCTTTCGCAGAGCGAACTGCTACGAGACGTGCAGGAAGAGAGTCACTTAGGTCCCTGAAGGTCTTCTCTGGGATGTTGAGCCATGCCGACTCTAATGCCGTGGCCAGCTGCGCTAGATTACGCGGTTGAGGATCCATGGCGCGAACAACTCGATCGAGATGGTCCCACAGATGCTCGATTGGGTTTAAGTCAGGTGAGTTTGCTGGCCAGGGGAGGACGGTAAACTCATCCTGGTGCTCTTCGAACCACGCACGTACACTGGCAGCTGTATGGCACCTCGCATTGTCCTGCTGGAAGATGCCATCATCCTGAGGAAAAACAATGCGCATGTAGGGGTGGACATGGTCCGCAAGGACAGATGCGTACTTGTATTGATCCATCGTGCCTTCCACAATAATCAGTGAACCCAGAGAATGCCAGGAAAACATTCCCCAGACCATAATGCTCCCGCCTCCAGCTTGGACCGTTCCTGCAATGGTTGCAGGGTGGTTCCTTTCAGAGGTTTCACGCCTTATACGCCAACGTCCATCTGTCCGATGGAGCATAAAACGCGATTCATCTGAAAACGCTACCTGTCGCCACTCAGTGGACGTCCAGCTGCTGTACTGGTGTGCAAATTCTAGCCTTCGTCGTCGATGAACACCAGTCAGCATAGGTGCACGAACCAGGCGTCCGCTTCGGAGGCCCAGACGCAGCAATGTTCGCTGAATAGTGGTTTGGGAGACACTTGTGGTAGCCCCTTGGTTCATTTTAGTGGTCAGTTGCTCAACGGTAGCCCGTCTATCTGCCCGAACGCATCTCCGCAACCGTCGTTCGCCTCTGTCATCTATGGCCCGTGGTGCACCACATTTGCCACGTCGTTGATTTTGGACAGTCCCATTTTGCCTTGCACGATACACTTTTACCACGGCGGCACGCGAACAGTTCACAAACTCAGCCGTTTCGGAAATGCTTCCACCCTTGGCCCGAAAGCCAATGATCATGCCCTTTTGGACGTCGGATAAATCGCTTCGTTTCTGCATTACGCCAACGATTGAAATGTTTTCCGAAGCCCACACACACCCTTTATATACGCTCAACTGCACTGTGCTGCCACCTGCCTTCTGTGATTGGTTATTTAACTCTGAAGTGGAAAGTACGTGGTGGTCACATTAATGTGACTGGACTGTGTATTTTGCTTGTTTATTTTTTTGCATAGAAATTAGGTAGTTCTTTATAGGAGGTATTATGAAAACTAATTTTTCTTAGCTGTATGTCATGATAGGAATTTGTTACCTAAACTTTGATTCTTTCATGCATGTTTGAGAATTCTTTGAATCTGTAGTGGCAACCATTTAGGGGAGCCTAAACACTTGTCACACCACCTAATCACACAAAGCTCCTCCAGACTAGTGGCAGCAGCAATTAGTAAACAGCTGGTGAAACGGTGCATCTGCTGAACTCATTTATAAACTATTTCTCAGTTCAACTCAGAATGATTGTAAATGGCATAATGCGAAAGGCGACGTGAAGACGTATGAAGGCAGAGTGTCAGAAAGAACAAGAACCTCTTAAAGTGACACAAGCTAATGTCAAGCCATCAGACTGTGAAGTCGGCAGAGCTTTAAAAGGATTCAGTCAGTTGAGCTGTTTCAGGATTGTAAGAATAAAATGACAATAAAATATTTTTGGTTGGGTTTAATATATAGTGTGAGATTGTCGTTTTGAGATTTGTCATGCCAGTGCAGATGTTTCTGGGTAACGTTTACATAACCAAAATTCCCATCCCTTTTCCCGTTTTATATTTTATTTTAGGTTGTGTCCTTTGGATGTGCTTCAGTAAGCATGAAGAGCCGTCTCAGACATTGACAATCACTTGGGAGAAGCGCTGAATGTGTTATGAGACAACTCAAAGTGACAAGAGGAGCTGTCTCCTTCTGCCTTAGAAAGGGGGTGGGGAGGTGATGGTGGTGGGGTCTTTCTGCAACTCACAAGAGAGACACAGATTGAGAAAATCCCAGCCCTGCCTCACTGATCAGCAGCCTGTAATCCATCACACTTAAAGCTCAAAAATGATATTGGACTACAGAGATTCATTGCTTTCACTGAGGAAAAAACGGTGAGTAACAAGGTAGTTTTTCATTGGCCAATTGGTATTCCATCAGTGTTTACTGTCATATTATCATCGGCTTGTCCTCCAATGACACAGACAGGTTACAGAGTATTATCACTTTAGGCCAGAAACCAGTCAGCTATTTGTTACAAAGTTATGTAATTCACTTCAAAGCCTTGCAGCATTTATTTGATCAGTGACTCCATGACTAAGTACTTCGAGTTTGGGATCATTTCTTGACAGCATTTTTTTTTAGGGGGGGGAAGGGGGGATGGTTAAGCTTCCAGTGACAATTCAAAAAAAGAGAGAAAACATCTGAAAATGGGGCATGTTATCTGTCTCTGCTCATCAGCAAATGTTTCTGTGACTATTTCCCAAAATAGTCACAGGATGAAGGTTTTAGAAACAATTCGCCAGAATGAGTTATTTTAGTTCAATAGCAAATCAAGGACTGGTAAAAATGTCAGTCTGACAGAAATACTGAGCTAAATTTATAAAAACAAGCAGGTTATTTTTGGAATCTTGATGTAAGCTGCAGGCGCTGTCTGTGTTTGCCATAAATAAGGTTATAAAGAATTCAAAAGGCGTTTGTGTAGGGGGAAACGAAAAGGGTAATAGAATCACTAAGCTTTGAGAAAAGTCATTTCTGTTTGTCTTTTATCGATAATCTACTGAAAAAAATGAATAGACATGGTATATTTTATTTTTACATATACTAAAATTACAATTTTATTCTCAGTTGACTTTGCATTGATACATTGCGATGCTGATTTAAAGTATTTATGCATATTTTAGTTCAATAGATAAAATGTGTTTTACATTAGATTTATAAGAGAATGGGATAATTTCATTCAAATAGCTGAGTGTCTTTTTTTTGTCAAGAAATGCAAAGACCGGTATAAACAAATAGATTGACTTAACGGTCCGAATAATAGGCAAAAATGAAAGTAACAAACGTTTTCATACTAATGGGATCTAATTTGCTGTTAATACATCTAAATATAAGGAACATAAGTGTGATATTAGGTAGACACACACCGATTTACTGATTTAGCGCAGAAATATCCAAGAGACTCAGCACAGTGATGTCGCCATTTAAACACTGATAAAAAAAGCTCTTTATTTATCTACTAGCATGATGTAATAAACCAGCTGTAAAATATAAAAAGTCACCTTAGGGCTCAGCACAGCGGGGCTCCTCGCCGTGCACGTGCATGCAATTAGAAACGTGTCCAAATTCCGTTTCTTGTCCTGCCGCCGGTAAACCTGCCACACTTTAAATCAGCTATTTGGTGATAAACCGCGTTAAAAAAAATGCCTCCAGTATCAGTAGAAGCTGTAGGAGAGGCAGGAGAAAGTGACCGAGTCCAAACACTAACCTGTTGTTATCGGGAAGCTCCACAGTCTCCGTCAGCGGCCGGTTTCCATTCCGGTGGATGCGACGGTATCCTTCAGCTTCCTTCACCGAAAACAAGAGGCAGTAGCGAACAGAAGCGTCCCGGCAGACCGCGGGCTCCTCAGTTCATGGCAGAAAACAAAGCCCGACTCTGGGTATGTTTTGTTTTGTTTTTTTCTGTCTAAGCTGACTGAGCCGGGCAGACCTCACCCTTCGCTGCTCCGCGATGTTTTTTTCGTGTTTTTTTCACGCCCCTCTGTCTCCTGACGCGCCGCTCATCGCCACAGTAACATGGCCACGGAAGTACCCTGTCGCTACTGGCAACCTGTTGCCATAGCAATCCTCCAGGTACGGTATGGATATTGCAAGAGGATAAGTTAAAGGTGTGGTCATGGTTAAACTGAAGGGGAGACGTATGTGCAGTTCCACACACATACATTAACACAGATGTGTAAAAATAGATCCACTGCCATGTTACTACAGTAGTAAAAGCTCACACAAGAAATTAGACAGTTTCATCTTTCTATTATCTATACCTACTTACTCTTGGAGCATAATGGTGCCCATATCCAGCGATCATTGGCTGAGAGGTGGGTTACAACCTGGACACACATATAGCAGTCATGTTTTTGGACTATGAGAGGAAGTTGAGGGACCCGGAGGAAAGAACCCATGAATGCACAAGGAAAACATGCAAACTCTGAGCAGAAAGAACCCAGGCCAGGATCTGAACTCTGGACTTTCTTGCTGCAAGGAAGCAGTGCTACCAACTCACTGTGCCTAAACATGTCCAACCAACATTTTGATTTCATTTATTAGGTGGCAAAATTTTCTAATCCCCAGACCCACTTAAAATGTTTTCATTACTCTTCTCAATAGTCAATGGAAACATATTGATTGGTCTTCAATATCAAACCACTTTAGGAATTGCTGACCAAGTTTTTACATGTTTTTACTGTTATTTTGGTGATGAGCACTAAGGTTTTAAGGCCACATTGACATCATATGAATATTCAGTTTCCTCTGGCATTCTTTCAATATTTTAGCAGGCTAGAGTGTATAGGAACTAATTATTTCTCTATGACTTTATGTTTTCTTGGAACATAAATATCCGCATAAATTAACACAGTAACCACTAGAGCTAACTAATCCCTACATTCAGTTATAGAAATTACATTACAAAGATTAAAACCAATGAAACCAAAAACAAGTTCATGTTGCAACTACACTTTGAGGATGCTGGCACAAAAGGTTAAATAGAATCTCCAAAGCAACTGTAATTTTAAATGCTCAGCTTTCTTTTTTTCTAAAACAGAGAAGTGAAAGTAAGTAAACTAGGTTACCTTCTCAGTATGCTGTTGGAACTATAGTTTTATGTGTAGCGCCTTGTAATTTATAACAGACTATGCTTTAGCTTTTCTCTGCCTTGTTTTTTTAGCTGTATGAGCAATTCCTGGAGGAGCTTGGAGAACAATAATTGCATGGATAAAACTGCAACCAGTGTTGTATAAAGTACTGAAATCTCAGAGTCAAGTAAAAGTTTAGGTTCCTCTCCAAAATATGACTTTGGTAAAAGTCCAAGTCACTGACTGAAATGTTACTTGAGTTAAAGTCTTAAAGTGTCTGAAACGTCTTGTACTTAAGTATGGAAATTACTGTAAAAATGGATGTACTCAAGTAATGTAATGAAAAGTATAAGTAAAAAGTAAAAACAAGGCAAATGCAGTTTGAATGACATTTTTTATATTTTGATAAACTTGTCAAATACAGTTAAAGTAATGTACACAACCAAGTGCAGGCAAAATTAAACCTGCTAATAGATAAACCTGCAGGTATCATTTAGTTAAGAAAATTAGGTGCTTTACCTAAAGCACAAGGTTAACTTAACCTGCTTAACCAGCTTCTGACATGAACCACATATGCATATGTGGTTCATGTCACAAATGGAACCCCATACGGACCATACGCATTATGGCGTATGGGGTTCGTATGGGGTTCCATTTGTGTCCGACTTTGTAGCAGTCAATCTGTAGGTGGGGTCAAAACACGAGCGTTTCTCTTTTTTGCTGTTTTGTAACGAGTAGCTAAACCACACATTGAAAATGTATCGGAGTAAAAGTATGCAATTAAGTTTGGAAATATAATTACGTAAAAGTGAAAGATATCAAAAATTTTCATACTCGAGGAAAGTATGAAGTACTCCAAAATATAAAGTAGTGAAGTGTTTTTACTTCATTACTATACAACACTGGCTGCAACCCTAGCAACAACACTAGACAACCAAAGAATAAGAGAGTGAAACGGATCAATGTGATCTGCCTGACCTGAAAAGAGGGAGGATTGCAGAACACATGGAAAACCTATAGTGCACAGCCACTAGGCCAGGAGTGGGCAACTCCAGGCCTCTAAGGCCGGTCTCCTAGATGCATTTCAACTTCAACACACCTGAGTCAAATAATGAGGTCGATAGCAGGACTCTGTAGAACCTGACTGCACATAGGAGGCGATTCAACTTTTGGATTCAACGTCTAAGAGTTGCAGGACTCCGGCCCTGGAGGCCCAGAATTGCCCAACCCTGCTCTAGGCTCTTACTGATGCGTCACCATCCTCAGACGATTTTACCACATTTACTGACAACTACACCATGTTCTGGTGTCCATACAGACATTAGAACCCATTAGAATCTTATTTTACACCAGAGGATCACGTAAAATGAGCACGTTTTTCAGAAATAGAAAAAATTCACTCACTAAATTGGGCATTATTATTTTCACAATCATGCGGAAATAGATTTGATAGTTGTAAAGAACATCCTCACAGGCTGAAAAACTCACGTCTCTGCTGAAGGAACACTAGTTTGGTAGCAAGTAATTGGAAATTATAATCCAACATCCTGACCAAACAAGCTATTGTCTGCAGTAATTATCGGTGTAATGATTGTCACAGATAAAAAAGTTTATTTAAAAAAAATAATAAATGTGCTCTTAAAGTTAGATAACTCTAACTTCTTTACAGTTATCCTCTTATTCAGTGCTAATGCTTAACGGAAAAAAGGGGAAGATGTTGCTGCAACGTACCTTTTTAAAAATAATTTATATCAGACCTACTTCTTACATTTTAGGCGGGAAATTTCCTATTAAAAATATGTTCTTTGCCAAGTGTAAAATTTGTTGAGTTAACTCAATCTGTTGACAAGGGTGTCATCATCACAATACTTCCTGCAGCCTTGATCACTACAGGTATTGTGTACCTGCTTCAAATTCCCGATAAGCAGGGCCTGTACAGGATAACATTTTGAACCTCTTCTTAAAAATCCACCAAGGACCCTAAGGTTCTGCTATCATAACAATACAATACACATTATTTGTAACAGATCTGGGGAGCTCTTACACTTTGTCAAGTTGAATGAATTGCCAAAATGTTCCTGTGTACATTTCATATCTATTGCTACCTAAAATTAGCCTTTACATACATTTTGGAGGTTGGGTGGAGTTAGTCTGTGTTATGCTTACAAGAACAAAGAAAAAAAGACAAGAAAGTATCTGAGTTTTGTTTTAACTCAGCTGCGCCCCACTGGTAGGCACAGAAACCGCTGAGACCTTGGAGGAAGCCTTGGTCCATGAAGTGCAGATTAACCGCGATGTGGAGTTTGGAAAAAAGGTTTGAGGTTATAATATTCAGGAAGCCACTGTCAGTGTTCAGCAGTAGTACTGCGTCTCCACCTGGTGGATTTAATGAAGAACTACATGTGGGCACATGAGATAATGTTAGACTTAGATCACCTTGGCATTTATCGCAACTGACTGGCTAGTATTAATGGTAATTCAAGCTTAATATTTTTAAGGAGTAATTTAATGGGGAATAGTTTAGCCAGTTGATGATGAATAAGATTTAAATACTTAGAATTCCACATTAATCACTTTACACAGTACCTACACAGTGCCTTATTCTTCGGCACTCACTAAGTGAAACTCATCTATTTGTCATTATGAAGTGAAAACAGAAGACAAACAAAAACTGAGGAAATGTTTGAAAGTTTATTTCTTGGCCTAAGATTACAGTGGAATGTTTCTAACCATAATGCTACTTGATTTAACAACTTTAAGGATAAGCAGTTTGGATAACATTTTTTTTTTCTACACAGATGATGTATTAAGCTATGTGAATAGTTGGCTTGTCGTGTAGATATCAGATTAATATCAAAGTCGAAATAATGATAATTGCAAAAATGTCAGATCTCCTAATTCAGTTTAAATGTAAAACTTTATTGTTGTCTTGTTTCCTTACCATAGTCACCGTTTGTTCTGTGAAAGGTTGCAGAGATATGATAATTATTCTTCATCACTAAGGGACTCCAAAATGCAAACTGATTGATCAAAATGTATTAATCTATTCAGTGTTCTTTCCAAACAAACAATGCCATCTCTATTACAAATACAAAGACTTAATCTTTGAATTTTAACTATGAGGTTATTATATTTATTATTATATCAAAGTTTCTAGTTATTTACTCCACACCTTCAAAGGTGACTTTATGTTTTTGGCTGCTCTAGTTAAATTTAGTCAATTCAGTTACTAAAACAAGTCGTTTTTCTTGAGTGTTTAAAGATAGTTTAGATAAAACTTTGTGCCTAAGAAAGTTTATTTCAGTTTAACTTTGCCTTTGTGCTCAAAACCTTCTGGATATGGGATGTTTTATCTTTAATTCAACAACTTCCCTGCTGTATCACAAAGGAATTAATTATGTTAACTGTTAAAAATAATTGTTGGCTTGACAGGCATGCTACTAATCGTGGTTGCTGCCTTTTTTTTTCTGTCTATTGAAAATTTATCTCACTTTGTTGATAAAAACACTTGTTTGATTTTTAAAAGTCTGAGTTATAAATAAATTATATATATTCATATGTGCATATACTAATTAGGATTAGGCATAAGAAT
Source organism: Poecilia picta (assembly GCA_033032245.1). Taxonomy (NCBI): domain Eukaryota; kingdom Metazoa; phylum Chordata; class Actinopteri; order Cyprinodontiformes; family Poeciliidae; genus Poecilia; species Poecilia picta. The sequence continues at coordinate 5,606,888 of CM065368.1, read as the reverse complement.
ATGACCACTCACTTAATGGATTCATTTCTGTGCTTCTAAAGTGATTCCTTATCTTTCTGGTTTGTGGCAGGATGTGCTATTCTGTTTAAATAGGCTGCAGCCTTCAGGGAATATGATTTGTGTGAAAGGATGAACATGATCTTCAGCAATAATTAAGTAGGTGGTACATGTCAAAGGGACACCTACATGAATGTTTCCAAGAAGAACATTGCCCAATTTATTTACACTGCCTCCCCTTCACTTTCTCCCTATACTGCATCCTACAGTCATGTGTTTCTAAGCAACAGATCATCCATACAATGTAAGGGAAAACATAATTTATTAGATCAGGTCATCTTTTTCCACAGGTCCACGCTCCAGTCAGTTCTGATGCTTGGACAGCCTTTGTTGTAGCTTTCAGCCATGAACAGAGCTGATCAGGGCCTGTCCAACCTCCGAGGCATTGAACTGGGATACATTGTGTATGCCTGCTTGGTGCATGTAATATAATACTCATAATCAGGTTGAAACAGTAACGAGAAGTTGTTTAGGTTACAGAGCAACTTCCACCCCATCAGAAAACATCAGAATAACATCATACAATAATAATAAAAAAAAAGGAAACGGTGAGTAAAGTGCCAAAACTTTCAGGCAAAACAATGTGGAGCCTTCAGTTGGAACCTGCTCACTTAATCCCTCCCAGAAGCTCAGTTCTGGGAGTTATCCTTTTATTTTGTAAATTGTACCTGGCTTGTGTCTACCTGGCTGAGGATCATTTTGACACAGGTACTGATCTGCTCTGCCTCGGGGTGCCAAATGTCAACCCGAGCCACATCTGATGCTGTGGCACTGACTCAGAGCAACTAGAAAATAAAATACGTTTTATCTGTGGCGTACACCTGCAGTTTCAGTTTCAGATTCTGTTGTCAGGGCTAAAACTTCAAACTTTCTCTCAACGGTTGACTGATATTACTTAAGTCTTAAAACTTTGGATACGTGACTCAAAAAAATCAGTAGTTCATGACATGGATGATATGAATCATTTTCTAGGGAAGAGCAGCCAAGGGGATGGCAAACAGAAATATTGATCAGCTCCCCCATAGGCATTTATTTATGTGTATGTACATCTGAGAAGAGAACACATTGTCCATGTTTGTATTGTAATAAAATGTGGTCTTTACTACACAGGTGACCAAAAACAATAAATTATATGAGTCAAACATTCACATTTGGTATCAAATTAAAGGATTCTAACAGTTTATTTAATAAATCTTGAGTGAATTTAATCATCTCTATATTAAAATACTTAACTTTGCCGAAACTGGGCTTTATAGTTTTAAACCTGACAAAAATTGTAGAACTATCAACTTGGGTTGGGATTAAAGTGAAAAGAACTATTCTTGCTCTACACATGTGTTACATCGTCCCAAAAAATATTTCTTCCATTTATTTTACATACATAGCTTATTGTATTTTAATATGAATTTCAGCACTGTTTTGAACTTTAGTAAAAATGATATATTTTCATATTTTTTAGATTTTATTTTTTTGCTTATTAACAAGTGAATAAAATAAAATTAAAAATGTATTGATGTTAAATATGAATCAGATCAGTTTGACTTGTACATGGTTGCATTTCTTCAGTTGTATACTTTATGTGACATTTCATCCTAATTGCCAATTATAATCCCATTTATTTTGATTGATTTTTATTTGCTTGCTTGTATCTGATCTTCTTCATAAATACATTTTATTACAATTCCTTTAATAAAGTCTAACTGACTTTTGATGTGAATTGATAGATCAAGAAATGAAGAGCTTTTCTTTTAGTCTTTCTTAAACATAGAATTTTACAACACTGCATGCAAACCTTGTCTGATTCACTGGGGCTCCACATGAGCCAATCTGCATGTTTTGTAGGGGGACGAGTGACACAGATGAGTACTTACATGGAACCATAAGCGAGCTTTCAGGCTCAGAATGAGGCAGACGGACGGTTTTGACAGACTCCCTCTTGTGTTGCCGGGAAGCTGGATTCCCGTGAGATTTAGCGGATTTCAATCCTGACAGAATCCATCTTCTCAGGCTTAGAGCTTCTTATTGTGGCCGAAACACAACAGATGAAGCTAATCAACATCCTATGCTGGATCCAGGATTAGTTTCAAAGTATGAGAGGTCAGAAATGGTTTCCATGCTAACTACTTGAGAACAGCAGCTCGTTTACTGCTTGAAAGCACTGCAAATGATACCGAAGGCTTTTACTCACATTTGACTTTGCTCTCCAGAGGATACGATTTTACCAACTGTTTCCATTTAGTTAGTAAAATACAGAGATAGACAGATGGCCAATTCAATAACCTGCCAAGGAGATTTTCAAAGTGTCTGTCTTTATCCAGACAGCTTCCATAGACGACTACGTCCTACAGTGACAAACCATCTGGTGAATAAACTTCGACAGCTTCAGTCTAAAAACAGAATCCAGTCAAACAGCTCAAACAGTGTGGCTGCAGTACCTGAAGGCATGCAGCCTACCAGAAACTATACAGTCACAAGGCTTAGTGACAATGCTCAAATTGGGAGTCAGAGGAAGGTTTAACAGTGAGGTGGCAGAGGAAGGCTAGTTTGGCAGGAAATAATGCTGCAGAGACTCTGAAAGGAAGAAAAGTGAGTGGCTACTGAGGCAAACTAATGAGAAAACCTACTGGGAGACAAAACACTTGACCAGGAAATCTGAATCCTGCAAGATGACTTCCTGTTTAGTTTATTAGAAACACACAACTATTATTAATGCTCTATCTTGTTTATTGCTGGATGATGAGATATGAATGAAAACTTTGGTAGAAAAAAATATTTGATTTATTTTCCTTCCCCTTTCCTGGGCAAGTATTTTAAAACAGAAAAAATAACTATTATATATGGCCTTATACACAAAGATATATATTTCAAATGAACAACCCTTTTAAGATTTCCTATTTAATTAATCCCAGTTAAATTAAAGTTTAAGCTTGCACTCCGTGCTAAAAATGCATACTTGCTTTTGATTAATTGGAGTGTCAGGCCAGTGATTCTCTTTCTCCATGGCTGAAAAATTAATTAATTTGTTATTCCGACATTTTCAAGCTGGAGTTCATTTACTCATGAGCCTGCTTATTATTTACAACAACAACATATCAGTGTTTTGTGGTGGAGGAAAAGCATAGAGTTTTGTACGTAGGTCAGCATTTTTGATTTAGTCTCATCTGACCGGAGAAGTCACTCATGGTTTGTGGTGAACTGATTTCCTAAGGATTTTTTTCAACCGTTTCACAAACTTGGCCCTCAGATTTGAGTCCTCACGGTTAATTTATGATCGTACAGGGCTTCAAGCAGAATTCGATTTGGAGCTCCTCTTTTTCTTAAGACCAACCCGAATACAAACAGTAGCCTGATACAATTTGGTGTAATCTGGGAGAGAAGGTCAAAGCTTAATTTAAGCTTCAAAGCAATCATAGCTAATTAGTTTGATGAGATGTATTATTGAACAGACCAAGTTCAAACACAGATTGAACTTGTAGCATCAGATTGTAACTATGGTAACATAATCAAACAATGAAATCTAACCCTAAACCTTTGAACTCTCACAAAGTAAACCTGCTAGTTTAAATACATTTTAATTTTAAACTTTAAATTATTTGAAACTCTTTCTTTATACATGCTGAAACATGAATTCAAACTTGATATTATTCTCATTCTCCATCCATAATCTTTACACGCTTATTATCCCTTACAGGGTCACACAGTCATTCTCAATACTTAACCATTTTACATCCATAATCTATGGGACGCCCCTGATGACTTTGGTGGACAGTCATGTACGTCTGAGTTGTGTCTCACTCTTTCCAACATTTATGACATTTTAGCTAACCAAACTCTGGTTTAAGCTTCTCTGTGGCTTCATCCCTGACCTTCCCAACGTGCTCCTCGGTCCTCTTGATGCTGATTGGTCACAGATGTTGCCTGATATATGTGTGTGTCCTTTATACAAAGGTTAAATTACACACAGGTGGACATTTAAATTTAAATACATTCGTAAAAACACTTTTTACCAAGGGAGAGTGGGGTTTAAAATACTAGCAAAGCAATCATTTGTGCTTATGCTCCTAAAAAAGTATACTAATAACAGCGTTATGACAATGACTCATGGTTGCTAATAGGGTAGGGGCTGTTCTGAATGTTCTCAGTCAGAGCCCTGCTGGACTCAATGCTACTCTCATGTTAAACATAGCAGCATTAGTCAGACTTTCGATGAATGTGTCAGACTCAGCAATCGTTTAAAAACAGCTCTGGGTTCCTTTTTAACAGCTGCTTTGGCTGGGAGCGTGGATATTTGCATTACTTGACTTTCCCCCATTAAAAACACCTACTAATTTACTGTATAATCATGTTGGAGCATATTAGACCATATTTCTAATAATTATTCATTCAAAACATCTCTCTAACCATTGTATGTGAGAAACCCTGAAAGATTGATGTGTGAACTAAAAAGATCACATTTTTGCCTGTTGTTTGCTCTAACAGTACAACGACAGCTTTTCTGCAGGCTACAAAGTTTTCAAAAACATTTTCTAATAAAACTGCCGTATGTGAGAAAGATGTGTCAGCTATCCAACTTTTCAAACTTTCTGTTAGAGTTTCTTGAAACCCCCCAGCAGGAAAACTTCTGTTCACATCTGCCATTGACAGTACAAAAAGAGAAGCTCAGGGTGGTATTGATTTCCTTCCTTTCTCCTGGATTTTCCTCTGATGGGCTTCTTTGCTTGACATCTTTTCTCTTACAGTGGTTCATTGCTACTGCATCAAATGAGTGGCCCCGTCTTCCCCTCAGCATTAATTAATAGCTTTGTGCTTCCTTCGGCTCATCTACTCCCATTGACTAATTGCCAACAGAAGCATCTTTGCTAATCCAATTTGGAGCCCTGAATAATCTCCAGGAGCGTCACAGGCATTATCGGGAATTTGTGGGAACCTGCAGGCCTAATGGCTACTGCACTTGCATTTTATTTATCGGATCTTGCAGATGGATGTCTTCTCTTTTGAGGTTGCTTATTCTAGACATAGAACTTTCTTTGCACTGCAGGTCTGAATAAATAAATGTGTTTATGAGAGACCTGTACAAATTGTATTAGTATATCTGTGTATTTTTTGATTAAGTGTTTAACAGCAAGTAAGCTAATTCTAGTCTCATAACTAAAACACCAGGAAGATTTAGCCAATTAAATATTTTTTAGGACAAGTGAAAATTCATTGAAATCCCAAACTTGTCAACCAGTCAATTCACACTACCTGCTCAAAATGCTTTTCTTATCTTTTTATTATCCTATACACATTTTTAAAGGATGAGTGTTTATATATACATGAGTGTGAGACATTAAAGAGGACATGCCAGTGGCACCACACCTGGTGGTGGAGCATCTTATAAAGAAAAAAATAGGGCATTTAATGTTAGTGTTGAGATTGAAACCATTTAAGCAACTCAGCATGTTTGTTGTGTGAAAAGATACAGTAGTTTGACAAAATGAGAAGGTCAAAAACTTTAGGAAATAAAAGCATATTCCAAATAATACCAGAGTCATGCCCTGTCTGCATCCTACCTGGTGGCAGACACGATAATATAGCTGCACAGTGAGAAACCGATTCAGTTAAATTACAAACAATTGCTAAGACAGTTGAAAATATATCTTCTATTACAGGAGTGTGATTAAAAAAAACATGTTTAAATTCAGAACAGCTTACCTTCAATCACAGAATGAGCTCAATATTTGGCAAAGGACACTAAAGAACAATGCAGATGAAGAAACTATTTCTGCTCTGGAGGAATCTTGTAGAAAGACTGAGAAGCATTTCTGCTATAAATTGAGATAAATCCTGCTAACAGGTGTGTGTTCCTGAGCTTCACTGTAGGAACCTGAATGTTTGCATTAGACCTTTCAATTAGCACTTGTCACAACCCTGAGTTGTTGGAATCATGCTTTCATTTTCAAAATAGACTCTGCTTGTATGATTAGATGTAATTTGTTTTAATAAAGATGTAGATATATACATTTATTAATATTTATAAAAGTTTGAGGGCATAAGGACAGGTCGCCAAAGGTCAGGCCGTCTCACTTTACCGATCTCAAACAAAACCAGCATCTAAGGTTTGTGCTGTATTTGTACTGCTAAAACCTTTGTTTGTGCCAGCCTAAGTTTAAAAATATTAAAGTATAAAGGTCATCCAAAGGTCAAGCAACCTCCAGCTCCCCCGGTGGTGGAGACAAACATTAGGCTCATCACAACTTTAGATTTTTCCTTCATACTTTTATGTCTTTCAAATATTTTGCAGCACAATAATTACACAACCAATTGGTACCATTTTTATTTGATTTTGTCAATATGGGGGAACCTAATTGACCTTTGATGACCAAACGTTTTTTAGTTTTTTGTTTAGAAAAAAAAATCTAATTTTCATTAAAACCACTTGGTAGTTGCCCTCTGGTTGTTTGTTCTATAAACTCCTGAGTTGAGGTATAGTAAAACATAAAAAAACATACTAGAATTTAACTGGAGGCTTGAAAAAGGCAATAATAAGAAACTGGTACAAAAGTTAACCTTCTGCTGTGCTGTAGTGGTTTGATATTGTAAGATAGAATAAAAAAAATAACATATTTGCTCACACTGAGCAGCAATTACTATAGACTGTTTTTGATGTCAACAGAGCTGAGGAGCCATAGACTGCGATAACTAAGTGCAGAATTTTTACTCTGTTTGTTGTGAAATACATCCATGTTTTCCTCTCCCCACTTTTCCCTCCAGTCAGTAACAGTAAATAAATAAATAAAGCTACAGCATGCATTACCTTTTTTAGACATTTGTCATTTCTAACCAAACATTTAAGCTTTTAGAACTAGTTTTTGTAATGTTCTGCATTAACATTAGGTTTGAGATGTGGTTTTCCAGCATTGACTTGCATTTGATTAAAGTGCATTTCCACTCTGTCGCCACAAGGTGTCCTTATGCAGCTATGGCTGTTTGTGCTGAGACTTTGGTCTGTTTTAGACAAAACACTGTGGTTGAATACCGACTCAGAGGACAGTCAGTTTAAGACCCTAATGAGTTATTGGTTTCCAAGTTTTTAATCTACTGAAGAGGCTGTAGTAATAGTGGCTTCTTCACTCAAAACTACGTAAAGTCTAGCATACGCTATATAATCAGTGTATGTTCTGGACACTTCTTGTGTCTAGCTTTGTTAGGATTTGTAAAATAATACATGTGATTACTTGTGTTTTACTGAAAATGTATTTGAAAGGTGTTTATGTAAGAGCTAAATAAATCCAGGATTTATTCACAACCTAGGTTTCTAGAATTCCCTCTTTTCACCTCTGGAATATTGCCAAAATTAGACATATCCTGTCTAGGAGTGGCTGGAAAACTTGTCAATGCATTTGTTACTTCAACTACTCTATTTATTTTACTGTCATGAAGTCAATAAACTGCAGGTAAAAGCCTTCAGCTGATCCAAAATGCTGTAGCAAAAGTTTTGATGAAAATTAGAAAGAGCAATATTATTTCTCCTATTTCTCCGAGTGATCCTGAGGGGACGCTGGTTGACGAAACATGTAAAGATATATGGAAGTATTACTTTAAGTTAGTGTTAACTTAGCCTAATTATTTTTTCTATATTTTTACCCCCAGCTTGTTTCAGAGCTGAACTGTACACATGACAAATTACATTTTTTCAAAGCTTTTCTCAATTTTTTATACCACAAAATCTGCTGTTATTATGGCCTGTGCACACACATTTAACATCCTTTGCATGAATGAGCTTCTACGTAAAAATCCCAATATCCTTTTGTCATTCTTGGCATTCCAAGCATAATACAAAGAAGCTGGTCACCTTCATGCACCACACCAGTTTTGCTCTGCAAAAATGGATATCTAGAGAAGGTATATTAATTGTAGGATTGATTTCAATCAATCAGAGTTGTAATGCAAATACCTTTTGAGATTGGATTTAAACACTTAACTATGAATCAAGACCAAAGACCGAAACATGTATAAACATAAATGCAGTTATTTTGTCTATGTGAAATTAGCTAATTTCCTGCTTCTGCCTTGGTGAGAAGAAATCAACATTCAGCTTCTCCTCTCGTTCTTTGTTTGCCTCATAAAATGGCTCAGTGGCTTTGTCTTCATTTATTGTTCACCATGCAAATGGAGGGCATCAGAAGCCCTTTCAAAGAGAGCGATCAGTCCATGGCCACTTGGAAGCTAATTGGTCGGATTAACTAACTTTCTGATTGCCACAACAAGGTTCTGTTGTGTCGTATCATTTGAATTAATGAGGCAAGTTTATTAGAAACCTGAAGTGACAGAAATGGAGGGGAAAAACTGTCGCTTCTCTCACTACACTGTGATGAACATCAGTCACTTCTCCTCAGTGCTTAATATCTGCTGAAGGGGCTCATTTTAATTTAGTTTTAGAGGCTTTTTAGAATCGGTGAAGGCCTTCATTGATGATAAATTAGCAAGAATTTTTGGTACTCATGAAATTAGAGCAATATTTAATTGCTCTCTGCATTCCTGTCAGTCAGACCAAATCTTTCACTCTGAAAATATGCTAAACATAATTGATTTTATGCTGTTAGAGAAGTGCATGATCAAAATGTAAAAAATAAGTACCACTCAAAGATTCTCCAGGCAAGTAGACAAGAAAATGAGCCAATAAATCCAGACATTACCAAAAAGGTTTGCTGTAACTCGAAAGAAACCATTAATTTAGCGGTTTGCAATCATTTCAGAAACAACATCTCATTATTGGAGTGCTTGGTTTATTAAGCTTCACATACTGTATCAAAGCCTGGAAGTGGCTTAAATATTTCAGATTTGCTGCTTGAAATGCAAACATACATTAAATACTAAACTGGCTTGGTCCCTTTTCAGTTGGCAGCGGGGTAGAAAGCATTTGTTGAATCTTAAATAATGCTGTTACATGTGCAGTTATGTGAACGCATACATTCTGTTTTCATTTTGCATCATGCCCAGTGACAGATGTAGCCAAAAAGTTCATCTTCATACCATTTTTAAGACACAATAGGATTCCTATTGGTTGTGACAGTTGACTCTTTGCATCACTTTATATCTAAAGGAACCTTTAAAATTTTTCAAATTCATTTAAGTTTTTACCAGATTAAATTTACATGCATAAATGCTAAAAACACATTGTATCATTCATTATGTAAATCACTATAACATCATGTAAATTGCTTTAGAGTCTCCTTTCACATATGATTGGAGACTCTTAATTTGTGCTCTTGTTTGTGGTCCATCTTTATACAGATAATTAAGTGGAGAAGATTTAACACCTATTTATGCTAAAGATCAGAGGATAGCGCAGGTGTCGGTCAAGGCATGCACAGCTAATGATTGCAAATGCATGTTAAAAATCTGAAAAAAAAAAAAAAAGAATGAGTATGCACATTTTACCTTTGTGCTTATTACAAAACTGCAGAATGTATGCATCCGGCCCCAAGTCTTTCTGTCTTTGAGGCATGCATGTAATTAAATAAGCTCATTTGTTTCACCTGGTTTCATAGACAAATATAGCAAGATGTCATCTGCATAACAATGGAGATTCATACTCTTTCTCATGCTTCCATTTATGCCTAACGGAAGCATGCAGAAAGTGGAAAAGATTGTTGTTGATTTTTCAAATCTATTAGATCAAAACATTAGAGACAGTTTGCCCTTATTTTCCCTTTTTTCTTTATTCATGCAAAAAAGCACAGTATGGTATCCTGTAATGCCACTTGTCCCTCTACGACTAACTTTCACCACCTCCAGCGTCTGGAGCACCTGCCCCTTTTGCTCCTTATCCCCAAGTGCCCTTTTGGTCAATTTTTTTTTGGTATTATTTTCTAAGCCCTCTTCTGACACATAACATCTCAAAGCTAAGGAAGGCTTTGTTAATATTCTGTCTTAGAATGCGGTTAGATGTGTCCTTTTTTAGTGGTCTCTGCATGGCCCTGGCTTTGATAGATAGTATTAGGCAAGTAAGATACATGCAGAAACTCAACACAAAGCTGCCAGCATGGAACACATGCTATCAATGTTCATAACCAGTTTGTCAACAGCACCTCTTACATTACTAATGTAAGCATATCTGTTGATACATGGAACAAGAAAAATAAATAGGTGGAAGGAAAAAGAGAGAAAGAAATCAATGAGGTGAGTCTTTTAGATCAATTCTGTGGTTGCTCCCATGGTTTCCATTTTCTTCTCACACACACTGCACACAAGCCTGAGTTCATTTATAATGACGACGACTAAAAATGTTGCTGCACTGCACAGAGAAATCTACATGCTTTGAAACCGCCATGTCTTCAATCTCATGCTGACAGTAATGATCCTGGGATGGCGCTTTTTAAGACATGTAATTTGAAGAAAAAATTAGCTTAAGCAAGGAGAAGAAATGTCTTACAGTGAAGAGAGGAGAGAGATGAAAATAAAGAAAGGGGAGAGAGTGAGTGGGGTGGTGTTTCTTCTTTTTTTTGTGAATCATTAACTCAATGGGGCCGCTGCTGTTCCAGGGCTAATTGAGTATCAGTGTGAACCACCAGCAGACTAGCCTGGAAGCTGCTGCCGTCAGCACAAAGGCGGTTCTGAAAGGTGAAGTTAGCACAACTGAGCCGTAGGGTTATCATGGATATTTAATGAAACGGAGACATAAAGCATCCAGGTGAGCCCATGCAAAGAGTTCAATACATGCCTTTGCTTTCAAGATTAATCGCACAGTCGAGAGAAACACTAAACTGTACACAGAGTACCTGTGACGTTTATCAGTTCTTGTTGATTTCCTCTACATAGACTCATGCAATACATGTCACATCACAAAATGTGAGAAGAGTTGAGGTGTAGGAATTCTTTTGCAAGACTTTGACTTGCTTTGTTGCTGAAAATGCGCTATATAAATACAATTACCTTACAATATAGTGGAGTACATGTTGTAGCCTTGGACTGCCGTACAAAAGCAATCTCACTCTTGAAGCCTTCTCACATTTTGTTGCATAGAATCAGCAAAAGAAACTGGGCAATTCTTAAAATAGGTGGCATTATGAGGAAAGAACACTAGGTGGAAAAAGAAAAGTAACATCTGAAGACAGGAAGTCAAAGCTTGGGCACAAATGGATCATCCAAATGGACCTAAAGCATGAAGCCAGAGCCAGAGTTACAAAGTGGTTTAAGAATAACAAAAGTTAATGTTTTGGTGTGGACTACAAACCTGAACCAGTTACACCAGTTCTGTCAGAATGATTGAAAACTATTATGAGAAGCTCATGGAAGGAAAGCAAAAACATTTGATCCAAGTCATGGAGTTAAAAGCTGATGCCAACAAATAATGATGAAAAGTATGCATTCTTCTGATTTTCAACACATTCATAGATACATGTCAAACATGTTCCCTCATTACAGTGTTTTTTTTTTATCAAATAGAAATATTTTACGTGATTTTAAATGTGTTAGTAAGAACTTTAGTAAGTTTGGTCTGATTTAACTTCAGAGAATGCATTTTTATTTGAAGTATAGTCTGCATTAGTCTGAAAATTCATTTCTTTTTATTCCACTTTACACTTCTGCATTTCACAAAACGTCCCAAGAAAATGAACAAAAGTTTGTAATTGTTACATGACAAAATGTGGAATAAAGGTCCAGATGTATAAATACTTATGCAAGGCACTGCATGTAATCTTTAGGCATATTTCTGAGCTAACAGAGGGGAAAAGGAAAGTTTGCAGCTTTCTGTCCCAGTTACTGTGGTTTAATCCCTGCAGGAAAAAAAAACAACAAATGGCTGACGTTATTCTCCATATTTTCTATCTTTAACCTATGAAGTTAATCCCTTGTAAAGGTTTTTATTCCTCTCCCAGTGAAGCATATGAGATATTCCCCGCTAGAGTTTGAGTCGTATAAACAATTAACTTATGACCTGCAGAGTAATCAGTTCTGCTGCCAACACTCAGGAAAGCAGGTGAGACTGACCTCACATCTCCACACTTCGGTTTAAGGCAGAACCGTGAATTGGTGAGTTTAGAGACTACTGCCTAATCTCTATTTGATCCAAACAAATAAATCTCAGACATAGATTTGTGCTTTAACTTTATTATTTCATAATGGGATGTTTGAATTTTTACATGTTTAAACTTTAATCTTGCTTTTCCCCAAAACTTCACCCTCTGGATGTGTCTTACTACATTCAACCTGCTTGGTTTCTACAGGCCATTTTACACCAGAAAATATTTTTTTTTCTTAAAAAGACCAAATTAGGTTCCAAACATAGACCAATATGTTTTTTTAATTTTTTTGTCAAAATGCCTAAAAGAAAACCGGTTACTGTTTAGAGATTACACAATTCAGGGAAAGCTTTTCTCTTTTTTTCCTTTCTCGTGTTTTGGTAAAAAAATGAACAATTTCCTTGTTAAGTTTGGGTGGTGATGATAGTTGGGCTTTTAACACACAACCCTGATAACCTGGGATTGCTTTGGATCGGTTTGCTAATGGGCATATTTACAGAAATAAATGATGCAATCAACTTATTTAGTTTGAAAAATCATTTGGAACACATTCAATATCATAATAATCATTACAAAAAAATAACTTCTCTTTACAAAACTTCTTATCTGGCCCAGGACTGTCTTAAAGTAGGATTTACATTAAGGTAAAGCAAGTCAAACAAAAACCCATTAGCAGGTCTGCTGGCTTACTTAAGAATGATGGACTCCTAAACATTATCTGAACTTGTTTTTCACTGAATTTCTTCAGGTGTTAAGAAAATGTGCTATTTGGCCCTAATGTAGGAATTTGACCTTGGCTCAGTGTTTGCCTTTCACTCAATTTTGTTATGTTAAGCTTTCAAGGCATGAGGGATGAATGGACATAACACACTAACATCTGTCTCCTCATCTTATTACAAAAATATTCTCACTTTAAGCAAAGCTGCTATATAGTCTTTAGAGTGCAACTATTTTATCACCCCAGCTATTTGATGCACCGTTATTCTATGCAATGCAACACTTTGTTGTCAGTGAAAGTAGTAGATCTGAAGCAGTTCAAACAGACTGTTGTTAGCTTGCGTGGTTGAATGTCCTTTGATGTAAAAATGTATAGAAAGTGTGGAGTTGTGAAGTATTTTTGTTCAGCAATGGAGTCTTTTTATACTGTCATGTGAATAACACTCAAAAATTGTCCCAGCAAAAGAGAGAAGAAAAATAAAAACTTATCAAAACATTTTTCCATTCCAATAAATGAAAAAAAAAATTCACAGGTTTATGTTTTTTAAAACTCTGCCTTCTAACATTTTATAAGTAAGCAGTACGTCAAATCGTTCTAAAGGTTCTTTTCCCTTCGTCTATGCATTATGGAATGGTTGTTAGGATACCTCCAGCTTTTTTCCCCCTTCAGCTTTATTGCAACAACCTGTACCTTTTTTTTTTACTATTATTGTTCTTTATTTTTGTGAGTTTATTAGATTTCTCATTGTTCTTTTCCTTTACTTAGTAGATTAGTTGAATGTTCCCAGCCTAGTTAACGAGTTTATTGACTGAAGTATTCTAACTGGATCAGGATGTTTCTGTTTGAAGGTTTCTTGTGCAGAACCACAGAGACATGAACCTGGAGCAGACCAAGAACCCACTGGAACAAATAGGGGTTTAACCTGGCCTGGGAACACCTTGTAATTTCCCAGAATGAGCCAGAAAGTGTTGTTTGTAACACAAACAACACTATCTAACAGTGTTGTATAAAGTACTGAAATCTCAGAGTCAAGTAAAAGTATAGGTTCCTCTCAAAATATGACTTTGATAAAAGTCCAAGTCACTGACTGAAATGTTACTTGAGTTAAAGTCTTAAAGTTTCTGAAATGTCTTGTACTTAAGTATGGAAATTACTGTGAAAATGGATGTACTCAAGTAATGTAATGAAAAGTATAAGTAAAAAGTAAATCAAGGCAAAAGCTACGGTGGCCGTGAGGTGCAAAGCAATTACAAATTACAAAAACACTACAACATTAACGAAAACACTACAACATTAACGCAAAGCAATTACAAATTACAAAATCACTACAACATTAACGAAAACACTACAACATTAACAAAAACACTACAACATTAACGAAAACACTACAACATTTACAAAACGGAAAAGGTAGGTCTCAGTGGAGACCTAAGAAATCGCTGATTGGACTACAGCTCGTTAGAAAACGGAAAAGGTAGGTCCCAGTGGAGACCTAAGAAATCGCTGATTGGACTACAGCTCGTTAGAAAACGGAAAAGGTAGGTCCCAGTGGGGACCTAAGAAATCGCTGATTGGACTACAGCTCGTTAGAAAACGGAAAAGGTAGGTCCCAGTGGAGACCTAAGAAATCGCTGATTGGACTACAGCTCGGTTATACCTTAAAACGCGAGTTGATTCCTGGCTTTAACAATTACGTTGTTTTTTTTAAAACATGAATGTACTTGGTGATCCACACATAGACATAATATAAGGATAGACGCCTCATGCACCGCTCTCCCCTATTGTCGCTGACTAGATTTAGGGCGGCCATCTGAAGCGGTAGACCACTCCACTTAGCCTTATGTGTTTAGCGGGCAAAATAACATATCAGCGCATTTAATCGATCATAACACACTTTTTTGTCACTGGAAACTATATTCAGACATCTATCAAAGCTACATTTATAAATAATTGTATTATTTATGTATGTTTTTAATACATAGTTCAGCATTTTTAAATATGATTAGTAGCTATAACAATAGAATAGGAATCGATATCAGAAATATTCTGATATCGATGTATGATGAGCATATTACAAAGCACACAGCCGTGAATAATTTATGGTGAACGGCTGTGTGTATAATTTATCATAATAATACATAGTTATACAACTATACAAACACAAATAAATAATGATTAATACTGAATAATATATATTGGATGCATGTTAATATGTATATATATAATATATATATATATATATATATATATATATATATATATATATATATATATTGCCTATATTAAAAAAAATCTTAGATTGTAAACAAAGATCAAGACAAATATTTCACTCCACAACTGTCAGTTAACATCTAATTTGTTTTATAGAATTACACTTAAATACAAATTAATTTGCACAAATTTCATTAAAAAATATATGTATATATACATACATATAAACATGCATTTAATATATATTATTCAGTATTAATCATTATTTATTTGTGCCATTATTAATTAATCATTATTTATTTGTGTTTGTATAGTTACATAAATATGTATTATGTAGTGACCATATGTCCAAAAAACTTAAATTCAAAAATCAAAAAACTCAAAGGTGATCAAAACAAAAGGTGAATCAAACTCAAATAGTCACCTGATGCACATGGATTCTTGTTTATGCAGCAAAAAGAAATCAAAAGTCTAAATATGGTTCTTTGGTTTTATTTGCAGATCAGGCCAAAGGTTACAGGTTTCTGCTCCCACTCCTGTACCTGTTCACTGACTGTCAAAATGAAAACCGATGTGACTGATTAGCTGGTAAAAAACCTTGTGACCACCACGTGCATAATAATCTACCACGACCCACCTACTTATACCGTGAAATACCCACATTCCAATCTGAAATTAATTAACTAATTAAGTGAATTACTAAACAAAAAACTTATTCTAAACAAAAATTAAAATAAAAATTCTAATGATAAATCAATTAGAAAATCAAACAAATGCTAAGAATAAACTAAACAATTTAAATTCTAAGATTTAACAAAACAATGGGAAGAATAGCTCCTACAGGTATATATATGTCTATCTTTGTTGTGAAATGTTGTTTGTGGAGCCTGACATCAATAATCCATCGATCTGAACAATAATATCCCTGTTGTTTTGATTGGCAAAGTAGGAGGGACTATCGCTCTAAGATGGCCGCCGTATTTCCTGCGCCGGAGCAGCCAATGCGGGGTCTACTCTTATATTATGTCTATGCTCACTCAAACGGAGCGTGCCAGAATAACTTCCGGTAAACCAAAAGTAAACCGAGCTGTAGTCCAATCAGCGATTTCTTAGGTCCCCACTGGGACCTACCTTTTCCGTTTTCTAACGAGCTGTAGTCCAATCAGCGATTTCTTAGGTCTCCACTGGGACCTACCTTTTCCGTTTTCTAACGAGCTGTAGTCCAATCAGCGATTTTCCGTTTTGTAAATGTTGTAGTGTTTTCGTTAATGTTGTGTTTTTCGTTAATGTTGTAGTGATTTTGTAATTTGTAATTGCTTTGCGTTAATGTTGTAGTGTTTTCGTTAATGTTGTAGTGTTTTCGTTAATGTTGTAGTGATTTTGTAATTTGTAATTGCTTTGCGTTAATGTTGTAGTGTTTTCGTTAATGTTGTAGTGTTTTCGTTAATGTTGTAGTGATTTTGTAATTTGTAATTGCTTTGCGTTAATGTTGTAGTGTTTTCGTTAATGTTGTAGTGTTTTTGTTAATGTTGTAGTGATTTTGTAATTTGTAATTGCTTTGCGTTAATGTTGTAGTGTTTTTCGTTAATGTTGTAGTGTTTTCGTTAATGTTGTAGTGATTTTGTAATTTGTAATTGCTTTGCGTTAATGTTGTAGTGTTTTCGTTAATGTTGTAGTGTTTTTGTAATTTGTAATTGCTTTGCACCTCACGGCCACCGTAAAAAGCAGTTTGAATGACATTTTTTATATTTTGGTAAACTTGTCAAATACACTTAAAGTAATGTACACAACCAAGTGCAGACAAAATTAAACCTGTTAATAGATGTAGCTGCAGGCATCATTTAGTTAAGAAAATTAGGTGCTTTACCTACAGCACAAGGTTAACTTAACCTGCTTTACAACTGAACCAGCTTCTGACATGAACCATCAGTAGGTGGGGTCAAAACTCCAGCGTTTCTCTTTCTCGCTTTTTTGTAATGAGCAACTAAGCCAAACATTGAAAATGTATCGAAGTAAAAGTATGCAATTAAGTTTGGAAATATAGTGAAGTAAAAGTGAAAGTTATCAAACATTTTCAGACTCGAGGAAAGTATGAAATACTCCAAAATATATTTAAGTAAAGAAGTGAAGTATTTTTACTTCGTTACTATACAACACTGCTATCTAAGTTTTCCTTCAAAAGCTAAAATAACACCAGCAATATCTTGAATGGATGGAGTGGGATTGGGCTTTTTTGCTCAGAAAACACCAAAACAGATGGACCTTAGCATGAAACAAATTATTTATGAATAGAAAAGCTCCTTATGGCCACTATTGAGAATAAAGTATAAAACAAATATCCAAATCAACACATGCACCAGATATAGATCAGCCTTGTTCTTTAACCATCTCAATACCCAAACCTATGCATGAAAAAGAAAGAGCATAAAACACACCCCTTTAAAATCTAGAGAGATTGAACAAAAAGGATTTAGGAAAGATCCTTTTTCTCCCTCCGTTTGTTCCAACCTTGTAAAATCTTGTAAAAGAAGTCTCATTTGTACCAAAAAAACATACCAGTTGATATAGTTTCTCATTGCACATTGGCTGCATTATGACTTTCCAAGAGAGTCACTAATTGTGGATAATTGATGTTCTGTAAACATAACCTTAAGTGAACTTTTTTTCCACATTTACTTGATTCAGAATTGGCACACAGTGGAAGTTGTTTCATTTGGAGACAACCTGGGATTAAACAAAATTTTGGCTGTACTTTGTGGGGTTCTGCATTTATTGATAATTTATCTTTAGTGAACACACAAGATCACTTCAAAGCAAACATTTTCAACAAATAGAGTTTGATTAATTACTCAGGCTTGCCCACAAGGTTCTTCGACAACTACTTTGTTGAAGCTCAATTTTCAGCACAGACACAAAGCTGTTGAAAAATCAAAGAGCTTCGTAGGTGCCAGAATTCCAGCATGGTGAGTGATGAGTAAATATATACTAAAACAAAGCACAGTGACTTAAAATGTTACATCAAGTCTGAGTGTCTGCCAACTTGGCCCCAGGGAGTCAACGACTGATGCTAAAGAACTAAATTATAGCAGCTGTAAGGTCAGGGTTGTCTTTATAATGTTGTGTGGAAAAGGATCAGAAAGCAAAGCAAATCAATCGTATTATTTATAAGCCTAAGGCTACAAATTCTGAAGAATTGATTGTGTGTTTAAATATGAAATGTTCAGTGTTCGTGATATTTGGGAACTATAATGTTGAGCTACAACAATATGACCACCAATGGATAAGTGATCTTGCAACAGAAGTGCAGTTCAGGGTAATAAAAGCACCAACTGTTACAGCTAATTGGAGCGAATCATCTCTGCAACCTCAGCAGATACTGGAGGGACGTCATTAATCACCAAAATATGGTGCCGACTGATTTCTTCTCTCTTGTTCCAAAAATTCAATTCAACTAATTTGGCCAGGATTTTCAAATTAAGTCATATGAAGTGAAATACCTACATTTGTGAAAACAGCGTAACAACATGTTTACTTGTCAGACACATTGTTAGATTGAATGGTTTGATAGTTCTGATAACCTAGTTCTAGGTTAAGCTTGTAGCACCACGTGGTCCTCAACGCAGCCATCATGGGTTTGAGTCCTGACCACAAGACCTTTGCTGGATGTTTTCCCCCTTTCATTATACCTTTTCTAATTTCAAATAACATTCCTGTTAATTTTCTTTACTTTCTGGAGTAAAATCCACCCAGGTGTTTTGCACAGCTGAATGGTTGCCATGGGAGATTCAAAGACTTCCCAAACGTGCATGAAAGAATCAAAGCAACACCCCAGGTATGTTTTTGATGACAGAATATTATTGGACAATTCAATTAATGAATCGATTACACATAATTAGTAGTATGTACATGTCTTTGATTGTTTTCTATTACATGATTAATGTTATTGTGATGCAGAACATTGACAAAAAATAACAACTGATCTGGACTGTAATGTTGAACTTTATGTATCAAAAATATTAGTTTATTGTGTTGGAAAAATGGCAAGGTTCACATTGGCTGAACTGTTTTGTACAGGTTTACTGCAACACATATCTCCACAACTAGTAAACTATGATATTCAACACTGACAGCTGAGCAATGAGCTGTTGTTTCTTATCAAGGTAAGTGAGTCTTTTCTGTATTTTTCTGTGTGAATTTGAATGTTGCTCTCTTACCTTTGGTGGTTTATGGTACCAACCATCACTGAAAATTTCTGCCTGTTGGAATGTTTTTCTCTCTAAATATTCACAGCATTTTTTCAAATCCAAACTACCGCCACATGAGTAAAATCTGTTCATAACTCGGCACAAACAGACTGAGATTTCCAGCTGAGGAAATCTAACGCGCCAGTATCAGTGTCTGGTTATTGATTCTGGCTGCTCTACCCATAGAGAAGGAAACAGAAGAGCTTTCAGTTTGCCAGGGGATGCGATGTGAAAATACACTTTTAAGGGCCTTTACAGCAAACTTTGAAAGCTAAATATCATGCTACCCTGAAAAGGCACACGCCACAGAAAGGACTTGATTGTAACCTTGAAATGCACCGCTATGGACATGCATTTGCTGCCTTTCAGACATCTTCTGTATTCAGTTCAGTAAAAAATATACCAGACAAACATAACCTCACTTACTTAAAAGTGCATTATTACATGTATTTTATAGGAAAATTGCTGTTCAAACCATTCTAGTCCTGGGTGACAAATTACTGACCTCTAAACCTAATAACTGTTTTTTCCATTCTTGGAAGAAACAACTGCTATCAAGCATCTGCAATAAGTGACAACAAGCCTTTTACATCATAGTGGAGGGATTTTGGCTCACTGCAGAATTATTGTAATTCAGCCATAAAGGGAGGTTTTATGCATAAGTAGCATGTTTATGCATCTCAATCTGATTTAATTTTGTTTTTTGCTTTGAACTAATCAGACGTGGATTTGCTTGTGTACCAAAGTGTATTACGGTCACAAACGGAAGGCCGGAGATTCTCTTTCAGGATTTTCTGGTAGAAAGCAAGCTCTTTTTCTGAAAAGCTATTTTCATTTTACACCAGATGCAAGTGGACACACTTTTCAAATTGTTGCAATGTTGTCTCAGTCCACAGAATATTTTCAAAAACATGTAAGGATTTTCAAGATGTTATTTGACTAATTTGAAATGGATCTTAGACTTCTTTTAGTCAATAGTGGTTTTCAACTTGGAACTCTCCAAATGATAGAATTTGTATTTTGTTGTTTAACAATGATCCCCACTCAAGTTGAGGTCTAACTGGATGTAATTGTTGTTCTGGGCTCTTTAACTTTCAGGATGAGCTGTTGTCGTGCTCTTGGAGTAACTTTGACCACCATTCCGTGGAAGGTTCCCTGTGTCCCAGATAAATCAACAACAGCTCCTTCTCATGTGTTCTTGACTTTCTTCAAATAAGGGAAATTCTGTGTTGCATTTTGGGACCTTTGAGCCTGCTTCATGCAGTCCATGTCATACAGGTTAAGTCTGGTTGATGTCAATTAATTCATGATTTGACCAGTGCATAAATTGTGTTTTCACACATACCCAAAATGATTTGGATAGCCTTCCTCCCTCAGTGAGTAATACCTACAACAACAACAACAAACCTTTCTTAGGTTCTCTAAATGTTCAAATTAGTTTGATGGTCTTTACCTGTGAAAAAAAAGCAAAAGACTTAGAGGAGAAATACTTTTTCATTAAGGGAGAAGATTAGAGCCATGGGGAAAAAAAAAGAAGAATTCTGTTTTTTTTTTTCTCAAAATCGTGACTTTAAGCCATGAGGACATCGGTGTTGGCACGCCAGCTAAGGGGTTAAGTTTGCTCTGTTTTCTTGAACCTGAATATGGAAAACATGTTCTGCATAGAGGATCTGTGTTCTGGAAGATGGTGTACAGAATTTCCAGTTGGCTCAGCTGGAACAACGAATGAGTCCAGACCTGCAGGGGAGAGCTGGCAGAGAGAAAAGGTGGTGTAAAATATGGAATATCTTGCTGACAGGAGCAGCGAGAGCAAGTTATGCCAGGCAGAGAGAGTGAGTACAAGATGAGCCTTGGTGTGAAATCAGATCCTGGGTGAAATGGACAGGCACAGGTGGGTCGGTGTCTCCGGGTGGAAATGTTAGAACTGCTGGGTCCTGACTTGTCTATGGCCAGACTGTACTGGATTGAACTGGTCATACTGATACAGACACACTACTGTAGAGTTGGGGGTGGGCTCTGCACCAGGCAATGGATGCCAGGCATGTCAGGCATACCACACACCTCCCAACTGGCTGCAGCACTTGTTTTGGCAAATAGAAGCTGGAAAAATTATGAGAAATGACACAGAAAGTATCACTTCCCTTTGGGCTCTGCAGGTTAAAATGGAACAGGTAAGTGCAGCATTTTGGAAGAGCATCAAAACCCCTTGGATCTTAAAGAGTATACATCCATATAATTGTGTCATTTATGGGATAGTTCAAAACAAAGAACTTCATAGTGAGGTGAAAGAAAGGAAATATTATTTTCAAAATATTTTACAAAATAAAACTCTGAGAACCCCTGACTCAATACTTGAGAAACACTTATCACAGCCAGTCTTTGAGGCATGTTTCCACCAGCTTTGCACATGAAGGGACTCATTTTTTTTTACATTTGCAACCCACGCTTAAACTTGCATTGAGGCTTTTGTTCAGAAAGCATAACTGCAACAGAATATGAGTTATCAGAGTAACACAAAGATAGAGGTTGTTGTTTGTGCAAAGCTGTAGTGCCATTAGCTACAATAATGGATGAGCAGAAACGAATAGAAACAGCAGCAGAAATGAAATTGTGATGAGTTGTTTAGATGTAAAGAGCAGAATGTAGTTTTAGGAGACCAGTTAGTTTCTGGTCAGACAAGAGCAGAATGAACGGCATCCTGCTGTGTCAGAGCTGTGGGGCAGCTGATTAACATTCAGTGAATTTCCACCTCTGAGTGAATGCATTGTGACCGCTACGTGAATGCACTTTGCAGTGAGGAGGATTATCCTTCTCAGTGCCAAGTTCTCGTTGTATGAGGTTGAAGAAGAGTCAGTGAGTTGAATTCATGTACTCCATTTATTAATACCAAAATAGAGCTGGTCCATTTCTCATGCTTTGGAGAAATCGGCAACAAGCAACACTTGTTAACTTCCTTTATTAGCCTCTGTCTAAGCTTCGCCCTAAAGAAGGCGTTCCCCAGTGTGTCGGATGTCCTTTAACCCTAGCTTTCATTTGCATTTTCTAACATGTCTTTTCCTTTAGCTAAAAGAGATGGAAGGAAAACAGAATTATTTATTCTCAACAGCAGCCAACAAGAAGACCACACAAAACCGTAGTAGCACATTATTTAATGTCAGAGTGCTGCTAAAGCCACATTGGTCCCTTCAGAGTCACTTTCCAGCAGAAACTACAGTGTTTATGCCTTAATTTTCTCAAAATGCATGCTGGGAGATGGGACCGTGTGAACTGTACAGCTAAGGAAGTCCAACTGGATCAGTGAGTGAGAAACGGCTTAACTCCAGACCAACTCAAGCCTGCTTTTCTTGTTTTATTGTTGGTGTACTGGTCAATTCCTTCTTCCTTTTTCATTATTTCCACAGTCAGTTAAATGTTAAGCATTAGTAGAACTTACAAGTCCATTGGACCCCTTTCTTTAAACTATTGATGGACTAAAACCTTTAGAAAAATCCTTAATTACCTTAATGTTAATACTCAAACCCCTAATCTAATAATTAGAAATTACATCTAAATATTAATGCTACATTTTGATCTTTGACTACATTAATTACCATTCTTTTGTGATTGAATTTGAATTGAATTGAAGTTGAATTTATGTCTAATACAGAAAATTTCAATGTGACCAGAAAAACAGCAGCTTCATTTAGATATCAGTATCTAAAGATGGTGATTGTCTCTGAGATGAGATAAGTGGGAAGAACCACAACTAAAATATAACAATAATTAACAAAACTAAGCATGAAAAAACCCCCCCAAAAAACAACGAACCCAATAAAATCAGGCTTCAATTTCTAGGCAGTACAAGAGCATTGAATTCTTTCTTTCCCCTGGCCAAGCCAGCCTCCAGAACCTCCATAAATGTCCAGAAAAGGAGACTGTAAACCCAATGTGTGCGAAATGGCAATCACCAACTGCTAGGCTGAGGTAAGACACATGACACAGAGCTCTGAACTGAGATGTAAGTCCTTCCAAGTCAGAGCTGAGCCACGTTTTCAGTGAGACAAATGACAATGTGTGAACTAACATGGAAAAATAAGCCATTTCTGAGACTCCTGCCCCACAGTAGTCAAAAGGTTTTTTGTTATCCGCTTGGTATGTCCTATTTGATCAGTTAGGAAGGATTCTCTGTGATGCACTAAGCCGTGTGATGTTCCTGGCAGCCAAGAGTCCATGTGAAAGCTATAATTTCTCCTCTCATTCGCCTGAGCATAAAAGGCTTTTTTTTCATGGAAGTGCTTATAAGAAAAACCAGCAGAGGTACATCAGATTGAAAAATGCAATCATTTTCAGAGAAGCCTTTTTCAGGGAAAAGGAGTAAGCGTTTGGCTGAGTAAGGGGAAGTAGTGGATAGACATCTTAACAGTATGTGTGCTGGAGCTCCATGTGTTTCTTCTTCAGTGTTTATGGGACATTTAAAAGCCTCCAAATGTGCCGCGGTTTGCAGCCCACAAGCCCTTCCCAAAGCCCCGGGCCAGCTGCCAACACAGGCTTACAGTTCAAATGGGACACAGTCGAGCGAGAGCTTGAAGTTTTAGCAGGAGAGGGGGGAGCTGCTGACTTTTGTCTTAACTAAGCTTCCCGAATGTCGACAGTGTAAGCAGCTTTGATTGCTTTTATTTCCATTTTAACATTAATACATCTTTAGGATGTTTCAGAGTGTAAGCATTGGCATTTTGTGTCCACTTACTGAGGCCATCAAAAGAGCTGAAACTGTTTATCTTTGAAGTACGTATTCTGTACCTCAAAGAGTCTTTTTACAGCTTCGGATAATGGTTAGAGCTGTCCACATCTTGTTGCTTTTCCCCAGACAGATAAAAAGAGACCTACATCAGAAATCAGCCTAGTTAGAGCCTTCTAAAAACCACTTCTGGACAAAACAAGAAAAACACTTCATGAAGCTTGCTGTTAAAAAAAATGCCTGAATTGTTGGAGTTTAGCATACAATTGGGAGAAACACTCATAATGTTTGCCTTGAGTCTGAGATAAAAACAAACTTTTTTACAGCTTAGTCGAAGAGCAACTTTTGTGCTCACATCAGTTTCCTAAATCTTGTCTGAAGTTGACCAGGTTCAATGTTACAGAGTTCACTGCTTCAGCATTGCAGCATGAGATTTACACCTAGAAAGGGAATCTGGAAACATTTAAAGAGTTGTATAAATGTGGTGACTTGGTGGTTAAACTTGGCTCATTCTGTTCCCTTCTGGGTCCGCAGAATATATTCGGTGTGGCGATCCTAATCTTGGACTGACGACCCTGCCATACACTACAACTTTTTTGTTTGTTAAGAGTGAATAAATACTAAAGAATCACTTTAAGTTGCTTCACTAAAGAGGCTCATTGCAACTGACGTATAGAATAAAAAAATAGGACTAAATCTTAACATCACAGATAGATTGTTGAAACATCATCGGGGAAATTCAACAATTCTCTTGAATTGAGCTAAATGGTCCAAATTTACGTTTTATATATCAAGCAATCATAGATTTATTCAGTTAGCATTTGCTAATCATAAAACGTTTACAAAACATTTAGAAAAAATTCCTCAGGAGAAAACGTTTCCAAAGCGAGCCAAGCTGCATAACAATAAAAAAAAAAACAAAAAAAAAACTGTTGTCTACTGTGATGAAAGATTTAAAGTAACACATTTTTATGTAAACTATATTTAAATCAGTAATGTAAAGAAAAAAGTTCTTGGTGATTGCAAATGAATCCTAATTAAAAGTGTTATTATTGGATGAATCTGAAAGCACGGATTTTACTCAACTCTGACAGCAGCTGCTTCTCTAATTGAAAGACGTGAATCCACTGAGTCGACGCTTTTCACTTCAAACTCTGGAAATGAGCCTAATTGGAAAGATATCAGTATCAGTCAAAAAAAGAAAAAAACAGAGGACACTGAGCAGAAGCAAAGTTCAGGGCTAGAATTTTAAGTATCCATAAGTAGCAGATGTTTTTTCTTTTAGAAATATTTGTACTTAATGAACAAAAATCCAAATCTTCAGTCTATTTTTCATTAGGACTTTTACTAATTCTCAGTAAAATTCTTAATTTAGTGCATTTGACATTAAGACATCAGACTCACATGGGCTGTCATTCCTGCTGCACAACAAAAAAATGACCTTTTAGTTTGGTTCCATCTGTTATGATGAAAAGAATGAATAACTCTTCACATAACTGGCCTGAGCAGCTGCACTGATAAAGGCTATTGTAGTCATCATCTATTCATTAAGCTATTTCATACTAACCACAAGTGTAATTAATTTAATTTGTGGGACATACATTGTATGACATCAATTTTTAAAAAGAAGAAAAGGTTTAACTTTTTTCAGGAATTAATCCAAAAGTGCACATGCAGACCTGCCTGTGACTTTATTAGTAGAAAGCCTTTAGCTGCAACTAAACTCCAATAGTTCTACCAATACTGCATGGAAAGAGATTGTTCCTAATTTTTCTTTACAAAATACTTCAAGCTCAACCAGATTGGCTGGAGAGTCTCATCTTTCATGTCTTGCAACAGAATTTCATTTAGATGTTCTGGACTTTGACTGGACCATTCTAATAAATGGAAATGTTTTGAACAAACAAACTGCTTTGTAGCTTTGATTGTATGTTCTGGTTCAAGTATTTTGTGTAGGCCACTGTCCTACTGGTGTCCAGTAGGACAGTGGCCTACACAAAATACTTGAACCAGACCAGGTTCAAGTATTTTGTGGCCTGTAACAGGTGTTCTTCCAAAACTGCTGTGTGTTTGGAGCCACCCATCTTCACGCCAGCTCAGAACATGAGCCTGACGAAAAAAGCGTCCTGCACAGGATGATGCCAACACTCATTTTGGTCTCATCTGACTCTAATACTGTTTTACACATCTTTGCTATGCCCCAACTTGGCTTGTGGCAACAGTTAAAGGAATTTCTTTTGGCTTTCTTTCAATAATGGCTTTCTTGAACCCTTTCTTGAAGAGTAAAGGGTCATAATTACAAATGTTTGAGATTAAAAAGTAATGATTTACCAAGTATATTAGTGTGATATCCTTGTGTGTGATTTTAGCCATTTTACGGTTCAATAAATGTGGGTATGTCCTAATTTATTCTTAATTTTAGAGAACACATGACAAGGTCTTTCATTTTAAATGGTTACATTTAATACCTCCAACTTTCCATTATGGTTACAATAGGAAATAAATGTTCCTATGTACAATTATGTTAGAAAACACACAGGCTTTTATAGTGTCTTAACTTTTTCACAAGACTCCTGAACTCAGTATCCAGAGGTTGTTAGAAACAATGGCTTACACTCCTACCACAAACATGTTAGCTGTTACTCTGCCTGTTTTGCCCAAACATGCATGAGTTCTGTCTTTATCTTCCTCCCACAGTCCAACAACATACATGCTAGACTTATTATTTGAATTATTTTTTCATTTTTGTTTATCCTTCATATTACACTTTTAATAATGCACAAGTAAAAATCAAACTTCATATCATAGGGAGAAACATTTAATTGAACTGGAGTTATATAAAATGACCCACCAGAACTTCTTTGCTGCGACTTTTGCATAGCTGTTTACTTCATTGCACAAGACATTGCAATACATTTTTCCTTCTTTAGAAGCTGGTGACAGTGATGAATGAGAAGATGTAAGGGAGGGATCTTGGAAAAACTCATGCAATGCTGATGCAGGGCAGGATCGTGACTTCAAGTAGGAAACAAGGAAGCCTACGCGTGTCCTGAAACCAGAATTCATGTTCTGCAAACATCTGTCTGATTTTCTGGAGAAGAAAAAAAATATATGTACAAAAAGGGACACACTGGTAACCTGTCAATGTCAGTGAAATAATCACAGACACTGACGTGGTGAGAGCCTCTCTGTGGCCTTTTGAAGCCTCTTCCGGCAGAGACATAATGAATTGTGATGCCAGCTGTCAGAGAGCTGCTGTCAAAGCGCAGACATGGGGAATTCAAAGTCATTATTGGTGCAAAATAATATTTTTGGGGGGAGGGATGCCGGCGGGTTGCAGGGAAGGTGTGAAGGGTCACGATGGAATAGCTGACAAAACAAAAACCCATTTAGAAATCCAGTGAGTCACCGGTCAGACAGATTTGAGAAGGAAAGCGACCGTGCATGCACTGTTAATGAAAATAGTTTTTTCCCCATCAATCACACGGCTGTTTTTCATATAGTTTTCCTGTTTTCTGTGTTTTTTTTCTGTTTTCTTTTGCTGCTGAAGTGCAGAGGCAGTCACATCTGGTAACTGGATTAGAGATCAACATATTTCCCTGGAGGTCTACGGGGTGAGTTGACAACAAGAGAACACAGAAACAAACTCACCGCTTTAAACATGTGCAATCTGAGAGGAAATGAGCGACATGGACGCTGCTCCAGGCTTCAGAGAGGCTGGTTTTCTGGTTTCAGACCAAGATGCTCCTGAGAACACAAGACATCACAATTAAGATTTGAGAATTCTTCATAAGAGCAATATCAAACAAATGATATATTTTTCTTCCTTTGTATTAAAAAAACTAACAATTAATTAAAAACTGACATTTGAGAAGCAATTTTCTTCTTGTTTGAAAGCATATGAGATTTTTCTCTATTTGAGTGTATTTACTATTTAACTCTAATAATATAGCAGCTGCACATATTTAGTTTTAACAGTCATCCAAATTATTTTTTGCCTTATTTCTATCTGTATAAACCTCTGCTTTTGATTTCTCACAACTAGAAAACTTAATTGTCACCTGCTGTATAATTTTAAGCTTTGTTTTTTAACTATATTTTATTCTATGAATTGTTCTGAGCAGAGATTAGTGTCCTGTTAAGGATGTTAGGGGGACATTTATTTTTTAAATTAATGCAATAATTTAACACTGGAGATTTGATTTTAATTCTGTATTTTACTGTGGTAGATCATTAGTGTGGTAATACAATACTGCACTAAAACTATTGTTTTTAACTAAATCAACCATAAGAAAACAAAAGTGTTGATCTTCAACATCCTAAGCTTCTCTCTACTTACAGTCAAACCAATGACTCAAAGGCTCAGTATACTTAGATTAAATACAATAGTTCTCTACTTGTAATAGCATGTAAATATGTGGGAAGAATAGCAGGAATTGAAGTGTCTTATTGGGTTTGTTGGGAGCCATTAGAGTTGCAACAAATGCTGGGAAGAAAGACCTGTCATATCTCCTGTTTGTTCATCTAGGATACAAAAATCTATCAGTGATATTTCTGCTAATGTCTCCCAACACCTGCACTAGATCCATGGGGTGTCCTATGACAAAGCTGACCTTCCTGAAGAGCTTATCCATTTGTTTCCTCTCAGATTTTAAACCGCTGCTGCAACATAGGTAAGAAAAATGTTAGTCTGCTTTACTTTACCTGTGATATTGTTCTTGGATTTCTTTGGTCTGTCACAGTCCTCACATTGATCGTTGTGACTAATTCCAAAATGTCGTCATGTAAACAAGGAGTGAACCTTTGGGAGAGGCAACATCCAGAGCAGTGCTTTCTTTTTTCATACTAAATAATTACATCAACCATTTGTGCTCAGAGTTCAATAAGCTATACATATTTTAAGAGCTGTCTCAATTAATTGCTAGCTGAA
This sequence comes from Poecilia picta, assembly GCA_033032245.1. Lineage (NCBI taxonomy): Eukaryota > Metazoa > Chordata > Actinopteri > Cyprinodontiformes > Poeciliidae > Poecilia > Poecilia picta. The sequence continues at coordinate 5,578,003 of CM065368.1, read as the reverse complement.
ATATAGGGAAAATAGGGCAAACTCCCCTGCTGTTTCAGCCACTCCAAACATTCAGCAAGACGAGAAGCATGAATCTACATCAGTGCAGAGACTATGGTTGCATGGCCTAGAATAAAATAGTTTGCAACATTCAGAGTAGTGGCACATATGTCAATCATATAAGAAATCGATATGCTAATGGCTTTAAAGAAAAAAAAGTCTTTTTGTCATGTTTAAATCAGTTGTTCCAGTGGAGTGACATCCCCACCAGCTTTCTGACTAGAAATATGGAAACAGGGTTGAAAAAAATCCTAATTTCCCAGATGCCATAGGAGATCGACATGTGGTCTGTTGGAACCCAATAAATACACCGTGGATAATGACCATCCATCATCCAGGGTGGTTTCTGTCTTTATTTTAACCAACATAAGTCATCTCCCAGCAACGCTTTCGACCAGGACACACAGCCAGGAACTCACACAAACAGAGAGATGATTATCTAATAGACTCCAGGGAGTATAATTGCATAAACGGATCAATATCACCTCATTAGGAGGACTGTTTCAGCTGAAAGGTCAATCCTTTCACTGGAACACATCGTTTTACTCACACAAAGACACAGGCTTATCCGGGAACATCTCAGCTGCAGCAACAGTGGAGTGCTCTTCTCTGACACTTCAGCAAGCATAAAACCTGCTTTCACACCGGCAAAGAATTCAGCAATAAACGCAAAGGGACACAGATCAAATGTGTCAAACATAATCTGTGCTATAATGCATTTCTCACCTGGGTTTCCTTAGTTGGGCTGCTTCTGTTAAAACAGACTTTTAAATCTTCTACCGTGCTATGGAAAAAAAAGCACTTGTCCCTTAAACATTTCTTCACTTTTGATACACTTTTATGTTTCAGATCAAACATGTTTTAATGTAAGAGTGCTAAACAAAGTTCCTGATTTAATTTATGATAAAACCAAAAAATGCTATCCAAACCAAACAGGCCATTTGTAAACAAGAGTAATTCCTGTCCTTGTGAGATCAGGGGATTGACTGTAAGAAAAGTCACAAAGAAGCCTGATTACAGCCAGAAAGAAATCAATAACACAAATATAACCTTTCTGGTTAAAATGCATCGCATTATGCTCTAATCTAAACAAAATCAAGAACAGATTAAATATACAAGTAAGCACCTTGTATCACTCCGGAAACGGAAAGAAATGTCTTTAAGGAGGATACAGCTGGGTTGATGTAAAGATTTTCACAAATTAAATCATGATTTCAAATCTGCTTTTTGTATTTACTCTTTTTTCTGTCTAATTATTACATTTGTTTGATCGAAAGTTGCAAAAAATAAGAGAGAAAAAAAGAAACCTGAATAAATCTGTAATTCCTTTTTTACAGCATTGGAGTCCTGCGGTGCATATTATTACTCAAAACAATTTTATTCACATAAATAACAGCATAACTATTGTGATCACAGATCCCTTTTGGTGGTATTCAAGTGAACTTTTATGTAATCATATTTTTCTTTGAATAATAGCATTTATTTTGCCCTGATAGCAACATAAACAGTGCAAAAATAAGTGCTTTCCATAATATTCTGAGCCTCTTGGTTGTTTTCTTGCTGCAGGGATGCCATCACACTTTGAGTCTTAACGCCTGCAGGGTCACCATTAGTCAGCCTGAGTAAGCATGTGAACTGGAATGTTACCGTAAAAAGGTTTAGGGCTTTATTTTCTTAAATGAAAAAAAAAACAAACAAAAAAAAAACATCTAAAATATGGTTCTACAAACTCCTGAGTTAATTTTATCTGAGGAGTTAAATTTTTATTTGTTTAAAGTTGGGAGGTCAAAGCTGTAGAACCCTTTCTAAGCAGTCCAAAAGGTTTTTAGGATTTACACAGGAGGATAAAGATTTTAAAGAGCTAATTTTATCTCATTTAAATAGCATGTATCATTGCCTAACTCAAATCTAAAATTAATTTACATATTTTCCTTCTCGTTAAATCCACAGTTGTCATACTAAAATATCAAAAAAATCCAAGTGAAGCTGACACTAATTGAAGAGTTTTACAAGCTCCCCCAAAGGAAGAATGGGAGTGAAGTATTAAATAAATCCTTTAAAACATCAATTTTAATGCAATCGGTCTCCCAGATAAACAAATGTTGTTAAAGTATCCAGTTAAAATTCAACACTGACTGATTTGTTCAATAATATTAGCCGTTTACACAGTCAAATATTGCTAGTAGACCATCCACCAGGCATTGTTATTCCCTGTATGGTGCTATACTGTGGTGACAATGTGCCAGCTAATTACTGCCTAATGTGTCCATCTTCTACAAATAGCTGGAAGCTGTAGCTGCACAGAAGGTGCGTAAAGCATGATACACCTGTACAGATTCTCAGTGCATTTCCACCAAAGCTGCTAATGTCTGTTCATGAAACATTCTTGCAATTTTCTGACTGTAATCTTTCTATTTAAACACTAAGATTGCACTAAAGTTTCAAAATGGAGCACTTGTACAGTGAAGCTCTCAAAGATAGTGAAATAACTACTTTTATCATCCAATAAATTGCAAAATTTTAATGTTAATTATTGTTCCCTTTTTGACATGTCTACAGTTTTATAGAAATGCATGCTTTCGAACCTGCTTTATGAAAGAATCAAGTATTTATTTTGAAAAAAATTAACAATATATGTCAAAAACCAAAAAAATCTGTCATGAAATAAAACAATATATCATCATTTGAGACAAATTTGTCCACTTGGTGACATTCAGACTGACTATAGAAGCACCGAGCATCAAAAGTAAATTGCAATGTCGTTAGAACACAACTCAATTTTACTCTCTCCGTCCTTATACAGACATTCAATCCAATGCTTAGGGCATGTCGGTAGTGAAACATACTCAACAGAAATGACTGGACTTGATTTGTCACAAAACATGCTTTATTTGCTCAAGTTCAAACAAACTTTGAGTGCCAGTGGCCTGCGACTTTTGTATTTGTCTCTGCTTTAATACACCTGAATGAATTAGTTCGATCATTGGCAGGACTCTGTTAATGACTCTGTTAAATCCATCCATTTGATTTGGGTTTCTTTGAGCAACACGTATAAAAGTTGCAAGAAACCATCCCTCGAGGACTGCAGTTTGAGATCCCCACTACCGACAAAGATAAAATGTGTTTTCAGAAATGGCAACATTGATGGCAAGATAAGAAACACTAAAACAAATGCTTCACTTCAGTGTAAACTTGATAAAGCCATTTTGGAGCTAGAAGGGTAATGTATTGGATCAGTCTTCAATGCCGTGGTAGTGTCATCTCTGCTTTCATCTGCAGAATGTTTCAGTTACATTTACCAAAAGTTTAATCCAGACAGTATGGAGTAAGTGTCAAGAGGACAAAACTTACCTTTTCAAGGATAATCACGATTCAGTGTTGTGCTTATGAGCATTGTCCCTTTAGAGCGCAGATGAAATGATACTCTGTGGCTAAAAGGCTCCATTGTGTGACATTGCAGACTGTGTAGACATCACCTAGAGGGATCTTACAAGCATTATTCCGACACATTCACACTGAAGAGATTAGTCATATTTAGCATTTTATTTATTCCTATTATAAGAGACATATAATGGTATTCTGTGAGACCAAATTTATAAGAAGTCAAGAGGAATAGCCTGGAAATCAAAGAGAAAAACATAATACTGAAATGAGATCCCGCCCAGAGATAATGTATTTACACAAAATTAAATACTGACAGAGCTTTTAGAGGTGAGACTTCCACTTTTCATTCAACCTATGACCAGCAGGTTTTAAAAAAAACATAACAGTTCCACTTCAACAGTGTAGCTGCCTCAATTCCTGTTATTATCCTATCATATGTTGTCTGAAATGGTGTTTAATGATATCCAAATGAGCCCTGTTTTTCTTTCATCTTACAGAATAATTGGTACAAATATTAAACTCTACCTTTCTGGTTTGATTTTCTATAGCAAACATAACTCAGTCAGAAAACATTTATCTTTGAGGCGGTAAATGGCACATTGATATTTTTTACAGAACTGATCATGGTTTCAGTCAACCTTGAGTGTAGGGACTTCTCTGAAAAGTCTATCAGTGGCGGGTTTGGAAGGGTTAATATATCTGAGGCAGAGTCGAATTGCATCACTCTTCCTGATGTAAACCCTCAAAACAAGAAAGACTTTTGGCAGCAATGTATCCCCAACAATTTCCAGCAGTTTCTACAAGGATCAATCTCTCCTTGTCGGATCACAGAGTGGTGCACTTCTGTTGGATTCTTCTCTGTATTTTTAAAGATGACACGAAAATCTAAACCTGAAGAAGCTGTGGAGGATTCGCTGTTTTCTTATTTTCATGAAAAAGAAAAAAAAAACAGTTTCACAAATAAAAGCTAAATGCTTAACAGAATGAAAAAGTCTCAACTTTATGTTTAACCAAATGAGATTCAGAATTATTTGGATTCAACCAAGAAGTTTTCTTTCACGAAGAAGATAATTAAACTTAAGTGTGGAAACCAGAAGATATTTTCAACATTCTCAAAGATCAATAAAATAATCCTTATTAGGATTACAGCAGGATTTCTGTGATATTTTGGTAAATTGTTGTTGGTGATGAGCTCAGTCTTTGAGGTTGGAAAGAGTCTTTGTCATCACCATAATTTTTAGGCCCCTCCACACATTTGCTAGGATTCCCACTGGTCAAATCCAAAATTATTACTTTCAATCAGAATAAATATGTTTGGGAAATGAAACATTACATTAAACCTACATATGCCACAGAAATTGATATTCATGGGCTTACATGTGGAACTTTGAACTTCACCTTTTTAAACTTAAGAGAATAACATACAAAAAAACAAATGCTTAAAGCAATGGCACTTACAGGAAAGATGACCCAATACATAGACAGTCAAACATGAATGTCTTCAGTCTCAGGCTGTGCATTATCTTTGCCCAACACTCCTCCAAAACAAGCCTCCAGTCCAACAATTTAAGAGAGGAAAATCAGGAAAAAATGAAGCCGTTTCATTCCAAAACACTGCATGAGTCTGCAAAAATATTGTCTTTTGCCTATACATCTTCAAATTAAAAATGGCACGTTTTCAAAATAAGTCTTGGGTAAAAAAAATATTACTGCAAATATGCAAAACATAAGACAGTTACTAAGAATTTATCGCTACCTTTAGGTTTTGTCCAATTAGATGACAAGAATATATTCTGGATCTTTCATTCTGGAATGAAACTCTTCACATAAACAATAGTGTCAACGGTAGAAAATCAAACATCTACAATATACTGTAGCATAGTAGCCATTTGAGCCCCTTGCGTTAACCCTCCCGCAACCCCAGTTAACACACTATTATTAAATAAGGCACACATTTACACATACAGTTAAAATTTGGCTAGTAATTAATTCTTTATTTACAACCAATAGCCACAAAGTTAATACCTAGAATAACTGGAGTTGTTGTTGTCCATTGATGTTGCGCTGTGTCATGTCTGTCATGTTTTCTAGGTCCAAAAGTATATAGTCTTGTTTATATTCCTTTTTTTAAGCACCAATCTTAAAGAAACATTCTTAGGAACGTTAATGGACCCAAGTTTGTCACTTTTGACATGACATCAGCTGAAAAAAGAAAACGAGGAGAAATAAGTCAAGGGAATCTGGTATGGAGATGTATTTTCGTTGTATGTGCATGGCTAAAGTATCTTCAGCCAGCTGTCGAATTTTGTTTCGGCAAGGTTTGGTGTCTCCCATTTATTTCTAGGCGAGAAGGTTTGGTATGGCCAAACAGAGTGTACAAGTAAGGCAAAGACAAACATACTTTCAGGGGAATTTGTTGAATTTTCACCACAGGTTACAAATACTGCATATGTATATGTATACATATACAGTGTGGATATAAACACACATATACTGTATATACACACACATGCATAATATAAACACATTCGAGGGTGGGGTGGGAGGGGACTGGATACAAACACTACATCAAAAAAGGTTAAGCAAAAGCATGAACTGAAGCATTGCAGGAGCCTCTGGCTTTTAAGTTTTCAGGATGAGTGATGAGTCAAGTTTTGTCCTTCATCAACTTGTCCAAAAGCTGAGTTGCATTGTAAATCCACATTGAGGACATTGACAGCCTAATATAACAAGGTGGCATCACGTCACCAAGGTCGGCAGTTCTATAATTAGCAAGAAGCTGAACAATACCAATATGGTACAAAGATATTTGTTGGACAAAACAAAACAAAAAAGCAGAAATAAGTTTGGTTGAGGCTTTTGTCCACAGTGAGACTTGCTACCACGCAATTTGTTGTATTGTCTGGTCAGGGTCTGCAACCTCAAACCCAGAGCATTTCAACAAAGAGAAGTTCCTCACGGATGACACAATGAGAGCAACTTCCTCTAGTCCAGGAGGCTCCTTTTTCAGTAGTTGTACTTGCCCTGTTCGTTAACTGGGGATGTGGCAGGTATGAACAGGGGTTTTGGAGGGACATCCGGTTTGAGAGAGGTTGACCGGCGGACGATTGCGCCTCGGTGCTGGATGTCATGCTGTTCACCAGAATAGCTATGCTGGCGTGCGAGGTACCCATTTGGGATGAGGGGATAGTGAACCTCGCAAGCGCTCCCTGTAGAGTTCATTCGTGCCAAAAGTGGTGGCGGCTGGTGAGGTCCGCCGCTTCGTTGGCTGAAGCTGTGCTGGCGGGGAATCATTCCTCCGCCTCCTACTGCACCTGCACTGGGCATTTTGGTAGCTGCAGAAATCAGCGAGTGCCGCTGCGAGGAGTGCCTCCGCTCCAAAGTGGACTGATGGTGTGAGGGGATGTCAGGAGGAACATCCATGCGGCGGGTGAGACTGTCCCGGGGTAGGGTGGATGAGCTGTAGTAGGGCGCCGATTCTGTCTCAGGAATCTGAGGTTGAATTCGGTTGGCAAAGACGAGTTGTCCACCACCTCCGCTGGCCATCAGGCCTGATGGGCTCATTAACTGAGAGGTCTTGCTGCCGTTTGGATCATGAATGTGTTTCAGCAGCTCATCCAGAGACGTAACCTCCATCACCTTCTGAGGGTAGCTGGAGTAAGGCTGAGCTAAAACACGCTCAACATTGTGGATTTTGCGCTCCTCAGGATGCAGGTGACCAACTACTGGATGACCATTGGACAGGCCATGGGAATAAGGGAAAACCTGCTGGGGAAGCAGGGCTGAACTGGGCCTGGAGATTATATTATGAGACTTTGGTTCTTTTGCATTGTTGCAGTTCTGGTTCTTCTCCCACTGGTTCTTAAAGGCTTTCATGCTTTTAATGGGGAGTTCTGGAGTTGAGTCTGGTGTAGGTAAACCAGATAACTCCGAAGAAGGATGGAGGTGATGATGGTGAGGATGAACCAGATCCCCCATTGTCATTCCATGATGACCAAATCTCCTTGCTGGGTGATGCTCCTTACCATTGGTAAATAAGGAGTTGTAGATCTTTGGAGATGATACCTCCAACTTGTCTTCTTTACTCTGGCTGTCCAGGAGACCATTGAGCTTGGCCAGACTCCGGAGAGACAGAGCATGTGGGATTGGGGCTTCTGGATCCTTTGATAACTTTTTGGACTTGTGACTTGTGTGGTTACAGTAGCACGAGACGAGAAACCCGGAGACAAAAGCTCCAAGGACGAAGGCCACCAAAACACAAGCGATCAGAAGGGTGTAATGGACACTGTGATTGGTTCGGTCCAGCTCTGGTGGTCGTCTCACACCTTTAAAATGAAAAACAGTTGAGAAAAACACAATTTAGTTAGAGTATTTCAGATTGAGATAAAATAGAATAAAAAATAAAACTCTGAAGATTTAGTATATCAACTGGGACAGACCGGTTGCATTTACAAGGGCTTCTGTATGTGAGAAACAGCATGGGACAGGTGTTTGAACTAAGCTGCTGGCCTCTTCTCCTTCAACTGTTAACAGATCAATACAACCTGCTTTTCTAGGAACAGTGCTTCCCTTCTGACTGGCAGAGGCTAAGAGCTCCTCAGTTGGAGAGAAATCAGCTCTGAGATGAGTTAGAGCTTTAAATATTGATGAAAGCACAGCAGAAGGAACCTAATGTCATTTTCACAGACTGATTTCCAATGCGAGGATCAGGACCAAGAGCACCTGGTTATGATGAACAAGCCAAAAATAACAGCTTTGTCCAATAGTTCACAGAGTGTGGTGACTTTGCCAACATGGACTAAAATGAGGTTGTTATACTTTTCTTAAAGTCATTGGGGCATTTGTGGAGCATTGCACTAAAATCTCAAGGCTACTGAGATGAAGTAAATCTACCATGGAAATGTGTTGGGCCGTTGTGACCCTCGCACTGTGTTTGCCTAATGGCGTGAAAGGCAGAGATGATTGAGAAGAGTGAAACCTGCCACCTCTCATAATCAGAGCTCATTTGCAAAAGGCTGCTGCCATCTGTGGTGTCAGGCCCTCCTTTCCACCCTTAATGACAGTTTCTGTGAAACTGATTAGTCTGCAGCAGGAGGCTGGCGGAGAAGCAGTGAGGTGGGGAGGGGGAGGAGGGATGCAGGTGTTGCAAACAAAAAAATTATACAGTTAATGAGAGCTTTGCGGAAGAAAACAGAAAACAATTAAGTCTAATGATACCTTATGAGATGCATAAAATGATGATGGTAGGGGTAGTTCGATAATTTGGTCTGCATTAGACTTCTGACAATCTGTTTGTTTCAATAAGTAACACAAACTTCCCATTAAATAAATGTCTCATCTATTTGGAAATCTCATTTGAACACACAAAACATAAGAAAAATTGTAGAATTAATCATCTGATTGCATATCGGTTTTTGGCAAACTGGTTGGTTTAATGTGCCAATGAAGAGCAAACTGGTCTTTATCCAAATTATATGAATTATAATATTTTTGTTTGTTGGACGAATACGAATATAAATTCATTTAAAATGTTAAGCAGTGACAACACTGGCGTATAAATGACTTAAAAGGATGGAACATTTTGGACTAGTCAAAATTACTCTCACTGATAACTTGATATTAATGATGGAACTCAATAAAAAATGTAATTGAGTTAACTGTAGGGTCTGTAATTAATCCTCCCAATTACTCACATTAATAGACTGACAAAATAACATTTTCAATTGAAAAAACTTTTTGCTTCTCAATTTTGAGATCAACAACAATCTGTTATTTCAATGATTAAACCATCAAGTTGTTGCAAAGTGCTATTATACCAATTTAGCTCTCAAGTGTTTCAAGGACCCCTGGTCATTCATGCAACTTCATTGAAAAAAATACTTTTTAAAAATGTGGAATTTGGATGGTGACATTAGCACTGGAGATGTATGTGCTGTTGCAACATGTTTTGCATTTAGATGGTATTTTAGGCTTGAATAACTGTGGTAATAGGCCAACTCCTCTTTGCACAACTTGCACACAATAGGTTTTTCCAACATCCTATCAGATTGATTTTGTCATCCATCATCAGATTTATAGGTGTACTAGAAATGGCTACAATGCAATAAAATGTAATTAATCAAAAGGGTCAAAGTCCTAGCCTCACATAATAATATATATATATATATATATATATATATATATATATATATATATATATATATATATATATATATATATATATATATACCTCCCATATATTATATTGGATCAAGAGCTTCTCATGATATTAAAAACACATACTTATATATATATATATTTTCACTTAAATGTGTAATATTTTCCAACCAAAAGGTTCAGAACAAGGGTTGAGGGATTTTGTTTTGCCAATAAGATTTGTGATTTCACAAACAGTCCCTCTGGCAAAGACCACAGCATCTAAACACTGTCCTTCAGCCAACAAAGAGTTTTTAAACTCTTGCTTGGAGGATTTTCAATCATGCTTTCAGTGGAACTTTTTGAGTTCTGTGAAATTTCTACCATTGATCTCTTTCGGGTTTTCTTACAGTGATGCACTGCGGATCATTGTAAACACCCTCACAGTAACCTGCTAGGGAGTATTAGAGGATTTTGAGATCATTACCCTTTTTCATAAATTTACTAGTTAGCTTGACTGATTACATCATGTTCCCTTTTTTCCCCCCATTTGTTTGCTAGATATTTGACATTTGCATGTCGGATATATGCCATACTGTTTTTATATTAATCAATTCTTTCTTCTTAAAAATAACTAGTCCAGTGCTCTAGTCCCACTGGCTGAAACACCATTCCAAGGCATAGCTGTTTAACATTTATGCTTTACAGTTTCAAAAGTGTTGCTCTATTAAAAAATCCAGAATTTTTTCTGCATACAGTTTTGAGCTCCTCTCTTCCTAGTACATGTTTGATTTTTGCTATGAGGATAAAAGTCATGATTACTGCTGATGGCCAGCCGATGAAGGTCATATTTGCCTAAATTTTTAAATCTTTACAGTAAAGAGACTAGGGTTGCTTTTTGTGTGGTATTGATTCAGTTTGAGCTTTGCATTTCTGTGGAAAAATATGAAATATGTACAGCTAAATTTGACATTGATTTTGTTTTGTTTGTATCTCCTATGCCCACCTGTGTGGACTTGATATTAAAATATGACTGCTTATGATCTCTGACCAAAAAAAGAAAAAGAAAAGAGGCCATGGACTACTTCCTGCTTCTTTACTGGAGTCACATAATAACATTTTCTGAAAGTTGCTATATGTAAAATAGAAAACTGCTTTAAATGGTCAGTTGTATGAACTGAATGAAGATCGAAACAAAATCTTATTTCACCACCAAAAGGTTGAAGCCATATGCTTATACATGAACTTGTAAATATTTGTGGAATGTGTATACTTTGTATATCAGATCTTTTTATTTTACTTCTCCAAATTGCGGTGAAATCTTTGACAGTTGCCCAAACATTTGCATGCATCCGTGATGAACAGGGAATGTTTGACTAATTCGACTAGATACAACTCCTTTAACTGCCCTCTCAAACTCTCAAACAGATCAAATCTAATCTCATTTTTTCCGACAAACGGCGTCTGACACCCTTGAAACAATCAATACGGCAAGACAAGAGGGCTTTAATTTGGCAGATGACGTGGTGTTAAGATGTGATGGAAATCTAATCATCAGGTGCTTTCCAGCTAAGATGTTGCCATGCACTGCCACCTCTGAATGAATGATTTAAACAGAACGTTTAATTAAAAGTTTTGAATTCTTGGGTCATGTATCCCTATGACTGCCCCACATTAAGAAGTCATAAATCATAATTGTACTGAAAGGAGTGAAGTGCCATCAAGAGTGATGCTGATGATGAGAATATTAATACATCAAATTTTAATCTTGCGTGATTTTTGCCTCATTACGATAGCAACCAATCAGCTCTGAAGCCTCTCTGAGCTTCAAAGATCTTAGATCTAACTGATCAGGGTGCCGGCGGTGATGCTGACCGCATGAGATGGTGAAAATCTGCTCTCATCTCAGTGTGCGCCTGGCTTTAGTCACCCTGACGTCTCCCTGGGCTCTGTGAGTCATCTGCTCCCACTGGACCTCAGCACCACCTCCCTAAACTGTAGCTACAGGCCCGTTGAGGTGTTCCTCCTGGTTGAAGGCTATGATTCAAGTGGCACAACAGGAGGGGGTGAAACACGCAGCAGAGGTAAACAAAACCCAAGCCTATGAACAGCCTGTCACAACATGTTTCATGAGCAGGCTGGATGACTCCATCAAGGGCTATGTGGGACATATGGTGCCACCAGTCACAGTGAAATTAATACCCTGAGAGTGAGGAAAGCAGCTAGCTGGCGCAATGGAAGTAATAGCCACGTTTATCTACCAACATTGCATTCTCTGCTCTGCCACCTATTTTCACACCAGTACACAGTACACCCTTCTTTAAGATATATTCATCTTTCACTGCAGTCCATTTTTATACGCTGGAAAATATAGAAAAAAGCCCAACTTTTAAACTGAGTGTAGATGTAAAAAATAAATATCCCAAGAAATGGCTTATTTTTTTATTTATTTTTAACCAATGTCAGGGTTGGTTATGACTACCTGTTGATATGGCCATACATTGCTGTCACACATTTTCAGGGCCGTTAAATCAGAAACTGGCCCACAGTATGACAGATCATTCCTTATGCTGAACAGCAGGTATGAATTGATTTCCAATATATTCATCATTTTTTCATATCCCAAACCCCTGCAGTGTTATTGAAAAGTTCAATCTCAGCCTCATCTTAATCACTGCTGTACACCAACAATATCCCTGAGGGTTGATAACATTTTGAACTGAACTGAAGTGCTTACTGAACCGTAGTCTTTAGCAAACTCCCAACACAGGAGTGTGTTGGTATTGTCCTACCATATTTTTATGGTAGGACAAAAAAAAACAAAAATCTTTCATGCCTCCCTTAACATCAAGTGGTTGTTATGGAGATCTTGTGACTGGAAAAAGCCACTCATCTCTCTTAATGGTGAGCTTTAGATATTTTTTAAGGCACGGCTCATATCCCTGACTTCAACATCTCTCCGCCCGGTTTTCTAAGACCAGAGATTTAACGAGGAGCAACAAAAGCAAATGAGGTGGATTAGCAGTGCTTGCCAACAACTGATGGTGTTGGCAGGACCTGTTACTGTGAAATATATCTGTTGCCTGGATACTGAGCTGTTAGCATGTCATAAGAGTATCATACAGCAACAGTCTTCAGTCAGAGTCCCCTTCAGATTCGTTGCAAGACTGACTGCTAACGGAGATCCTTCCTGCCCAAAGCATCCCCTTCCACAGCATATCCTTGACACTGCATTACATGAGTTATGATGGCATTAATTTTTCCTTTAGAATAAATTAAGTATTTTTAATTGCTTTTATTTAACCATCCTACAAATTGAAGGTGGTGGAAGGATGAGTATAGATCCTCACTGGCTTTGTGGCCAGTGACTTGAAGAAACAGGCCGATGCCATTATTTTATGAGAAAAGATCATTTCCTAAGATAGTATTTTTCCCCCACGAAATAAATGTACTTAAAGGTTAGTTCCATAAAAGTCACTGCCACTGTATATAATTTTCTAAGTCTGTATGTTCTCTTAAATTATCACTTTCCCTAGAGGCCATATTCAATGCCATTTCTTACACTAATTTCACAAGGTTCAATCAGTGTTTACACAGCTTGTGAGTCAGTTCCTACTCTATCATTATGATATTTCAGTGTCAACTCAACATGGTCTTTGCTCAGTCAGTAAAGGTTTAAAATAGCAATATCCAAGTCTACCAAAAGGTAAAAAAGACAGATGGGCTGCGTGAGTTGAAGCAAAGCAGGGAAGGTTTGAGAGAAACAGCCAGAAGGAAGAGATGAAGGGATGAAATTCAACCTTGGTTTAAGAGCGACGCGAATGTGAGCGGACTCACAGAGCCAAGAAACAGAGGAGCAGAAGCAAAAATAATGAAAAAAGAGTGAAGATGACAACCGGAGGAACAGAGAACAAAAGAGGGCAAGGAGGAGGTTTTAAAAGCAGAAGAGGTTAAGGTCTGAGGCAGCGTGAGAAGCAGAGAGACTTGATGAGGTGAATGACAGACAGTCACTCAGCTGGGGTTTGAACCCGGGTGCTCTGCAGCAACTGTGATCCACTATCGGAAAAAAATACTAAAATTTCCATAGCGCCGTAGGACGACAAGCACTCTGTGGCTGCATCCACAACGATAAAAATAGGCTGTGCGGTAGGCTGTGTAAAGAGGAAGGGTTTCCACAGCAGCGGACGTTTCACTAATTGGTGTAGGTTTCTCTAAATGGAAATCTGCAGGTGATGAAATCGAAAAACAAAGTACAATGGAATTGCCAAAATGTGTGATAAAATAAATGATTGCTGTCTTTGCAAGCTCCCTAATTGACTTCATTAACAATACAGCAGCCAGAAGCTCTTTCATCTGTGACACCAATTACAGCTAATTAGAAAAGTTTGAAGTGTCATGCTTGCTTAATAGTGGGGACATTTTTTTTGCATTTTGAAGGACAATAAAGCTTCACACGTCCATCAAACTGGAATTTAAAATATTGAACACGGTAAAGATTCCCAGGAAAAAAAAGACAACATTCTGGTTCACACACAACTCTTAGATTGCTCCTGTCTTGTCCCAGGGGTGTGTTTAAATGATGTGAAACCTGCAGAGCAATTTGTGTTCTATTTTTACAACTGAAGTGAGGATGTTCCAAAATAAGCTCTAATTAGATTCTGCTTCTGCAAGCTTACCAGAGAAGTGATTGTTCCATTAATGGGTACTCCATCCCAACGAGAAGCAAAAGAAACAATATAGCCCCAGGCTTTGCATATAAGTGTTTTTTCCCCTCCGCCTGCTAATGCTGAAGATTTATTTGTCCCAAACATGGCAAAAAAACTATTTAATTGTTGAAGGAGACCCCTGAGGTTGAATATTCTAACAAATGAGCATGTTTCCTATTCTAAACCCCAGTTTAAAAAACAAAAAAAAGTTTGCTAAACTTCCAGCAACATGGCAACAGTTTTAACCAACTTGAGTCTCTGCAGAAACACCAGAAAAAAGCTGTGTGGCAGTGTGAAAATACTCTCACTTACACAGAGATTATAGGCTGCACATGTACAGCATTCTGGCTGTTGACTTAGTAAATTCAATCATGTACACTTGCTATTAGGAATTTGCATAATATTCCACCTCAGTGATCAGCCACTTAGATGCAGTTCTAAAAAATAAGAACGCAAGTAAGGGTGATATGGTGAAATTGAACACATCCATTTCGATTGAAAAATTGTTGTAATCAACACCTCATTTAATTCTGGTGTGTGCTCATGCATACACAGTAAATATTTCATTACATATTTGATTAAATATTGGTAAATTAGCCACGCTAAAGTATCTGAATCCAAACTATAGAAAATAAAGTGTTTCTGTATGTATGGCGTGCCTTGCTAAGGGATTCACGCCTCTTCAACTTCTTCACATTTAGTAACCCTACAGCCACAAACCTCAACGCATTTTACTGCTAATTTAAGTGCTAGACGAGTGCGAGAGTTGGTGCAAACTTGTAAAGTCTGAAAATGGAAATTGGATTTTAAACGTCTTACAAATACAAATCTGAGAAGTGTGGAACGTCTCTTATGTAGCTCTCTTTTCTCTAAAACCACCGACTACAATTCAGTACAAAAAAATTGCCTTCAGAAGTCAATAAATTGCTGAGTAATTTAATGTAATTATGAATGCTGTGTTGAAAGTTGTGGACGTTTGTTAGAGAACATTACAAACAGCATCATAAAGACCTGATATCTGTTGTTGGTCTTTCTTTGGTTTTTCATCATCTACAGCCATTCAGATAACTTGCATACTTTGGCAAATTTTTAGAAATGATGGCCTATTGTCATTATTGGCTTAGTGGTGGCTGCATCATGCTGTGGAGAAGCTCCTCTTTGAAAGGGACTGGGAAACTGTTGAATGGAGCTAAATAAAATCACTGCTGGAAGAAAACCTGTTTGCGGTCGCAGACGAGGGTGTGGGTTGGAGTCACCGCCGCCATTTTATTTATTATTTTTTTGATGAGGAACCCATGAGTGCAGAACTTTGACTCGGCAGGAAATTTAAGGTTTTTGATTGTTCATTGCATGACTGTGTTTTTGTGTCTAATGGTGTAAAGCACTTTGAAATGCCTTGCTGCTGAAACGTGCTATACAAATAAATTTTGATTGATTGATTGATTGATTGAAAACAATTTTGACTGGGATGAAGATTGAACTACCTCTTACAATCTTTAAAAGATACATTAAAGTCTGCAATTATGTTAAAAATTAGAGAATTATTTTGCAAGGCATTTCTTTGCTTTAAGTAGGACATCACTTTTAAAGAGGAAGTGTCCAGGTGGGTTTGGTAATCTTTGTTTATCCCCACAATTAGAAAAATCTCAGACCTTTCAGATTTTATTCATTCAACATTTGAGATATTGATCATTCAATTCAGGTTGACACTAAACTTCAACGTATTATAGTTTTCAGTGTCTGAAAGGAAAAATAAACCTCTGAAAGCTGTCTGGACAGACAGCACACTAAATTTCATTAAGCTGTCATTACTTCGATAAAACATCTCTGTTTTTTAAAATTGTGTGCACCATTACATTTGGTAATGTACAGTTATTTATAAGGCAATAGGCTAACAGAAGCACATGCAAAGTCCTTTAATATTATTATTACATGCAGCTGAAACCATAAATAAAAAGATAAATAGGCTGTTTATTTAGCCATTCAGTGGTTGATCAAACAAACTGCTTCCAGTGCAACTTTGGCTGTCATTATTTGTATTTAAAGAGCAAAAAGTGGTACTGGAAAAACTGTGGCTGCACCAACCAACTTAAAGAGGCAGTTCATGCCAAAGCCACTCTCCTTAAACTTGAGCACCAATAAATACCACACAAAAATTAGAAAAGTAATAAAAAAGAATCTAAATTTTGCCGTACAGTGTTTGCTTCAGAGTGAACTGCAGCTTTAAGCAATGGAGAAACTTGCAGAAAGGAGCTGCACAGTTTCAACCACCGGCTGTAAACTCAGTGAGGCAGATTATAAAAAAGATGAAGCAGAGGTTCAGTGACAGTCAATTCAACAAAGGAGGCAGGTACACTTAAAAGGGTTAGTCCAACTAAAAACAGAACGAAAGGAAGAAACGGAAAACAGGCAGATGAAGTGGGAGTGACACTCCCCAGAGGTCAGTGAGGCTGACTGAAGAGTAAGGGGGTCAGAGCAAAGGGTCGGGACTTCTGCAGAGGTGGATTTGATCACTGTGGGCCCTGCAGACTTCAGCGACACTCAGACCTGGGTTTAAATAGCTGACATAAAAAGCTATTTTAGTGGCGATTATGGAAAATGAAGAGCTTGATATGTGCGATGCTTTTTAACTGCACGTCTTGAGTTATGCTTCCGCAGATTCCATTTATGATAAAATGTAAATTGCTGAGGCCGAGCTGCACGGATGGAAAAAGCTCCAGTGCTGCATGGCCTTTAATGTGCACCATAATACTGCTGTGATGATTTGGGTGGCTCACATTAGCAGAGATGTTTCAGGAGTAAGATGTATGTCTGCACATCAGGGGTGGCTTGTGATAAATCATGTATAGGAGGCAGCCAGTGGGTCAGTGTGGATGGATAAGCTTGGTGAAATTGATTTGATCTCCATTTAACTACCACAAAGAACATGTTCAGAATATGTAACATGAGCTTCTAAGATTTAAAACTGTAGTAAATATTTTAACATTCAATTTTACTCTGAGCACTTTGAGAGGTAGAAGCTTATCTTAAAGGGACTATGACACAAAAAGCAAAATTGCTGTAAATGTGGACGTTTGGGGTTAGGGTGAGCATTTTTTTAGCGCTATGTTAAAATAAATTCATTTTTCTTTCTTCGCAGATTTATTTATGTTATAAAAGCAGATTCAAACTTTTTAAAATACATTTAACTGATGCATTTTTTTCCATAATTTCTTTTTAAATCTTATCAGAAGTTTTAGGAACTCCTAATTAGTAATGTGTTAATATTTGTCATCCTGGGGTATGAATATGATGTGACACAGGTCACCAAGTCTTGATAATAACAATTAAATAACATTTACATTTCAATCTGTTGCTTGTAATTTATGTCAGGAAACAACATTTTCTGTCCTACCATCACAAATGTAAATGTGTGATTTGTTAAATGTTCCTGAAAGATAAAAAAATGTCTACTTGGCAACAAATCCCCCAGCTGGGTTTGGCAACAGAAAAAGAAAAAAAAAAACACCCAATGCTGACTGTTGAGCATGGTGGAAGATCTGTGATGCTGTGGGCTAAAATCAAATCAAAGCTTGTTTTTGTTGCTACAATTTTTTTGCATAAGATAAATCTTAAAACCATTAAGTAAAGGTACTGCTAACAATCCACGGTAGGCAGTTTTATTTGTCAGACCATGTGAGCGCCACAGGTTCTTAAAATGGAGACACCACATCGAAAACCACACATTTGTGGCTTTTTCCCTGATGAGACTGAAAGTTTTAGATATTTCCAGGGTTGTTAGAGGGGATCCACAGTCTCAGCCAAGTGACTGATGATCCAGGCTGTGTCTGTTGCCATGGTCTTTAGATGTATAAATAACTCTTTAGAAGACTGGCTGGCATCAACGTCCCCCCCTCAGGAAACCAGACTCTCCTCATGAAAAGGTTCAGACTGAGTTCACTCCCGACTTTCCTTCTGTACTCTTTTAATGAGACAGAAAGCACAAGGTTGACTTGTATCCATCATCATCATCATCATTATCTCTCTATGCTGGTTAGATAAATTAGCAGCTAATCCCTTTTTTGTCCAGTCTAATTGACGCTCATCTAAACTCGAGATAGAGGGAGAGAAGGGAAAAGTTAAATCCTAATAGAGATTTGGAGACAGAGGGAATGACCAAACCGGAGAGCTCGAAAACTTTTAAGTTGTAATGTGCAGGTTTCTGCGTTCACACAAAGTGAACAGGTGGGCGTATTCCCCAGTCAGAAGCAGCTCTACTGCAAACTGACTTCTGGCCTTTTTCTAAATAGCAGCAAGTCAGCAGGTTCCTGGTCTTTCCTCTATGTTTGAAGTCCTTTACATAACATAATGCAGCTGTGTGCATTTGAGCAAGTAAGTTGCTTCATGTATTTATGCTGGTACTCCTACAATAAATGTAGAGGTCTGTATTTGTATCTTGGTTCATTGAATGTGCTAAGGCGCTAAAATGGCATAAAGTAAGTTAGCACATTTGAGTGAATATTTTTTTACAGTTGAGAGATGACAGGATGTTTTTTACTCTAAAATGTGAATAGAAAATTTAGCAGACTGGAAACGTGGTTGTCACTAATAGGCTGATGATCAATTTAACAACTACATTTTTCAGTCAAGAATTACATCTTCCTGGGAAAAGTCTAAGCACAGTAGAAACACCAGAGCGTAAAATATAAGTTAAATGATAAAGTCATCTTGTTTAATCTATTTTGATCCTCTTTTAATCTTTAAACATGTTTCTTTTTTATTTGTGTCTTGTGCATATTTGGACATTTTCAATAATATTGACACAATCAGGCTGAGGATTAAGTTTTTTATGTACTGAAGAGACAAGTTGCTCCATTTCCATTTTTATAACTACCATCTCTTTATCTTCTCAGCCACAGTTTATCCTACACCAAAAAGGGACAGATAAGAAGCAAAACTTTCCATTTTATAGTTTTTATTTTATTGACAAATCACTCTGTGAATCTGCGTACAGTTTACATTACTAAGAGTAGATTCTAAAATCTAATTATGAAAGTCAATTTATGTTAAAACTTTTACGATAAAAGGGTTGCAATGTTTTGCTGTTTTACCACAGTGGTCATTTATTTTCAGGAATGTTTTTCTCTTGTCCAGCTGGTTGTTCTATTTTTGGGGGCTTGTCCACTCTGTGCTTCCTACTAGGCCACCTTGTTTCTGCACAGAGACGTGTGACACTGTTGAAATGTTATCTGGTCAAAAAATGGACAAGAAAATAGCAGGGTAGGAATCCCTCTTAGAACATGGATGCTGTTCCTTCCAGCCCAGCGCCTCTCCCTGATTATCAACACAGCCATCCGGCTCTCCTGATTGAAGCGCCGGTGTCACAGTCTCTGGCAGAAATAGATTGCACTGCTGCGTACACTATATCCTAACCCACACTCTCCCTCCACTCATGTTTTCTTACTGCTGGGTTCAGATTCCTGCTGGTTATTTATTTGTTATGGACTTTTCTTATTTAGGTCTTAGAAACTCAACATTACAGCCACAGAGGTCATCTGTGTGAATGAGAGTTTCTTTTATTTTCTGAGGTTTGTGGTCTTGTGACATAGTCTGTGTGTCCACACAGCAGCAATAAGACCTGTAAACTTTGGAATAAGAAGCCAAAAAAGTTTATCTCTCAGTCTAAGCTTGTTGAGATTAAAAAACTTGCTAATGTTCCAGTAGCTGCGGCCAAAAATGTTTAATGTTTAGTTTATAACAGAGCAGTCCAATGTTTGGCCTCAAATCGGCAATGGTGCTTTATTATTCAATATAATGGATTATTGTAGAGGACTCCAAATGGTGGACTGCAGCAACATCTTGACACAAATTAAGTCTTAAACTGAGCCAGGTTGTTGAGAAGCTTTTACTGAATTTTCTTTTTAAAAGCTTTCTTTTTTTCTTCCTAGCCTTGTAGTAAAAGATTTTATGAAACACCTTTTTTAACCTTTACGCTACAGATAATACAACAGAGCTCTGGAGGTTTCCTGTCTCCCTGAAGAACAAAGATTCAGTCAGGAGAGATTTAAGCCAAGCATTAGAAAAAAATAACATATGTTAGTATGGCATATTTCTGTATAACTGTCTCGTAATAGAGAATAGATAAGGACAGAGGGAAGAAACATCTTTCAGACAGCTTGAGCAGCTTGTACAGGAAGAGTGGGCTAAACCAGCTGTTAGAAAACACTGACGTCTTGTAGTGAAGTGCAGACCTCACGTTTTGGCAGCGACTGTTGCAAAGGTGCAACAACTAAATACAAAATTAAGGCTACCATTTTTGTTGTTGTCTGTGGCATCTATGAGTTTTTTGTATTTTTTTATTTTAGGTAGTTAAGTTTCCCCAGTAAATTTATAGCAGCAAACTCAATTTTTTTGTATTTTTGTTTTCCAGTTTATGTCAATATTTGAAGGAGGTCTCTTCTACTTGATTGGTGGAGTTTATTTGAGACAACACAGATCTGTTTACATCATGAAATTTGCTGAACGGGAGTTAAAAACACTGAAACGCACCAGATTCCTTTTGGAAATTTTGAGTGCATTGGACTCATGGTCAGCTTCTCTGGAGTCATGTTTAACTCTGCATGTGAACAATATGCTCTTCAATTTCCACACACTGAGCTGGAAGTGAGGCTGGCTGGGAAGTGATGCATCTCAGCATGCAAGGCTGAGACTAATGAAGTATATGGGTGATAAAAGTTAATTAGCAATGCTTTCTGCCATTCACCGAGATTGAGAGTTAAGTGTTAGTGAGCAAATCGAAATGATTGTTCACCCTGGAATAACATTTTCATTCATTAGCATGCATTCCACCACTTGTATCCCTGAACGGCCCCAAATCAGGAGCCGATTTCTGGGAACTAGTACTCAACATTATCCCTCTCATTAAAAAATAATTTAAAAAACTTCATAATATGTTTATAAAACATGGATATTTCACTTGATACAGAGGAGGAAAACATGCTGTAAACAGGAAACTGTTGCACCAGAGCGAATCGCTGTGTAGTTTTCTTTTTTTTAGGTTAGTCTGGTTAGAAGTGTGCAATTAGACGATCAGGGCCCAGCAGTGCAATCCCCTGCAGGTCAAAGTTCAAAGAGGACGCATGTCCCTCCCCCTTACCCTCCATTTCCACACTGATTGGCTCTGAGTCAGGTGACCCTTGTTCCCCCACAGGGGGAAGGCGATCAGGACCTGTACCTCTTTCAGAGTCACCTGCCTCCTTTGGGAATGCCGCCCCATGATGGGTGGTGCTGGCGCTTGTGGGTGTGGTCTTCCCTGTGGTTGTAGCGAAGGGGGAGGAGGAGGAGGAAGGGAGGGCAACAGAGCGAGTGATTAGTGAAATGTGACACAGCGTGGAGAATAAACTTTAGAGAAATGAGGGTGAGTCCTGAGTGGAAAAGAAACCTTCACCCTGTAACGATGAGCAACATGATGATCACACAGAACAGAAGTTAATGAGATCAGATCAGAAGTTTTCTCCTTACCTTCAAGGCATATTTCAATATTTTCCAACAAATAAAGGTCTGCAGATGCACGAAGAACAAATCTGCTATGACCGGTTGTTTCTTACAGGAGACACTCTTGCAGGTGGTCTAATATTAGTACCGGGGCATATGCATGAGTTTCAGACTCGTTCAAGTAAAATAATAAGCAGCTCTACAGACATCGGCTCATCAGCTCAACATTCGAAGCAAATAGTCCCTTTCAGAAAGCTGATAGAAGCACCAATAAACCACTTTAGATGTGGGCTCAAGAGGAGTAGTAGTAGCAAATATGGAAGTCAGAAAGATTTTCCTTTTCTAAGTATACATCTTTTATGCTTACAGATGGACTTCCTATATAAACCAATTTTGATTTTTCTACATTTTGCAATGTAGAAAGCTGGGGAAATGACCCCCATGCAATATTTAATAAGGCTGTTAAATTTGTGTGCAACAAAGGCATCTGTGAATGAAGGAGAAGAGAAGAACGAAGTTTACTGTCTCACCCGACCCACTAAAGGAGCTCTGAGCACACGACTGAAAGGTGAGATGTTGTCAAATTCTGGTCTACCAGGTATATCCTGAAGTATATCAAGGTAATGTGGTGCATTGCATCTGGTTTCAAGTATCAAAAAATGCACCCAGATAATACTTTTTATATTTATTCAACATAATCTCTGCATTAAAGAGTAGCTAAATGTTTTTTGTCCAGATAGGGTGTATAAATTGACCAATAAGAGTGTTATGTTTATGCTCCTGTGGAAGTGGTGACATTCTTAAATATCTTGGCTCATGTGCACATTGCAGCCTGACGTTCAGATATAAAGCCACCTCACTCTGCCACATGTCATATGGAGTTGCAAGTATTCAATAGTATTTTTCAAGTTAGCATTTTATTACTCGTGAGTTAGCATATTATTTAGCATAATATGTTCAGTTGGTGTCTTGAACCAGCAGCTTCATACATCCTCCCTCAACCTGCTGTGACAAGGGGAATGAAAAAACCTCAATTTCAAAAACCTGATCTGCGTCTAAACTCCCAGTGTCGCTCTGGACACTCTCCATGTTTCAATATATCAAACTATGCTACGCTATCCCTCGTTCATACCTCTCTACTCATTCACACACGTAGCCATGCCCCTTAGTGTATCTTGGCTCCACCCACTTTGGTGGAATTTTTCAGAATTTGTCAGCTATGGTTTTAAATCAGGTTTACTTCTTCTTTAAATCAAGTTATCTCTGTTGCTCTGTGATACCGGCCTGTAACAATATGTTGCAATTTTAACCACCCTCCTTCTTTCACATAATTGTATTAACCCATTCTGTCTTTTCATGGCTTGCCCACCAACATAAACGCCCGCCTTTCCTTGCACCAAATGCAAAACATTTTTCTCCTTGATGGGACTTAGTTCTTCTTGTTTGGTAGAAAAATCTGCTCTGAGAGCAGGCATGTTGAAAGACATCACATCAGCAGAAGAAAGATAATGTTGCCCAGGTAACGTCATAGACAAGAAGAGCTCGGCATAAAAGGAATCCATTTAAGAGTTACCATCCAAGCTTATTCCCAACTGTCACATTGGAGCAGACCAGCACACGAATAAGACATATGCCAAGAAACATGCTGGGCATTATCTGCCACAGGCCTTGTATTATTAACCAAATTAATTTCAATGACACACTCCACGTCTTGACTGAACCGAAAGCTTTCTGTTGTCTTTAAACTGCAGCGAGCAGCATGCTGCTTTTGGCTTGGCCCTAAAGTACTAATAAGCCAGCAGTAACGTTAGCATTCTGCAGCACTGACACTTAGGCTGGAGGGAAAGTGATTGTTTTCTTCCTCGCTGTGAGCCAGTTGACAGTGTTCACTCTGAATGAGGTGCCCCGTCACTTCACCATCTGTGCTGGGCAAATTAAAAACTCACACCACAGGCTGCTTGGCCCCGGCAGCGCCACTTCCTCATCGTGTTTATAGTCTATCAGAATTAAATTTTACAAAAGTTAAATCTTACAAGTCCTATTTTTTTCCCCAAGTATCATGAGAAACAAGATCAGAAAGTTCATTTACACGATCTCCTCTGCCTGCTGTGATTGTGTAGGTGGCAGAAGCATAAAAGAAAGACATGAATCCTGGATGCGTTTTTTTTTTTTAAAGGAAACAGAATCCCTTGTGATAACGGCTTTGTTCGACATATGGAGCATTTTATTGTCTCCAAAAGCCAATAATTGATCTTTAGTGGCAAGACTTAAAAGGCTTTTTGTGTGAATCACTGCAAAAAAAAAAAAAAAAAAAGAAAAAAAAGAAAACACAAAACAATTAGACAACATTTGAGGATCAGGCTGCCTGTTGAGCATTTCAAACAGTGCTGTGAAGCATCTTGGTGGTGAGAACCCAGCAGGATTAAGCTGTAGGGTTGCTCATCAAATCTTGCCATCGAGTGAGAGGCAATTCCTCCAGTTGGGAGGCTTACTGAGGGGCTGCAGTGGTCCAGACCGAAGGCTTTGGCAAGAACAAGGCCTCTTTTCAGACAACAACACAGAGATGAACATGGTTCATCTGAGCTATAATGTCTGTTATCCTCTAACATGATAGGTTAATCTAATCAGCTTCAGGGATGAGGCATTATATGCTATTTGAAAGTAAAACTTAAAAATCCCTAAAAAATGGCACATTGGGAGCTTTAGATGTAAATATAAAGGCAAATGTTGCATTGTGAGAGCGTTCGACGGCGCCGCCTCCGTCTCATGAGATATCGCCAGCCTCGCTGCATTTTGCTTTCCATTCCGACTTTGCCAGGAGCTGCTCAGCCTGGCTGGCGGGAGAAGTAATGGGACGTGACAGGGATGATGATCTTTCTTGATACAGGGCATTAGGCAGCTTGGCCAGCAGAGCTCCTGGTCCATCAGAGGAGTGATGCCCCACACAATGGCTTCAATGTTTAAACTGTCAAACTGGCAGAGAGGGAGAAGAGGCTCTGGCCATTTAGCTGCTGCCTCACTGGAATATTCTGAAACCTCCCATCTTGTCAACTTTAAATATGCTTACATTCTGGATATGAAAGAGAAAACAAACTCATCCACTTATAGAGAGGAAGAAGGTTTGAAGTTTTTCCAAGAGCATATCGGCTCTGAGGATTAATCTCAGAGCTGATCATGATCATAAACAAAATTGTTTGGAATCTGGAAAAAAGTCCAAATTTAAAAGAAATCAGTGAGAGTTATCACATTTCAGAATCAGTCTCACACAAAGGGAAGCCTCGACATTAGTACTGAAAGTGTGTAAGTTTTCTTTTAAAGCTGTTTAGTCAGGATCTTTTCCTGAATCAACTATTTTTGCTTCTTGAATAAAAATCAAGGAGCTTCTGAAACTAAATGTGAATAAGCCCCAAACATATTTTTTAAATTGGCTTTGAGGTTTTTGCATGTAATCACTCCAGAAATATTCTTAAGAAAATAATACTTGAATCATGAGAGTCTCACTCCATGTTTTCCAAAATGGTCATAAAAATATAATTCGAATATCAGAGAGAAAAAAAAATATATATATTCAAGTAATAAAATTAAATAAAACTAAGAAAATAATACTTGAATCATGAGAGTCTCACTCCATATTTTCCAAAATGGTCATAAAAAATATAATCCGAATATCAGAGAAGAAAAAAAAGCAACAAAATATATTCAAGTAATAAAATTAAATAAAACTCTAATGATCTGGATCTGCTAAATCAGCAGAAGCAGAAAAACAAAAAAATAGAAAAAAATAAGTCCACTGACCAAAAGCTGAATCTAGTGCTGGGTTGTGCTTTCGTGTGGTCGCCAAGACATCTGTAGAGAAAGAAATGCAAGTTATTAGAACAAAGTATGATAACTTACTGTAGGTTCCTCCAAGTTATATTACTACTGCACGTTTTTAAGCAAATTTATGTTACAACATAACATACAAAACGGTCAACACAGTTTGACACAAAGGCTAAAAGCACAAATGGCAAATTTAGTGGACAAAACATCAAACATCAACTGAAGTGCTACTTGAGTTGAGCTAAAGAAAATCTATGACGAACTTTGATTGTAAAGCAGCCTTATATGGGAATTGGCATGTGCTGTGTATTATGAAAAACTGCAGGTTTTCCATTCATCCATGAGAAGGACATGGCAGGCAGCAGTTGTTTGAAGGATACTAGCATCGTTTGGAGAGTTAAGTTGAAATCAAGCAGCTGCGCCTGGAAAACACACCAAAAAGAATGTGACATCCTTTTGGTGTGCTTGGGACAGTTGCAGTGAGACTCATGAAACATAAAACACAACTTCAGACTTCAGAGCCTCAGTAGGATCAACTCACTGTGATCAATGCACAAATACAGATACTTGAGATTTTGAGCAATTTCTCTGAAATTCGCTGAGGTATCATCATAAAAGGCACCAGTGACTTCCAAAGTGGAGGACTCCTTTTGTTACTTTAACACTAATCAGACGAAAACCAGCTGTGCATTAAATGGGCTCCATCTCACCGTGACAGGTATCAGGATGCTGATGGTAGCCGTTCTCCACGTCCTGTTCAAACCCGCCTCTGAACATAAACAAATGCACACAAACAGCAACAAAGAAACTTGTCAGTAAACTTACATCAATCCATTTCGGTGACATGTCCTTCCCAAGCAAAGCACCTCTTTACAAAATTGATTTCACTCTGAGGACTGATTGGAGATCGGAGGTAAGTGCACGACGCTACAATTTAATCTGTTTTGTGTCTGGCGAAGGTCAGCGCATTTCTGTTGTTGGGATAAAGGGGGACAAAGAACCGAGGGGAAAATCTGCTATTAAATTTGCCATCAAGGCTGCAATGCAGATTATAAAAGTTTATTTTTGAGGAGTTGTAGTTTTCTGGGGTGACTCCTTCCTTGCACCCCGGTTAGTTATTTCCCAGTTTACTTGTGCGCAGCACTTTTTGTAGCTGCATCAAGGCTACCACTGGTAAAATTGGTACCTACAGTTTCTCTGCTCTGCAATGACGGTTTCAGTGTGTGATTGTGGAGTGTCAGAGCAAAATAGTGCAGAGACGAGTGTGTTGATCCAGAGCTACTGACAGAAAAACCTGTCATTTACCGATGATATTTATGGAGACGATCTTCCTTCTGCTGAACCTCCTGCTGTTAATGGCATCAAGAGATTATACAGAGAGTCGTATATATATCTACAGGAAACAAACGCGCAGACATGGGAGGATTACTGTCACAACCTTCTTAGTAGTTTGTTTACCATTTATTTTGACATAAAGAAATTGATAATATTTGGATACTCAAGTGTTGAGCATTAAATTATTGACAAAACAATGCATTACTTCTCTGCGACTGAAGAAAAATAAAATATAAACATTTTCTCTATAAGACATTCAATAGTTATTGCATGTTTATTCTTCTATGAAATACATTAAAAAACCTGTGGTTTTTAGTCAATTTGATTAGAGAAAGCATAAAAAAATAATAATTAAAACAAAAATGCATTCAGTGATTGTCAGAGATATCTATTTGCTTAACATGCAAATAGATTAAATAGATTAAAATGCATCAAATAAATAAATATGAGTGCCTGCCTAATTAATCTTCTTTGTATTAAATCTCATTTAACACCCAGAAACACTTGAATGAAGTGTTCAAATGAAAAAAAAAAAACTTTCACTGAAAAATTCTTGCAACTTTTATGCTGATGTAGCCAAAATCCACCCTCCTAATTCACCTTCTGAACCATTTCAAACTGAACAGAAAGCCTGATAGCCAACTTTCTGCTGCAATGATTAAAACGAGCCTACAATTTTTACGCTGCTCTTCCTCATATAAATGCTTAATCTTTCCCTTTTACATCCGTTAGAAATCGACGGCTCATCCAGACTCATCTGCTCGATGGTTGAGTAACAAGATTGAGTCGAGCGCCTTTAACCGTGGTGAGTTTCCCACCAATGCCAGTTATCCTCCCACACGGCGCATTGAACCAAAATAAAACAAACACAAACCAATAAACAGCACAAACTCCAGTGTAATGATCCAGTATCCACTTTGTATAAGCATTCATGCACTCCTGTCCTCCTATAACAAACCAAATAGAATGTGCATTGCAGTATGTGAGAAAAGAGGTTTCTAAATTACTTGAAGGAACACTCAAAATTTTTTAAAAAAAGTAGAAAAAAATAATAGTGCAGAAGGAAAAGCAAACAAAAATTAGGCTGCATCTTAAAGACAGGTGAAGAGGTTAAGCACTCTGATCAGCTAATCATTACTGCAACAAACACATCTTGTAACGCACTACGAAATTAAAATCCTTTAAATTAGCCTTGTGCTAAATATGAACATGGTTTAGGCCATGCTAATTTTACATTTAAGTGTAAAGTGTTGCAAAAGAATGAAAAAAAATGTCCACAACTCAAATCCGTTTAAATCAAGATAAAAACATGTCGACCTCAGCAGGAAGGCTGGGAACTTAATTTGGCTAAATGTGGCATATTGATCTTTGCAAAGGAAAAGCTGTGACGGATAGTGGGAAAGCATGTTGCCTTTATGTTTCAGAAAAACAAGACTGGATAGTAGTAATTGGTTCTCATAAGCAGAAAGCAGCTGAACACAAACATGGTTAATTCGTTTTAATTCAATCAACATCCTAAACCAGAAACCAGCTACCTCCCCTTTGTTTTCACACTCTTCAGCTGGTCCTCTGCAGGTAACAGTGCCATCAACATCATCTAACAACATTGCGCAGTATTTCCACATGGCATGTTGGTTTTCCTGGGGGTTCATTATTTGGATTCTGGCTGACAATAAAAGACTGTCGCACTCAGAGAGACCCTATTGATTTTACTCGACAGATCAGACATAAAATAAGCCGTTGGCTGGCAGCCTTTAACTTTAATGAATGCAGTCTTACACAACAAGCCAAACTCTCATCCAGATAAGGTGGGTCTCTGCCAAATAATTTAACAACTACACAATTCAAAGATATATGGAGCAACATACGGAAGATATTAGACAATTTGTAGCTAAGTGTATCGAAAAATATGTGATAAACTCACACAAACTACATGCTTGTCTTTATTACAATATTAGGAAAGTTAATGCATTTGTAATTTGGAGACAGTCGTAAAAGTAGCAACATATTTTTTATATATTTTATTTATTTATATATTACTGTATGTCTCATATAGAGAGAAATTCTGGGACAGCTGCACTCGACATCTGGAGAAGCAGCTCTGCTGCTTTCAGTCATGTCCAAAAATCTGGTGCAATTCTACCTGATAACTCGTCTCTGAGAACTTGTTAAAATGTCAAAAACATCCCATCATAGATGCTTATACATCTGTATTCCATTACAGTAGAAACATAAGCAAATACGAGTAAATACTTTACATTTCTATTTAATTAAAGTAAATATATTGCACTGATGGAATATTAATTCCCCAAAGAGTTGTGTAGTTTGTCAAAAAGAAAAGAAAAAGTGATTAAAACAATCAGAAAATTTTACTTCTTGGATCATGAACATGATCAAACTGTAAGCAGCTGTTTTAGAGGAAGCTAGATTTTCAGAGGGAACGTGTCAACTCTTTATTTCAGCTGCTTCAACAGACAGTGGATTAAAAAAATAAAATTAAAAAATAAATGTAGCTATGATTTTTTTAAACAGGCATGATAATTACTTGCAACTTTCAAAATATCAAGCAACAGACTAAAAAATAAACTTTTTGCAAAAAATAAAAAAATATGTTGGTGAATATTAAAGGTAATGCATGAATATTAGTAAGTAGTTAGGAAACTAAATCAATCAACTTTCATGGGTGTAGTGCGAGATGCACCAATCTAAGCAGCTTTTTGTTTAAAAAGATTTTTCCACCTGCACACCACAGGTGATTTGCTTCCCCTGTCCTGGATCTGTTTCCATCCTTCTGCCTCAGCAGCCTTTTGTTTCAGTGCAATGCTTTGGTGACAGGGACTTTGTCAAATGCATTATGGATGACACAAGACTAAACATCCAGAGAAAGGAAAAAAGCTGAGAGGTTCAGCCACAGTCTTTTCATGTAAAATCTTTCTGTTCTTTCTTCTTTATCATTTTGAGCCACCGCAAAGTAGGCCATTAAAATGTATGGCTCCTCTGGATAGGAAAGGAGGAAAGGAATGAAAAAAGGACTGATGGTCCATGAAAAGAGTGAGTACCAGGAGGTAGATGACTTTGAGATTCTTCAAATCCAACTGTGGGCTCTGCTGCTGCTGCCTGATTCACATCAGCTCATCGTTCTCTTCTTTCAATGCTAGTCTTATCATCCTTTATAATGCTCCTTCCCTCTTCCCCCCTTTTCAAGCTATTCTTCAGTTGCCTTGATAAAAATAAGCTATATTCCTTCATGCGAGTCTAAAATCTAAGTGCTACATTCAGCTGCAGCAGATTGTTTTTTTTCCCTTTCAAATTTAAAAACCCAAATAAAAAAGCAGACTTCTTTTCCTCCCTTTCATTATTCTAAAATATTATCTGTAAAATATAATCTTTACCTCTTCCGCTCAACTCCTTTACCTAGACCTCAGATTCTTTTTCCCCATTGTGATGTTTTCTTTCTGTGCCTATAGTTCTGTCTCTCTCTCTCTAGCTTTCTGGTAGGAATCTGATACTGTTGTTGGGTTTGGACAAGATTTTCTTGGCTGATCTCTCCATGGTTCTGGTCCTCTGGTTTCCAGCGTGGCTTTGTCCTGCACACTGAAAGCGGCTCATAAATCAAACTTCGGCAAGTAACTCTGTGGGCCCCGCTAGCGTGCAGCCACATCGGCACTTCCGCTGCTGCATCTGTAAAGCACATCTTACTGCACTTCAGAGAATGATCCAGCAACAATTACAGAAGTCTTTATTTGAGTCAGAAAAGTCTTTAAAAGCAAATAAAAAAAGCTTCCTCAAAGTTTTAGATGCTTCTTTACATTCCGTTTATTTAATTTCAATGACCCATCTTAAGAGATCACATTAGTTATTTCAGCCTGTAGTTGCCCAGATTTGACACTAAATAAATAGTCCTTGTTACGTTAATGTGTTAAAGCTCACACCTGTTTTAACACAGTTTGAACATCTGGGGTCGCTCATCAAATAGTGCTTAGTGGGATATTTGTTAACATTAATCATCTTATCAAGGATTGCAAGGTATGTTTAGTGTGTATTGACCCGCAACTAGTTGATGAAATTACGTCTGAAATCAAAGATATAAAATATGTTATGAGTTTGAGTTTTTTTCCCTAATTTAATGGCCGTTTGTACTCGCCTCATCTGCCTCAGCTCCTCATCCTGCTGATTAAAACAAGTAGGTGGGTTTTTTATCTCCTTCATGCCATCATTAGCAGCCTTTCTTTCATTAGTTTAGTATGGAGAGCTTCAGATAAAAGGGAAATCTACATGTTTTCTTTGAAAAAGCTATGAAAAAGACACTTCTATTTATGGACAAATTAATGTCCTTGACTTGCATTTTCTTCGCTGTGAATGAAGCTGAGTACAAATACCCGATTATAGAATTAGTAATAACACAAAACATACACATTATAGGTGTTGCATTTGTTGGACTTGTGAGACTGCAAATCATGGCTGGTGCACTAAAAGGGGGTTGAAAAAATGAAAACAAATCTTTTGTGTCGCCTGCCACATATAAACTTTATACCTTCAAGGGGTGAAAATCAACAAGTCAGACATGCTGCTTTACAGGACAGTATGGGTGGTATATTAAAAAAAAAAACAACTAAGTGAATGAATGAAAGAAACATGCAATAGAAGTTGACCAATAAAGTTATCAAATACTCAGAGTATTTTTTTTACTCCCATGTACAACAATATTAATAACAGCAGACAACCAGATATATTCTAATGGGTAAATATCGGAGTGCACAGACAAAAACATGCAGTGGAAAAACAAATCCATTAGTCCCTTTCCATGTTACGGCAGAGAAAGTAATATGTCTGAGTGACCGACCAGAAGATATGCAATAATTCCAGGTCGGCACATATTCAGCCTTCAAGATAATCTATTGGAAAGCGGCTGGCGGTGGATGTGGCGCTCTCCTTCTCTGGCTCTGTGTGTGACGGTGATGCATGCAGAGTCATGTCAGACGGCAGCAACAGTTTACAACCACTACACATAGCAAGGAAGACAAGAAAAACACCCAGTGTGGTGATTTAGCAGCAGGTTGTACATCAACCACACAGGCACACAGAGTCCTTGATGATCAGGACAAGAAAATAGCACTTTTAACTGCCCCCTTCCCCCGCCCCATTATTGCATCCATCTGTCGACCCAACCACCCATCCGTCTTCCATCCATATTTTCTTAGACAAGGCAGCACACTGCTGTGAAACTGAAACACATGCAGACGAAACCCACTTCTTATTTTATGGGATGGGTTTTAAACCAACGGAAAGAGAGGAGTCGAGGTTTGGAGTAATTAACCTGTTCCTTGCTCATGGAAGTCTAATTAAAATTGTCCTCTGACATGCAGCAGTGGTGTGAAGTGGATGCCAATCAAAAATTATGAGACTGTCTTTGATCAATTAATTTTGAGCTTTGTCATAGCGGGTACCTTTCAAAAATTACCAACAGTGTGAGTAATTGAACTCTTCACACGTGAACAACAAACTGAACCATAACCTGAAAGATGCAACAAAACAACCATGATAATGATGTCTGGTCTAACTTTGTGGAAGAAAGAAATTCAACTGACATCCTCCAATATGTTCAGCACAGCCTGCATACAAATGCAACACAAGAATAGATAAAGCTCTCAGATATAAGTCATTATAAGATACCCTTAAACCAATGTTACATCACATTTTTATGTCACATTTCCATCTTTTCTAAAGAGTGGCATTTGTTAGCGCAGTTGCCTTGCAGCAACAATGACATGAGTTCAAATCCCAGCCTGGGTCTCCCTGAATGGAGTTGGCATGCTCTCAATGGATGGATTCTATCCTCCCGCAAAACAAGCACGTTGGGTTAATTAGTCTCTAAAAGGCCTCTAGGTAAAAGTGTGTGTCTGTGTGCATGGTTGTGTTGCCCAGTGATAGACTGGTCACCTGCTCAGGTCCAGGATGTGCCTCCTACCAACAGTTAGTGCTTGGTTTTCAGATAAAATATGAAACCAAAGTAATTACATGAAGGAATATTTGGCTCTAAATAATGTTTTTTTTTCTCTCTTAACGCTCATCAACATTTTTGATGTGAAAACAATGAATAGAAACGTGATGCACCTGGCATTAAAGGTATAAATAGCACAAAAAGCTCCCTACAAACGTCATTTGAAATGCTTCACTTTGTTGTGCTAATCTAACATCAGAGTCAACTCATTACCTTTGCCCTTCAGCTGCTCAGATGTTTAGAAGCTTGTTTAGAAGTGGATCTATAAAAAACAGCAACATGTGCCCTGCATCTTCCCCCTTGGACAGAATTCAAACACCACATCAGGTTGTCAACAAACAAGAATGATGCACAATATGAGTCAACCAACTATCAGAGTAGAAAGCAGTGATCAAATATTCATCATGTTGATGTTGCCCACTTGTCCAATTCTAGATTAGCTATTGATTATTTAGAGGATGTCCTCAGAACAGATTAAATGGGCATCTGCGCAACTCATTGGAGGAGTTAGAGGAGATGTGAAATTTATTGCTTCTCCATTTGCTTGGCTGCACATTATTGACAAAGTTGCAAATCTGCCCTTTGATGCTTCAAGTTACAAAACTAATAATGTCGTTATATGGCCGCTCATGCTATCAGACCAAGCAAACACCTCTAAGACTGATCTCACTGCTTATTAACACTCAGACCAAAAAATAATTAACAGCTGCAACATCCTGCTCGGAGCAAATCTGAAAACTTTTGATCTTCAGACATTTATTATTAAAGACAATAAATCATGTCAGGCAGAAACTTACTGATGCAACATTAACAGGAAAAAAAAACAACCTCTCGAGTGTTACATTTTCAAACTCCTGTTAATCCAAATGTCTTAAAAAAGAATGGAGACAAAGAGGTGCTGTCAAAAAATATTTGTTAGTCGCGCTCAGCATGATTTCATTTTTGCTTTCCAGTTTCAATTGGAATTTTTAATGAAGTTCTATAAATGCTAACTTTATGTAATGACATACAGCAAGAGTTGCATCACGATCTTTGATGAGGTTCCTAGGTAAAGTTTTGGGAGAGAAACAGTGACACAGCATCACTGATCCTTCATCTTAACCAAGCAGTTGGCACTGGGCGGTTTTCTATATATTTATTAAATATTCACTTAAAAAAAACTGACTCCAAGAGATCAAAAAGCATCTTGTTTATGTGAATGGCATGTTCTTTTGTATTCCCTCTCTTAAATAGTGGATCATAAGAGGAATGGATCATGGTGCTACATCATGTCTTTCCCAAGGAAAAGAAGTAATTAATGGATTAGCCATAGGACTTCTTTGATACTGATCGTATTAAAACAATAAAGTAGGAAAAATGAAACTGGTTGAACTTGGTAGAAGAGTCAATAAATGTGTTCCTCCAGATCATTTTTTATGTTTTTTTAATGTGGGATTGTGTTCCTCAGAAAAATGAACAATAAAAATCAAATGCTTTTTTTGGCATGATTATACAATTTCAATTTTGTCATGGTGATTACAATAATTGTGCATTGCGTAAATAAAAAATAAATCTGAAATGTCCAGAGAAGTAAAGCAATAACACAAACAACAAAAAATATTAAATTTTTACGCCAGGCTTACTGTGTTTACAGTGAGACATCCATACTCATTCCTATGTCCCTAAGACATAAAGTTTAACATTATTTTGCAAAGTTGTCGTTATGTACGTTTACATATTATACATAACTGAAAAGCTAAGATTTTTCAGACTATAATGATATATGCTAACCAAGGATACAATATGAACTATAGACACTTTAAATGTTTCATCAAACTGCTCAGAAAAGCAAAATAATGCCCAACTAACCATTTGAAATTTCATATCATTGAAAGAAGAGAAGCATTGAGAATTAAAAAGGCCTTTTTACATCTACAGGGGTCTAATTAATTAATTAATTCAAATGATTGATTATTAGTACATTAACATACTCCAATAAAACAGTTATTCCACAACAAGTCTTATGTCCACAATCCAACATAATCTGACCCTTAAACCTTCAAAATTTCCTTCAGGTCTGTCCATTTTTCACAAAATTCTATTCATAGCATTGTTTTCTTTTTTAAGGATCTTTTTAAACAACAAAATTTTTTTTAAGCAATACATAATTGTATTTGGCTTTTTAAATATTAAATTTTTCAATTTACTTGAGCCTGGCTCTAAACATGTAGCGTCATCTCAATGCACTGTAAGCACTTCCCAGAACACTTTTATTTTGAAAAATAAGCAAAGAAACTGTCACTTTACATACATTGTCAGGATTAAATCTAATTGGATTAATTAAAACATATCCAAATAATTGTAAAATTTTCAAAATCCATCTACTTTGGAATGAAAGACACAGACTTTCATTATTTCCTTTAAAAACAGACTCCATTAGCTGGAGACTCTTGTGATAATATACTGCATTAGCACTGCTGTGCATCACATACGGTTAAATGACTTTGTCAGGCTTTGACATGCACTTTAAAATAATTCAGTCATGACAGCTAAGAAAGTCAATCATCACCTGATGATTTCATTGCCCTCCCAGGTTACAAGTATGAAACAGCTATTAGCACTAACTGTGTGCTTGTGTGTGTGTGTGTGACTTACTTGAATCCAGGTGAGACTGTGACACAGCTGTCTGACTTGAGCCAAATGCAGTAAGGGTCCCGTGAAGACAAACAGCTTCTGCATAACAGACACAGGGAGACGGTTTGTTAGTGGAAGAAGGAAATGAGGAGACCATGAAGTGTGAAGAACACCGAGTTCACTGGATGTTAGTCTGGTAATGAGACACTAGCCTCCACCAAGCCAACCAAACAACACCTATCACCCTCTTCAGCACTGCCTTAACAAAGGCTGGAAAAAAAACAGGATCCGTGTGCAGCCTGGCACAAACGATGTGCCTAAAAATTACAGTGTCCTTCTAACCAACCAAACAATTCAACACTTTAATTGCTACGTTATTTTTTTTATTAGTAATGAATATAAAAAAAACAAAAAACAAACAAAAAGAAAACAAGCAGATGTGATGATCATAAATTATCTGTTTATTAACTAATAAACACGGAGAAATGTGATAATTATGACACAGTTATCCTTTTATAACTGGATGAGTAGTCTGGAGTTTCAGATAAGCATTTTAAAAATCTTCTAAAACTAGCAACATTTAAAAAGATTATGTGACTTTACTAAATTCTTCTTTGGAACAATTTAAGAACTTTTTGTGTGAACCTTTAAATCTGTTTCTGCCGTTACACCTGACTTTTCCCGGTGTGGGACAACAAAGGCTGTTTCTGTTCAATTCTAATATAAAAACCTTCCCCAACATATAAAAGGAGCTTCACACAAATATATAGTGCATCTACTTTATAGTACATATTGTACTTTTCAATAGGCCAGCATTTCTATATTAAAATGCTTAAAATGCTTTTATATTTTTTAACAATTTAATATTATATAAAAAAGCTGAATTTTGAGACATTTCATTCTTACATCCATTTAAAACAACTTGTGTTGACTATGTGCTGCATAAAAGTCCAAACCGTTACCAAAATTAACCAAAATGAAATAAAATAAAACCATCATGTGTGTAATAAATCTGTACGCTTTACGTTAAAGTAAATATGGATGATAATTCCTTCATATTTATATAAAAATACTAGTTCCACTCACAGATTTTTTCACATACAATATGTCTTGTAATAAGATAAATAATCTGCTAATTCCACTAGTGGATTTGTTTAAACGTCAATATTAATTACTGAATTAAAACAAGCAACTATATCTTACTGAAAAGGTACATGTAGGTTAGTTTTGTAACATTTCAAGTGTACTAAGACATTTGCAATAGAAACTAGACAAGGACAAATTTGCAAGATTTTGTGTTTTTGGAGTGTAGTGGCTTGTCAAGATTCTCCATTTTCAATGGAAAAAAGTAGAAAATGTCATTAATAATTAGAAATCCACAGACACATGCCAGAATTAATTTCCAAGTTTAATTAACCTGCTGATTCACATTTTTATTGATTATTATTTTCTTTCCATCGCAGCTAAAAAATAAAAAACGTTGTTGGACTATATATTAAAGCACATTAGAGGCAGAACTGCTGGTCATACGGCTAATCAAAATCTGAATGGTCATATTAGGGTGGATCACACACTTTATCATCAGCCCACAGTCAGAGGATTGTTCATTCATGTGATCCTGTCTGCTGCTCTGTCTATCCGCTCTGTGATTTAGGGAATAACATCAAGACTCGGACCCGTTTGCTTCCTGTCCTTAATGTCACCAGCATTAACCACAATCAATAGCCATTAGTCACAATCCCCACACGCAGAATCACCACATTTAGAGCTTTTCTTCGACTTTCAGACCCATAATTAATATCTGTTGATTAAAACTTTATTCTAATCAGTAGAATTGTATTTTCCATCTTGATTTTTAAAGCTATTGTTTTATTTTCCTCTCAACTCCAGCTCCGTGGATCCTGTGGCCTCCCTCCTACCGCCACGAAACTCCACAACAACACTGGGTGACAGCGAGCGCGTGAGCAATATTTTTCACAGCTGCACAAGTTATTGTCTGCAAGAGTGTGGCATTCACCCAGCAGCGACAACATAATGAGCATAAAGTACACAGTGACAAAAGAACGGCGGCAAACAATAAAACGCTTACGTGCTTCCTTCTGTGTCAAACCCAAACCTCGGAGGCAGTCAAGTTTAAATAAGTTTTAATGAGGGGGGCCCGTTTCGAGAGTCGGAAATGATTTATGAACAGTTGAACTGACGGTGCACTGTGTGTGCATCTTTATCCCAGCCTGTAAAATCTGGTGAGGAATCCCACTGAGAACACATCAGTGTGTCAGCGCAGAGCAGGAGGAAATCAAGAGAGGAACTATTATTCCCCTGCTGCGTCCAGAGCTGGAAGCTAAAAATAAAGCGAATTAAAGACAGGAAGATTTTGGACAATGCTCCTTTTTTCATTTGCCAGATATTTGAATGAAATAAACAAAAGGTATAGCACCACACAAAATATTTCAAGCATTTATTTAAAAAAGCAGCATCCGTCCAGTCCAGTTGGGGTGATCTTGGAATAAGTGCTAGCTGCTATAATGGTATAAACACATCAAAATGAGTTGTTCTGACTTGATTTAAAAGTCTTCATGATGGATTTTAAAGCAAGAAGTTTGGGAAATGATAGGCAGATCTTTAATTAGATGGAGGCAGATTAACATGTCTATAGAGTCAATAAATTCTAAAAGTTGATTGAATATGACATTTAAAATAGCTTTTCTTCAGTCACTCAATTCACTAATCAAACACATTATGCTGATTAAATTATACATATAATATCTTCAAGCCTTCATTTCTGTTAATTATGACGATTTCCCTCCTAGAGGTAATGAAACGCGACAACAAAGATTAGACATCAGACCAACAAAAAATAATTTTAACTCAGAAATGTAGGCTTAATGAAAACTATGTTTAATACTGTACATGCCTAAAGGTTGTTATTTTCAAAAGACTCTTCATTCTGACAAACGAGTTTCATCGGAGCACATATTCTAATCTGGAGTAAAATCCTGGCTTGGGGACATTCTGATGGAGTTTGCATGTTCTGCTCATGCATGATTGAGTTCTCTCTGGGTACTCTCTCTTTTTCTCTCTTTCTCCAGACTGTCACAGTCTAATATAATAGATGGCAGAAAAATTGGTTATCCTAAATTACCCTTTGGTTTGTGTGTGTGTGTGTGCGTGTGTGTGAGTGTGAATGGTTGTTTGCCCTGTGTGTCTCTGTGTTGTTGGACTGGTGACCAGGGTCTCTGGCCCAATGACCACTGCAGACAGACAGAAGCCCCCCATGACCCTGCAAGGATAACTGGATATATGACTGAAGGATAAGGTTACCCTTCATGAGTTATTTCATAACCTTTAACTGAACACTTCATAAAAATAGATCACCTCCATGTAAGGCAACATCAAAAGAAATGTTTACCTTGTAACTCAGTGTTTAATAGTGTTACAAGGGTAGAAAGAATACAGATATTTTAATGTAGAATCGACTTTCTCACTTCTGTAAATTTAACTTTAACTTTTCAAAATTGAGTGTTCTCAAAAATGAGCCAAAGTAGAATTTTTTAAAGTTAAACACAAAACGAAGAGGCTTTCTTTGAATCAAACAGTTCACAGATTAAGGACCTCTGGTTACTGAAAATCTAAAATGACTCTCCTCACTGTGTGCGACCGCTAATATGTGGCACCGCATACTAAAGTGCTACTTCAATAAATTATTCATATGCTCGCCATAAGGTATATATGCAGATTTCTCTCCGTTCTGCCGCTCTTTCCTCCAACAGACGCATTCATTTACAACGATCTGACAGAATTAAATGACAACCCTGAAGCAGCCTGTCTGAAAAGGCCAGCTGGAACTTCAGGAAAGGAAGAACAGTAAAATCATTTTTGCTGGGGTTTTTCTTTCTTAGATGCTGTACAGTATGTGCAGTTCTTGAACCCAACAGATTTATGCTTGTCCCATGCCGCTCCTTAAAACAAAACACCTTTCTTGGCCTTACTGTCATGAACACACAAATGTGTATGTGTGTTTGTGCAGACTGAAACTACAAGGAACATCAGATTCAGCTGTCGAGGGTATCGATATTCAAGTTGCCAAAAATCTTTGGCATAACAAAATTCAGATTTACTGGGACCTGATTCATCTAATGGACACTGCTCGGGAAAAACATTGTTGTACAGAAACAATTTTAACCCTGAATGTGCTTTTACAATTTTATAAGTAGTTTCTTTCCTACCTGAACTTAATTTGATGCTTTTTCCAATTTGTCTAGACAAAAGAAAAGAAAATCTGACTTAGAATTTTCTGTCACTACAACAGAATAGTATGCCAGGGTATTTTTTAGAAAATCAAATTTCTTCTGTTGCCCATTTAGTATTCAATATCTGTTAAATATGAATCTACGGAAAGAAGGAAGGAGGGAAGACAGGACAGAAGAAAACTCTTTCATGCCTCACTGAAATGAATTTTTTTCCACACTGCTAAAGAACCCCAAATGGGCCTATTTGTTCTAATATCCTCAGTTTGTATGTTCCCATGTTTAATGGCAGTAATTATGCAATTTTCCCTGATAGAGGAGCTGTTCAGCCACTGAGTGAAATTGTTTGCTACCTCTAAATGAAGTGTTTTGGGACCATTTTATCCCACATGAAAATGTTGGCCAAACAAAGCAAATTGGAAAAGAGACTAAGTTGCAAAAGAAAATGTGGATATTGTTTTTATTTTTTTGATCTTACAGCAGCTCATTTGGTCTGAAGTTTTAGTTTGTAGGCACAAAGTAAGCCTGTATTGTGGGAAAAAAATGTCAATTTCATCACAGGATAATTTCTTGTAATTTTTACCTGGAAACACCTTCTTAGATATTTCATCCCTTATTATAATGGAGTTCTGACTGATCTATAAGTTTTATCTGGAACAAACTTCCAGAAAACTGACAAAAAACTGCTCAAACACTGAGAGCCTATAAATCAAGACTAAGAATCATTTCTTTAGAGTTCATGATTTGGCAATGATTAGATGCATTACAAGAAAAATAGATTACATGTTTATCTGATTCTATTAAAAAAAAGATAAGTTGTGCACTAAATTTGAGCATAATAGTCTGACCTCATTTCAATTAATCTTTTTTAAGAAAGGAAATGTTGTGACCGCTTATCCACACTATCAATCAGCTGCCTATGGAAAGAGAAGCAGTAGATATTTTCTACTGGAGAAAGTTCATTGAGTTCATATCAAACAGGAAATGTAGCTGAAAGGACTTCTGGAGAGCCAGGGTTTGGGGCCTCTTCTCCTCTTATTGTATTTTTTTTTATTAAAATTCCCCATTTCATACAGTTCCCTGCTGCTGCTTGAAATGGAAGGGTTTTTTTTTAAACCTAATATTGGCAGTAAGACCCCGGGTGGAAAAAAAAAAAGACCAAAACAAACAAACCTGATAATACTGCCTACAGTGAGGGGGAGAAAGAGAAACAAGCCAAGATTGAGAAAAAATTGGAGGTAGAAAATAAGAGAGAGAGAGAGAGAGAGAGA
The DNA here is from genome assembly GCA_033032245.1 of Poecilia picta. Classification (NCBI taxonomy): domain Eukaryota; kingdom Metazoa; phylum Chordata; class Actinopteri; order Cyprinodontiformes; family Poeciliidae; genus Poecilia; species Poecilia picta. The sequence goes on along the minus strand of CM065368.1, from coordinate 5,536,980 downwards.
GAGAGAGAGAGAGAGAGAGAGAGAGAGAGAGAGAGAGAGAGAGAGAGCAGTGACGTACATCTGATCTGAAGAGAAACGGATTCATTGATGTGTATCAGGAGGATATGGTGGCAAAAATCTGACCTCCTGGCTGCTGCTGATGTGGCATTTGGGGGCCCCTAATCTAAACATGAGATATGCTGTGGTTCTAGTCTCTAAAAGGGATCAGGGAACGCAGCCAGTCTGACAAAAACAGCTAGATCCCAGTTTCCTACTCTCCCCACTACAGCTTTTCCTTCTGTCCTCTATCTTCCAAAAGCCAATGCTGGCTACCAGCCAATCAGCTGGAACCAATTTCTGACTAAACAATGTTGAGAGCTTCTCCAGACCTCTGCAATGTGGGGTTTGCATGCTATGGGGTATACACACTCCCAAAACAAGCTGAAGAAGAAACCCCTCCTCTGATTTTGATGGAGTAAAGTAAAGAGTGGGGGTTGCAAGAGGCCAACATTCCTCACAGCCCCAAAAATAGATCATGAAACTGGAAACCAACGACACTAGCTGGGGCAACACAGATTTTGGTAAAACAAAGGAGCTGGAGTTAAAGAAAGACACTACAATTCAGCTGTATGCTGTTTTTCAATCAATGCTTTGTGCAAGTTTTAATTTAAACAGTTTAAACATATAATAATCATGTTTCTGAGGTGGAAAAAGTATGATTGAAACCATAACGTCTGTCCAAATCGTCAATGTTCTTTAAAAATATTTCAGAAATGTATTGTTTATAAGACAAATTTAATTAAATGTTCATCTTTTAATCACATATTCAATTTGTGACACCACATTATTTTTCACAATGATTTATTAACTACAGGCTGTTTGTGGGAAAAGTTAATCCGTTCAGCTCTAAACATTAAGCCAGTGTAAGGTTTCTTTTTCACCTGAAGGGTTTTGCAAATAATCAAAAAAGTATTTTGAGATATAGCCAGATTTGTGCAATGGTCCTAATAAACCCCATATGCATTAATACATTTGTTAAGAAAAGAAAATAGTGAATCCACTCATACAGTCAATGGAAACAACTAACCTTGTTAGAGAATGCAAGCTAATCTTCTGAATTGCTTCACCAACAAATTTAATTAAATATAATTCATTGCACACAAGTAGGAGGTTAAATACAGTGGTTAAAGTAAGTACATAAGAAATCAAAGTTTTACTTAATAAATATATTATTTTAGCATGAAATTCAAGCCAGGAGGAGGGAAAAACCCAAATAATCCAAACATACAATGAAATTATCGACAAACTGCTCCATAAATTAATGTGGAAGGAAGTTTTATGGTGCAGGAAATAAGCACCAATAAACTATCTGAAATTTGTCAGTGTTTTAAAGCAATCCTGCTCCAGTTGTATGAAATCATTACCAGTCGGTTTGGCATCAAATGATGGTCAATAAAAACGTGTCGATTATCAAAGTGTTGCACAGAGTGGAAAGATGGGAAAAGCAAGGACAGCAATGACTGACTGATTTTCTAAACGTTCCTGTAAGTACTCCTTTATTCATAATTGGGAAGTGGAAAGAACATAAATTCACCATAAAGCAGCCATTGTCAGGTGCCGTTTGTAAGATTTTCAACAGAGGATTCAAAGGAATAATCTAAAGAGGTTTCCAGCAAACCTGGAGGACTTGCAGAGAGCTTCAAAAAGAGAGTTTTTCTCATAAAATCAGTAATTAATGCACTCAAATTATTTTATGTACAATCACTGAATAAGACGCCACTATTAGAAAAAAGCATGTTGAATATCCTCCAAAGCTTGATGTAAAATGTAAGAACTCATTGACATAATGACTGAAATAAATCTGAATGAAAGTCTAAAGACATGAAAATAAGAGAACATCAACTCAGAACCTACAGATATGAAGACTTTCACCTGTGTGAAAGATTTGGTCAGAATTCCACCTGAGCAAAGCAAGGGGCACCTTGACGTTACTATAAAAAAGGATTTATAGTAAGAACTTACTGTAAATGTGTTAAATCTTAGACTTTATGTAATCTGGATTTTTTAACCATAACTTTGTGAACAAACTTCTAATGATTTATTTACAGGTGTTGGTTATTTGGATTGTTCCTGATACCTGTTTTAAATTTTATGTCAAAAGAGATACAAATACATTTTCTGTGAAAAGCATTGACGTGCTCAATAGTTATTTCACCAGCTGTATATGGTAAAAGATTCTTGCTCAATGTTCTGAAACTTCCCTTGGTCTTTGTGACTCTGCAGTGCGTTGTGTAAAATGCAGCAGCGAGATTTAATACAAAGAAAATAGTAAAGAATTTTGTATCTGTTCATCTCTCATATACCAGCAGGGTTCTGTGGTGGAGCAGCACCGAAAGCATCAGAGTTGGGGATGAGGATTTGCTGAGAAGAAATGTTCCTTGTACAGAAACATCTTTCATGAGTTACAACATTTATTCAGAGACCGTTTGTTTACATGCTTTCCATTTTTCTTTCTGTATCTTCACAAACAGGAATCTAAAGTTTTGATTCTGTAGATTTGATATAAATGTTATTTTCTGACTGAAGCAGACCAAACAGGGATGGTGTGAACAAACTCCAAATCAGCACAAATCTAAGTTCTGATCTTTGCATCTCTAATGTGGTGAATTCTCTGGATGACAGTAATACTTCAGGAATATTTCCAAGTTACTCACTTCTTGCAGTTTGTGTAGTCATGGCAGCGGCTGAGCGGGACTCGGATCACACAGCTGGAGAATGCCACAAAGAGAGCGTGATGATCCCGGTCCAGCTCCAGACCCAGAACCCTCCTGTCCTCCCCGCGCACGTTACACCTGAGAACATGAATCATAAAAAAAGGCTTAGCATGCATTTTCTCTACTATACAACATGTCAGAAGTATATTTAAGTTCATGTTGATGAGAATTTCAAGCTGTGACAAAAGATGAGAAAAAAAATCCTCCAGCTGTACAAGACGATGCAAAGTATTACAACAGACCAAAGAACGAGTGGGAGGGACTGATCAAGGCAGAACAAGGAGGAAGAAACAAAAGACAAGCAAATGAACAGAGCGATAAAGCCATTGGTAGATAACACTGATTTAATGGATGTGTTCTCTAACTTGTTTGGGTTGTAGACGTCGATGTCTTCCAGTAGCTGGGAGTTGAAGGAAGCGTTGGCTCCTTCGGAGCTGGCCAGGATCTTCAGAACATGGCCGTTATCTGAGCCCAGGAACACCACTGTGTAGTTCTTATAGGGTCCAGCTGATGTGTCCACAGCTATCTGGGTCAACTTAAACCTTAATGGGATAAAAAAGAAAAAAGCTATTAATACATTTGTTGGGGAAATGTTGGTTTTCAGCAGTAAACAAAACAAAGAGTGGGCGACCGCTGGGCTCATTGTGTAAATCCTCAGTGTGCAATCAATCAATTCATCTGCCAACACACCATCCCCTTCTTCCATCGCCTACTCCCTTTAATCCCTTCATCCTATTAATGCATCTATCCGTCCACCCACGACTATTCAATCGATGCATCTTTCATGCTGTTCAGTCACTTTCCCACACTCTGTCTAGTTTTCAGTCCCAGATTTCAACTTTCTCTTTGCATGGCGTTGTTTGACATTCACGAGGTTGTCTGGTGGCTGCTGCCTCATTTGCAGCAATGCTCTGCTTCATATTCACCGTGATCCTTGTGGTTCCACCAGGGATCTGACCAGTATCACCGTCTACTGCAGGCTCCACTGGAGCCGCTGGGACTCGCAGGCTTTGCTGAAGGGCACCTTGAGTCCACTGTCTGTTCATTCATTTTCTACGACTGCACTTTGACATCACGGCACGAGGATTTAAACAAACGGATTTCGACTAATAATATTTTTGGCATGACATTCCTTCTGGACCCTTTCCCCACGGACACCGGGAGCAGTTTCTGCGCCCTCATTTGTCCCCGCCTCCACCTCCCAGATGGTCCCACACAGGTTGCTGTGTTTACCCACACACACTTGACTGGCACATCCCTGTAAGGGTTCGGCAGTACGGCGTGATGCGTCTGTGGTGGGATTTCATTTATCTAGCAGGTCCCAGGGGAAAAAGCGCGGCAGATGTGATGTTTTTGGCGCCAGATGTGAAGCGGTACACGTTTCCCCAGTGTGGAGACACAGCAGTGTCTGGCTGGCTGTCAGCCTGGCTCTGCTTCAGGAAGCACAGAGGCAGCCCCTGTATGCTGTGTGTCTGTGTGTGTTTGAAGGCTGAATCTGTGTATCTGATGTGTGTGTGTGCAACCCCTGTCTGAGGCCTATGCTGTGGTGAATGAAACACTTGTGGCACTTCATGACTCCATGTCCACCGTATCATCGTCTGCTATCAGTGGACTCTCAAATGTCACAACATGCGAAGCGCTCTCCCACACACCGACGGCTTCCTGCCTTTCGACGCACGCTGCTGTGGAGCGCCTGCAGGTCAGGGCTGCACTCGAAAAAAGACCCTCTCTCTGTGAGCCTCGCCTTTGATGTGGGCCGAGATCGACCGCTGAGTAAATTCAATGGGTTTTAATGAGGTACAAGGTTGAGCGTTCCACCTGAGCTCCCTCGTCTATACCAATCAAGAGTCCTGCGTGTGAAAACACCGCTGGTGTTGGACATTGTGTTGTTACAGAGAATAAATGCATACAGCTCATTAAAGAATTGACCACTGCTTCATAATCCTCAAACACTGAATATGGAAGGCAGTAGGTGATGTTTTTAATTTGATTCAGCAAAAGGGACACTACATGCTGCTGTAAACTGTTGAAAAATAAAGTTTGTGCGCCCCTGAAAACTACATTAACTTAATACCAATGATTACCTGAGTGTTCAGTAAAGAAGACCTATCTATGCATGTGTTATAAAGCTAACTATAACTAAAATTGACAGTTTTTTGTTCTTTTGACAGAATTCAATTAATCAAAAGTTACTTTAACAAAATATTAGTGTTTCAGTCAGCATGCTGTGCAGCATCATTATTGCATATTTTTGTATTTTTTTTTCTCTAGCAAGTTTAGTTCTGTTTCAGTTCATTTGTGCAGGTATATGGTTCAGTGAAGTTGCCAAAGTTTTTTAAATGATCAATCGTTTTCGTTGATCAGTGATGAGTACACTTTTAATATTAGCTGTAAATTACAGTTCCAGTGGGCCAGTTTGATGCTCAACTGTAGCGTGTGTGGATACTCAAAAATAATAACCTCGCTGTTCATGATGAGCTTTTGTAATAAACTGAGAAGCTTAATAACACAGGACTGATGCATTAAGGGATTAAGCAATTGCCTGGTTTTCTTTCCCCAAATTAAACAATTCCTTATCTCTATCATAAGTCCAGTGATTAGAGTAAATTGTCTACCTGCTGGTGGTGCGAGTGAAGAAGGGTCTGTCGTTGACTGAGGGGACAGACTCGTCCATGAGCGGGTAGGACTTGATGAAGGTCAGGGTCTCATCTGGGAAAGTGGTGGAGGACTTGTAGGTGGCTGCAGAGCCTTCGCCTGCACAGCTGCCTGGCCTGTACGATAACGTAAAAAAAAAAAAAAAGAGAAGAAAACAAGACATAAATCCCGTTCAACAAGCACAGATGCAAAAGCACTTGCAAGCCATTTGTTTTTCGTGACGAGCAGGCGGGCAGAACAGGTGTCTTATGCGCGTTTTATTATTTTATATTTTCCACAAGACGTCTAAGCAGAATAATAACAGCAGCTGCAAAAACTCTTTTGTCAAACACACAAAAACATGCTGGAGGAAAGTGACAGTTTGCAGCTTAAAGACGCATCGCTCACCTCGGCTTTGGGACTTGTTCTTCTAGAACAGGTGTCCATGCTGACTCACTGTTTCTCTGCTCCTTGAATTTTCCATTAAAGGCCTTCTCTATGTCGTCCATGTAGAAACCGCAGACTGCCGAGCCGGTGATCTGCCCCGGGAGATATTCTTAATTAAAATGATTTAATTTCACCACACCTGTATGCATAACTGAGATTTAATCAAAGTAAGATCCTGGATATATCTGTTTACAATATACATAGACAGCCAGACTAAATGCTACTAAGAAACTAAATGCATGTTGGGAGAAAGTTGAGATTTTTGAAATTCTGTGCATTTAAACCACTGCATTCATCTTTCTGCTGAGGATCCATAATTATGCATAGGCCTATAATTTTAGAGACAGCCTCAAATGTTAAAACCTGACTTGATGTTCCCACCGCATATAGTGCCCTTCACACTTACTGGCATGGATAGTAAAGATGTTCAAACATTGTTAAGATAGATTCATCTTTTATTGCAGTAACTTATTGTTACACTCAAGAACATTAATTCATTTTGAAGAAAAATCTCATGTTAGGGGAAATAAGAAATAATTGGTTTTAAACACAAATAATATATTAATAATCGTTTTGAAAAATGTACCTGAAGAATTTTTGTAATTTCTAGTATCTCTTCACCAGTGTTCAAATAAATCACAGTCATTTAACAATTACAAAAGTACCTTTAAAGAAATTTATTTTTTATTTTATTTATTTGCTTTTTTTGTGTGGTGTGAATTGTCCATTTTTTAAATTCCTCTTAACTAGGCTACAATGTTGGTAAGTTTTACACTAGACAATAAAAATCACTTCTATTATTTTCCCAGAAACACCAGGGCATTCATTAGTGGTCTTTCTCAGACAACTGAAAAAATGGTAATCACTGCTCTTTTATAATGATTCAAATCATATGACCAAAGCAACACTTGGAAAGCTAAGTCCTTATTTACAAATCTAATACAATAAATTTATGCAGATTTTGAGTTTCATTTGATTTTATCAGACAAAATTAAACTTTATTCCAAGACTTTTTCAGCCTCCTCATATAAAATCAGTAAAAAAAAAAAAAAAAAAAAAAAAACTTCTGGGGTGAGATGAAGGTAAAAGTGCACAAAAGATGATCTAGAAAGGTTGTGCAAAGAGAAAATCTATTTTTCTGTATACTCCAACTTAGCTGAATGTTACTGGTCAAACTGGGATGTAACTATGAAATGAAGGGATTTCAATAACTGGCAGTTCTGGTATGAAATTTGCCCCTGACTAAGGCAGTTTGCTCAAAATAATTGTGAAAGATACAAATACTCTTAATCTGACTGAGATACTGGAGAAAATGTTTGTATGAACAGCATCCATGTGAAGTAATGACATGATTATTTAATCAGATAAAGAAACCAGAGCTGCTTGAATGACTCATCGCACCATAAGGTTGTCACTGATGCAGGACAGACACAGTTATGTGTGTAAATTGAGGATGTGAATTGAGATGGACACAGATAACCTTTAAATGATTAAGCAATGATAATTATGATTAAAAGGATGCTGCTGTGGACCAGGAAATGCTACATTACCCTTAGTATTGTACATTTCTTTAACATTCTCCTGGTCATACAACAACAGAACATGATCTGTACATCAATGCTGTGACCTTGCATGAAAAAGATTTAGATAATCTTCTTTATCCCCACCTGTTTGCTTGTGTGGTAAAAACTCCAAGGACCGCAGGCCGGTGGTTTATCTGGAGGACGTTGGTCAGCGACTGCAGAACGTCAAAGTAAAAGAAAGAATCTCCAGGAACGGAGCAGTTCAGCCGGGCTTTCAGGAAAGATGTCCAGTACCGTTCCAGGACCCGCGGGGAACCCCCGTTGTCATTCTTACACACTCGTGCAACCCTGGAGAAAACGACCTGAAGAGACGAGCAGAAAAATCCTTAACCTCTACCAGATGATTTAAAAGCCAACACACCCAGGAAGGGCCAACAAGAAACAGAGAATATGGTTTGCATGACAAGCAAGGCTGTTGTTGGCGTTTATTCTGCTTAGAAAGAAAGCTGTTTATTCCGCTCACCTTGCCGAGGGTTGTGTACTCCACTGCAATCTCGCTGAAGAAAAAGTACACGTAGTTCCCGTACTCAATGGCGTGAAGAAAATGGGGTTCTAAAGACGGATAAAAAGGCACATCATAAAACACAGTTTGAGTTATGACTTACTTCAAATACAGCTCAGCTTCATGAGCAGCCTGAGAGTGAATGTGGTAAACACAGGGCTCAAAGAAATCTTCCTCGATGTGAAATTGCAAATTTGCATATTGGGAAGAGAGCAGAAGAACAAACAGTCAACAGAAAACTATTGTACCAAAAGAGCACAGATGGTCCAGGATCAACGGTCACATAGATTACATTATAATCAGCTCCAGTTAGAAAAGCATCAACCTGGCACAGAACTTTTTCCAAACTGTTCATTAATATTCAAATTATTTTGGTCAAATTTTGTTTTAGACTTTGCAAAATAACAAAAGTTCAAAAACAATAATCAAAAGAAGATGGAATGCTTCCTTATTAACATTGTTTTTTTTTTTTTTTAAAGAGGATGCACTATTTGTGTAGTTAAACCTCACAGATACTGGACTGGAGTCAACCTACTGGATCCAGTCAGATGTGGAGATTAGTTTTCCTAAATATAAATGAATTTGGATGGTGGTGTGGAGCCATTTGCATCCAGGACAATCAAAGGAGTGGCTGCACTGTGTAAGGCATCTGTGTGGCATTATCCCTACAAAGCTGCTGCATCTAACAGCCATAAATCTGTACAATAACAAAGTCAAGGAAGATTTTCATTACATTTCCAGCCACCAACAGAAGTTATGAGTAGCCTGAGAGTGAATGTTGTAAACGCAGGGCACCGAACCTGGACTGGTACTTATTAACCACAATAAAGACAACAACGCATGAGGTGCCAGAGCAGCAAAAAGTGGTACAATTTGTCTTAATTATGAGATGTTATTGATTCATCTTCCACCTGTTTTGTTCTTCCAAGCCAGTGCTTTTAGACAGAAGTAATGTTTTGAAGTACTATTAATGTAAAAAATGAACTAATTATCTTGACTTTTCTTTATTTTTAAGTGGAATTAAATGTGTTTTATTGAGAGGGCTGAGTGTACTGTGGACCCCAGTCTATTTGCAGATCAGTACTCATGGATTTATTTGTAGGTTTCTCTGTCAAAAGTAACTAAATTGTTTGCAGAAAATTTATTTAAAATATTCAAAAAAAAAAAACATCTAGGGAAGTTGAATTACAAAAGCACAAAACTACTTGACATGTTATTCACTGGCATTTTGACACCGTTTGGTTGTGTCTAAGAGTAGAAACAAGGAAGACCATGGATGTTAGCTTTTGTGGGAGGGCTAAGATGATTTGCACTGTGTGTATTAATGCATATTACAGTACATTTGGTACATAAACTATTAAAATACACTTAATTGTTTTAAAGTTGGTCTCAGGTAATTGCAGATTTTAGTGGCAGTGACCTATGAATCCCGTGAATACCAGGGTCCACTCTACTTATTTCACTATTCTAAATGAAAATAATAAAATAAGTTGGTAAAATTATTCATAGCCTCCAACTGAGTTGTCTTGGAAACCGGGACCAAATGGTAGGAATAAAGCATGCAGATAAGATGACAATATTCAGGCATATTCCTTTGTAATAAGTGAGATGTACAATCAGTTCTTCTTTTAGATCAAATAGGCAGCACACTTTACATTGTGTACTTTTCTTTATGTTCAGACAGGCAACTTCTTAGAGCTTGAATGTGCTTCAAATATTACACAAGTACAAATGAAGAAGTAGAGAATTAGTCAGAATAATACAAAAAAAAACATCCAGACATCTCATCAAAGGCAAGTCATTTTTATCAAAGCTTCTTGAACCTGGTTTCACAAAACAGATTAATGAGCAGCAAAAAAACAAAAACCTCCATCAGTCCTGGAAATTTACAGATTTGGACTGATAATGTTGAGAAATGGAACAATTGGAATGTGACTGGGTCATTTCACAGCAGCCTAAAATCACATCTGGATGATTACCTCGAAGCCACTTGGAGTCGTATTTGACTGTACGCAGAACAGGACTACTTTCTCCCAGACTTCTGTAAATGACTGCATCGCTCGCCAAGAAGTCAGTCATTGTTGCAGAGTAGAAGTCACCACCTGAAGGACACAGAAAATTAAAAAAAAACAAAAAAAACAGAGACTGAGATGCACTGATGGGAGAACAGTTACAAAAGATAACCTGTTTGGCTTTAAATATGTGTTTTGATCAGAGATGGCTGCTGATGTTCTTTAAAAGGAGGTTGAGTAGAGCAGATGTAGGCGAACATGTCAGTCTGAATAGCAGAAAGTGTGAACTTTGCTCAGATGTCAGTGGAAACCTGGCAGCTTTAGAGAGCTGCCTTGGCTCTCGCTTCTTTCCCGAGTTTGACCCCGGCGTGTTCAGGGTGTATCAGCTTTCTTTACTGCTAACATTAGCAAAGAGACTGTAAATCCAACCACAAATAAGAATCGTAAAGAGGAAACTATAAATTACCTCTGCTGAAGAGCCAAACATTAAAACTAAAATAACACTCTTAACCACACAAACCTTCAATGATGTATTCTATTCATCTTTGTCAACATGCACTTTAAATTAAATTTCATCTTTTGTTTCTTATTGTTTTATAAAGTCATTTTAATAAGAGTGGCAAGATTTCCAGATAAAAATGCTGCATTTTGTGTAACTTAAAAGAAATTTGTCTTGCTTTGCACAATCCAAAAACTCTACTGTTACTGGTCAAATAAGAAATACTTCCTTTTCATCACTTACTGATTTGTTATTGGTGAAAAATGAAAATAATAAATAAATAACCAAAACAGATTGACTGAAATATCCATTCAGAAAACCAGCCATCATATTTTCTTTGAATTGTGTTTATTAACACCCAATTTAAAAATTTCAAGGCCCTTTTAGCCTAATGAATTAAGCATTATTCTAGTGACTAAACACATCTAAATTGTAAAATTACACTCTTATTAGACAATTATTAAAGCATAGTTTAGCTATGAAGCATTTACTTTTTTTGTAAAAGCAGAGACATGGGTTATTTCACTGTCATATTTGGCATTTAAACCATCTTAGGTTAGGCTCTATTCAAACACTGCAATACATAAAGAAGTTAAACCTGGAACTAAATATTTAACACTGATTTCAGGTCCTTTAAAAACAAAACAAAAGAAATACTTTTCTAAGGCAGAAATGATGTTAGTACTACTAGTAGTAGAAGTCATAATATTAGTTAAAAGATTTCCTTAGACTGCCATACTTTTTAGGTGGTTGTGGGGTTCCTTTCCCTGAAAATGACATATGCCTCAAGAAATATATGTTGCAAGTCATAGAAATACTCATCTTTCTTTATTTGACATTAAAAATCTATGAGGCATTCAGTACTGCATGGCCGAGAGTGAGAGCAGCCCGTTTCTCACAGGATGGGCGACTGAACTTGATTCAGACTCAAAATCCTCAAGCGAAATTTCAGAATAGTAGCTGAAAGGTTCTATAAACTTTACACATCGTCATCGAAGTTCAGATTCTGGGAGCAAATCCAAGGTTTCTGTATTTCCAAAATGTAGGAAGTGTAGGTAGGAGAACTTAATACCTTCAGTGTCACAGTAGATGTTTTGTTCTTAGCCTGACCTGTACAATTAAAATGCACTAAAACCAAACAAGAGCAGTGGTTGTTTATCCTATGAAGGTTTTATTTTGAATTCACTATAATCAATGTCGACTTTCACTGACCTGCGAAAAGGCCGACATTAGACTGGCGGGACTCAAAGGGACACCGAGCCTGTCCCACTACCTCCTCGCCCTCCTGCTCCAAGTTGGACATCTTAAACAGAGAGAAAGCTTGATTAATCAATCAGTCAAGTTTATTTGCATAGCACATTTCAGGAGGAAGGCAGTTCCAGCTGCTTTACATAGTAAAACATGAAAATGACAGTTACAATGAGACCACATACAAAGTTTTAGGACTGGGGGACAAAGACTAACATCAGCACATCGGTGCTGCTGTGGCTGCAGCACCGATGGCAAAGAAACAATTTGTCCTGTATATCAAAAGTCAGAAAAAAATGTGATAAAACGTGTAGCTGAATATAAAGGATGAGTACTAAATCAATCTGCAGTAGTAAAAGGCAAAACATGCACCATAAAGATTAGTTTTATTTGATGCATTATATGTGGGTCGTTTCTATAAAAGCAGTGTGTGCAGGTCCTGCTGCTCAGCAGACAGGCCAGTTTATCTCCTGGCCGCAGATATTAAGCTGCTATTTTCCAACCTGCTGTTAACAAGGTTGTAAACTTCAAATACGACAATGCATGAAACCCAGCAGTGTGTGTGTTTGTGGGCTGTGAAAGCTGAAGGAACACAGAGCAGGTTTAACGCCCTTTGTGGCAGGAAGGTGACAAAAATATACACATACTGCACATTAGTAGCCCATTAACACGTAGGCTTAGTTTGTCATGTAAATCTGATCGACACATTTGTGTAATTACTGCTCTATTGTTATTCTTTCTGCAGATTAAAATAATTAATTGAGGTTCTACAGAATAAAAAGGTTATGGTTCTGCATTCATTATTTATAAAACAAAACAAGGACTGTGGAAACAATAAAATAAAAAATAAATAAAGTTAATAAAAAGTGGATGAGCATTGTGAATATTGATGTTTAAATATGGTGAAAATCATAACATGGATCTGATAAAGATGTATTTTACATCACTGTTTTGGTATTTTATCATTATATGTAATTAGCATTAGTTTAACTCTGCTGTTCAATTCTGCTGTTAGAACCTCAAAGTAAAACATTTGACATCTATGGCACAGGATAAACACCAATAACAATGTGAACCAGACTTAAAAAATATATGAAATACAAGACAAGATCTTCACCTTCATCTCTGTACAGCTTTAAAAATTCCAACTCCGTTGCAAGTTTGACTTGTTTTGATGGAAAAAAAACAAAAAACATACTGCACTATTTCCAATTTTATTGTACTCCGCTCCACTGAAGCATCAAAGGCAAACTTTGATTGGATTTGTTGAGGTTTTCACAAAACCATGTTTCAAAGTTGCAGAAATGAAACAAAGTATATATACCACAGATTTCCTAATGCTCGATTCCGATGTTCAGGATGTAGCAACAGTTAAAGGGCAATTGCTCACAACTGCAGCAATATCTAGTTTGTCCTCTGCAGAGCAGCTTTACTGAAGACGGTGAAGGTCAAGGTGCTGGTGATTAAATCTTTAGCTTTAATCTAACAAACTGCTGCTATTTGAGTGTTCATGCTAAAACAAAGGCAGGATCTTGCAAAAAAACATTTATACACCTTGAACTTCACCAATTCCCTACATTCCCACATCGAATTTCAAGATACTTTTGATCAAACTCAAAGAGTGGGAGAAACTCGCTGCCTCCAGTTACAATTCGTAAGGCTGATCTGGTGTTTCAATATGTCCGCTCCTTGCTTTAGCAGCATTAAGGTCTGGTGGAAACATGTTTATTTTATAAGAAACACTTCTAAAGGTGAATTCATATAAGCACTGCATTAATGGCAAAGTAAAAGAATATGGTTTCAAAGTTGTCAGAAAGTGTGGTGTGCACTTTGGGATAACTGCATTCTGCAGAGCTAATTATAACCATCGATGTGTTCCACAAAATAAAGTCTAGCACTATTTAGAAAGTTAGGAGAAATATTTCAATAAAGACAAAGCTCTACCGTTTAGACCCCAAACTGCTGCTTTTGAAGGGATTTTTTTATTTTTATTGAAACAGGAATCAACTGTATTACACAGATTTCACAGCGACTCAGAGTTTAGTTAAATAAAAATAAATTCAGAAATTAGAAGTGATAGTTCTGCACATTTGTGAAGACACCGCGGGGTCATTAGACATAGCACAGAGGAAGACAGACGGTTGTAACGCTTTAAGATTTTGTTTCATCATTAATGCATGCTGACGACAGCCTTTCTGCTGTCTACACACCAGCTGTCTCAGCAGCCTGGGCAGCAAAGCTGCCTATTCATAGACAGGCATCCACTCATGTCTTTCACAGCCACACAAATCTGATCCAATCCCCCACTCTCCTGCACATGTTTTTTTTCTGTGCAGTTTCAGGAACAGATTCCTTGTTATGATTTATATTTCTTCCCTCCTTCTGCAGCAGTCTGAACAGCCATCTCTCCTCCTTTTTCAGACGAGGGAAACAGATGAGGGGTGCGAGGCGAGAGGAAGTTTTGGTAAAGCTGTAAATAAGCCGCTCTTTTTTATAAAGGGAGTCTGTGGCAGGAAGATGATAACGTGTGAATATAGGTCGAAACGCAGCCCTTTAAACATTTTACATCAACTTCTCTGCAGGACCGCTGGCACATCTGAGCCAGAGTTTGATTTTGGAGAACATTCAGGTAATGTCAGCCTGTGGAGAAGCTCTGCTTACTTCATAATCCCTCAGACTGCTCCGGGAATCGGATCAAAACTATGAAACGTTGACACTACGACCTCAAAAAACATGTAGAAAAAGTGGTAGCTAAAAAACCCCCACCTTCTTTAAAAAGTTTAAAGGTTAATATTGACTAATTTGGAAAGTCTGTATAAGTAGATGGGTATATGTTACTTACATCACTAAAAATGTCTTTTAATCCTTTGTAATGTTAAGAAAACTGTTTATCTATGCACACCATTTATATCAGTATTGCTTTAAGCTAATGTCTCAATATTATAGATTTAGTTTCTAAATGCTGATCTAAGCAACCTTTGGGATTTATGAGCACACTTAGACGTCTCAAACTTTGATCTGCCTCAGTGTTTCACTGGAGCACTAAAACCAGGTCCAGAGTAAAGAAGGATTTATTTACACACACAGAGTTTACAAATGAGCTCGCAAACTGTAGATTCAGCTGTAAAAAGTGATTCTGAGTGCATGTCTGTGTAGTGCATTGACCAGAAATTATATAGTATTAACTTCCCAGTGACCCCCTTAAGCTCCACTGAGTCATTTCACCACAATTTCTATTTTTTTTCTTTGTTTATATATCTTTTAATTTTTGGAATTGCTAATTTTAATTTTAGAAATTTCCTAAAGGTTACTGCTTTAGACCAAGACTAACAACTCAATGCAGTTGTGTTACTGCATAGAAATAAACAGGAGACATAATAATCTGGACAAACCTCCAAAACCTGTCTGTGCGTCATTATATTTGGCTTTTTATATACATAAAATATGTGGTTCTGTTATAAGTTAAATGGTAAATTGTTTATATATGTCGTTCAAACATTAATGAAAATATCAAGAACGGGGTCAGGGCTGAAGCAGAGTAAACATCAAGTGGAAAACGTGGAAAAAAGAAGTTTTTTAGCACTATGTGTCCAAATGGATCTCAAGGGTCGTAAGTGTGAGTTTTGCTGGGAGGACACTGGAGGGTTAAAAGAAGGAGAACATGAAACAGTGAGTGTGTTTTCTTTCGATGCCAATGCAACATCACAAAGCTAAGAGTTTTCAGTGTTTTTGTTTCAAATTAGGCCATTAAAAATAATTTAGCTTGGCTGTGTTCATGGATCTCTCATATTTATTGGTTTTGGTCCATATGTTTTCATCAAACTCTGATGAACCAGTTCCCAGCAACAGTGTAAAGAATTAAATGGCCTTGCATTGCCAGAGTCAGTACTTATGGCAAAGGAAAACCAAAGAACAGAATCTTAGAAACTGTCAAAAAAAACAGCAGTAGCTGCACACCAGCTGTAAATCATTACCTACAAGAGATTATAGGAAGATATCACAATTATGTTAACGGGTGCTGTTCTGCATACTTTCAACAATATGTGCAACGCCAGCCTCAAACCTCAGTAGATGAGGCAAACTGTTTACTTTAAGAATTGATGAGATATGAGTATGTGACTATTTATCAAGAAAATGTTCCAATCCATCTCACTTTAGGCTTTCATTCAATTTATGGCATTTATTGAATGAGTCTCCCTTTATTCCATGACTTCAGCATTTACAGCTGGGTTGTCTCAGAGCCAACCTTAAGGCACAGGGTCTTTTTATTTACTCTTCCACAGCCTGTGGGCTTGATAGCTCATGGAATATCGCTGCAAGCTATACTCAGATTAATAGAGAATGCTTGGAGACAAATCTTCAAAAGATGAAGATGAAAGACAAGCAAAGGTAGCTTTGTTACACCTGGAGACATTGGGCTGCAGATGGATCTTCAAGGTATGAATATAAAGAACAAATTGAGAATGAGAACTTAATATAACTATTTATCCAAAAATATTTAGTTTTGCAATTCATGTGCATTATAGAATGTGATTTATATATAAATAGTACGTAGAGGTGGTATATTTAGTGAAGAGAGGTTCAGCAAACAAGTTAGGATTTAAAATTCAAGAAGGGACAAATCCACAGGACATAATCATACACAAGCATCCTGATTCTGTACATAGTTCAGTTTGTAAGTTATTGTTTGAGAAAGTGTTGGCATGATTAAAACTTTCCATTCAAATTAAAATATGACCGTCTCAGGATTTATATTCTTCACACAGTTGCAACAAAAAGGGTTTACAGTTTGTGTTTAGAAAGTTTCAACTGTTGCTTACACATGTATTTTAACCATTGCATTAGTTCATAGCTTTCTTTTTAAATTTATCTCATATTAGTTTCACACAAACTCTTCTTCAGTATTATTAGGTACATACAAAAAGACTTAAATTTCACTTATGTTTCAATCGATTATGATTTTCTGACAAGCTATATTTTTTTTACGGTAAACTAGGAGCAGTTTGAAAGAAATAACTTTAAATCATTAGGTGTTGAAGTAGAAACAAAACACCTACATGGTAGGCATAAATCAATGAATGTACGTTAAAGTTGGTAAGAAACTTTACATGGCAAAAGTTTCCTCAGCCCATTGTAAAATTGAATATTAGATTCACACAAACTCTTTGCCTGTGCCTTTGATTCAGTTGTGCAAGCTGGAAAAAAGAATACATCCTTATATTGGGAACCATAACTGAGACAT
The DNA here is from genome assembly GCA_033032245.1 of Poecilia picta. Lineage (NCBI taxonomy): Eukaryota > Metazoa > Chordata > Actinopteri > Cyprinodontiformes > Poeciliidae > Poecilia > Poecilia picta. Next base: position 5,520,060 of record CM065368.1, on the reverse strand, counting down.
TTTCACAAACGCTCCTTCCTGATTAAAAATAATAATAATAATAATAATAATAATAATAATAATAATAATAATAATAATAATAATAATAATAATAATAGGATTCCCTGAACATTTCCTACTTTTACTATCCACTGGGAAATACCATATTTTTAGGTAATTTTAACAACAAAATATTTTCATTCCAGTGAACTTCTCATCTTCCTGGTAAAGCCTCTGGAAGCTGGAGGAAGTACACATTCCCACCACCTCTAACACTTTAATCTGGGGAAATCTACTGAGGATGTGGGAGAATTAAATTTGAACTGGGAGTTTGTCGAGTTTTTTTTTGAGTGCGTTTTTTTGTTTTTCAGTCTCCTTTGCACAGTCAGATTTACTGCGTATCATGAGTTGTACTCCCCCTTCTAATGCTCCGGCATGAATCATAGTCCAGACGGGTGATGTCACCTCCAAGGCCACGTCATGCTGGACTTCATTCAACAAAAATCAAACTGTAGGAGTTTTTCACAGGGAACTCATCTAGGGATGGTCTGAAATTAAAGCTAATTTATTTCATTCAACCAGCAGCGTCTGTGGTTTATTACACGCATGATCACTGGTAAATAAAGCTGAGGTGAAACTGGCACAAACTTGTTTTCCACTCGTACTTTTTTCTCCTTCTTCCTTTCCCACCCGCAGCTTCATTGTGCCAGAGGTGCTATAGGAGCAACCATCAGCGTATCCTGTGTTCTGTCAACAGATTGCTTCTCCCCGTGTCTTGTTGAGCCAACATATTTTTCACCAACATAAAACACAAAACGTCAGCTGACCATGTAAAACATAAATTTGACACCCACAGTGAGTGCTGTGTGCTCAGTGCTGACCTGCTGCTAATATCGAAATAACCGCTTGATCATTTTTTTCAGCTAAAAAACATCTGATGCTTCATATACGCCAACAAGAAAGTCTGTTGATGCTAACACTTGAGAACAGTTTCTCTGTATAAGTGCTGAATTTGTGTTGGAATCCTTCCTGTAAATACATTAAATCAGTTGTTTCATATACACATCGTCAGTGTGAACTCACAGCTGTTTGGAGGCTGAAGTGCTGACTGACAGAGTTTCTTTCAAGATGACAAATTCTGCAAAGATTGTGGGTCGACCTCACTTTGTAGCAGCTTCTGTGGGTGTCATTTCACAGGAGATTTATTATAACATTAGCTTTTGTTGCTCAGGTCTCCCAAACTATCAAGATGTCCTCAGTAAAGTGGGAGAATGTTCAAGCTGTCTAATTTGATTATAACAATAAAAACCTCCCCTAGTTCCTTTTTGAGCATTAAAGAGATTTTTCTATAATGTTAATCTAATGTGTCAACACACTTCCACTAAGCAGCCTTTGGATCACAAATTGTATGAATACCTTTAAAACTTTGACAGAGAGGGCAGGTAACGTAATAGTGAAATCAGTCAAGTTCTCTTTAAATATACAGGATTAATTACACTTAGAGTGAAGATTGGAATTAGAATAATTTTATAATTACATATAATAAAATATGCCATTTCATTTATTAGATTTAAATGTTACATAGGACCAATTAAAAATCACATTGAAACACAGAAATGTAAGTTTGATGAAAGTATGATGTATTTGCGGCCGTCAGCTTTACCTGCATCGGTTTCAAACTTGTCTTTGACAAAGACTCTCAAACTGGGTGAGCAGCTATTTCCCAGCTAATTTCAAGATAGATAAATATGTAATAACCTTTATTACAGAGGAAGGTGATGACATCTCCACCATAACAAATTAAAAAATAATAATAAAAAAAACATGTCAGATTGCAAAGCCACACAATGTTACTGAGAACAAGGCCTTCAATACATCTACCATGTTTTATTTATTTTTCTTTTTAAATAACTCTATTTTTCATTATCTCCTCAATGTCCCAGAAGAGCCTTGGAACAAACTTTTAGGCACAACCTTACTGTCATTACAGTTAATTTCATAAGTGATACTGCCTCAAGCTTATAGCAACGTTCAATCTTCAATCTTTAATATAAAACTAGTTGGCACGGAAGAAAATAAACTGACTTTATACTTTTATGTTGCTAATATAGAAAAGGCATTTTGCTACTTACTGCTGGGTTAGTGAATTATTGTTAATTGCATCTGCAGTGTGGATTTATAGTTTTGCTCTAAGCTCCGTGTTTTGGTTTTTGCAATTCTGGTTTTCCAAACATGGCTACAATTGGTGGACAAGACCTGCTTGTGAAACATCTTTTGCATTTTTAAGGTCTTTATTTAAATATATACAACTGAATAATATCTTCTTTTGCTTTGTTTTAACAGTGTTTACTCTAAAATAAGAAAACAAACCATATTTTCATAGAGCCTTAAGGATCCCAACAGCTTTTTCCTGTGTATGTATCTAAAAGTAATCGGGTCGCTGGCACCATATGGAGATTTGCATTTCATCGGTCACAGAGATGCACAACAATAGTAGCGATAGTTAAATAAAATCAAGCAGTTTGTTATAATGAAGACCTTTACTAGACAGACTTTATCATCAGTTATTGCTTTCACCTAATCTATAGAAAACCACAGTAAACGCTGTGTAGAAACTAGAGGTTTACAAGTGATTTGAAACTTCTCATTTGAATGCAACAGGGCACTTTGATTAAATTGCTTTTTTAATTTAGGCTGTAAGCTAGAGATGATCAAAAGAAATCCTGCTTCCTTAAAAGCACTTGAACAGCCAACATACATTCAAATAGACACTTTTTAAGAGTAAATATTATTCAAATGAACTTTTTTTGCAGATAAACTGTGTAAATTGTGCTACCTTTATATGTTTGTGCACACTGTGATGTGTCTGAGTATTTTTGCTTAAATCTGCAGTATTTTGCCAAAAAGCAGTCTCCATGCTGCCTTCTTTGGGTTGAATGTTGGTTACTGCAGTTGAATTTTCCTACTGGTTAAAACGCTGCAGCTCAGTTGACAATTTGACTGAAGGCAAGGTTATGCTTTCATACAGGGGTTAATTATCTACTTTGTGAAGCATCTTTCTTTCACTTCACTATCAAATAAAGGCCACGAGAGCCAAAAAATTGCTTTGAACATGAATGTGCAATATATAGTTTTCTCTATTCAAAATGTTCAGATAAAATAAAAATGCTTCTGAATCTTCATCCAAAACTGTCAAAACTTGCTTGTCTGTTTCACTTTTACTAAGGCAAATTGATCAACATCAACCTCACTGCTAAAAGTTAATAAAAGTTATGTGTCAATAGTAGGTTTGCACCAATGCTTATATTATTGAGTTGTCTAGAGGAAGTTTTTACTCCATTATCCAGCTGTGTTGTTGTAACGTTACATTTGGACGGAAATGAACCCGTTGTATCCGTCTGTGACCTGAACACAGGAGTTATATCATGGATAATGGTATTTTCACATAAAGGCAGGGTGACACTAATGTGGCAAAAGTGTGTCATTTCCATTTAAAAAGAGGAAAAAAACAAATAACACAGTGCAACTGAGAGCATGCAAGGACACCGCCACAAACACAGCGTCTCATTATGGCCCCGAAACGATCACTTATCTGTAATTGAGGCCAGCAGTCGGCACACAGCGGTGCAGTAACCTACCTTATAGTTACGGCAGGTGGGATTGAAGGCATTGGTGCCACAGGCAAACAGAGTCTCGTCATTGCGTGGGACCAGCACTTTGATGTAGTTGTAACATTCATCCTGTCAGGAGGGGATAAGCTCAGTGTTATTGCAAAGCAATAAAATCAAATGAGGTTTTAGCAAGTTCCTGCAAGACACAAACAACTTTACTGCTTAACAGCACATTATTCTAATCTTTAGATTCTTAGTGCAAACCCTCACTGTGCTGAAAACAGACATGGGCCAAGGAGGAGAAATCAGACCAGCAGCACAAGTAGAGAGATGAAAATATATTTCTCTAGATGATGATACTCACGCTGTTCTTCCCTCTCACAGTGCACTTCGCCACATCCTTCGTCTTCCAAGTCAGTTTCTGGAAAACAACAAGACAGCCAACTGTCAGCTCGAAGACGAGACTCGTTCTCACCATCTCAGCTTCCGTCGCTCCCAGTCGTTCAAGTGCCATTACGAGACCGCTGTGATAAAAATCTCATTAATTTCAATAAAACTGTTGTGGGGGGAAAAACAAACAGGGAAGTATCAGGGACCCCTGCAGCGCCTGAGCGGCTCATCAGTGGGCAGCCAAACACTGTGGCTCCTCAGAGATAAAAATCACTCGGATACAAGAGCAAATCCGTGAGGCTGCGCAAACAAGAGGAACAAAAGACTGCAAAAAAGGAAGCTCAGATCACTTTACAGCCTATATGAAGAGGAGTCAATTAATCCCAATTAACCTTCCGGCCAAAAACAAATTAAAAACAATCCTGCCCTCCATCTGCAGACATGAAAACAACTCACACTTTCTGTATCACAGCCTCACTCATGCTGAGCTGGTACAAAAAAGATCCAGCAACTTGTTAACAAGCTTTGCCAGCCGAAGGATTAAGGCATTCCTCCTCACTGTCGACTAATTTACGGATAAAATTCTGCCGAACCTTCTGCGTACCTCTGAGAATTCAAGCATTTGTCTACATGTCTGCGTCAATTAAGCTCCATTTCTGCCAACATCTCGTAACAATATACGATCAGACAGAGTTTGATGTCTTCCTCAGTGACATGATAGGGTCTGTTGGAACAGCCCCAACCATGAAAAGCCATTTCCAGTCTGAAGGTTCAAATTTCTGCTGCTCAGTCTTTTAAATATCCCTGAATTTTATCCAGGATAAAACAAACTGGTTTCCCAGAATCCATTTAAATGTATTATAAATAATTAGCTTCCAGTTATTATGCAACTTCACATTTATAATTACTTGTTTTTGTGAAGAATCAGTCAAACAGTTCAATTAATCTGTGTTTTCTGTGGAAACACCTCACCTCATGTTTGGTAAAAAGGTAAAATATGCTTTCATTAAAAAGAAAATCTCACCAGCAAATTAAATGATGAAGGCTTTTTAAAAATATATAAAGATAATACCACTTTTACATCCTATTCCTGGTCAACACCTTTACATTTCATTCTTTCTTCTGTTTGTCTTGAGATTGGTATGAATAAAACAAAATTACAGAAGAAAAAACAGAGAATGCAGGGTTCAGCTCTGGTTCCAGACCAATGTAAAACAAAATGATACCAACAGGCTTCTGTACTTTGAGTTGATATCTATTTAACTCCCCGCTGATGCACAAAACATAAAAAACGTTTGCAAAAAAAATCAGTTTATAATTTCATAATTGTTTTCTCAACACAACTCTGACTCAGTTTTGTGAAGAACTGATACAATTCAGTCGAAGTCATCATTATGGCAATGCTGGTCTCCTCTAAGCTCGATTTGGTTTACTAATAAAAACATGCAGCCACTCAAACCAGGGGAGATCAATGAAGGGAGAGAACGTGAATGAACGTCTGGTGTGAAAAATGAAGAGGCGGTTTAAAATGAGCTTGCATAAAGGGAATGGATCTGTGATGAGGACATAGCATTTTCTGGTGGTATGAGTCAGTCACACACTAATGATCTAGCGGAGATGGATAACAGAAAGAAAGGAGAATGAGAAGGAGAAGATGGGAACAGGCTTTATAATTTTCCACTCAGTTGCTGCCGCTATATTGGAGGCTGGAGAAGTCTGAGTGAATGAAAAAAAAAGCATCACGTTCAAACATTTAATACTAAGCTTCTCGCATAAGGGGAGAGCACTGTGGTGCTTAGAAGTTCCCATTTTCATTGTGCAACAGCCTTCACCCAAATCAGCAGCTTAGATCATCCTTGACATCAAGTAGTGCCCTTATCGAAACAAATATTCATGTTTGGGGCTAATCTAAATACAAGCAAACAAAAAGTTCAGACCTCAGAGAGCCTTTATTTAAGTGCAATCATGTTTGACAAATGAGATTCAGATAGGGGAGAACAAGGCACTGCAAAAGCAACAACAACAACACAATTTCATTTGCGGTAGACGCGTGTCTGGAGAGAGATTGCTTAATACATGAATGAAAAAGAAGGCAAAGGGTAGAAAATAATCAGCCTCAAATATTACAAGAACTTGCTTTTTTTGTGTAAACAGTGCGGTTCAGAAAGTAAAAAGGAAAATAAAAGTCAGAAATGCCTTGCATAAATAACTCAGGGGGTTCCATTTCCCACCTTTAGAAAAATCCACTCGTTATTTTAAACACACAATACTATGCTATTGTTTTGCACAACATCAGGAAAACATGTCACTGAGATACTATTATTAATACTGTGATGATAATATTGATGAGAATACATCCCCATCTTCCTCTTTTATTTCTTGCTCATCATTACAACGACCCCACCACTTCCTGTGGACTTTAGCTTCTCAGCCACAACAATCAGATGTAATGTGGGCATCGACCATTATTTAAGTTCCTTCCTCCGACCAGCTAATTATACTGTCGGCATGTAGATTTTGATCACATGGTGTCTAAAATACAACATCTTACCAAAATTGCATTAAAGTAATCCTTTGCAGTTGCAATTTTTCAAACTTTGACTGAGCAATGACAACTGTGACTTGAAGCAGTAGGAAGATCAAAAGCTGATGCTACAAGTTGTCCAGCTACAATATGCTAAGCCCAGGATTTAAAACATAAGGTCTATTTTCATATGCATATGATTTACACATGGCATACATCAGATATCATGTGTGCATCATACATATTCCCAACTGATTGATGCTTTGAATGACGTTCACAAAGGAATCATTTAAAGAAAAGGTGAAGTTAAGCAAACAACACAATTATTTTGTTGATATTAAACTGGAAAAGCACTTTATGAGAAATAATCAATGAGTGATATCAAAACAAGGAGCAGAGATACAAACAGTAGCCTAGCACTTCAAGTAAATTGCTTCATATGAATACATGATCAGCCAGAGCTATTCACTGTAAGAAAAGTAGATACTGCAGTAAACAGAAAATCAAAAATACTAACGGACCATGTATTCTTAAATACATGTAGTGCTAATACCAATTTTGGCCACTTGATGGCTAAAAATGACCTAAAAATGAGTTCTGTTTTTTGAAAACTGTAAAATTGTAAAACATTTTTAGAGCTCAACTGTAAATCTTTGCAGGTTAAGGATTATTTTTGTAAATAATTCTAAAAGATTATGAAATCAAACACCTGAAAGTCAATCTCTAAATTAAAAAAAATGATTTGCAAGAGGAAAATAACTAACCCAACGTATAATACAAGGGATAGAGAATCAGCTGTAAAAACTGAAAAATAATTTCATATACATTGTATCACCTAAGGCAAACCAGCAGAAGCAGATTTTCAATCATGGCAGTGAAAATATTTTCCTACCTGCTGTGGGATTATCTGCTCAGACGAGGTGCCAAGATTGATTGCAAAAACATGGTCCCTGCAAGAGAGAGAGAGAGTCAAGACAAAACACAGTCATCTCCTCATGCCTCTATTCATTCTATATACAAACTTCAATAATATTTTGATCTCAGCAGTTCAACCACATAGAAAGAAATGAGCTTTGATTTCACTCAAAGAAATTGATCCCAGCTTTGCACAAACATCATCTAGAAGGTGGAAAAAAAAAAGTTTGGCTTCGAAACCTTACAAAAGTTTTTTTTCCCCCAACTATTGACAAAACCCACACGATTCGCTAAGTGGAGTGAGGCACACTATGTTGCACGCAGCTGTGGAAAATATTAAGCCAATTTACGTAGATCAGGGCTCTGTATACCTTTGTAGATGGATTTCTTGGCAGGCGGGGTGCTGCAGTTTGGAACGGACCCAAACGCTGAACCAGAACTTGTTTAGCAAGAGGGAGAAGAAAAAAACCTTGTGCCTTTTAGAAAATTACCTAATGAAATCTTAATAATGAAGATTTGGATTAGTGAAGGTTCTAGCAGGCCAAGAGGTGCCATAGAAACAGAAATAAATTCAGTTAGGTGTTAAAATTAAGCTCCTTTAAAGGCAGCTTCATATTTAATCATATTTTGTATCCTCTTCCTAATTGAAAAAAAGTACCTTATCTGCTTCATGTGTACAAATACCTATCACAACCAAGACATGAACTTAAAGTTAACTTTAATTCTTTGATCATAAAATGTCACATTCTGTTGTTAGCTTTGCTGCCTTGCAGTAAGTAAGTAAGTAAGCAAGCAAGTAAGTAAGTAAGAAAGTAAGAAAGAAAGAGAAAAAGAAAATCTTGCTGCATTGAATTTTCTTGTTTCTGTGAACCAGATTTGGTGTTAGTCTTCTCAATCTCTGTTGTACACATACGCTACATCTGAACATTATTAATTAATGCTGTTCACAGCTGTTATTCTGGATGTAATGATTTTTCAGACACCATACTAATGTTTTCCCAAAATGGATGGATGGATAAAGCTGCAGAGTTAAAGTTTTTTTCCTCCATGTAATTACTGCTGTATTCTGAAATATGTTGTTCCCCCAACGCCATGTTTAGTAGTACACAGGTATGTGATTCAGGTTTAGCAGCTCTATGCAAAATGTGAAAATTCCCATAAATGGACCATTTTAAAAATGTACTATTAAAAGACAATAGAAGAAGTTGCCAAATATTGAAGTAGTGGAATTGGAGTAGTTCTGTGGCTTGTTCAGATTAAGCCGTTTTCGCACTGCAAGGAACGGAACGGCACGCTTCGGTCCGGTTTCACTCGTACTGAAACCCTGTTGTGTTTGCATATAACTGAGGGCGGCATCAAAGCTGTATCTGACGTCATTATTTTTGAAACTAAACAATGGTTTCGATGTAACGGCCGAAGCCTTTCCCTCAGAGATGCTGCGGAAAACTTTCTCTTTCCTCGTTGACCGATCTAACTCATTCTGTACTCGTTCATCAGCGAGTAAGCGGAGGAAAAAAGTTACCTCATCATAGGACCAGGTAACAGCAGAATATTGAGAGGAATTCATTGCAAATTAAAAATAATAATAATAAAAATATTAAAAAGAGCCCTGTTTACAAAATACAGTAAGAACAGTTTAGTGAGAACCAGCTAGAACCGGCTAACGGCTGATTCTAAACCAATCAGCTGCTGATTCTAAGCTAAGCAGCCCCGCTTGGCCGGCCCGATTGGAACCACAGCTCTTGTGGTTCCAATCGGGCATAAAAAAAAGCATAAAAAAAAACCTTTTAAAAATGTTCTTGGATCACAAGATTATAGTATCAGTGTTTAATTAAATTTAGATGATAGATCTAGATTAGAATTTTTCTTAAAAAACGTTTGCTCCTCTATGTGTTCATACATCACATCCCACAACTCTGAATATAAAAAAAATGAGAATTGACCTACAGTAATACAGTTATAATTTCTCACTTATCAGGCTATTTTTAATAGCTAAGAAATAAAAGTTAAAACTGACTGAGGGTACAAATATTTAGCAGCCTCCCTAAATGCAGCTTTCCTTTCCCCCTTTAAAAAAACACTGAACATAGAGGTGATCCAGAATAATAAAGTGTCAAACAAAAGAGGGTTAAATGAGATTTATTCAAGAGTCAAGACTGACCGAGCAGCGATGTAAAGCATGTGGTTGATCCGCAGCATCCTCTGGAAGTCCAGGCCCAGGCGGATAGTGTCGTTGTCCGACATGAGCCCCTGAAAGCTGGGGTATAGGTACGAGGCTGCATGGGTCAAAAGATGGAGAGAAGGAAACTTTTCAGTGGACATAATACAATAAGTTATAGCAAAGCCACATCTCAGTTCAGATTAAAACCTACAGTAGTAATGTAAAGTTGGAATCACATGTAAATGGCAATAAGCAGGGGAACATTAATACTAAAACGAAGCCTTTCCCCCTATATTTTTATTTTAAGTATCAGAGTTATGCAGATATGTAACAATAGCTAGATATTCATCAACCGTATAATTACTACTCAGGGTGAAAATCTAGATTATTCTGCACATAAAATAGGGCATTTAGTGTATGCTAATGTGCACTTGTAGAGGCGGATAAGCAAGCAAAAAAAAAGAAAAAAAGACATCCTAAGTTGCAAATTAGGCCCTCATGTCACCAAAGTCAATCTGATTTAAATAAACGGCTTCTGGTAAGAGTTTCTGAATAGACACGCCTGGGGTCTGTGCCAAGTAGAGACAGGGAACAAAAACAAAATCATTTCAATGGAGAGACTGTCTGTCTGGGTCAACTTGCATTAAAATAGCAATCATCTGTTTCAGAGGTCACAGGAGTTCAATTTGGTGCAGTCATGAGTGCTATTTAAATAGTTCCACCTTGCAAAAGAGCATTTCTAGTCCACCGACACTAGAGGAAAAAAAAAGGTACAATACAACTTGAGAGAAATAAGGAGTGTTCAGGCATAAGAAAAATCTGAATGTGCTGTTGCACAAAAATTGCAAGATAAGATGAAGTCAGTGAGCTGGAGCAAATAGAAAGAGTGATACATCAGCTCCATGTTCCATTAAAGCGGATTTTCATTTTTACCTTCCTCTTCTGCTGAATGTAAATTCAATTACCCCCATCTCTTCTTCAACAGCACATTAACTCACTAGACGCCTTAACAATGAGTGATGGTGTCCAGAAGTTTAAATGACAAAATGACAGCCTGTCAGCAGATTGACGTCCCTTGAAAATACTCCGTACTAAACAAAAACATCTACCAACAACAAAAAAGTACTTTAGGCTAAAGTAAGATTGGCCCAACTATGAAAGTCAATAGTTATAGATTAAAATCATGTTGTAAAGAAATGCAAATTAACTTTGCTAAAACTACTCAATGTCCTCTGTACATTGCATTCCCTACGAATTCATATCTGATCTAAAATATAATAATTGAAGACATGTTGAGGTCACACACAGGTTTACACAGAAAGCTACTTATAAAACATGTTTACACTGGGAATGATTAAGCTATACGCTCTATGGTTTTAACCGCCGTAGAGAATTAGCTCACCATTTCAAATTTCAATAAGCTGTTTTGAAGTGATGCAAAGTAGATGAGCAGGAACATTATGTGTTCTGCCAACTTGCTGGAATGAGTTTTGATGGAAAAGACCACATAAAAGAAGAATCATTAGATATAGTCATTGGTTTTCTGCGTCATGCCCTTTGATCACCCAAATGCTTGGACCTCTCAGAACATCAAGCTAAGAAACTAATTCCAAAGAAAAGTCACCAAATAACTTACTTTTATAAAATAAGTTTCATGATAAAACATCTTCACTTACTTTAGAGGATTTGCTGACTTTACAGTCCTCACAATCGGTCACAAACAAGATTATGATGCTAACATAGTCCCATTTCTCACAAGGTGTGATTTCATAGACTTGATTCAGACAAAGTACTATGAGTCATAATGGACATGTCAAAGTTGTGAGAGACCTTGTCCCGCTCTGTCACCTGCTTGAACCAGAGGTGACAAATTGGTCTCATTACACCTGGGATGCAGCTCCACATATAGTACTATTAGTGCAGCTATTTCTGCTAATGGTTGCGTTCCTCTCCTCCAGATAGATCAATTACAGCACGAGGGCCATCATCTCTGCCACCTCTTAAATCAATTATGGGTCATAATGGTTGGTAGCCAAGGCCTCTTCTGTAGACCTCTTCAATGACAGGATACCACAGACGACTCTCTTGGATATTATGTTAAAGACATTGTGTCAGAGATGTCAAACTGTGCAGAGTAACCTTTTCTCAAGTTTTATTTTATAGTGGTTCTCAGTTACATTTTTTTTCATTAGGTTCTATTGGCTATCAATAAAATTGCACTAATATTCAAACACAATGAATGATCTCAAGTGAAATTTAATGAATTTATAGCAGACATTGGCACTTTTATTTCCTGACTGTCCGATAAATAAAAGTTCACTCCGCTAGCAGATTCATTTGAGCAACTCTGAAAACTTCAGTTTTCAACAGAACAAGAATAAGAAAGAATTAAGAAAAGAAAAAGTACAAAAAGGACAAGAAAGAGAGTTGCTTAAGAGTTGGAGTAGTGCTAGCTGTAGTAGTAGTAGTAAAAAGAAATATCCTTTATTGTCATTCAGTTTGGATATGGAGGTGCACCAGCAATGTGAGAGGCAAGCTGAAATATGACAAAAAAATAAAAATAAATAAAAATAAAACAACAAGTTTCAACAAGGGTTGGTGTGACACCTTAACTTTTCAGCCTGTCAGCTGATTCACCAGAATGTTGCCCGTCAGATCAATATATAGAAATATGATGTATTGTTTACAAGGGATAAGAAACAAGCTGACCAAAAGTTGACAGGGGTGATTTTTAATTGTATGTGTTTAAAATATTTAGGGCTCTTTGTTCTCATTTAGTAATGTTATTGTGTGGTTTTTGTCTTTGTTTTTTTTACATTTTTTAACAAATATTTAGTTATTTTTTGCATTTGAATGAACTGAGGGTGTTAAATAAAATCATCTCATGAGGTGATTTCTTTACGTATTTAGTTATTAGAAAACAAATAAAAATACATCTTCTCTCAACACTATAGGGTTTTATAATGGGACATATTTTCAATAACTGCACTGTTTTTATGTTGTGAATTTTCCCTTATAGTACAAGTTAAGTTCAAGTTTATTTTAAAAAATGTGACAATTACACATATTAGTGAACATTTATAGTTTATAAAGGTTGTCAAATGGGCAAAAAAAGCAGAAAAGAGTTGTTATACACATTTTAAATATCAGTATATATGCAAAGAGTTGTAACTAAAGCAATTCAGTTGAAAGTTTGGAATTTGGACTTGATCTGTCTCTGGTTTGACAGTTTGTGGACAGTTCAAAATGCAGCTCAGATTCTTCATTGTGTCTTTTCTGTTTTCATACCAAAATGAAGAAAAAAAAAACTGACTGCATTCAAGCCCTATAACAAATCTCTGCACAGTTACTTTCAACAAACGTGAAAGTAACGTTAAACGCATCCACTTTCACTAAGGCATGCTCCCTGCTGATGATATATAATCCCTTTGTGACCCTCACCTTGTTTTACAATTACTCCTGCAACTAGGTTCACCATGGCAACACAGACGATTTTGAACTTACTTTCTCTGCCCACGATGCTGATTGGTTCCAGGTCTTGTGGAAACGGTGCAGCTCCCGAGGACAGCTGAGGTAAAAAGGCGACTACGGTGAAAGCCAGAAAAGCTGGCAGGATGGGTCGAGGCGATGCGGACGTCAGCCTCATTTTGGCAGAAGATGAAACTCCACTAGAAACTCATGGTCGACAGTAGGCTCCCCCGACTCACCTAAAATGAGAAATAAAATGGCAAAATAAAATTATTGCTTATAATCCATGCTAAACTAATGGGAAATAAACTGGACTGTGACATTTTTTTATTGATCCATTTTTAAATTTGATTTAAACAATTAAAATTAAAGCAAATAATTAACTAAGCTATATAACATGATGTTTTTTAAATTCGATGTTTACATTTACTCCAAGTCAATTCAGAAATGGAACATTGAGCGCATCTTCTCAACTACTGAGATAACAGCAAAAAAAATAAAACAAAAGAAGGTGATGACATGTCAAGAAAAGTACCAGCACAAAATAACGAGCTTTGAAAAAGCAGGCTATTGGACCACCTGCAACATTCACCATCCATGAATGTCTTTCAGAGCTGACGCGGCACTGTTACAGCCTTCCATCACAACATCCTGATTGCAGTGTGAATGTACAGCACACCTTCAGGAGTCTAGTGGACTATATGTCCTGACGTGACAGGGACATTGTGCTAGCAAAAGGAGTTTAATTACATTTTTTTGTAACTAATTGTTTAAACTGTAAAATTGTCTAATAAAATAAAATAGTCTAATAAAAAAAGACCAATAAAATCAAGGAGTTTAGTCCTGGTTAAAGAAAGAATGAAGAAAAAAACAGGTAGGTGATCATACATATATACATTAAGAGTGTCAAAGTCAGAATCAAAGTCAGAAAACATTAACTCAAAGAAATTGATATTATTCTTGGTGGTCTATCTTCATTAAGCACCAAAATGTGCAAAAATAAAATTAATCATTCACATGCTGCCACACTCCAATACTTGAGGAGTTTGGACAGCAGAATTAAATCCTGCAGCAGAAAGGATGCAAAGCTCAGCATTGCTCTATGAAGACCGAGTGAGCACCAAAGGAATTATGGGGTTTATGTAGCCGACCTATTGTAAGCAGCAGGTCATGAACCATAGAGATAGGAAAGTGTAACCAGACTAATGACCTCTGAGAGAAAGGAATAACTCTAAGCTGGAAAATTTGAAGTTAAGAAGAAATAAATTGTTCACACTCAGCAGCAGCTTTCAGTAATGCAAAAATCACCTCTCATTACAGAACACAGAAATAACTGGATGACTTAATGTATTTGCATATATTTCTGTCAGATGCTTTTAGATGCTTTTATTCAAAGGGGAAAAAATAAATTCCAATCAAAAAACATATTGGACTGAACTGCTAATGGTAAAAAACGTTGATGCTATTGTTCTAAGATGTTATTCAGAAATTTTGCTTTCATATTTAGCTGTGTGTTTATGGTTTGTGTTGGATTAGAAGTTGTATCAGGAATCTAGAAGTGTTAAATGATAGCAAATAACACCTAAATAGGTCTTTTGATACAAACATCACGTCAAGCACTTTAAAACAAGACACTGACTTTTTCAGGCTTTTTCAGGCTTTCTGAAGCTGTAATTTCAAGTGAAAACATTGGTAGTTTCTCCCCAACCCCAAGCCCTAAAACTCAAATGAAAGCCACACATTTAACGTTGATGAATATCTCTTTAGTAATAAACTCTTTATTTTATCTCCTTTTTCCTTAAGCACTAATGCACTAATCATTGCATTTTCAATATTTCTTTAAAATTAATGTATGATATGTTTGTGTAAAAAATTAAAACTATGTTATTAGCTAGTGTTGCTATTAGTAGAAGTCCTGTTCAATGAGCACACAAATGGGCAAATCCAGCTGTTCAACTTGCAGCTGGAACACTGTGAAGTTGGGTGTGACTTTATTCTCAGATCCAAGTTCTGACCTCAGAGTAAAAAATAACACAGCAAAGGATGCCGCCAGCACTTATCCCTGTTCTCCACCATTCATTTCAGGTCTCTCAAATGATAGTGTTCTTTTGCACAAAACTTTGAGTATGAAGGCACTTGTACCACAGTTTGAGAACCATGGGTCTAAAGGTGACACAAAATGTGATTATTGAAGGTAATACTAAAAAAAAGCTTCCTGTTAGGTTTGTTTATTAGAGGAGCTCTTAGTTCCAAGGTGAATTGGTAAATTCACATGCGCCAAAAACAGCACATATTACATATTTTTCTTTACATTTTCTGATATCCAGATGTTCAATGACATGTTGAAATCATTTGCAGAAACTAATTTAAAATTATTTTAAGAATCATTCTGTAGTTTGTAGCATTTTTAAAGCTCAGAACCAAATACAGACTTTTTAATTCCCCAGAACATGCCTGCATCAAACTTCTAATTCCATCAAGACAACTCAAGACAATAACTATTTTTCCACTTAATTTGTCTCTGAAGTTCAAAGAGACACTTTTCTGCAACACTAATAACAAACATATCTTCATTTTTCACATAATGAGGGGCAGATAAAAATGAAATAAGAAATGCAGAAACCAAAAACAGAATCTAAAATTAACTGTGTCAGATTTGGAACCAAAGGGAATACAAGATGCACTGACAGTTTTATCAAGAAAAAATATGCCAAGGCAAGAAATTGTATCCAATTTGTTTATACTGTTGGTAAAGGTTCCTGTATTTGCAGAAAATAAAACTCATTCTATTAAGGTGATACAGTTAGTTTAGAATTCACTTCAGTTTACCTAAAAAGCATAATAAAACGCCAGTTTGGATTGTCATCCCAACTGTTTTGTATCTGATGCTGGTTGGCTGCAATTATGGGTTTATAAAATACAACTTTAAACTGTGCATAAGTTTGTCCAGCATTCACGAACTTTGTCACTTGGCAATAAAACTTTAGCCACATGTTTTCAGGTGAGAACAGAAAAGGAAGCCCAGTGAGAATACAAAGAAAAACAAAAAAAAAACCCATCTGTACTGAGGACGTTCTACTTCATTACAATGCAGCAGAGGATGTTGCATTTAGCGGTGAGGTCAAGCAATGATTACAACTTTATAAACTGATAGGAGCAGGAGGGAGTCTGGCTGTGTTTTCTTTGTGAATTACAACAGCTTGTACTCCAAGCCTTAGGCAGTATATGAGGACATTATCTGATAGGCTGCAGAGGTTTGCATGATTTTTTTTCTGATAACCATGAGTTTAAACATCAAAGCAACCCACAGAATATGACCAACGTCTGTTATGGACATGCTAAAGCAGTCTTCGTGTGCAGCACATCAGAGGAACATTATTTCCGCATGAGAAAGGCCAAAATCAGTCTGAACTCATTGACAACCTACTTAACTCGGGAAACACTGCCAGGAGACAATAACGCATGCAAAACAAGACAAACACAGTGAACGCAAGAAATTGCACAACACACAAGTTATTACACTCAAACATGTAATCAGTTCAAAACTTCATGACGGCTTGGAGATACGGTTAGACTTCTTTCATTCATAAGTGTTTCTGTTTCAAATGTTCTAACAAACTGAAGAGGAGGGTTCAACTTTAGAACAAATTGAACTCAAGATTTATAAATCACTGACTTGATTGCCAGTTTAGGATAAAGCATCAGTAAGAATAAAGAAATGCAATGATAGATTTTATCACTCAGTCTGTAATAAACAAACTAATCAGCTTCTTTCAGAGGAATGTTGTAAAACTGGTTGGTCTGAACTGTAGATCTGATATTGTAGAGAGTGGAGACAGTTTTCAGGTTCAATGCAGATCCCTAATTTCATTTTCAAACTTACACTAAATAAAATACTGTAGTTCTAACTCAATTACCTAAATCAGACCTTTCAAATTAAATTAGGTTGATTGTGTTTTTTATAGAGCGCTTTGAGCTCAAAAGGCACCCAGAACATGGTAAAAACCTAACAAACATTCACATATGTCAGCTGCATCTCTTTCAGGTACCATAACAGAGTTGCTGTACTACACTTGGAAAAGAAAAACAAATTTCAAATATGATACTAAACTACTGACATGAATAAGTTTCTTCAACAGAGAGGTATGTTCATCACATTTACCCTAAATGGTTGCAATAGGAACAGATCAGCTGCTGTGATCCCTTGTTTACCTGCCATGTAAATGCACCATTGAGACAACCCCAAGTGGAAGTCTTAACTTTCTTAATTCAACCTAACAGAGAGTCGATGGGTTAATGACTACGTGTCTAAATAGGGAGTGGATGGCTGATGAGCTGACAGCTGTCAAAGGGAAATAAGCCACCGCTTCTCCCATCCACTGCTTGCTCTCTGTGTTGGAGGGTTTAGAAGGGAGGGCCCCGATCGTTCGCTTTTAATGAACCGGACTTGTTAAGCCATCTGGGAGACATTGACAGTTGTACTGCTTTAGAGGATAAAAGCTTCTGAGATGTAGGGTCACCTTATTGATTATCTAACATTTACATTGACAAATAGAAAGCTTTGTATCTGTGGGCTGATATGAAATGGTTGTAAAGACATGAGGCACTTGACTAACATTATTGCTTTACAGTCCCCCACTTGTTCTGGTATTACAGTCTCATAAAATGTAATTTAAAATTCAAACTTCAATTTTATCCTCAAACAGCTCCATTGCTCTTGATGCATCTGTCTAATCTTAGAATATAAATACATTTTTACCAACACCTGCTGCACACTATTAAAAGCGGAGTATTCACCAGATCCAGAACTGCTCTCTGGTCTTTCTGCAATTTCCCAGTTGCAAGAAGACTAATCTGCAAAACTATAATAGCCAATTAATATTTTATAATATACATCTGTATAGTCACCAAATGGATATCCCTGAGCTTATGGGGAACTTATACAGATAGATACTGACAAATTTATTGGCACCCATAGTTGTACTTAAAACGTCTCACATAAATCCACCTTCTTCCAGCACACTGAAAAATTAAAAACAAATTAATTAGAGTACATTACCTAAGACAGGATAAAAATCCCAAGTTAACAATTAATTATTAACTGAAGTCACTTGTGGCATATTTGCCAGAACCCCAATAATATATTTAAAGAAATGGAAGTAAAGCATTATTTAAGTAGTTTTAAAATCATTTTATGTTAGCCTGACTTTCTAGCAACTTCTAATTTTTAATGCATATCTTTCTGTTTCTCTGGAATACAAGTAGGTCATGACACAGATGCATCCATGATAACGGGTTAACTAATGGCACCCAGCCTGGATTTGTACCTACTCACAGTGATGAGGATGGTGTGGATGGTAAGGGAGGGTAAAAAAGCCACAGTTCACCAGAAGCAGATATTGGCATTACCAATTCCCCCTGTCAACCATTAGATGCCATTTACATGCCAAGCAATTGTTTCAGAGGGATGACAGGAAATACATTTCCTGTCATACTGCCATTTTTACTACAAGTGTAAGAACGTTTGCTAAATGATACTAGAACTTTGCCTGGAACTGTGTGCTTTTGTAAAATGAGACTATTCTGCAACAAAACCTCCAGATGGGCCTGGTGGGCAACAAAAGATGAATGTGTGGCTCCTAAAGCCCACTGTTACACATTGTGACTGATCTGGGATATTATGGGCCAGTTTTCCTTCCAAAGAACCTGAAAGCCTTGGCAATGGGATGGCTTCAGGCAAATGCCAGAACATTTTAAATAAGACTGACTAACATTGCCACCAAGACGGAAATTAGTTTTTGCAGGATTAGCAGAATAATGATTAAAAAAAAAGATCAAGTAAATGCATCATTGACAGCGGGAGATCAATAATTGTGACAGAGGATGAGAATTTATTTCTCAACGTGTGATTTTTCTTCTGCTCTGAAATCAAACAATACAATCAAGCAGTTACATGTTTGTAAAATTTGCAGTGAGACATTATGTTAGGAATTTATTTTAAAGCTTATTGAAACATGTTTACAATGATAGCCAACAAGGTTTCCTGTGCCTGTATGCCAAAGCACTTTTCACTTTGACATATTGTTACGAAGAGTGGACCATCACCTAATTGCAGTTTAGTATAGCAGAATTTGTCATGTTTTATGGAATATTAGGATTCACAAATAAAGAAAAGCAAACCATAGGACATTGAAGGTTTAATGAGAATCAGAAGAAACAATTGTAATTTTGTATGTGATATGTGATGTTATGAAAAGTATGCAAGAGAAAGTATGAGTAAGTATGAGTTTCCAGTAGGGTTTCTGTGGCTCCTCTTATACCAATACCTTAGCTGCTTCGAACAGCCTCTAAAGTTTGATAGTCGTGAAGATGTAAACTTTCAAACGAGCATATCAACCCGTACATTTGCGTGTCAAGTTTTCTGGTTCTCCATGCTTTCCAGGGCCTGCACTCACCCAATGGTCCCAATGTCTTGTCAAAACAACCACATGTGAGTTGAAATGTGACAGGAGGAAAAGGAGCGCATGACAGAAATGGTTGTTTTTCAGACAAAGATTGTGTTGTTGAGTCCTGAGCCACGTTGTCCTTCCCAGTTCCCCTTTGGTAAGATTCACTGGACCACTGATCTGATTGCAGTCTCATGACACAAATCACACAGCTCATCCCAATCAGATCCAAGTTGTTTTTCTCAAACACTTGCATCATTCTTATGTTGGGAGTTAACACCACAAAAACCATCAACAGCTGACTTGGAAAAGTATTAGATGGTGTGTGGAACTGAATTTTCTGCAGATGAGTTTAACATTGCACTTGGATATTACCATAATATATATATATATATATATATATATATATATATATATATATATATATATATATATATATATATATATATATATATATATATATATAATATATATATATATATTAGCAATTTCTTTCTGTACCTGCAGGTTATTTCAACTCTACTCTCAACCTAGCAAGGCTGAGGAAACCTTCGCTAATTAGATTTCCAGTGGTTAAGCATCCAGACGTTGCCAGGGCAAACTGGAACTGGGATCCTGGAGCTTTGAACTACAATTGAGAGAACAACCCCCACAGGAGAAAGAGGTGGATTCTATAGACTTGTTTCCACGTGTGTGTCAGATGTCGTGCAAGAGTTTATTCCAGGGTACTTACAAACCATCCTAGTAAAGAATGCCTTGGCAACAGCAGAATTGGGACAATGAATGAGAGTTTGAAATTATGAGTCCACGATTTAGACTTAAGATTTGTATATAATAAAAAAGCCCTGAATCTTCTTTCAAAATATATTTTGAGTATCTATACTTATATAGTGAAACTCTAGAGCTAGACCTCCAGAGCCACCTGGCAAGATAGACAACTGAACAAGTCGCCTAAGCAGCTGAATAAAAACATGTTAGATAAAGTAGCTGGGGATTTCTGAATATTTCAGAGAGTCCAGTGTCCAAAACAAAATGGCTCGAGGGAAACATTGTATTAAATTCATTAGCTTTTACGGTTGCAGACAAATGACGGGTGGCTTCTTGCATTTTACAAGGAATAGAAAATCAATGGTCCCTTTAGGCCTAAAGTTCTTGGATTAGTATATCAGCTGCCTTGTGTCAGTATGATATTGTTTCTACTCCCCAAGAGTCTCCATTGTGCCATTTTAGGAAGAGGAGAGGATGGGATCTGGGCTGCGATGCATCTGTCAGGAGAGGCTGGGACCCTCTTTGCCATTCTGCCACTCAGTCAGTTCCCAAGGGAGCACTACTCTGACCTTAGCATCTATGAAATTCAGACAAGTGACGGGTTGTCCCCTCGCAGGGGCCATTGACTGTCACCCCAAGTCAAAATACTGCTCCTCTGTTCTCAATGAATAATCCCTACAGATTAGAGTGTGTTTTATACGTGAGCTTCCATGACAGATCTTAAGAGAGTTTGCGTTAAAGTAAAGGTATGCTGATACAAAGAGACGAAAGCTCAAGAAGCTGTGTCTGGACGGCTTTGATCCAATTTTCACCTTGTTAAGAACAGGGATAAAGATGTTGGCTTCTGATAAAGATTGAATATTCAATAAAAATGGATGTTGTTGGCTGACACTGAGTGCACTAGGTATTAGTCTTAGGGAGCAGCAGGAGTGCCTCCAGTAAGGCTTGCTCTCAGGACTTCTTTATTCAGACAAAAAGCTGGCCAGACTTTACACAGAAGGATCTAAAGCAGGATTCAGACAGTGAGGCGGTACTCTGATCGATCGGTAAATCGCTGCAGGCATCATCCATCGTCTTCATGTCTATTTGCAATGGGAAAGAAAAAGCCCAAAGGACCATCAGGGAAAAAGGGATTGGGCGTGCATCAGTGAGATCCCTTTCATTTGTCTGCTGGCTGTTAATTATTTACATTAATCTTCAGAGAGACCTATAACTCCCCTAACCCTCTGTGCCCTCTGTCAGTCAAGATGCACCTTCAATCTTCTGGGGTGCTCATGGTATTTAAAATGAGGCTTGCTCTGGAGGCACCTCATCAAACAGATGTGTTAAAAATGCTGGGTGGCATTTGTTCACACCAATAAGCCTCATCTCTCTTTCAAATCTCATATATGGAAGTGAATGTTAACTGGCATCCAATCTCTTTGGCATCAATAATTCAGAATGTTATAGGGACACACAACCTGAACCCTACATTGACAAAACTCCGAGCACTGTCACTCCCTCAAGGACGTCATAACTGGATACTCCTCTGAGGCCCTAGATGTGAAATTCAGCGCTAGTGGAGAAAAAGCTGAGTGTTTCTGTTTTCTGTATTTTGCGTGTTTTCACTTTTACCTTTCTACTTGAGGGAGTTTAATCTGATGTAGCAGCTGAAGTAAGCCAACTTATCGGCTTGAAGAAAACCCCAGGGAATGCTTAGAGGTGGATGCTGAAGTGTTTAGGTATTCTAACTTTCCCAAGGTGCATTTTGCAAAAGAAAACAGAGAATGTGTTGAGGTGCTGAAATGTTTCTAACTTCACATTTTACTTGACAGCTTTCACTTGGTATACAACTACATTCACTTACCAATGCAACTCAATAAGTTAGAATATCACCAAAAAAGTTAAATATTTCAGAGTGCAAATTATATAGATTTTTCAATGACAATCATCAAACTTCTGAATGACAGACAGCGTCAAAAGTGTTTCACCAAGGTTAAAGGGAAAAGGAAATGAAATGATCTATATTTCACTTTGTGAGTTGGTTTGCTAAAGTAAATTAACTTGTTGATGATATTCTGAATTATTGAGACAGAAATTACTCCAAATTGGAGAATTGTAAGATTTCATACATCAAGTAGGGGAAAGTCCGATTAATATAAAGAAAATAACAACAAAAAAAAACAACAAAGAACATGGGAAATGCAGGAAGCCCAGGAGTTTGCCTGCACTGTAAATGTAGGTTGTATGAGTGCCATTGCATTCATTTGCATGCTGCCCATCCAAGTTTACAACAGTAATCCAGCAAATGCTTTGATTTCTCCGTTACTGAGGCTTGGCTGGCCAGATGCAGATTCTGCTGACAGCATCTTGAACCTAAAACATTTGAAATAAATACTTGAAAACAAAAGAAGCACTTCATCTAAGTCGGACAGAACCGCAGAGGGAATTGCACTTCTGTTGTCCAAATGGCAACACACAGAGAGTAAAGGAGCTTAGTGTGTCAATGAGACTGCTATCTCTGACATGGTTTTACAGTCAGCAACATAACAAATTAAAACTGTGGTGCGTAAACCTCCAAAATACAATTTCCATCACAACAGATGCAGACAAACATAAGACTTAGAGACTATTAATATTTTTTTCAAATGCAATCTGTGCATAAATTGTAAACTAAAGTGATATAATCATTGCAAAATACTTACAAATGTCCCCAAGTATAACTCCATGTAAAGAGGTTTCTTCCTGTCTGTTTTTTCTTCTTTATTTGTTATTATTTTGAGCCATACACAGAGCAAGCCAGGGTTTCTTTGATCTCCATCTTCCCTTTGATACAAATGATTTTCTAAATAATGCTACATCCTGAATGAGTTATCAGTCTACTGCCGTGTTTTTGCCTTCTATTAAAAGAAATAGATTATGAATGGCATTTTAAAGATGAGTTGATCACGACGTGCTACAATGTTAACAGAACTAGATTGCTACCTTGTTTCCTGTGTAGATCAGAATGTTTTCATACTGAGTGATAAGCTTTTGATGTCACTGTGATGCAAGGAGGGGCCTCCTGCTTCCATCTCTTAAAGTCTTGACAAAAGAGGAGGCCACAGATTTAGCTTTGCCAAAGCTGAGATTTAAACTCCAACGATAAGACATGGGAAGACAGGATGGCTGAGACTTGATCAAAGGATGATAAAGAGCTATGAAGATTCCTCCACTGCCTTTATTCCTTGTTAGCGGAGGTAATCACACAGCCGTCAACGTGGAGATCCATCACTGTCACGTTGTCCCAACAGGACTTTCAGGACATGAATAGAAAGAAGAAGTAGCAGAGGCCCATGGGACAAAAGAACATTTGGCAATATTTGTTTTAAATGAGAACAAAAGCAATGAGCCCTGCTTTTATATGCGAAGGGTTTTAGCGACCCGAGTGGTCGATGCTGATGAGGGGAAATATAAATCAAGAGTAAAAGTGAGGCTTCTTGGTGAGAATGCTTCTCAGAGATAATGGCATCATCATGCCTGTGTGGTTCTCCATTCCTAGGAAGATTAAACACTTTATCATTGTCGTTGGGACAAACGTACTCTACGGCAAGCATCCATCCAATTATTTGTCGGTTTTTTTTCCACTCAAACCAGAGATCCACATGTCAGCTTCATCACACACCACAAGCTTTAAAACAGGCAGATGAAAAGAGACAGCAGTCTTATCAGGACAGCGTTACCTTTCAGGGGTAGTAGCCCACGGTGGCAGCTGACCTCACTTTTATTACCGCTGTCTTTTACTGATGATATCATCCAAACCCATACTGAAGGCCCCTGCAGCTTCCGACCTCAGTTTATCTCATTTTATGGCTGTAAGAACTGACTTCTGCAAAAAAAAAAAAAAAAAGCCAGTGGCCACGGGCAAGCATACGCCAAAGAACAGTGAGGCTCCTCGCACCTCATCAAAGCCTGCAGCGAGTCATGGAACATGTAAGAGATAAGGTGAGAGCGAAGCATCAAATGGGAAATAGGACATGAACAGTGACAGCAGAAAGACAGAAATCCCAATGAGGAGGGAAAGGAAGACAGGAATGACAGTGTCTCATAGCTCGCTGATCTGGAAGCATTTAGACAATCTATCCCAACTTTCAGATTGACAGACTGTGTTTTAGCAAAAAAACTACAGTTATATTAGCCATAAAACACAAATGAATGTGATTTAAAAGTGTAAATCCTGGGCTCCAGCCTTTCAGATAAATGTTCTCTAGTTTTCCTCTGAGATTAATTAGGCACTCAGAGACGATCACATTCTCCATGGCTGTCTCCTGTGGTATAAATCTGACTTTGAATCAAATGCAACAGAATTTTTAGTGTCATAATTTCAACAGGTGAAATCTGAAGCCAAGAGACCAAATTGCATGTATGTGAAGTTTCATTTTGAAACTGATTGAGCTGATCACCTTGGATGTATGTTCAAACTCTTTAAGCTTCATCAGCTTATGGGTGCAGCAACAACAAGAAGTAGACCTTCACAGGGAACTGTCTAAGCTTGTAATTATTGACAAAGACAAAAGCTCAGACCAACTAAGACCACTTAATTTGATCAAATATTGCACCTCCAGTCAATCATTTAGCACCACTGTCAGGAATACAGTTGATAAATGAGGCAAGTCTCACAGGAGATATCTGTTTACATCACTTCAAGTAAATATTTTGAGATATTCTTTTTTATATTGATCCATTTTATATCCACCAAACTTCCCAATTATATTGTCGGGAAAATAAGCTCTGAGGGCATCAATCACAGTTGTCCACTGTTCTGGATACATGGAACCCTAGTGGCACTTCACTCCATCAATCGGGTGCTTATCTTTCTGCATGCGTCTACTGTGACTGAATTGTGTGTTAACGCATGGCCTTGATCCTGGTATAGATAACATTGCCTTTCCTAGGCTTAAAGAGGATAAGGGCTTATCTCTGATAAACCTCCAACAGTCATTAGAGGCAGCAGAACTTCCTTAGAAGTCCATCTAATTGGGGCTCAAATCGTCTTTCAAGCCTTCCTTACTTTCCTCAAACACTGAAATCAGTGCAATGAAGATGTATTTTACTGGCATTGAATCAAAAATGTCATCATTTTATAATACCGGTATAGAAGAAATATTTTTTTCTAAAAGGGTCAGCTTTTCTGAATTTATATTCAGTGAGATGGGTAACATTTGAAAACACTCTACCTTGACAGACTGCTCTTTCAAGTTCCCCAAATCAGGAGTACTTCAAGGCTTTATGTCACGCTTCAAATAAAACTACAATTCATACTAGAGGATCAAAGCACTGCACATTATATTTATCTGTCAAATCTCTCAATGTTCAACAGAAGATGTTTTTCCACTTACCAGAGAGTCTCCTTCCAACAGTCCCCACATCCTTCTCCTCCCTTTCTCCTCCCTCTTCATCCTTCCTCTAGCTTTGACCAAGCAGTTTTAATAATAGGAAAGTGAGGGGACAAACGAGGCCATCTATAAAGAGGCCAGACACCGGCATGAGCATGCTGTTGAGTCTGGGTGGTGGTGTCATTAAGTGCGAGTGCGTGATAAATGCACTGTGCTTGTCGAATTTGAGCTTCTCATTAGTCTGGTTTCAGGAGCAGACCTGGGGCCATTACTCTTGCAGCTGCCTTGACAACAGGCTGATTGTGTCTGCGTTCAAGAGCAAAATAAAGTGGATTTCTATTGTAAAACTTGTATGCAGACAGGCATTTTAAATAAGGCACTGGACCTTTTGGGAGCCATTGTTAAACATCTTCCAGGTTCAGACAATAGTCCTGCTGAATTTAAAACTTCCATTTTCCAAAGAATAATTCCTTCCAAAATTTGAACTGGGTTTAACTGGTGAAATAAATATTAGCAAAATAGCACCTATAATGTTTGCAAAAACCAGACACGTCTTCAGCTTACTTAACTACTTGTAAACTCGCATAGAAAATCGGCCAACTCATTAGGATGGGGGGAAAAATTGTGTTGAATCATTGTGAACGTGGTTTTTGGTACCAGATGATCCAGGTGGAATTTATTAGAATTTTCACACACACACACACACACACCACACACACACACACACACACACACACACACACACACACACACACACACACACCTCATTAAATGTAGATGTAGATGTTAATGGAGACATTAAATGTAAGGAATACTACATTGCAAACTTAGAATCAAATTATAATCAAACATCCTTCAAACAAACAGTTTACCTGGGTTTTGCTGGGACGTGGTTGAAAAATTATTAGAACTGATCAAAAAGTCAGCTTAAATGTGCCTGAAATGAACAGTTTTTTTTTTGTTTAAACTGCATATGGACAGGTAATCTGACCAAAAAAGTCTCCAATATTTTAAATAAATAAAGATAAACACCAGCTGACCTTAAATAGTTGTGAGAAAAAGATGCTCTTGGATGTCCAGTGTGAAAGGTAATTGTTCCAGTTTGTTGCCTTTAATATCAGAGTTAATTTTTAACTGACTTGTCAAACAACAACTACCAAAGATGTTCCTCAAAAGATACAAATACGTACTAAAACCTTTAAGAAACTTCTTACTTAAGATAGTCTGGCTCCTTGAAGGGAAAATCTATACAAAAAAGAAAAAAAAACACAGCTAACAGTGAATCAATATGAACAGACCTGTTTTGATTTCAGGTCTCAAAGCTTTGATTAGAATTTCAAAGTTTTGACGTGGCTGGAAACCAAAACGCTACTGTTATGATGTTGATATGAATAAGATATGAGGCTTCAGAAATGTGGACAAATACACCTTTCTGAATAAGCAACACATCACCAGATATTATACTTCAGTATATTTTAAAACACAGAGGGAAATACAACTCTAAGTCTCTATCATTTCAAACATTCTCTTCTGCGAGTGTAAATCTAAGGGTGTTTCCACATCTAATATTCTAGTAGACTCAGTTATGAATATGGAACAAATTTGCGACATTTGTTACATTTTCAGCTTTCACACCACACTGTGCTAAGCAAACAAGATCCTGGTCTTTAGTCTGCTTAGCATTAATATATGCTTTAAAACCTCACAAACATTTATTTCTTTTAGAATCATCAAGGCAAACAAACCAGCGTTCGATTAAAGCGGACTAAGCAAGGCTGGTGTGAATGCACCCTAAAACTTGCACTTTTCTTAATCTCATATCTTCCCATTGTTGATAGCCTTAAGATGCTGGTTTTAACTTTGCGTAAAAACTGTAACACAACTATGTAGTTTAGTCTCTTATGTATTGCTATCTTTCAAGTTACAACACATATTTTAAATGGGCCTAAAATGAGAAAGGGTTTGAGACATTTACTCCAAACTTCTTAATATATTTTGAGGCAAAAAACCTATTAATATCTACTGAAGATGACAGACTGATAATGTGCGAATGCAGCAGCTGAAATTCCAGTGCAGAGCAAGTGTGCGTGCCCTTAAGAGTTACTGCTTCATACCATTCATGCTTCATATTTCTGATGGATCTGGCTTTGATAAACAAAGCATGAAAGAACTTTAGAGTTTTTGACTTTTGTCTGAAAACAGACCTCTAAACTAAATTGTCAGCAAATATTCCTAAAACAAAACACAAGAAAAGCTTACACTAGAGGTCAATTTTGAGCATAACCAGAAGTATTCAGCAACAATGAAGAGAATAAAACTATAAAATAATACAATTTTAAAATATTTGACACCTTTTATGTATTAAATCATAGTGGCTTACAAAACTCCTTAACATCTGGAGTCTAAATACCTTTTTTTAAAGCAAGTGTTTATATACTGCAAGACATTTGATTGCTAGGGTTGGAACAATTAATTGGATAACTCGTGATGAATTGATTATTGAAATAATTGTCAAATAATTCAGTAATTGCTAACTTGAAGATAGACTCAAATGAATAATTTGCAGAAATAGCACCTCCAGAGCAGCGATTAATATATAGTAGCTTTTAAGATGAATGAAACACATTTGCCTGTAAGTATGTTCTAGCCAAAATTCACGTGTTTTAAATTTAGCTGCACCTTGTTTAATTTCCGTAAATGATAAAAATAATTAAAAAAAAATACCAACCAACATCTTTTGTTATGAAATTATTAACTTGTAAATTAAAAAAAAATCAACACATTAGTTTTGTGCTGTACTAATTTTAAATCAAATCAGAAGGGACTGAGCTTTTCACATGCTGGTGTTACAAGCATAATTTTAAGCTGCATAATCATCTTTTGCTACAAATGATAAGCATACAATAAATGGAAGCTGTGGCATTGCATTTTAACCAGTAAGATGCTTTGAGTATGTCATTTGCCAACAAAGAAACACACAGTACACATGTTATCTATGTATATGACGTCAATAGGACACTTGTTGATGAAAACTACAACAATAGAAGCTCATCTTTAAATGAATGATCACCCGTTTGTGGTATCTGACAGCAGATCATGCTAGAAGCCACACCTACTGGATCTGCCTGCCTGTATCTATGGTTAAGCCAGTCGTCTGGATGTCTGGTATCTACAATTCATAGAGACAAGCATCTGCCCAGGTCTCCTAACTGTACATCTGTCCTCTCTGGCCTTTCAGGCTGTTCTGCAGACAGCTATGTGCTATTGGCTCGGCAGTGGAGCTTATCACGACCAACACAGGAAATGTGAAGCCACATAGAGCGGCCGCTGACACTTTAATTTGTCACCAGCGATAGGGTTTGTCAAACTATTCATGGAGTTCATCAGCCAGCTGCCTGTATTTGCTCACACTGTCGATGACTTTTCAGCCCTCTTGAGAAATCTTCCACCACCACGACCTTGATGCTTAACTGTGACATATTTTTCACGAGCAGGTGCCATGTTCCTCCTCAGCGCAAGACTATGTGCTGGGTACTGATGAAGCTAAATCAGTGCTTGAAAAAAAAATTTCCCTCAATAACTGAGACAATCACTTAATGCAAAACGGTGTTAGGGTTGCAGCAAGGGGGGGCGGGGCGGGGTACTCAGCTGAAGAGCAACCGGAAACTCTCAGGTAAATGAAAAGAACGACTTTCTGGTGTTCAAGGTGAACATCTTGGAAGCATTCACAACACTCTTTGTGAAAGGCTTTTTCTGGCATAATCACCATCACAAGCCACAAGGAGTAACTGTTACAAGTTTCCTCTACAAAGTTACATATCATCAGCTGTCAGATTCTGCTCATGAAACAAAATACATAACTTGCTGAAGTTTAAACTATGCATGAGGAGGAGAAGACAAGGGTGTTAGTGTCATTGAATGTGGCATGGTATGTGGCATGGTTGTTTGGTGGTACGCGAATAAGTGGTATTCTATCAGAAATGGTTCATCTACAGAGTTTTTGTTATTTTTTTAGGCACAACCATCCGTCAGATTTACAGTGGTGCAGATTTAAATGTCTCGTTAAGGTTAGACGTCAGAGGAGAATAGGCAGGCTCGTTTGTGATGACAGACAGCCAAGTAGCTGAAATAACCACTTATTTCAGAATAACAGAACAAGGTATTCAGAACAACATGTCTGAATGCACGACACATGAAACTTTAAGTACATGAACGGCAGAAGACTAGACCGGGTGCCACTCCCATCAGATAAAAACAGGAAACTGAGGTTACAATTTAAACAGGTACACCAAAAATTACCAGATTGGAAAAACATAACCTTGTCTGTCGAGTCTCGATTTGCAACTCTCAAATGGCAGGGTCAGAACTGGGTGTAAACAAAGCATGGATTTATCCTGCTTTGTACTGTGTAGGCAGCTCCTGGTGGGTAAGGATAAAGGGGATAATGTTTTGGCATACTTTATGCCTCTTGGCACCAATTAGGAATCATTTTATTGCCATAGCTTAAGGAAAATCTTCATCACTAATATGTTACATTAATCAGGATAATTCATTCTGATGTTACATTTTGTGAAAGTTTAGAGCTGCTCTGATCTTTTAAAATCAAAATGAAGACCACATTATATAATATTATATAAATATAAATTATAATTATATAATTTAGGCAACACACAAAACAGTTTTTACAGTTGGAATAATGTTAACAATATGTTTAGTCTTTAGATTCAAAATTCATGAAGTCTCAACACAGCACACATAAACGTATATATAAACACTTGCTTCCTTGACCGTACATTGCTAATTTAAAAGTTTGTGTCCTGAAATATTTTAACTTCATAGCCGATGGCTTAGTGGCCTTCGAAAAGCCAAACAAATGGCCATTTTACAAAGTTAATCACATCCAAGTTCTATTTGAGCTACAGCTTCATGTAAAGAAATGCTCCACTGAAACCATTACTAACAAGATACAAGCATAGTAGAAATTACCACCATCTCCCAAGTACATTAGGAATTAGTTGAACTCTTCCAATCAACTTTAACATCCACTTTCTATTACACAACAGGAAAAAAAAAAAGGTTGCATTCAAAAACGATGCATCACTCGGCAAACAGAATGAGATGATTCACTTTAATCTCTGAGATTTAATTTCCTTACTTCTGTCCAAGTGATTTGCTACTGCAGATGTCTTCTCTCTATGCTTAAGCCCTGCGGCCATATGCTCCAACTACACAGACTGTGAAGCGAAGAGCTTTTAATCAGTCTTCTCAATGATGGAGCACATTCTGTTATTAGAAGACACAAAGCTTTGAGGCTTGTTTGAGTTTCTCACTTCCAAGTATTTCAACTGAAGTTAGGTCAGAGACCCCTGCACCTTTCACTGCATTCTGTTTTTAACTTTGTGGCTTTCTCCTCTATTCGAGGTGCACAGCAATCCTACTGTTGTTCACAAACACATTTTGAACTTTATTTTCATAGGGACACTTTTATAGGAAAACTGTTTGCATTGATTAATTTAATTCTTGAGCTTAACTTTAATTGTTTCCTTTTACAACACACACACACTTGTTTTCTGGGAAAGAACACAAATGCTGAACCAAAACAAACACATAAGCATGCATGAAGTACTTATTCAAGGAAAGTTGGAATGGGAAAATGGCTACTATTACAAAGTGCTTTTGATTTTACATCGTAGTTTGAGTCTAATCCTTGTCCTTTCAATCCAGTTGGACAAAAGCATCAAAAGGAAAATGTACTATTTTCCTTTTGGCCTCCACATAACAGCTTGATACACTATAAAGCTGAGTACGCAGTCAAAAGCTGAAGAAACAATCCCCCCTCCATCTCAAGCTGCTATTTTGGATTTTACCCAAATGTCCAAATATATAAATTTTAATATGGACAGGAGCTGGACAAAGGTTTATAACGCATTGCATTAATAGGCAAACATGAACATGAACTTCCTCAGCAGAAATAGTTGCTTTTTGACAACAAAACCTAGATCATTTCTGCATAAGGGCAGCCAATTTGAGAATTTAGTTATAATAATACAAAGGTCACATAGCCAAAGAAGGAGAGGAAGATGTAAACATATAGCCTAAGGATACATTTTTAATGTTATTGACATTTTTAATGTTATTGACATTTTTAATGTTATTGACAATTTATTTATTAATTGAGTTATTGTTGACAGAATATGATGAATAAATAACAATTGGTCCATACTGGATTCCTGTACTTCAAGTTTAGGTAGTTTAGTGGATCCACGTGAATTATTTGTACATGATGTTGGTTGAGTATGCTAAAGTTATCATACTCGGTAAAGCTAGTGTGGTAGCTAACTCTAGCATGTGAACCACCATTAGTATAGTTCCTGAAATTTACTCTTGATGCTAACAGTATAATGCTGGGATATTAGCAAAATTAGCTAATCAGTTCATGCTTGCATCTCAGCCAAACTTTACTAATGTTAAATTTTTAATTTAGTTTTAACACCATGTTAAATTTGGAGCTTGTTTTCTCATTGTGGCAACCCCATTTGAACTACATTTCTGCCTCTTTTTTACTATTTTTACTGATTTGAAATTTCCAACTGTGTCTGCTTTAGCTCGACTTTTTTAGCACCATATAAACTAAATGCTATTTTTCCAGCATTAAAATTAATTAAGGTTTTCATCTTCATTATTTAAAAAGCATTACCATAAATTTCAGACTTACACTGAAATCAGATCTGCTTGTTTATGACCTTTACTTGTTATTTAAAAACCAAAAAAAAAGGACTGTTGACCCTTTGCTCATTTAAATTGTAATTATAAACAGCCTTGAGTCAAGCATTGGAGGGCTGCCTGACTTTCACCTCAACATTAAGTAACCCTTGCCTCATTATCCAAATTGACTAAATGTTTCCGACCCAAGCTAAGAGATTAAATTGTTAAGAGATGTGAAAGCTGACTTTACACTGTAGCACCCATCCATAGCTCTTGGAACACGTTCCTGAAACAGATGTTGGACTGTTTGGTGTGTAGCCATGATTGTCAATACTGCAGAGCCCATTTTAATCTTTTGGTGGGGCTTCATTCCTTTCCCAAGGCTTGATTTTTTTAAACTCAGCTGCAGATAAAGTTTAAACTCTGTGGTCTGGAAGCTTTTTGTTTCTGCATGAATACAAAAATGTAAATGCTACTGCTATACATGGAGCAAAATGCCTGCAGATTGTTTATCCTTACAAAGAGCTATTACAAAACGTGACTGTTTTCTGTTGCTCAAACTGAGACATGTAAGTACATTTGTGTTTTCTCAATCAAATTGACTTCAACTAAGCATTTTTGAGTGTACGGCATATGAACCTTTCATTATAAATGTGGAATCTGTTTGAGGTTTGAGTTTAGTGTTTATGTGGGCTTAGTTAGTCTAAAGCTCCTAGATGTACATAAAAAAATCTGAAAAAAAGGGCTTTAGAGGGAATGTAATCACAAATCTCATCAGATCATTGTTAAAGAGCATTCCAAAAAAGTACCTACCCCACAAAATTGGTAAAAGAAAAATGAATAAAAAGCTTTTGCTTTATAGATGCATGCTGCAAACACCCAGAGGATCACAGGTTTATGGATCAATATCTCTGCACTGGGCCTCCAGGCTTTCTAATAAATATACAACAATGTGAATGCTATACCAAATAACTTGTAAAAATACCTACATTTGACAATTATAATTTATTTTATTTTTTAATTAATCAAAATGTTTACACTTCATTGGAATGCATCGATTTCTATTTTTTTTTTCCTGAGGTAATGTGACTAAACAATTTTTTTCTTAACAACTCCTTAAAATAAAAAAAATGCCATCCTTTTTGAGTACATGTACAGGTAGTTGCATATTTATTTGAATGAGTCAAGGCTAAATAAAACTACTAGTCTAAACCGCCCAGAGTCAGGAGAAAAATAAAAATCTCAAAAATAACACAAACATTGACGAACAAGGCTGGACTTGGACTTGGACATAAAAATTAAAATCTCTAAAGCTGTTTGTTGAAGAACTGCCAGTAACAATGGCATCTAGGGGTTTAACAGCTCTTCATAAATTCCTACAAGTGCTATCTGCATGCCAATCGGTTCTTTGGGGGGTTGTTCAGCAATTTCTGGCTGACTATAGTAAATGTCAATGTGTCTCGTTAAGCATGGTGGAGGATTTCTGATGTTATGTGGCTGTTTCTCTTCCACAGAACCTGAGGATTTTGTTAGAAGACATTTTAAATAAGGCATTTTAAATAAGAATTCTGTGGACTCTGCAAGAAAAATGACAAAGGGTCACTATTAGATATTTTAACAGGTTAATTATTAAAGTGTTTTTGCCAACACAAGACACACAATAGTTCATCAGACAAAATAATCCTTTTTATTGGCATCTCAGGCACATGTGTGTTTACCTGGTTAGAGTACAAAAAGGCAGAGCAGGGATTCCAGATAAATGTTCCAACCTTGTAAAAAAAGAAGGGAAAAACTCTAAAAACTCTAAATAGCTCCAACCTATTATTTAGATTTATCTTTAATATATTAACAGTTACAATATTTTTATTTAGAGCACACATGTAAAATTTCTTGTTTATGTGCACAAACGGAGCCAATTCTAAAACTATTGGTAAAAAGGGGTTAGGAAGGGCACTCACAGCAGTAGTTTCAATCATTGTGTGGGGCACTCTCTGTATCTGAAGTCCAACTTTCGTGTTGCATAGACAACATTGTTCATGCATCCTAACAAGATTTTAGATAAATTTAGTGTTTCAAAAACCTATCCATTGCTTTTCTAAAGAAAACCCAACTGGGGAACAGTTCCACATCCTCAAGACTCAGCCTAATGAGCAATGGCACTCCTTGTCAGACAAACTATGATCTAACTAAAAGTCATGTTGCAGTGAAAAACATCCACCGGGACTTGAGTCAAGCTTCACCAAAACCCTAAGGGTAAACTTTGTTAAATAAAAGCAGTTCTGTAAATAGAACAGCCTGCAAACATGTACAGCTTGCTGTCATATACAGAATGCAGATAATGCTACGCATCTATAGCAAGTTGTATATTAGGGCTCCCAGAGTCCCAGCAGTCAGCCATTAGTCTAAGCTCTCTGTCCCTGTGTGAAATCCCTCAGCATTCTTTCAGCTTTCTGAGCGGATCCAAGCGAAGACCCTCCGACAGCAAATGTGCGCCTCCACTGCACACATCATTGATACTAATGGGGACGGGTGTAGGGTAGGGTGGCATGCGTATCAGAGTGTGCTGGGGTGTGATGTGTGGGTGCACACAAAGTAACCAAAGTCAAGATTACACAAATGGAGCTTGTGTGTTTGCTCCGCGGCGCAAAGATCAATTCATGTCACTGCAGCAAATGGTATGACAACCAGTCTCCTCCCCAACACCATCTGCCTCCTCTGTGCCAATTTGTCACAGCACATCGAAGTGTGGCAGTGCCCTCATTTAACACTGAACGATAGCATGGCTTGGAGAAGAAAATGTAGAGAAACAGATGAAGAGGAAAAGAAAATAAGGGCAGAGCAAAGACTCGAGCCCTGTGGGTAACGAGTGAGAGAGGTCAATGTGAGTTTATAAGAGGGCAAAGACAACGAAATATACACATGGGACATTTTGGTGACTCAAGTGTGAAACAGATACACACAAGAATCTGGGTTTAAATTTGGATCAGGACATTGGATGCATGACTCTTTTCTCTGAGAGGCTTTATGTAAGTTTTAAGGCCAAAACTTAAAAAAAAAAAATTAAAGTCATGCATCCAAGTATATTCACAATTCAACATGAAATAAAGAGTCATCTGCAGTCCAACTGTGGCACGAAGTTAAGCATAACTTTCTTTACTCCAACTACAACATTCAGGCTGCAGGAAAATAAATAAACAGGAAACCCATAAATAACTGTTAATACAAATTCTATGATCAAAAAAAATCATGCGGGTTAAAAGTTTATCTCAGTTAATTTGCAGTAAATCTAGCATCATCACAACAGAAGCTGGGGTTTCAAAAAGCCGCTTTGTGTTTTGACGATCCACACAAAGACCTTTTCAGAAAGTTCCTGGCAAGTGAGCTTTGAGCAAATGTCCATACATTTAAAACGATGCTTCTTTCACAGTGGCAGCGACATAGTGCCTGCATTATTAAGCAAGTGGGTGACAAGATATGAAAGCAATGCCCTTCATTCTTTTTGCCTCCCTCTCTCTTACTCTTGCATTTGGCAGAATAACACCTCCATTCAACTCAGCGGTCTGATCGCGTTTCATGCTTGTGCACCCGCACTGACTACCATTCTGTCGCATTCAACCTACGTTGATGCATCTTTGTGCCATCAATAATCACATTGGGGCCCCTCATGCCACCATGATGCCAGAGATCCAGCTCAGCAACAAAACCTCATTCTCATACACTCAACCAGGAATCAGGAGTGATGTTTCCCTGCCGTCAGCAGAGTGCATTGCCAACATGGTGGGCTTCTATTCACTTTGACTGATGCAAAATACTCTACTTTGGTCCCGAGCTGCACGTGTGCACAGCCAGCCAAAAGAGGGGATCACAGAACAGTGAAGCTTTGAAAAGCAAGCATGAATAGAGAGAACCAGAATGTGAACATTCAATGAGTGAAAAAAAGGAGCTCTGTGTTAACCCTCCACTGTGCTTTATATTATTTGGTCAAGCTAAAACAATATCATTATAACCTGCAAAGGCAACATGATCAGGGAAAAATGGTAAAACCATTACCTAAATAAATTTAAACTCCCAAACTTCTCCATTCATCTTCAATTAGAAAGCTGGTGAATTGGAGCAGATACAACCTCCTCTGCAGCTACTGGAGACATTGTTATAGGTATTTATATGCCTTTATAATAAATACCGTTCACAGTTCCAGCCGTTTAAAACTTTGCTAGTATTTTTCCTCAAATTCACAGCTATGCCCTAGTCTGAGACATCATTTTCACATGACAGATGTACAAGAAAGAGCTGATATAAATCTTCAATATACAGAAAGAATGAATGGCTAATCATAAGAAGAGCTGCTATGTACTGATCCAATCATGTGGTTGGGTTTGAGTCACACAAAGTTTGGCTAATGTAAACAGCAGAAGCAATATTTATTTCCAGTCTTAGTCTATAACAAAAAATCAAGATGCACAAGAATATTCACACACTACGCCTATAAAGTTTATGTTCTAAGGATGTTCAAAGAAGCAAACAGAGGCTAAAAGGTCTTACAATGTCTGACATTTAAGTTACATTACAAGAGGAGAAAAGAAGGTCATGTGATCTTACAGTTTTGTCACGTCCAACGATCCAGTAATCTGTGCTCCTCCTACTTCTCCAAGGTAACAATCTGTCTTGTTGCGTGAAGGACAAAGTGGCTCGGTTGGTGGGCCGTCAAATGCTAAACCCTTCCTTCAAGGATCCTCCTTTAAGAATGCTTAGTCTTCAACAAACTTCCTGTGAAAACAAACAGAAAACCACATAAGAATGCACAATACGAACAGCTTCACGGCAAACGCTCTGCTTTAAAAACCTTAGGGGTTTGTCACATTTGCCTAAATGGCGGCCGGTGACCCACAGAGGCCCCATGAAGAGGGGCTTTATGCCTTCTCAGAGTAATCTCCTCAGTCACTGTGCTGTCATAACATCACAGCTAACACAAGCAGAGGAGTCATAAAGAGAGCCAGATGTGCTGGGCTGAGCTGGGTTACGGGCACAACTTGGTGATGACAATAAAGAAGCTGAGGATTTTTATGGTTCAGGCGGACTGCAGGGTGATGTTTGAGCAGTTTGCTTTTCTGCCTGGAAAACAGTGGGTCAATTTGTGGAAACATGCCCAGTTTAATATCCTTACATGAAATGGGCCATAAGTTCAGAATTGTTTAATTCCCAGGACAAAGCTCCGCCCACTCTCCACAGATTGCCAGGAGTGATCTATAGACCAAATGCAGCACCCGGTATAAGATGCCTACACTTGTGTTAAATGCAGGTTAGATTATCTAAACCTTGTTTTTGAAACTGACAATGTGCAGGTTTGTTTATGGAAGATGTGGAAGCAGATATGCTCCAGGTTATTTGCTGCAAAACAAAAACAGTGTTATAGAAATGTGTTGGTGTACAAATTCTTAGTCATCCACATCTAGAGCAACAAGGCAAGTTGATTCCCATGTCTAGTCTGTTAATAAGAGCTACAAGTAGGTAGGAATGAACCCTATTAGTTTATCTTGCAGTGATACATTTTTAATGTATGTGATATATGCCATAATGTTTTGCATGTGCTTGTTTCGTAATTATTTGTATAATACTATTTACTATCAGATTTCTCTGAAAATAAGATACTTTAAAGAATTCACAGCAACAGAGGACAACAGCACAACTTAAAGCTACTGGACTTTTTTCAACATCAAATTAATCCATTGATGCTGTATAAGTAAGATGAGTTGTTCCTTTCAGTTCAGACTTAAAACTAATACATTTTTTAAAGTACCCATTCAAACCTTGTTTTTGCAACAGACAATATGGAAGCTGATAGAACGGCAGATGTTTGCTTCAAAACAAACACTGTGTTCACAATAACAGAAACAAAAACTGAAAAGTTTTTTTGAAAAAGTTAAGGAAAATTATTCAGATCCACCAGGGAAGGGGATCTGGATGGATCTGTTGAGTTTCGAAACAACCAAAGAAAAATGTTTGGCTTTCTATTCAAGCATGTCTCTTTATGTGGTTAGGTTTATTGAAACATGAGCTTTACCTGTACAAAGATATCCCAAGCAGACTATTCACAGCTTTCCTTTCTCATTCAGTAGTTATTTACACAGCTTTTTATTAGTTCCATATAATTATGAGCATCCCTATTCTCCTTAAGCTTGCTTTTGTTCACACTCACGTGTGCAGCACTGCAAAGTCTGTCTCACACTGACATCCTTTACTTAGCCTCCCCGCCCAAATAAACCACATTATACATAGGACCATATGTTACTTATGAACTTCCTGGAATCTGTTATTGCAAATTCAGCATTCCCACCACATATGCTTAAGTGGTTTATGTTGATCATGGCTGAGTAACAGTAACTGGTCTATAGGTTTCCAGTAACTAAAGGAACGCCTGGAGACACTTTATCTGCAGGTTTTCACCAGCCCGGCCCCCCCTCCCCCCTCAAGCCACTCAAGTAAAGCATTGGGAAGAGAAATCCTCACTTTGGAGCAATTCCCTACAACCTTAGCCATGGATCAAGCATGTCCACTGACCAACTCCCGCAGCGCAGCAGATGAGCTGCTGTCTAAATCCCTGTTGAATGAGGCAGCCGGCTACAGCTGGTGTGAGCTGAACACAGCCGCTCACTCCCATCATAGCACCATAAAGCCACTGAAGGCCTATAAATTCTTAACAACCCCAGACTCTCTGTAAATTAAGCAGAGCTGTGTGACAGCTTCAACATGCCGGTTTGTGGTGACTTAACCTGCGTGCTGTAAAAACTGGAGGGAGCCGGGGGCTGGCTGGTGGAAATGTTAAGGTCACTGTGCCAAATGACCAAATATCTTAGTCATACAATGGCAGCCCGTGGAGTAACCTATACCATCTCTAAAAAAACATGGAGGGGAGGGTTTATTTAAACAGAACCTTATAATAAATACCTCTTTTTACAACAAATCTGTTACAAAGGTTTGTGTGAAAGGAGGTGGAAAAAAGAAACCACACACTGCCATGTTTTATTAAAGACTTTAAAACTGTTTTAAAATATATTGACCGAGGGTTCTGGTTTAAAGCCATTACTGCTTGTAGTATTTTCTTAAATATGAATAATCTTCAGGATGACTCTTTGCCAAGATAACAAGTTCCTAACATGAAGTGGAGCTACAACATATTAGATGGAGACCAGACTGGGCCAAACCAGTCCCACTGAATCACTGCTTTATGTTATACCTAAGCAAACTTGAACAAATGTAACATGCAGTTGGCCTGGGAAAAAAAAAAACAAAAAAAAAACATCATGGATTTAAGACTTAATGTCACTATTCTGATAATTAAGCTCTGGCCAGGTTCTTGCAAGGCCACAAATAAAAAAAAGCCTATTTTATGTTTCATATTGTAAGTAGTGCACATTTGTTGTGGAAGAAAACTACAGAAATAATTTACATATTCAAACTTCCAAAAAAAATTAAAAAGTCATGTGAGACGAAGCCAATAAACACTTGAATAAATGCTTATAACTCAGTGACATCAGATACAATTTATTAAAAAAAAATTAAAACATAAAAAAAAACATTCTAATTGCAACCAAATATTTGAAACAGTACATGTCTAAAAAGATCACAGAAGTTATTTATGTCAGTAAATAAAGGGCAAGTTAGTAAACCTAAGAATGCCTACTGGACTCCACGCCAACATAAGCATTGGCTTATATTGGGTGACTGAAGGATGTACAGCCTGCAGTAGAATGCAAAAATAAAAAAACGTTATGGAGAATTCTGCAAATGCTATATACTAAAACTGCACAATATATTTTATCTCAAGCATCATAAAACTAAGTACCACTTTATGTCACAATCACAATGACAACTCGTGACACATAGTGAAACATATTAATTTAATTTTAAGTAATGTAAATGTCTATGATTGTCTCCAGATATGACTAATTGTTGTTTCCAAGTATTACCTTAATATATATGTGAACTTAAGCTTAACAAACCCAAACCAGTGCTGAAACTTGGGATTCAGGCTAAAGCAACTACCTGCTAAAGACATGCATCGGCTTCACTGTCCTGGATTCCCAAAAACCACTCAGAATATTGCTAACAAGAAGGATTTACTGAAACTCACCACATGTGCAAAACAAATTTAGATATCAAGACCTAGAATCCCCATCTCTTAATTACAACCTGTTACTCTTTAGAAGCACTCAATCAATTCCCCCCAAAAAGCGTGTTCTCAAAAACAACATGTGGACTGGATAAGCAACATGATTAAGAGCCTCTGGCAGAGAGGTTAGAGAAATTAGAGTCGGCAGATTTAGCTAAAGAGTGCACAGAATGAGGAGGACCTTCAGCCTATGTCTGTTGCTTGACTCAGACTTTCTCCACTCCAGTCTGAATAGAGTGGCAACCAGTATTGATTATACGGAATGAGATCAGCAGGTGGGACTATTATCATGCGCTGCAACTTCAGCTGCTGAAGCTATTAGACAATGTGACTGGAATGCATAGGAGATGAAGGATATTGTTGCAGAAACTGTTTCCCTGCCAGACAGTGATCATTGCACCCTTGTGTTAGTAAGATTCTATAATTTCTAATCTTATTTTCAAGGAAAAGCCCCACAGAGGGTTTCCCTTATCCTGCCATAATAGTTTTGAAGCCAGCCACATTTCCTTAATGAGCTTTTTGGAGCCCTACATTCCCATTAACACCACTCTAACAAACAATTTACTCCTTCAAACACCCACCTTGAGCATCCCCCTTGCACTCCAGGTCTCACTTTCAGGAGTTTTGTGTCAATTTAATCTCCTCCTTTGAGCAAAGTTGGCAAAGTAATTCCTTTCCAAAAATTGCCCTAATTCTAGCAAAACAAATTTGTAGCACCACAGCCAAGCTCACCACATTCCCTATTATTACTCCTACCACTTTGTGGATATTTCCCCACAGTCCTTG
Organism: Poecilia picta; assembly: GCA_033032245.1. NCBI lineage: Eukaryota > Metazoa > Chordata > Actinopteri > Cyprinodontiformes > Poeciliidae > Poecilia > Poecilia picta. Next base: position 5,478,783 of record CM065368.1, on the reverse strand, counting down.
CAGAGCTCATTGGGTTGTGATCGTGATCAATGGCCCCTGACCGTAGGCGTCAAGGGGGCCCTGGGCTCCAGAAATGGAGGCATTAATAATGCAGGGTCCAGGCCTGTCATATCCTCCATTAGCACAGAAGAGGCGGGAGGCCCAATGGCTGATTGATTACTAATTAGATTAATTGCCATCTTTTAGACGAGGGGAGGAATTGGAGCGGTGACAATTATGAGGGGTGAAGAGACTTACCAAAGGAAAAATATCCTCTTATTCCTCTAAAAATAGAAATTTTCACAGCAGAAATGCAGAGGAATGTATAATTGAGGAAAGAGGAGTCAGAATTTCAACACAAGAATTCAATTAAAGGCCAAACAACTGCACAGTAGTAAAAAGAATGTCTAACAAATTACCCAATTCCCTCCAGGCCTTTCCCCACAATGCACCTGCTAAAAGCAAACAGCTCAGCTGCTCTGACCACAATGTTAACTAAAAACAACGGTCGTGTTATTTGCTGGTGTTTTCATTTGAGACAATTTTCCTCCTCCTATTCCCATATGTGTCTTGTTTGCCATTACAATCCAGAAAACAAAAAGGCCCAGAAATGTACAGAGAGCCTGAGCTCAATTTATTCTCCACACTTTCCCTTCATACAAAACTAATAAAGAGCTCACATCAAAGCTGCAGAGGACACATTTGGTGCAGAGTAGTGTAAAGAAGGATCGGAACACATGGTGAAGTAAATGTGTAATTATTTACACTGATGCTTTCCAAATAGCAACAGTATTTTTGTGACACTCAACAATGAAGTATTAACCAGAACTAAAGCATCCCCACTTCACCAACACACTATTAAATCAACCTTTACTATGGAACATCTACTGTAAAAACCCAAAATTATTCATACAACTGGCAGATTTAGAATTAAAATTGTTTTCATTAAACTACACATAAGAAATTAGACAGTCATTTGTGAAAAGATAAAATGATGCAAAAATAGAGGTGATTTTAAAGAACGAATTATATATATATATATATATATATATATATATATATATATATATATATATATATATATAAATCTGCACCATTGTCAATAATCAATGACACATTTTTGTATGAATTATAAAATTAAAATCATTCTCATTGTTGCTGGTCAACGTTTTGCATGATAATTTGATGATTTAACTATGCCATTGAGATTCAAATATTTCTGATTTTTCCACCGAGGTCTGAGGTATCAGAGCGTATTGAGCTGGATCCATAGCTTTACATACCCTGTACAGCTGCACTAATATGTGGTTTGTGACAATGTTTACATTTAAATTCTCTAAAGTTTTCCGTGATAGCTCTTCTGCAGCTTAAAAGTTGTTTTAAAGAAACACCAGTGAGAGCTTTTATGTCAAGGGTGTATAAAATATCACATTGTTAAATTAAGCACAATAAGTTTGGGTTATTTTTCTACCTGCTGAAGCTGTATTCATTAGCCATAAGAATATTAATAATGTTGGCGATAGTAATGTTATAAAAATGTTTATTTAAAAAAATAAATGAAAGCAACTAATATTTAAAAAATAAATAAATAAATAAATAAATAAATAAATACTGGATTTTAAAGCTAAAAAAAGTACATAAAATGTGTTTTGGTACCTTTCTTGTAAAGCTTGTTAATTACCAAAACACCAGGTGAGTATAGTTTCTCTACTTGATAGTTATTTTTATAGCAAATGAAAAAAAAATGTGTCTGAAACAAATTGTGTTCGGTTTTTATTTCCACAAGTGTTAACAAGTGAAAAGCATCGCATTTAAATTCTCGTCAGGTTGAAACAATTTACTTTAAAATACATAAATAGCCAGTATGTGTAGATGAAGATTACCCACAAATGAAATGTGTGATATATTTGGTTTATTAGGAGGAGTGCTGGTTATTAGCATCAGCAAATACATAATAATTTTCTCATTGCTAATAAGCAGTTTGGAGCGATACTTACTTAGCTGTACTTATGGTAAAATAATAGAAAAATGTCTGATAGACTTTTTTATCCAAATCAAGCACTTTCAGCAATGCAAAAATAATGTTTTCATTCACAGCTTGAAGGAAAGCATGCATTTGTGCAATAGTTTCCAACTAACTGCCACTGTGGTATGACTGAGCTCATTGCACACCCACACTAAACATAAACAGCCTCACAAACAGCCAATGAATTTCAAATGGGGAGCAGCTTCATTTGTTTCAAAGTGCCACATCAGCAGCAGACCATGAGTCGTATCCTGCTCTGCTGGTTCTCAGAGATCTAAGGAGGGAAACGTCCCACCCTGCATTAGAGCATTAAGGGCAGTAACTAGTAGCCATTTCTGACATCCAGGACGTAAAACCGATGATTTATTTGTGGCAATCATGCAGACGACAAGCATTGGCTTTTGCTTTAAACTCCAAGTAAAGGAAATATCTTTAATCTTTTTATCAAATAAAACAAAAAATCAGAGACTGCTCTTTATCATCAAGTTTGACAAGGTGATCGTCTTTACACCTTCTATTCCTATAAATAATTTCTTGAGAGGCTGTCAGAGTTAAGTGGACTGCTGGACCCGATAATTATTCCACTCTCTAATTCTTCTGGGAGGCATTTCTGAGACGCACCCTCACAGCTGACAAAGTTCATCTCTTATTCAACTCCACTAGTTTAGTAGAAAATGTGTGAAGACGGGGCTTTGTTGAGCTGCCATGACTGGAATCTGTTGGCACCCTGTCCCAAGAGACAATACGGCCAACAGAGCCGTCCCCCTGTCAGAAGCCGTCAAGAGCTGCCAATGACCTTTAAACGCCTTCATAAATTCTCAAAAACACTGATTTTGCTCTTGAATTTTCTGAAAGAAGGCATTATACAGTGTTTATGTACTAATAAAAGGTCAGAAATCGCTGGAATTCTTGTCTCCCAACTGTACTGATTTACTGTGGGGAAAAAAAAGAAGCAATTTTCATTTCTGAATGTGCTTGGATGCCCATTTTCAAGGCAGCAAAAGGCACAATTTTACCCTTGAAGGAGGTCTGAGAAGCTCCGACTTCCCTGTCAGAATACAGTAAGTTTTTAAGAGTTTGTATTTCTATCTTGACTTGTTTGGTCTGTGCCTGCTTCTCCTTCCTTTCTCCTTCTTTAAGCCCAAGGCTACATCCAGCCTTCTCCTCTCTGCCCTAGAGGCTCTCTGCAGTGACGACATGCTGTGCTAATTGAAAGCGACCCTGACTCGTCCTTTTTCCAAACCACTCTGGCTGATGCCCTGTAGTTTTCTCTCCGCCGGAGGTTGACAACTGGCGTTTCAGCTGCGGTGCTCTGCTGTGCAAACTCTGGCCTCGCTGTGTTGGCCTCTCACCCATCTCCCTCCACTAACACAAGGCCAAGTCCAAAGCTCGGCAGAGCAGGAAGAAACTGCAGATTTGCACCTTTTGGAAGTAGCGGTTTGCCTTACAAGTGAAGAACATAGAGGCATGGATAATTTTATTTGGAAAGTTTTAGTAAAGGACTTAAAATAAATGTATCCATTTCCTTTTTTTAAAAAAAAAAAAAACGATATTTAATTTGAGTGAAATTATTCTTGAGGGAATAAAATCCCTACAAAACAAAATGACACAAATGTTGACATCCCTCACTGCCATTAAAATAAATGGAACTGAAGCTGTTTAGTTTATATGTGACTTTGTTTCTGATGAAAGTTTTAAGGCACTTTTAACTTGTAATAAATTACTTCATATTTCTTTGATCTATGAAAGAGAAAAACTTGCGAACCTGAAACACCTTTCTGAATTCATTGTTATGCTCTTCAGTTCCTGCTGCAGCAGGTTTGCTGAGACCAAAATGATGATGGGAAAACGTAGATTTCTGTCTGGAGTTGATTTGCCCATTAAGTTTTGATAAAAAGCCTAAATAAAGATGCAATGATGACCCGTAGCCCTGTCTGGTCACAACTGTATAGAAATATTGGAAAAGAAACGGAACCCTGGACAGATACCTTTTTGCAGACAAGCACATCTAATAATCCAGCTCAAACAACAATTGAAAATTTAATGAAGATGCAAACAGTCTCAGCCCATCCCCCCTTGAATAGGAGCTGCAAACTCTGAAGGACAAAAAGCACAAAAGCTAACCTAATAAATGAGCTGCATCTGCTACACAGACAACACGATTACATTCTCCTCATGCATGATTCCATTATCTAAAAAAAGGAGATATTCAACTAAAACAAAATGCTTGTACCTGTGGTGTTTCAACAGAGGTTGGGCTGCTTTTATCACAATCACAGAATAGAACTGTGTCCCGTAATGTAATAGCCTAGCAGTGTGCTCATAAATCACCTGAGGAGGCTATGTGCCACATGCGCTGACACTCCCAATCTGCCAACTTGTGTCTTTATTAAAGAGCGCATTATACTGAAAGGCTCCTTTTCGCCCCCGCCGTCATCCTGCAATAAACGCCTCCACTGATATTTATGTGAACATAAAGATACGAACACTTTTTTTGCAGTCACAAATAAATGTTCCTAAACCTTCATGCACATATAGCTGAGCTCCGTGTAAATGTGGATTACTGAGGCATAGAGACGTTGACTATTTTTATATCTTTTTCCCGTCTTTGTTCCCAATTACGTCAACTGTCTGCTTACCACTGCTGGTTATGCATCAACTCAAATATATGAATATATATTTATATCTGATTAAGCCAGGCAGTTAATCTCTGGATTTTATTGGTTAAAAAGTATAAACACCAGATTGTGTTGTGCATTGTGCTTTGTTGATGTGTTTTCCTTCTTCATGCTTTCATAAACTCTGACAGCTAAATTGGAATATGTCAAAAGCAAATGTCGTGTGAGCCGACAAAAAAAAGTAATAAAGTCAGATGAGGCGTCACTGGGCTATATATACCAGACGAAAAATAACATTCTTCCTAGGAGATTTTATTGAATGCCAAAAGGCTCTCATTTTGTTTGTCAAGTGGTAAATTTATAACTTTGAAAAGCTATTAAATCTCTCCCCCTGACTCAAACCGACTGAAAAAACCCTTTCATTAACATTTTTTTCTCATGATCCACACACATACCTGAAACATTTTTTTTTAGTGACCTGTTTTTAAAACATTTTTGTTCTGAAATAAATACAAACTAGCCACTGAGTACAACTTTAAAAGACCAAACGGCCCTTGAGATGTTGGAAAATTTTAGACTGAACAGATTTTTGACAACACATGAGAAGTTATTTGAAAATTATAAAATATAAAAGTATTAAGGGTTTTTATTGTGTCTATTGCAATTTTTTCCTCCTGAAGGCAGGAACATCTGGATCAGAGGCCATGAAAGCTGATGAGTGCCTGGACATGCCAATTACCGGAGGCAAAATCTGGCTTTGCAGACATGGTATGTCACCTCACTGGAGGTGAGGCAGCCAAAGCTGATGAGTGAGGTTAACCACTAACCAGATATGGTCGGATTCACCTTCAAGCACATCTTAAAGGGCCAGGGGTCAGTCTTTACCCAAGCAGAGAAGTAGGAGTATCTAGGTGTCCTAATAATGTGTGATGGGAGGATGATGCAGGAGATGGACAGATGGATTGTGAACTATTATCCAGGAACGCATGCCCTCCAGTCTGTCATTACAAGGAAAGAAACAACAGAGCTACAAAATCTGAGGTCTCGATTAACTGGTCTGTCTCCGTTCAGACTTCTCACCTACAGTAATGACATTTAATTAAAAGAACAAGATGCTGGAGAGAAGTTACTGAAATGAGCTTACTCCAAGAGGTGGCTGGTCTTTGTCAGAAAGTAAAGCTTGTTTAAGGCATTTGATCACAATGCCCCATGAATCTCCTTCCCTCCCTTTTATAACTCACTCCTATCTATCCCTCTTGACCAAAGAACGCCTTAGGAATCCATATTAAAATATGTTATGAGCCATATTCTCAATGTGAATCATTGAGAATATGATTCTCAATGAATGCAGTTAAATGCAGACAGATAACATGGTAACAATTCAGCAAATATCAATACGGGGGAAAAAAAACCTGGAACCATATCAGTGTTTATTGAAAACAACAGATTTTTGTCTTCAGTTTGAAACAAACAGAACTATACACATTTTTTGGAGGCATTGAACAGTTTTATAGCTTTTGTCACCAAGCTGACATTTTGAAGAAGCATCTCTAACATTTAAAGAATATTTTCTGGACTTTACCCTACTGCCAAGGCTCCTCAGTGGCACAACTGAATATAAAGACGCATTTGTGGATTTAGCTAAATGAGCTACAAACCAAAAAAAAAAAATAAATAATAATAATAATAAGCAATGCTCTTGAAGAACAATTGTAGTTTTTCATTTAAAGTTTGGCAAACTAAAACACTGCAAATGAACCGGTTTTAATGTCAAAAGAATATGAGGGACAACTTAGAACAGCTGAAGAATATGTTTACCCACAATCTTCATCACTAGCAATTTATATAGTCACTTAGATGGATATTTCATATGATTAACAAACTTTTGCATACAGTTCAGTCAACAATATGCTTAATCTCATAAGCAAGAAAATAAATTAATGATTAAAATAATAAGGGTTAAAAAATTGTGGCTTAATCACAACTGGAATTTTAAATACAAAAGTGAATTGTGATTACTTTGGGTTTACTTAATCAGCACACCAGACACATCTGCTTCCACAAACAAGTTTTTAATTATTTTCTTCTCTGTTTAAAATGTTAATCTCAAATCTGAGGCAAAAAAAATCACAAAATCATGCTAATCTTTTCTTAAGATCTGAGGAGAATTTCAACTGTTAACATATGTGCTACTTAAAAACTCAATTTTTTTTAGGTTCTGAGACCATCATTTAGAAAGAGAACTGTGGAAAAAAAAAACAGTATGGTCTGTTTAAGACCTAATAATATATTTACAGTATTATGTGGTTTCATCAGTCACACTGTGTTTCTCAGTGCCTTCTTGCTCACGTCAGCCAAAAAAGATGGTTGCAAAATGTGTTTCGGCAGCATATGATAAACACATGTGATGAACAAGCCTTCAGTTTTGGAATTCGAGTGTCTCTGCCTGCTCTCAGTTACGGGTTTATTTGTTCCTAAAATTCTGGAGGCTGCCAGTGTGTTTTCAACTAAAATAACGCAAATTGCAAGCGGGAAAAACAGCAGACCTTCTTCTCCCACTCACTTTTTGCAAACACAAGATGTATCCCTTGGTAAACACCTGCTGCAGAACATATCCTGTTGCTGCGAAACAGAAATCTAGACAGAACTGAAGCCATTAAATGCGAGAAATACTAGACTAGAGATAGAAAGAAAGCTTGGCCTTCTGCTCTCTCCTGAGGGACTCTGAGAACACTCCTCACCTACAAAGTTGCTGTATTAATGTTAAGTAAAAGCTGCAAAATCATCCAAACTTAAAAAAATGTATTTAAATTATTTAAAAATGAGTATACTACTCTAAGCTATTGTAATAATAATAATAATATAATAATAATAATAACAAACACATAATACAGGAAAATAAATAATCGCATTTGATTCTGGTTTAGTCTTGTGAAGCCTCTGGTTTATTATTTTGATGTATCGGGTGAGAAAAACTTCCACACTAAGCACCATCATCGCACATTCTGAACTCAAGTAATAATTTATGGTTTTGCTTTATCACAGTTGGATTACTGCAATGTCGTATACACATGTCTCCCTAGAACAGGGGTTGAACGACTACATATTTTAAGGTCGACTACATCGTGATAATAGTCGAGTCGATGTCGACTAGTCGCGATGACGTCATAGTGACGTAAGCGCAAAATTCTTCACAACAACTTGGAGGCTTTATGAGCTATTTTCACCGTAAATATTAACCCCTACACCGTCTCCCCTCCTCCCGCTTTTACTAAGTCTATTATGCAGAATTAAAAGAGCAATAAATACATCATTCTTTGTGAGCAGCGGAGAAAAGTTCGTTGCACAAAGTCGGTCTGACTTTTGTTTTTCTTTTCTCTAAACACCGGCTGATACTGATGATCTCTGGATAGCTGCTACTATAAGAGTCAAATTATGACACTGACCATAATGGTGCTTTGGAGCATCACAAACCAAACTTATTATGAACGGATCCCGTTTGGTTACAGTTTAATTCTATGAAGCCTCCCGCTGCTCCTCCCGCTCCTCCTCCCGCTGCTCCTCCTCCCGCTGCTCCTCCCGCTGCTCCTCCTCCCGCTGCTCCTCCTCCCGCTGCTCCTCCCGCTGCTCCTCCTCCCGCTGCTCCTCCTCCCGCTGCTCCTCCTCCCGATGCGCATCATGAAGCTCTGCTGACTTGGAGTCGGTTCGGCTCTGAACCGACATGCAGACGGCAGAGGTCGGCTCCATCAGACCCTCAGAGTGAAGCTTGGACTTAGTTTACAGATGTTGTCAAACTATATTTTTATAAGAGCGCAAAGCTGCCTGGTTAGAAGCTTCAGTAGCAGGTTGACGCTGATCAGTTGGGGGATAAAAAATACCCCGACTTCATGGCACATTGTAGCTCATTTCTCCTGTAGTCTTTGTTTTTTTTTTTAGTATTTTTTCGACACTAGTTTATTTGACAGTAATCTGATAGTGGGGGGTCAGAGGGAGCGGAGGGGCCTGGTGGACCCAGCGACTGGAGGACGGGAGTCGGACTCCTGACCACCGCGGGCTGAAGTCTTGTATGCGGGGCGCCGCGCTGACCACCGCGCCACGCAACGCCCCTATTGCGGGAGCCTATGCTGTAATTTACAGCTTCTCTTTGTTAAATTATTTACATTTTTATACAATTTGAGCTTTCTGGCTAACTCACCTGGTCCATCTTCTTTCATTTCCTTGGAAAAATATGTTGTGTCACGTGATTGCGACTAGTCGACTGGCCAAGAAAAAAGTCATTGCAGAGAAAAGAATCGACTAGTCGACTAATCGACTAGTCGATGCAACCCCTACCCTAGAAGAGTTGCAAGTTGTTCAAAATGCTGCCGTCAGGTTTTTGATAAAATGCTTCAGTTTCACTGTGACTCCAATCTTGATTCAGCTGCACTGGCTTCGAGTTTATTTCAGAGAGCAATTTAAGACCCTTTTACTGACTTGGAGAGCTCTTCCTGGACAAGCACCAGGTTACATCAGTTGACTTCTGCACTCATATGTCCCTGGCAGGTCCATCGGTTCCTGTGACCAATGACCTCCTAATGCTTCCCTCTGTGAAGCTGAAAACAAGAGGAGACACTTTTAAAATTTATTTTTGTTGTGTTTTTATGCATTGTTGGCTCTTGGAAGGGCTTTGTTATTTTATAACTCCAAAGATGCTACAAAAATAAAGCTATTCTTACTTATTCAACTAATAATCTTGTTTCTGATTGGTAGTCACAGATATTGTTCAAAGCATAAGACAATTCCTAATATTTTCCATCAATAATTTCTGTTTTTGTTGCCATTTTTACAGTAAATATACATAGAAAATCACCAACATCCTCCTCCATAATTACTGGGGAAAAAAATAAATAAATCAAACACACTAGTCTAGCCCTGCCTGCTAAAATGTCCTGTCCCTCCAAACTTGGTCAGTAGATAGTTACGAACATGTCTCTCACAGCACACCAATAACATCCTGAGAATTCAGATCAAACACAGCCTTGCTGGAGTCGAGACTGAGCCGATGCTATCTTTTGTGATGCAGAACATGCGACTCGGAGGACCACGACAAAAGGGAGCGAGTCAGACAGGTAATCCAGGATTACAGCACCAACATGTCATTTTGTGGATGTGTTATTCCTGCTCAGTCGTCTTTTGTATGAAACGTGGGGCGCAACCCCATCTGTCTGCTGCAAACTTCTCTCTGGCACCCATCGATGAGGCACCGTGGACCGGCATAGACAATGAGATAATGAGCTCTTGTTGCCTTGTCAACGGCATCCTTTATTTTACCTCGGCAGTCACACACTTAAGCTTTTGTTTGCATGCTTGCCGGTGTGATGAGATCCTCAGTAAACAAAATACCTAGGTGGTGGATTCCATTTTCTATTGTTTTACAAAATCTAAAACGTATTATTAAATTTAAAAACTATAGCACCCCTGCAACCACTAGCGTGATTTTGATACGGTGAGGAAAAAAAGATCAAAATGATTTTGGATTGTAAAGGCAGATGTTTAAATGCAACATTAATGAAATAATATATCTACAAAACTGTGCATTGCTGAATTAAAAGTGTTATACAGCCACCTCACACTTTTCTTCAACACACTAGAAGCACATTTAAGTTAGAATGTAGGAATCCAGACACATTTTTTTGGTATGACTGGCACTATTAGCTTTTTTGCTTGAAATATTATATCCCAATAAATACTGCATTCTAGCAGTCCTTTGCAATTCCAGTACTGCTCATACTTATGCTGGGATATAATATATTATATAATTGTAGAGCAGAACTGGAAAATGTATACAATTTTACAAATGCCTACTCCCTTCACTTTTCAAAGCTGATAAAATTATTGTGTTTTCTACACTTTATTAAAATGATCAGAATCTGGGAAGGTCCTTAATGGGGTGACTGTAGCGTAAAGGGAAGAGTAGTCGTCTAGTTGACAGAAAGGTGAAGGTTTGATTGCAGTTTCCTTCTGCTATATGTTAATGTGTCCCTCGGGAATGCACTTAAAGCCAAATCTATGTGTGTGTGTGTGTGCGTGTGTGTGTGTGTGTGTGTGTGTGCATTTCTATGTGCAACTAGATGGTTGTTACTCAAGAGCTGAAGGGCTTTGACGGCTCTGTAAAAATAAAAAAAACTGGTGTAGAACTTCATTTTCAAATCAGTTTAAGATGAAGGAAGATATCTGAATTGTTACCTATTGTACTCTTATATAAAGTTTTTAATAATCTCAGTTGGGAATCAAAAATGCTACCATAAGTACAACATGTACCTTTTTGAAATACAACCATTTCAGAAGAAAGCCATAGTTAAACAAATTATTTTTCTTTCAAATTTCCAAGTTTAAAAATTTAAGACTAATTATGCAAGAAAGTACAAGCTGTAAAACCTTGTAAAGTCTAAAAGTCTGTGCAACAATAAATAGAAGCTCTACAGTGCTTCTTATAAGAAAAAAGGTAGAATTGATGATTCGAATTTTTTTTTATTCCACTGTGACATTCTCATTTTACTTGGAGTGGTAATTTTCACATATAACCAAGTACAAACAGTACTAGGGTTAACTCTTTTCTTGAAGGCTGTCTCACAAAAATCTTAGATAAGATTTTGGTGTCTGACTTCAGTTATTATTATTATTATTATTTTTTGTTATTTCATTTTATTTATTTATTTTTTAAGGCTTGTTACAATGCTTTTAAACTAAGTTATTCAAACCACAATACTCCAAACTGTAAAATATGAAAAACAAAAAACAATCACTCACTGCCAAGGTTGCAGGTAAACATGTAAAATCCCATTCTGTCCCAAGTTTAATCCACATTAACGTATCCTCTTCTGAGTTCTCAATAAGAATGTTGTAGTCCGTCTTCCACCAGCTCTTGAGTGTTTGTGCAAGAAGCAGTTGCACCACATTTCTGGTTGCCATCTTCAGTGTCATCTTAACATTTCCTGTAGGGTCACATTCTCTTGCTTTGCACCACAACAGCTAAGGTGATTTGGACTCTTGCGAGTCAAATTGCAATGACTTGAGCATTAAGATTTCCACAAATGCAATTTCTGCAGAATGATCCTGGTCTAAAGTGTTCAGGATTAATGCTACACATAGATATGTTGTTCATATCTACAACAATTGTCATTGCACCTTTAATGTGGTTAATAAGGGATTTGCAAAACACTGATTTGATGCATAAGCTCTATAACTGCCAGTTCGCTATATGTCAATAGTTCTATAACAAGCTTAAATCAAAGCAACTATACTTTCACTCAGTTTTTCACTAGAAGGTGCAAAGAGGAAAATAAAGCCAAGACACCAGCTGAAATCTGTGGATTCTTGGAAAGTATTTTTGCATCAGTTTAAATTGGTCTAAGTTGTTTTGAGCCAAACTTATGGCTTAAAAAAGGTTTTTGAAACATCTCATGATGTTAGATACTCTCAATATGTAAATCATCACACTGGTTCCAATTGCATTCTTAAACTTCTGAAAACGACTTAATGTGATTGATGTTATATTTTATAAGTTAAAAGAACATCACTTTACTATAATGAGTTGAAGAACCAAACCTCACAAGATTTCAATAGTAGAAACAAAAGAATAATCAGAAGACTCAACTGCTGAGGAAGAATCTACTGTTGAACATATCAATAAAGAACCAGGAAAAAAATATGTTGGTCATGTGAGGTAACCCAGGAAATGTGCAACTCTTTGGGTGTCACTGTGCAAGCAGGAACTCGTTTGTGTTTGTGGACTTAAATACAACTGCTAGAGAATATTTCTTCCCCTTTAAAAATAATTTTCCGTCTGCCCACTTGCCCTCCCCACATCTTACTATTTCCTTCTGAACAAAGGAAAATAGAATATTTCCCTTACAACAGCAGCAGCTAAAACAATAAAAGACAAAAAAAATCCTTGCAGAGGTGTTCTTCTCAAAGGACCAGTCAAAGGCCAGGAAGCCAGCCTTTCACCTGGTTTGTTTTGTACTAGTTAAACTTTTAAGGGTGAAAAAAAAAATTCAAGTTGACCTAACTTGGGGAAGAAAAAAGCTTTTTAAATAAATATCACCCAGAAAAAAGAAAAAAAATGTATAATGAAAGTTTGGAACAACCTTGGCTGCTGTAATTAAGGACATGTGCATGAAATAGTGTTTTTTTTGTTTCTTTTTTTAATGACTTTGGCAAAATTCCCATTGAAAGTAACTAGCTATGAACATAGAGCAGTAAATATTACATGCCAGTCAAAGTCCTTGTTTTCAAAAGCTTACAGAGTCTTTTGCCATTTGAATGAGTCACGACAGTTAAATGAGGCAATGACCTGCATCCATTACTGTGTCTTTGGAGGATTTGTTCAATAGTGACAGAAGCTCGGTCCTATGTAAACATGGCAGGGTAGGACAGAAAGGGCATAAGGTGGCGTTTACAACCACAGCCATGCCGTGGTCTGGCAAAGGCCTGAGCTTTGGAATGGAGATTCATGAAAATCAGCCTGGCTTAGTTTCAGTCCTAAGCGGTTTGCTAATAGCTGTCCAAGTTCAAGGCTCCCATTTGTCAGCTTGGGTGATGATTCCCTTCCTCTAATCCTTTTCTGCAACATCTCTGAAAAAGTACAGCGTGCTTTGAATACACAGCAATCAAAAGGTTGTGAAGGGTTTTGAAACTATAGTGAAGATTATGAGAGCAATAGTCCAGAAAACTGCAAGGAGCCAGTGATACAAAATACAGAACAATACTGCTGAGTTGATGTATTTTTTTTTTCTTTTTTAAAAAAGCACAGACATATATTTACTGAATTACAAATGTATTTTTTAACTCTGCACCAGTTTAGAAATACAGAACAATACTGCTGAGTTGATGTATTTTTTTTTTCTTTTTTAAAAAAGCACAGACATATATTTACTGAATTACAAATGTATTTTTTAACTCTGCACCAGTTTAGAGTTAAATACACAAATGACTTCACAAGCTTGGTCAAGCAATGACATTTAATATGTTCACTTAGTGCAATTAGGAGTATAGCAGCCAATGTAAAATACACAATGAAGAAACTGACAAAAACAATAGGCTGTCTACTTTGGTCACACATGTAAAAATAAACTGCAACAAACCATATTTCCGATGGCTCAGAAAGTGCAATTAGGAATTAATTCTAAATAAAAAGTAAAATAAATAATAATGCATGGCATCAGAGAATTAGACTGAATAAATCTTATAGAACGGGAATATTGTCACCAATCTAGATTTATGAATTTATTCCCCCCCCCCCCCAATATCAGGACTGACACAGATAATATTGGATTGGTGCATCTCAGAACATTTTATGATGCATTAGTAAAAAAAAAAAAAAAAAAAAAAAACAAACACTGAGGACATCTAGCTGTCAGTCATCAAAAGAAACATTTTGGTTGTTTTTTCTAAGTTCAGCCTTAACCCTTGAAAACAGCCTCCAAACAGGAAAAGTTACATCCCAGGAATAAAGGAAGTGATTCAGCCTGCATAACAAGGTGAAAGGAGAGCAGGAATGATGGGTAGCGAGTCGATGTAAAGCACCAAGGAGGAAGTGAAAGTGGAGAGGGAAAAGGAATAAAACTAAGTTAGGGAGCAGCGGTGTGAGGGGAACAGCTGAAAGGGGTTGTGTGGCCCCAGGTGAGCCCTGTGGTTGGTCATTTCACAGCCCCGTAGGCTGAATAACACTGACAGGTCAGCCGGAAGACTCTCTGCCAAGAGAAACCCTCTGTGGAAACAGACTCGGCACACAATCTCACACATAAAAACATCACCATCCTTACACATACAGTTCCTTGTCCTCACCACAAAGCAATTTCCTTTTCAAATCTGCCGCAGAATAACTAGCCACTGATTACTGACCTTTACCATTTTTTTTCTTTTCATACATCAGCCCCATTCTTTGGCTGAAGGCAGAGAAATACAGCTTCTTCACGACTCCAAGCTGTAAATCAGCCAACATGCTATATTCTCAGCATACAGGACACATGTGAACGTGCAGAGAGCATGTTCAGTTTAGGGAATAAAAAGCTGACAGCTGAGAAGATTGGACGATCAAGGATGACAACTTGATGTTTTAACCATCATTATTGCACTAACAAGTCAATTAAAGTGGATTGCAAGGCTAAACGTCTGTGTGCTCATAGAAACGTGACAAATGTGCGCTCACAGGGAGCGGCGTTTCCATAACATGTGATGGTCACATTTATGGACAGACTAGAATGTGGCAGGCCTCTTCCAACGCCACAAGAAAACATTTATTTTCACAATAACATATGTTCCAAAAACGTTGGCTAGCATATGGAACTATATTGTGGAGTCTTTTTCCAATACATATCTACACCTGAGACAAGTTGCCGCTTCAGAGATGCTAAAAATCACATACATAAAGATACAGAACTAAAGAAAATGTGGATTTATATAAACTAACATCATAGTATATAATGCAACCCCACCTCTGTACCATTTTATCATTATTCAAATCAAACTGAGGCAAGAAAAAGGCCTGCTTTAAAAGTTATTTTAAAAAAGAACTATTATTTTTCTGGCAACAAATCCATAATTTAACTTTTGAACTATTTTGGAACACAAACTGCTATTTCTTCCAGAGTTGCAAGTCGGCTCTCAAGAGGAAAATAAAGGTCAAGTGAAAATGAACTAAATCTCCATCTCTTTCTGGCGCAGGTAGGATTTCTAACTACTCACTGGTTTAAATCTTCCAAGACTTTTACCATTTGTTTCAAGGAGATTGGATGTAATTTTCTCCCCGATCACGCATGAAAATTAAGGCGGAGAGGCGTTTGCTTCGGATCCATCCATGTGGCAACCTCCTGATGCAGAATGA
The DNA here is from genome assembly GCA_033032245.1 of Poecilia picta. Classification (NCBI taxonomy): domain Eukaryota; kingdom Metazoa; phylum Chordata; class Actinopteri; order Cyprinodontiformes; family Poeciliidae; genus Poecilia; species Poecilia picta. Next base: position 5,463,293 of record CM065368.1, on the reverse strand, counting down.
ATGCCGCTGACAGAGAGCCTGTTCGGCTGACGAGCAGCGGGAATGCAGGTGGGCAGGCTCTGGCTTATCTGTCGGAGCAGCCAGAGGTACACCACACCTCCTGCCTTAAGAGCGGCTACGACTCAACGACCACATGCAGAGAGAATGAGAGGGTGGCAACATGAAGGGGGAGACGAGAGAACAGAGCGGTAGAGCTGCAGCAGGTGCTGCAAGAAGATCAGAGGCACAAAATAATGCTGGAGATCCTGAGAGCTGTGAATGAATAGTTTTAATTCAACAGGAACTATGTTGTTGTCAAGTCTGAAGTGAACGGCAGGGTTCTTATGTCAGATTTTAATAACTTTGTTCTAAGAAAAATACAGGTCTATGTATAAATAAATATATCTATAAAGGTTATGAACTACTTAAATATGGCATCTTGCATAATCAGTATGTGAACTAAAGTCGTGCTGGTCACAGATCACCATCTAGCATATTTAGAAACAGTCAACAAGCCCAGAATGCGATCAGAATCAAAACTATGACAAATATGCTGCCACATTAAGATACATTTTGATTTATTAACCTTTTCTCTGACTATAATCCACTACAACTCAAGAAACTATTTGACGACAAAGAAAAATACATATAAATACATTATTTAGTACAAGGAAATTTAATGGTGTGCTTGCAAACTGAAAATAGAAAAAGACTGAATGACAACGATACGATGTCGGCAAATTGACCCAGAGCTACACAAAAGCCTTAAATCTGATTGTTATTTAGACCTAATGACCCAAAAATCACACTCTCTTTGCAGACTTTTTAATGTATTTCCTTCTGACTGACTGAACGTGGTGGTAAAATAAAGTTGACTCATGCCCAGACTAGTCATAGTTCCAGCATTGTATCTTCTCACTCTATAATTATGGGTATGTAGCAGTTTATGCCCATATCCAACTATGTCAAAAAAAAACTCAAAACATGTCAGTCTCTTATTTATTGAACTATTCCCTTGCCTTTGCAGGAAATTTTGAATTACTAATTGCCAACCGGAAATTCCTCAATAATTTCATTGATTTATAAAATTATGTATATTTAAAAACTCTTCAGCTACATAATGTGTATTTTAAGGTTTTTTCCATGTTTTTACCCAAGATTTCTACTAATTGGTGTTGTTGGAATACCTGGATTTTCATAATCTCATTTGAATTAATTGAAGTCTCAGTCAATAACACGCCAGTGAAAACATATTAAAATCATCTTGAAATTTTTAGATGGTTAAGTTTTGCACGCCAGCATAGACAGATAGCTGAGCCTCAGCTATATTCATTTTAAATATCTACTATTGCTTTGAACAGTCTTGCACCAAAAAGGTTAAAGAGGTAAAATTCAACCTCTTTTGTTTTTGTTCTTCTGAGACACAAATCTGACATTAATCCTGGTTCACCTTTATATGCCCCACAAATGCCTCCACTAATACCCCTGCATCTGTAACTCAGAGTCGCTGCAGCTGCAGTATCTCACCTTGCCTAAAATTATCACCAGGGCTTCTAATGTGTTGACTAAGCAGCTCCAGGCTCTCCGGCCGGGAGCTCAGTCAGGCTTTTATGGGAATGTGTGAATGTGAGATTCCAGGTGTCACTTTAATTGAGACCTTGATACTGTTGTCTGAACAAAATGGTAAAGTAGTAGGGAAGACACAGCGCCACACTTGTAAGAAGAAAGCTGATTACACAGTGGGATCAATTTGACTGAAGCCCAAAACAAGGATCTGAAGTCCATAAATGTTTCATTAATGCACCCGAGTCACGCTTCGTTTTACACTGAGGAGGAAAAACATTATCTGAACAGAATGAAAAGGCCCTCCGTCCATGACCGCCTGCTGCATATAAACAGAGCCTTTTTTTCTTTTTTCTGCAGTGTAACAACATTACAGAGGTCTCCCATCTGATTGATGAAAGTGCCAGCTCTGCAAGTGCTTCTTTTACATAGCAGAGAGTCTTATATGCAGCCCACAATTCATCATCTGACAGTGGGATGGTTGCATCCATCTTAATGCATTACACAGACAAACAAGTGGCAGGTCGCACAGTGAAACCGCGAATCCCTTCAGGGTAGTGCAGACAGGGTACTGCAGATCGGAATGCAGTTCACCATTAACATACCAGCCCCACATGCATGGAGACAGACTGCTAGCATTATGTCCTAGAAGACTGCACAGTTTTACCACTTCTGAAGATAAAATGCTCAAAACATAGGAAACCACTGTGGAAAACGCTTCCTAGAAGAGCTAGCATCTCTGAGACAGCTTTGTTGAAGAGGGAAACTCCATTATCTTTACACATAAAATGTGAAATGATGCATTAAAACCTGTGGTTTTGGGATCAGTCTTGTTATGGTGTTTGAACTATTTAGTAATTTAAAGTGTAACTAACCCAATTTGAAAGCATATTCTAACAAAATTTTGAAAAATTCCACCAAAGTGGGTGGAGCTAAGAGACAATCCAGGGCATGGCTAAGTGTGGAAACGAGCGGCAAGAGTACATGGGGCTGTGGTCAAGATCACAGAAACATTTTGCCAACTTATCCTTCTCGTCATTATCTTTAGTGACTTTTCAGACTCCTCTGGTGACTTATTAAAAAAAGAAACTAGTGACAAATCAACCAACTTTTCCAAAAACATGCGACTGGCTGTTCTGCAGCTGCGATTTGTGCATGCTCAAGAAATAAGGGCTGCAATGAGCTTGAGCTTTCTAAACGTCTTACACAGCCGTCCGTCCCGCAGCACACTGCTGCCAGCAGTCAGACCAGGAGACCCATTTCACTCTATCCAAATTGTAAATGCTTATCAAACTCGCTAGTGAGTGACCAAAAGCTGTACCGTTTTGAATAGGAAAATGCAACTCTATTAGTCATCTTTCAACCTAAAGAGGCCAGCACCGAGACAGCGTCAGACAAAATATTGCAGAACAAAACAAATTTACAAGGAAATGTTAAAACCTACAAATAAACATAAACATAGAACCCTAAATAAACTATTTAGAAAAAAGTTGATTTGGGGGGTTAGTTACACTTTAAAAAGTGATTTCACTGAAGGTCCTTATGTCTATGATATAAAATAATGTCCCAACCAAAAGAATCACCACTCCAAGATAATGCCCATTTCTATCTTATCTTTTAGCTTGACATAATGGAAGTGAAATAGCAGTTAATGAGGGTAAGAGCAACCTGAACTCAGAGTCTCTGCTGCTGCAGATGTCTCATCATGCGAGTGTCATCGCTGGTTGCAGAGCAGACAAATGTCTGGAGTAAGAAGCAGCTGTTGTTTTCCTACTGCAGTCTGAAAAGGCCTCAGGTCAGGATTTCCTGATGACATTTTAACTAACCACCATCCAAAGTAGTCACAAGAAGCAGAGTCATGATTGCATTTGGCCCATAATATAAACACACCTTTAAGCTGTTTATATTTTCTCACCATAGCTGAAAAGGAGCCCGACTAATATCAATTCATGTTCACTAATGGTGTTGGTCACGCTACGCAGAAGCTCCATTCCAGCAGAAAAACAAACGAAGGAATCATATTTGCAAAGTGAGAACATCCAACTGGATTACATTCTGCTTGTTTTCTGTTCTCTACATCTACTGATGTGGATCTAGGTCCAACTCTTTAAATCATTTTTACTGCATCTGCTCCATGCGAGGTGCAATGTAGGGAAAAGTGCAAGCTGACGTCCTGAAAGAACAGGGATTGTGTGAAAGGGCCTGAGGAGAGAAAAAAAATCCTGCATTCATAATGTTTATGTAACCCAAAACCAAACTTTTAATCACAAACATATGAAACGGTAGGAGAGTGCAAAATCTGTCAATAAATCATGATATCAAAAAGCTATATTTCATGTCATTAATGTAATCCAAAAATTCTAACTCGTGAATTAGGTTTACTACACAGAAACAGAAAACTTAATTCTTATTAGAATATTTAATTTCAGAAAACCAATAAAACCACATTTTTTTCTTCAGAAATTGTATGTTATGACCTACAAAAATGTGGGCAAGACTGGTGAGCTGACAGTCGTCCAGCAGTCATCGACACCCTCCAGAAGCCACAAAAGCTTATTGCTAAAGAGCTGGTGGTCACAGAGAGCTGTATCCAAGCACATTAATGGAAGGTTAAGTGAAACGGAGAAACTGTGGTAGCAAAAGATTCATAAGAAACAGGGATATTCACAGCTTGAGAGAACTGTGGAGCAAAGATTCAAGAGTTTAGAAGAGAGACAAAAATTACAGCTGGAGCTCCTACGATGTCAAACCCACTTTGACAAACTCATGACCTCCATTGAATAAATGTCCAAATATTACCATGAAGCGTCTTATGAGAAAGTTTGACACAATAACCATAATTAGGTTTGTTCTAAACCCTCTGAGTTCAAGTTTTAATGGTAACTTTTTTCACACGCTAATAAATGTTATGTCCTTAAATATAATCCACAAACGTTCATGCATACTGACAAAGAAAAGTTCATGAAGATGACATTTGTTAAAGCTCAGTTTTCTACTTTGGTGGAAATTGGTTCAAGCCAGTTGAATTTCAAGAAAGGAGGGACTATGGTTCCTACCCACCAGCAATGCATTCAGGGATTTGCAGTAGTCAATGCAAAGTCAACCCACGAGTTGGCCACCTTCTGTTGTAGAGCCACCACACACAGACATAGTCAGGATATTGGGTGCCACTGTTGCATTCCTTGTACTTAGCAACTCCTTAAACTCGACACAATATCAGAACATCCTAGTTAGGCCAAGGCACTCTATATATTCTGTTGTTACTTAGTGGTGCAATGTTGTCCTTTTATATCAAAATTAACTTTGGTTACTAAGCTCCCAGAAAAAACGTCTGGGAAAAACAAGAAGAGGCACAGAATCCAAATTGCTTGAGAACCTCATGACGTTTGCACACACAGTGAAGATTTGAAATGCCAAGTCATCTGGTGGTGTGGGTCCACTGTGTTTTGAAGTTGGGCGTCTACCAAGACGTTATAGAGCACTTCATGCTTTCTGGTGAAGCTGATTTTAGAAATCAGCAGGATTTTTCACCTTCCCACATTGCCAAAAGTAACCAATGTCAATCCAAACTCAACTGACCAGAAACACAACAGAGTCTATAGAGTCTGGTCAAGAGTACCAACTTTTGCCATGACATTTCAGTGCAATAATTCACATAAAATGCATTTATGTTAACAATTCCTATATGAAATGTAAATGCCTATTCTAGAGTAACCGTCATGAATTCACAGAGACACCAAATAAAAGTTTAGACCCCAACAATTTAGCCAATAAGCCTATATTTTCCCTCACCGTCTTTTCCTCTCGACAGTTATGGGTAATTGGCATGCAAGGTTGAGCCGAGCGTTTGGATGAGCCAGGTCCTGAGCTTGAGCACAAAGCACAACGGCTTTGCTGTACCCTCAAAATTAGTTTAGAGCTATGATTCAGCAGCAGGCTGAGACCTGCACAATGCTACCGCTGCCATTCATAACAGCAAATCCTTTTCTCTGGCATAACAACTGAGCCACACCATCACACTGTACCTCCCACATGTCACAGCAGCAGGTAGAGAGAGGTCCAAACGACAGGGCTCCAGATATTGGCCCATGTTATGCGTCTGCGTCTAAATTTACCCATCCACATTATGATCCTTTAGTCATATTTATGATTTAACGTGTGAGGACACAGCCGCTGTCTGGTGCTTACTGGTTTCTAAAGTTATTTAAATCTAAATCTCCAGTGTAAAAACACAACAACAGATTTCAGTGTTACTTACTAAAGAGAAGATTAAGCTCAAATTAAAAAGCAATGTCTGAAAAACTTAACACAACCAATACCTTCTCTGAATTTAAAAGGAAAAGTCTTAGGTGAATGCTTCGTGCACCTTTATTGCTTCTATTCTTCTTTAGATAGGTTTTAAGAGGTTATGTATGGTTATGTAAAAAACTATCTATTTTACTTGGCTTTCAACTCCAGCAAGATCTAGGTTTTAAATTGTACGTTTGTTTTTAAACTGTAAGAGTTTTTATTTTTATTATTTTTAATTCTTTTTTATTGTTATGTTGTGTTTTAATGCACAGCACTTTGTATCAGCTATGGTTGTTTTAAAGTGCTGTATAAATAACGTTGATATGGTATACTCTGAAATCCAAGATCACAACATCTATAGGTCTCAGGAAATATTGACCAATATAACAAGAAGGAGAAAGCATATTCTATCTTAGTTCAGCCCAACTGGTTCCTCACAAAACAGCGGTTGAGAAAGTCACAAAAAACATATTTTTTGTGTGAGATGATTTAATTTCTGCTCTCAAAAACTCCTGAGATGACCTTTAACTTTTGGTCTGACTAGTAGCCATGGCAGCCATATCGGTGTGTGTTATCTAGTATTAACATCCTGGATTTGCTGTTTTGCTGAAAATAAATTTTGTATTCCTTTTCAGTTTCCAGCAAGCTTGTCATCTCTTCTGCTCAATGTGATTGATGCTTCTTTAATCTAAAATGAGCTGCACAATATTTTTAGAGAAATTAATATAAAGCTGCTGGTTTAAGTCAATAATTAATTACGTATGTTTTATAAAATGCAAAACAACATGATTTCCTATTGTAAACTTCAGAGTGAAAACCAACTGCATGCTTTTTCACTATGTTATGTGCATTTATTAATTTTTTAGGGGTTTAATGATTGGTCTTAATCATTAGAAAAAAGAAAATGCATATTCCAGTGTAAAAAAAATGTAAATTAACTTTTGTAGCATATTTAAAGAGCCTGCATAATTTTCATTTTTTAGTTTAACTTTGAAATGCCAACTGTCTACTTCTTCAAATTTCGAGTTTCCTTTTATTCCAAATCACTATATTAAATTACCTTTGTAATGTTTATCAATATTAAATGTCTCAACAAATCTTAAGCTTGCTCAAAAGGTTTCTAGAAAAATTATGTGATCACAAACATTACACAGAGGTTAAAACAAAATGCTTACAAAATAAAGAACTTCTTCTAATCTGTTAAATAATCCCAAAATAAGTAATTTACAAAACAAAACAGATGAGCTATAACATAAATCTCATCATCATGTGAAGTTTAAGCCACTACTGACTCTCCACTCACCAGTTAAGTGCACAAGTCAACGCTGGCATTGGAGGAAGATAATAGTTGGAACAAAGGGATGTGGAGGAGCGAGGTGGGGGGTGTCAGCTGATCGAATCTTCTCATTAACTTCCCCCAGGCCTGCAGAGAAACAGAAAAGGAGGAGGGGCAGAGAGAGGACAGGTTTAATGAAGACTCCTGCAGCGAAGGTTCGTCTCGCCTAAGATGCAGCGCTGTGAATAAGCCTGCCAGACAGATGGGCTGAGGAATTGATTGGTGGAATCGGTCCACAGAGACACAGCCACAGACTCAGAGATTGTTTAGTGGAGGTAGAGTGTACAATCACGGATCTCAAAGAGGATGACATGTCTGTGGAATTTGCCACAGGTGGGTGAAAACTCTTCTCACAGTAAAGAGTTCATAGGGGTGCTGTGGTGGTGCAGGGGCTTGGCAAGACCCATGTAATGTGGCCTTAGTCCTCGTGGCGGTGGTCGCAGGCTCGAGTCCCGGCCTGGTGACATTTGCCGCATGTCTTCCCCCTCTCTCATTACCCTCTTTCCTGTCTAAATACTTTCAAGAGTTTTTACACCAAGTTTTATTTGCGCCGACAACAAGGAGGAGTTCTAAGTAACAAAACGAAATCTCTCAAGCTCATTAGTTCTTCGCCTCAATACAAGGAAATCCCCCCAAAAATAGTTGATTATTCAGGGAGACCTTATACCCCAATTCTAAATTCAATGTAATTCAGTTCTATTCACTTTATTCTTATGGTCCCAAGCTTGACTCAAGGGACCTGAAAAAAAACCCGTCAATTATCCAATGATGTAGATTCACAGTGAAGTGCATGCATTCCATACAGTTTCTTCTTTTAAATTACTTAAGACTTTTCATAAATATATAAAACTGTAATACAAGTGCCTATGCAACTGTTTTCTCCTGACTTTCAGGGATAATGCTGCTCTATTCATCTGGATTTGAGTTCATACCATTTCATAAAGACATGATAATAAACTACTGATGTTTCTTTTGCTCTTTTTGTCTCAATCATTTATGCATCTACACCGATGAAGTTTACACAGAATCTGTCTTAGAAAACAAATCAAGAAAGAATTTCTCACTGCAAAACCTTGCCTGCAAATTAAGCCGTTTCTGTTCTTCCTGAACATGACCGTCATTATTCTCCTACTTTTAGGTTACTTTAATCAAATGATTTGTCGCACTGAATGAAATTACAAACTCTCACCACTCTTCAATATGCAGCTATTATTTTGGTTCCCCATGTTTCAATATGCATTTCTTCATAAAGAGTCTCATTAAAACCATCTAGGACATGTCTGTTAACTTTATTGATGAAAAAGCTTCGACACTTTGTCAACAAGCTTTTCGTCTTGTTAAAAAATGAATAAAATGTACAACTCACACAGACAAACTGGAACTATGACAAAAATGACTGACATTTTCATTAATGAATACAAATGTGCCAAAAATAATAGCTTAAATCCAGTTAGACTTAATGTTAGCTGATTGGGAAGGCGGGATGAGATGCATGAGATTGGATCTTGTTTCCCATGACCTGCAGCTAGTTTTTTTTCTTAACATCTGATTGAAATAAAAAAAAAAAATCAAACATGATTTTTTTTTATTTCATGACAAAACTGTGCAAAGAACACATTTTTCCTCTGACTTCAACAAACTAAAACTAACTATAAATTAAATAACTGAAGGAGAATAAATTATGACAAAAACTGAAACTTCACTCAAAGGTCTGTCAAACTTAATGCAACTACAAACATAATAATAGTTACTTAATGTACAGAAAATAAGCTTTTCACACTCCAACACAGAGACTTCATAACAGGTTGTGTGCTGCATGCAACAAAACAATGGCAAACTGCTGACACGTCCCACTGACATTTGTCAACGGATCAGAACTGACCCAGCAAACAAAGTGCATCGAGCAACGCCTCACTCCTTTCAGATCTGTGTTCCCCTGAGGGCTAAGACACCTTCAGTGATTCAGCCCAACACTGTCGCCATGGTTACCATGGCCTGACACCGCCGGCAGAGGTAAACAGGCAGATCGCACCTGAACATTGTCGTCGTCGCACAAAGCGCATCTCAATCCGGGACGGCGGACTTGAGAGCCGATGCTTTTACAGAAAGTCAACAACCTGATGGACAAACACAGCGAAAGGCACCATCAGGGCGTCCACCTCCAGCTGGGATATCGTAGAACGTTAATTAGCTCTGATGCCACAACACACCACCTTCAGAAATGTCACATCCTCGTGAGGAGAGTGGAGAAAGGGGCCAGCTCCTGTTTGTTCTTCCTGCAGCAACATCTTCCTCTCTTCCTTACCCCCAAGCTATTTCTTCTAACTTTCCCTTGCTCCCTCTCAGTTATGCGGTTTACTCTGTGATGAATGGCTCAATTTCAAGTTGAGTGTTTGGGGTTTTTTTCTTTTCTTTTCTTTTCTTTTTTTTTTTGCTCCTCTGAGCTGAAATAGATTGCAATCTGTGCATTTGTGCAGAAACAAGATTGATTTCCAACTGAAACTCCACTTTCATGTAATAATTTTTTGGCACATTTTTTTTTTGGTGTTTGGTAAAATGCAATTGTTCTTGCAGATTTAGGTTGGGAAGAGCAGGAAATCCAGCTAAACTAGGGATAATTAGCCTTTTAATGGTTGGTTTTCTGATCAGCTTGTTTTGTTTTTTCTATCAGAAAGATTAATATTCACTTAAGATTTAAGAATGAAGAATCAGATCATGACTTTGTACTCAGAGTGCATGTTTTAAGCATTGATTACATTTTGATTTTAAAAACAACAATGCCTTAGTGTTTGTGTGAACCTTTGTCTTTTTGAAGATTTAGAGACTATCCATAAATATTCACTTATATTTAATTAATGAAAAACAGACGTTATTGAGATAATATTTGGCTTCCTTAAGATTCAACCAAAATTAATCAAAAAGAGGCTAGTGAATTGGAAAATGAATCCCTTCTGCTGGAGTGAGAAGGTGAGAATAGAGCCGTGGATTTTAGCAGGGATTCTGGGTTTTAATCATGACAGTTTAATTACAATGTAAGCTAAAACTTTTTTAATAAGTTTTCAATTTTTGGGAGAACGCTTACAGGTGAAAAATCAAATTGAGTCTGACTCAGACATTTAAATGAAAATCGCAAGAAATGGAACAGGAAGGAGAAATCAGACGCAAACCTCATGTTTTCTCTACTTCTTCTTCTTCTTCCAGGAGTAAAACAAGAGAAACTCTGCACCAGCAAAAAGACAAAAGAATTGATAATAAGCCCGATGTGAAAGAAGAAAGAACCCTGTTCAAGGTCTACAGAGCTGAATGGTTTACATGTGAGCTGCCAGCTTACATTTTCTTGCTGTCACTGTTTGCTGGGGAGCATCAGGGATGCTTTAAAGAGAGCGGGCTCTCTCCCAAGAAGAGTCGCTAAACGTCACTAACAATCACTGAGCTACCAGAGGAAGGAGAATCAGAAAAACAAGACAACAGAACAACAGAGGCAGAGTCAGATGAAAAGGGACAAAAAGCAGAAGGTGAAACAAAGGAAAGAAAAACTTATGTTTAGAGGTTTTCAGTGAAGTTTGCAGAAAAGCAACCAAGTTTCTGAGTTTAGAGCCTGTAGGGTAGCAACCATGCAGCACAAATATTAGTGTGTCTATCGTCTATGAGTTTATGAACATTTTTAAAGATACGATTCTGTGGTGTTTTTTTTCTCCCTTTTCTTTCTTTCCTTATTTTTTTTCCAAATGCCAATAAAAACAGAGCTGGGTAATGAAGTATGGATTTCCACAGCAGGATGTCGCACAATACAAAGAAAAAGTGAACCGAAAGAAAATAATAAAATAAATTAAAAAACTTTTCATGCATATTTGGGTCAATGACATAAGAGCTGATCATTGTTTATCACTGGCAGGTGAGTAACTGGACATATTTGAACAGATTGTGGAGCATTTAGAATTGTATTTGTGTTAAATCTTATGGGTTTGAGCTGGTGTTTGACTCTGTTGACTGAGCTGTCAACAGTAATCAGGGATGGTTAAGCTCAAGAACATTTTCACAGTTCAATTTTTTTAAAATGTGGTTGGTTTATTTTTCATCTTCTGTATGTCTTCTGAATTATTCTCATTTTACCGTACGATATGTCAGAGCAGTCCCAACGCACTCACTCACTTCCTTCCTTTGGTGTTGACTGGAACAACAGCAATAGTAGGAGCTATGCTGCAGATGCAAACATAGGAATGATCTCAAGGCACCGACTGTCTGGGGATCATTTGTGATGGACAAAGAATTAAAATACACAATGAAAAGGAAAAGAAAAAAAATAGATTTTTCACAGAAATACTGATTTTATCTGAGCAGATGCCTCCTCTCATCTTCCCCTCCACTGAAAGCAGGGAGCGTGGGAACTGTTTTCAGAGAGTTGAGCGGAGGTGGAAGTCTGACCCTGACTTATCGACGGCCTTCACAATCCACATCTTCATGGCTAATGTGGCTACCTGCCAAATATGGACCATCTCAAATAAAAGCCTACAGAAAAATACATTCTTGTATAGATATTTTTTTTCTGCTGCTTACAGTTAAATCACTAAAATCATTAGAAAAAGTGGAATACTTAAGGAAAACAACAGACGATTCAATAAATCTTGTTCTGGGGCATTTTTAAAGCAAAAAAGAAACCTGGGGTTTCCAGATTGTGCATTTTCTTTGGATCAGCCAGATACTTTTGGTCACTTCGAGTAAATCAACAACTCTATGCTCTCTCATGCAAACTTGCAAGACTTAAAGTTGTTATTCCAATTTTGCACAACGCAGAGTTATGATGTATGATTTCTGAAGGCAGCTTTATTGTTTCAAGATGTGATTTCATTTTTTTCTCCACCAGACCTTGTTTCAGAGGCAAAACTAGTGCAGACATCAGATAAAGGCTGGGCTGTCAGAAAAAAGCTGTTGACAGCCTGAATGTTTCCCTACCAATAGCTGGTGTTTAGATTGCAGACGAGCATCAAACAGCTTGTTCCTGTTTGCTTTCAGTCAGCGAGAATGGACAAGACGATGTTACACAAGGCTCCAAAACTGAAACTCTCCTCTTGTTGCATCTGTGAATGACAGCAACGCGTTGAAGAGGGCCTTTTCTCTGAGCTGACACTGCTAATTTGAATTTCAAAACATGATGTAAAGCTGTGATTAAAAGGCAATTACAGCTTGTGTCAATGGAAAGTCAATTAAATGTTTCAGGGTCTGTCAATGGGGATTTTGCCAAGGTGATGTAAATGGAAACAAGAATAAGATTCGTGAAGAAAAATGACAGGAAGAGCCTGGAATAAAATAAAAAAGCAAACAACAGAGCTGGGGAGGACTCAGGAGACAACATGAAGATGTGCGAATATTGCCTGCTTAGAGCCGCGATTTCTTCTTCATCCCCTTCCACTCCCAAATTATAAAACATTGCTCCAAGGCAGCTTTCAATTAAGAATCAAATCCACCAGAAACATTGAGTGGGAATGTTTTATGATAAAACCTGAAATAACAAAGCCACCCACCCTCTTATTCAAATGATTCGTTTATGAAGTCCTATGAAGTCTCCCCCATGGCCATGTTTCAGATGAATAAACCTGCAATGCTTATTTATACAAAAGTAATGAACAGAGAATATAAAAAAAGCAAAACAGAAATAGGAAAAAACTATTCATGCATGGTGTACCTGCCAAGTTTTTGATCTCCTGCTTGGAGCCTGCAGGAGCAGCTCTGTTTTAGCACTGAAATGCAGCAGAACCGACAGACCGCTGCAGCAGCCCTGTGAGGTGAGGCTGAGTCTGAACATGCTGCTGTCATTCTTCATACGCTGAACCAACCTTTGGTCCCAGCAGATATGGCAAAACGGAAAATATAAACAACAGAAAGACGGGCCAGTGCTGCAAGCTTTTTAATTATTGAGGAAGCCCTGAAACTGACAGAATGCACATTACGTTTAACCCAAGATGCCTGACAGAAAGTAATGGAGAGGCTTAGGGATAAATTAAAAAGGGTGTCAAAGCAGGGTAGATTACTGATGAGAGGGTCTGAGCTGGTGCTCCTCTGTTTCTTTCAGTTTGTGTTGTTTTGTGAGAGGCTTTCATCCCAGATGTAAATATTCATAGAAAACTTTAAAAGAATTCCACAGGATCAGGATCCTTTATTCGAGCACAGAACTCGTCACTTGCAGCATCGTTTCTCTGATAAAAACTCTGGCAACTAAAAAAAAAAAAAAAAAAAAAAATTGCAAAGAAAAAAAAAAAGAAGAAAACTGGAACTCATACCAGTTTGAGTCACTGAAACAGCAAAGACCAGATGGTCAAATAGCCCAGCTTGTTTTCTCATATTAGCCTTTGCTCTCATGCTCCATTAGTTTAGTTTGATTTCCAGATAGAAGCTCCATATTTTTAAATTAAGTCCTTATAAAGTCTGGAGAGTTTCAGGCTTCAGAATCAGTACAGGTAAGAACTGTTACTGTAGTTCACATGTCTACAAATAATAAAAATTGTTTCACCACAATGAAAGGAGTACATTTAATAATATGGTCTGTCAAAGGTTTGAGAATTTTCAGGTAAATTGTATTTTTCTTACACATTTACAAATATTTTATGCCAGACATAAAAACAATACTATACTGATGATTAAACAATATCTGCAAAGGAAGAGTCAGACTTATCTGTTTTACAAAGCATTGATGACAAAGGGTCAAAAAAGAAGTAAACACAACACAAAAAACATTAAATTTAAATTAAAATGACAAGCAATCTAAGTGACACAATGCATGTCATGGAATTGGCTTTAAGGATTCTTAGTCCTGATTGAAAAGTGCTCAATGAAATTAACTGTCATTTTCCAGTCAGGGTGCTGATGGACAAAAGCTCTTTTACCAAGTTCAGTGTGTGCAAATGGAATAGAAAGTAACAAGTGATCTTGCAGACACAGAGAATAACGACCATGCTTCTTTGTAGTAAAATAAAAAGCACAACTTATTTTAAAAACACTATTTTTTACAAGGTTCTCTGAAGGTGAGGCCATCAATAAACATACCAAGATATGATTGAATCGCTGAAGCAATCGTTTGGGCATATTCTTTTCCTAACAGTTTATAAATGCCATGGTGAACAGTGTCAAATGTTTTTCACAAACCTAAAAAATGGTGATGCAGTGGGCTGATTGTCGAGTCTGATTTCTCTAAATGACACTCTTACTAGTTTCAGGGAGCATCTATGCAAAGTCTGAAGTTTTATTTCTTTTGTTTTGTTGTTTTTTTCCCTGGGGTTGAGGCATATTTCACACCACAGACAGAGTCCAATTTATCATGACAAGCACTGGAGTTATGCTCTCATAACCACATCCCTGATCACTGATGCTGTCTGATTGTCACTGATAAATGTGTAATCTAAAGGATATTTAGAGCTTTTAATATTTGTACAAAAACATCTATTTTTCATGTCTTGTTAAATTTACCATCAGATGAGGTAAACTGGTCTGAACCATCCTTTATGCAGATCCTCACATCTCCATCTCAATAAGAACAACCTTATTAAACAATTTGGTTTAATAAGGTCTTCCCCATTTTGGGATTTGATTTTAGAAGCTAAAAAACTGAATAATTTTCAAAGACAAATTTAAGATGTTCTTATAGCTTTATTTAATAAAATGAAAGGCTTATCATATCATAGCAGTCTGAGGTACGAACAGACAGGAAATGAGCAAAAAATAAATAAATAAGGAGAGAAAAGACAACAAAAGGTCCTGAGGTCAGGGGTCGTTCCCTGATGGACTGCATGGAGGACCAGCATATGGAGTCTCCACTCTACTGCTACACCACACATCATCACATTTGATATTTTTTTAATCCCTAGTCCTTTCTAAAGCTAAAAACAGCAGTAGCAGAATTCTAGAAATACTTAAAAACAGAAAAAAACTTTCATAGATATTATTCATACTGCATACATTGTAGTTTTTTAATTAGTGATGGCAAATATTGCTCTCTTTTCTTTCTATAACTGAGCAAGCTGACTCCAAGGTGCAGTTTCAGGAAAAAAAATCACTCAACAAAAGTCTTATTTAGTTATATTCTGGCAGGTGCTCTGACAGCTGATGTTTGCAGATAAAATAGCAAAGAACTATGAAAAACAGCAGACAGTTAAAGGGACAGTTACAACATTTCCTTTGCTCTGTAGTAAGTGTAATAATGTCCATGATTCCCATAAATCAAACATCAAGGAAGACGACTTACTGTGGATCAGATTTTGATTATAACATTTTCTGGAAAAAAAGAAGACTTGAGCAAGAGGGATGGGAAACAACAGGATGAGGATGCAAGATGTTTATGTTTCTCAAGAGCCTAATTTAATTCAGCACAGAGAAAGCAGCCAACAGCCTCCACATATCAGTGGTTTTTGTGGGGGAAAGACTGGGCGGTGAGTACCAAATGGGCACTGGAGCTGAATTTTGTTCCATCACACATAATAATAGTTTGATGTCCATAATGCATTGCAGTAAGCTGCTGAGACTATGCCCAAAATGACTTGGCTACAACAAAAAGACCTCTCGTAACCCACTGGGTCAAACTTTAAAGCGCTGCATGACCATCCATAAATTCTCTTCAAGAAGAGAAAAGTTCACTTCTGGCTGAAGAGCTCCAGCATCGTTCAGCTCCATTAGCATTTCAAAAGGAGACAAGTAAAAGCAATAGCAGGGGGGAAGACGGACCCGTGGCCGATGGGGATCATGGCAGGGAAAGAGCTGCTGATTTGTTGAACTTGGCCCACATATGAGCTTTGTCCATCAGCAACACAGAACTATTGAGAATTTGCCTGAAGACACAGCCAGGATTGGGCATTTTTAGAAGTTTGTAACAACATAGGGGGAAATAATCCTCCGATTGCATCAGACCTGTAAAAAAATTTTTCCATTCTACCTTTTATATGCAACAAAAAACAGCCAAGTTTCCATTATTCTAACACGAATGCTCAACCAAATGCACTCTCTATAGTGAATTTGGTTCACTATAGAGAGGTCTTCCCCCCTGCAATAGCAGGGGGGAAGACGGACCCGTGGCCGATGGGGATCATGGCAGGGAAAGAGCTGCTGATTTGTTGAACTTGGCCCACATATGAGCTTTGTCCATCAGCAACACAGAACTATTGAGAATTTGCCCTGAAGACACAGCCAGGATTGGGCATTTTTAGAAGTTTGTAACAACATAGGGGGAAATAATCCTCCGATTGCATCAGACCTGTAAAAAAATTTTTCCATTCTACCTTTTATATGCAACAAAAAACAGCCAAGTTTCCATTATTCTAACACGAATGCTCAACCAAATGCACTCTCTATAGTGAATCTGACCATTGTTTGAGGATAAAGTTCTTAGTTATTTGTCAGATTATATAGTGGAGAATAAAAACAATTTCAGTGTAAATGAGTATAAAATAAAAAAAACTCTATAAAAATGAAACTACATGAAATGATTCCTTCCTTCAAGTCTGAATATCTACATGCTGTGTGATTAGGTCAGTCACTTTATAGTCACAATGTTCACTAAAATCATTGCATGTCTTCCTAATATTTCATAACCCTAGGACAAGCTTTTAGTATGGTGCTACACATTATTTCAAGCACAAATATTTAAAATAAAAATGTGTCAGACTTTGTCTAAAGGCTACGTCAACAAGATAGTAAATGTTCATCAATTGAATATCAACCTTCTTCAAGGTACAAGGCCTGCAGAGCTGGAGACAACTTGGATTTTTCTAATGCTTTTACAAATGTTTTTGTTGTAGGCTTATGCCACTACAATACTTTTTGCAATACTTTATTTTGAGGAGTTTTTCACCTTTACCAGGGATGTCAGTAAAAGTGAGGGGCATTGTAGTGATCAAACTGCAGTATGTTCCCATCTCCCACTTGACCTCAAGTTCCATCAAAACCTCATCAGAGACGGCGCTTTCTGGCATCGGAAGGTAGAAGACATCAAAAACTGAATGCAGGAGTAAAAGAATTTCAAAAACTATGACTTCTTATTGAAATGCTATAAAAAAAAAACTATCTCCTGTTTTAATTAGAGTTAGTCCATAGTATAGTAAAAAGAATACAACGATTATTTCTGACTTTTACTTTCTTCAGAGTAAAGCACACAACTAAAGATGAAGTAATGGAAATACAAATAGGTTCACTCCCATCTGTTGCCTTGTTGGTTTTGTTTTTGCAAGAACCAGCTTGTTTCCGCCTGAAGGCAGGTGCTTGAAGCAAAACCCGTAAGTAATGACACCTGTTTCCACCTACTGGGGCGAAGTTGCTCTACGCCAACAGCTGCCTCACCTTTCCCTTTCTAACGCAGTCGCAGGTCTTTGTAGAAGAGGAACAAAACAAGAATACTTGCTCACAAGTTTTCTGAAAACACACAAAGTGAGGCACCTTCAAACACATTATAAATCAATGTCGTTCATGCAAACTAGACAGAAGGTACGACATGGTACTGAACACTACTAAAAATGGTGTTACTAATATGAATACACCCTAAAAATCTATTTTAATGGAGCAAAATGCTGGATGTACAAGGGTATGTTCCACAGAGAAGGTTCAATTTTAAAGTTATTTTAAGAAAATCTTTCAGAGACCTTGGAAGATTTATAGTCAAAAGCAGTGCCAAGGTTTCATCTAAATGCAAGACCTAGTTTAAAGAAAACAACTTACAGGTGGGGCAATAAAAACAAGCTTTGGCAGGAAAAAGGTTTGCGAGCAAACGCAGAGACTCCTTTCAATAAAGTAAATGACTTCTGACGTTGAAAGATGAAAAGGCTTACGTATTGATTTAAAGGGCAAAACCAACCTGGTGAGAAGAAGCTAAGAACAGGAAACGCATCTCTGAAAGGGCTCTGCAGGCGTATTATTTTTGAAGTTCACCACTTTGAGCTATCAAGTGTTAAACTCACCTGGAAGCCAAAAAGGTTGATGGAGCGAGCATTTTTTGTTTAGAGACTAGAGGTTTTAGTTGTGCCGCCATTTCTCCAACAGCTATTTAAAACGTCCGATTGTGCAGTGCTCCTCGTCTTCAATCATCCTCCTTTTTATGTCCCTCACCTTCTTCTGCCGCCTCAGTAGGGGATTCATCACAGCCTGCAGTGTGTGAGGATCTTAGCTATGGCAGGTGAGGAGGGATTGTCAGTAATGGCTGGTTCACCAACAATGAACCTTTCCAGAGCTGCTTGTTTCAGCAGTAATTACAACAAGGGAATAGTGCACCATGACTGGCTCTAAAAAGCTTACCAAGCCTTTCTACTTGTGATGCCACATCAATTTTTTTCAGAGCAGGAATGGCAGTGTGATGAGTAAAAAGAGGACTTAAAAGCTAAACAGAAAATGCTAAACAAAGACATTGAAAGGAGAGCCAGAAGGCGACGCACAGAGTTCGGAAATAAAATGAAATGCTCTGAAGACTATGAATACGGATGAGATCAGTTCATTGATGCGCTATGTTCTGCAATCAGCTCTGCTGAAGATAAAGGTGAAAGGCTGGACAGGTAAAAGAAGAAAAGAAATACAAGAGCATATAGGCCAAATACTGGAGGAGAGAGACAAGGCTTCAAGAGGCTGACAGAGTGATTGAAAATAACCACAAAGTGAATGAAGACTGATAAGTGAGTGTCTGAAAATGTGCTGCTGTACAAAAAAAATCCTCATCTTCTTCCTCCCTTGTGCCAATTTTTCTCTACGCAACCCTCAGTAATCACCTTCTTCACCCTCTCGGCGGCATCGTCCTTGCCTCCCGTTCTCATCCCGTCCGCCCACTCTCATGCCCTGATCTCTGGAACACACAGGTGCTTATGAGGAGAGCGATCGAACCCCCTCTCAGTGAGTCGTCCCCACAGATGGAGTGAGCTGAGGTACAAACTCAGGGTGCAGATGTGGAGAGAGTGTTCTGCTTCCTCACCTCACAATTTGGCAGAAATTGGAGGTGTGACTCCAGACGTGAAGAAAGCATGAATGTAGTTAGGAGCATTAAATGATACATTTTTGTACTCTGAGAAATTTTAAACCAAATTTTGTGATTTTCAACTTTGAAATTAGTTTCATTAAATGTTAAATGTGGAAAGTGTAAGAGCACTGCACTGATTGCTGATTTAAATTTGCCAGCAAAAACACTTTTGTACTGGACTGAGATGACTCTGCATTTTGAAAATCCAACTACCTGTGCTAAACTGACAGAAATTATGGCAGTCGCTGCCAAAAGCACCTAAATGTTTGTGCTGGTTTTATCATGAGGACTATTTATTAAAATAGTTTTAAGGATAAGGCCAAGCTTCAATGCTTGGCGATCAATGCGACTAATCAGACTGAGCCGCCCACATTATGCCAACAGCTTCTTGTCAATAACCACATGAAGCATTAAGTGCAGTCATAAACCAGTGGCTTTTATTGTCACTGACGTCTCTGCCTCACTGTGCATGTTGGGAGAGAGACAGGTTGAGTGACAACTGGGAACAATCCAATCATCTATTTAAAGGCTACATCTATAATTATTCTCACTATTGATTAATTCAGCAAATACTTTACCAGCCATAGATTATAACAAGAAAATGAAAGAGTCTGTTGACAAGACCTAGCAAATTTATTAGGTAAAACAAGCTAAATTAACTTTTGATGTCAGATGGTGAAGGTTTGAAGGCTTTTCTAAGTAAAGATTACATTTCTATTAACATTAAATCATCATTTACACATGTCTAGACTGTGAAACTTTACTTTGGAAGACCTGATCAGATGTTTTAGCTACTAAACAAAACTTAATGTTTTTTCTCTATTATGCTTTTGTCTTTATTGGGCTCTAATTTGCTTTATTTTGTATCATTGCAAACCACAAAAGCTCTGGTTTAAATCGAGAAGATACTCTTAAAAAGAAATATTGAAAAATATTAAAAATTGTGCTCACAGGTAGTTGAATAATAATGAAGAAAGCATTCAATGAAGTAAACAAAATGCAGATTTACCACCCAGAGCATCCTGATTTTACTTTGATCTTTTAAAGAGCAGTGCTAACAAAATAAAAAGACAAAGCTCTTCCACCACTTGATATAACACAGAGCTGAAACTAACTAAGCATTATGAAGCGTCTCCCTGGAGTAAAAAGTCCTAGCAGATTATTGACATCCCAAACTGATTTGGATGTGTGAGCGTTCATTTTTGTTCTGATTTTCCTGTATGAGACACACACTTGTTTGCAACCCCCTCTGCAGTCCACTTAAAAGTAATTATTGTGTTGCATATGCAAATGAATCCTGAATAAATGAGACGGCAACTTGAGAGCTGTAAAGACTTTGCAATCATTCTTCAGTGTAATCAAGGTCCTATATATGAGGGAACCTTCTGAACCGTTATAGCAATTAAGACACTTCAATAACTAATAATTTCCATTATGAAAAAGAGAACAAAAAGGACGAGTGCTGTAGAGCAAATAAAGCATGTATATATATGAATTAACTACATTTATATTTAAATTCAGGAACAAATTAATATGAGCTTGAGATATTCTTTGAATATGAATTGAAACAGGGCTCTAGCTGTCAAGGACTTCGTTCGTTGCATTTTTCATTTCATAAAGTTGAAAGTGTTTCTGTTGGATTAACTGGTCTGGCCCACAGACAGACTGATTTAGAAACTCAAGTCTTACTCTGCAGGTAATGACAACATGTGGTGTTAGCTACAGGACCTAAGTCAGCACTATCCTGCTTAAATGAAGAAAGTTATTATGAGATAAAGCACACAAATATATTTTGCAAAATAAACATTTTAGATCATCCATTTTGTTGAGAACCACCAGCTACTTAAATAATATCAATAAGAAAAATATTGTTACTGATCCTTTGAGTGTGTTCAAAACAATAAATCAAGAAATTAAATAGTATACATTAAAAACAATACTGTTAATTTAATATTTTTAACAATAAATAATATTTTCAACAACATATGGATAAAAGTTGAAGCAGAGAGTAAAGATGCAATGAGTCTTAAACTGCACTCATAAAGAAGAGGAGTATATTTCTTTCTATTCTTATTCTGTTTATTGAGAAAATAAATATGTGAAATCCTAGTACAAAATATAGTTTTAAGAGCAAGAATTAAACTGATTAAAACCTAAAACGGTAAGTATTTATTTGTCAGGTGTCATGAGGAGTGTCATCTATTTAGGAAAAGATCTCAGCCAGCACTTCACAGAATCAACTCAAGACAAGCAGTAAAGTTCCTGCTGTGGTCCGACGTGGGCAATCATGGAATGTCACAAAGATTCACTCAAAAATAAACTTAATCAAATTAATCTTTGATGCTCCAGTGACTGGCCAGGGACGGTTTCCTAAATTAGCCCACTTTCTTGCTTGGATGCAGAGCTTCCTTCCTCCTTTGTTAAGTTCTGATTGCTAATTCACAACAAATGTTTTCACAAAACCGACTCACACGAAGAGCCGGCCAATCACAAGCAGAGGCGTGGAACCTGAATTAAGTCATACAGTCAATGAGCTGAAGAGTCTGAGAATAACCAACAAGAGTTTATCTGTGATGTGAAATGTAAAATTTTATCAAAAAGATTATATAAAGTAATAAACTAAAATGATATTTTAGGCAGACAGAAGGCAAGTATGATCCAAACTTTGATATTTTCAACAAAACAAAGCTACTTGTGCCATTTTAATATATGTGATGCCAAATCAGATATGTGCCCCAAAATATTGTATTTGCAGTCTGAACAGTACTGTCATATTTTTACAGGCCTTTTACATCATGTGAGACCTGTGTCATACTCTGCACTAGATGAAGTTAGATGCAGTAAATCTAAACATAAACAACAACTTAGAGTTCTGCAATAATGAAGGAAGTCTGTGTCACTAAAGTGCATCACATCACAATATCTTCTATGTATCCAGACTCCTCTACAAAAGTTTCAGAAAATGTCCCACAAAAGGTCATTGCTATTAGATGTGCTTCCTTTTATCTTTATGATCTTGTGTTTTTGAGCTCAACAACTAAATTGATCCACAGACAGTGGCATCAGCTAGTCTGCAAACGTCCATGTCCTGCTCATGTTCATGCTGGTCACTTTGTGGTCATAAAACATTCACACAGAAGTCTGGTCATGGTTGAATTTAATTACTTTTCTCAATGACCATGCAAGGAAAAAAAAATAGGGGACAAAGGCCTGCTGTGTGAATGTAGCCTTCAAAACCCATGTGACCATTTCACATGATAAAATCACTTCTACACTCAGAGTTTTGACATTCAGCACTAATCCCTATGGTGATTAATTAAATACTGTACTATTTTAATTCAAAGGAAATAAAGTTGTAAACCTTGATTAGTTGTTGTCCACCTGTAGTTAATCCTACTTCAAGAATCATAAATGACTTTACGGTTTGACTGAATCCAAAACTCACAGCATCTTTAATTTTGTTTGATATTTTTTTATCCTTCTTCCTTTATTATAATTCATGTAAACAAACATGTTGTGTCTTACTAATATGATCCCCACTGTAAACAGTTGATTACTGAACTGAATGCAGTTCAAATAAATAAACAAGACAATGATTTTGCCTAAAGGTTTTGTTTTTTATTTAGTCAAACTGCTTGGATTGTTTTAACACTGGTTGTACACAACCACTTTATCTCAAACTGTACTGACAATCATAGCCAATTCATTGAGATTTGATGAGGAACTTTGTACATTAAACTCTTGTAGTTTCAACACAGTGCAATATAAATGATTTATATATTCTTGTTCCTAAAAAAATAAGACTAACGTTTCTTAGAATTTCATACTACCATATCATCTTTCCGATCAACAAACCCTGTGTGAGAACACACTGTGGTATTTTTCAGCATCACCTTAGGAGTCGTAAAAGAAAAGATGAGGTGAAGCCCTCACTGTCTTTCCTTGTCGAAGACCCAATTTTCTTCCACCTCCTGAAGTCCCGATATATCCCCACAACTTTGAAGTCCAGCCAGCTTTGAAAAAGCCAGCAGTCTCCCTGTCATGTCCAGGCAAAGGATTAGCCAAGCCCTGCAGGACCGAGTGGAAGGAGGACGAAAGAGGGCTGGAGGAGGAGTGGCGCCATTTTCCACGAGGGCCTTGTGTGCGCAAGCAGCTCTACCCGCGGCCTAAGCTGTGGGGGATTAACAAGCTACTAAGAAAGCAGCGAACAGACCCCAGTCCCACTTTTTTTTCCCGTGATTTTCACAGAAACCAATTTACAGCAGAGATCTCGGGGGGGGGGGGGGGGGGGGGGGGGGGGGGGGAGCTGCTAATTCTTACCATAACAGCCTGCTGCTTTTAAAGGAAATCTTTGTTGTGTCACTCACAAAATCCGCTTTTGTGAGACGGCAAACATTTTCACACTCAAGTCAGGGAGGCATCTTTCTACAAAAGGATTAATTTATTGATATTGATACTTCAAAAAGTAACAATCCAATGCTGTCGGAGCAGCTAAGCGTCTAATCTCAGCATCAGGCACTGTGATCAGTCATAAGGGAAGGATGGCCTGGGAAGTTCATTTTCTATTGGGAGTCAAAACAAGGCAGAAGAGCAATCATTTTTCTAAACTTTGGATTGTAAATATTTTATAAATGTTCTGCTCTGAATACATTTCAAGTAGGGCATTAACTAGATCACAAAACAAAACTAAATGAGCAGTGTACAAAATGATTCTCATTTTATAGTTGCAAATGAAAAGAGCTAATGTAATTCCGACTCATGTCTTGAAATAATACTCAAGTATCATTGGCACATCATTAAATAACTGTTGACGCAAAGCTAAGAATAACAGTGTCATCAATGAGAAACCGAGACATGACTTGAAAGTGATACAAGATGTTAAGTCCTTAAATTAAAAGAATCCAAAGATACAAACTCTACAGGTTTTTTTCAATAATGAGGTCCTTTGTCTTCTCTGTGACTGAAAGGAGCTTCGGGACTTTGACCTTCACCACTTTACTGTTGCAAAGTCTCTTTTGGAAATGGAGGACAGGCGTGGGTGTGCGAGGAAGAGCAAGGCGGCCATGCAAGCACATCAGACTTGAGCGATCTTAATAAAGCTTCCCTCTATCCACCCTAGAGATCCCCTCACCCCAATTATACGGCTGACACCTCTACCCTCCTCCGTCTCCTCTTATTTCTCACAACGACCTCCCCCCTCCGCTCCCCTCCACACCCGTTGCCCACCAGCCAGTTCCCAGCTCTGATCGTGGTTGTCCTTTAACTGAGCTCAAAGCCCGAGAGGCCTGCACAATATCATGCTGCAGGTGGCGTTTATACTTCCCTGTCTGCTGCCTGAGTTGTATCACTTCTAGTATTGACATGAGCTCATTCCTGTACTGCCAGGAACTATGTAAACTTCCATTTCTTCCAACAATCCCTTGGAGAGAATCAAGTGAGCAAGTTACTGTCAGAAGATTGCATGTTGAAATGCTTCATCAGCATTTCTTGAATTGGAACTTAAATCTTGTGAAAATTGTGACATGCCAACTGAATCTGAAACAAGAAACTCAGAACAAGCATAATGAAAAGTAAAAGCTGTAATTCATTAGAACAAGCTTGGATGAAGGATACCCACGCTTGTAGGAAACTTTCAGTATTATAAGATGAAGAGCTTCAGTTTCTGACACCTACCAAACGTTGCCGTGATCAGAGTTGTGCGCAAACATTAGCTTTTTACAACACCAACTTACTGCAGCTCGCTCTGCAACATTAAACTGCACCCTAACCAGCACTTACCTGCAGATCTAAGCTGAGAATTGAACTTTAGTTGTTTTATGATCCAACAGCAAATCCTTTAAGGAAAGCGCATGGTGACTGCTGTGCATGTGCGTGCTTGTGTTTGCATGCAGACAATGCTCAGGCTGTTAAGAACACATCAGTGAATAAGTTATTAATAATGCATTTCATTCCTCTCACTTTAAACTAAATATAAACTGGATTCTCATGCCATAACCATCAAAAACAACATGCTATGTCATTTTGTTTCTACCTATTGCAGAGCTTTCTGCAAGCAGGGAGTGATTCCAGGTGTGGTTTGCAGGTACAAAACCAAGATCATTCTGCGGTAAGTGTAATTAAAATAACTGCATATTAATTTACTAGAGATGATATTATGCAAACACATACGATGCTAATTTTACAAATTACCACAATTTTTAAAATCGTATAAATTGTGGTAATTTTTAAGACCACAGTTAATTAATTTTTAACTCTTAAAAATGACCATAATTAAATACAGTTTTAGTGGCACAACTTTTAATCAAACTTACTTGACTTTCTCAAAACTAGAAGTAAGTCTGTCACACAAACACTCGCTTCTCATGTCACCTCAACTGACACCCTCAAATTTACCTCAATTTTATTGTGTAAACTTGCAAAGTTTCCAGAAGGATTTTGAAGCAGCCAGTGCCAAATTAATAAATGTAATGGATGATTGTGAAATTAGCAACTACAGGTTTTGATGATGAATGTTCTTCCCAAAAATGTTTTTTAATTTATATCAGGTTACAAAGAGTCGCCGATCAGGAAAAAGAGCTTTGGATTTAGTTTCTATAATGAGATGTTTTGGTTTGCATAAGACAAGAAATAATAATTACAGGGACACATTTCTACATCAATTATAATTTACACACACAACCTGATATCATGTGTGTAACATTTTATGGCAGTCTGATAACTCTGTCAACAAACTTATACTTCTCCAAAGAAAATTATTGGAAATATATTTAAGTGTTTGTACAAATACAAGGAACTTACAGCAAAGCATAACATTTGTCAAATCAAATAAATAAAACAAATATTCTTGCACATTCACTCCACCAGTTTTAGGTAAATGTGCTGAAAAATACACAGTTTGAGCAACACAATAACCAACAGCATGTGAGTTTGTGGAGCTTTTATTCCATTTCTTGACAAGCGGTCGCTTCATTTGAAACAAAACAAATTAGATTACAGTGCAGGTCTCTTCTGAATAAAATTAGCTGTCCTCATGATGACCCAACGAAACGAGACTATGAACACGTCAATGTGTCCAATAGAAAAACAACTCAAGAGAAGCACGCAGAATTAGTGCCGATGCTGTATTGTTTCAAAGATATTTCACTGCTAGTGTTAAATTCCATCAAGGTCACAGCAGGTCTCTGTCTGGCTAACCATCTGCCTTGAGCTTTCCCATGAGATGTTCTGTCATCTCCTTGGTTCTGTCCTCTACTGTCCACTCTAAAGTTCAGGAGTTAAATTACAAACCAACCCAAGTGACTTTTCTGTGATTGTTCAAGTTACCAACACATTTCTGCAGCTCTTTCTGTATTGAGACAACTAAGTTTATATTACTGTCTGTCTTCTATTAGAGCACATAAATCCTTAGAGAAGACCAAAGCAGTTTTTAACAAGAACTGAAGTGTCAAATATGAAGTACAATGGTGGAAAGATTGGATTTTTAAAACACTGACATACCAAACCATCCATTACATTCTTACCGTTTAAATCCATGTGCCAAAGCAATGTGAGAAAGGGCCAGAGTCATTTCTCCAGCATAGAGTAGCATAGAACCTCCCTCTTTTCATCTGCTGCACACAACAGAGCAGAGGGAGTTAAGTGCTTTGGTCCAACAATACGCATGTCATGGACTTTGACAGTTGCTCTTTAAAACTGCTCTCTGTCTGAAAAACCAGCTTCTGGAAGTTCAGTATTTTCCACATGAACAATACACCACAAAAATCTGACAAATCATTCAAAAGGGGGGTTAAGAGTTCATTAGGGTGTTGTGGCAAGAAGGGTTGGACGACATGAGGTTGAGAACAAAATGACGTGATTTTTGTAATGCAACTGCAAAACTGAGAACTGGTTCAACTTTTTTCAAAATCTCAGCTCAAGTAAGACTAGAGCCAGAGTTAGAGTTTTCTCCAGCAGTAGGGACCATAAAGTAGCACAGAACTCTCCCTCTTCCACCTTATTATATCAAATAAGCATAATAATCAAAACAGAAACATTAAAAGAAGTCTTATGATACAGCAGGGAGAATAGTTGTTGCTTTTCACTTTTGAATAAAATCAATTAGATCATGTTCCTTTTTTTAATTTTTGTGTAAGCTCTTCATTAATATGAGGCCTCAGTATTTTTACTCGAGGTTATGTTGTGTGAAACTCCAACGAGGTCAGGTTGGAATGTAGCAAAGAAATTATCATTTGTATCATCTAGAAAATCTGTTTCTGTTTTAAGTTGCAGTTGATTTGTCATGCATTCACTCTGACACTGCTACTCTGTGCAAAGAACAAACCTTCCACAATTCATTCTCTAACATACCAAAAAAAGGTAAATCAATTAATCCAACACAAAAAAAACTCCACATCAAATCAAACTATGCTCACATATACAGTTTATATGCACTACTCATGTCGGACACCCTGACTACACAGTATTAGGATTAAATTTAGTTTTTTATGAAGGTAATGCACATCATAAAACTCTTTGCTGAGCAAGAAGTAAAAATACTTTCCTACTTATTTACATTTTTAAAACTATTCTACATCATCAGGTTAGAGTCCCTGTCAAACGACGTTTGGACTAAAGTCCAAAGGGTTGGAGTCCCAGTTGACGACGTCTCAACTAAAGTTCTACAGCTTTTTATTTCTCTTTCTCACTGTTGACGTTTTAATGATGTAAAGCCCCCGGAAAAAGTGTTAGAGTCCCAGTTAAACAATGTTTAACTGAAGCCCTAAAAGGGGTTTTAATGTTTTTTTTTCTTTTCAAAATCCCTTTCTCTTATTGTTTTTTACATGAGTTTTTATTTTAGTTATGTAAAGCACTTTGAAATGCCTTGCTGCTGAAATGTGCTATACAAATAAAATGTGATTGTTTGATTGATTGATCATTGAATTTAAAGTTTTGAATGCTATCTTGGTGTATAGTCTCTAATTATTTTTTTTAGTTTTTCTATATTCATCTTTATGCGAATCTGCTGCTATGCCTGAATTTCCTCAGTGAGGAACAATAAAGAACAATTCTAGTACATTCCATTCTACGAGTTTGTCCTTGCACAAAGGACAAACAATATAGGATGATAAAAATATTAAAAACATTATTAACAGGAAAATCAATGACTTATTTTGAAAAACTGCCAACTGCAGCGATTCTGGAAAGCATCCATTAATTAAGCCATTTCTGTAAATGTCTTTAGGGAGCAACTTTCTCCTTCTCTCTCTTGTATTATATGTAATTTAATCTAATCTCCAGCTTTTAATTATACATAATTTTACAGAGTAGCAGCAGTCCTTACCTTACAGCTTCAAAACAGACTGCAGCAATCCTGCAGACAGGTAAGCATTCAGGGTTGGAACAGGCTTCAGCTGCAGCCGTGTCTGAATCTGGATGAAACAAAAAGAAGAAAAAATGATGAGCATTACATTTGACTATCACAGACATATTACTGAGCAGCTTGCAACTGATGCCACCTGATACTCTGAATACAGTCATATTTTATTTTTCATCAAAGGATGCCAAGCCCAGCAATGAATAACAATGAAAACCTATGAAGATCCATCAGAACATGTGATAAGTAAAATGTCTTGAAGAGCCATGTTAACGTGAAGCAACCAGCCTAAAATCCAGTGGAAAATGCATGTTTTGAGATGCAGAATGCATTTGCAATAAGTGAACAAAATCTTTCGACAAATCCCACAGCTCAAACTAGCCAATTGTGATGATAGCATCTCAGCTCACAATCTGCTCTGGCAATCTGCTCCAAGAAAAATGTCTTCACCTTGCCAAAACACAAACCTAAGGGAAAAAAACACAAAGACTCCTACAGTAAGATGTAACCAATAACATGTCAACTCATAAACAGCCAGCATCTACTCCTCAGAAGTTTTCAGCTGAATTTCTGGCATCTTCATGAGAAAGATTTGCACCCATGTGGGCAGTTTGCTGTAAGGATGACCACTGCTCCACACAGAAAAAGAAGGTTTAAATTTAGTACAGATTCCTTGGTACAAAATCTACAAACAAGATTGCACACAAAAATAAGTATCAATAACAATGTTTACCCTGAATAAGCAAAAATGCAGAATAGGTTAAAGAGAGTTAAGTTACTGCAATAAGAGAAATACAAACATGCACTTTGGATGTAAATTAATGCTGTAAATCCTTTTTCAAAGGCCAAAAAGCCTATTTTAATGCAAAAGCAATCACAACTAAATGTCTATAAACCTAAGCATCTATGTCATACATTCTTTAAGAGAAAAACTGTTGGCCATTTTTATTTAGTTTTCTGCAGATATTGTAAT
Organism: Poecilia picta; assembly: GCA_033032245.1. Classification (NCBI taxonomy): domain Eukaryota; kingdom Metazoa; phylum Chordata; class Actinopteri; order Cyprinodontiformes; family Poeciliidae; genus Poecilia; species Poecilia picta. Next base: position 5,433,823 of record CM065368.1, on the reverse strand, counting down.
AAGTAATAACATCTCAAAACCAAACTTTGATCCATTATCTTCAAAAAGGACATTTTAAGTACTTTTGAGCCCTGAAACCTTTAGAGGCAGAAACTTCACAACTACTAAACTGTCCAGCTGGCTGTCACTTACTGGTGATGGTTCAGTTGAGGTTACAGCAAAGTCAGTTCAAAGGCTTGGTTTTCCTTCTTCACTTTCTCGTTCAACTTTTTCCTTTTTTTTTTTTTACAAGAGGCCCAGAAAAGCCCAAGATATAAAGCACAACCGTGTTTTGTTTGTCAGTAATAGTTTATCCTGGGTAATTTGATACTATTAGGAATGCGGTCATTATTGTCTTGTTTCAACAGTTCAACAGCCATAGATGTTCACCATCTATGGCAACAAACAAAAGCTGGAAAAAAACAATACTAAAAAAAAAAAACCCGTCAAAAATGCAGATAAGGCCTTGTGCAAAACAACGCCTGTGCCAGCTCGACAAAGACTCCAGACTGCACTATCTCTGAAACATTTTCAGTCTCCAGACTGAAAATTGCCCTTAAATACAACTAGATGGATTTAATATGAGTGTTTTGTAACGTGCCTAAGTAGGTCTGTTGACGTAGATCAGGCCATAAGCTAGATGCACACAAGTACTCATCCAAAAGATAAGGAGAAGGTGACTGGTACATTTTTGGAAACATTGGACATCACAAACTGCTCACATTTCTAAAGCACTGTAAGACAATAGTGGGGAGACGCAAAGTTTGTCATTAAAAGCCCAGTAAAGACAAAATATGAAAGATCCAGTACTACATCACCTCAACTGTAGAGGTAAAATCAGAACTTGGTCTCAGTGCTGGTGAATTGGAAGCTTTGCTTGTATAAATATATTAACTCTTTAAAGCTTGCATAAAAAAGAAGTGGCTCTTCTTTTTATTGCCAACGGCTTTCATTGTTTCCAGTCGACAAGCATAAGAAAACAACATGAAGTTGTTATTTCACCCAAAGAAGAAATAATTACTTTGATAAACTTTGAAGACCTTTTGAATAAACGTAGAGAGCCTGGATGGAGGGGCCTGGTCAGCGTCAAGATACTGTCTCCTTCCACACCCTCCCTCCCAAACCGTTTAGCCTGGCAACATATACTTATCCAACTGAAGTAGACTAAACACCAGTAATCTACAGACAGACATGTATGATCACAGATAAGAGTTAGTGGAATAAATGTGTAAAACAGTTTTTAAAAAGGTTATAAAAAAAATAAAGTTGGTAAACTACAGGTGGCATTTCTGTTAAGCACTCAACTACAGTCTGGCACCTATCGATGTATTGGCCAATACCGATAAAGCAACATTGGTATTGGTTGATTTTATCTACTCCAGCCTAGTTTCACTTGGTTCAATACCAATATGTTAAAAAAGTGAATAATCAATGCTTATTTCCATCTTGTTGTCATTTATGTTTCAGGAGAGGGGACAGAGGGAGTTGGTTATTTGGTATTTGTTTAGTCATGTGACAGTGATTGTGATGTGATACAGGATGTGGGGGAGTTTAAAAGAAAACAAAGCAATTTAGGTGATGATATTCAATAAATATCAGTTACTTATTGCCCCTAATAGTAGCGTTAAAATCAGAAATGAAATCCAACCAAATTTTCATATCGGTCCATCTGTTTTGGTTACCTTAGCAGAAAGCTAAACTAATTAAACAACTGATCTCAGTTTGTTAGTGTAGCAAACCAGACTGCTCAGACGTGAACTTTAACCTAAAGAGTTATCTTTAGTGTGTGGGTCACTTCAAAAACAGCCTTGTAACAAGTTTCACCAAAGCACACCTATTCATGCCAGAGGCATGGACAGGTTTCTGGCCAGGATTCCAAAATAAGAAAGATTGTTGATGAATAAGTCTTACAAAATACAGCATGCGAGTGTATCTTAAATATAACTTAGCAAAAGGTTTAATTTGGTGAAATCTTAGCTTGGCTAATTTTGCAATCCAGAAAGCTTTTAGATAATCATTGAATAACTTGTAATGTTGATTATTGATTGTGTTCAAACTTCAAATGTGATTTCTGTGTTTCATTCAGGGAAGTAATAAAATGCTTGAGGTGAGAGGATAACAGAGACTTCCACGTTCCTCTGTTAACAGATTGTTAATGTATCTATGGAGCTTAGTAGAGTCTCTGAAGCCCACAGATAAATGTTGTTTACAGTAAAGTGTGGAAGCTACAGTCTTCTTCAGCTGCACATGGGAATTCCCGAGATAATTACAGGGTTCACCCAAATTAAATAGTCATAACAAAATGGAGTCAAATGATTCCACAATTCTTTTAAAACATTTTTCCTGAGTTTTCTGTTTCAATATTTCATGATTTTGAGGCCAAAATATTACATTGACTTTCTCTATTACACCCACCAGAAATTGGATTTATTTTAACCCTATTTAAATAACTTTGACAGTTTGCCAATCTTGCATCTTCAAATCCAGCCTGTCAAGAAAACAAGTTTTGAATTGAATGAAATAAAAAAATATATATATATATATATTATATATATATACAGTATATATAATTATTATGTATTACAGAGCAGAAAGAAGATTTAAAACAACTTAAATCAGTAGGCTTTTAGGCTACTGATCAAGTAAAGTCATAAAGAAGTTGTATTTTGATGCATTCAAACTCAAATGAACTTAAACTTAATGTATTCGTAGTGAAAAATCTAAATTTGAGAAAAGTAAACATCTAAAGAAGATACCAAGTTCCGGGAAAAACCCAGTAAATGGATATTACATATTTAACTGAGGATTCTGTGTAAAGTATAGATCACTGTTGCTCCAAAGGATCATGTGAAAGCTGCTCACATTCACTCAGCTGATATTGAAAAGATCCATTCTTCTCCATCCAGTTTTCTAAACCATGTTTCTAGACGAAAACCCCAACTTCCTTCTTGTCAGATACTTTATCCAATACATACTGAGGGATAACCAAGAAAAAATGTTCATTGAATACTTGTGATTTTTAATTATGACTGTTGTATAGTTACCTCATGAGTCCCATTTCGATTCCTTTGAACTGTGCTAATGGAATGATTGATATAATAGTCATTGGTCAGCCTGGCCTTGTATTTAAACAAGTAATAAATCCTCTAGAGGAACTTTGTAGTGAAGCCTCTTCTGTCTCCCACCAAATGACAAACAGACCCAACTCATGCCCTCTCTCCACTCAGCTGTCTGTTAACGAAAACATGTGGTCTGGTATCTTGTTTCAGGCAAAGTGAAAACACACACCCGCGTGAGGTATACAGTGGAGCAGAAAAGTCAAACAAGTTGTGACCAGGAGCGTTTCCTGTGTCTTTGTGCAAAACTCCCTTATTCCACGTCTCTACGGGGGGCCAGCATAAGAGGTTTGACTCCCCCCCCCCAACCGTCCCACCCTGGTGCAGACTGCAGAAAAATCAATCAGTTATTCAGGTCATGCCACCACCCTTAACACAAGACCTCTGAACCCAGCGGGGATCTCCTTGGAGGGAGGGATAGGGATTTGTCTGTTGTGCCAGCGTCTGCTCCGTGTCCGACACTAACAAAGTTCTCGTGTAGAGGGGAGGAGCGCAGCCTGACCCCGTCCACCTACGACACAATAAATCCAGCTGAGGAGTTCAAGGTGGGCTGACCTGAAGCCGACCCCGTCTCTGGAAAAATGGCTACAAGCTACAAGCGGAGACTTTCCTTGGTGTCGGGTTTTTTTTTGTTGGCTCAAGGGAAATAGGCAGGATGTGCTCAGGTTTTGTGGGCATCGCCAGTGTGCAAATGAATACATTTACTCATTCAAGTTTCAATTCCCATCCAAACTGTTGGGAAGCTTTCTTTCCATCATGGAAAACTGGATGGGGGGCAGAATTAGCATAGCATAATTACACTGGGGAAAGATCCAGGCTCCAAGGAGCAAGACATAACCTGTAATTTGCCATTGTGCTCCCTATGCAATTGACACTCATTCTATGACACTGGAGATAAATGTCGGAATTCAGGCTGTTAGTTTAACCGATGGTGCATTCGGAATGATAATAACCAGGGTCTTGAACATGTTCAATCTGATGAGCAGTCCAGCAACAGCTCTCCACCACTTTTTCAACCCTCTTTGGGGTATTATCATGCTAATCTAAAGAAAAACCCAGAAAAAAAGTAAATTTCTGTGAAAGAGGATATTTAATGAGAAGCAAGGTCCTCTGAAACTCTGAGGACACAAAAGGGGGTATTTTCAACCAGCTGTGCCTGAGAAAGCAGGGTGACAAATGGACGCAGACATTACGTTGGGAGCTTAATTAAAAGAATATAGCTTAATTAAAAAGATCTTCCTGCTGAATAGACCGCCTCAGTTCAGTAAGTGACCTGTGTCTCCTGCACATGTCGGGCATAGACCAGTTAGTCTGTTTGTACTCTTTGACACATCTCATTTTCACATCATAAGGGTGGAAGCGGTAAATACTAAAGTGGATCATGTTGTAGGAAGAGCAGCCGATCATTGTGGGGATGCTGGTTTAAGTTCATAGACTGATAGTTTCCTTTGAACAGTCGATGACATTTTTATGACATCAAATCCACTAAAAAGCAAAACAACATCCACTCACACTGCGTCAGTATCACATGTTCCACATTAGCATTGTAATTGCGCCCACTTAACTCACTCAGACGTTGGACACTGCATCATCTCCAGCCACTTTTCTTAACAACAAATATTTTCTCTCCGGCAGAAAAAGCATAGGGGTAACCAGGTCAAAAAGTTTGAGTTTTAGCAGAGCTTTTTCATTTTGTTTAAAGCATAGCTCTGTCTCAACACAGATGATTTAAATAAACTCACATTTTGTTACTTGGACCAGTGTTTTCATCTGAAGCCGTTTGTTGAAGATATAAACCAATATCAGCAAGTTTGATTTCCTAGTTTTTAATTTGGCAATATTTTAATAAATTTACGGGTAATAGAAAGAACAAGGTTATTTTTCATAATCTATGCACCTTTGTTTTTTACTTCACAATCACTGGCATTTCAGCTACCCTCTACATAGCAGAAGGCAGGAATAGGTCCACATAACAAAGGCAGATGGTGAGTAGCACTGAAAAATCACTTTAAATTGTTAATTTCAAGTGAAAACCTAGAACTTCTAAATTAAGTAGATTTTTTTTAGGGGTTTAAAAAGCTGAAACAAATTGAAAAGAATGAAAACACTTCAGTTTGACGATAAAGAGGACTGGATGGTATGCAGGTTTCGCTGCAAACTCGAAGCACCATGCATTACATAAGGGGTTATGAGTCAGAATAATAAATAACATGATAAGATATTTTTTTCTGCTAAATGAAGTCAGAGGTTAGCAAAGTCTTCTACATGTTCTTATTTTTCCTTATTTTACTGTGCTGTGCCTCTGTGTTAATGAACACACAATTATTTTAGTTTATCTCCATTTCAACCACATTTTACATTCCACATGCTTAAGCTTAATACATGAATAATATGTGCATTATTTTTATTTATTCATGTTGTGCTGCGTTGGCACTTAATAATTCAAGCATAAAGTGCAAAACTTTGTTTACATTTCTTTGTGGTATGTAAAAAATGTTTATTGTAAAAGAAGGGCTATGATGTTGATGTCAATGCACTACATTACACAATGATCTGACAACTTTAATTTATTTGTTATTTTAATTGTTTAAATTTGGCCTATGAATTTTATTCCCAACAAAAAGTGAACCCGACAGATGCCCAACAGATGGAAATAGAACAGCTCCGGCACTTAATTACTTACCTCAACTTTTTTTTGTTTTTAATAAAACTCAGTTAGCCAGAACCCAATTTAAATTTACAGGCGTGGTGAAGAAATAAAAATAAAACAGATTTTATGTCGATTAAATTAAATCTCCACGCTTACAGCTTTGCACTGTGTGTGAGTGGGAGTGTGTGTCAAAATCTGAATTGTTGTAATCTGCTACATAGTGCACAATGTGGACAATCCTACAGGTCTTTGAACATATCTGAGTGCACTCTGCCAGCTAAAATGCGGCCCTACGAGTGGATCTCTATAGCCTATTCCTCACTGAAAATTAACATCAGTCAGAGACATTGGTGAACTGACAAGAGTGATAGTGGTTTGCAGATATTAGTTATGCCTGCAGAACAAAATGTTGAATTTAAAAAAATGGCCAAGCCAAGCAACAAAGTGAGCTTTTATAAATGTCCTATTTCAAAGATCTCACTAGAACATCATGTTCAAGACTTCTGGTCAAGCATATAAAGAAATAACTGTCCTAGCAAAAAAAAAAAAAGTTTTAAGGGTTTGGATCACGCAGGACTTTAGAGCCTCAAAAACATAAATCACACAAGGAGTAAAAGTAAACTATGAGATCTAGTTGGACCAGGGTTTTAATTTGCAGTAGGTTGACAGGATGCTGTTTTCACACTAAATCTTGATGACAAACTTAAGAAGTAGAACATAAGAACCAACTATAAAATATGTTTAGAGCTTAAATGACTTGGATGTAAAACTGGGTTTTAAAAACAGCAGTCAAGACAATAACAGCAAAAAAGGTTTAACAGTAAAAGTAGCAACTGAAATGTCAGTGGTTGGTAGTGATCAAATGTTTTGTGTCTCATTTTTGAGATCCCAATAAAAACTTTATATGGAATATGGTTTGAATCACATTTACAGCATCCTTAGATGTATTTGAACTGTCATTCTGTCCAAGTCTTTAACTGGACTTTGACATTTTATTCACTTGTACTGAAGCCACAGGTCGACACTAATGCACAAGGTTTCGCTGGTGGCTTTCTGTCAGTCTCAGACTTTGGCCAGAGTGTGAATGTGCGTTTGCACCTCATTCTTGTCACATTCTCATCATTCATTGTGACTTTAAAGCAATAGCATGGTCTGGGTTTTTGTTTATACATGGATGGTATTCTTCCTGTCAATCACCAGAAACTCACCCCTCAGGGATAGATTAAGGGTAGTGGGAGAATGTAGGAGGCAATGAGGAGGGAAAGATCAAACCGAATGAAAAAGAAAAAGAAAAGTAGCTCCATACCCTGGAAAATCCAGTCATCTTGCGTGACTTAACAAGATGTGTTTTGTAGTGTTTATTCCTCTTCTCTGTATGAAAACAAGCTTCTACCCTCAGTAAATTAATGATCATGTTTTGTTGCATGAAGCAACCATCCACATCCCTGCAGGAGCACACAGACAAACACACTTCTGTTGAATTATCTGCAATTACTCTGAACCTATTCAAATGTTTGGAGCTTCACAGTTTGACTCCAATTCAGTTTCATAAAAAACAACTTGACCAATGTCACCATCAGTTGTTATCCAACCTTTAGTAACATTGTTTCCCCATTACATTCCGTAAAAACATTCACCAGAAACCAAATATCCATGAAAAAAAAAACACTAGTATTTTGAGAATTAGCTTTAGCACAAGATTTGCAACTTTAGACATTAGGATGGTGCCTTGAAATGTCACTGAACTGAATTATCCTACCCAGGTTATAGATCGAATAAAAAACAGTGTATGAATTGTGAGTCCATCAACATGTGTATCAAGCAGCGAGCTGAAAGTTAAGACCTTTCCAAAGTTTTAGTTTCAGTTCAAAAGTCTTTACCATAAGCAGATTGTTTTCCATGTAAAAAATGTTGGTTTTGTTTCTCTTCCTCTGTGCAGAACAGTTTAAAAACTCTCCTGGTGCAATATGAGGAGCTAATTTTAACTGACTTCAAGAAAGCAATCTCCCCCACACACATCCACACGCATAGCTGCAGGGGTGAGTCAACACTTGGTTAATAAACCTATACACACGCACACATATTACTGGAACTTGAAGAGTTTCAGAGTACACGAGAAGAGGAGGGGATGGTATGTTTTACTCACATTGGACCACTGCCCAGTTTGGATTCTTATGACATTAACTGAACCCCATCCCTGCCCCCGATAGCCCCACTAAAGACTGTTTTAAAAATAGCCTCAGTTTGATGGAAACCAGCCTGCAGTTCTGGGAAATGGAGGAAAATGACCACAGCATGTGTAGGAGTGTAGGCTTATCTAGTAGACAGCGTCCAAATCAAATATTCACTACACATATGGTGAAGACTAAAATGCACACCAATAGCATGCAAGCTTTTATTTTAATTGCCAATTGAAAAAAAGAGAAAAAAAACCTGACTGAAGCAGGTTAAAAAAATGCTTCTTAAATCAACTTTCATTTCTGAGTGTAACATGTTCTAGGAGAGATCAAAATCTTCTTTTGAGAATTGCTCTCAGAAAAATTTACCACAATAAAGCCAATAAATTAAAATAAATCTAATGAAACAAAAGCCTGGGAATCATGTCTGAATTTCTACCAGTCGTAAGAATTGGGAGATCAAGTACCGGCATCATGTTACGCCGCTTAGAGAGGAGCATTTCATTTTTGAAAGACATCTGAAAGCTCTTTGGGAGGGTTGAAGGAGGATCGGGGTCTGCATACTTAAATTAAAGATATGAATACCTGTCTGTTAAATGTGTAGGCAGCAAGGGTGGGATATAATGGGATCTTAGCAGGTGAACCAAGCAGCTTTCAATAAATATGACAAAATAAAAGAAGTCCTTATCTTAGGTTTTTAATTTCCTGCTTCATTTCACCTTTCAGGGCTCTAAAAATTCCCATTTCACAATAATCAACAATAATGCGTGGCCATAACTCAGAATTACTTTTATAGTAACAAATGAGCAGACCTGCCTGCTTTGCATAATAAACCTAAATGCTTTAGACAAGGCAGAAACCAGAAACCCGACAAGAAATTACTAAACTTTGCAGCATCACTAGAAAAACATTTTCATCTCACCCTATTTTGTAGACAGTTAATGATATTTTTAATAACTTAAAAGTATCTAAAAATGTAAGGATTATTTATTTATTAGTGCACGACTTACGCTTACGCTTCAATCTACAATGAACTTGTTTTAAATCATAATACATTAAATGCTAATCATCACTTTGATTTGCTTTTTGTTCTCCTTTTACACAGCTAATTAATTAAGTTTTTCTTAAATGGTGTAATCAATGTACGCATGTATTGTTCCTTTTGTCACTAATCAGTGGGTACAACATGTAGAAAATGTGCAAGATTTTTTAAAATTGGTTGGTTTTTATTTAAATCAAAATATTCTCCTTAAAATTGTGTTGTGTCATCAGCTGAATAAAACAAGGAGGCAGCAATCATCATAGAAAGAAAAAGAAATATTTTTGCTTTTTGGAGTCATCTCACAAAAAGACAGAACTGAGTTTCTGTCATAATGTTTTGATATTTCAGGAATTAAAAAATTGATGATGAAAGAAGAAAAAGAGGAAGAGGCTCTAATTTTTTCATTATCTTCTGATTGGTGAAGTTAATTCTCCTGGATCCAAGAAGCAGTTTCTAGACCAAACACTCCCAAAATATCTGCATGAACACAACCCTGAAGATAGAAGCTGTTTTCTTATCTTCAAGCTGCACAAAGCAGCAGTTCTGGCATGCAGCCACCTTCCAAGTTTGAAACTACAAATTTCACAGTCTGGCAGGAAAGTTTTAACATCTAATTGAGAGCAAATAAAACAAAAAATTTTTTTGTGTTCCTTGCAGATGCATCAATCAGGCATTTCTGGCCAATATTTCTGGTTTTATTTGATGTTTGACTTCATGATTTCCATATTAACACAAACTATTCCTGTCACATGTGGGGACCCCCAAGGATTCGTCTGTAGACCGCTTCTAATTCCATTTTATTAACTTTTAAAGCTCCATCAGATTTCAATCCAGCTGTGCTAATCACTAGATGATCCATCTCCTCCCTCAAAAAGGTAACATCTCAAAATAATTAAAGCAGAACCAAAATTGAACTGTGATTTTGGTGTGCAGTTTAATCAATTTAATAAACAGGAAAGAAAATTACTTTTTTTAATATCTGATGAAGGAAAACTGACCATTTAGAATCAATGTCAGCTTGATTGGTGCATTACTAACGATAATCAGTGTGTTCCAACTCATTGCGACATGCAGCATAAAAAAAAGCTAAGTTAAATGTTCACTCAGAATGCATGCACCAAATAAAAGAGATGGTGAAAACCTGCTGGTGACTGCAGCAAAATAACTTCTGGCACAAAGATGGATGGTTACATTTCCTCCAGAAGAAACAGCAGTTTGTTAAGGGGGGGAAGAGAGTAACTGGGCTGTTAGTACAAAGTTGTGATAGCCACAGCAGCTGAACTGGCAAAGAAAATAACTTCACTAACAGAAAAGAAAACTTCACAAATTGAAAATCCAAGAAAAAGGATCGTTACTGTGCCGCCCACACTGTTTGATTGAGAGCCAATCTCAGTGAAATGAAGCGCAGAAAAACACTCGGCAATAAGGATGGAAATGAGCGCTAAAAAAAGCATGATGCACTGAAACTAATATGCTGTGAAAAAAAGTTGTTAGAAATATACTGTTTTGTTTTTTGTTTTGTTTTTTTCATACAGTGCTGCTTACATAAAAAGCAAATTCACAAATTAGACATGAGATGAAAATAGCAAGCAGAACAAAATGTGGGCCTGTACAGTGTGTAATTGTCATTTATCAATAATTAAAAATATGTGCTTCAGTTTTATGCAAAAGAACCGATTCTCTAAACTCTGTCCTTTTGACATATTATATGTTATGTCCTACTTTGTGTTGTTCTGGAGCAAACAATTCAACAAAAATACATGGACATTTTTTTATTTTAATGTGGCAAAGTGTAAAAAAAAATCCCAAGGAGTGTGGACAGATTGGATACATGATGTGAGCTCCGATCTGGGGTTTCTCTATTAATTTCACAAGAAAACATGGATTCTTCGTCTGATCTGCAGAGAAAGATGATATTACAGAACAGGATGGAATGTTTAGCAATGAACAAAAGTCTCCCAAATATGGTATGACACAACATGAAGTTATTCAAACAGCTGCAGATAACATGTCTTAAACTTCAACTTGTACAGACAACTCTGCTGTGATTCCATCTTGAGCAAGACTACTCAATAATTCTCTTTGATAAGAGCAGCTGAAGGTAACAGTGATTCAACTTGCTATATAGTAAATGACTTGTGATTAAGAGCAAACTGGCTGTTTATACACAACCAGGTTGCAAAAAGCATGTTTAATTATGCAGAACAGATCATTAGAAGGAATTTATGGATCAAGGTTATTAATAAACACACCTTTCCTGAGCTCAGATGTTTCCCTTCACTAAACGAAGAAGTGGAATGGGATATTTTTTTCTTGCACTTTAAATTAGCAATTAAATCTGACGTGATTTCTTAATTCTTCTTACATGAGAAAATTATATTTAAGCTACACAGAGGAAGATTTTTAGATATAACTTTAAGAAAAAGCGGAATAGATGTAGCATGGTTACCTTGCAGAACCAAGATCTTAGGTCTCAGCCCCAGCTATTGACTCTTTTATGGAGTTTGCGGGTTCTCGCTCTGCCTGGGGATTTTTTTGTTCATGTTCTATTTCCTTTTTTGCTCCAAAAAAAGAATTGCAAGAATTTGTCAGAATTCTTGCAATGCCAATAATTTCTCATTGGCATTGCAAGAATTAGAATGCCAATGAGCAAGAGTCAAGGGTTTACCTTGGCTCTTGCTCATTGCTCAAGATAGGAAACAGCACCCCAACAAGCCTGCAAGGAGTAAGTGGTCCAAACAAGTTGGTGGATTGTTTCAATGCTAAATAGTGGATAGCATGTGCATCTTTTGAAGCACATGACTGAACACGTGTGAAAGACTGGGTAAAATCTTTAATAGGGACAGCTGACTAGGAGTATTAAAGACAAAGCCATGAGTCAAGAATGGCTCAACTTCATGCCAAAACAAGGCATGTCTAAACATTTATGTGAGGACAAAGGAGAACAGCCACTTTGAAAATTCATGCAGCTTTGCAGCTTTCAATTCTTAAAGGTACTTTTTATTGGCCAGAAACCCCTCTCTGCCATAGAAATATAAATCTTGGGGAATCTGCTGATTTTGCGAGCTTTGGGTTATATATTCCCCTCTAATTGCTGGACTTCATCCACAGTGCTCCATGAAGCACATAACCAAACAGTTGTGAAGTGTTTCTGCTCACTGCTTGTGGCCTTGGTGGGTTGGCAAGCAAAAACCAAGTCCATGTTTGACAAGGGGTTAATGTTTCAGAAGAACAGCCTGGAGAAAACCACAAAAAGACAGCCAGTCTGGATGGACGGACCGAGGGCTGTCACTTGTCCATTTTGTGGTCCACCACGTCCCGCCTCTTTTTCTATCTCACCCCTCTAGCCTTTCACTGAACTCTGAAGCTTCCCTACCGTAATTTACACGCTCATCAGCTCGACTGTAATTTCCAGTGCAGGAGGAACCACACCAGGACCACAGGAGGGATAAAGCTACACGCCTGTTTTTGGAATCAAGTGTAATTACAATTCTGCCAAGGCTTTGGATCGCACCAATGGGAGGGATGACTGTCAGTACTGTTTTCACTTTAACTTCCAGCAGTCTGGACCAATAACAGGGAAGCAGATGTAACAAAACTGACACCATCTATTACATCTGTGCCAAAGGCAATCTATAAATGAACTTTAAAAATCAGGTATACTAATATGCCTGGGAGACTGAGAGCACCAACTCAGCGAAATGGAAAATGTAACTCCAAGGCAAAGAAGAGAAGTTTCTTCCTCTCAGGTCCAGGAGCACAAAATAAAAACACATTCAGAAAGAGCAATGATGGAAGAGCCACATGTCATGCTGCATAAGGTATGAGACTGTGCATTTGTTACACCTGATGCAACATGTTAATGTGATTTCTTACCAGCTGTGGCCTCAACAGGGCCAGACCTTGAGGCCAAGGCCTGGTGGTCTCAGCAGATAGCCTGGACTGGCCTGTGCTGTGTCAGGCTGGGATTATGGATGGCAGGGAGCTTGCAGGGCTGACAGGTAATAATTCACTCCCCGGGGGTCCCACACCCTTCGCTGGTTACAACACAACCAGCCAGGAAAGGGTGGAGGTGCTGAGAGGGGAAAAAAAACCTTGAAGTGCACATCCCCATAACCCACCCACCTTCTTTCTTTCCTCCCATGCCCTTCAAGAAGCAAGACTCTCCCTGGCAGCACAGTTGCCACGGGTAACCAGCCATTATCAAAATGAAATATGAGGTGTCACAGACCAGTACTGCTCTCAGGTGCAGGGCCAAACAAAGTCCCATATGTTGTGGATGTGAAGGGGGGCTGGGTTAACTGTTGCTTCCTGAAGCACGGTATTGCACCAACCCATTCTTTAGACATCAACTGTTACGGATGGTGCTCGGAGATATGAGACACTTCAGACAAATCACTGTTGTTAAGGTGGCACAACAACCGCCTGAAATCTATCATACAACGCCCTCAAGTTCCTCTGAGCACAGAATGGGGGGAAAAGGAGGATGAGTGCAGCTATTCAGCAACTTCAAGAGCGCCTGGGGAGAAAATGTAAAGTGTCTTCATCCATTGCACTGAAATATAGTGTTTTTTCCTTTTTGACCGATCAAAGCTGCAAAATAAGTTAGAGTGTTCGCTTTATATCCATAGACACGGTTACTGAACACTTCATCTTGACGTGAAAATAGTCAAACTGAATGTCCCCCAAGGGCCAGAGCTCTCAGCCTCCGGTTAGAAGCCTATTTCAACCATCATTACCCTGAGGACCATTAGGAGGATGCCATCCGCACATATAGGGTCCGTCATTTCAAACTCAAAGCAAACGATAAAATGGAAATCGGAAATAAAATTACACACTGGGCTAAATGCACCATTAACCACGCTAACTAAGCGACAAACCTATCAGGGCTCGGGGAACGAGGACTAGATGAAGAGAAAGCAATTCTGAGCAGTGATGAGGAATGAATGCAATGCTGGGCACTTGGCACTTTCTCACATTTATGACCAACTCATTTGTCAGCAGAAACAAATTTTCCCTAATGATTATGTGTATAAGCGGCGGAAAAAGCAAACAGGGGCTGCCTTATGCCGAGTGTTGACAACCACCTCAAACGAGGGCTGAATGTAGATGGGTTTGCACTATTCATAGTGCGAGTGGGAGCACAGACAGACCTGCTGGTAGAGAATCGGGCCACACAGGAGCATCCCACTTGCCCTGCACGGAAGCAGCACTCCTACTTGTCAGCACACCAGCTACATGTCAAATAGAATAACCTGAAACTACACTGCAATACTCTGGAAGCAGCAAAGAGTGCAAGTCATAGTACAAGTGTGGTAAGAAAACCGCAAGCCATGAGTGCCACCATCCCCTCCCCATCCTGCAAAGTCATTGCAGCAGCTGAGAGGATGGAGACAAAGCTAAACCAAAGAAAGTCACAAGATTTGACCACATGGACATCACCTAAACATCTGACTAAATAATCCAAACAAAGGAGCATTTAGAATCTGCAAATAACCCAGCTCAATCAGGGCAAAGTTGAACTGACTTTATTTTTTTTTTTCAATGCTCAGAAAACTTTTGCAAGGAGAGGACTAGTTTGAATGAGAAAAATGAGGCAAATATGGGGGAAAGTAGTCACAACGATTGTTCCTATTGTGCAGGGTGAGATATATTTACTGTTCAATTGTTCTTAGCCTCAACTGAAACTAAAAACCCACAGAGGGAGATGAGACACCTAATGCACAACAGGCTGAGACAAATCAAAGACCCGTATTTCTGCAGAGAGCAACTCCGAAGCATCTATTTCAAGGTAAATAACCACCAGCCGCTTCGAGGAATCTTAGGGGGTGGGAAAACATAGGGGTGAAAAAAATATTCTAAATCTGTGTGTATTTTAGCGAGATCCAACACAGGCTGATGTTAAACTCTGCGTGCAGAAGCAGAAACCTGTTAGATTAGAACAATGAGCTCATCGTTTCCCCCAGAGATTCTGGCATCGAGACTAAACTGCAGCTGGAGGGAGCATGATTTAAGAGGCAAAATATAGGCGAGGTGGGAGGGAAAATAATATATATAATACAATATAAAACAACTTATGCAATGATCGTGTCCTGCCAGACTGATTTGTTTACCTCACATTTTTTGGTATTGTCAGTGCACTGTTTTGCACAAGTTAAAGCTTTCTCTTGAGAACAAGCGGCTGTTTATATGAAAACTGTGTCCCAGTCAAAAGGCCAATCACTGAGATCTGGTTGCAATAACTTGCAGAGACTACTGCTGCAATAGCACGGTGGTCTTAAGAAAAATGAATGCAGACACAAAAAAAGACATTTATTACAATTTATTTTAAAGATTACAAAAGTCCACCCGACTCCAGCTGGGGGAAACTTGAGTCAATTCTGTAATTCAGTCTGAGCGCAAAGAATGACTGGACTGGGGAAAAAAAATAAAAATAAGAAAGGCTTTAACTTGGCGAGAGATCAAAAACAATTTAGGATTGTTATGTTGTTTATTAGCAGTTGACGCCTGCTGCTGTAACATCTCTTCTGTGTAAAGTTAGAGCATCCTGAGAGTCTTAATGAGCAAAGTCAGCACAGCTGAGACGGCACCGCTCAGCCCGCAACTAGAAGAGCAGGCAGCTCTTACCTTATTGTTTCCACGGCTCTTCCTTCCACTGTAGCAAAATGTATCTAGCTGCCTTTCTATAAGGTCGCAGGAACAAGAGCAAGTCGTTTTAAAGGAAAAAAAAAACGAAGAGTTGTTAGCGTAGAAGCTGGTTGTTTTCGGAAAACAGTTAGTATTCCCAGAGCGCCAGCGGAGAGAAAAGGCGCCCCACACTGCTGTGACAGGACTGGAGCCAGTCCGACTGGAAATCACAACACCTCCACAGCCGCAGAGGCCACGCCTCCCTCCGTCACTCAGACAAGACCTCTAACCAATCAGAAAGCGTATTGACAAAGACTCCCTGCTATGATTGGTTGAATGAGCGAACATAAAACGTTAGTCGCGCCCAGCACAGCTCACTTTTCATCCAGATGTTGAATGCCTTAACATCGGTACTATAAACCTGAAAAGCCAATCAGAGCGCAGCACAGGGTAAACAAACTCAGTTTGACCTCATGGAGGAAATGAGAAGAGAGTAAAGCACTAGAAAAGTCAAAGGCATTTCTTGTAATTGATATATTATGAATTGCAATAAACTTGAACTTCTATTATTTCGATTACATACTAGAGCTAATTTGAATGTCCAATAGTGTCACAGTCTAAAACAATATATATAAAAAATGAATGATAATAGTAAATATCATTTATTATTTTAATTATGAGAGATATTCCTCTCATGTAATCTTTGCGTTAAGGAATATTTTTTCAGTGAAGAATCAGACTGGATCAACTTACATGTTTTTGAAGTTGAACTTCAAAATATATATATATATGATTTCCTTTGAAATCACATGTTAGGATAGTTTGACATTGTTCCTGAAAGGGATACAGAAAAGGTAACAAAGATCCATATGTTCTTCAAAATAAGAGTTGAAAATGGACAAAGTCATGATGTCATGATAACAATTATGGTGCATCTCTAAATTTTAAACAAATGAATTTAATAAAATTTTTACATATGTAATTCTATAATTGTATGTAATCAATCAAGCAAATTTTATTTGTATAGCACAAGTGCTTAACACAATTTAAAATTAAAAATGAAAACAGAAATACAGAGATTTTGAAAAAGATTAGAAAAAGATAGAAACATTATTAAAAGTAAAAATTAAAAGTAAAAACATTTTAAAACATCTCAAACCTTGACATCATACAAGGATTCTCAAACCTCAGAGTTGTTGTATCTTACAAGGATTCAAGGCATTTCAAAGTGCTTTACACAATTTAAAATAAAAATAAAAACAGAAAGAGACAGAGATTTGATAACAATTAAAATAAAAATAAAAACAGAAAGAGACAGAGAGTTTGAAACAGATTTAAAAAGATAAAAACATTATTAAAAGTAAAAATAAAAATAAAAACATTCAGTTTATCCATAAGCAACTCTAAACAGCATGGATTTAATTTTAGATTTAAACACACTCAGTGTTTCAGCTGTTTTACAGTTTTCTGGAAGTTTGTTCCAAATTCGTGGTGCGTAGAAACTGAATGCTGCTTCTCCTCGTTTCGTTCTGGTTCTGGGGATGCAGAGCAGAACCAGAACCAGAAGATCTGAGGGGTCTAGACGGTTGGTACGGCATTAACAGATCTTTAAGGTATTGTGGTGCTAAACCATTCAGTGATTTATAAACTAACAACAGTATTTTAAAGTCTATTCTTTGAGCTACAGGGAGCCAGTGGAGGGACTTTAAAACTGGTGTTATGTCTCTATTTTCCTGGCTTTAGTGAGAATGCGAGCAGCAGCTTCTGGATCAGCTGCAGCTGTTTAATTGATTTATTAGTGAAACCTGTGAAGACGCTGTTGCAGTAATCAATGCGGATAAAGATAAACTCATGGATGAGTTTCTCTAGATCTCGCTGAGACATTAGTCCTCTAATCCTAGAGATGTTCTTCAGGTGATAGAAGGCCGACTTTGTGATGATTTGATGTGGACTCTGAAGGTTCAGGTCAGAGTCCATCACTACTCCCAGGTTTCGGGCTGATGGTGGTTTTAGTTGTGTAACTGAAGCTGCGCATTGACTGTGGTTCGTTCCTCTTTCGGTCCAAAGATAATAACTTCAGTTTTGTTTCTGTTCAGCTGGAGAAAGTTTTGGCACATCCATACATTGATCTGTTCTAAGCATCTGTTCAGTGATTGGATGGGTTCAGAGTCACCTGGTGACATCGTGATGTAGAGCTGTGTGTCATCTGCATAGTTATGGTAGCTGATCTTATTTCCTGTTATAACCTCGGCCAGTGGGAGCATATAAATATTGAAGAGAAGGGGCCCTATGATTGAACCTTGGGGTACCCCACATATGACCTTTGACCTCTCCGATGAGAAATTTCCCATTGAAACAAAGAAGTCCCTGTTCTTTATGTAGAATTCAAACCAGTGGAGGACTGGATCGGATGTAATCACAGTAGTCATTCATTTCTCTTAATTTAATGTAAATACGCATTTTCTTCACAAATTAATTAGCTTTTGAAATTCAGTTTATAAGTTTTTTGGTATTGTAGTTATTTTTTATTAATAGCATAACATTTCCTACTGTACTGTCCAAAAATTTAAACTCTTTGTTTATAGTTTCTTGAGAATGTTTTTTTCAAGTGATGAAAAATTTGATTTTTCAACATTGACAACTTTTCATTTATTTTCCAGTCCAGTACAAGATAAATTTCAAAGAAATTTGGTTCAATGTATAAATGTCCTTAACTTTGCCTGGTGCATTATTCAAACACTAATATATGTGATAATCTTAGCAATTGAAAACTTTCACCAAAATGATATTTTATTTTTTTAAAAGGCTGTTTGTGAACATGTGTTCAGAAAAACCCAAATTGTTGCCATTTGATCAAACTTGATGTAGGCAAAATATCAAATTCAAAGCATTAATCAATCTGTCATATTTCACTTATCAAAAATTGTGTCAGAAGGTGATAAGCCCAAGATTTCCATGTGACTGAATGCATCTTACACTGAGCTTGTTTTTTCTTTCTATTGCCAAAATTAAGATCTGAAACTAACTCTTGTGAAAAACAATGGAATAAAATAATTGGAATGAAAAAACAGAACTCTCCATCTGAGCTGTTCAGCAGTTGAGTCATAGGAAAGATGACTGAACAAATCATCTTTACTCAGAGTTTTGGCTCCTGCCCTCTGGCTCCAGGCTGAAGATACGTCTTATTAGATGTAACATATATAGAAATTCCTTTCTACCCACAACAAGCTCTCTTACTAAAGCAAAAACACAGAAAAGGCAATAGGACTTTTGGAATTGGCATTTTTGAATAGTTTTTTTTTATTATTTATGGCATTTTGCTGTGTTTTATTTTACATATCAACACGTTTGTTTCACGTTTATTAGAAAAATTCCTTGATATTCACATAAAACATTATGAGGCTACAAATCCCCAAAACTTTAGAGATGGAACAAGCCATCTTATGCTTTTTTTTTTTGACAAAATTAATGACCTTTCAAGAAGTTCAGTCTGGCCTTTTAAACCAGCCTGACTTGTGCGTTGTAGTATGATGTACATCTAATTGCAAACCGCCTCTTCTACAAGTTGATGCAAAACTACTTGCTTGCACTCAGCATGTCCTCTAAATTGAAACAGGTGAATGAAATTTGAAAGGCAGGGACAAAGTATACTGACAGCAGTTAATCAGTTGGCAATGATGATGTGCAGGGCACTGCCAGAAACATTAATGAGACACCTGTGCAGATATGGCAGCGCAGAGACATTTGGTCTGACTGCATCTGTGTTTGATGATAATCTAATAGATGGACACGACCTCACTGACTCATTCATCCTGAGCCTTCATCTTTTGCATTGCAGTTGCAGTCAGTCTTCCCTGTCAAAATGCTTCCACAACGCAACAGTTCAAGTGCCCTGTGCAATGAATATGAAATGTCACCTTGCTGGGAGTCAGATAGATGAGAAACTTCACTACAGCGTTTTGTTTACTGATTACATTTTTTCATTTGGCTCAAAAAGAGGAGAAAAAAATCAGTTGGTACTATTCACTTTGGCAGTGTAATGCTGCCTGCTACGTTGAGGCACATTTCAATTAAGAGAATCAAACAAAGAGACAAAATTCTAAATAATTTAAAAAAGTAAATCTTTGGTAGAGAAAGATCTTGATTACATGAACTTGTGTATCTTTAATTACAATTTAATTAACAATTAGTTTAAAATGCGCAATTATTTCCAAAAAGTATCCACAGGGGTCATTAAGCGTTGTTAACTAATCGAAATACAAAAGATGATTCTACTTATCAGAAAATCAGCATATTTTACATCTCGATTTTCGGCTCTTCGAAAATTGTCCCGGTTGAAATTCAGCCAGAGAAATCAAGTTTAATGGCATAAAGCCCAGACAGAGCACTGAAGGGAAATGAGAATCAAACAAAATTGCATTTTGAGGCAAAGGCCAGGCTACAGTTTCTAAGCAGACAACTTAATTATAACTGTAAGGTTTTAAGCAGTTTATTTTAATTTAATAATCTTATTTTCTGAAGCATTAATAAATCACTTTGATTTTTTTAAACCTTTTAAAGTCTCTTAAAAACACAATTTGCATATGATTTATATGTGCACATTTATCAGAAAATAACAATTTAGCAACTTAAGCTGCTATGTGTTTTCAAATTACTATGATTAAAAACAAAGACAAATACAGTGCTGAAAGACTGGAAGAGGTGGAAATCAAGATATTGGAAAGAAACATTGATTGCACTCTCACGCCACTCAGACATAACATTATAACCATTAATAAGTGAAGTGAATCAGACTGATTATCATGGCACCTCTTGGTGGGGGGGTTATTCAGGCTGCAA
The DNA here is from genome assembly GCA_033032245.1 of Poecilia picta. Classification (NCBI taxonomy): domain Eukaryota; kingdom Metazoa; phylum Chordata; class Actinopteri; order Cyprinodontiformes; family Poeciliidae; genus Poecilia; species Poecilia picta. Next base: position 5,413,393 of record CM065368.1, on the reverse strand, counting down.
GGGAGCTTTTTGTCCCTCGAAATTGTGTCAGAAGCAAGAAAAAATGGTAAGAGCAAGGATTTGATTGAGCTTATAAAGCACCATGACTGGGTCAGACCATCTCCAACAGTGCAGCTCTTACTGGTTGTTCCTGGTCTGCAGATGTTAGTGTCTAACAGTGATGAACCTGCCTCAGGGTCACAGGTGGTCAACGCTCATTGATTCAAGTGGAGAGCAAAGGCTGGCACTCATGGTCCAATTCAACAGATGAGCCACAGTAGCTCAGGTTTTTGAAAAAGTTTATGTTGTTTCTGGTAAAAAAAAAAAAAAAAAGAAAAAAAAAGAAGGAGAAAAGTAAAAAAAAAAAGTTACAGCGCTAAAAATGACATTTGTTTTTGAGAACAAATGTCTCATTTTGCAGATCCAGGTATCTGTTGAATGAGCTGAACAAGCTAATCTCATCCATGGAGGCCCAAACTTAAAACTCATAAGACACAAAGGGTCTACGGTTAGCACTCCTTCAAAATTCTAGTAGATTTTATGTCTCAATTGTTCAGGGCAGCAGAAGGACTAATAATGGCCTACAAGGCAAGTTGTTTACAATATTATCTCTAATCCTAATATATCTGAATAGCAAAGTGAAGCCCAGAATTATTTAGGTTATCTTACAACACGAAGCTCAAAAGCTAAAGCTTTTCTTACAAGGAATTATCTACAGGTGAGGAAACCTTTCCAGCAAATCTGCAGATCAGTGATGAATATTTTGTTTCTCGCACATTTCACAGGCATCATTATTCTCAGGGAACAGCTATTGTTTACTATCTGTAACCAGGCGTTGCTATTTTGATGAGACTTTATTTTTTAAACGAGGTCACTTCTGTTTTCTGACTTTCAAGTGTACAAAGACGAATGTGCTGCTTTTTCATATCTCACAAAACCACACTTCAGGCCAAAACAGCAGATGTGTTGTGAAATTTGTAGACAATGAATGATTTGAAAAGGGCAGCAGTGTTTTGGGCTTTCATCACTTACGACTGTTTGCATGGGAACAAAAGAGCTGATGTGCTTATCCTGCAAAACCTGTGAGGAGCCACAAAGAAAATTGAAGGGTAATCAAGGCTGTGATTAAAATGTTTTTATTATGGAAGTATAATCTCATGCTGAAAATAATGCAAAAAAATGACAACTTTAATTTGGTTACAGACAATTATTGAAAAAAAAAAATCAACATTAAAAAAAAAGTTCAACATAATTGTACATCACTAATGTCACATACTTACCACTGTAACAAGTTTAGTAAATTTCATTAATCTTAAGCAATTTCAAATGTTATGTGGTCTGTTGAAAATGGAAAACCTATCAACATTATTGTTGACAAAGTACCTTTTTAGTCATCACACACATTAAAGATTTTGTTCAGGGAGGTGAAAAATTCACCAAAGTTCAGTGTTTGAACTGCAGCAGTGTGTCTACGATTACCAAATATTTATACCAGCATTTGTGTTTAAGGCTTATACATTATATACATCTTCACCAGAATTACAACTTGTTGAGGGCATTGAATCTGTTTACAGGTCTTTAAAGAACACTTTGTTATTCAGTTGTAATTGGAAAATAACTGCAACACATTTTTTAACCTAATATTGATGGTGCCAACTTTGTTTTAGTTCTTGCTGAAGCTAATCAAGTAATAATCTTTTATGGTTTCCCCCAATTAAACCCATGAAGGGTCAAAATGAAAAATAGAGCATACAAACTGAATTTTATGACTCCCCAGACATGTTTTTGAATTTGGTCTCCCCAGAAAGCTCTGTCACCATCCCAATGGCTGCGCTTCAGGTCTGACAATCCAACTGCAGTAATTTACTAAGCGCCAGTACTGAGGCCAGGCTGGCAAAATTGCTGAATTCAAATAACCTGTTTTGGAGTTTGCACAAACAGACTCCAAAGACTTGTCTCACCTTAGAAGCAATTCTGAAAAATACGCACAAGCTATATACTTCATATTTAGTCCCCTGGGTCTCTTTCACTAAAATATGCTTGAGAAACAGGGAAGAAGATATGTTGGCTGTGAATAGCATAATGGTGACAGTGCTCCAGTAAGCTTTGGAGTCTTGGCTTCTCAGAGGATTTCCTGTAAACCACAAAGACTACCTGTGTTTGTCCATAAACTGGTCTCATCCCTTTTCTGTCAATTATCATCATTAGATGCAAATTTATTCAAGCAACTCTACTGGGACTGTGTTATATCAGAAAGCTTGGAATGATGGTATGTCAAAATGTATTGATATAGCGAGTCATTTAGAACCTCTGTTTTTGTGAATCCAAGTAAATATTGTATAGGATCTGTGAGGCGCTCTGTGCAGTTGTTTTCACGCCTGTCATTCAAACAATGTAACATTGGTGTTAAATGAAGTATTTTTGAAATCTATTTCTACATTTGTAAAAATAATAGATTGCTTAAATAAAAAAAAATAGCAGTAAAAATGCAGTAATATCTACCTATATAATTTCTTTACAGAAAACCATGGTCTCATCTTCATGTAGCACCACAAAAAACAATGAGGACAATTGGATTTATTACCACAACAAAACAGTCAGAACTACAGGAATGTTCTGGCCTACACCACTGAATCTGGTGGAACAAAGTATCCACCTGATGTCTACACCTAGTGACTGTTAGATTGCAGGGATAGACCAGAAATCATTGGTAAAGAGGAAGAACAAGTTTCCAGTCCATCACAGGGTGGCACAGAGACCCACAGAACAGACAGCCTTATATACACACATCATAAAAAAGGGAAGTTTAGAAAGATTAATCAATCTAACTGTCATATTTTTGGACTGTGGAAGGAAGCCAGAGAACCTGAAGAGAACCAACACATGCACAAGGAGAACATTATTGTAAAGGTGCACTGAAAGAGACCTTTCAAATTAAATGCACTATTTGGTGTGCAACGTCTAAAAGTGGCCATTTCTTCTAAACATATTTTTTTGGCAGTTGGTGGGAGTTTTCTAGGTGTTTCTACTAATTTTCACATGAATTTAGGGGCAGAGATCGAGAGGCTTGGGATAAATATGCAGGTGCATCCAGTTCACAGTAAATCTGGATTTATAAAGGCAACATGTGGTGACAAGGGCTTATAAATCAGATTTTTAAGTATCAGAAATTCTCCTTCCCACAAACTTTCAGTAAAGCTACATGCTATTTTATGCATGAGGCCCCTGGGCTCCCTGGGAGAAGAGATATGGTATCTTAATGGGACACCCCTAGTTAAATAACGTGAAGTTAAGTACTTTTAATGAAATGCTAAAAGATAATTTGCTAATAATTACGCCAGAGGATCCAAAATGGGTTGCTCGTTGTACTGTACAAAACACCTGCTGATGTATTTTCTAAGACCTGAAGTTTCTTATTTCATCATCAAGCTTACTGTATTTTTATATCAGAACTGTCCAACAGGTAGATGACAAATCAACAAAGGAAGATGTTTAGTTTAACATTGCTTATGTGCAAACAGCCACTTTAATGGTGCATCATGAAACTGTAACAGGCAAGATGTATAGCTGCTTAAAACATCACAGAACATGGACAAAAACAGCCTGGAAACATGAAATATGCTAAGAAAGAAAATATCCACGGACCACATACGAAAAACAGAAGATTCCAATGGGGAGTGACCAAATCTAAAAGGTTAAGTACTTCAGAAAACAAGTGGGACGAGAAGACAATCAAGCTAGACACAGGTAAACAGATTGAAGCTGATGAGCAGAGAAAGAAAATGGCAGATGGAACAGAGACGTGGAAGAATGAAAATATAAACATAACACGGAAAAGCATAAAGTAATAAACAAGAAATCAAAAGAGAAAACTTAAAGTAATTTAAGACATACAAATATACAAAATGCACAACACAAGAATACACTAAAAAACTGAACTTGACAGGCTGAAGTAGTAAGGCACCTTTTAGAAAATAATAAACACATAGGAATGAACAGCATACAGCAAACCTAAATGACAATAATGAACCCAGAATATAACCAGAATAATTAGCACAAAAGAAAACCAAGGCACAGCTATAAAAGGAAGCAGAACAAAAGAAAAAACTAGACATGAAGGAGAGAACTTATCTGGCAGAAATTGTGGAATATAAATCACCCACAAGGAACATGAACATAAACATAAAAGTCAAAGCCCAAACAGCCAATGATATGACACGAATATCATAACCTTTCTGCATAGATTGGATAGAAAACATATGTAGATCTGAAATTGATCTACATTTGTCTCTCACAAGACAGAAAAGAAACACTTTTGGGAAATATAACGATACATTGTAGGTGTTTCTATGTGTGAGTGATTTGTGACCCAGCAGTGGGGACTGTATTCTATTTGAGGCCAAAAACTTTAATGTGGATCGGATTTGGGTTTTAACATCCCACATATGCTTTTCAGTATAAGATAATCTTATTTTTTGTGTAAAGGCAACATTATCCTGGATCATTCTAATCATATGAAATATGAGATTAGTAAACACTGATTACTGCTGCTTTGGGGAGAATATTAGATTACCATGTTGGGTTCAAGCTAGAACAAATTGGAGCAAGCTTGCAAAGAAAGTAAAACAAAATAGAACATATGTTCTTACAAGTGATCAGATATTATTATTTTCCTACAATCTGCATGGATTATTTGAGCAGATTTTGACATATAGAAATACATAGAGTAAGACTAATTATGTAAAAAAATATGTATGCACTCTTTCAGAATAACATGAGCTGTTTCAAAAATAATTCTGTTTACCAAATGGAAAGATGTCAACATTTTTAGACAGTCCAGGAATGCTGGGAAAAAAAGCACATTTTGTTTCTAGAGTCAAGTTCAAGGCTAAGAATGATTTTGAGGAAAAGAAAAGAACGCAAGACTCAACAGACAGAGGCAGTGGATCCTGTGGGAAACAGCCTCCAGGGAAATCAGAAGTGTGGTAAATGATTTGTGGATTCAACCTGTTTTTACATGACTGAAGGAAGTGGGTTTCCTCTATTGTATTGTGAGGCTTGTTTCTTGAGGTAACGTTCATGTCTTACTCAGTGTTGTGGAAGGAAGTGATTAAAAAATGTCATCATTCTGATGAGCCTAGAAGAACAGATAAAGACTATGAATGCCACCTGAGAAAAAACCTTTTACGTTCTTTAAAAAACATCTGTCGGCATATTCTGGTAATCATCTTTAACCAAAACATTACATGGTCCGATATCCTCATAGTGTGTTTTGCATTTTTTCCAGTCATCTATTTTCATGAACAGTGCAGACCTTTAGTTGATGAATTCTACTGACGCTCACGGCAAAATGAACTTCACTGCCGGCAGTAGATCACCATCATTACCAGAAACCAACACTAAGAAGGTCAGGGGTGGCAAGCAGAGTTCCCCGAGAACATGGCTATGACAGAATGATGAAAGGTTCTTACAACATTACAGAAAGAGAAGATGAGAGGACAAAATGAAAGCTTTCTGATGAGCCCGTGTGAAAACAAGGGGAGAAGGTCATTATGGGAAAGAAATATGATACGAGTTATGAGGGGAATACTTTTTAAAAGATACTAAATCGCAGTTTAGATATTTTGAGGTGCGAGTATGTCAAGATGTTAGGAACATTCAAGTGATGAAACAAACTTTACTCTTCACATTTGCAAGATGCATGTTCTGTAAATCAATGTCAATGAAATATTAAACCAAAATGTAATCAAATTGAGGTTAAAAATTAATATATTACTTAAGAAATGTCAAATAAAAATAGATATTTTCAGTATGATCTAAGAGCAAGTAAAAATAACTGACTTTTCAACACAGATTAATAATGATCACTTGACAGTAGCAAGTGATGAAGTCAGCTTGTGTTTAATTCTTTACACATTTCAATAATTAAATCACTTAAGGCATGGGGGAAACATATAGGCAGAGCTTAATAACTCAACATCGCTCTCTTCTGGTAAGGCAGGAAGCTGAGTGAAGAACCAAACAGCCCTGTTTATTTTTTTTTCATACTGAAGTCACAGTGCTGGTACGCACACCTCTGTTCTGCCTGTTTTGTTACATGGTATGAATTTGAGTATGCACCAGAGCTCAAAATGCGTCTCTTTCAATGCTTTTCTAATGTTAAAGTTGTCCAAACATGAATCATGCAGCAAGAGGATAACCATGGCACAGATAAAGTTGTTTTGTTGACTTTTATTTGAGAAAGAGCGAAAGGACAGACTCATGAACATGTCTAACAAAGACAAATTCTCATGTCATAGCAACTCTTACATAGTTCAGTTTGAGCTGCTGTCACTTTTAGTTACTTTTATTGTTTTTATATTACTTTTGGTGATGTTTATTATGACTGCATATTTGGGTATGTTCTTGTATTGTATTATGTGTCTTCAATTTAAGTGATTGTATTTTTGGTGTTAGTGTGCTTTTAATTTCTATTTCACTTGTTTAATTATGTGGCTGTACAGCACTTTGGTCAGTGGTACTGTTTTAAAGTGCTATATAAATAAACTTGACTTGACTTGACTTGACATAGTTCCCACATTTTGTGTAATCACATGTTCCTTTTTTGTATATCAAAAGCCATGGGTATGTTGAAAATGGTTACCTTATGTACTAGTCTAAATTCTCAAGTCATTACAGACAGTGGCGCAACTACACATTTTTCAGGTGGATGCGAAAACATCATAGGCGCGTCGACCCCACCAGACGGGGTTTTGGTGCCCCCTCTGGTGCTGCGCCCTATGCGTTGCATACCCTGCATACCCACTTTTTGCGCCACTGATTACAGATGCAATCAAACATATTCATACAGATAGCATTACTTGGGAGTAATAGGTGTTACACATGTTAAGGATTTCTGGAAACTAAAAGTCAAATAGCTTCTTTTGTCATGTGCTTTCTCCATCTCTTTCATTTTATCTTTTTAAACATTATTTGAAGATGTAACACTGTTTGTTGAGTCTCCCAAGGAAAGACATTCATTCTGTTTGATGGATTAATTTGGATCTAATAATGAAGTTATTTTTGTGCCACATTGTTGAAATCAATGTCTGCGTGAGTCTCAAAGAGAGCAAGAAATAATGTATCCTGCATGCAGTTAAGTCTTAAAGTATAATTTTATGCCTGATTATTTTATTGAATTCCCCGTTTGCTGCTGCCTGCTTGAACCCAGATCTCACCGCATGTCAATGGTGCTGCAGAAACTCTAATTTCCACAAAGTGGTGGCTGCCACCAAAAAGGTTCTGTCTCTTCTGGTTTTAGTCTCAACCCAGGAATGTCCAAAAGCAATTGATCTGTGGACCTTAGTGTTAGATTGGAGTGTTAGAGTGTAGAGGTTTAGACAGGTAAGCTGGTGCAATGCTTTTAAAACTCAAAAAACTTGCAGTAAAACTTTAAACTGAATTTCAAAATGGACTGGGAACCTGTGCAGGGAGGTCAAACACTGTTGTGATAAGATAAGACAGGTTCTTTTTTTCTCAGAGATTAAGCTCCAGCATTTGGTACAACTTGCTGATAATTGATTGAGCTGCATGTCCTGAGAGTCAGCCTGTGCAGCCGAGTATCAGACTGCCAAGCACCCTGCCTTCAGCAACCACCAATCCCACAATGCAACCAGGTCCTTTGGCCCCTCTCACGTGTAGTGAGTCCATGGGAAGGCATCCCATTCTTCCTCTTCCATGGGGAGGATCCTGGTGCCCACATAAGGTAATACTATTTCCATTGGTATTTCTCTTCATAAAGCTGCTCTTTGTCTGATCCCTCACTTTGGACCTGTTTGATATAGGTGACCTTATGGTATAAAGTCCCTGATAACTTAACTCATAAGATCATCGGGACACTCAAATTCCTCCGCCACAATAAGGTGGCAGGCTATGGAGGGGTGGTTAGGACGCCACCTGGTGAGGGGCTCTGGACGCGTCTCATTAGAAAGAGACCCAGAGGAAAACCCAGGATACGCTGGACGGACTATGTTACTCAGGATTTCCCTGTAGGAGCTCTCCCACATTAATCCAAACAAGACGTGGTAAAGGTATAAACTGACTGAAAAGAATCTACTTTTTGCTCTTGAATGTAGTTTTTAAATCTGATCTTAAAATTAAAAGCACAGTTAAATATTACACAAAGTAAGAGTAAGAAAATAAAGGACCGATGAGATGTTAAAGATCTATTCATTTGTCCAAGTTAAATCATTGGGACTTATTTTTAAACTCTGCAGTCTAACTCAACAGTATAAATAGAACCACTGCACTGAAAGCTGTGTCTAAATTCAACTGCACCAAAACAAAAGGACTTCAGCAATAAATTCGAATGGCAATCAAAATCATTAAAAACTATGAAAGCACATTTTTTGTTTTGTGGCACACAATTTGTCACACCAAGATAAATGTATCTGCAGAAAGAAATGTATTTGCAGAAAGACTTTGTGTGGGACTTCAGGTCCCACACAAAGTAATACTATTTCAATTGTATTCCATTGCAATTCCTGCAGAAAGAACCTGAAGTGTTTCTCAGAGATTCAAGCTTACAGCTAATGCAGCTTATTCTAATTGTGTCATGTTGAAATATGTCATCTTGAAACAACTCTGGGGTCAAAAGTGTTGGTTCCAGTCAAGCAATAAAAAAACCCTCTGAACTGCTGTCAGGTTTGTATTAAATGGTCAATTATACAGACAGGGACACTGGGACAATGGACCCTTATCTGTAATTTTCCTTTCAAAACATTCATTGGAAAATGTACAAGTTCAGCACAACTTGCCAAGGTGCCTTTCTTTTTTCCAACAGCAGAAAGAAGCATTTTATCTTCCTTGTTGATTTTTATGCTCCCTTATAGTTTCATTCAAGCAGTTCATTCCCCAGATAACAGTTTGGTAGCCATGTGTTTCAGGATGAACATTATTGCTAATATTTTGTAGACCAACATGGTTCTCAGTGCAACAGTTCTTAGACTTGTTTGTAAATAACTATTACAAATGTCCTTTAAAAGTTCATAAGTAACATTCATATACATTTCAACAAAATCTTTGAAAGTGTACTTCTTTTAAAATGCCAGAAATTTATTATGGAATCAGCTCTATCTTCACGTGTTGTTAGCTTTAGCCTTCATAGAAAGTAATTTCTTTTCATCCAAACTACACTGTTTTCATTTCTGTACACAACCCAATTTAAGCATATCAATTTAAAGCATTGTTAGAAGGAAAATGTAAACTGAGGAAAGTACATTTCATGAATTCACTGCTAACAAGCATGCTAGCTGGTGGGATGTTTTGTGCTCATTCTCCTTGTTTCTTGTTTTCTATAGTTCAAAACAGCACAATTTGATAGAAGAACACAAAACACCGATATAAATGTAAAACGGAAGGAGTCAACAATCTCCCGTGACTTTCTCTGTGTGCTGTAGATGTAACATTTCATACTCTGCTTCATGTTTTTCCTCCTGTGCTCTCGCTGTCATTTCCAGTTAGGAGTATGTGTTCTGACAGAAGAAGACATTTTGCTTCGTGCAAATCCAAACAAAAAAGTTTTTCTACTTCACAAGAAGTATGAAGAAATAGTTACAGTTTGTTTCTTCCAGCGACTGTTTTTTTTTTTTTTTTGTCATCTGGGAACCTGTGCAGGGAGGTTCCCAGATCTACATTTTGCATATAATCCGACTGAAAGACAATGCAAAAAAAAAAAAAGTGTAAATCTGTAGTCATCTTCCAAATAGGCAACAGATTTAATTTGTCTCAGTTGGAAATACCAGAGACAGGTTTCAGGAGAAGAACATACATTCAGAGTACGCAGGAGGCACAGCATTATGCAGAAAATACAGTGTGAAAATCACTATGTGTTTGCAACAGTGCAATGAGAATAGACAAAGTGGATCCTTGCTGTGTCAGTACTGAAGTTCGTGTGTGAAAACAGCTCAGTTCTTCATTTTGTTCCCAGTTAGCCACCGCTGTGTTTATTACAGCTCTTGTGTTTTTCCCCATTGTCCCTGTGATTGCTTCTTTTTCCTCCTGATTCTTCCCCTCTGTTTTGATAACCTCTGATGTGTATTTGATGTGTGTTTAACCTGCTTTGGGTTCTTTGCTCTCATTCTGCTCTCCTCTTTATGGTTTTCTGTTGGACTTTTTTTATGCAGTCTTCAAACCCTCTAAGTTAGGGTTTGTTTATGTTTTGTATGTGTGCCAAGTCTGATCTCCAGGCATTATTTCTCTTTTTCTGCCGGCACTTTTATGTCCTCGCATCAGACCAAGTACCGGAGCTGACTTTTTAGTTTTGTAGGATGCTGAGTGTGAGTGTTTTTTAAAGATCTTTTGAAATGAAGAGTTAATAAAATTGCTCGAAATGTTCAAGATATATTTGGACAAAAAACACATAGATAGAAACCATGTATAGGAATTTAGCAGTGCAAGGAGCAGACAAATATATAAACACCTTGCAAATTAATTACACTTTTTTATATTTTGTCATGATATGCATATCCTTGATATATGAATTTGCTTCTTTACGCTTTCCTACTAAATTCTTAATACGAGCTGCAATGACAGCTGCAACACAATGTACCATTTTTGCATTTTTAATTTCAAAACAGCTGAAGCTTATTTAGATTGGATGAATGTTAACCTTTTCATGACTCTTGTTTTGAAAGGTTTTTTAAATGTACCAGACCTTCCCGAAACATTAACCATCCGCTGAATCATCCAAGGTTCTATATTTTGTAAAACTTGTAAAAAATTAAAATGTCAGACTTTTTGCTTCTCTCTGAGTCCAGTTCTGATCTCTACTAAAAGACATGTCCTTCCTCTCAACCTCTTTGATTTTTGGCAAACAGTCTGATCTGCTAGTCACTATTGACAAAATAAGGAGTTCTTTCATTTTTCTATGACTTTGAAAAGGTTATCAGATAACAAAGCAAGTCATTCGCTTTACATAGCAACTAAGAAAGGCATCCTAATCCATACCAAAATCCAATGCTCATTTGCATGTTTTAGCTTAAGTCACACCTTGCAGAAATGCTACAAAGTCTCTAATTAAGCAAATATATTGGTCTTAAAAGAATTCAGAAATCTACAACACTGGATACACACCATGACACAATGATGACAGCTACCAGTTACAGGAGAAAATGCAGACTAATGGTGACATTAGTACGCCAGGACAGCTGTTTTTTTTTTGTTTTTTTTAAATTGATCCAAAAAGAGATGGGAACTGCTCAGAGTACTCACTCACCTGTTTCTAAGAGCAAACCCTGAAGGAGCTGCAGGGATTTTTGACAAATATTTGTGTTTTTATGTGCGACAAAAAAATCTCCTGTATTCTTCTGACTTCAGGCATAATAAATAGGGTTTAAGACAAACATTTTCTTCTAAAGCAAACAAACATCGCTAAAGTCTTTCCAAACCTGCTAAAATGTTTTGTGGTTTAATGAAACCAAAACTTAAACCTTCTGTAAACAGAAGACCCAATTAAATGTACTGAATGTCCACTCTTTTGATACTAATCATTTTCCCGTTTTAATTTCTTTTTCTTTTATCAGACTTGGTTAGTTATCAGGTGGACTCTAAATCAGCCCTTAGTAAAAAAAACAAAAAACAAAGTAAAACACCGTATTTATTTCTATGTAAATGTAAATGTCAAGTGCAACCAAAGTCAACTTCCTTGTTTGTGTGCATGAATTTGGCAAATAAAGTCAATTTTGATTCTGACAAATGTCACACTGAAGGTGCATGCTAATAAAAAATGTCAGAGGATGTTGATTTATCTGGGAGCATGTTTTCAAATAAAAGTTGTTACAAGTTACAAGCACTTTAGACCTTTGATTTGAGCTCAAAAGATGGATTAGTTTTAGCCTATATACACTTACATTTATCTTAAAGTGGACAAACCACTAAATAATTAAAAAAGCTTTATGTTATTTTTGAATGTAGATGTATACAAGTATTTATTTAAAGAAACATGCCTTATTGTCAAACTGTTCACCAACAGAGGCGATCTTTTACTGCTTCCATTTTAACATATTACCCTGAAAGCTATAAAAACAATATACAATGTATATATTGGCTGCCTCTTATAGCTCACCCATGAGACATACGTTTAGCGCCATCCCATCATCATTAAGATTGTTTCAAAAATGAAGCATACATCCGCCTCCCGATGGCTTCCTCACCCTTCTGTACTTGATGAGGCGTCAGTAGATACAGCACCGCCTGAAGGCATGCTGATTGTTATGAGCAATCATAATCTTCCAAACAGTCACCTCACGCAGCGTTTCAAACTCTGTTGACAATTGTTGGCAGCACTTCAATTTCAGCAGACAGTTAAAGAAGGGGGAAACACGTGAAATGGAGTTCATACAAAAGTCAGCATCCAGTAACGATCTGTTCAAAAAAGTAAATATGTTACTGTAAAATAATAATAAAAAAACTGAAACAAATAGCCGTACGGCAGAAGATGAAACTGAGATGGGAGATGAATGAAGTATTGTGAAAGGGACTGTTCTTACCAGCACTTCAGAAAATGATCTTGGCTGTTGAAAGGCCCAGTTTAAAGAGGACATGATTATAACGACAGATTTTCACAGCAGATTTATCAAGATTGGCCTCTAAAACACCATCGATTCACATTAACAGAAACCTGGTGAGGCAGGCTGAAGAAAGGCAGCTCTCTTTACAACATGGCCCAAAATACTGAGGTATGTAATCAGCTTGGTGGTTTACATGACTCCTAGGATTACTACTTGGAGGAATCCTCCAGTATTTACTGTTGCAAAGTAAAAGAAAAAAAAAAATTCTGACACTCAAAAACAGCAAATGTTTGAAAAAGTTGAACTTGCTCTTAAGTCCAAATCCTTTTTCCACCCCTCAAAGTTGCCACATTTCAGTGAATTTCCTGAAGGAAAGTATTTTTTTTTAATATTCAGTCCTCCAATCCCTCCAAGATTTCAAATGACAGAAAGTGAGGGAAAAGTCAATTAAAACCTGTCAAAACTGTGTGATTGGAGCGATCGCTTGAGAAGCACAATTTAATCACCGCTCAATAACTGAAATTCAGGGAACAGTGGAGACGTAGGCCAGCGGTGCAAAAGTTGGGTCTTTTGTTATGTTGCTTCTTTTTTATGAAAATAAAATTCACAGCTGAGGAATAATATGCATGCATGGAAGATGAGCAAAGTTAATGAACTAAGAAGTTTAATAAATTAGCATTAGAAGTCAAGATCTATTGAACAGCTCATTAAGCTGTAAATGAGGACACCTTCCTTACTTAGAAGTGACTGTATTTTAATCATCTTTTTTATTTTAAGATAAAGTGGCAGCTCACGGTAAAATATGGGACCATGATTGGTCTACCATCATATGAGTAGAATGTGTTACATTTAACAAGGGGCGTCATCTGCACATTTTGCTGAATACTAAAATGTTGAGCAATAAAACCTTCGTCTCCACATAACCTGGTCTTCATTAAGAAGGAAATATATTTTCCAGCCATAAAAACTATGAATATTGAAATATCAAATTCCATTTAAAGATGATAGTTTGCAATCTACACAAAAACATCGAATGAGTGATATTAGTTTCCCCCATGTGGGACAATAAAGAATTGAACTGAGTTAATTTCTCAATATAGATAAGACTAGTGTGAACAAAGCAGACGCTCTATGAAAAATAATAGACTAAAACATCTCTGCAAATGTAACTTACTCTATCAGGAATTATAGCGGAACAGTCCAAGTTTTTCAGATTTTTATTTTGATGCTTGTAATATACAAAGCAAAGCAAAGTAAGAGACAATATTATAATAGCTTAAGAATACCAATTAATAATTCCAGTATGTTGAATCTATTATTATATTCTCTATCATCATCATCCTATTTCAGAAATGCATCCACACCAGAAAAGCCTTTTTATATTTATTTCAACCCCGGAGGCCAAATCGCTGGGCATTCTCCTCCTTGGCTACAAAAGCATCTGAGGGATGGGACCTTGGTGCAGCTGCTTCCAATCACCACCCTCCATAAATACCCATGTTCAACACCCACTCATTGCCAGATTTCCGATCCAGTGATATCTTTAGTCCTGGCCTCTAAATTTGCTAAGAAAACGTCAGTCTTGCTGTGGTGATTCTAAATGTTTTATGTCTTTAGATTCAGTTGCGTCAGCTGAGCTCCCAAACCTTCATCTGCTGCTACTCGTCTCCATTGTTCCATCAACTTCCAACTTTGCTCTCGTCTTCCATTAAACCTTTAAAATCCAAAGTTAGCCTCTGAGTTAGCCTCTGCTGCTGGATTCCTCTTCCCAAGTATTTGACCACCTTCCCAGGTAGATAAAATAAAATGTCAAAATTCAAATCTTAATCTGACTACATTTAACTGGTTGCAGTCTGTACACATACAACACTGGTGAAATTATTCAGTCAATTAAAAGAGCATTGTAAAAGAGCATTGTATCTAAACTACATTGTTTTATATTGCAATATACATAATGTACAATAAATCATTGTCAGTATCAGATGCAGTTTAATCCAAGATTACCATGTCTGTCCTCTCCCTTAAGTTTTTTTTTATCAAAAAATATACTCTATACATTTTAAAGTGTTACCCATCATACTTTTTGTTTCATCACCAATTTCAGTTTTCATTCCCTTAACTTTAACTTGATTTAATATTTAATAGATGTGTGTAGCAGTCCAATTAACCTTTGTCTTTATAATTTTTTTAACATTCTTATCAATTCCCCTTTTCTATTAAAACTTTCAGCACCTTTTAAGTGCTTTCCCTCCCATCTCATGCTCCCTTTATTTTCCCCATCTCAACAGCTGACCCTCATTTAAGCAAGGTGCAACACAAGGACAGCAGTTATCAAAAAATACAATGAATCCAGCTCTGCAGCTCAAGCTTGGGATTTGGAGAAAATTATACAGAAACATGTAATAGTCCCGGTTTTTGCAGATGCACACAGTGAGTAGGGAAAGGCTTTATTACGGCTGCTTAAGTATTATATGAGGGAAGAGATACCATCAGGCCTGTAACTATGCTACATGCCTTGCCTTAAAATGAGCTCTGAACAGAGGCCAGCAGTCGAGGGAACAAAATAACAGAGAGCCAGTGAGAAGGAGACACTCCTCTCTGTTGATCATTCTCTGTGTCAAATCACAGATATTTACTGTCTGGTCTAATAAAGACATTTAAAACCATCACAAGTATCATCTGCAACAGAGAGGGAGCTGCTGTCACGTTGGAAATCACACCTTATTCCCACAACTGTCAAAACTCCGCACCAATATGAATAAATTACAAATAAATATAGAACCCTCATCACTTTCGCGTAAAAATGTCAGCAGTAATTGTTTTAAGCTACACTTTTCCGTCAATATCGTGACATTATGTCTGAGAAAAAACAGAAGGAAATGTTCTGACTACAACTAATGAGATATAAGGAAGATTTTTGAATCAAATGCATGCAGAGAGTGTTACTCAAAAAAGTAGTGTACTTTGATCTTCTTTAAAATTTTGTTGTCAGTATTCTATCCACACTCTTTGGCTCCCACTCAAGCACTTTTCATGGTGTCTTGCTTTTTTCTTTTGACAATTCAGCAGACAAAAATACAAAAACTAAAATAATTCTGTAGTACAGTTTTTATAATTATCCTATTATGCATTAGGTTTTATGTTTTCAGTATCAAAGCCAGGAAATTAATGTGAATAAATCTGTTCTGTATCTATCAATGCGTCTCCATGACTAAAAACACTCCACAAAAATCACAACACACACTGATAAAAACAGCAGCAGTAAAAGAAAAAAATCCACCATGTTTCCATTTATCCATTATTTTTGCCATAATTTCTGGTAAATAGCAAAAAATTACTGATTTCAATGACCTCTAAGTTTCCTTTCCTGTGAAGCAGTTCTGATCACAGTCTGGATGGTACTTCACTTTTTTGAATTTCAAAATAGATTATGAAAAAAAGAGCAAACAGCACATGCAAGTTTTTGAAAAGAAACACTTTGCATGCCAGCACATCCAGCATCCACATGAATGGTTTTCAGCATATTGAGAAGCAGCTTGGATGAGATTCAGCTCGTCTACGTCTGATGTCACGCTTGTGAACCGGGAAAAGATGAACCGCTCCAACTGGGTTTAGGGGTGAGCTTTTCCCTTCAGTGGAGTTCAAGTATATGGGTGAGGGTTACACAGAAAGGAAATGGATGTTCCATCTGTTAACTTGTCTGGAGCGCCACAGATGTTATTTTATCCTTTGCAGATAAAATAAAGAGGTAAACAGGAAGTCATAGCTCTGGAATTACAAGTGTATCTGGTTTTGCCCTATAAGCTTGTGTGAAAGTGGACATGATAAAAAGAACAAGGTCCAGGATACAATTGGTTAAGATGGGTTTCCACAGCACAAAACCTGCAGATGTGTTATCCAGGTCAAACATGGACCACATCTACTGCCATTCTGCAACTAAAAGAGTCAGCTATGGTGGTCTGAGTCTCCCACTGGGAGGAAACGCAGGTGGCAGACTCAGAACATCTCGGAAGAAGTATATGGGGAGTGAGCATTTTGGGATTCTTCTAAATCAGAAAGTGTCCAAAGTGCCATTTGTGATCCCTGGATGGATTTTGTGCAGCTCCCATCTCCAATATCTGAATGACAAATGTTGCCCTCCTGCACAGACACTTGATGCAGATGGTAAGTTATTATGGACAACTAAAATGTCCTCATAATTCAATTGTTCGTAAATACGATCACATGTATCTGGTGAGTAAATATATGGTGTCATTTACTCAAAAGCAAACGTTGGTGCATCCAAATCTGCTTTTATATTATTCATTAAATAAAGTAAGTGTATTTAAAGAAATCCTGTTCTGATTGCTGCAAATAGACAGTTTTTCAATCCACTAAACTTAAACTTGCATCCATTTTCTGTACACCCTTGTCCCTAGTGGGCTTGGGAGGCGTGCTGGGAGACATTTAGGAGAAAGGTGGGTCACACCCTGGGCAGGCCGCCAGTCCATCGCAGGGCAACAAAGACAGGATAAACAACCAAACACACATCTAGGGAGAATTTAGAAAGACCAATTAACCTAACAGTCATGTTTTTGGACTGTGGGAGGAAGCTGGAGTACCCAGAGAGAACCTACGCATTCACAGGGAGAACTTGCAAACTCCATGCAGAAAGACCGGGACTGGGAATCAAACCCAGGGCCTTCTTGCTGCAAGGCAAGAAGTGGTGCTATCTACTGTACCTCTGTTCAGCCTGGTCTGCAATCAGTTATAAATCAATTATTTTTAAATAAAATATCACATCCTTAGTTTAATAATGAGCAAGTAAAGCAATTGTATAATATAAAATTGTATAATAAAATTGACATGGCAGCATGTCACATCATGCTGCCATGATGTGACAGTGGGGCTGTCAATTGTATAATAAAAAATATAAAATTAATATAAAATAATATAAAAAATATAAGTTTTTGGTTAGCAAACACTTTTCACTTGACAATTTTATCAAAAATTCTTCTCCAGTTAACCTGGACAGTGTTCCTCTGAAAGGCCAGACTGGGCT
Source organism: Poecilia picta (assembly GCA_033032245.1). Classification (NCBI taxonomy): domain Eukaryota; kingdom Metazoa; phylum Chordata; class Actinopteri; order Cyprinodontiformes; family Poeciliidae; genus Poecilia; species Poecilia picta. Next base: position 5,395,825 of record CM065368.1, on the reverse strand, counting down.
GTATGTGCTGGATGTGTTCCCACTTCAACTTAATAATGGAAGACAATAGATGGATGAAACTGCATCCATTAAATTATATTCAATAAGTTATTCAGGATGAAGTGCTTTTTCCACAGAACGATGAAGCTCCAATGTAAAACTCAGAACATTATCTAATGTCTCTTAGAGTTGCATTCACCTTCTTTTTATCTGAAAGTGCAGATAATCTGCTGCTAATTACAAACACGTTTTTTTAATACTTTTTGATTCTTTAGATTTTTCCAGGATGCCACATAGGGAAATTGTTTGAGGTGTTGTCAAAATACACTCCTACCTGTGGCTGCATTCAACTGTTGTAGGCTAACCAATGTGGCTGGTTTTGATATCTGTGCTTTCACAACTTGTTTAAATACACAGTGATGATAGTTCTATTAAAAAAAATACAGAGACTTTTTTCCTCTTTTGTGATGTTGGGTATAATAAGTAAAACAAAAATGTGAAAGAGTAAATATATTGTTTTGGTTTAAACTAAAAATCTATGTTCTCTAGATCAAGTTGGTCATTAAAATCTTCCTGGGTGTTTGTTCTAGGTAGAAATGAAAAAAACCTTTGTGACCCTGGAAACTGACGTTGACTCTGTGCGCCACGGTGAATTAATCTCACTTAGGTTTTTGTTTCACCTCTGTTTTCCTGTTGTCAGGGCTACGTGATTGGAGGTCGATGTGCTTGTTTAAAAGTCAGCAAACATAAAGAGTGACAAAAAAATCCTATCTAACTCAACTTCATGTTTTGTTTTCTTTTTTATTTGTCTTTCATGTCCACAAACTAACAGTTTCAGATTATATTTGTCTGGTCTGTGTGGTCATTAGGTATGACAGTTGCCATGCTTACATGAAAAAAAAAGAGTGCCACCTGCAGGGACGTCGACTGAAAAGCAAAGTGAGAAGCCGGCACACAAAGCGAACTCCATTTGACTGACAGCGGTTCTCGCAGGGAAAGAAAAAAAGTATTAATCTGTAGAAACAAAACGACGGACACAAAGTGACAAAAAAATCAACACGCTGTCAAGGATTAACTCTTCATAAAGAATTCTCATTTTCACCAAATCCAGTGTCATTAGCGAGATAAGTTTTAATATCACAACCGCTGTCTTCTCGAATAAAAGAAAAAAAAAACCTGAGAACATGTAATATGTTTCACCCACATCATCCTTCTGCTGCCACTTCCCTTCCTGTGATGTTTTGTTTATTTGCTGCTTTTGTTCCTTCACCAAGAGCCTGAAGAAAGAGTCAAGCTGCCATGATGTGACAGTGGGGCTGTCACCTCAAGGTGGATGTGGGGTGAGTGGGCGACTGTGGGCTGAAGGGAAACAAGGGGGGCAGAGACGGTCGCATGCAAGTTTCATTAATTGGTATCACTTTATCCAAAGAGGACAAACTCTTTCATCCTGGCAGTCTAATTAGAGCTGCGGACACCTTTTTATGTGTTAAAACATGCATGTATGCATGAGTTTGAGACCCAGGTAGATAGGAGGATGAGGAGCAGACCTTACACAGAATGAGGAGAGGTGGATATTACAAATTCTCTTGGTCAACACGATCTTCTTTGCTACTAATCAGCCTCTTTCTGCAGTGAACAAAGAGCTTCTCCTGTTTCCCTTGATGTGAAACCAGAGTCTGTTTACACTCTTTTGCGAACCATATGCAATTTGGGTAAATATTGATCTAATTCGGAGAGGTAAAACAATTAAGGTTTATTTTATATCTTTGGTCATTTATCTAAAACACTGTATACATAAATTACGTTAAAATTCAAACAGAATATAAAAACTGTTTAATATTTTTACTTAAAACAATAGCTAATATCTCATAAAACACTGGTAGTGCTGGCAGTCAATTACAGTCAATCTGGGTTTCTTTAAACAGAAATCTTTTTAATTGGTTAATTAGCAATTTATTAATTAACTGACTATGTACTGAGGTTGAAAGGAAATGAAATGTCATTTTTGGAGTTTAAATAAATAAATTAAAGATGATTTGGACCATATGCCATTCCACATTTATGACAGGCAAAACCAGTTTAACATTTTATCGCCTCTTTTTCAGAGATTAGAGATTTAATCATCCAAACACAACGGAATGTTATAAATTGTGTGACTGGACCTGCGTAAGCTACCAGTGTGGTGACTCCAGTAAAGTAACCAAACTCATTACCTCCCTGTTTACTGCCAACCACTGACCACTGAGTGAGGAGAGTTCCAGAGACAGGATGCTATGGAAGGTTAGTCCAATGTGACACAACTTGTCTTGGGATCCGTCTTATCATATGCGTTTTTAGATAAGGCTGAATGAATTAGCTCTCTGTAACAACTGTCATACATGTTAACTTATTTTACAAAAGGAAAAAAAAAGTGCCTCAAATCTCACCTTTTATCTGCATGACCTTAAGAGGAGAGCAGCATTATTTGTCATTAATGAATCTCCCAGCAATTCAGAGTTGTTTCCCCATGAGCCGTTTCTGTATTTGTTTACTTGAGTTTGATGGATATGACACTGTAATCCTTTTGACAAACTGACTGCTTCAGGGAGATGAGAGCAAACTGCCTAAATTGCATTGCTAAATGGTGCAAAATTTTGATTATGAACACATGACAAAGGCTAGAGTTGTTGAGACCCTAAAATTCAGAGGAAACTTAAATATGGGCCTTTCAATGTCACAAAAAATATTTAAGAAAATAACCATATACCTAATGGTCTTTTCAAGCTCTCCTTTAATTTGTGCAGTTTATTTCACAAACATATAAATAGGGACTTTTAAGTAATTATTTTACCTAGTTTAAATTAATGTTTAATTAATATATAGTTTAAGTGTTAATTTCATAAAATCCATCAGTTAAAAATCATAATACAACAGTCATTCCAACCATCAAAATCACCAATTATGTTAGATTTCACATAATATTTAAGTTCAGCTATAGCCGACAACACAAGCGTGGCTAGGTGAAAGCTAATTCAGAATGTAAGCAATCCAGCAGTGCGATCTCACAATAATACAGTCTCTGCCTTACCAGCTGTCTGCTTGTTTGTAGATGTGTCTGGCACCGCACAGGTCCACCATAAGAGCAAATCTCTATTCAAAAGTGACACCAAACTCCCTTTTGCTTTGTGTTACCTTGTCTGCCTCTTGTAATTCTTCCGTCATTGTTCGTCTTTCTTTATGGTCTGTGCAATACAACCACTGTTCTGTCATGTTTTCTTCTGATTGTCTATTCTTTACAGCTAGTGTATGTCATTTCTTTATTTCTGGTCCTTCTTTCCTTTCTTTTGACTTTATTGATTTTCTTTCTTGTTTCCTTCTCATCTTTTTCCGATTTGACTTTGTGTAGTAAACTTTGTGTAGCAAACTTTTATTCATTATATTAAGCGAGTCACAGACTGAAAGTCCCAACAAAGTTTATATCTTCCACTTGAAGCTGTTTTGTATTTACTAGTCAGTCTAATTTGTGAACTGAGGGCTGTTAATGTTTCCTGTTGATATTTGTCTAAGCTACATAATAATGACCACATAGATATCTTTCAAACCCAGCACTGTATTAAATTATTGCAGGTTGTTTCAGAACAAAATAAACTTCTTACCTCTGACATCTTATCACACTACTGAGCTGGTGTCAATACAAAGTTACTTCTAGTTCTTTAAAATAAACAAAACTTGTATTTGATTCACTTAGGTAATATTAGCTAGTTTTCATCATGAAGCCATAGCTATTTTTAGTGGTGTATTATTAGACTTTAGAAATATATTAGACTTTAGAAATTGTGTTAACCGTCACAGATAAAGATGAATGTTCATCTTTATCTTATAAGGTGAGGAGTAATGACATCAGTTCATAACCTAGACAGATGTGTGTCATACATACTAGTAGGTATGTGTTACATTAGAAAATGTTAAAATAAGTCATTAGAGATCTAAGCGGATGACTTGGGGGTTAAGATTCCAAATTTGGTTTGAAAAAAAAGTGACAAACATCAGTTTCAAATGCAAATGCAATTAATATTTTCCCTTTTCCATCCATCCATCAATCAATCAAATTTAATGTGTATAGCACATTTCAGCAGTAAGGCATTTCAAAGTGCTTTACACAATTTAAAATAAAAAATAAAAATGAAAACAGAAATAGACAGAGATTTTGAAAATGATTAGAAAAAGGTAGAAACATTATTAAAAGTAAAAAGTAAAAGTAAAAACATTTTAAAACATCTCAAACCTTGACATCATACATGGATTCTCAGACCTAAGAATTTTAGCAGAGCAATATCATACAAGGATTCTCAAACCTCAAAGAGCTTTTGTATCTTACAAGGATTCAAGGCATTTCAAAGTGCTTTACACAATTTAAAATTAAAATAAAAACAGAAAGAGACAGTGATTAATTAATTAAAATAAAAACAAAAACATGAAGAGACAGAGAGTTTGAAAAAGACTTAAAAAGATTAAAAGTAAAAATAAAAATAAAAGCATTCAGCTTATCGAAATGCAACTCTAAACAGGTGGATTTCAATTTTAGATTTAAACACACTCAGTGTTTCAGCTGTTTTACAGTTTTCTGTAAGTTTGTTCCAGATTTGTGGTGAGTAGAAACTGAATGCTGCTTCTCCTCGTTTCGTTCTGGTTCTGGGGATGCAGAGCAGAACCAGAACCAGAAGATCTGAGGGGTCTAGACGGTTGGTACGGCACTAGCAGATCTTTAATGAATTGTGGTGCTAAACCGTTAAGTGATTTGTAAACTAACAACAGTATTTTAAAGTCTATTCTTTGAGCTACAGGGAGCCAGTGGAGGGACTTTAAAACTGGTGTTATGTCTCTATTTATTTCTTATTTTAGTGAGAATGCGAGCAGCAGCTTCTGGATCAGCTGCAGCTGTTTGATTGATTTGTTAGTCAGACCTGTGAAGACGCTGTTGCAGTAATCAAGGCGGCTAAAGATAAACTCATGGATGAGCTTCTCTAGATCTCGCTGAGACATTAGTCCTCTAATCCTAGAGATGTTCTTCAGGTGATAGAAGGCCGACTTTGTGACTGTCTTAATGTGACTCTGAAGGTTCAGGTCAGAGTCCATCACTACTCCCAAGTTTCGGGCTGATCGCTGGCTTTCAGTTGTAGTAGCTGAAGCTGCGCATTGACTGTGTTTCGTTCCTCTTTCGGTCCAAAGATAATAACTTCAGTTTTGTTTCTGTTCAGCTGGAGAAATTTTGGCACATCCATACATTTATCTGTTCTAAGCATCTATTCAGTGATTGGATGGGTTCAGAGTCATCTGGTGACATCATGATGAAGAGCTGTGTGTCATCCGCGTAATTGTAGTAGCTGATCTTATTTCCTGTTATAACTTCAGCCAGTGGGAGCATATAAATATTAAAGAGAAGGGGCCCTAGGATTGAACCTTGGGGTACCCCACATGTGACCTTTGACCTCTCCGATGAAAAATTTCCGATTGAAACAAAGAAGTCCCTGTTTTTTATGTAGGATTCAAACCAGTGGAGCACGGACCGGAGAGTCCAACCCAAGTCTCCAGTCGATTCAGTAAAATGTCGTGGTCAACAGTGTCGAAAGCTGCCTGAGGTCCAACAGAACCAGCACTGTGGTTCTCCCACAGTCAGTATTTGTATGGATGTCATTGAACACTTTGACTAGGCCGTCTCTGTGCTGTGGTGAGCCCGAAAACCAGACTGGAAGGAGTCAAAGCGATTCATTATTGTTATGAAGTTATTTAATTGTTTAAAAACTGCTTTTTCAATAATTTTGCTAATGAATGGTAGGTTGGAGATCGGCCTGTAATTCTGTAGTATTGATTTGTCCAGATTGTTCTTTTTTATCAGCGGTTTAACCCTCATAAGACCATAACTGTAACTGGGTCGCCTGGTATTTTTCTGATTTTATGGCTGTAAAATTCTCAAAAAATGTGCAATGAGTCTGAATTTTTGCTCTTTTTTCCAGAACATCATCAGCTTTCAGTATTTGATAATTATTTAACATTTCTGTCTATAAAAAACTGTGAACAAACAGTTTAAAGAGAAAAAAAACAAAATCAGAATTGAAATTTTCAGATTTATTCTTAAACTTCCAGATGACAGGGGCAAACAATTTGAGATGTACAATTTCAACTTTCAACTATATTACACAAATGCAGAGAAAACTGTGAAGCCTGGCCTCCAATTTACTAGTTTTTAGGCCTGTTTTTTATTAAATTATTTCAGGCGTTTTCATTTTTATGGTAGGATCTAAAGCAGTTCCTCTCCAGCTGCAGACAGAATCCCACTCTGGATCCATCCATACTTTATCTGTCACACTTCAGGTTGAGAGGATGCTGGTCCATCTCCAGTGGGCAGGAGCAAGAGGCAGGGGACACACTGGACAGGTCACCAATCCTCACATGGCTGATTTGTTTGTTGTTGTTTTTATCCACAATTCATCTTTTGGCAGAAACAAAGTGGTGTTTTTTTTTTCTTTTTGCCAAAATCACTTTAGGTAAAAATATTACTTAGGGCATTATTTTGGAAGACCACAATTTTATTTTCAGCGTAGTAAATAATTATTGCACAAATGATGCAGGAACCAAGATGGAGCTAAGAGTTAGCCAATAGCTGTGCAGCATTCATATGGCCAACGTTAGCTTGTACAATTCGCTGGTTATGTCTCTCATGTTCACTGCTTTCAGACATCAGCCTTCTGGGACTAGTTATCAGTCTGGTGGATTTATTTTAGACATTTTCATAATTTTATGCGTGATTTCAACTCGTCCTCTGCCGTTTTCTCTCTCTCTCTCTCGCACCGCTACTCCGCTAATGCAACACAAAGTTGCGCAGGGAAATTTCGCAACGAAAATATTTACTCTATCTGCTGCAATTTGCAATTGTAATACACCGTTGAAAAGCTTATTTTATGCGCTTTCTAATACTTTTTGAATTTTTTGAATGCGACCGACCGTTCAGGAGTTATGATACGGAGTATGTTGGGTGACAGATATGGCACAATGGAGAATCTTCCTTGTGATTGGTCGAGCTCATATCAAACCTTCCGGGGTGACTACCGTAATGTACCGTATATGCCCTGAAAGCGCAATGTCTCAGCTTTTCTGCACTTTTGGAACTTTTTTGATATGTTGAACGGTTCAAAAAGTACAGTAATGGGAAGAGCACAAGCCAAATCCTGTCGGCGCCGACAGGTTGGTCTTAAGAGGGTTAATAACTGCTGTCTTCAAAGCCTGGGTTAAAACACCTGAAGACAGTGATGAGTTACTACTTGGATCAGATCATTAGCAACGACAGGCAGGACTTTCTTAAAGAAATGTGTGGGTAGGACATCCAGACAGCAGGAACCGGAACTTAATTGACTTATAATTTCTTCTAAGGTTTTATAATTAAGTAGTTGGAAATGGGTCATTGTTCCTGCATTTGTTTTGTTTGGGCACAGCAGTGGTACTGGCTTTGGAGTGGATGTGCAGATTAATCCTCTGATGTTTTGGATTTTTTTTTTTTAAAGAAACTGGAAAACTTGTTGCAGGCGGCATTAGATTGAACTTCAGGTGGTAACGTCATTGGTGGATTTGTTAGCCTGTCAACAGTAGCAAATAAAGCTCGAGCATTATTAATGTTTTTATTTATGACATCTGCAAAGAAAGCTTCTCTAGCATGTTTTAGTGTTGTGTGATAGTGACGTAATCTTTCTTTGTAGATGTCATAGTAGACGTGAAGTTGAGCTTTACGCCATCTCCGTTCGGCCCTACAGCAGAGTTGTCTTGCAGTTTGAACTGTTTGTGCATTTCTCCATGGAGATTTCTTCCTACCAGTCACAACCTTCACTTTAATGGGGGCAATGTCCATCCATCCATCCATCCATAGTGGCAATGGGCTGGAATGAATCTCCAGCAGCCATGGTTATGTTGATGTGTTTTTATCACTCCAATTTATTGGAGTTCATCTGCTTTGGATCCTGGTCAGGGCTGTGGGAGTGTGGGATGAAGCTGCGTACTCCGGCTTCCCACAGTCCAAAAACATGAGTGTTAGGTTAATGTATCTCTCTAAATTGTCCTTAGATGTGTGTGTGTGCAGGGTTATTTGTTCCGTCTGTCTCTATGTTGCCTTGTGATGGACTGACAACCTGTTCAGGGTGTAACCTGCTACTCGACCCATGATTGCTGAATATATGCACTGGTCCGGGTCCCTCTTGCGACCCTTCAAGGATAAATGTGTTGTGATAATGTATGGATTGACAAATGACTCATAGCCAAGGTTTTGTGCTTCAAAGTTTAGTAAGACATGGTGTGAATTCCCTGCTCTTGAAAAAGATAGGAAGGACACTGGGATGTTTAGGATCTTCGAAGTGGAAAATTAATGAGTTTAAGTTTTTGGTAGATTGAATGCAGAATGCCTGGAGTGATTTGAAATAGAAGGGTACCAGAAAGACAAAAAGAGGTTTACAAATCGGGAGTGAGGCCAGCTATGTTAGGTGTGTTGCAGACTGTGTCACTGATGAAAAGACAAGAGAAAGAGTTAGAGGCAGTTGAGTCAACGATACTAAGATTTACTTTGCGAGGGATGAGGATGGACAGGATTAGGAATGAGTACATCACAGGCAGAGAGCTCAGACATGGAGCGGAGAGCCTGGGCGTATTGGGAGAAGATGGAGCTGCCAGGCAGGAAGAAAAGGGAAAAGATTTATAGATGTGGTGAGGGAGGACATACAGGTTAGTAGATGCAGTGGGCAGGAAGCGATGGAAACGGATAATCCGCTCTGGTGACCCTTAACAGGAGCAGCCGCGGGAAGAGGAGGAAGAACATTTCCCATTGATGTGTTAGCGCTTTGAGGTTGATTTTCAGCCATTTTTTTTTTCATTTCCCTTGTCTCTTAACTTTGCACGGTACAATGAAAGAACCACGCTGATAAATATCACACCTGTCATCCACTTTGGGGAAAAAAAGAGATATATTTATGGCACTAAAAAAAAAAGTGACTGCTTTTACTGTAACTCTAATCATAGGTGATAAAAAAAACACGAGTGGGGGATCTAAGATAGATAAATACATTGTTGAGGAAATATAATTGTTTCTAGCATTTAGAAAATATAATCATTTTTTAGTGTTTGAGTTAGCTCTATCTTTTACTTAAAGTTAGGAGTTTTTGTGTCACTGAGGTTGTAAAATAATAAAACCACAGGAGGGAGACAATCTTATCTGTGTGAAAAGCATTTCAAAGCAGGGGGACATTCCGGTCTCAGGAAATAAGCAGTCTCCAGTGAACATCTGGCATGGTAAACTCAGGAGTCTATGGTGACCTATAGACTCCTGAACTTTGAAAACTGTGAACTTTTAAACTTTCAGACTGATATCATATAGAATATTTTAATATTGCATGCTTTAACTGAATATTTTATTTTAATATTGTATTAGTAGTAGAATTAAAACCAGTCAATGATGAATGTAATTGAAAATGTTTTGTTCTGTATTAAGAAACAGGAACTGTATCTGATTACTTTTTGTAGTTTGTATGAGTTTAATATCAGGTTTTGTTTTGGGAGAAATGGAGAAAAAAAAAACCAGAGTGTCACAGGGACCTGTGAGGTGCTTTGTTCGTGGCTCAGGAAGGAGCCAGATCCTGGTGAAAGCCATAAATCAGCAGGAGATCAGGAGAAGTTCTCCTTGGAAAATAGGGACAAAATGGCTTTGGAGGAAGGGTCAGAGACAGGTCCTGGTTGGATGGGCAAAGTTCCACCCTATTTGAATAAATTAAAGAAAAGAGGATAAAACTTTACACACAGAGTAACAAATCAGATTTTGCTCTTTGCAACTTCTCCAAGGACGTTCTTGCTTTATGTTTGTCATCTTTTGTCTTATCCTCTTCTCAGGTAAATTTATGTGTTTGTGCTCTGAGGTTTTCTGATGTTTTGTGATGTGCTTTTCTGTGTGATGGTTTGCATCTGTCTTGAATAAATGCTGATTATTGTGAAGTGTTGTCTCTGCGTGGTCTCAGTCCTTGCGCACAGCATTTTTCTGAACCCGGGCAGAGAGGATAGAACGACTAAAGTTTTTGCAAATTTTATTCTCTTAACAACATATTACCAGTGTTGAAAAAGGAATATTAAGTAAAACTGTAAAAAACTGCAATTTGAGTTCTTTTCCTTCTTCCTCTGTCCCGGATTCTTGGCCGCAGTCTGAGAACCCTCGCGAGAACAAAAAGAGGCGTATGCAGCGTGTTGGCGTCACAGAAGTTCAGAATTTAATCCAATCAGAAACAAAAGAATCAGACATACAGAGCAGAACAGAAGAAAAACATGCAGAGTTACATTTAGTTACCTGAGATACGTAGAATACAGACATACACATACAAGACGTCTTGGAGAAATACAACCAGACCAACAAGCATTGAAAATCGGCTATATTTCTGAATTATTTTTTGGTGTAAGCAGATTATATTCTCCGTGGGAGGTTCTCGCTTCAGGCAAGGCGTCCCTTGCTTCGACCAATGAGGAGCCGTCTCCTAGCCCCACTGAAAACGGCACCTCCCTACAATTTGGTTAGCCATCAAAGGGAATTTACTTCTTTGATGTTATTTGAAGTTGACCAGAACTCTAAAGTCCTGCTGACTTTTACAACTTCGCAAATGTCTAAGGAGACTTGGCTCTATCCAAACAGATAAATAACAAACCGCATGTATTATTTTAGACCAAATTCTCTACGGGTTGAACTGCCGGTCAATACTTTAAAGTCGACCATAAATTCAGGTTTTATTTCACCAATTTATGCAATCTCCTGACTCAGGCAGAGTCAGGAGATCTCCTGTCGGCTTCCTTAAACACAGACATTCCAAGATTTCACAAGTCTCTGTGAAATCCTGAGTTTTCTTCTACCTTAACTCCTATATTTTTAATTCAATAAGATTTACCTCTAAACTTAATATGCTTCTTGGTCTGTCATTTCTCCCAGCATTTCTTTGATATTTAAACTTATCTAAACTACAAAAATAATCAGATTCATAAACTATTTTTAATACAAAACAAAACATTTTCACTTTACTTTTATCATTGACTAAAAATAAAATATTCAGTTAAAGCATGCAATATTAAAATATTCTATATATCAGTCTGAAAGTTCAAAAGTTCACAGTTTCAGAGTTCAGAAGTCCACAGGTCACTCTAACGCCGTGCCAAATGTTGGCTGTGGACCCCCACTTCCTAAGACAGGAATGTGTCCCTGGTTTTACACAGATAAGATTGCTTGCCTCCTGTGGTTTTACGACCAGGCCCTTCCAACTGCTGAATCTGTGACCTTCCAACCCCCAGAGGCTGCATCTGAGGTTGGTGACTCAAAATTCCTAGTTCTAATTAAAAGATAAAACCAACTCAAACACTACAAAAATGGTTATATAAGTAAAAGATTCACTAAACTAAAGCACTAAAAATGGTTATATAATTGAATTCAACAAAACACTAAACAATGATTATATTTCCTCAACACCAGCAAATAAAACATGCAGATATTTAAAGGACAGGTGTCATCACATTTTGGAGACGGAAAATAAAAACTAAATACAAGTAATTTTAAAATACACTTCTTGACACAAAACCAGCCTTTTGACCTTTATCTAAAATGGAAATGCATAAGAAGCCTCAAAAACCAACTGTACATTCTTTACATTTTTTTCTGAATATAAAAACAGTGAATGAATTCATATAATCACTATTTCACAAAACAGATAAGGGTGTACTATGCCTTCCTACTTTATTTGCAGAACTGGGAAAGATGGTTTGTTTTGTATAATTTGACATCTGATATTTCTTATTTCAAAAATAATTTTGCCCTTACATTATGAAACATTTGAATCTTGGGCTCAAGATAAATTACAACTCCTGGCTGAGGAACAAGAGCACATCATAGTTCAAGTCAACAGAGAAGACAGAAAACTTGAACAGTGAGTCAGCACCAGACCACTGTTGAGACTGATGTTATTTAAGAGTATGGTGAAGTTCTCAAAAAGGAAAAAAAGACCCATCTGCTTAGCTTATTAAATTAAATCCATAAGTGCTTTTGTAGTGTAGTTGAATCTGCGTTGTGTCTTGTGGAAATAACAGCCAGACAACAGCTGAGCTGAAGGTACTTTTAATTCTCCTGCCTCTGCATCCAAACTGCAGAAAATAGCGGTCAAAATAGGCTTTTTCTGATCACAGTGCTCCACAGCGCCTTGTCCCACGGAATCTGAACAGAAAGAGCCTGTGTGCAACTTGTGTAAAATAACACATTTACCTTACAAAATAAAAATAATTGCAACAATAATAACTAAGCCCAAACATGAGTATAATAATCTTAAACAGTACATGAATAACAAAAAAATAATTAAGACAAAATATTCCCACCAAAAGCAATGAAATGTCACATATCTGCATTCAAATAGCAGAAAACAGTGGTAAAAACAGGCTTTTTTTCTTATCAGCAAAAAGTGGGTATGCAGCGCATGCAACGCATAGGGGTGCAGCACCAGAGGGGGCGCCAAAATCCCATCTGGAGGGGGCTGTGCGCCGATGATGTTTTCCCATACACTTCAGGGTGCCTTACGCACATAATGAGGTAAATGTAGCGAGTTTTACCTTTCACGTATCGTCATAACTCAGCGTACCTACAAATGCTTCATCAGGACAAAGATGAACGAGGATGGCACTGGATTAATTGAACACCCGGATGACATGAATCTAACTCTGGGTTTCTGTCGCTGAACCACGTGACATGCAGCTGGCCGCACCTCTCAAAGGAAACGCCCCGCACGTAGACACAACCACAAAAATCCCCAACAACACAGACGTTATTCTGACGGAGGCCATAGTGGAACTCATCAGGTCCATGAAATCTTGACATTTTACCAAAATTAAGTTTTTATTTCACATAGTTTCATCAAAGTTTTGTAAACTGTCAATTATGGTGTTGACACATCATGGTTGTGACAAACAATTTAGGAATAAAAATAAGAAAAAACTAAAGAATAAGGTAAGCTAACCAGAGCTAACCATAGAGATCAATACCTAGACGCCTCATGGAGCGCTGAGTTATACGTAAAAGCGTCCGCCATCTTGTATGAGGCAGCAGAGGATCGGAGCTCCTTAAATTCTGTGCTATGCGGACGTGTTTAAACCGTTTTACGAAACAATCTGGATTCATTAGGATTACCTTCCCCAGGTTAGGATGAAAGATCAAAATTACTTGACTTTGCAGCCATAAATTCGCTTCTAAACAACTGGAAAATATTTTCTATGTAGCTGAATTGGCCAGAAATAACCTCTGTTTGTTAGCATAGCAGCTAACGTTTTCATACTGTTTTCTAATGAAAGAGAGCTGCGAAACCGCTGTTAGAGGATAAGTGAAATAAAAACCTGATGATTTAGTGAGGAAACATGAATCAGGATCAGAGCTGGAGCTGCTGTTCTTCAGTCTGTTTCCATGTCGGTATTTGGCTATAAAGATGCTACGAGTCAAACCCAACATGCTGAAAATGGCTTTTTATGAATGTGAAGGAAACATATTTTCTATTTCACTTTTGGATCATTTCTCTTTTATTCTTGGCTTTAGCCTGTGAACCAGGACGTCTCAGAAGTCATTGAGTTCTCCCAGTGTGACCGTAGACTGAAGCATGTGACCAGTGTTCACAGTATAATAAATAAATCTTTAATTCTTTCACTTTTGTGTATTTTTAAATATCTCAGTCTGAAGTCTTAGTGTATTAATGTAGCTTATGTAATGAAATAAAAATAATTTACTCTGTTAGAATTGTTTTCATTCTTTGCTGTCAATAGCAGAGTTGATGAACTGTAATAAATATTTATTCTCTGGAAAAAAGTAAGACAAATATGTAGTTTAATGTTTGACAATGATTGATTTATAAATCAGAAGTCATTTCTCAATAACAAAAAATTAATACAGGGAATTATTTGTTGTCTTGAAATGTTAAATGTACATTAAATTATGGAATTATGTAAATATATTGTTAAATAAAACACTAAAAGTATCTCTGTTCATCAATTTCAATATAAAATGATCAGAATTGTTTCTATCAAATAAAACATTGTGCTCTTTATTCAGAAATGCCCCAAAACAATTTAGTAATTTTTTTGATTGCCAAATATATTAATGTGTGTGAGAAAATGTGTCAATGGCAGGTATTTACTTAAAATACTTTGTAGAATGGGACTTTATAAAGTTAGGTCCATTCACTTGTATTACCTTACTAGCACATATTCCACATTGAATATGGCGTACACTGTTACTTATCGCAGCAACAGACGGGCCCGCTCCATGAAGCGTCTACGTATTAATGTCTATGGAGCTAACTAGCCCTCTTAGCAAGGGAAGAGGAGAATCTGCGCTTTCTGATTGGCTACCTGTCACATTCAGCGTTAAGCTCCTCATTTAGATAGGAGCGGCCACGACAGGGGAAAGCAAAAAATGGTGTAGTGTGAACTATTGCATTAGGTAGTCAGATGTGATCATCTTCTCTATTTAAAGCTAGAGATTACTGAATTCCAATACTTCATAATCTGCACTCTTTTGGTTGAATCCAGTATTTATTTCGACTTTCGCTTTGTGTTTAGTTTTTATTAAGTATGTTTATGTTCATGGAGACTGAGAATTCATTTATTTTTGTTTGTTTTGTTTATTTTAGTGATGTCATAAACTATATATATAGAACAGAATTCTGCATATTTTTCATTGCTATATTGCTGACTACTGCAGACATACGCAAAGCTTTTTCAGATCGACCGTTCAGGTAATTTCAAAATTGATAGATTTTGGAAAACATATTGAGGGAAATGTCTTATCAAAACCAGAGAAGCCACAATAGAATGATGGGACACTAGGTGAGAAGGCGTGTCCATGGAAATGTCCAAGGTGGGTTTCCTCCTGTGCCCCAGAGGGTTTTGCACGAGGAAATCCAAAGGGTGGGCTCCCTTTTAGAAATGGAGAGAGCCCAAAGGTTTGAAGACAACGGAACTGAACTTAAAGCCCAAATGGAAACATATGAGAAAGAGCAAGAGCGTGAAAAAGAAACCAATTCAGATAGAGTAAAGAAAGACCTGGAGAAAATCAACAAACTGATAGAAGATCAAGACTATATCTATGAATCGATATCAAAAGAGTTCAGGTTTCTGCAAAGCAGAGAAAACAATTTACAGACGGAGTTGGACCAGGTGAAACGTTCATGTGAAGAACTCGATCAGAAGTACGAAAGAGATGTTTCTGGTCTTAAAGCTCAAGTGGAAACATTTGAGAAAGAGCTAGAGCGTGAAAGAGAAGCCAGCTCAGATAGAGCAAAGAAAGACCTGGAGCAAATCAACAAATTGAGGGAAGAGCAAGACTTTATCTATGAAGCAATGAGAATAGAGATCACGTTTCTACAAACCAGCGAAAATAATTTACTTGAAGAATTGGACCAGGTGAAACGTTCATACGATTAACTCAATCAGAAGTATGAAAGAGATGTTTCTGGTCTTTAATCCCAAGTGGAGACAAAAGCGCACTTGGAGGACAACATGAAAGCCATAAATGCCACCCTCAGAGAAAACACAGCTAAAGAGATACAAATCCTGCAAGAGAAGGAAAGGGATGCGCAGACTGAGTTGGATAAGATAAAGGATTTATACCAGGTGCTGCATTGTAGATATGAGACCAATGTTGCTGCGCTGAAACAAGAGAAACATTTCAGCAAGTAAGTTGGGAGAGAAATTTTAATTTGGAAAGAGTAGATGAGGATCTAGAGCTTGCCAGCTCTCTAAAAGATGAGAAGGAAGATCTCAAACAAAAAACATCACAAGAGTTCATAGATTTTCAAGAGAAGGGAGAAAGAGCCAACCTGACCATGTTGAAGTCCGGTTGGCTTCTGAGGAGGATTTCTCAGAAGAAATGATAGACTTCGCTACAGGATCCATTCCAGAGAATTTGGACAACATGCAGGATGGTAAAAGGAAAAACCCAAAGCTTTCGATTTGGAAAAGAATGCAAAATTGTATGTGTTTGAAGAAATTGAAAAAAGAAAGAAAAGAGTGAACTAAAATCAAGAACATCTTGCTCTAGCTATCTAGCTATCCTGCCATGCGACACTCCATGATGAGGACATTTAGAAAGGTTAGTTTTTTTCCCTCCCATTTACAAGCTTAAAAACAATCCCCTCCTAACCCAATTAAAAAAAAATCAAACTTTAAGATGAATGTGAAATAGATAAAAAAAAGTGGGCAGCACAGATATGCAGTGGCTAGAACTTCAGCTGCACAGAGAGGATGTGTCACGTATTTGCTGTGTGGAGTTTGCATGTTCTCCCCATGCCTGCGTGGGTTTTCTCCAGGTGCTCTGGTTTCCCCCCAAATCCCTAAAACATGCAGGTTAGGTCAATTGGTCAATGTAAATTGTCCCCCAAAAGAGTTTAAGAAACTGCAAGAATTGGTTTAAAAAAGTCACCTAAGAGTCATATGGCATCAGCACTGCATCTAAGCAGTGGTGGAGAAAGTACTCAAAAAATGTACTTAAGTAAAAGTACAAATACACAGTCAAAAATTTAACATTTCACTTAAGTAAAAGTAAAAATGTACTGGCTTTTAAAAATACCTAAGTATTAAAAGTACTTGCTGAATATATAGCCTAATCAAATACCATTAAGTGTGCCGATCATATTTAATTTTAATACATCAGAAATGTGCCATTTTAATTAGCAATGCCACAGATGTTGAGACACCAAGGCCCATTTCTCAGAAAAACAGAAACTTATCAGGACACAGAGACATGGTGTGATTTCAGGGAGTGTCTTTAGTCCATATAATCAGCTGCCCTTCTCAAGACGCTGCACAGACATTTTTAGAAACTCATTCAAATAGTTAAAACATTTGTGAATTTTAATCTGTGGGAGGCTTTTGACTTCAGCTGTGTTATTTTTTTTTGACTTTCTTGCAGCCGCCAAGTCTTTCTGCTGGGTTTGATTTCCTCGCCGCCGTGTGAGCAAAACTGCAAAAAAAAAAAAAAAAAAAAAAGTCATGCCATGGTTGGTCCTGAGATTTCCCTGAGTCTACAGGTTGGAGACAAAATGGCTGCCAACAAAACTTGGTCGTTTTTAATGGTTCTCTAGAATTTTCAAATTATGTGATGCCATTTTTTTCTCACCTTAGTTCATTTACAACACAAAACCATGCTCTGCTACCAATGTCAAATAAATTAATTCATAATTTGAGAAATCCCACAGAAATCCCAGGACCAACCATGGCATGACTTTTTTTATTTATTTTATTTTGTTAAGAAATTAATTAAATTTTGAACCTAAACACAGATTAAACATGTTCTTATTGTGTTTATTCTCTGTAACATAGTTTAGTCTTAGATATGTGATTATATGAATCAGAATTTCAGGGATGGAAACATCTTGTCTCCTGTCCTAAGATAGCATAAACTTCATTAGTGACATTTATTTAGAAAGAAATCCAACTAAAAGGGGATGAAAAGAAGGTGTGGGGGGACGACATGCAACAAGGAGCCATGTAGCAGAGTTGTAGTCAAGATCACCGAACCTGAGACCAAGACCAGCGCTACATGACACAATAAAATTAAGTTTACCTATCAAAATTGGTTCTCAGATTGATCTGAGGGATCCACATTCCCATAAAAACACGTAGATATTAAATACTTAGAGCTGAAATATATTTAACCAGTATTAATTAAAACTCATTTAATTCTGTTTTGCTGTCATTGCTGTGCTACAATCCGCAGAGGTCTCCTGCCATCCCTATAAAAATAACGCCCTGGGTGGTTGCCCATGTCAGAAGCCACAACTGTAACATTTCAATTAACCGTAAATAACGTTCAACTATGAACACTGTCCAACCAAGCAGAAGGAGCACCGCGACTGTTTTCACCCTCCCTCCCACTGCGATGTTTGCCACCATGACAGGAGACAATCAATGAGAATGCTCTGTGTTCATACGGTCAACATTTACTTATTCAGCAATTAAATAAATATGTGTATGTGTTAGCTACTGCAGTGTACACAAGAACAAAGAACAGCCCTCAGTGAGGATTCGGTCCTTAGGACTTAGTAAAATCCGTCTGAACTATGGAAGCTCATTGCTATCACGCAGGAAAAAAAAATTTTGACTGCTATCACGTTATAACGTGATACGTATCTTGTTAAAAGATACGATCAAAGTAGAGCCGCTGCTCCTCCACGTCGAGAGGAGCCAGTTGAGGCTCGGGCATCTGGTCAGGATGCCTCCTGGACGCCTCACTGGTGAGGAGTTCAGGTCCCACTGGGAGGAGGGGAGACCCAGGACACGCTGGAGGGACTATGTCTCTCGGCTGGCCTGGGACGCCTTGGGGTTCCTGGAGGAGCTGGAAGAAGTGGCTGGGAGAGGGAAGTCTGGGCCTCCCTTCTGAAGACTGCATGCCTCCTGTAAAACGTGAGGAAACGTTATCTTGTTAAAACGTGATGCTATCTTGTTAAAACGTGATACTGTCTTGTTAAAACGGATACTGTACTTTTGTTAAAACGTGATACTATCTTGTTAAAACGTGATACTATCTTGTTAAAACGCGATACTATCTTGTTAAAACGCGATACTATCTTGTTAAAACGCATAAACGTAATCTTGTTAAAACGCCGACGCAATACTATCTTGTTAAAACGCGATACTACGATTATCTTGTTAAAACGCGATAGCATCTTGTTAAAACGAGATGCGTATCTTGTTAAAACGTGATAGAATCTTGTTAAAACGTGATAGAATCTTGTTAAAACGTATCTTGTTAAAACGTGATTATAACAGATGCTCAGATGGATTTGCTGAAGATTTTCTGTTCAGATTTTTTTTAACAGTGCACTTACTGAACAACGGCAACAGCTGTTGTAACCAAGCAACCGAAATCAACAAAAGGCTTGATAGTGGCAAAAGACAAAACTAGATCCTGTTAAGCATTCTTCAAAATAAAAGACTTCCTCTCTCCAAAATAAATCATAAATAAAGCTTTGAATTTCATTATTTTTCACGTCACCTTTTTGTATTTATATGTAAATATATATATATAAAAAATTCCCTTCTCACCCTCTGCGGGTGGTCTCTTTCATCCTCTGAGCTCGGGTCCTCTACCAGAGGCCTGGGAGCTTGAGGGTTCTGCGCAGTATCTTGGCTGTGCCTAGTACTGCACATTTCTGGACTGAGATGTCTGAAATGAAATGAAATGATTTCTTAATACTTATGTTAAATATACTTTACATAATAAGTTACTTATTTACACAGTCATATGTCACGTCATATGTTAAGTATAATTTACATGATTATTATTCACCGAATTTAACTTGATTGTACATAATTACAAACACAAGATACTATCACGTTTTAACAAGATACTATCACGTTTTAACAAGATATGTATAACGTTATAGCGCTCAATTCTTTTTTTTTCCTGCGTGATAGCAATGCGCTTCCATACCGAACTATCGGATCGTTCCTGAATGTTAAATCACTACTTAAGACTTTGGTCACAGCGTTGTCTCATGGGACACCTCAGTCAACACCTCAGCGCATGAGTGATAACTTTTTTTCATCGCGGATGCAACATGCGTCTCTGTACAGCTAGTTTTGCTAGCATCACGTCCACAGATCTTAATTTCTTCTAGCTTTCCTTCCAAGTGACGCTAAAAGTTGGACGAAGTCCCACCGTCTGTGAAAGCGAAGTGCTGCTGATTTTACATGTCGCCATATCTTATGATTTATGCAGCTATTATAGATAGACATCTTCTCCCCAGAGGAAACCACTGCACATCGAGTACGCTTTGCTGCGGCGAGGGGGGGGGGGGGGGGGGGGGGGGGGGGGGGAAGGACAGCCAGGCGCGGAGCTGTGGGGGGTCTGGAGGCCGCTGCCCCCAAGCCGAGCCGGATGGGGGCCCGAGTCTGGGGGTTCCAGGTGGGGAAGAATGGTTTCGTGTCTGATTATAGATGGAGAAAGTGCGCCCTCACCTGTTGAAAGGTGTATTTAATGTTAAAGTTACCTTCCCCAAAGGAATATATACTTAGCCGAAATGCTTCCTGCGTAAAAATCAAGACAAACGCAGCACTTCCCCCCCCCCCACCTCACCATATACAATGTATATCCCGCATGCTAAACCACTGGTCCATATACAATGTATATGGTGAAATGTGACAGTCTGACAGTTGTCCCCCCTCTTTCTGTTTGCTGCAGCGAGGTCCTTCTCCTGCGCATGTCTTGGAGCTTTGCGTGCGAGTTAAGGGGGAGCTGATGGGTGACAACAGACCCGTAAGTCACCTTATTGCTTTTTTTTTTTTATGGCACCACCTTAAGTCCCTGAACTTCACTTTTTAAAAGACAAAATGCTCAATGCGACTTGGCTGTAACGAGTAACTGGGTTATCATGCGCAGGGAGTCTCCCCACATTTGAATCACCTAGAATTACACATTTTTTATCCAGAGGAAGGGCCCAGTTGCACACTTTAAGAGTTTCCTCTTGTTTTTGTGCAGATGTGGTCTGGGCAGAGGATGGCGCTGTAAATCTTCTGGCTGAGGAGACTAAGGTGGAGTCCCGTGTGTTGGTCCTGGTGCTGAAGGTGAGTTTCCGTTGTGTGCTGACTCGAAGCCTCTGATGAATGGAGTTCTTTCTGGGTCTCAGAGAAGCTCGACATTCCTGCTGTGGGGCCTCCGTGGATTGGGAGAGGGGGGGGAGCAGGGATTGTGGTTGTTGGGCTGCAATATCTGAGGACTTCTTCCCTGAGTAGCTCCCTCAGGCAGATGATGTCCTCCTCTCTACCAGGAGTGGTTGTCCTCACCGGTACAGGGAGGGGGGTTGTTGGTTGTGTAGTTGTGGGAACAGTGGCGGTGGCTTCCCGAGGTCTCGGCTGGTGTTGAGGGAGAGGAGTCACATTTTGGACTGCAGGTGGAGAGGGTGTGTTTGTTGCACTCTCTCTCTTTTATGGCTTATCAGGTGACCAGTCACCAGAATTAGTCATGGTTGCTGTAGTCATCATTGCAGGGTGGGGGCTTAATCCCGCTACCTCTCGCGTCTTCTTCTCCCTTAACAGTTAACAGGGACGACATCCACTGGACGAAGGCCACAGCATCCCGCATGCTAAACCACTGGTCCAAGTGGTTAAAATAATCTGCCCCAAGAGCCCTGTAAGGAAGGAGGGGCATGCCAAGATTGTAAATAAAAATGTGTGTAATCTTTCTAAATCTTTTGTTCTCAGTGATGCACAGTGCTCCCTTCTAAACAGGGGTTTGACCTTTATTCCTGCAAAAAATAACCATAGCTTTAAGGAAATTAAAATGCAAATGAGATATGAGTTACAAAAATATCATATAAGAATAAAATTGGCCTTCTATTATAAGGATGATACTGCTAATAACATTGGGGACAACTTACCTTTCATGCCTTTTGTAGAAATGTAGTGAAGTAGAAAGTACAGATACTTACTGTAAAATGTAGTGGAGTAAAAGTAGAAAGTATCCATTGTTAAATCTACTTAAGTACAGATACACGAAAATTGTACTTAAGTACAGTAACAAAGTACTTTGTTACTTGTAAGTACATCGTTACTGTACTTAAGTACAATTTTGAACGAAGCACTTGTACTTCGTTACTTCCCACCACTGCATCTAAGACTATTCCTCACCCAACCGTGGCTGCTTCCTCTACATCAGCCATGTTCTCTTTGCTTTTTTAGTGGTAGGTGGCGCAGTGCCTGAACAACACATAGCTCAATATTTATAGCAACCTATTCATTTAAGAATTACAATTCTTCTTGTAATTGTAATGATTTCTGTTTATTTTCTCACCGTTCTTGTAGTTTTATGGTTTGTCATTTATTTTACCTTCTCTACTTACTTTTTATGATGCACTTGAATTTTTTTGTGGTGAAATGTAGCTCATTGTGCTGCGTTTAAATCTGGAATTTACAAAAAAGTTGACAAAAAGATCATGCATTGGCTTTTTTGTTTTTAACACATATATAAGCATGTATACATAATTCAGTATTATATATTTGTGCCATTATTAATCATTATTTATGTTTGTATCGTTATTTAAATATGTATTGATATTACTAAATAATTTATTAAATAAATTATTTATAAACAATTATTTAGAAATGTAGTTTTGATAGATGTCTGAATATGGTTTCCAGTAACAAAAAAGAGTGTTATGATTGGTTGTGCCTGCTAAACACATAAAGCTGAGTGGAGCTGTGTACCGCTCCAAGATGGCCGCCCTAAATATCGTCAGCGACAATAGGCGAGAGCGATGACTCTGATCTGACAGAAGCTTGTAATATTCCCATTAAATCTTCAGTTAATATCTTGGAATTCTAATAACTAAAGATACCAAACTTTGTGAAACTGTTAACATAGAAAATAAGATACAGAATTGCAAGTCTAAGTTAAATAGATGGCTCCAAGAGATCTGACCTGTTAACCAAGATTGAGTCGCTGTCCCGATGCATATACCCAGCTTATTCTATGGCCATACCTAACAAATACATTAAAGATATAAATCAGCGGAACTTTAATTTTGTCTGGAAAAATCAAGTCCACTACTTAAAGAAAGCAAATATGGCTAAAGACTTTAAAAATGGAGGTTTACAAGCTATTGACTTTGAATGTTTAAATGCGGTCTTAAAGGCAGTGGTGCAAAAAGTGGGTATTCAGCGTATGCAACGCATAGGGGCGCAGCACCAGAGGGGGCACCAAAACCCCAACACGCCGATGATGTTTGTCCATACAGGAGTGAGCGTTGCTCCTTCACTCTGACTTTCCTTCCCTGGGGGGGGATTTATGTTTTCGCATCCACCTGAATAATGTGTAGTTGCACCACTGCCTCAAAGCACATTATTTTACAAGAACATATTACTTATACTTAAAATACACTTATTAAACACAGAAAACAAAACTTCATACCTTCTCCCACAGAATCTGAACAGAAAGAGCACGACGGAGAGCGTGGGAAAACCTTTCATGAACTATAATGGTATGACCCGTTAATTTTTCTTCTTAAACCCCGAACTGACACCCAAAACAACAATATATGAACTCAGTATGTTCAACAGTAGAGATAACAATTCACATTTTCATTCACAACACACCACATTTAAATAAAAATTATAATTTTGAAACAGGCCCGCTGTTTTGCAATGGATATGCCGTCTTTTCAAAATAAAAGCTGCCAGTGCTCATATGAGTTCCTACCGGAATAGCTTATCACTTGACAATCTAGTGTAATAATATCACACTGCTACACTTTGTTAAAATGTTGATCCTTTACCCTTGACAATTAGCTGAGGTTGCAAAAATTGTTTGATTTTAGTTTGCTTTGGTTATAGCTTGGCTTGTTTGGGTGAATATATGGTAAATTATTTATAATTTTGTCCAGCTGAATAAAAACAAGACTGAAGTAATTATTTTGGACCTATCAAGGAACAATCAACAGTCAGCATATGGCTTCAGCTAGAAACTCCTGATCAGACCAAAAATCTGAGCGCAGGGATGGAGCCCATAGCCTAGAAATAAAATTTCCTTGTCTTGCTTAAATTCAATGAGATTACCACAAGTTAAAACTTATGCTCTGGTTGTTGCAGTTGTGGACTTTCTACAGTACAATCTGTTGCCGAATCTCATCTTTTCCAACATAGAGAGACCAATACTTTTCAGATTTTATTACCCAATGAAAGACTTTATGAAGGTCCATACAGATTGGTTTCATTACAGCTGCTTTTCTGCCCTGTCAACTCATACTAAACCCACGCCTGTGATATCTAACCATGGCCCAGCCCTGTTCATGACATCCCACATCCTGCAGAGTCATAATTCAATAAGGATGATACAACCGACATGCCACAGTCAGCCGGTCACTCAATCTCATCCCTACCTGTTCTCCTCATTGGCAGATAAGAGACAGTGATTGCACTCTGTCACTTTTATTCCCCCGCTCGATGGAAGAGAGATGGATGGCGAAGAGCTGGGTGGGGAGAAGTCGGGCTGCCTGCCGCTTGATCAAATCAGCCCTCCCACAATATCTCCCCTCTGCCAGTTCCCCCTGCAGCTACTGCGTGCCTGCTGGCATTTGAAATGTGGATCTCTTGTGCAGCAGTGGAGAAAAGTGAGAGAGCCGCACATCAAAATGGTGGCATTACTCAGGAGGGGATGTCTTTGTCTTCACAGCCTTTTCCTGCAGCATTCATTGGAATGAAAAGGTAATTAAGTCATCAGAAATGATCTCCACCTTTTCTTTAAAATGTAGAGATCATTTTAAAGATCTCTACATTTTTGATGCCAATGACTGCATAAACACTAGTTTTACTGTCCGTTACTATTAAAGTCAATTTTATTTTAGCATGTATTGAAAGGGTGCACACTGTCAAGAAAACCCTAGCTTCAAAAGTGATGCCTCCAAGGAAAGAGGAAATGGAATGGAGCATGGAGGTGGTTAGTCAGTGGAGCTGTTTTGATACCAATTGTACTGGTGACGCCTTTATGGGAGACACAATAATGGAAAATGATAGCTATGTGGAAATACTTCAACATTATCATGTAACTGATGAAATATGAAGACAACTGGGTTTTCCAGTCCAACTGGATTTCTTATCAGTCACAAAAAATATGAATCAATATTTTTGGAATAGGTAAAAAAAACAGGTTCCAGTTGACCTTCTGGGCTGTCCTTCCCAAGTTGGGTGAAAGCAAGGAATTTATTTCTACTATTTCTGACTACATTAAGTCTAAAGCTTGTAAATGACCTTTTTTATACAAACTTTTTAGTTGAGGTGCAACTTGATGGAAGTGAGGTAAAAGCGATGGGAGTATATATTTGTTGAGCTTGCTTTTCATTTTGAACCCATTTATATACCGTATTTTCCGCACTACAAGGCGCTAAAAACCTTAAATTTCCTCAAAAGCCGACAGTGCGCCTTATAACCCAGTGCGCCTAATATATGGACCAATATTGAGCCACAACAGGTCTAGCAATTACGGCAAGCAGCTGCTGACTTCATTTTCCCAGTAGAAGAAGCGAGCAGTGCATGCTGGGATAGTTGTCAAAAAACTGGTTTGTTAATAAAGTTTGACTGACCTATCTACCCATAGACATGTCTATGTATGTACCTACCCACCTAATAATCAGGTCGTCTGCAGGTCATCTAGCATCACGTTCTCCACCAACATGCTGTGCGCGAACGGAGAAGGGTGACCATCGTCCAGACGCCCCATTCCAGTCGCTCTCCAGGTTCTCCTCGCGACCGGAATCGGACTGTTTTGTTGACATTCTTTATGTCAACAAAGTAGCTTTAGACATTTATCCGGGGAGCTTCAGCTAGAGTTACCAAGGGACCAGCACGTATACATTTAAAGCCGTGGGGGTCGGTGGAAGAGAGATGGAGGCTGCGGCGGCAGCGTGTCGGTTGGTCTGTGCTAACCAGAAAGCAGTTGGGCACAATTTCGCAACACCAAAACCATGAGTGAAACAATGACTAGGGCAGATGCTATATATAGAACTCAGGACCAATTATTTATTATTAGACATCCATATTTGTAGTGAACGGAACTCATGTCCCGTTCAATACCGGACGGGTGGCAACATAACTGTGGCGTCTATTCTATGCGCCTTATAATGTGGTGCACCTTATATATGGAAAAAGTTTTAAAATAGGCCATTCATTGAAGGTGCGCCTTATAATCCGGTGCGCCTTATAGTGTGGAAAATACGGTACTCAAACTTGTACACCCAATTTAATTTTTTAAAACTGACCGAAGTATGTTGCATAATCACTCAACCTTAGAAAATAGCATTTTAAATATATCAGGGAAACTAAATCTTAGCTTGCCAACTTATGGACATTTACATTATCTTGGTTTAGAAATAAAATATACTGATTTAAACTGGGAAAGAAAGACTTAAGAACTTGGTTGGCTTTGGGGAATCCTGGAAAAACTGGCCTGTCTAAATGGGTGGTCAACTCGATGACTCAACTTGATGATGGGAGGAATTAAAAGAGACTAAGATAAAGGACTTTTAGTTGGCCTCAAGAAACTTCTGGAAAACTGTGAACTTAGAGGGGACAATGGGCATTGTTTGACTGTTGGACTTCACACACCTTTTTAATGACACATGGAGGACTGGGACATACATTTGTTCCAAATATTGAGGAGACACATCTGCATTAGAAGAGCTTTCTCTGGGGTGTTGGTAAGTAATTGTTGAATCTTTCCTTCAGGAGGAGAAATGTGTCTTTCATCCCGCCTCCAGAATAGAGCAAAATTACTGAGGGTGTCTTGCTTGTTTGGGTGCCAGTTCACATGTGTTTTGTGGATTTGGAGAAGGCTTACGGCTGTTTCTCCCGATGTGTTTTCTGGAAGGTGTTGTGGGAGCACGAGGTGCTGGGGATGTTTTTAAGTCTAAAGTGAGGCTGGGTTTATTTTCAAAACTAAAAAAAGCCCTAAGGAAAAGATAGAGTTCTGACAAACCTTAACCCCGTTTTTGAGGACACCAATTAATAGACTTATTTTTCTCACTACTGTGCCTGATTTGCTGTGAGACTCTTTTAGTCTTTATGTGCATCTCGTCATTACTTGTGTGTGAGTCTGCATGTCTCTCTGTGTGTGTGAGCACTTCACTGTTGCCCGGAAATCCTCCAAAGACAACCTGAGAACAAGATAATGACCTGCTGGCCTTGGCCAAAATAATACAGCTGTCCATCTCACACTCCAGGGCTTGTTTTGGCAGACGAGAAAATTCTAACCTCGTTCAACACCTAAAGAGAGTTTGCTTGGAACTGACTGACGTACAATACATGGGTTGAACTTAAACTGAAGCCTAATTTCTGGTAAAATGTTAACAAAATAATTGCCACTTAACCAGCTCATGTTGACACAAAACAGACTGAGGGATGATCGGCTTACTGCTGTCAAACTGCAAAGCTCCAGATCTGCATTCATGTCACACAGAATGCATAAGTGGCACACTTTGCATTTATTATGTCTGTCTTCATGACCTTCTGTGTACAGGAAGGAGGATCTGCCCTCTTTTGTCTCTCACTCAGTCTCCTCTGTCCAGCTGAAGTCAGAACCTGAGTTAAACACATTATTCATATTTGTATGCATACATTTTTGCAAAATAGCCACCTGCTCACTATCGACCAGCATTTATTGAGCGGAGGTCAAAGAGATGTACTGAGACTGGCTTGTTAGAGCTGCCTTACTGCACCCTGGAGGATTTCAGCATAAAATCTCATCTCTATGCTGTCACATCTAAATACTGATATTTCAGTTTTTTTCAGGTGTTCTTCTTGTCAAGGATTGACTTAGTTTTCCAATGTGTTAAAACAACAACACTTAGATTCAATGTTGTAAGTGGATATGGAGTAAAAGTTATAATTCGATTTGTTCAGTTGAGTGACAGCTGATTCATTTGCTCAGGTTTTATTATGTGGCTGCTTGTATTTCCTCCAGTAGCTCTCACACATCTTAGTGATGATATAAGAATTATAGTGTTCTTTTTAAAGATTCTTATGCAAACTGGTCTCCAGTTCATTGCTTTTGGAAATTGATGCATAGTTATTTAACAATGTAGTTGAATGCATTGACCCTAAATTGCACCTATACACATATTTTTCATGTCCATTTTTCCTTGAAACTTCCAACTTTCAGTAAGTCTACAATACAAACCATGCCCCCTTTTTTAATTCAGAAATGCATATGTACACATGTATCCTTGCCTTTTGACGTCATACCTAAGCAGAGCACAGACGGAGGCCGTTTGCACCCTCAGCATGTGCTCGCTTTTATCTGTTCTAGGTCAAGTCACCCCTTTGCTAATTTGTACTTCTAATCATGTAAAGTACTTTGAATTGCTTTGTACCTGAAATGAAATTACCTTTCCTTCCACATGCTAAGGTTGAAAAACAGATAACATTAAAAATTTGAAATTGTTTGTGATGCTAACTACTATAACCCATACAAACCAATGTCAATGTTTTTCTTTTTTTTATGTTTTCAATCTGAAAGGGTTTGAAAGACTTCCCTCCACTTTTCCTTGATATACACATTAACCAGTAACATTATTTATTGCACCTTTTTTATTTTAAGAAAGTCAGGTAAAGGTTAAATATGTGTGCTTAGCATAGTCTTGCATTTTACAAGAGGTAATACGGTACAGGTTTCTCTTTTGATGATACTGATATTTGATATTCACTTCGACTGATATGTTTATTTAACACATTATGTTTTTACCTTTTACTCATTTTTTTCACCTGTGGACAAGCTCGTTTAGGTTTCACATGAAACCTAAACAAGCTGAAATGAACTTGTTTAACATTAAGTTCTGCATTGTGAACATCACCAAATCTGTGAGCATTACCTCATATTCAACACGAGAGTCTGCAACAAAACATTTTGTTCACAACAGCAATTCCTTGAGTGATCTCTCCTACTGTTTGCAAGAAACAACATACACGGAGCATCTGACTACAGTGAGTGTGTAAACACACACAGCATGTACTTGCTTTTATCTGTTCTGGATTAGTTCACCCCTTTGCCAATTTGTACGTCCATTTTGTGCCCACATGTTGCCATTTTAACCTTTAAGTTTCTATTGAATTAACAAATGAATGTCACTTGTCACACACATCCATGGAAGGTTCAGCTAAGCTTCATGCATAAGCGGAAAATAAATTTTTAAACGTGAAAATGGCTTCTTTTTCTTTTGTATCAAAATAGTTATTAGCATTATGACAATAACACCAAAGGTCTTTGAAAGTTAACCTTTGAGACCCGTAGTTGGAAACTGTTGCTAACCAAGCTACAGCTAACTATTAATCTTAAAAGGTATCCAATTGTGTTTTCTTGAAACAGCAACACCTGACACATAACAAATTAAGAACAAGCTGTTCACAAAGGCAGGCAGATCAAATCAATCTACTCCTAATTATTGCATATCAATTCACTATATGCCTGTCCTGCAGTTTGTGCATAATTCTCTGCATCTTCTTCTTGCTCTTACTGTAAAGGCTCCTTATTTTATCAGGTGATAAAATAAGGAGCCAATAGAGATGTTACTTTGGTAAACAGAAGAACATCCTTTCTTTTCTCTGAAAATCTTTCAAACTTACAGGATATTTCTCTGAATTTCTTCTTGCCGTCTTCTTTCTTACTACCTCACACTAAATGGATTCAGAAGCACAGAATGTACATGAATAACAGTAATATGTGAATGTAACTTAAACAAAGCATCAAGTCAAAGACTCGGCCTCCAGGATGTTTTTAAGATTGAGTCATTAAAGTTCCTTGAAATGTTTCTGCCCTGGGTAAAACATTTAAAGTTACTGATGTAATGAAGCTGTTTCCTTCATTTTACTGCAATGAAAACTGGCAGTACATATAAAAATATATTTATTATAGAGATTGTCATAGTAGTATAAAATCACCAAAAGTAATATTGCCAGGTAAGTCTTGCAGCCATTACGCAGAAAAAAATGGTATCAACAATATTTTTCCATTAAAAGCCAACCTTTGAAAACTAAGGACATAAAGGTTGAGGGAATGATGGGGTGCGATGAACTCTGTTAGCGAACCGCTGATCCTAGCTTTTTAAAAAGACGAATTTATCTGCAGCTCTTGGGCTTATTTGGTGCGTCTAACGAGATCATATGACCATATTGCTGAATAATTTAGTAGAAACCTAACAAGAACTTTGCCAGAGAACCTTTTGTTTTGTTTGAAGTTTAAAGTTGAAAGTAAATTATCCTGTCAGATTAATTAGCTGTATTGTTCTTTCTACAGAGTGCAGCATCCAGGATTTCCATTTAATGTGAGTTTTACAAAAAGGGTCCTATTGCTGCAAAATAGCTGAATTACTGCACTGTGTATGTATCATTTTTTGTCTTTATTCTCTCAGTATTGCATTCTCAAGGTTGTTTTTCATCCTCAAATATCTGAAAAATAATTCCAGTTATTATATGTATATTATTTAATAATAAAGAGCAGATTTCTGCCATCAGTCACAGCAGGTCTCAATTTAAACAATGCAGAATGAGCTGGAGCATCTGGCCATCAAACACATAGTTACATAAATAAGACAATAAAACAGCAGCTGCAAACATTCCAGGGATGAAGCCCAGATGGAAACCAGACTGTTTTACGTCGTCCTGGTTTCTGACACCGTTAACTGCAAAATGTTAATTCACATAGGTGCTTTTGTTTAGTTTTGTAAAAAAGTTACTAACTAGTGTACAATAAATTATTCAACTTGGGAGAGCCAATTGAATGCACATTACTCTGTCCAAAAGCTATGCAATTGCTCAGGTCCAGCAGTACATCTACGCCGCAGTTGTCTTTTGGCATAATTGACACACTATAGCATATTCTGCCAGTTTACAAAACTAAATAACTTCAATGTAAGTTAAACTATTGTGTGATAAGTCTAATGCATAATCACAGCGAATCCGAAAACCGCTGAGAGCGGAAGTTCAAACGACTACCAGAGCAACAACAACCCTTGAAGCACCAAATAATTACTTAGGATTCAGCTTAATTTCTGACACTAGCTGCTGAAAACTGTATTTTTTCTGCTGAATAGTTGTTGGGAAGTTACAATATAGCTGATCGACAAGGCAACAACAATGTATAAAGTTGTTCTCAGCTCTTGTGAAAAATCTTTGAAGTGCCTTATTGAAATGAGTCAGACAGGGCTCAAATACCAAAAAAAAAATCAAACATTAATTTTAAGCCTTTGTTGGGTGCAGAGAGATTCAATATCCTATTGCTTCACAGCTTCCTACTTACTTTTTAAAGTCTCGTCAATGGAACAAGGAAAAAAATTGAACCACCAAACTAAGAAAAAGGTTGCTTATCAGAAAAGCTCTACAACAGTTTATAGTTTTATTAAGTTACATAGATTTTGTAAAGATTTGCAGAGACTATATCAAAACTACTACATCGTCAAAAGTATTGGGTAAATTGATTTCAGGTGTTACTGTCGCTTAAAGTTGCCCTCCGATTTGCTGAGAAACAGTGTGTAGAGATCTCCTTATTATGGGTTTCCATGGCTGAGCAACTGCATTCAAGCTTTTATCTTGATGCAAAGCAAAGTGTTGGATGTAGTTGGGTCGAAGGCAATGCCACTTAAATGTTGCAGCAAATCATGCCTCTCTGAGTTCAGCACGAGTCTGGAGAACGACACTTGTCCAATTATGCTGTTCAGTGTAAACCTCGGTGCAAAGGGATAACAGTGAGTTGTTTTTTTTCAGCAACTCACGCTGAGGATTTCAGTGAAAAACTCTCCACACAATAAGATATTTTTTTGATAAGTTTGTGTCCAATAGTATGGGAGTAGTTTGGGCATGACCCCTTCATGTTCCAACAGGACTGCACACCAGTCATGTTGGTGTTAGTGTTAATAACAGCAACATATGTCAGTAACACCAACATACTGACCTCCTTAATGAGAGCAATAAGGACATGATGGATTGGTGAAAATTAAATTAACTAATCTGCACTGAGCTCTGACCTCAACACCTTTGTGATCAAGCCTTCCTGTCCAACATTAGTGTCTGACCTCACAAATGAGCTTCTTGGAAGGATGGTCAAAATTTCTATGAGTTGAAGGTGTTTCAATTGTAAACATGTTTGGAAACATTTAGACCATGAGTGAATCTCATGGATGAAATTAACATGGTTTATGGTTTAATTTGTTTTAACTTTGTGTAACCAGGTTGTTTTGTGTTGCAGATTTCTGCACAGGTCCCTCTTGCAAATTAACTTCAATGGGTTTTTACCTGGTTAAATAAAATAAAGGAAAAATATTTGCATAGCCTTTTCCTTTATTTAACCAGGTATGACTGACTCTGTAGTAACTGACATTCTATTGTAACTCCAGTCAGTGAAAAAGGCAACATTTATGTGGTATCATGTAGTGGCAATAGTCTATTGTTTGTTGTTTGTGGCATGGTGACTATGTACTCTTTTACTGGAATCTTTAAGAAAATAAAACATCTACATGTCGCCTCTTCCTAGGAGTCTTAAAAACAAGCTGTTCAAGCAGAACGAAACATAAAACTATCCACAGGAAAATGTCTGATAACATGACACCTGCTGGTTTCAGGAATAATCCCCAAGGGAAACTCAAAGATGCTCATCCCTTTTGGATGCATTTAACAGTGCAGCTCCCTCTACCGATTTCAGGTAAAGCATTTTGAAGGACTGTTTTGCAATTGCTTATCTCTGTTATCTCAAGATTATATGCTAATTATTGTACATTCATGAGATAACGAGGCTTATTTTCTTTTGATAACTTGTTTACCAACAATGTTGTCTGGAGAAATCCTTTAGTGTTCTTGAGATCAGATAAATTAACTCATTATAAGGAGAACACCAAAAGCCTGATAATAAGTGGTAAAGTGAATGAAAAGTAAGACTATAAAAAAAGAGAAAAAATTGCCTAATAAGCCTACATATTTATTGGTGACAATTTATAAAACATTACTCCAGTTATCCTTATATTCTCTCTTTCATCTTGAAAGAGATATAATATTGTTTGCTTTTACAAAAGAAGATTTGATATATAATCAGTCAAATGAAATTTAAATTAAAGGTCTGAAATTGATTTCTGTTTAAATAACTTAAGCAAATTATATTGCAAAATATATTAGTTATTTCTCTTATTAGAAAACATTTTAATGCCAAAACTATAATTCAGTTGAACTTTCTATCCATGTTCTTTGTCCATATTCATAATTTGTTTATAACTACTTCTGTTTGACATGTTTTAAAGAGGATGTATTAAGCAAAATTCATATTTTGCACATTTTTTGCTTCCACTTGGGTTACTATTGCTTCTAGCTGTTGTAAAAACCTCCAGTTGGGTTCTGGAAACGAATTAATCTCTTTTGGTGACTGGAAACTGTCATAGAAATGTAATGTCATAAGTCAGCAGGTCTACCTCTCACCTAGCAACCCCAGCGAAGCCTAGCTTAACACCTTGCAACCCAAGCTTAATTCCAGGATGTTTGGTCAGATGGTTTTACCACTATGTGCTGCACAAAGGCTGCTGCAAGAAAAATGCTTTGCTATTGACTTACCTACCAGAAAGCATTTGGTGCATTCTTATTGGTTGTGCCGGAGACTCTACTTTTGCTTTTCAAAGACGTTTGGTAGTATAATTGCTCATTTGCAGCCCGTTTCATATGGATAGGTCAAAGGCTGAGTAAGCAGCTTGTTTTGATTTAAAGTAACACAAAGTCCTAAAATAGTTTAATCTGAAAGGAGCTTGATATATGCAGAATTGAGCATATAAATACAAAATCTACTGAGTTCAATGAGCTGTGCAGTTTGATTGTGTGCAAAAAATGTTATGAACATGTTTTGTATAACCCATAGACCTGTTCAAGGAAGCATAATGTCACATTCAAATAGCTTGAAAATGCGTTTGGTGCTTTTTTTGTCAAAACCTTTAATCTCTAAATGAGTTGCTCAATTTCTTGACACATTAGCACAGTTACATTCTCAGACAGTTATAGTTGCACGGCTCACTAATCAAAACTCGGAATCCAACCACTGCAGTTGGTTAGTGTGCTTAGCACCGACATTTTCACTTAGAATCTCTTGATTGTCAAATGAGTGGCTATCCATGTTCTTCACATATCAAGCTTGTGTAGCTTGCCTTGTGTGACTAATCCACTACAGTGTGGCTCTTGCGTAAAACAGCTACACAACAATAAAGACCACTACACAGTCTTCTAAGCCTCTTAAATCTGCAAAAGGTGCAAGGCAAGAGCCAGGATTTTATGGTGCTGTTCATTTATTTAGCAGTGAAACGTAACCATTATGAGCTGGTGACAGGGAATGTTACTGACGAATGCATCTGCAGAAGGCATGAGAGAGAAAAGACACATATTATGTTGAACTTGACATTTATTCTTTAGCTTGACAGTAAATAAAGAAACATCTGCTCTGGGCTCTGATGGCCTTCTTTGGAAAGAACGCACAAATACATACACCTTTAGAACATGCATTAAAGCTTTGCATGATAAGTTCCCATTTGCCATCTTTGCATTAAAAACAGAGAAGACAAGCTCAAAATCAGGTACATAAAAAGATGATGAATGAAGCTTTGTCAAAGCTATCCTTAAAATATTTACTGGATGCCCTAAATAGCTATTGCCCTGACAGTTAGTAGTCAGAAAGCAACAGCAAAATGGAAAATACAAAATAAAATAAGCACTGTTTATTCATTTCAAACTAGAAGTAAATAGAATGGAATTAAATCTCACCTTAAAGGATTAAAAACCAGCCCAAAGCAAATTGTCATAGTTGTAGTACAAGATTCATCTCCCTTTAATTGAGCCAATTGTTAAATCAGTAACTTCAATGGTTCAGTTAGTAACTTCAACGGTTCAGTTGAATTTAGGAAAATGCAGTGCTCTTGTCACAGTAACAAATTGATACAAATTGTTGTAGCTCTTGACTCCAGCTGTTTTGGGTTTTAGCCCTTGAATTTCTCTTTAAAGTTGTGGAAAAAAGACTTTGGCACGCAACCTTTCCCTATGAAGGTAAAGGTAACTCAAACAGAGAGGTTCTGACAGTGCATCCGTTTCTGTATTAACAGAAACACCTGCTGTTTCTGTTAATACACATGGTCCATTCTAAAGATGGACCATCTGTAGGAATGTAATGAATTAGGGCAGTAGACTCTCTCTTAAACAGTTTCACCTGGACTCTTTTTTGGGAGGGATAATCTTGACTAACGAAGAAAATGGAGTTAAAAATCAACATTCATATGAAGTAATTTCCTTAACCTCACATTCATGTGTGTGCATAGATAAACAAAAACCTATTAAATAAACACAAAACTCATTTAATTTAGAAAAAAAATTCTGATTAAAATAAATTCTGATTAAGACAAAAACTTTATTCACTGTTTATTCACTCTTTCCACTTTTGACTAATGGCCTTGATGGTGCCTTCAGTAGTTTGGGAGATCTTCTGCAGCCAATGTCATAAGTGTGTTTTACAACAATAATGTTGCAAAAGTCTTGAGGGAGAGCTTTCTGCTTTGTCCTTTGTGAGAGGCTTTTTGTGTCAAACCTTGGTAGGGA
Source organism: Poecilia picta (assembly GCA_033032245.1). Classification (NCBI taxonomy): domain Eukaryota; kingdom Metazoa; phylum Chordata; class Actinopteri; order Cyprinodontiformes; family Poeciliidae; genus Poecilia; species Poecilia picta. Next base: position 5,360,689 of record CM065368.1, on the reverse strand, counting down.
AAAAGGTTTTTGTTACTCAATGGTTTGGTTCTAGACCAGCTGATATCAATTCGGACTAAGTGGTGGCATTGCTTCCTAATTACTGACAGATTTCAGGTGTCAAGACTTTCCATGCCTTTTACACCTCCCTTTCCCTTTCTTTGCAGGGTGGCCTGGATGAGTTTTTATTAATATTTGAAGAAAATTTCATGTGGACGACCTAAGAAATGTTTTTACTTGGAAGAAAGTAAATGGTAAAATCAACTAATAGGCACAAATAGGTTTGGAAAATGATTCTTAGCATACTGCCATGCAAAGATATTTAGAGACAACAAAGCCATTTCTTTCCTTTTTTCCTGGAGTGGAGATTACAAACCACATATTGCACTCCAATAGAAATTTTGGGGGCGGAGCTAAAAACGTGCGAGAAAGGTAGCTTACAGACGTCACCAAGTTAAACCAGTTCTGTGGAAGGAAACCCAAAACTTTGAACACTATTCAAAGAAGTTAAATGTCAATTTTACCAAATATTAATAGAATTTCAGTAAACTACAAGTATTTAAAACATCTTGACATAGCATAATATTTTTACATATTGGAAACAAAATTTTTTTCCCCGAAAAGGAACAGTTTGAATTAATTTAATACCACACAGCGAGAAAAATAATTATATATGTAAATATGTTTTTAATTATTCAAGCATATTTTTCTTTCTTTCCCTCAGTGTAACTGTACCAAGAATGAAGAATTCAATAACAAAGAACATATTAAAACATCTTTTTTTCAGTTTCTTACTGTCAACTATTTATTAGAAAATGCAATCAAACTTCCCAGTTCCTCATTTATTCTTCAATTTTTAATCGGAGGATGTTGGGACATCTCTGTCTCACTACACAACGGTGTTGATGATAAATTGTGAAGTTTGTAAAAGAACATCAAGTGCTCCAACTTGATGACACACTTAGACTGTTGGATTGATGAATAACTAAGGAGTTTATCATTATTCAATGCACCCCGTTGAAATGGCAACATAAAATGTAAAAAAAAATCCATTTGGTAGGAACTGTCACAAATTTGCATAAAACTCTGAAATACATTAAACATCTTCTGTGTTTATGCCATATGGATGCGGTCGCTTTTTGCCCACCCACATACTGGCTGCAATTTCACAAATAATGTTCTGCCTCCACTGGGTTGTTTATGTCCTGAACCTGCAGGTTCTACCAAACTGAAGTGTCTCTTTTTATGGGCAGAAAACAATGTACAGTCAGCTGTTTTCAAAAGCATCAAGTGTTTATCTCTTTATTGTTCAGGCTTTGATGATATCATGTCAGCATGATGAACACATGGAGTTGCAAGCTCTCATGAAAGAGAACGAGAGAAGGAAAGCACAAGAGACAGAGAGGAAATCACATTGTAATGTATGTGGACGGCGTAAATTTATTTTTATGAGCGAGGTAGCAGGAAGAAACATAGAAACTACGGCAACGAAGCCAAAGAAAGCAATCACAAGTGAACACATAAAAGTGATAGCCTCTAACTACAAGCATTGTTTCTATGTCATAAAAAAAGTACCCTTACTGTTTTTATTGGTAATGAGCTATTTTAAAAGGACCAGGTATTACTTTACAAATAGAAAAAAGGTTGCATGAACCACAATTTACTTTAATATCTCAAATGACCGCAGTAGCTCAGACTAATCAATGGCATGTCTCTGAAATGCAATGGATATGATGTTGGAGAAATATCCTTCATCTTCTGCTTATTTATGATTTAAACAGGTGCTTCCACTTCTAAGTGAGCAAAGCAAAATGGACAAAAGCAGAGTCAAAGAACATGAGACAAGATTGTCTCCACATGTACTCAGGTGCCAATAAAGTACAAATCAACATCTTTTTTGATGACTTTTTTTTGTGTGTGTTTGTTTTAAAGGATGGAAAACATAAAGCATTAGATTGAATCAGACATTATGTGGTCATGTGATCAATTATGACTGTTTGCAAATTCCCTCTTTTTATTGATAAGATGTTCAGTGCATTTGGAAAGTATTCACACCACTTCACTTTTTCCACATTTTGTTGTTGCAGCCCTACTGTAACAAAATCTCTTTTCTCAAAGTTCAAGACCAAAACTCTATTCTGACTTTGTGGAAAAAGGTTTTTGAGATTTATGCTAATTTATTGCATTCACTCGTGCATATTTCAGACATCAGTTACTTATATTTCAAAAGGCATGTATTAGTTTATAAATAAGATGGAGTATGAGGCATTTTTTTGCAGTGAGCAAACTTTCAAAGACAAGTTGTCTTCATTATTTGTTCTGCCTATTCTTCTTTGATGGATAGCATAATTTACTATGAAAAATATAGTGTTTGGTCTGCTTCATTTTTTCAACGACTTTGTTTGAATAGAGTGAACTAAAGTGGAAAATCTTGGTAAAGCCAAATGAGAGAACAAAAACAATTGTCAAGTTATGTAATCATGCTGTATCATATGGGCGCCACAATTCATTCCTTTTTTTTTGTTAAAAACAAAAACCATAACTATACTCAAGCAAATGTCAGGAACACGTTATGTGGTGGGATGATGCAAAGTAACGCGTGGGTCCAGGGTTGGTGTGCAGAGGTAGCCTGAGGTTTTTGTTATGATTTAAATGAACTGAGAGGCTTTGGGAAAAGAACAAAGCCAAATGCCAGAGTGGAATATTTTGACATTTTCACACATATCACCAACTTCAAGGCAGGCTGGTTTTATTTACTGGAATATTTAAAGTGTTTTGGCTTAAAGCAAGAGATTATTGTAAAGGCTGTGTAATTCCCCAAACTACGACCCTGAACTAAGCCAGTCTGATCCAGTGTCAAAGGACAATTAGTATACAGCAGCATAGTCATGAAAGATGGCCTTCTTTTCTATACATAGCTCATCTGAAAGCTTGCAAGATGAACGTTTTAGTGATTGGTTGTTTACAGGAAATGAAGATCATATTAGAGCCATAACTTAAAGTTTACAAATGAATTGAATAGGGAATAAAAAGTGGTTGAAAGTCTAAAAATATGTTTAACCTTCTCAATGTTTCACTTTTGTAGTTTTTATGAATCAAACTATGATCAATGCAGTCTTTTTTTATCTTTTCTTTAACAAATTCTTGATTTCTCTTGTGCTTTCCTTCTTTCATGACCGCTTGCAACTTGGTGTTCATCATCCCGACATGATATCATCAAAGCCTGAACAATAGACTGAACACTTGATGCTTTTAAAAACAGCTGACTGTACATCGTTTTCTGCCCATAAAAATTACTGTAACTTTAACTAGCTCTGCCTGGTATATGAATAGTTTTGAAACAAACTATTCAGTGCTGATCATGTAGTTGACATAATTTTCATAAATTTAAAATTAAAAAAGAAGATTACAAAGCTGGTTAAGGTGCAGAAAGGTGATTTCTGCTCCTTAAGTTGTCACTTTATACTAATTCGTTAAAACCATTAGTGTTAATGACATTAATGATTTTTTTGTTTACACTGCAAAAACAATATTTTTTTCTTGAGGCAACAAATGAGTTGTGTTCAGTTCTGTTCATTTTAATTCAGATGAAACTGAGCAACTTGCAGCTGTTAGATTATGTATTGATTTATGCAGATTTTCATGCTGACTCACTAACATTGCATAAAGAGTGAAAAGAATGCTTCCAAGTTGATTTGTTTCAAGTACCTGCTATCAAACAATTGAGTCAACATGTTGGACATTTGTGGAGTTAATCTATAAGCCAAAGAACGGACAATATTTCGAAAATAAGTTGTCTAATTTTTATATCACAATCTGTTGGTACATCAGCGAATTACACACACAAAGCTTTTGTAAAGAGTTTGCTTTATACTGTCACATCATTGTATGCAGATTTTACTGTAAGTTTCTGAGTTATCCTGTCTTGCTTTTAAATTTAATATTAGCACAAGATATAAGCTGATAGGGAAGTGGAGTACAAACTGATATTTATAGTTAAAAAAACCAAAAACATTTCCAAAACTAATGCTTGAAGGAAATATGTCACATTGGTTAGGGCCTGGCTATTTTGGAGAACAAATTCTTTGCAGCAATGCCTCCAGTACTTCCTCTCTAACTGAACTTTTCGTGACCGTGTACAGAAGGACAGAGTCGTGCCTCCAGATGGAAAGTCTAAAAATACTCATTCTGAACACATCTTTATGTATGTAAGACACTGCAGGGGAGTGGAGTGTTGGTGGGAAACTTCCACACTATCTAGTTAAAAGTCGTACCGCTCACTGCACCAAAGAAATGACAACCTTCCCATGAAATCTCACTGCAGTTTGATGCACCCCTGGTAAGACTTTAAAACTACTGCTTCTTGACCCAAGAAACTTTTTTCCTCCAAAATCCGATGCATAAAATTAGACTGCAAGGTGGGATTTTCACTTAAATATCTTTTAGCAAACAACTGACATACAGAAGATGGTAAACAAGTAAAACTAGTTCTGACCCTGGCATGGCTCCTTTTCCAAGGCCTCAACAAAGATTATGAGAGGTTTCTAATAAATGCCCCTCCACTCAAATATAACAAAAATCCACTGCAACAGATATCAACCTGATAAACCTCTTCAGATTGAGCTTTGATTGCTTTTCAGAACAGTCTTTGGATGTTGTATAAGTTTAACTAAGCGTCTTCTATCGTCAAAAGTGGGTTCAAATGGCCATGTACATTTAGCTTTTTCTAAAAATACTCATTCCACTTCAGTTTATTTCAGACTTTTCTGGTTTGTACAGGAAAGTTCTGTAAAGTTTTTAATCAGAAGCCAGTATTTTAGCAGGTGTTGTGATATGCATGTTTAAATCTTGGAGATTCGAGTCCTGGGACTGAGATGAGGATGGAAAGGGACTGAGTCTGTGTTTGGTGAAATGTTTTAGTTTATTTCTCCTATTGTTTTGGATTAAATACAGCAAATGCCCTTGGATTTTTATCTAAAATGTCCTGCTATGTGACAGCATGCAGTCTACTGTAAAAGGGCTCCCAATGAAATAAGACTGAATAAGACATCACAGATCTTCTACTTTGCTTAGTGAATACTGTTGCATGTTTCTCCTTTATTTTTCAGACCCTTCTGAAATATTTGTTGACAAATATTCCAGATACTGACAATCTAGACAGGATTGCCAGTATTTACAATAAACTTGTCTATCATTGTTGACTCCATATCTTCTCATCTCTCACTCATGCCTATATTGATGTACACAGAATCTTGCTCAAATCCTGTTAAATGGCATTTGCCAAATATTATATTATAATATTATATATATATATATATATTGATAACTGAAAGCACTTTTTAATAATTTCTTGGAGTCAATGTTAATAGCATAAAATATTTATAGAATTGTGTGCGTATTTCTCTCATTAAGAACTGTTTTTGTGCTTTTCAAAATGCCACGGGAGTCTTGTAGCAGCAACAAACTTTAAAAGTTCTGATTTCATATTCATCTTGTGTCATAAATTATAGCATAAATGTTTGTGTGTGCTCTTTGGATCCCTTAGATTTTAAGGCAAGGTTTTCAAACACTTTAAATTGCTGAATGCTTTTTAAACAAACCCTCCAGTCTAAATGGGTTAAGGTTGTTACAAATCATTATTCAAAGCTTCAAAAAGCAAAACTACATTTACATAATGTCACTTCATTGCATCTTCCATTAGACTCTCCCTTCATCGCAACTGTGTTATTCCTCTAAACCCTTCTCATGGTTTGTAACATTAAAGACGCAACATCAAACACTAAAATTGCACCAATAATAACAAATGAACATGCAAAAAAATATGAACATGGATAAATTACAAGGAGGAAGGAAAAAAGGTTTGTTGTGCCATTTAATAGTCTTTGCTGCTCTTTTAAAAAGCTTCTGTAACATTCTGAAGAGCAGCCAGCGTCTGGTTATCCGGAGGCTTGCTGACTATGATAGTGCTACTGCTGATTCTTAATTAGATTATATAAATCGGTGTTATATGTAGAAAAAGGCATTAAAAATGTCCTGATTTGGGTCTTAAATGACTCCTGCTGGGACCACCACGGAGCGAGGGGAGCTTTCTGGTGACGCCACGGCCTCCTGTGGTACTTACAGTATATTGGAGGTCCTTGGCTGTAGTTAATGAAGGGAAACCAGAATAGCACCACTGACCTGGTTTGTACAGGAATTAATGGTTAAGTGATATCATAAAAATATCAAAAATATTGCATCACCTCCAGCAGAATTTGGGACACTGTGTTTTTCTGGTTTCAGTTTTCACTTTTCATAGGAAATGTAATGTTGACATGGATTTAGTGAGTTACATCAGAATATAAAGCGTATAGATTTTCACTTCTGTATTTAACATACAGCTGTATTTAACATTTTTTCAGTCTTTGACTAAATCAGACTAAATTTTTCCAGTATTAGGTTCAGACAACCAACATTTCTGTTGGCTAAATTCCTGAATAATTTCTTTTTTCAGATCTGTTAGAAGCTGACACTAGCTTCATAAGGTTCTGAAAGGTACCAACATGTTTTAGAGCACATCTCAAACTGCACTGCAAAGACATGTCATCATAGATACAGTTGAAGCAATCGCACCCTGAAGACAATCAGACATTTGTCCCATGTTATAAGTGAAAAAAAAACAACCATGGGGAACTCATCAATGTTAAGGTTATATTGATTCAAGCCCAGCTCCAGTATTGATGAAAAGTTACTTGTAAGTCAGTAAGTTCGTCTTATTTCAAGTGTAATATATTTGCACAACAATTCTTGGAATACCAGCAATAACATAATTAACATTTGTGTGCGTGTGCGAATCTAAAATACTTGCAGTGCGCTTTAGTACAGACAGGGCATCGGTTCTTCAAGAAAACTGACCCAAACACATTTCACATTTGTTTGTCTTGGAATTTACCTCCACTGCACCAAAGTGCTGCTGTCTGAAATGTGCTCTGTAACAACGTTTTTGAAGTCTTATGATTGTGGACCTTATACAAGTCACAGCATGGTAGTTTCATTTTAATTAGCAGCATTGCACAACATCTGCAAGTTAATTTGCTTCAATAATTCAGCTCAACAGAACTCATATATATTCTATAATGTACATTCATTACTCACAGCTATGTAGTGATATGCAATAAATTGGAATATTATTGAAAAATTAATTTATTTCAGTAACTCATTTACACACAAGCTGATGTTTTTGTGCCTTACTTTGTTAATTATAATGGTTTTCTGCTTACAGCTCATGAAAACACACCTACAATTAGAACATTACATCAGCTCTATCAGAAAAACATGTTATTTATTTATTGCTTTAAGTGATAATGACATCACTGTCTGATTGGCCAGCAAACTCACTTCACACACAAGAAAGTCAAAAATAAGATGAGCAATCCAGGCCAACATCACAGACAGGATGAAGGATGTCACCACAGTGACTTGTGCTTCACTTTCATGACACAACACAATGATGCAGTAATTCATACAAAAGGAGCCCCGACTAAGTATTGTCTCAATTTGTCAGTTCACTGACAAATGATGCATTAAAAATGCTTCAAAAGAAAAGTCACCTATTTCTGAGAAACTGAATTTGAGGTGTTTCATCTTTTCCAAGCCTCAATCAAACTTATTAGAACAAATATTTAAAACTTGTTATGCTGAGTGATAAATCTACATAATTCAAGAGTTCCACTTTTTGAACTCAGATGACAAAAATAAATAGTGTGCTTTATAGATGCACCTGTGTAGTCTCAATTGGATGACCACTCCCACATTTACTGCAAACAAAACCTGAAACCTATGTCAGGTAAAAATATCATCAGTGACTCAGGAACCAGAACAGTTTCATAATTAACACTCGGAACAATTTGTCTGCCATGAAAGCTATTAAAATCACAAACTTGACTTTCAGTTGATGTACACAACTATCTGGGAGCGAAGTTAATTAAAGCTGTTTTTTTATTGTGTCTAAAATGACATTTGGGAAACAGGATGCTCTCCTTTAGTTGTGGATAAGCTCTATAAATCACCCTTTTGCCCACTGAAGTGTAGATAAAGCTGATAACTCATGAGCTGTTAAACCAGTGGTGGGAAAAGATAAGACAAATTGTCACACACAAGTCTTTAGATTGTAAACCTACCAGACTATTGGATCAGTGTGCTATTTTCAGAAAAAAAGACAAATAAACAAATCCTGTATTGGTTACAATATTGTCCAATCATCCACCTCAGTATTTAAAGGGGCAGCATTATGTAAAATCAACTTTATTGAGCTTTACGTCGTATTATAATGTTATCCCTTCATCAAAAGCATACCTCGAGTGTTGCTTTGGTTCTTTCATGCTGCAAAACGCCTAGGTCGATGTAGCAGAATGAAACTCCTTATTTGAGCTGGAATTTTAAAAGCTTCCGAGTTTCAGCCTCTCTGAGCAGCCCTCACTTCAACTCCCTCACTCAGCTCCTTCAGACTAGTCAGCAAAGATTAGCAAACACTTGGTGGAACTGCACATTTGCTGAGCTCATTAAATAAGCTATTTCCCAGTGCAATGTTAGTAAAAACATTGCGAAAAGTTTAATAGAAGGTCGTTGTGATGATTTCCTGGAGGTGAAGTTTCAGAAAGAGCAGAAGTTTTTAAAGACACAGAGGCCCAATTTCAATTTCATTTTTAAGTTAAGGAAATAATACAAGTGCTTGAGCCAAAATCTTAGGAATTAAAACTTTGTCTTTGTATATGTCCAAGCTGTTTTTTTCTCTATTTTGTCATATCAACACTGTTGCTGCCCTTTGGCTGTCCGTAGAAGCACCAGTCAGCACGATCAGTTTGCCAAAAAGTTTCTGCGCCTCATTGCACTCAAGGAGCTTATTCCCCACCGGGAGGCAGCTGTAGAATCTGCTCTCTAATAACAGAAGTGGTGACGCAGCATGCTGGCTTGATTCCAGACCGGCAAATCAGCGTGACAGCTTCTTTAAGCGGCACATCACTGCTTCGGGCCCCGTTCCGTCATTGCCCGTGTTGTGCCATGTTTGTGAGGGGAATGTGAAGTGTATTAGGATTCCTTAAAATGCTGTAATATACGACATGACTGAGCCACCCAGTTTGAGAGAGTTAGAGCCGTGGGCAGATGGTGGTGAGACTTTTGGAATGAATTAATGAATGTGGAATAGAAACTAGGAAACACTGTCAGATTTCATGAAACTTTCAAGACTTTGGCTCTAAAATTGGGTCAGAGCAATGGATAGCACAGAAAAGCGGAAAGTAGTTTGTTTGCGGGAGTTTATAGTCAGGAGCCTGAATAGTTCTAATAATCATTGAATTGTTAGTACCTCTGACGACTCAGTTTTATTTGAAAGGCATCTTTTTTGACAAAACTGTAATAAATAAAAACTGAAAAAAAGAGAGAAATTGTAAAATAGTAGTAACATTTTGATGGAAATAAAGTAAAATGTGAGAATAGGAGGAGGTGGCAAGACTTTCTAGGACAATGTTACAATTAATTTACCACTATTTAACTGTATATAATGTCAATTAACATATTAAATTCACTAGCACAAAACCAATGTAAGCAACTGTAGAACTTGCCCAAATTTGTAAAACATTTATATGATATAATAATTAGCCTTCCATATTCTGAAGCGACAAAGGCCCTGATTTATCAAATGTGGGATTCTTCAGAAAAATGGGTCATTTTCCCTCTCATTTCAGAATGCATCCATTTGAATGTAGGGTGCAATCAAAGCCCCTGACAGCTCTCATATGATGAATGCATGTTTTTCTAAGTGCAGACTTATAGTGCAAGATAGGAAATAAATCTGTGTTTATTGGGGGACATTTCTTATTAATGACTTGACTGATTTATTATGTAGATCAGAGAGGCTGGCTGCATAAATGTTGCATAGGTCACATAAAGTTGTGACATTGCAGTAGTCTAAATGTTATGAGAGGCTTCAACAGAAAATATTAAAATTATACATTTACCTACTTATCTGATGAGATAGAGAAAAGCAGGGTGGGAAAAAAGTTGACTTAAACTTTTTAAAATGTAAAGTATTTATAGACAACAGTGACTGAGCTTAAAGTTTCTCAGGAGAGTGGCTGTTGTAACTAAGACAGAGTAACAGTAGGAATCTGGACTGTGCATAAGATTAATCTCTGATTGTTTGCTCAGAACTTAAATATCATAAGAAGATGTCAATATGTTTGTGACTGGATCTCTGGGGTATATTTATACAGAGGAGGAAATTGTTTTCTAACTTGGCCAGAAACTGTTTAGGTGCTTTCCGTTTAGAGTTTTATGGACACCAGAACCTTTAAGCAGTCAGGTGAACTAAGCCTTAATTTATAAAGATAGCAAAGCAAAACAACAATTGCAGAGATTTTTTTTTTTGCATTAGAAGCTGCATTTAATATTATGTTTGTATCTTCTACCTTTTCATAAATGCTCTGCTATGTTGCTGTCATTTCAAAATCTACTGTCTTAGCTGTGTTACTAATCCTCTGGGCTTGGCTATTAAAACCATAAATAAGAGAGGGTACGACAGTTGTTTCCAGTTATAAATGAATGAGATCCAATATGTTGCCTTGAGTTTGCAGCAGCACATTTGTCCACACCTGTAAAACCTCAAAGTTTTTCATCTGCTCCTAAATGGATTACCTCAACTGATTTTATTCATTGCAAACCGTTAGAACAGATCTATGCAGTGGTGATAGACGCATTTCTTTTTTTCCTGAACAGCTTCTGCTATTGATATACAGTAGTTTCACAACACAAAAGGCTTTATGATCCCAAACTCAAATTACAAAGTGATTTGAAAGTGATCAAAGTCAAAAGGTGACTAATAGTTCCACGTCACAAAAACGAGTGGTCAGCATTTCTGTCACTGAATAAAGCTGTCATCAGCTGAAGGAGAAATCTTTGTCAGCTGCTTTTGAAAAAATCTCAAAAGAACTTCACAAGTACCACCATCTTCTTATAATTACTGAGAAGTGGACAAGAAAAGGAAAGTTTCCATCTATTGACAGCACAAATTAAGTAGAATAATTGCATACATGCAGTTTATGTAGCTTATCCTAACCTATCAGTCCATATTGCATCATAAAATCTGGTCTGACTTGATTAAAATTGGTAACTGAACAATTAAACTTTCCAAAACACTTCAAGTGAATGACCGAGTTCACATTTCCCAATGACTTTATGCATCTAATTTGCAAGGAGCTTAACTTCTCTTCATGGTCATAAACCCATCACTCAATTACTTAAACCTCTCCAACCTTAAAGGAACAGTGCATTATTACCAGATGAAAGGATGCGTGGCAAAAGCAAAACTGCCTTATTATTAGAGAAATGTCAGGTTTATTACAGAAAATGGCATGAGATAATGCAAAGGTTATTGTTTAAGAAGTAAGAGATGTCCGACAAACACACCTGTCCATAACGTTTAAAGGTTTCACTCCATCACCAATGTTTTGTGAATGCTATTGTCTTAATGATAGTATCACAAAACAAGGAAGAAAAGTCCGACAGACGCAAGTGAAAAATGCAGGGGGAATGGGCCACCTGCAAACGTTTAAGGTCTGATGAAGAAGATAGCAAACGTCTTGACAGCAAACAGGACACGTGAGTCCAGTGTGAAACAAAGAATGTGATTAGAAACCTCATACCTACTGTTAACCATGAAAGAAAATAAACAGAAAATAATAATGAAAGCACTTCTACTTTTCTGATCATGTTTACATTGTGCAATTTTCACTTAAATCAGAAAGACCTTTGGTTTAAAGAGGCATCTACCTCATCCCTATCCAACCACGTGCTGATCCAAGTTAAGTTTTCTGTTTGAGCTATATTGTTTCTAGCTTGTTTACACACCTACTCAACACTAAACTACATAATCAGAACAAAACAGGGGGACATAATTAGACCAATCCTAACACTTGTGTTTGCAGTCCTTATGCTGCTGCCGATCATGATCAAAAACAGGGAGAGTGGTTGAGATGACACGTCTTTTATCATGCATGTGAGTCAGCCTCAAAATGTGATGATACGATTGTGAGGCAGAGGGGTAATTAATCTCAAAGCTGACAGAGTAAAAACACTCCAGCTTGACCTCTTGCCTGTTGGCTGACTGGAGGTAACAACCTTCAAATCCCAGTAGGGAATTCCAACTTAAAACGGGTGAGATTGCAAAAATAAATACACAGCAGCTGTCTACACAATATGTTCACTGTGGCACCAGTCTAAGAAAATCTGGTCTTTGCATGGTGTAATATGCCCAAGTTAGAGGGCTACAACGTTTGTAAGAACAATTATAGAGCTTACACAAAACTAATAAGCTAGATGATCTAAGGAGGTTTGTTTGAAAGTGTGCAGGTAACACATCAAAATACTGCGCCAAGCAAAAGTGTGTTTAACAACCGACAGAGCGCTGACTTTGCAATCAAATTGTGGAAAACTAAACAATGATGCAGACTCCAAGACTAATGGTTCAAAGAAATAAAGAGTAATAATGGTCGGATAGAGGGCTCAAAAGTTTACATAAACTGTAGCAGGGCAGGGTGACATATTGCCAACATTCTGCATAATCATGCTTTGTTTCAAGTGTGAGATCTATAATGACAATTTTACCACAAACCAACCAACCAACCATCTGTAGAGGCACTTGGAACATATAACCATTCATGTAGACACTGACTCTGAAGAGCAATTTAGAGAGTCCAGTTATCTAAACACTTATGTTTTTGAACAGTGGAAGTCAACCAGAGTACAGAGAGACAAGCCTCCAGATGGACAAGGAGAAAATGCCAAACGGAACCCAGGCTGAGACCAAACCCAGAATGTTGCTGCTGCAAGGCAACACTAATACTGCTAATGCTGCTCCACCATGAGGCCAATATATGATTATCAAGTATCACACATTGTCCTTTTGTCTTTGGTTTGCTGGACACTTTTGATGTCGATCAGGTGTGGACAGAGCATAAGGACACCATTACAAACATTGACAAGGCAACAAGGGTTGTAGATGTTAAATCAATGGACAACATTTTCCTTGTTTTACACAGAAGGAATTATTAATGGAAAACAGACTCCATAATGAACTTCATTATTACTCCATTCATTGAAGAGTGGGTAATTTGGTGCTCAGTAATTTGCTCAGCTGGGTAAAAATTATTATTTTTTTCTGATTCTGTGTTTGTTATCCAGTCTTTGACCTCACTGTAATCACTTGTTATACGACATATTTAGAAGACTTGGTCACACTGTAGCTACAGTGTTTATTGTAAATACTGTTTTAAAGAAAGCAGTATTTATTTCAAATATCCTCATACTGCCTTAATTATCAATAAACCAAGGTTACATGAGATAGTATCTAACAACTGTGTTTGAAAGGATGTTCTTCCAGCCATTGGTCACTGAAAACACAAATTATATTTTAGTGCTTGGGTTCTCCAATGCCAAATTATCAGCTATTTTTGAGTTCACATATAATGAATTTTGATGTTTAGTACAGTGTCACCCAGTACAAGCATCAAATATTTGTATTCAAGAATATCATTCAAGGCAATACTGGAACCAGTTTGAAACGCTGAAGTACACCTGCACATTTCAAACGTACAATAAAACAAAAACAAATATGTAGTTGCAGTGCAAGGAATCTTTTATGGATTTTCTAAATGGAGATTTAAATTAACAGTAAATATTACAGAGGTGACTGTTGATGCTGTCACATTTGGAGAGTGGAACCAAATAGCAGCAGGACAGAGGTAGACACATGATGGAGATTATATTTAATGATGAACTAAGAACTCAGAGAATGAGGGAACAACAAGGAACCAGGGCAACAGCAGAACCCAGCAGAGAGTCAACGAAACCAAGGAGATTATATACTGTGGAGATGTGGCCTGGAGAGCAGGTGAGTATATTTAACAGAACACAGAGCAACTGGAGGAGAATCTATGCAGGGGACTGAAGGGAGGCGGAATAATGGGCATGGGGGGAAACTGAATGGAAACACAGAGGATCCAATTAACCACAAGCTAAGGAGTAATTCTAACCTAAGAGACAAAACCAAAAAGCACAGAATAAGATGCAAGAACAAGCAAAGAAACTCAGTGAGATAGAAGGAACTAAAATCAAGAGTCTAGTAACATTAAATAACCTAATTAGAAACACAAAAGCAAGAACCAAAACACAAACACTCAAATCGCGACAGACGTAAGCTCAGCATCTCCTCCTCTCCAGCAGTTACTCTGAAATCCAAATGAGGTGGCAAATAATAAAAATAAAAGTGCCATCAATCTGTTTGTAGATGCTCATCCTCAACACATGCAGGCTTGTCTCCCTGAGAGACTTAATCTACCTCTACCTCAGCTCCCTCACCTCTCAACCCAGAAATCCTCCTCTTTTACTCTCATCCTCCTCTCACCTGCAGACTGAGTCCTATTAAACAGCAGGTGATGTAGGAGGTTACTGGATAGCTGCAGGCTCATCAGTGAGTGGCTTGATTTAATGAAGAACATATGGTTCAGTTTGAAGCATGTGTGTGTGCGTGTGTGTGTGTGAACCTAGAGGTGGTTCCTGCTCAGTAGGTTCATCGCTATAGAAATTCAGCTTGTTCTTTTCGGGAGGCAGAAATCTATATGGATGAATGCTTAAATAAAACAAGCAGTGTGGGAGTGAAGCTGGTCAGAAGTTTAGCAGAGAAAATATCATCTTTTATGTGATGACAAGACAAGATGGAATCTATTCTACCTTCATGTTCAACATAATTGCAGCTTGTCCTCGGAGGCATCATTCTGATGTTAGATAGACGTCAAAATTATGATTATTAGGATATAGATTTCTTTCAATTCAAGGGTTTTGCATAGACAAAGACAATAAAAAAATGATCTGTTGTTTCAAGTGGTAAAATTGTTTAAATTGTACAAAACCAGAATGCCAGTAAAAACAAAATCTGTGATGGAAAAACAAAATGCTCCTTTACCATTTTTTTACAAGATCTGTTATGAGGAAATCAATACGAGGACAATAAGCTGAACAAAGATGATTGGGTGCAGGATGTGTCCTACCTCTCATAGATTATACGCAATCAAAATAATTTGGATAGTGTTTATTTTTCTTGATTGGAAATTGGAGTATAAATAAAATAAGAAGAACATCAGCACCAACACCAACTGTCAGGCTTGGTGTGGACTGCGGAGAGGTGATCTTGGAATCATTGAGCCAAACAAACTTTGTACTCTAAAACTATAGAATCAAAACCAAGCCCATCAATCAGACAGCTGAAGGGCTGCCAAAACTGGGTCACCAATAGAGGGATTCTCTCAAATGCAGCTGCAAACCTGAAACAGAAAAACTAAAGAATGATGGTGCTTTAACAATGCAGTTAAAATCAAGCAATTGAGTCTTTACTAGCTTTGATCTTTCTAATACAATTTCAAACTTATTTTAAGACAAAAGTTTAACGTCTTTGCCAAGGCTTTGATCTTTTCAACATAAAATTGAGAGGCATACGTTATGAAGTTTTCATTTGTGAGGCTTGTATATAAAATATGTATGTACTAGTTGATGCACAACAGTTTTTTCAGCAGTCATTGAACAAGAGGCAGGAAACACCCTGGACATGTTGCCAGTTCATCACAGGACAACACAAGACAAACGACCAGGCATGAAAACACTCATACCGAAGGGGGAATTAGAGAGACCAGTTAACCTTAAACTCACGTTGTTGGGTTGTGGGAAAGCCGCAACACCCAGAGAAAATCCCACAGGCCAGGATTTGAACCATAAACCTTCTTACTGGAAGGCAGCAGTGCCACCAATTGCTCCACTGTGCAGCCACTATAAAATCCTTCCCATATACTGTAGAAGCACTGCTTCTCAACATAAACCTCTAAAACCTTACAGTCTTACAGAGCTGATATGTTTTGGGGGAGTTATGATTATTTTTAGCTTGTTTTATGATTCAGCATCTGGAGGTGGTGTTAGCATACCTATTTGCAGGGTAGTGTGTCAACAGCTTTGACCATGCCATTTAACACCGGTTTCAGCGTTCTGCCTGAAAGAGGGAACAGTAAAAGCTTTCCGTGTCTGAACTGCCAACGAGGGAAATGTTAGTATTTGAGAATAAAACTGCCAGCAAAGTAATCAATTCAGTAAATGCTGGTGTGGGTTTTCTGTATGTTCTCTTGTACATCAGAGGTTATCAGGTGGCGCTTTCACTAAATAAGGCAGAGGCTGTTAAGCGGAAAGAGGGAGCTGTTTCTTCCAGGTGATTAGATTGGCAGCAAAAGCAGCATAAAAAAACCAAGTATTCCCTTAAAGCTTCTGCAAGAGACAGGAGCATAATTCAACCAATTTGATTAACTGATCATCAGCAAAGAGCATGTATATGAAAACCTGAGGGGGAAATTGACAAAGCAGTACCACATCACGTTTGGTCTGTTTGCATGTGCTTTATGTTTGCAACTGAGTCACAAATTAACTGATCAAATGCAGTAGATATGAACAATTAACTCCTATTTTTGGATCTGTTCACGGCTAAGTCACAAACAGAAGATGAGAAAATAGACTGAGAAAATATAAGCAGTTTCAGTATTTTGTTTGAATTCTGCTGCTGACCAGATGAGGCATCTAACAAGACGTGTTGGATTAGAACTGCATTTCTAAATGAAGATTAGAAGATTCTGCAGATTATAACAGACATATCTGTGTAACTATTCTTTCTTTGAAAATTGACAAAAAGTTTACATTATATTGTAAAATTACAATGTATGCTTCATGCAAAACCATTGCAACTTCTAACTTATCAGAATAAGAAAAAAAAATATTATATCCAGGTATGCTGACATCTTTTTTCTCCATCGGGTTTCGGGTGTCATCTCAGTCCCTCATCCGACACCCCTGTGCAATGCAGAAATATTTTTTTTCTTTTAACAACATAATTCAGTTGACTTCTGTTTATTAAATTCTGAATGTGAAGCCTGAATGTGAAGCATCTTCCGGAATATTTCCCAATTAGGTTGCTTTCCGTTTTAGAAATAAGTTATTACTCTACTTTATGTGTGTGGTACTTTGCTGACCAAAATCACTTACAAAAAAAAAAAAGACCTAATAAAAACTAAAGATAAGAGAATAAAAGATACACAGTCATAGAAACATGTTTAAAACCAATAAAGCAAGTCTGGCTTCATACTTATGAGTACATGACATCAGATATAAAATGGGGCACAACGCAGCAGGGGGAGCTTTCACAGTGGCCACAGGTTCTGGATGTTTTTCCCTTTCCTTGCCATGACTACAAGTTTTTTTCTTTGTTTGCCTTATTTTAATACATAAAATCCTTATTATGTCAAAACTCATTATTATTCTAGCATCCCGATAATTGCAAATCCATGCTTCAATGTGACTTTAATCTTATTGTGTTTACTGTTTACTGAAAGGATTTTCAGAGTCACAGAAGCTACAGTCCACACACAGTTTGAATTTGCTGTATACTTCACCTTAGCTTTTTAATCAAATTGTTCAAGTATCCTTATTCTGAGCTTTCTAGCCAAGGTCAAATGGAATACACATTCTCGTCTTTTTATATTCTGTCAACTTAATAAAACTCCTAAAAGACCCCTGTCGTTTCACTCTGGCCTATTTTTCTACTCCGATCACCCTTAAAGTTTTTTTCCAATATACATATATATGTGATGAGGTAATTTTATGCAGCGGTAGAGATAAAGTTCTGAGTTTTTTTTCTGTCTAAATTTATTGCGAAGAAGCAGCTACACTTGGGAGGAAAAGATATAGCCTCTCAGAAATGTGGAATATGAAGACTGGAAGGTGGTGAGGGTGCTATTGTCTTGCTATATTTTGTTTTTTGGACGGGAGACAGGAGTAGTAGTGATTTAGGTCACTTTGACTGCAGCTTGTTGGGTATAAAATAAAATTATTAAATGAAAATCTAAGAATAACTTTACTGAGTAAAAAACTATAGTCAGGGCAGTAAGTTAAAAGAGAGCAGAATTGGAAATGTGACAAAAAGGGAGGACGAGTGCCTCACAGTAAATAAGATGTTAGGGCAGTGAATCAGTCTACAAATTTACTGTTAGAGAACGTTAGAAAATGTTCACACATTATGCCGTAAATGATTGATTTTATTTGTAATTTTAAAACTTCTTAAGAATCTTTATCAGAACTGCAGAGTTGCAAGTTACTAAGTTTCTAAATTCCAAGCAGATACATTTTCTTACACATGACTTATTAAATTGGTCATTACCTACTTCATGGTATTTTGGAAAAAAACAGAAATAATTTAATCTCATCTCTCAAAGTACTTTTAAGAAAAAAATATACAACCTGTTGGTAGAAAAAGACACATTTGAACAAAAATATTCTATTTTTGCAAATATATGCCTCTTTACTGTAGCACAAAATGACCGTCTAATACACCTGCAGGAGGTTGATAAAGCTGCAATCACTTCAAGTAAATGAGCTATTAAGTCAATCAGACTTCACATGTCGGGTCGCAGGGAGAAAAGGGGACAGGCAGGAACACAGAAAAGAGCCGGCAGGAGTGTGTAGTAACAAAATGATTTATTAAATAACCTCTTGAACAACCTGATAAAATATATCAAAACTGTCTGAAGCAGAAATCTAGAATATTTTTCTAACATCATTTTGCATTTTTGTGTATGTCTATCTCATATTTTCCCCCTTTTCAAATATAAAAACAGAAAAATTTGAACAAAAAAATATTTATTATTTTATTTGACATCTCACAAGGCACACACAAAATATTTCTATCATTTTTATTTAAGATTCTAAGTTGTCAATTTCCTCACCTGGATCATTTGTGCAGAATCTGTTAATTTTACTGGAGCATTTCTGGTATTTACATTGTTGGAGTGTTATTGATTTTAATTATCTGGCTTAATGTTTTTAATTTTGTACAGCACTGTAAAATCTCTTTCAATATGAAAGGTGTATATATATATATATATATATATATATATATATATTATATATAAAAATTTTATATGATTGAAGTCACTGTTCCGTTAAGAAATATTTGGGTATTAACAATCATGTTTTTTTGATTATGAACTCATTTTAGGATTGTCTTGTATAACTTAACGGTGAAAAAAGGACTACAAGAGCTTTTTCATGGTGCACTTTTTACTAATCTTCAGCTTTTTGGAACAGGAAACATTTTTCTGATTTAATGCTAAAATTGTTATGCATTGCATTCAGACTTCTGCTTGTAGCTGCAATTGTTTAGACCTGCTGTTTATAATTTCAGAATGTCTCCATTCCTTCTGTCACATTTCCCATTAGTTTTAAGCATTGGTCAAAACTTGTCCCAGCTTTTAGAAAAGCAAGATCCTGCAACAATTGATTATAAAAAAAAAATCCTCAAAACAAATATCAACTTAAGCAGCTTATATCCAATATTATCCCAGTTGTTGTATTGGCATCTTGCCATATTGTAAATGTGAGATAAACTGCAAGATCCTGTTGATCATCTGCAGCTCACTGCATGACCTTCTTCTCATTCTGCTCTGATCGGATGCCTTTGTTCCCCTCTTCACTTTTAGCCCACTCATATCCTCATCTCAGCCTTGCATCGATCCCCCACTCCAGCAGAACATCACGGGCTATAGTACCTTTAGCTGTTTTAGCGTCAACCATCTGGGATTATCTCGGCCTAAATCTAAACCCCACCTTGATGGGAAAGGCTTTTTATAGACATCAATCCCAGTTGCACATTTCTTTTCAACAGGCTCAGTCCGACTCTTGGTCTTTTCAACCTCAAACACTGTTGCATTTCTATTTCTTTGTGTAAAGCTGCAGCACATTTGGACTTCAGGCTGGGACAAATTATTTTGACATTTTCTGATCTTGTCACTAAATTAAGAAATGAGGATCAGAATTGAGACACAGTCCAGAGTAAACCAAGCAAAAAGTAACAGAAAACAAAGGTACTGATTTTAACTGAGGCATAAAACCACAAACTAACCTAAGGACAAAGCAAATAAGGGCAAAGGAAGATAAAAGACCAAATACAGATCAGACCGTTACAACCGAGCACCTGTATTTTAACTACAAATAATGCAAATATCTTTCCACGCATACAAAACATCAATCTAGTTAAACATGACGATTAATCTCTGGTGCATCATTGATTCATCTAAACCGTGAGTGATGAACTGACTTCCTGTGTTGTTCTGTTTTATCAGCTGGTAATTTGCTCTTCAGTTGCATTCACCCTGCACCACAGGTGCTAATCTGATGAAGTGGCCGAAATGACAAAAACAGCAGGGGTCTGAATGCTAAAGAAGCCTCTGACACCTGCTCAGATGAAAATGCATGAAATGTGGGAAAATAATCAATGCTGCTCTGAACTGAATGCGATAAGGACACTGCACTGTGCCGGTGCACCTCAGTCCATCTCAATTAGTGGAGTTAATCACCTGGAAGCATGTAAACTCATGTGTGGTGAAGGTTATTTCCCAAGGTCTGACTAGAGATAGGTAATGAAGAAGATAACTAACAAAAGCTTCATGGCATGCCAGGCTGGACACATTTATTGGCAACATGGGCATAGAGACATTTGTGTGTGTTGTTGAATTTGTGAGGGTTTTATTTTGGAGTGAATGAATTAAAAAAAAGATTAATACCACAATGATGCAGACTCTGGTCTGTAAACAGAGTTGGAGTTTGTTTGTTGAGTGCTGACAGCAGTAAGACTGAGGAGTTTTGTGATTGTGGGAACCTCTGAAGAGGAGAGCCGACAGACCAGTAATGAAAACTCATCAAGCTCCTACAAATCAGGAAAAATAGCTTCTCATGGCAATGAGTTCCATCATTCATCCATCCACTTTCCTTATCCTGAACAAGCCTGTAGAGAATCTCAGAGGCTTAGAAGTTTTCTTGCCTTGCCTTCACAGAGTTTTATATATTTGCTAAATGTAATATTGGGAGTTACTTCAATTGGATGTCAGTGTTCCTGTCAACAACAGCAGATGAAGTCTTGCTAAAAGGCATCAAATTTAATAAAAATATATACACCAAACTGTCTCACATGCCATCAGTGGGTGTCTGCTGGCATTCATCTTTGGCTTCAGAGGAAACCTTGACTGAGAGAATATTCAAAAATACACTTTGCACTAAACAGATATTTGAATGCCAAGTCACAAAAGCATTATGGTTTGCATGTCCAGTTTGATAATGTGTTCTTTACTGCACAGTTATCAGGTGAAATAAATGACTCACCACTTCAGAATTATTTGTTTTCAACAAATCAAAAGCATATTTTGATATGGTTTTGATATCAAAATATCAAAAGCATATCAAAGCATATTGTTTGAGCATCATCAAACAATAATAAGCTATTGTTTGATGATACTCAGTCTTATTTGAAATGCACAATTTTGATAAAATAAGTCTCCAAAATGTTGCTTAATTCTGTGTGTAGTGGATTTAAGTTCCTCTGTGAAGGATATAGATGACGTAGGCTGCTGTGTTTCATCTTTCTTCATTGAGGTTATACAAAGTCCTTGGATGCATATAATGAAAAACTGCTTAACATGGAGATCCTGCATTTTTACAAGTCATCTTATTCATCCATTGTCACAGTTCTGGAAGTATCTGTTTCATACATCATCCTCATTTGGAAAACTCCATTTGGTAATCACAGCCTAGAGATGAACTATTGAGACTCACAAATGACATCATCAACCATAAAACCTTAAAGGTTAGGACAGGTCTTAGGCTTACTGTTTTTGCTCATTCTTCAGTCAGTTCCAGCAATGTTGTGGCCTGTTCAGAGCAAGATGTTTGAGACTTCTTGTTCTTTAAATCCAAACGAGTTTCTGCAGGCCACGCCTCCCAACTCAATGTTTTACTCTTGCAGGTGAAAATGGCTGCAAAAAAATATTAGATAAGTAGAAATAGAGCCTGTGGCACAACCAACAAGAATACAGCAAGTATTTTTGTTGGAATAAAAACAAAGCCTATCTTTTCCAGCAGCCACTGTAGCGTATACAGCGTAAATCATCTGGCCAAACCTGAAATGGTAAATTGTCCAGACATCAAAAACAACAACTTTTTGCCAAAAACGGAATGAGTGTTTCTTTTTTTAAGGGCTGTAGATGTTTTTTAGAAGCAGTAGAAAACCAAATGGAAGAGGAAAAATGTGGAAAATTTCATTTTTGCATAATAAATCCCCTTTAAAATTGGATTTGATGAGTTTCTCTGACCAGTTATTCATCATGGTCATTTTCATTCAGTATTCCTTACCTTGGTCTTCACTATAATTTCTGCTTAAGTCTGTATTTTACAATATAAATCATCATTAATGAAAGGTTGTAAAATTGTTAAATCTATACTCAGTAAATCAACATTGAAATCAAACCCACAACTTTCCATCTGCTACTAATCAGCTGAGCCACAGTAATCCCATTAAGTTACATTATTTTAGCAGAAATCAGATTAATTTATTGACTAACGGTTTAATCACTATACATTTTTAAGTACATTTTTGTGTAAATGCAGAGAGAACATGAACCAGTGGTATTTTTAATCGAGGCATTAAAAACACCGACCCAAGCCTGGATAACATCCAGCATAACTGAATGTGGTAAACACAGAGCAGAAACCTTTCAGTAAGAATTTCCTGCATACCAGCCACATCGAATCATTACTTCTATGAAATGTATTTAGACATGAACAAAAACCGACCGCTTTAAGATGAATCAAACACTGAAAGTGTCAGGTAGTAAAATCTTATTCAGCACATTGAATTATGATCAGATTCCCTGTGAAGACACTTCTGTTAGGTTGTTGCATTAAATGCAAACCAACTTTATCACCTCACTAATTCAATTTCCTTATAAATGTATTGAAAAAAAGATTTCTAAAAAATATGACTTTTTCGAGTCACTTTTTAAATGTCTGTTGAACAAATGTACATGCGGAGAAAGTGATGGAGCGTTCTGTGAACTAAAAGCTTCCCAAAGTGTTTATATCAAGCTTAACATTAGTTTGCACTGCCAGCTCTCCCTCTGCGTATACTGATGGACACCATTATTGAAGTACCTTTTAGACCGAGTCCCGTTGTGCATTAGCTGTCCATTTATTTAACAAATGCAAAGCTATAGCGGTACTGTATTTTGCTTTTTCACAAAGCTTTACATTTACTGTTTAAGCAGCTCTCTGATCACTGGAAGAGGCTTTTAGGGAGCTATTCTGCGTCCAGAAATAACCCGATGTAATTTTTTAAACCACATAAAAACTACTGTTTCCTGCAAGATAATGTTAGTTAATGTGTGTCTCAGCTTTCAAACTCTGCTTTCAACCGAGGTCAGGGTAAGCATTATGGAGACATTCAGGAGAAGCGTCAACAAAGTATAAATTCTTGCTTCTTTGTTTACATGAAGAACCTCTGAGAAGGTCTTTTGATTGTACCATGCCAAGAGAGCCCTTGAATCTCTTTATTAAAGTAAAACGAGGAGCAGCTGAAGGCAGCTTAAAGATTCAGCCTTGCTATATAAAATATTCTTTGGAAGAAGATGCGTAAAGCAGAAGAAAGACTAGATTATCCCAACATGCACGCTCCTCATCTTCATGTCTAATTATAGCTTTGGTAAGTGTTAAAAACTGTCTGGAAAGCTTAAAAAAGCAAAAATGAAAACATTTCATGACACCTCCTGGAGACGGCAGCAATCTAGATAGATGTCGATGTCATAATGTGAACATATAGAGGACGCAAGCACAGAGAAGCTTGCAGAGGAGAATATTTTAATAGGAATAAACAATGGGTGACTTACAGCATCAATGTGGGAAGATGCAAGACATGAAGGAAAGACCTGGAAACAGACTATGCACTGGAAGAAGCCAGTGAGAACAGACAAGCTTATATACTGAAGGAGAGGCGTAACTGACAAAGCAACAAGGACTAATCAGGAGAGAATGGAAAACAGCTGAGAGAAGGAAACAGCTGGGAAGAAGAACTAACTGATCGGCAGAAGAAAATGAAACATAAGAGACACAGAGGAATGATACAGCAAAAATCCAGTGAAGGACAATCCACGGCAAAAGAGGTGAAATAAGAGAATATATTAACTAATATAACAAAAAAAATATAATAAATAAACAAAAAAAAGTTATCAAAACAGAAACGCAATGAAATTCGAACTCCATTTTTTTCTTTACCAGATGTAGTGATTGACTATGAATTCATGTTGGTAGTTTGTATTGGTAGGACAAACTTTCCTAGCCACCAAAGAATCCAGAGTTTAGAATGAACGATCATAAACAGCACTGTGGCGGGGAAAGTGCTTTATTTTGTATACTTGCATTTTGTTTTACTTTTTTTCCCCCCAATGAGATTCAAGCAGACTGAGTGAGAGAGGGGAAAATATTGGAAATGTTTTAGTCATACTCAAAGAGTGAAAGTTGGCAACCCTGGAAGTAGCGGGTCAAAAAAGGGGTCAAAAAGGAGAAATAAATTAGTTCAATGGAAAAAATGATTGGATGGATGGATGAGAGAAAGATTGAAAACAAAATTAGATAAGAGAGGTGGGTCAAGAGCACAAATCCAAGTGTTTATGGGTGAGCCGGATATAAATAGAACAGGGTGATAATTAGAGGTGTGTTTCAGCTCCTGGTCCTGCTCCTGAACTTAAGTTACTCTTTAACGACTTGTGATTAAAGAGCTGATTTCCTAAATAAACTGTTACAATCTCTTTCAACATAAGAATTTACAATTTAGGACGTAGATTCTACAAGGTGTACACGTCTCTTTAAATCAGTGACAGAAAACAAAAAAGAAAACTGGTTTTGGAGGCTGACAAGATCTGGTTAGGGTTGGAAAAAAGGATCCTTCCTTCTAAATAAAACATTGAGGTCAGGCTCCTCATACCTTGAGAGAAAATGTGTTTTCAATGAACCACCCTGGGATATTGGCGGCACGTTATTAAACTGTATATGTTTGGCACAGAAACAGTGTTGCACCAACTACCACAGCAACCTGGTGATGGCAGCATCTTTTTCAGCGGTTATTCTGTTTGAGGTAGAGCTGATGTTTGCAGAATTTGGAACAGTTGAACAGTTCCAAATTCTGCTCAGCTTAGAACCAAACTCATTTTCATCATTCAGCATCACTGCGAGTGCAAATACATAAAGGAATGGCTTTACATGACAAAAGTATTTTTATGGTCTTCTATAGACCAGAACAAATCTTAGAAAAGAATCTGTGCAAAGCCAAAAAACAAAAGAGATGGATTTAGAGGTCTGAAAAATTACCATGAGATAGCAGTGAAGAAAGATGACTGATTATTAAAATTTAGTCACCTTTGTTTCAACAAAGTAGTTTAATGATGTTTAACTTATGCAACTTAGGTTGTTGAAGCTTTACTTATTTATTTTTACATTATTGTCTCTGAGATTTGTGCAGAAATATCACACTAAAGGTGGACAATTTCTCATTAAAAATTAACTGGACATGTAGACTTTTAAGAGCCTCTGTATGTCAAATTCACAAAAATGAAATACACTGTCCACATTGCTTACATTTTAGATAAACAATGACCTTCACACTCATTTGTTTTGATTGCAGGAACTAGGTACAGATTTTCTGAGGTTATAGTGTCAACTCATGTATCGGCATCCGAGGTTTACTACACCAAGATCTTGTTTATTTAATTGCATACCCTTCCTGCTGTGTAGCCTTTAGCCAATTCTAAAGAATAAAAAGGTTAGAATTTAGTGACTGGTTTCTGTGGTGATTCATTCAATGTCAAAAACATATTCATGGTCATGACTGGGCTGAGTAGTACAAATATATTATAAAACCTATAATTTAATACATGTATGTTGGAGATAGTATAGATGCTTTAAAATCTGCACTTAATTATTAAAAATTAAAACATTATTGATATGGTTAAACAATAACCCACCTGTTTAATCCAGAAAAAATTAGGATGTTTGTCAAATCTTTGCCTAAGGGAATTTTGCCACCCTGCCTCCGTCCCTTGTCACATCCTCTGGCTGACAGGAGCCATTAGAATCCCAGAGACGACGGCTGAGCGAAAGCACCAGGAAGAGCAAGACAGAGATTAAAGAGACGGGAAAGTGAAAAAGACAGGGACAGGAGAGGCGGAACAGGGGTTGACAAGAGGACAGGGTGACGCGAGTTACAAAGTGATAAACTGATGACTACAAACAAGACAAAAAGCTTTTCTATGGCTTAGGCAATCTCAGCATCTCACAGATTTCAACCAGGTTGAACTTTGGTTTTGCATATATATTTTATCTGACTGCACGTATAATCCGACTTATAGTATATTGTAGTGATGGGTCCGGCAACAACGATGCATCGGCGCATGTGTCAAGCCCATAGACCGAAACCCGGTGCGCGTATTGGTTTCAGCAAGTCACGGGACCGATACAGGAACTGTTTCGAAATGACATTAACGCCAAACTGTGTGTCAATAAATAAAAAATTTGTGAAAAAAGAAACAGTCCATGCATCCTCTTTTCAAACACATTCACTTAAATGTTCACTATATGGTAAATGTTCACATTATTTGTTGACTGTATATCAAATATATTTTAGATTTAACTGAAGATATGGCAAAATACAATATATATTATTCAATAGAATACAAAGACTTAAATCTTATTGTGTAGACTAGGTCATTAAATCACTACGTTGCCTGTAGGAATTTTTAATGTCCAGCAGGTATTGAGTGACACAGAATCAACACAGTTTTGCTGTGTCGAAACGATGCATGACGCCTCATCTACCTCATCTTCCCTCAGAGCTTAAATACTGAGGGATAAGTAGAAGTGGCCAAGGAATCAGAATAGCTAATCAGGGAGGAGTGAAAGCAGCTGAGGGAAAGTTCATTTAGGGGAGAGACGAGAAACAAATTTAAATGAATGAGATCTGCATCAAAACTGCCAAACTTTCTGCTAGCGCAGTAGTTAAGATGGTGCCTATATAAAGTGGTCTGTTATGAACAAGTTCCCATTGCATCACAGTGTAGCACAGAGACACAAAGGAAAAACAACAAATCACACACACATACTCACCTGCGGCCAATTAAAGAAACCAATAAACCCAGCACTCAAGTTTTTGGACTATGGGAGGAAGCTGGAGTACCTGGAGAGAACCCATTCACCCATGGGGAGAGCATGCACACTTCAAGCAGGAAGCTCACCGGATTCAAACCCAGGATCCTTTTACTGCAAGGCAACAGTGTGCAGACCACTACACAACATTCCCAAAATATATAGTTTACTTGTTTACATTCTGCTGCAAAGAAGAAGAGGAATGGCCACAATTATTGTCTCCTGGAGAAAGTGCTATTATTTTTATGTGTGCTGAAATGGAGGAAGGCCTGTGTCATATTGTATGCAGTGTTGAGCTGAAACAGCTGGATCTGCTGCTGCCCTTCAACTGCTCTAAACCCAATTATTTTCCAACCTAATACAATTTTTCTGCACTTTCATTTGATTAGTAGGACTGTGCGTGTAATCCCTCTTCATCCCGTGGAGTCGTTGATCATTTGCTTCTGTTTGTGAGGAGGGTTTCTTAAAGGTCACCCTTCCATTGTGAAGGATAGAGTTGCTCCAAAGAGGCTGCACCTATGTTTATACATTGATTCTTATCTCGTTCATCCACCTGACTGCAGTATGTGTGAGAAATTATGTGGGATTAATTGCCTTTGTTTGCAGTTTTCATGGCCAGCAGCACTGCATGCGTGCCTCGATGGATGCTTGCAGATTATTTGTGTGCAAAGGTAAAAATAGCCCAGCATGTGTTGACTCAGTCAGGAGAGGACAAGGCTTTGTGTGCTTCACCTACCTTTTTCTTCCATTGATCACTGCTTATTGATCACATGTCTGCTTAATCAATAATTGCTATGCATGGCATTTCTATCTTTCATCAACATCTCAAGCCATTGATGATGATCCTCAGGGAAACGGATTATTTGTCCAAACAGATGGTGACATTGGGAGAGTAAATTTGTATAAGGAATCATTCCCCTCCTCTGCAGCACAGGCAATATGTCTGCCTGCAGGCTGACTTTTTAATATTTGCAGCAACACTGAAATGCGGGTTATAAAAATATGAGCGATGATTTTATGACATTATTCAACATGCTTTATTAACATTCTGGTGGCGGTGTGTGCACACTGCCACAGCCGGTGACTCAAACAGCCATTTGAGAGACAAAGAGTGGAATAAAGTCAGAAACTTCATTTAGTAGAAGGCAGTGAACACAGATGAACAGCAGGGGAAAAGTATGAGTGAGGATTGTTGAAATACTGTCCTGAGGGAAAGTCATTTAAGTTTGTTCTCTGCCACAGTTTCTTTCCAGAGTGGTTCTCTATGGGCACCAAAGGAAAAATAATTAGTTCATAAACCCTTTAAGTACTGCAGCTCTTTGACTGTAATTCACAATTATTCATTTCCAGTCGTTGAGTTTGAATGGGCGCATGGTGAGACTAAAGCACACATTGTGTGTTCATGCAGTCTGAATGACACAGAGGCCAACATTTGCAGTGTTCCTTCACAAGGTTTATCTTTAAGCCTTTAGAGAAAACCAATCAGAAAAAGAGCAGCTATCAAATAACGAAACTAAAGTCCATTATAAATCAGCTTGAAATGATTCAACACTTTAACTAAAACCAAGCATTTTTTTCAGACATTGCTTTAGCTTCTGTAAAGTGCAGAACGAGACTTTGCTTGAAGAGTTCTCTACAAATTTGCAGGCTAAATCAGATCAAATTTGAATGTTGTACTCATTTTGAAAATTGTGAAATAAACCTTTAAAGTGTACATTCATATCACCTTGGCCAAGTTCAATGCAATTTTATGATACAATTTTATGGAACGGCGGAAGGGAGACAGATCAATTAAGAACAGCAGGAGAGAGAAAGCATCACCTTTGTATAACTTAATGGTAACTTTTACAACTGGCTCAGATTTGCCCAGCAGAATTACCTTTCACTTTGCCATTGAGCTCACTATGAAGGCCGACCTTCACAGCTAGTTCAATGAAGTGTCCTATTGGTGCTTTACAGTTCCAACAAATCCTGCTTTATTAGCATATCTATGTATAAAGCATCTTAATGTTTTGAGTTGTTGTGTTTACTGTTTGACACATGCTTTTGAAAATACATGAGTGTATAAAGAAAGCAGTTCTTATGACCAAAGGATGCTAAAAAAAGTTATTTTTTTTCCTGCCACTTGCATTTTATTATTTGCAATATATTATGAATATGCAGTTAAACTGAACTCTCCACAGCAATATTATATTCCACCATTTTTTACTGCAAGCGGGAAAAAACCTCTAATGAAAACTTCCGCCTGTTTCTCCATGAAAATAAATATTGTTTTCCTGCTGAAAAGAAGCAACACAAACAATTTCCACCATTAGTCCATATTAAATAGGTTTCCATTCAGTAAGAGTCAACAACAATAACAGACAAAAATCCTTAATGATGAGTAATTGCATCAAAAAACGCGTATCAGTTACCTCCCAAATGAGTCAACAAAGCAAATCTCCCAAATAACAAATGGTGGCATGCCACTAATCGTTAAGCTATTATAAGCGGATGGGCTAATTACTGTACATCTGCAGGGAGCAGGGGAGGTTGCAGTTATTGCAGATGATTTCCCACCGCTGTCATTCTACCTAATGGGAACCTGCACCACAGTCTCCCAACTTTGGTGCTCATTTAATCTTCTGATTAACTACTGCTTGACCCTCACTTGGAAAACTATATTAGGAAAAAAGAACTTTTCTAATTTCTTTCTGTTGTTTTGCTTCTCAGTTAGACGCCTGACGGCCTGATATAATTCACAGGTCTCATGCAGTGCGTAAGTGAGAGGATCATTACTAATCTAACAGGGAGCAGATGCCATAAATTTACACTGCAAACATTCAGCTAATGATTTTACTCAGCGTATGCAAAATGACAGAGTAAGAAGGATGTTCCCCAAGACGTCCTGTGTACCAGTTAGCAATTCAGGTCCAAAATTATTCGCAGAGTAGTGACAAATATTTCATTTCCACCCCATTTAAGACTTAATCACCCAATTGAGATTTACTGATATTTTTAAAGTGGCAGTATTATGTATTTTCTAGGCATGTAGTAACATTGTATAGCAAAATCATGCAATGTTACCTTCAGTTGTTATGAAAATGCTGTGCATATCAAACATGACTTAGGGTGCACTTTGTAATTTAATTCCCCGAAAGTGGGCTTCTGTCTCTTTAAAAACTCGTGCCTTTTCTGAATCGCTGCCTTCTGGAAGATATCATAATATAATTTCTCTTTTAACCCTTTAAATTCCCTTTGATAATGTTTTTACCAGTGTTGCACTGAAAAGTAGTTCAAAATGATCTCAGCACAAGTGCGATTCCGCCAGCCGTTTGCTGATTTTGGCTGGCTAGTCTGAAGGAGCAGTGTGGAGGAGTCACAGCTCCTTGCTTGTTTGGGTGCTCTAGGAGGCAGAAGCTCAGTAGTTTGGACACTGAAGTTCTGAGGAAAAGCTGAGCCTCAGTCCCTCCAGGCATTTTGCACAGCTGATGGTTCCTGTGGAGATTAACACTCCAGGTATGGTTTTGATGAGGGAGTAAAGTTATAACATGATGTTAGAATCAAAAAAGATCATGCTTTTTAATGTATCCCTGTAATGTATTTAATTTAACTTTAACCTTTGACATCACAGTTTAGCAAAGTTAATTTTTAAGGAGGAAAAACATTTAGGCTTAATTTTGTATAATCACATTTATTCAGGGGATTTAGACCTTTAAGTTTGGTCTTTATATTTTTCTAAACCTAAAAATAAAACACAAATCATCTTCTTTGTAACATAACATGGAGGTAAAACTGATAAAACTGAACAACATGTCCTCTGGTAGCTTGAGATCACAGGCATAGGTGGCATAACTGTAGAGGTATATTTGAGTAATGTGAGCTTTTTCAACTATAAACTTTTTTAAACAGGAAAGTTTTAGCTTTAAATTGTCAAGACGTCTGCTTCATGGTCTCCAGTTTCTCACATGCTTCTGCCTGTTTACCCCTATTACCTTACTGCATGCCAGTTTTGAGTTTTAATGGCAGAATGATGTGCTTCCTTAAGCAACTAAATCTCCAGCATTAGCTTCCTATGTAGCATGCACAATGTGACTACCAATTAAACACATCTTTTTGGAGATATTGAAAAATTCAGTGGCACTTGTGGCCATCCCTAGCACTGGTTATTTTATGTACTATTATTTATTTCTCTTATTATGGATGGTTTTAAGAAAATGGTTTTAAGTGTTTATGTGTCATGATGGTTGTAGTTTTGGAATTTGCAGCACCCAGTGTTTGTCCATTAGAACAATAAAGTTCATCTTATCTCATCTTAGGACATCCTATACGCCTTATGGGACTCAAACATGGACTGCTGCCACTGAGCTGATGAAAGTGCTACTCAATGAACCAATAATATCACTACTTACTTTTTTCTGCACCAATATGGATTCACTGATCTCATGATCTTATACACTTCTGAACGTTGATGCCTTCCCATTAAAAGCACTTGAATAAGTAAGCATCAAGTGACAATGTAGAACAACAAATTTTACACTCTTCATCCTAAAATAAGCATAATATGCAATAATAATATGTATTGAAAGTGATGTAATTCACACGACCGCAACAAATGTTCCACACAGATATGATTCAGTTCTTTGCATCCAGACATGTTTAGATTTTTACTTTTGTTACATTGCTGTTCTATGTGCTTCCAAATTTCTTGACATACTCTACTTTTAAATTTACAACAAAATGTGACCTTCAGTGTGACTGAATCCGTTTGAAAGATAGCATTCGCTGTTTCAGGGATCTTATAAAAAAATACAAAAAATCCCATTATAAAGCTCCACAATTCTTGTTTAATGTATGAGGATCGGCTGTTTACTGATGTTAAACTGAGAGACCTTCAGTCTGGCCGCCCTAGGGTGCGTTACATAACCTCATCCCTCCTATAATAAATCATATTATCATCACATTATTCAAATAAACGGATAACTCATTTCACTGAATGTCATGAGTTATTATCATGTGCATATGCTTACTGAAAAGAATTGAAAAAGTAGGACTCAAAGTTACATAATGCTGCTAGCACACTTTTGTATGATAGGAACCAATGAAGGCATTAATTATTGAATAAAGGTAAATATAATTTTTAATGAATAACAGAGAGCAGATACTCAGTTTGATCTTGAAAGCACTCTTTGTACAAAATCCCACAAAAAAAAAAGAATACAAATACGATAAGACAAATCTGTTCACATGGCTCTGTATCCACTAGTCACAATCTGTTTTACTTAAAAAGTATCAAAACCTTCACCAACCATGTGACAGTACAGCAGAAAGCTTCCCAACATAACTTACAAAGAAAAACTTGAATAAAAAGTAGAACATGAAGCGTCATTATGCCGTGGTGACTCATGGGAATGTGTGACTCTGTAATTAAAAGTACAATGCATCGATTCGTAAACCCCTAGCCACTGTCAGGAAAACATCCAGCCGCTCTGCTAAAGCTTTCATTTAAGACCGCTGTAGATTATGGCAGCTATAATTGGTCTTTCCAAAAAGTGTTAGCTCTGCACTTTGCTTTGACCTGTTTCATTGTGAGAGGTGCCACTGCTTCACATGTTGAACATCAGAGTTTCAGGGAAGAAAGGATGAGATTTTTTTTAAAACATCTTCCATTTAAGCTCTTTTAAATTACAGCCAATCTAGGAAGGATTAAAACTTTTTGCAAATGAGCACAAAAAATGCATGCGAGCTCTACTTTTGACAGAGGAGACACTGTACTCAGCAAGTGGGGGCTTTCTGTAGATAAAAGAGCGCAGTCTGAAAGGAGCTGACAGAGTAGATGTGATTTGACTGACTGATCAGTCATCCTAGTTCACACTTCTTCAATCACTGTCTGACTCCTCAGATTCATTGTCTACGCATCACCAGGCATCACTGCATGTCCCTAAGCATGATCACAGACACAAGACAATGGTGCTGACTTCACATTTGTTCCCGGGCTCCAGATCTAAGACATGACAAATGAAATAGAGAATTTACCTGAACAGTGATTTATTAAGTCTGTATATATTGCATATCTAAATGTTCCGGGGAGGAAAAAAAGTCCTTTAAAAGATTTAGTTTTCATTAAAGAACTGTCAAACAAAAAACTTCAACAGTTAGTTGGGTCAGTCACTAATGTTGATGAAACTACATCGACTTAACATGCATGTTGATGATTTATTTTATGTTGTAAGGTATATGTAAAACTAAAACAGGACTACACAACTAAAAACAAACCAATGTCATTTCCATTTCATCTGTGTGTCCTTCAAGAAATGTAAGCTTACCTAACAATATGATGCTTTCTTTTGGCAAAATTTCTGTTGAGCTCAAACTAACCTTAGTTGTTGCAGCATGTAACATGGTTGATAATTGTGCAGATCTGCAGAGTAGTTTTATCTCACATTTTCCAGGAAGTAGTAGGGAAAAACCTTGCCTTCAGAATAAAAGCGTGCTTGATCCCTTCCAAATACCTAGCTGAAAGTTGGATTCAGGAAGGTTTTTCAACACGACTATGATCCCAAACAAGCATCAAAACCTTAACTGCTCATTAGAAGGAAGGTGGAAAAGGTAGGACATTATCTTGTCTTCATAATTTCACCCTTTTTGTGCAATTGTTCTTCTTTTCTTGTGGTTTTTGTTTCAGATTCTTCTCTTAACCAAATTTCCTGCCTTCTCAAGATGAGTAATTTTGGTCAGATGGTTTCACCTTAATGCATTTTCCTACTCCAGCTTTGTCTCCTGAGTCATCATGGCAAAGAACAGCTTAGATAAATCATTAAAATCTTAATATAAATTCCACAACGACTGAAACAAAACGTCTGACTTGAACTGTATGTTGAAGCAAAGATATTAGAAACACTTCAGCGATGAAAATAAAGGCGATTTTTGTCTGTGGCTCTGTTTCCATACATGTATGGAAGCCTGTGTGGTCCTGTGCTTGTGCGAGCCTGTTTATGCGCGCTTGGCTCATTTGCTTCCTTTGTGTGATGCCAGTGACAGGGGCCATAACCCTGTGCCGTAGACCGCTACCAGCAGCTGAGGCAATGCCAGGGGGATGGAAGCACCAGCTGGAGGTAGCGGATGTTAGAAATACCCTTCAAAGTTGGAACGATGATACAGCCAAGCAAAGCCTCTCAACACTTTGTCTTTGCACTTCTCATTATGTCCCAGGAATCAGCTGTGCAGATGGGGGTGATATGCAATGACTATCACTCACCCTGAAAGCAAACAAGTGTGAATTTAAACGCTGCCTATCAGATGCTCAGTCTGGTCTGAGTAATCACTTCTCACTGTGCTACAGTGCAGAGTGTTTCCATGAAGGTTGCGTTCATCCAAAGAGGAACAAACATCTTCCCGGTTTCTCTGGCTCACGTTTTATCACAAAGGTCCAGGTTGTGCTGGTCTGTGGGAGACAAGGCAGGCAATACAAAAAAAGATAGATGGTCCTCTTTGTCTGGTTGTCATTTTTATTTTCTGGGAGTGAACCTCTAAGGAGAAATAATGTTGAGCTGCTTGTACACATTGTTGTATGCATGAAGAAGAACAAGCAAAAACAAAAAAAAAAAACAATGCAGGTAAATCTGGAGCCTCTGCTACATTTTCTCTGCTGTTGATGGGTAGATACAGACATACTTTTTATAGCCTAAGCCATTACTGAAAAAGTTCAATTAAGCAGACAGTTACTTACGAAAAAACAAAACAAACCAAAAAAAAAAAAAAAAAAAAAAAACTCATGATGTTCCAATGACATTGTTAAATATAGCCTAATTAGAAAAAAAAAAAAAAAAACTCTGAAGAGGTTGGGTTGTGTTATGCAAGTAATCAAATGAGCCACTAAATCAAAAGTAAGCGCCCAGCCTAGAAAGTAATAATTGCACAGGAAGGTTAAGAGTGCAGCTCAGAAGAAAGCAGATTTCAACTTTGTGAAGTTTGTTTTTCATCAGATCAGTGCAAATTTCTGAATGTGGTGCCAGCCAGTGGACACCACTCCAACTTTCCAATTAATATTTACAAAAAGAAGACAATTTTTTCTTAATTATGTCATGATTTAGGTTGTTCCACACATTTGTTGGATTATGTCTTAATTTGTTGTGTCAGTATTTCTATATTATGTACTTCTGTCATGTTGCCACCCAGAAGGCTCCATGCATTAAATCCTTTTCCTCTAACAGTATTTGCAATTTGTCTTTTAGTTTCTTTTTGTAGTAATGAACTCTTCGTTCCTAATTCACACACCATCAATTGGTGTTTGAATTATCTCCCCTGGATAATGACACACATGTTTACCTAGCATTTTTACAAGGTTGTATTTGTGTTCACGATCAGGTAGATTAAGTTATTTATTAATTCTATAATTAATTACTTATACCTTTGACATGGCAGTTTATTTAATGACCTGAAATATTTTAATATGACAAAATTGGAAAAGTAGAAGACTGTACATATTTTCCAAGTATGGCTTTTTCTTCATTATGAAAAAATTGTACCAACCAAAACTGCAATTTTTTCACAGCTATTTAATCAACTTTGAGGTATGACATAGGGACAGTGACCCATCTTGATTTGACCACACTAAACAGAAAAATCAGCTAATTCAGCATGACACTGCAGTCATATGGAAACAAGAAAAGCTCTTGAGACTCTGACAGGTATGAAGGCCACCAGGCTGAGTTGGCTACTCACAGCAGGAAGAAAGTTGAGTCAAAATAAACAAAACTCTGTGCAGACAGAAGGCAAGAAAACTTAATACATTCCAAGGTGACTTCAGGCAAACAGTAGATAGGCAGCACGTGTCGCGGTCATCAGGCATCGACACCTGAACAGCTGCCGAATCTGTCTCAGAACAGGAATCGATTAAATGATGCTCTCACCATGTTTCATGGCTTCTAAAGGTCGGTGCACACTTTTTTTTCCTGCTCTTGAAAAACGTATTTGCATTTTGCAGAGACAAAGGGTTCCTGTGTGTGAGAAGTGTGTAATGTATTTGATCAGATTGGGAGCCAGTTGCCTGAGTAACCACCCTGCTGCACAGCAGCGCCTCAGCGGACCCTCATAGGACGACACCGTGTGCCTCTTTTTTATGTGTTCACTCTTCAGCCAACCATAAAAGCACTTTAATGTCATTTCATTAACGTGAACTAAACCAACAGACTATCACACAGGCCTGCATCATCTGCGTGATAATTTAAAACTAGCAGAGCAGTACGATGTGACAGTTTAAAATCACAGAGGTTTCTCAAGAATACAGAAGGAAGGATTAATTTTCCTCTTTTGGGTAAAGAATTTATTTATTTATTTATTTTTTTTCGTTTGTATTTTGCCCTCTCAGGAAAGAAAGCGAGATGAAGTGATGCAGAGAAAAACCTTCTCATTCATCCAAAAAATGTTATCGGAGTCAGGGAATGAGATTGGTGCCTGAGATAAGAAGATCTAAGCAATTATACACATGGATACGCTACCTTCTTTGTGATTTTGGCCAAATCCCTTATGTGTGTCTTGGTAGGTGCTTAGTGAATGTAATCTGTGCTTCATCCACACCTTGGAATCCACTCTCTGTGGATTAAGTGGAAAGAACAGAACCTACTAAGTGGAAAAGTTTCACTCTTGAAGGTTTAACTATTTCAGTATTATATATATATATGTGTATATATATATATATATATATATATATATATATATATATATATATATTATATATATATATATATATATATATATATATACTGTATATATACATATTGATATAAGCAGAATACTTTTTTTGACTGTTGTGGATGTGGCTGAAAATATTTGCATACGATAAGAATATACTAATATGAAACATGTACATGTACTTAAAATACAACTGGTATGTAGATTTTAAAATACTTTTTAAAAATAAAATACTTCTCAGCATAAAAATTCTGCTGTGTATTTTTCTTATAGATATACCACAAAGGATAATACCAGTTGTTTTCTATTTTGCTCATACAATGATCTGCTAAGAACAGTTGTAAACCATAGCATAATGGAGCATAATGGAGGCATAATGGAGGAGCATTGATATAATGATGATTGGGGGGGGGGGCGAAAGGTTGGAGACAGGAAACTTTTAATCAGATGGAAAGTCAAATTTATTATTATTATTATTATTTTTATGTAAGCAGCATTTTTATGACAACTGAAGGTAATAGATAGTTACCTGATTTTTTCTACAAAATGACATTATGTGCCTGGAAAATACATATTATGCCCACCAAATTCAAAACAATTCACCACAATCATGTATTGGGAGTGGAGTTTACTAAGCAACCTTGACATCAATAGTTAAAAAATGCTGTGATCAGGATTCGAAAGAGTTGCAAACAAATCACAACATCCCTCGTTTCTGTTTCTTTCATACAGATTTTTGTATCTTCTCCTTTTTTTGTTTCTTCAGCTTGCAAACAAACACTGCTGATACGCCTGTGGGAAAGAAAGAAGGGGAAAAAAATCCCAACAACATGAATGATCCAAATATGCTGACAGAGTCAATTCCATGAAAGTGTTTGTTTTCTGATGCTAAACTTATTCAGGGTGAAAAGTTGAATGTATCAGCCGCCTGTTGAAATACGTGAGGGGGAGAAATGAAAGAAGCAGATGACTGTAGGTGTTTGTCGTCCTGCTTTGGCTGTTTACAATTTAATCATGAGCTATATTCAAAGCTGAAGTACACTCTGTAGCAAATGCAACCTCATCTCCTAATTTAATCTGTGCTTTTAGAACTGGCAAATAAAGCTTCCTGAAGATTTTCTGTTCCAGCTTCCACTTATTGTAAATTAAGGTGTTGGATGTTTGTGTCTTTTTGGTTTTTCAGCTTTGCCTCCCAACAGAAAATATAGGCAAGTTTGATGTTATTAAAGCTGGAAAATTCATAAGCAACATTAACTAGAAGAGTAGCCAGCATGTGAGATGTGACCTCATTTATGCGTAAACCACAAGTCCATCAACAGTGGCTTATGGGCCCAAACTCAGCGGTAATGAAAAACACGTCTTTCACCACTAATATAAGACAGGATTCTGCACTTCCCTTTACCCCAAACTTCAACCTGAATCAGTGGAGAAAATTTGAGGATTTATATCAAGTGTAAAAAAAAAAAGAGAGAAATAACAGTTGGGTTACAGTTGGACCTAAACACTCGCATTTTGAGGTCCAGCTGTGGTTGGCTGGTTTAGAACTTAAGAGTCTGGAAATTACTTCAGGCTGGACGAGAAGCAGTTTCTGCTTAAATGAATCATAGAGGCAACATACCAGAGCCATACATAGACTGACTTGAAGAAAGCAAATACAGACTTTTGTATGAGAAAAGTCTAACTACAGTATATCTGGATCACCTTCAGATTTGATTTCACCACACATTTGCTGTTGGATTATTGTTAATATTTGCTCAACTAATGGAAAATCATTGATTTCTATTTAAAGTTTCAGTTGTTTTGGTTAAGGAGGAGTCAGTGAGTCTGATGTTTAAATCGTTGTATCAGAATTTTAGACGAAACAATCCTGACATTTTCATCAAGCTGTTCTTCTTCCTGTTTTCTTTTTCTAAACAGATCACATGCATGTTATGCATTATTTTTAATGTCTTTTGAATTATAACTTTAAAAACATGTTTATATATTCATATCTGTCCTTTGTATGACTTTAATGTATTAGGTTCAAGAAAATAATAATCAGAATCTATACCCCACAATTACATTTAATATCTTGAGGTTGTGAGTATTTTATCCACATGATATTGCTGAATGTGACTTGAAACCTGAAAGGAGTGTACAACAGAAAACAGGCCTGATTGCTGCATTAAAGAAGATCATTTTCTTCTTACATCCATCAATCTGAAACACAAAGAATCTTAACTTAAAACAGATCAGATGACTTCAGTTGCTTCTCGATTGAAGGACTTTGCAATGACTTCAGTCCTACTCAAAATTTCCTTCGAACATTTGCAGCTAAATTCACTGATCAGACATAATATAACCACTCAGGTCTAAAGTGAGTAACATTGATTATCTCTCCATTATAGGTGTGCTACATTAACCAGTAACATTTTGTCTCCAGGTAATTTAACAAATGTGATGAGGGTCAAAATGCGATGGTTGGATCAGGACCATGTAGAGCATAATTCAAAACTACAGATTTGGTGGGATCTGGTGGATGGGTTTGATGTGCATAGCCCAGACATTTCTTAAGGCTGCAGTACGTAAGTTTTTAAATAAAAAATATTTGTTCCATATTTGTTGAAACTGTCACTATGTTGTGACAGTATGCTATGAGAGAGATTTGAAAAAAGCCAAGCTCTTGTGCCTTTCCCCAGTGCTAACTAGAAACAACCAATCAGAAGCAGGAGGAGGGTCATAGTGCTGTCAATCATTCTTGTGTATGCTCTGTTCAACTCCCACCCCTTGCTCTCTCCTAAGCTACAGATAGCATTGTCTGTCACTGATGCTGAGGATAGTTAGCATAGCCACCGATGACGGTGGATAAATGGTCGTGACTTGGGGACAGTTTTAACAAATATGTAAAAAAACATATTTCTTATTAAAGTTACATACTGCAGCTCTAAAAGTTATGACCTCTTTCAGCAGGATAATCTGTCTTGCAGCAACCATGTTTGAGAAATTGTTACAGGTGTTGATTTAGGCTCTAATTTACCCAGATCTCTGTCCAATTAAGCATCTGTGGATCATGCCTTTGGCAATCCATAAAGGCTCAGCCTCCCAGTTTCCAGGATTTAAAGGATTTACTGCTAACCAGATCCCACAACAAGCTTTCATGTGTCTAGTTATGGCACTGACTCTGTTAGATCTTTCATCATGTTTACCTGTACAAATGCCTCAAAGTCTTCTGGAGAGAAATGTTGAGAGCACAAATGTGGGTCCTCTGGAAGTTGTGTTCAGCTCTTTCCCACTGCACTCTTCCATTTCTTATGTAGGAAGTGCAGATTCAGAAAGAAATGTACATGCATTTACATATTTCAAAACCAAATAAACAATCAAAGGATTAAACTTTCTTTTAGTCTTAATAGGTGCAAATAATTATTTGGGAAATGAGATATGCAGCCCCAGCGATATTGCTGCTAATGAGTTATCTGTACTCTGTATTGCCGTGATTGGGAACCATTGAGAGGCACAGTGGGGGACGGCCGGCTGTCAAAGAGGCATGCAGTGCAGCACTTCCACTGTGTCCCATGCAGCCATGATGAAGTGGCTCTATCCTTCTTGTTGGCTCCCAGTAACGAACAGGCTCATTTGGCCACTGAACTGATGACAGATGGGAAGCACTGCAAGCTTTTCTGTCCAAAAGGGCGGGATCCCTGACTCTGAGTCTGTAGACTGAACTCCCAGTGACTATAGTAACACAACCATAGAGGGTTTGTATTAACAGAAAGCATGAATGTCTGTGATTGCCTAAAGTAATCTAAAATTGTACCTTTATTGAAACCTTTTGAGAACACAATATTATTAATAATTATTAATATTAATATTTTTACCTAATTATTATCATCAGTGACAGTCCCACACATATAATTGAAGGTATAAGACAATAACGTAACCTTTTTGGGTTATGTAGAGAGATATACAATGGTATTCATGCTTACAATTATAATAGATTCATGATATCTTCTATTCCTACCTCAAATTACCCTTGTTGGTTAAAAAAATAATCATTTTTACAAATAAAGGCGGAAGGGTCTTCAGTAATGTTAACAAAGCACCAATCTACATTCACTTAAACACTTTATCAGTTGATTTATGTTATTGGATGTATGCTCTCCCCAGCAAACTATGCCTGTGTCTTCACTCTGCTCTTTTCTCTGCATCATTACCCTGATGTTGCAGTAAAAATTGAGCAAAGTACTAATTAAAAACAGGGATGGGTAATGGCACCAACTTGTATAGTAGACATTCATAGCTGTCACAAACTTCATCTGCGTAATTACACCTCTCAGCTCAATAATGCAGGGAGTCTGGCACTAATTGCTTTCTGTGTGATCGTGTTACTTTTCAATGGGTGTCCTTTTTTTCTCCAACTGAGGAGATAATAAAAGGTTAGCGCTGACCACCTGCACAATGCAGACAAGCCAAGAATCTGCACCAAGTAGTAGTTTGAAGTGTGTGTGAAAAGTTGCTGATCAATAGTCATTTTTTTTTAAATGCAGTGAGTTGTGGCTGGATTACATAGTGCATTGTTTTTTTTAACTCTTGAAATTACATTATGGATGGATGGACTTGATGGATGTCAAGTCCTTGTTGCACCCTGTGCTGGAACACACAGATTATCTCACAGACTCACACAGAGTAATTTATCTTTTAATAAAGGCTCATAATTTGCATTATTTATAAGTTTAATTTGTTAAAAGCTTTGCAAAATCATTATCAGGCTATTTGTGTTTAGAAAGTGTATGACCACCAGCTTCTGATTCACATATTGCATTGTAAAACATCACAGAAACAATATATAGGTCTCTGTGTTTGTTTCCTGCTGAGTGTAAAGAGGGGATGGTGGAAAACAATAAATACACTGGACATAACACTAAAGTCACAACTGCAGGTGGTCTCATTATGTGGTTGTTACACTTTGTGTGTCCTCCAGAACACAACAGTCCAGCAGGGTTTGCACAGCGGAAATGTCACAGCCAGGAGATGAGAGAGGAGAGCAGAAACTGACCCTCCTTTTGTTGTGAACATGCAGACATAATTTATATTGCAAAATGACAAATGGTTTGCATGTGCAGGTTTTAAAACCAAATGAAAGCTTGCTATTAAAAACGAGGAACTCTGGGTTATCTTTTTGATAAATCTCTGCTGAGATTTGTTTCTACACAAGACGTCAGAACTGAACAGTTTTACACTAAAGTTTCAAACAAAGATCTGACAGCACAGCTTTCTTTATATGGTACTTCTTAATGACACATTTTTCCTTAAACTGATCCCAGGGTGGCAATCCTTATTCTTAAAACATCTATCTGCTCCGAAAGGGCATTAGTAGAAGACAGTCCAAACCTCTCTGTCTGTTTCTACCAAAGCACAGAGTCTGTGTGGACAAATCTGGAAGGA
This sequence comes from Poecilia picta, assembly GCA_033032245.1. Classification (NCBI taxonomy): domain Eukaryota; kingdom Metazoa; phylum Chordata; class Actinopteri; order Cyprinodontiformes; family Poeciliidae; genus Poecilia; species Poecilia picta. The sequence goes on along the minus strand of CM065368.1, from coordinate 5,318,482 downwards.
GACATTTTACTCCATTCTTCCGTGCAAAACTGTTCAAGCTCTGTCAGATTATGCAGTGATTGGTTGAGAACACCCCTTTTCAGGCCCAGTCACAGATTTTCTACTGGATTAATGTCTGGACTTTGACTAGGCCAATCCAGAACATCTACCTTGTTATCCATTTTCATGTAGCTTTAGCTGGATGCTTCAGGTCATTGTCTTGCACCATCTTGGTCACCTTAACAGTTGAGAAGATTTAGCAGTCACATATTTTATGCTTCATGTTTTTATTTTATTGTCATCACTGTGTAGAGATCTGTTTTGAAATTAAAGGTATTTTTGTCATTTTGTTTTTGCCAAAAAAGACATAACAATTAGTAGAGACACAATAGTAGAATTAGACGGACAAAAAATATATTTATGGTAAAATGATGAAGAATTAAAAGTGAGAGAGATTAATCATCAAACATCTGATGTTTTTACATAGCATCCAGTGTGTCTGTTGACCTTCAGTCATCACAGATGCCACCACTAAAAACCAGCCCATATCATCAAATCGTTCCCTCGATTCATTTACACATATACTCACTGCTTGTGTACATTATGTCCTATTTAATTATGGTTAGGTTCACCAGGAATAAATATATTGCATATTTTTATGCAAATACCCTGCAAACAATCTTAGGGTTGTCAAATAGATGACTGATGTTTGCTCTTGACTTTAAAATGTGGCACATTTCCAGGCCCAAACGTTATTAATCAGATTGTAGCTTCACACCGAGACTCGTTGCAGTCACACTTTAGAGGTTGGTTCTCCTTTATGACAACGGCTCATGTACCTAGTCTCTGGTTTAATGTACCTCAGCGTTGTATGGCACAGATCACTGAGCTCCCAATGGCCAGCATGAGCCACATATTTTCTGAAGGTCGCACATTATGAACATAAATACTTTCTCTGCCAAGTCATAACTGCCGACTACATTTTCTGGGTCTGCCCACTGCCAGCATTTGTTGCAGTGGTGATTGCACAGATGTGTTAACAAGTTGCTTGTTGCATGGCAAAAATAGAAGATTATAGCCTCAGACTCATCATAGTGGGTCTCTAAATGGCAATTGAGGTAATGCATCCTGATTTACAGTTCCATGATAAAGATGGTGCAGGCAGCCATCAGAATCTGATGTGCCTCATAAAAGTAATTTCTGCTTCCCACAGAAAAGCAACAGTGTTGAGAACACCAAATAATTAAGCTCACAGAAAATATTGCCAGAAGCAAGAAGCAAAGGCTATAACCCCAATATATATGAAATGATTCAGTCATCTGTTTCTAAAGAAAAGGCTTCAGGACATAATGAAATTAAGTCCAACATTTTAGACAAAAGTACTCACAAAGAACACATATAAAAAGATATATTTACACACTCCATAAAAAGATACATGACCTCACTTATTCACTGAAATTAAATTAGACTAAACTTGCCATGTTTTAGGTCAGCTCAGATGTCTAAAATGTTTTATTTTTGCTACATAGGAAAATAATGAGGAACAGACAATATTTTATAGTTATTTTTATTATTTTTTTTTTTATTGTTTCATTAGACCACAAGACAAAATGCTACAAAAATGTAGCTTTTGGTTCCCGATTGCATGTGCAAACTGTTTCTTCTGGGATTCCTATGTGCTTGTTTGATAGGATGTTAGCTTTAGATCCTTACACCACTGTGCCTTCATTTCACTAAAATATTTTATTTTTTTATCCTGGCCTTGACATCATCATCTGGGCTTTTCTAAATTATTTGACGATGTGAAAAATAATTAACAATGCCATACAAACTCAAACATTTTTCAAGAATTTAGCTCAATTCACCTAAAAACTGAAACAGTTTAGTCAGATTTATTATCATATAGTGAAGAAATGGTTATGTATTAAAATTTGGACAGAGTTAATCCACATACAAACATCCTGAATGTATGGACTGTCCAAAATAATAACCGCAATATGCAACTTGACTTTGACAAATGTGAACATGACAAAAATCATTCAAACCTCTCATTTAGTTCAGCCTATGCATCATGTTTGCCTCAGTCTTTCTGTGAATGTTGCTGTTGAGGCGAGTTCAGGCGGCAAGGAGGCGTCAATACAGCATCTCACAAAGGATTAGCCATTTTAATTACTTCCACCTCTCAGCTTGCACCATCTGCTTTGAGCCTGCATGGGCTTCCTTAAGCAACATGCTATTCAAATCATTTGCAGCAATCTGCCCAATGTTCATGCGATAAGCCATGCTGAGGTATTTTCTGGCCTTTGTAATCCAGTTTGCATTGAGCAGATAAGGTTTATTACATCCTGCAGTAATCTGTCTGTGTTTGACAACCTTCCAACTAACATATTCAAGGGAGGGAGGAGCTGTTGTAAGAAAGGCAATATATTTAAATATAGTGACTCTCAATGTTGTCAGATGTTTACTAAATGTTTGATTTCATAAGGCGTCCTAAAGCATCAGCTTAAGTGATTAAGATTTTATCTTTTAGTGTGTTGCGCCTGATAATTTCTACATAAAAAAAGTTTGCTTCTTTTCTTGTTGAGTCATTTTTGATATTGATTATTGAAAGTTGTGTTTTATCAAGATTCAGTTTCCTGCTCAACACGATACATAGCAGCGGGTAATTCAGTACATGACTCAATTAGGGTATAATACAGGCTTGTTGATGGAGGCTTTGTGGAGAATGTTATGGTTTTAAATCAGTAATTATCAGAGAATTAAACTGTACATTATATTCATATAGAAGTGCACCTTCTAGCAAGGTTTGGCACAATCAATAATCCTGCAACAGTAATTGCTAATGGAAAAGGCTCAAAAATCCATCATCTGCAATGTTTAGCTGATCCCATTAATTCAACTCTAATGAGTATAAGTGTGAGTCATGGTGAAAGTGTGTGACAGCCTCTCAGACAAATGACCTCTGAACCGCAAAAAAGATCCAGCCTGGAGGAAAGAGGAGAGCCTGGTTGCTGTACAGGGAAAATAAAGGATGAAGGGCTCATTATTGGCTTTTTACTGTCAGTCTCTGTGGCATCGATGACACAGAGGATCTGGTAATTCCTACTGAGTTTCCCCCCTCAGCTTTTATTGCTAAGTGCATGGCAGACAAAATGGAGAGAGAAGATTAGGGAGGGCTGGGCGGACAAAAACAGGATCAGGCGAGAGAAGCCAGTGGTCCTAGAGGCAAAGACGACAAAAAACACACACTTTAGAACGTGATGAGATGTACGTCATCTTGACACATTTTGAACGTGAGTTTAGGTTAAACAGGCACCATTAGAGACTCTAAACATGGTTAGGTTTTGTGTTGCTAATTTGTGTCCTCAGTGCTGGTGTCTGCATTAGTCCATATATGGTCTAAATTAAGATGGAGACAGGTTTAATTGAGCCTCCCAATGCAGCACAATGAGATATTCTCCTCTGGTTACACTGGATCAGACACTGAGCTTTTATGCTCAAAACAGTTTAATTTGACTTAACAATCCAGCACCAACTTTATGCTGCTGCACATACAGCATTGATGCATCAAGGGTAAATGCCTCTTTGTTTTAAACAGCGTATCAGTAGAGTGAGTTGTTGTTATGGAGATGGAAATCAAGCAACATCAAATCCAAAGTATTAGCAATGAACAGAATGTTATTGGTTTATTATGCTGTGAGTAATCTCCTGAAGTTGAGGACAATTTTGCATGAGGTGAAAGATGACAGTCAGGGTGAAACATTAGGTACATTATAATCAGAGCATATAAAACACATTACCAAAGAAATCAACAGGATTTCTCTCTGTCTTTATCATAGTTGTTTGGAAAAGTAATACTATTCTGTGTTATTAAGAAACTACATATAACCCTGTGGAAAATGTAAGTATCCAGCTGTTACTGTCTCATGTTCCGTAATCGATATAATTTGTGCTTTGCCAATGCAATAAAAAAAAACATTACCTTCTGGGTCTGAATGATTTAACAATTTTTGTCACTCGGCAATGGTTTAAGAACCGAAATAGCTGCAATCAGTGGTCATAATTCTTTGTAGTAAAAAATATCACTTAAATAGTAACTTATTCCTATAGAAATCAGCATAATGAAGAATAAATTAAATATGGTTCTAACATTCAGTTGCAAGCGTTGTGTCGGAAAAGTTCTCCTTTTGTCTCCATCCCAGCTTGGCTACATATTTCTAAAGCACCTGGCATGAGCACAGCAGCAGACATCCTCAAAGTTACTACCTGCTGTGAGGATGCAGGGACACTGCAGGGGACACTTGTCTTGGTGAAGCATGCATGATTAAAGCAGCAATGTGGAAAGACTAAAGAGAGCATTAGTATGACCATAAAGGTTAAATAAATTCATAGTCTTGACTGGAGTTTGGCTTCAGAAGCGAGTGTGTTTCATAAGCAGTTGCTCTCCTTTTTCAAGTGCACAGTCCAATGTTTATGTAATCATGACTTTTACACATAATGGCTCTGATTGTTAGTAATTAATGATGACTTCACTCAGCATTAATTAGTAAATGCCTCCACTTGTGACATTGAGCTTCAGAAAGAAACAAATCTATTCTTTAATCAATCAAAGTACTTAATGATGTAAAAAATAAATGCCACTGAAATGCCAAGAGATTTAATAGTTGCTGTGGCTCGTGGATGAATCAGATGTAATTCATATATTATTCAAAAGAAGTTTGCTGCATTTTATAAGTTTGTGTAATTTTTGTGTTTTTTTTTTAAAAAACCTTTAAATGATGCCTGTCAAAAAAAGCAGAATTACATTTGAAGATGTAGAGGATTTCTTCATTCACCAGGTTGTGAATTAAACAGTGGGATGGAGACCTTGGAGCTACAGCAAGACTAAAAAACTGCATTAATGTGTAACATACTTCATTTACAACCCATTCTGTAGGGTATTTGTGTTCACAGTTCTTCATCAAATTGCAGACTCAAGCGTTCATTTCTTTACTGCTTAAAACAAACACATCAGATTGAGACAACATTAAGAAAAATGAAATGTTGATGTCTGGCACTTTAAAAAGTGTTTAATATCAAACAAAGAGTGAAAACAAATTTTTCACCATAAATAGAACCTACCAGCATTGTGAGGAGCAAATGTTGGGTCATAAATCCAATATTACTATAATTAATAATTATTCAGGAACATTTTCTCATTTAATCAATTAAATACTCGATTACATTATCAATATAAACTGCAGGCAGCCACTTGCTAAATTTCCAGTAAAATAAAAGTAATAAATTAGACTCATAAACTTAAAATTCCTCAGAAGCTTTTTTTTGCTACTCCATGTCAGCAAAGAACATAATGAGTGTTGAATTTTAAGTTAGTATCTGAAGCAAATGTTTAGTTTGGGATGGAGAATAGATTGGTCCCATATTTTTTTTTATTTTGTGAAAGTTTTTTATTGAGAAGACTTTCAAGTAGCTGATTCTGAATTTTAAAAGGGTTGCTTGGCAGAATTACTTATTAGATAAAGGCTAAACTAAACTCAAGTTAAGTTGCCATCTGTCATGTTGAATGGAAATGATCCCGGTAACACTTCATTTGAAGGGGTGTGCATAGGACTGACATGACAGCTGTGGTGAACCTAAAGTAAACTTAAGGAATGTTTATAACTCTTGTCATGAAATGGCAATTTCTTAAATAATGAAACTTTTAATGGAACTCTGCATTAAGAGTGTCATTATTTACCAAATGATACTTAGTCTTCATAAATATTCATGAAGACTCCCTCATGTTTATGACAGTACCATGTCAGTCTTACCCTTCAAAAAATGTTAATGAAATGTTTTTCATGAAATCTGGAAATTGTAGTATGGCAGATGTCTTGCAAACTGAGGTTAATCAGACAAATGTCTACTGGTTGTAATACTGTGTACTAACAAGTCCTCCACTATACCTTACTTAAGGAAAAATCAAATATATTCCTTAAATGAGACATATTTTAACATCCAAGACTTCTACACCTTTAGAAGCCTGATTAGGTTTTCTGTTTTCTGCTCCTAAAAATGTGCTTCTCTTTCTGAAACCTGTCAGACTTTTCACTTCCAGTGAAAAGTGGACTCAATCTGTGCCCCAAACACGTAAGAAGACCCAATTTCCTTTTTTCATTCATGTTCAACTCCCCACCAAAATCACCAAAACTGAAAAAAAGGAATAGTCATCATTTAGAGTCACTTCCTCAAATCATATTTTACGGGTTTAAAGTCTCTAGTTAAATGTTCGTTTAAGATGGAAATACATGCTATTTTCCCTTCAGATATCAGTGATGCTGTTAGCACTAAAGGTAGCAATCAGCAACGTTTAAGCAGAAAGAAAATGGCTCAAAAAGAAGGCAGATTATAATTTCTTTTAAAGGATCTTTACATTAGCATCCAAAGTGACAACTTAATAAGAACTAAATCATGGTTTATCTGTGCTACAGGAAAGTTAAAATGAACTCTTAGGGGTCAAGTGAAATATTTTCATAAAGACAGATTAAATGTGTCTGAGGGCTACTGTTCATGCAAATAAAATGAATGACCCCAACATGTGAAAACTGTATTTAAAATGTGGTGCTCAAAATCAAAGTCAAGTCAAAAGAGCAGCGGGTGTCTGCACTTTTCCTTGACCTTAATTTGTCTTTATCAGCCTCTAAATTATGATAATTACCATATAATTATGCTCCACTTTATGGAGTGTGTGGGGTAATGTCATTGAGTCTCTATATAAAACCCAGCATTGCTTTCCACCCACATAGCCTACACAAACAGATCTCACATAAACAAATATACACACTCACACTCCCCCAACAAAACCATGCTCCCTGCAGTGAAGCACATTAAAAAACAATTAGGGCTCTTTGATTTAGCTGCATTTCCCTGCTTTGCTCTGACAGGAACCCTCAGAGTCCACCTGCCTCCTCCAGGTCTTAGCAAAGCGGGAGGCAGGGGGACACAGACAGGAGTAACCTTAAAACTCAAATACTGAACTGAAATAAGAGAAGCTAGGTTCTTGTGTGTGCACATTTCCATTTTTATTTTGGTTTCTTTCATATCTCAATGAAACCAACTGCTGATGAGCATCTTTTTTGTAATTTTCAGAACATAAAAGCTAGTCAATCTGGGACTGCAGTGTAGTTGATTGTAGCGCTTCATGAAGAGCATGAGGCTTACAAGACGGCTTCTACTGCTACCTAGATACTCTGGTTTGCTGAAAAGCACTTTAATGACATGCCTGGTCATGCTGTGAACCATTAACACCCTGCACTGTGAAGGGGTGACACTCCGCCTTGGATTTTTTGCTATTCCTACTCATTAGGTGTGCCATTTACAAGCATGACATGGCAGAAAAAGCCTAAAATGCTCCCTAATTTCCCACCAAAGTGCTAGAGAAGGCAGGCTATTTATACAGCTGTACACATAAAGTGTATGTTGTCAAAAAAAAGAAGAAAAGAAAACTCTGATTAGCTCAATTAGCATTTACTAAACTCCCATTTAGGCTTTAGGACACAGATTCTAGCATGCAGTGCAACATTTGTAGAAATGCATTTGAGACACGTCTGGAAATGCTCAAACAAAAATAAAAATGTAAATTTATAGTAAATTCAATATTTATTTAGACTTTTAAATCATTTGAGAAATAATGAAAATTTAACTTTTATGTTTTAGTTGTGGTTGATACATACTTATTCATTATCAGACAAGAAAACCAATGTAAAAAAAATAAGAGAAAGCAAATTAGGACAGTTAAAAAAGCAAAAAATGCTCATGTCAAATGGACACAACCTGTGGATCCGAGACAAGCAGAACAGAAAAATACCTAAAAAAAGAACGGAAAAGAATGGAGTTCCAGCAGAACGCAGCTCAGTTTGCACTACACACACAAAAATGTTTTATCAATAAAGTTGGTATTATCAAATATTTTTTGATAACTACATTATTTGTTAAAATGTTCCAGTCTGACTCCATCTTTGATCATTGATGGTGGAATTTGTTTTCTGCTTTTGTAGGTATTTTCATGCCCCTAGTAAAAGAATGTTGTCATCTTTTGTAGACTAGAATGAAATAAACCGCTGATTATTTTAAATAAAATAATACATTTTTATAATGTTAAATTATTGTCAAAGACTCATATGACCCATTTTGGAAAGACACCTGTTAGTATTATTTTGAAATTGACTAAAATGTTTATTTAAGGTTCAGCAGTACTCGTCCTCACATGAGATTTTACGCGCCACCCTGGTGGAGAGCTGAACGCGCTCTGGTTGTAGACAGGTTCACCTTGTGAGTCTGAGCTCCATCAGCAGGTGACTTGGTGGGGGATAATCCCCATGAACCAATTATCCTTCATAGCCAAAGTCATCAAACGGCGCCAGCTGAGTTTATTTCAACAGCCGACCAATCAAAGGGAGGAAATGAAGGGAAGCATTTAAGAGACACAAACATGTTTCACAACCTCATGAAATCTGCAACTGCTTCTGTCCGTATCAGCACCTCCCACTAAACATGGGATTTAAAAAAAAGAAAAAGCTAGGTAATATCAGATGGGCTTTTTTTCTTTCCTTTTTTATCCTAAAATAAACTGTTTGGTGAAAAACTAGACTGAAGCATCCACATCCAATAATTGGTTTTCCTTCCAAACCAAACACAGAGGCAGTTTACACTGCAGTCGCAGTGATTCGTCTCCATAATCATTCCCAAAGCGTTCAGCTACTTTACATCTCGGATTTAGTCATCATCTTTTTGTCAAGTAGCAAAAGTCCCTGAAATCTGAATTCTCTCTGCGCTGCCTTTCTCAGCTTAAGGGAAACACATCATCTAAGCAAAGCGAGTGTCCCATCTGATGGGTGGCACTGGTAGGACCTCCCCACTGGCAAACTCACTCCACATATAATCAGGAACTTATGGGACAGTGAGGAGACAGAGGAGATATGTATTAGAGTCTGGCTTATGGCATTCATTACAACTGCTGCCAATTTATTCGCTCAAATAATACAAGCACTAATCTAATAATGACAATGAGGGGAAATTACTTCTCACCCATGTTCTGCCACACTGAAACGTGAGTGTGCGTGTGTGTGTGTGTGTGTGTGTGTTGGAGCGGGTTTGATTTGCCCTCAGTATATGTGTGAATGCATGGACTTTGAAATTTAAGTTACAGTTTGCTGTTAGTGAGATGGCTGGTTTTGTGTGTGTGTGTGTGTGTGAAAATGACAGACTGAAACAAATTCCTCTTACCATTATCATTATTAAAACTGGTGAACTGAGCTGAGAAGGGATTACCGTCTGAATGTCCCTCTATATTACTTACTTTTTAATAAAACTTCAAGGCTGTGATTACATTTCATATGTAGATACAACATGCTGTAAGAATCGTCGATGAGGACTAAAATGATGTTAGCTCAATATTGTCTGCTCATGCACCAGGGCACGGATGTCTGCAGAAAACATGCGTTGCAGCCTTACAACAACAAAATTCTCAGGAGAAGAAATAAGTACTGAATAAATGTTCAGTACTTAAATGTTAATTTTGTTTTTCTCTGTTGCATTGAAGAGCTGAATTGAAATTAGAATACATTTATTTACATCTTGTTGTTCTTTTGGTGTTTTTGGTGTTCTCTCAGAAGATCATTTTTCCTCCAAATGGGAATTACAAGCAGGGGGCTAACAGCATAGTTTCTCTTAATTACATCTTAATGACAACAAAATTACTGTAGCTAATACAGAAGTGTAAAAGTTGGAAGGAGAAAACAAGAACGATGTATGGCACTCATAAAATGAGGCGCCATACAGGCTGGTGGTGGTTTCAGTCATATTTAGTCTTCTTTATACTAAATATGACGCTTGGCAGATATAGGTTTTAGATTTTAGAAGGTAAAGAGGTTCAACTAACTCAAAGTTTTATTGCTGTATCTTGTGCTGTATCACTGAAATTAAGACATTAACATTTAATCATGTTTTCAAATTTATCAATTATATCATTGAACAAAAAATGGAGAAATTAGTAATTCTGGCAATCCCAACAATGTAGAGGTACTTTTTTAAAACATTATTAATTTGAATTTAATGTGACAAAAACAAATCATAATTTTATAAGAAAATTATGATGATAAATGAGAAACAATATGATATATGCTCATCCCTATTCTCATAGCATAACTGAAAATATATTCAAGACTTTTGCATATGATGAAACTGTAACAAATATGAATGGAAATACGTATATAGAATAAAGTGAACATATGCACTATACCATAAAAGAATGCTCTATAGTAACATTTCAGTTGTGCTTTGAAATAAAATGATTTGTGTGCCGTTGCTCACTTTTCCCCCTTGATGCTGTTCTATTCTCCAAACCAGCACAATCACGTCAGGCAGATCCACCAGCATTGGCGTTTTTGACATCCCTCCTCAACGGTCTGCCCTCACGCGTGATATTGTTTGTCACAGTGTTGGTTTGGGTGTGTGTTTCCATGCATGCCAGACCTGGATCAGGTTGGGTTGAATGTGTGTCATTCCCCTGACACACCTCACACGGAGAGGCGAAGGACTACAGCGGAGCTGACGGTGCATGACTAAATGCCCCCCCATGATCCTGCCTGAATGAAGCTGACTGCTCCAATGAGGCAGGGCAGACGAGACAAAGCACATGTGGGCAAGGGACCAGGGAGTGTTGGAAGAGGCCAGGCTGGATGTGTCAATCTTTGCTTCTAAAGGACAAGGAGACACTGTGTTGTGGCTTAAGGATGGGAAACTCTACATTCAAAGGGTCAATTGTGGGACACTGACAACCCAGAACAATTGTTCACTAATTTAGTTTTCAGGGTGTTTTGTTTCTTTAGAGAGATGGGAAGCTCCATGACAGGCTTGATGGATGTCTGTGCTTTTGCCCTCTAACATCTGTGGGCGATTACTCTTTGTGCCATGGCTGTTTTGGCGCTCTGCAGGAAATTGTTAAAAAGAGGGTTTTATTCTACGCCCAATGTGTCCATTATTCACCCGAAAGACGTTGTCCAACCACTTGAAGTCTGTTCCTACAATGCTGCTTCTTGGCACCATACTATATTCTTTTCTTCAGATATTATTACCTCAACCAAGAAGTTAAAAAAGTGAACGCGTTGCATTTCCAAACTCTTTCTTCCTGGCATCTTACAGTCAAGTGATGGTGCTTGAGGCCAGAATTTGAGCAGCTCCATTTTGAACTAATCAATCATCTAATTCAGCTCGTTGTTAAAATTGGCTAATTATCTGAGAGCACAGAGGAAAAATCTATCTCACTGATGACTGTGATTGGGCCAGCAACTCTCCAACTGATTATAAAAGGAGCTTGATTGTGTAGGAAAGGGTGCCGATTGCCTGTTGTCATAGAAGGAATAGCAAAATCATATTAAATGATATTTAAATCTGGATGTAACTAACATCTAGTTAGTTAGAGATTAAAAAAAAAATATGTTTTTATTTATTATTGTAATTACATCTAAAATGTTGACCATGTCATTAAAGACTCTTTTCTTTGGACTTTTTAGCTGCACAAGGCAGACATTTTTAAGATGTTTTCTCTTCACAATTTTTACTTCCTTGACCACCACTTCAAAACCAGCTGTTTTTTTAACATTTCTGTAACTGAAGAGTGTAAAACATGAACTTTTTATCTGAATCTCCATTATTTTATACTTATACTAATTTTGAGTTTGTAATGATGAATTAGATTGCATCTATTTTATATCTTGAAATGAGTCATTTTAAGAGTTAGATATTGTGTGTGAGATACAGTTGAAACCAGATATATACATAACCTGCATAAAAATACAGATATTAAATCAGACTAAACTTTTTGTGTATTTGGTTAGTAATGATTATCAAAAACATAATTCAAAAAAACAATAAGACGATTTTTCTAGAACTTTTAATGCTCATTAACTTGAGATATTTAAATCCATTTTTACCAAAATTATTTCTTTTTACTTTTTTAGGGAATTTTTAGTACTTCACATTTACAAGAACACTCTACACTGTCTTTAAACTCTTTGTGGAGACCCAGATAGAGACGTCATGGCTTAAGGGGTTTCCATTTAAAGGAAATGTCAAATAGATCCTCACACTGTTATTACAAGAACTAATACTATTAATAATAAATAGTTTATATTACCGTTTATAGTTAGTGCAGGATATGATACTGATTCTGCTGGCACTATTCTAAGTGCAATAACTTCAGTATATAATAATACATTGCACATTTTACCAAAATGTGGTAATAATGATAAATGTGATGATTTTGCAGACTATAATCATGAAATTTTTTTTATTACCACTCCACTCCTAAAGTGAACATTACTGATGAGGACAACGTTAGACTGTTGGGTTTATGGAGCGAATCGGGAGGGAAGATCTGCAATTCATAGTAGGAAGTGCATTAAAATATCTCACTTGTCTTCATTTGTTATTAGAATTCATGAGCTAGTGTCAAATAAACAGAGAAAATGAAGCAACATGATGACAAACTGTGTCATCAAATCTTCTCACACGAAATGCTGAACTGAAGGTTGTCAGCACTCTTTAGATTGTTGCTAATAAAAAGATTGACTTCATGTATTATTCAGTTTTAATAGATAATCTGTTTTTTCTGGACCCTGTTTATTATCAAAACAAAGTTTTCTACAGCTTTTGGAGTTCATAAGTTATTATCTTTGCTTGGCTGGAACCAAATAATACAATTTGACCCTCCCCCCCCTCTCCTCCCCTCTTAGTCTCTCACTTGTGATCATGCTTCAAACTGACACAGTGCAAACCCAATTTCATTAGCAGAGAAGCGGAGGCACTCATATTCTGTTGCATGCTCATTTAACAGTGGACACTGTTTTGCAGATAGACTTTGCTGTTGTTTTTGCATGCATTTGGATTTATTCATCTTTTCAGAGCAAACAACCAATTATGCAAATAGCACTCAAAAGCAGCCCATTCAGCAGATTTCAAATGATTTTCCACCCTTTCTTCTCTCAGCCTTTGTTGCGCTCTTTGTGTGTTTTTGATAAATCAAGTAAATCTGCAGGCTATGCATCAATCAGAGTCATCTGTCAGCACGAAGTGAATAGTTGTTCAGTCTGTCTTTTGGGGTTTTTATATTCTGATTCCCAGAGGACCGCTACCAGGGGACAAAGGGCAAGCAGAATAAAAAAAGATTACATTTTTGTCTCCTTTGAGAGATTCACCTCTAATATTAACATTCAATATCAGAAACATGATGGCCACGAAATATCCTTTAAATGTCCCCCATGCCTGCCACTAAGTGTAGATGGGGAGTAAAATCAATACTGACCGCTGGGTTCTGTCTTAAATGAGAGAGGAGATTCATATAGCAGTTCAGTAAAAATAGATAAAAACCAACCGGGCAGATAACAACCAGACATCAATGTTGATGTTAAAATCCACTTTCCTCTTGGAAGGTAGAGCAGTATTTCAAGTTCTCTCCTCTTGTTCCCGTCATACGGTATTTAACCCAAATATCAACATATCCCTTGGAGCAAATGTCAAATATGTAGATGGAATGGCACACGGAGAAAGGGTGGTCAAGGAAAAACACACCTTTTAGGAAAGATGACCAACTTTGAAGTGAATAAGCATTGATCCAGGGTGTTCAAAAATGTTAACTGAAAACCTGAAAAGAGTGCTGGAGTTCTCACTTTTGCTGTAGTTATGGATGCAGATATGTATGACTGCAATCTTGAAGTGTGTCAATATGAATTAGATATGACTGAAGCATTCAACACATGAGCATGGTTTGATATAAACCACTTTGTTGTACAAATCCCCATTTGTTTAGTTTTCTTTAGACAGTAACTTCTATCAAATCTGTTTATGTTTTTGCTGCTTCTAACTGGATTTTATCCACATTCCCCTGGTGTTTTATATTAATCCATCTTCCCATCAGCTCTGACCAGCTTTCCCATTCCTAAAGAACAAAGGCATACTGAAAGCAGAATGCTATATCCACCATATATCCAAAGAATGTGTACTAGTTTAGTCCATGTAACTGGATTTCAAATGATTACAGTTTCTAGCCGGTCGTAGAAAAAGTTTTCCTTTGTAGCCTGGAGGGACATGAAAGCTGAACTTGGTCTTGATTGGCTCGGTCAAGTTGCAAAATAGGTCTAATCACAGTTGTTCTCAGTTTTTGAACTGGAAAGTCTTACATCATGCATTTAAAAGCTGCAGAAAACCAATTTAAGCCCTCTGACTGTTGCCAATAACAAACGCTTGTGTAATCCAGATAATCAAAACACAAAATTGCTTTCTGCAAAAGCAAGATAACCCACCAATTGTAGGAAGCTTAACTACAAAATTGATAGTTCTAGTTTATTTTGGGCATTGATATAGGCTATCTGAAAGCCATGGTGGAATAGGACTTTGATAAATGAACTTTTTTTTCTCTTATAACAGACTAAATATCTCAAATTATTATTATAATTATTTGTGACTGTGTAACTTTACAAACAGCGTCCCCCCTACTCTACAGAACATCCTCATGAATGGGAAAATATTATGTAACACAACTATAAGCTAAACTAGGAAACAAATGAATGCACAAAAATAGGTTTGGATGGATTATTTATGTCCAACAAAAAGTAAAAAAAGCTTCTTGTTATTCAAAAATGATTATAATGAAACCTAGCTTCCAATCTTTTATCCAGCAGACTAGAGGAAGTTGTGACTAACTGTTCCTTACACTGTTATGTATTAAACATATTGGTCTCCAAACCAACATTAAACGTGTTGCATCAGTCAATCTTTTATAAGGTTGACGGATTCTAGTCAAAACACTGGAAGAAATTTCATGCCAGAGAAACTATTGCTGAATAACGCTGATGCTCTTAAATTTCACAGAGCAGTGAGGGTTTTATTAGCTATAGTTACAGAGTTTAGTTGACCAGAAAACAGCAGCATAGAAAAAAATAAAATAAAATCGAGCACATTTACAATGACACAGACAATTGGGTCCTTTATTACACTGCAGCATTTCTGCAGGTTATGGTGTCTTCACTCAGTTTTGGATTAGTTCCAAGTCTTCTGTCCCCATAAATCTCTTAAATCCTAAACTGTGGGGAGAAGAGAGCCCTGGTTAATATGTGGTCCACTTGGATCCTTTCAAACACAGCAATTTAAGTGCTTTGCTAGATATTTTAAATCTTACAGACAGAATAGTGGTGATAAAAATTATTAAATGCAAAAAAAGGTTTTTAAAAGCTGTATATAAAAATAAAAAGTGCATTGAATGTATTTAAGTTAGCATGGAACATATTATACATAGAAAAAAAACATCTCACACATTTACTCAAAATATTATATGTTGCCATTTTGAGATCAGGATCAATATCCTATTAATATTTAGCCTTTTTCCAATAAACCTAATTAATGTCCTTTTAGATCAAACGTCAACGTCCCTCACAAAGAATGTGTTGAACTTAAATCTTCAGTCGGACAATTTGTTGAACAGACAAGGGATTTCACCTTCACCCAGTTACACTTGTTGCTCGTTCATACTCACTTTTAGTAAGTAAAGTGTAAAGTAAAATGTAAAATACATGACACTGATACCATGTCAGCCTCTGTTTTAAAAGTGCAGTTCACAAATCTTCAAGGTCTCAAGAGCAGTTACATACATAAAATATGAGGACTAATGACCACTTTCTCCATTACTGCAACGTGCAATTACCATCATAATGATTTGCCATTCATTTGCTTTCACAGCAATGTGAAGAATTGAGTTTAATTAATAATTTCCGAGTGAAGAATTAATTGAAGGATGCTGCTCTCGCAGCTGTACGAGTGTCCCCTGCTTTGCATGGAGGGCACAATTAAGTGACAATTACCGGGGCTGCTGGACTAAAATGTGACAGGCTCTGAAGACCGAAATGAACAAGCAGGACAAGAGTTTGGAAAGAAGACATGACACTGACAAACAAATGGAGGGTGTTGGCTTTGGGGACTGTCACTGTGTCATCTCCCACTGATGCAGTCTGCTGGTCTTGGACAAGGTGCTGAATACTAATGCTTGTTAAACACACTGACAGAAGCGTGTGCTTTAACAGGGTGTCAAGCCTTGTTTGTGTCTGAAGAATCCTGTAAGTGTTACGGCTTTATGTTTTTAAAACTGAACTTTTCTCCGGAATAATTAGAATTTTTACGATAAGAAAAAAGATTAAAAATAACCTCTTGAGGGAAAAAGCAAAACACAAACAACATCTGAAATACTTGATTAAGGATTTCAGCAGGATTAAAACTGTCGTCAACATTAGCCTTATTAAATTTAGTGAGATGTCTGTGCCTTTTTCTTTTTCTCTTAGACAGACACTATATTAAAAAAAGTATACTATTCAGCATTAAAAGATTTGCAGACTAGGTATAGAATAATTAGGAGAGCTGATAAACAAACTATCCTGCTTATTCTTACCTGCTCTGCAAACCTTATAACAGTGAGTGCAGCAATTGATTTTCATTTGTCACATTCTTATTCAGTTCTCTATTTGTAAAACTAAGATGGTGCTGTAAGGCAATCTGTCCTTCCTCACTCCTGGCCATAAACAAACAGATGAGGTCTGAGTCGTTTCTTTCATACTAAAATGTTTCTTACTTTAATTTTTATATTAAAATAAAAAACATGGTGCATCTACTTCAGTAAAAATAAAAACTGTATTCTCAAATTTGTTTTTATTCCCAGGTTCTGCAGACCATTTTATCGTCAGTCAAGCCCATAGTTGAAGTGGCTTAGTGTGGCATAAAGTGGGTTTTTTTACAATAGAAGATAAAGGTGTGCATTAGCGAGTTTGTTCCTTCTCATCTTGTCAGTGCAGTAGATGTCCTAATCAGCAGCAAGGCAGGATTTTATTTGATGATTAAATACAGTCCAATCTCACCAGCCGCATTTAGTTGGCTTCAATCAAACTCTTGTCCATTTGCCTAAAAAGTCAGTTAATTTGAAGAGATGGCAATATGGAAGAGGATTGGAGAAAAAAAAAATAAAAAAAAATTCTGAGTTTAATCTCAGAATTCTGAGATTAGAATTCTCAGAATTCTGAGAATTCTCAGAATTCTGAGATTAAACTCAGGCTGACTTTAAACTCAGAATTCTGAGATTAAAATCAGAATTCTGAGATTTAAAATCAGAATTCTGACTTGAAAGTCAGAAAGTCAGAATTCTGACTTTAAACATAGGCTGACTTTAATCTCAGATTTCTGAGTTTCTGAGATTAAAGTCAGAAATCTGAGATTAAAGTGAGAATTCTTTTTTTTTTTTTTTCGGTGGCTCTAATCCTCTTCCGTAAGTTAATGAGCAATCAAACTCTAACTATATATCGAACCCTGGACCACCTAATAAATGCACTGATGGATGCAAGCGGACCGACTGCAGCTCCAAAAGCTGGAACTTTCAGCAGGAAACACTGTTTACATCAAGCTGTTTTGTGTGTGACACTGATCTGATGAAGTTCAGTTGCAACATAATGTTAGTAGAAGATCTGCATCAGCCATTGTGATACATTATTAAGCTGAGGAAAGGAAGGGGAACGCTGTTTTAATTTTGTACGTTTGCTTAGTTCTGGCTTGTTCATCAGCTACGGAAAAATAACATCACAGATGCCAAACCCATGTAATATGACCTCAGTGAACTTGTGTGCAGATCACTGATTTCATACAGTAACGGCAGCTCGGTGATACACAGCCACGTGTCATGTGACAGAATCAGGCAAAAATGAAGACAAAACCAATCAGAATTGTATTGAAGTAAACAAAAACAGCCAGATTGTCTCTACTGGCTGCCAAATGGTGGTCACTGACCTCAGGACAGAAAAACACAGAAGTAATAACCAGGCGCATTCCCCTGAGGTGAGTTCTATGTTGTCTAATCCATCTGGGACAAGCCGCATTGCTTGAGTGGAGATGAATAACTGAGCCTCGCAATTTCTACACTGTGAGACCAGTCATGTACAGCATTCTGTTACTCTCATCTTCAAACACATACTTTGTAGATTACATGAACAACCTAGGATGGACAAAAAGCAACAAAGGAGGCAAAGAAAAACTATCAACGTGTGTGATCAACAGTTGGAAGTTTGACAAGCTCTCTGAATTTGTTGAATCAGATTGTTTACTGTTCACCACAAAAAAATAGACAAAAGTGCCTAACAAAACTCTCTCTTCAATCTTTTAACAAGGGAGTATAATCTATAAAACTCAAGCAACATGAGATCCACTCTCTAAAAGACAAAACAGAACTGTCAGTTTTTTCTATTTTGTTTTGTATTTTTGTTGCAAATTCTGATTTATCTTGATAAAACTGAGCCTCATAGCAAACTAACGGTTTTAAACTCACATAGTGTTGCTTGCATCCTAAACCCAATATAGAAAAGTCCACATAGTTTCCAGAGAATCTTGAAAATAGAAGAAACATAAAAAGGACCAGCTAAGGTTAAAAGGGTCAGTCTGCCAAGCATGATTAGCAAGCAAAAAAATGAACAAGTAGCTCCAAAATGATCCAATGTAGATTATTAATTAAGGAATGGAGAGTGAGGTGCTGCCACTCTGTCTTTGCTATTTGTAGAATGTCTCAATGAAGGTTTCATGTACTTTTCATCCACATAATTCCATATTATAGCTTACGTAACTGTGTTTAAGTGCTCTATATCAAACATAACTTGATTAATTCATTTGATGGCTTGAAATTGGCCTCTGTCTCATTCTTATGAGCATTTGATTGGGGAGTAGTTTATGAAGTAATTCAGCAATCTTTCAGTTCCAACAGATGTTTACTGCCGCTAGTCTCGAGGAGCTGTGAGGTGCAAATATGCACATATCTTCATCAAATGACAATTAAAAGAAAATGTTGCTGTAATACAATTTGATGCCATTGCAAAGCAGCAATTAAGAAGAGACATGGATATTTGTTCATACTTGGTAAGCTGCAGGTTTTTAACATCAAACAAAATTTTCTGTCAAACAAAATTTTCTGGGATCTTCTTTTGCAGCACACAAGTCCAACTGTTCAGCTGTAACAAGCATGTTTTCGACACAGTGAAATCCATGGAGGTATTGTTGTCCGTTTAACAAATGCCACACCATGATCTGTTTCCGAAAGAGGAGTTCAGGGTCATCAGAAAACTTTTCAATATAGCTGCTATCCTGAAGTGTTTTTCAACCATCTGTACACATTCTAAAAAGTAAAGGGGAATGGGGATAGGCTTGTGGTGAGCCTGAACCTGAAAGCCTGGAGGTAGCCATATGTCAATTTGCATAAACCTGCTGGATTTTGCTCCTAAGAAAATCTAAAAGCAGCAGTAAAGCTGGACTGGTAATTTAAAATAAGATGCATCAACATGTTGGATCTTGTGAACCGTTACCAATTCAGTAAGCAAATATTAGCTTTACATCTGTTCAGGTTCCTTATCTTTTCAAAAGCCTTCATAACCTCAAATATGGGTGCCATTGGTTTAAAGCGCTTAGTTTCTTAGGCATTTATGATCTAGGAATAGGTATGATGTTAAGACGTTTTCCAAATTATTGGTGTTTGGCCACATTCAATGCACATTTGAAATAATTTTTACAACAAAATAATTGATAGTTTAATTTCTGAAGATCATTATCCTCTTTCTTTTTGCTTCCTTTTATCATTGACTGTGATTTGTGGATTATCAGAATCCTAATCTGTCTGAAACGTATGTTTTTTTGGACACGGGATTTTGTTCTTTTGATCAAGATCCATATTTCAAAACCACAGGTGAGAGTTTAAACTTAACCTGGTAAACCAGAGGTTCACAGTTTGACTTAGCTCCTTTTTCACTGTAACAAACAGGAGCAACGCTCACATTACTGCAGACAAGTCCTCAGTCTATCAATCCATGTCTCACTCCATCCAACAATCATTTGTAAAACAGAATGGGGAAAAGTCACAACAGATCTATCAAAATATGTCAAAACAACAAGCCGCCACATGGTACTTATTTCAATTCCCAACTTTTGTCTAAAAAATATGTTCTTGTATTACAACAGTCCCTAAAAATGATACAAAAAATGGAAACATAATAATCTCAGTGGTCCATTCAGGTAGTCCTTCTGCATCTGTCTACAGCTCTGTACACCAGTAATCTCACATATCTGTGGCTCATCTCCTTTGAAGGAACTTAATCTACTGTTTTCTATCTTATGCTGTCAAATCTCTATAAATCCTCCTAATATGCTCAATTACTGCCTTTCCATTATTACTACTTAACTGTGGAAAACCATTTGGCAGTTGGGTTTTCCACTTTGTCCTGTTTGAATATTTCTGTATTAATTAAATTCTTTTGTCGATGAATATAAATACAGACAATCAATGTAGGAAAGAGGCCCAAGCCCTCCAGCTAAAAGGAAAACAGAACCATCAGATGATATGAAGGGCTCAAATTTGAAAAACACGTCATGCTATCAAAACAAGCTTTTTCATGAAATAGTGATTTGCGTGTTTTCTCTTCAGACCTTGTTTGGAATTCAACACAAGCAAAGACTTGATTACAAAATAATCCTGCTCTTTCTTAAATCTTTAATGGTTTTTAAAGTTTGCAGACACATTTGAACATTTTGACTAACAACTCTGACTAATTTGTAGATGAACCAAGCTTCCTTGTAAATATTTGTCATGTTGTCTGTGAAGATGGTTTACAAGACCATCAAACTGGACAGTTTTCTATCGACGATCAATAAAATGCACTCTTCTTGTTTCTGATAATTGGAACATAATAGCAACATTTAGAGACAAGATGAAAAACTAAAGACCATTTGGATGAAAGACTAAGTTCCTTCAAATAAAAGAGAAGACCAGTTATCTTTTACCCAGGCAGTTACATTGTTATGTCCTGCAGGACTAAGAATCAGCACTGCCGTAAGACAGAGGTATAAATATTTTTTTTAAAGTGTCAAAATAACTGAAATAGGTCTGTTTAATAAAGGGTATTGTATTTATTATGTCCAAAACTTCAATATTGGTTGTTAAAATATATATTCAAACACATTTTAGTTGATCACAAATTCAACCAGTCATTCAAGGTCTCATTTTAAAGGATGCACAGGCACTCCAAATATAAAAAGTCATTTTTTTCTGATTAGAAAAAGCAGGTGGTGTCGTAGCAAATCATTGAATTGACTCACAGCATATTTTCTAAGAAACCTGCAAAAATATTTCCCTTTAATGAAAAGGAATCCAAGCGTCCATGCAGATTAAGGTAGTTTTATACAGAGTAAAAACAGCATAAAGCTGCAGCCATTTTTGATTTTCCCCTTCATTATTTTCTCCCAATCGTTATTCTTACACCTCCTGTCGCCCCTCCAAATATTTAGCTTTGCTTTATGTGTCAATATCTAAGAAAGCAAAGGAACAGCAGAGTAATAAAAATCATTCAAGGTCATACAAACACTGTTATATTTGTTTTAATTGGTTCTTAGAAACTCTGCCAATAAAATGTGGCAAGTTGGGAGAAAAAACATTGTTTTTGCTAATATCTGCTGAGCAAAGAGGTTCAACCCGAAAATAATATTTAACCAGATCTCTGCAACTTAGATGGAGGAGGAAAAAAAATTTAATTTACTGCAGGTGCAAAAAGTAACATTTAGTTCTCCAAATATGTGCCTGGAGATATGAAGTGAAGCGTACAGTGTATCGGTGCTGCCCCTGATTTTCAGAGGTCAGTGATGGATGGAAGTCAACAGATTGCTGCAGCCTGGACCGATTCATCCAGGACTGTTTTGACATCTATTTCTAATGGCATCTGTGTTCCACGTGAATCAACCCTAACACTGTCTGACAGAAACATATGTCTGCGATGTGCCTGCATGGCTCTGGCTCTCCAGGCTCAACTCCACTGTAGGGATGAAAATGGAGGGTTTGTTTCACAGGTACTTGATCAGATGTTCGTTTTATATTTATTTTAAACTTTACCAGGGAAGACATACAAAGTTACCTGTACTGTTAGATGTAATTTTGGATCCATAAAAGTTTGTTCACATGTTGTGCAATGCTTTTTTAAAAAAAATCAAATATAATGTGAATTAATTGTTTTATTTCTCTTGAAGTTTTCAGTTGTACTCCAAACAAGAACGTTTTTTTCTTCTGTTTGACAAACAAATGGGAAAATTTACACAGAGCGACATGACAGATGCATCTGTTTTTAAGAGCAAACACTGTGAGAAAACAGATTTTTGTTGTCAAGCTCATAAAGCACGACCCTCTAAAAATCTTGGCAGTAATATTTTACAGTTTTATTGGCACAGAACATTTTTTTAATCACTGAATTGAAATAAAAAGGCATTCGACAAATTCATACAACACCAAATAATAATATTTTTCTTGTATGAATAATGTGTTCAATTTCTTTTAATTATGTCAATATATTTCCATTCGGAAAGTCATCCGGTTGGCTCATGCTTTTTGATAATGAGAGTTAAAATAAGCACTTTTCTCATATTCAGCGAATCCCTTAGCAGGAAAAACTAACTTTCAAGATCAGGTTTTTCATATAAGGGATTAAATGACAGCAAAGTTGCTGTTCACAACATTTTTAATCTAAATTTTATCCTCTTTCCTTTACAATTCTCATTATAGCTGTATAATGCATTTGAAATTTGTCTGCACACCTTTCCTTCCTAGCAGCTCGTTATTCATTCAGAGAAGTGCCACCCCCTGCTCCCACTTTCCAACTGACTCAGCAAGACAGCATGAAATAACACTGCCTCAATTTAGACAGCTCTTCCAAATAACTAGATAGAGTTCAAAGGGTGCTTAATCTCAGCTGTCACTCAAATGATCAGGAGGGAAGGCCGACTTGAATGAAGAACAAAACGGAAGTTGAAAGTGTTCCTTTCAGAGTAAGTTGCGCGTTAAGGTGAAAAGCGGGGCTTTCATAAGTTCTTAGTGAATGTGTGCAAGGGCTTCTTTGTCAGCTTTAAAGGTGACAGCTTATTTATGTTGTTTGGTGTTTTCTCCGGTTGTGTTCAAAATCTGGCTAAAAACAAGCAGAGACTGTAATTATAGTGCATTTGTTTTCATGCAGAATTAAACTTAAAATGTGAAAACAACATGGGGACACACCTGTTAAGTTAAATCAAACTCTTTTCTCCCACTAAGTAAAAACAAGAGGCTGTTTTGGACTGAACACCACAATAAAACAAGCCACTCTTTAAAAAAAAATATATATAGTGCTATCAGAACAAAACTATGATTAAAAAGAATGATAGTAGATGAATTATTTAAAGAGTCTTTCATCGTTTTATTATTAAAGTTTCTTTCATTACCTTCCAATCATAAGAGGGCAAGGAGCACTATGAGAACAAAGAGAAACTTCTCCAAATCTGATGAATTTAAATTGACTTTAGGTCGGAACTGCAGCTGGCGTCTTAAAAAGCCCTCAAGTCCAAGTATTTAAATCACTCTTCTGAAGATTACCATGACTGATGATACAATCAGCACGAAAGGGTAAACAGTGTTACGTCTGAAAAATAGTTTCAATATCGCATAATCTAATAACTAATCCCCTTGTAATTGTTTATCATCTACAAAGTGGTTGGTGTCTCTGTTCTCCATCACAGATCAAATCATACAGAGAAGAGACTGAAAACAAACGGGAACTTCTTTTAAATAACCCTTTTGTTTATGATTCAGAAACATTCAGGATTAAATTATAAAAAATACAATAAATGAGATTATTTTTAAAATAAAAAAACAGAAGGATGGCATTGGATTCCCACTTTGGACAACATACATACATAAATCATGAAATTACACAGATGTCTGTATGTGGAGCAGGGATTTATCAACTAATGTTTAGATTTGGTCCATCGACAAAAGTCAAACTGAGGTTTTCAAAAGAAAAATATCAAACATTAAAAGCAGGTACACATGCATAGCTAGAGAAACAGGAGGCTCTATTTCACCTATTAGCATTATTACCGTAGAAGTTTTAAGAGAGCTTGTGAGAATTTTCTGTTATGAGAACCCTTTAAAATAATTTATTTTAAAGCATGGTTTAAAATAAATTTAAAACCTATTTGCAAAATATGCTTTTATTTCACTCATGTATTATTTCAACATAGAATCATTCAATAAATTAAATATCAAACATTTGATTTTAGTAACTCATCTTCACATTGTGCAGATTGATTATAAACAGACTAATGTTTTCAAGCCTATTTTCTGATTATTATGATTTTTCTGCTTACATTGAGTAAAAACACAGGAATTACGCTTAGGGAAATACATCGGACCAATTAAAAATGTTTTATTGGAGAAATGTGAGCATAGCAACAAGTCATTTTCACATGGTACTTCAGCCTCATATGAAAGCACATCTAATTCAATGATTGCGACTGTAAAATAAAAAAGAAAAACTGCCTTAGGCAGAGAGGTGATATAAATTAACACTCTCTTTTTTAAATGTTCAACCATTTAAACCTTCTTGCTATAATTCTCTGTCTACTTTTTGGGGTTTCTATGGATACCGATGTCAGCTGATGCATTTTAGTTGTAGGTACTTAAATGTCCTTATTGATGGTTCAATGAAATAAATTTTACCTTTAATATTTGCTAAAGCACAATTTCAAATAATAATAATAAAATAAGTGCTTAAAGTAAATGATTAGATTTTTTTTCCAAATCATGGTTAAGCTAAATATTCTGAAGTCTTCACTTTGTTGTTGGGTTAGCATTGTCACCTAACAGGCAGAGAATTTATACTTTTGTTTGGGGTCTTTTGTATTTGGAGTTGGCACACACTGGAAGAAATGGCAAACCATAGATTTCATTATTTATATCTCAGAACTTAGGATTTTTTCCACCATTTAAAAATGTGAATAACCTCAGGGAAGAGCCCCACACATTCACAGGTACGTACCCAAACACAACCCAGAAACACAAAGCAGGAAAAGACGTGAGAAAATACTGATCATCCTATTCAGCAATAAATATTTTAATTTCTGGTGGCTTACTGTTCAGATCTACTATTTGGGATAAGAAACAAGTGTGAACTGAAATCCGTCATTTTTAGAAGTACAGGAATTTGTCCAGTCAAGAAGCAAAATTTTTGATACTGAGTTCACAGGAACTATAGTTCAGTATTTTATCTCAATCCAGATCTCACTACTTCATATAGGCTGTAGCAGTTTTTATGCTGATCTGGTTATTAAATTTATCAATACCCCCCAAAAAAGTAATGGTTAAATAACTCCAAAATAGCCCCTTTGTTTAGATGTAATTGGAAGCTCTAAAGCAGATGGCAAATTTGGCAATTGGGAATTTGTCCAAAATATTCCCACAGCAAACAGAAATGATCTGTATCTCATTTGTAACTCTGTCACCTTTACTTTTCTACTGTATACCCACATTGCAGCCAGATAAACCATATGAAAATGGACGGGGCTTCTTTGTAACCAAGATCTTTCAGCTGATCCGTCAAGAATAATATTAGTCAATTTCTTAAGATAGTTTTTTCCAATCTAAATGTAGTTGATAAATGGTTTCAATTTGTATAGCGCTTTAGTCACCTGATAGATTCACACAACATCAAGTTAGACAGGGCTGTATTGCACCTTTTCAATTTTACAAGATCTCATGTTTCAAGAATTTGCTATACTTGCTGCCCTTGCCTTTTGTTGACTATGAAACAGAACACTTCAAACTAAACTTTAAACATTAACAGGGCTACTGACTGCAAAATAATTAAAAAAATATACTCAGTCCCATTTAGATATTTTTGTGTGATGTGTTTAGTTTGGTTGCCAAGAAACTCTTTCATAACGAAGAATGAAATCTTCTGTTAGAAGAAAGAAGCAATAATAGCATTGTCATAGATCATAGTATTTATGATCCCACAGCACAATATGTTATCTCTGAACTATTGAACTAATCTTCCAAAGATTAAGGTTGGAAGTTTTCTACACAGTCAACATTTTTCCTAAATGAAAGCCTGTTATGAGAGTTGAAGGTTCTTTATTAAAAGTCCCATACTTTGTCCCAGAAGGTGCCCCAACTTCTTAAAACCCATCATTCCTTATTGTAACAGCTTGATAAATCAAGGCACCTAATCAGTGCATAAATATTCATGAGTTCCGCTCAGAGTGCTGTTAAAGGTGTTACTCTTCACAATATCTTGGCACATAGCCTTCAGTGTCCCACAAATCCAACAGCTGAATGGTAAAGTGTAGAAAAGTGTAGAAGTGGAATGTGTGGCTGAGTTCACCTTCTTTACCATTTAGAGCAAATTCTTCCCAGAGGGCCACCCAAAACTTAGTTAAAAAAAGCGCCGTTTGTACTTTTCTCCCATTCATTTTTAAGATTGAAATATGAGGTGTCAAAACATGAACAGTTATGGAAAACCATAAATTTGCGACCAATTTGGGCAAGGGAATGAGCTTGTCAGCTTTCTGAGATGTATGCGTTTTCAATTTAGCGTCTCTTAATGCCTGCCAGCTTCTCTCGCCATACCGTTAAACTGCCATTTCTGCTCCCACTAATTGAACACTCCCTCCATTCGTGGCCCGGACCATCATGTATTGCTCATCTATCATTGTTTGTTGGGAGCCAGTGTGGTTGTCCTTTACACTGACTTTGAGAAAGCACTTCATCTTATTTGTTTGTTCCTTGACGTGGGAATGATGCACCCGACCAGACTGGCCATTTAGATGCTGGGTACTGTTCAAGAAATGCTTCCCTCACTGTATTGAGCGACCCAAAGCCTTGGCTTTGTAAACGGCTTACGTGCTGAGATCATTTATCATTGGTAAACTAAAACTATTTACCATTGGCATTCAATTAACTTAAAAGATATGCGGCAGAAACAGCATTTAGAGTGGTAAAGACCGGCAATCCATAAAGGACCAGAAAAAGGCTCATTTCTCTGCAGTGACTCATATTTCAGGGATGCTGTGAGACACAGACTAATTCATCTAATGCCAGTGCTTGTGAGTTAAAAGCAATTCAGACGGCTCATGTCAGTTTCATACATATAGCACTACAAACAGACAAAAGTTGCACCAGTGTTGCAGAACAATGATTCAACAAAACCACAGCTATTAAATCAGTCTCGTAAAACAATAACACAAAGGATGAAATCAATGAAAACATAACAATTTAACAAGGAAGTGAGGTCATTGCAAAAGACCAATAAAAGTTTGGTGGTAAAAATGAGTTTTCAAGCTTCACCTGGATCGGATTCATTGAATAAAGTGCGTTTGTTTCTAGGCTCTGAGGATTTCTTACATGGAAGTTGGAAATAGATGAAAGCTGTCGGTTTGGGCACTGTGGAGAAGGTTCAATACCCAAGATAAAACAAAGTGCAGCCAGTTGCCTTCATAAGTTGCAGAACTGGTAAAAATCATTCCTCTCAATTGATCAACTGGAAAGGGAACATGTTCAGCACAGTCACAAACTAAAACATACCCAGCCATCTAAGCTGACAGGCTAAAAGGCAAATGTTAACTCCAGAGGAGCTGCAGACATCCACATCTTGGGTGAGATAATCTTGACAGTACAAATACGATTTGGAAATCCCAAAAGTCTTTGTGGTTGTTGAAGAATGGCAAAATAAAGTTTTGAAAGTCCTATTTGCCACAAGGCACAACAGGGACATAGTCAATGTGACATAAAGTTATCTGGCCAGAGGAGTCCAAGGTTGGTGGCAGAATCACTCTGAGCACAGCATCCACATGGTGAAACTTGTTAGCAGCAGCATCATGTGCAAATATTCTTCTTTAGTAGGGAGAAGAAAGCTGATCAGTTACTGGTAAAATGAATAAAATGTTCCAACAGAGCATTAAACATTAAATATAAAACATAGGAAATTATCTTGAAAAGATATATCCATTTGGTTAAATGGTCTATTCAAAGTACAGTCCCAAAAGTAAATACGAAAACGTGAAAGTTGTTGTTCACAGATGGAGTTAGCTTAGTTTGCACAGAAGGCTGAAGGAAAATGTATCTCTGCAGATAGATTTGCAAAGATAGTAGAGACATTTACCAAAAGATTAGGGTCAGAAAGTTCAAATGCATTTTAGACAGTATTTGTAAAACAAACCAAGGAACATGACCACTTTCAGAAGGTGTCACTCATGATTAATGACTTCTGCCACAATTTTGCTATTTTTTGTTTTATATATGAACAGATGTTAATGAGAATTTTCTTTTTTGAAAAATCATAAAATATTAGTCTTAATTTTGGAGGTAAAAGAGGTACAGAACTAAACATGCATTTGGTAAATCTGGCAACTTGGCTGTACCAGCATTAAGGGGGTTCATACTTAAGATCTACAATCTCCTGCAGAAACAGAAAAACAGCTTTTTCCCTCCTTTTACACGCTAGGTGAAAATTACTTGCAGAGACCCTTCAAGATTTAAACACAGAGTAAGTTTTGTTGAGAATTACCCCCATTTTCATCTTCAACTTACAGCATTTTAAATTGTCTAAAAAAAGGACAGTTTATCCAAATACCAAGTCATTATGCTGTTCGAACAGCAATTCAGTTGATTTTCAGTGTGATTGGCATCTGAGCGTGGCATTTAGAAATAGTCCTGCAGCTTAAAATACACCCACCAAACTCAGCATTCAATGCCTCTGCATCAAGGTCACCATTTCGATCACAGTTGTAGCTGCAGGGTTATAGTGGAGAGAAAATCCAGTTATTCTTTGCTTAGTCTGTTCATGTATATCTGATGAGATTCATTGTTGCCAACCTTGGACAACACTACTTTTTATCCTGACAGTTTATCCTCTCCCCTCCAGGAGAAGCTGTGAAGGAGGAGCAAGCTTTAATCAAAACTGCAGAGTAGCTCTTTGCAAGATCCAAACATTTCTCTGAGGAACACAAGGCTGAGATAGTGGAGAGGTGACCTCAGATAAAACTAACCCCACCTCTGACCACTTAGTCGCTAAGGGCAGTGAAGCTGCAGCCAGACTGAGACTGCATGAAGGAAAAAAAAAAAACAGGACTTAACTTCAAGGACAACGCCAACAGTGGAGTAAAGTCAACGGGAACATCGCTGCAGGATTTAAGCGGCATGTGTTGAATTGCAACCGCTCTGTTGTTGTGTATTTTATCATTAGCAGTCATGTATTGAATATTAAAACAGACTGACAGGGCTACTGGCAAACATAACAGCTTTAACAGTTACTCCAACGGGACATTTTAAAAACTCCAGAGTGATAGACATGAAGAGAGTCATGCAGCCAAACCGAGGTAATTAAGTTGTAATAATATCAATATTAACCACGAAGGGCATGGGTGTTGACTTTTTCTTTTCTTTTACGTTTCCTTTCTTTAAAATTAATAGTCAAGGGAGATTTGTACAGACACAGCTATGTTTTAAATATTTTGCTTTCTTGTTTATTTTCAGCTGCAGGTATTGAACTTTAAACATCAAAATTAGATACATTAAAAAATTTAACAATTTGACTTTTTCAAGCAACAGGTAAAAGTATGAGAAGCAAATGTGTCACCATTTTCAGTTTACACTAAATATCAAATTCTTCCAGCTTGTTTTTTTTTTTTTTGTTACACTCTCAAACTTAAACTTTCCCCAAAGTGGAACGATCAGAAAGGTTGAACTTTAATTCATCAAATAAGGAAGACAAATCTATCAAATGTTGTGTTTTTTATTATTTGAAGGTTTTTTTTTTATCATTCATGAAAGAAAAAAATTCTAGAATTTCTTGTAGCTTAATTAATGTCCATTTCAGTAGTTAATCTTCTATTGCCATTTCAGAAGCAGTTTTAAGTTGTGTTTGGGATAATTTTCCATTCTTATTTCCCTGCTGTATCTAATAACCAGCAGAAAAAAATATTACCATGCAGATAATGAGTGTTTATAAACTTGATGTCACATTATTATCGGGTATCTTCAGAAACAAACTCATATGGGGAAACTTGGATGGTTTCAATCAACTCAAAAGAAAATCCCACAGGAAAGCGTATTGGAGGCGTCTAAAGAAAAATGGAAGTATAAGATCTATCTACCAATAAAAGGCGATTAAGTTCATTAAGAATTTTAACATCTGTACTCCTCAAAATTGTTTAAAAACTTCAAAGACCAGACGACTCTCTAGTTGCTAAGCTATAACTCTAAAACCATTGTTTTGTGTAAAACCTTTGTTCTTCATCTAGCCATATGGGCATTCTGTGAATTTGAACATCCTCATTAATTTTCTTTTTGGATTCCCAAATTGCACTGGGACAGAATAGTTAGCATAAAAACTCTACTGGAAGGTTAACGATGGGCTACAATTACATGCATGGAGAATGTGCAGAGCACCATTTAAAGCCTCATTTAGTCTGCAGTGAGAATCCGATCGTCTCTCACCATGAGAACCAGTTGCTCTGTTGCTTTGGGATGGCTACAGCAGATGATAAAATACCCCAGTGCACTGCACACCAATGGGTTTACCATACACAGATAGAGAGATCTGCCAGTAAACCAGCAGGAAATTAAAAGGGGTAAAACTCATTTACAGGCCACCTTCTGCCTATTGGTCTGAACATCAGGTTACTTTCTATTCAAGAGACATAATTATATGTATTCTGTGTGAATTTATTGTGTTTAAAATTAGGTACTCACTTTGTAAAATAAGCTAAATTCAAAAATTGCACACTTGTGTTGTAGAAATTTTATTAAACACACAAAGCACAAATTCCTACAGGGTTACATAACTCATCGCACAACGTTGCAGTCTGATTTACAAATGCAAAATATTTACCATATTCTTGGAAAAAATGACTTTCCAGGAAAATCAAGTAGGTACCGTTGAGGTTGCCATTAGTTTCCTTTGTAGCTGACCAGTACTTTTTTCCCATTAGTGCCACACACAATACAAGGGTATGCTAAAAAAAGACACAAAACAAACAAAAAAAACTATGCTATAAAACCTTATTGAACTTTAATCTACCTTACTTGAATGGATTATTCTCTTGTATTTCCTAGTTTGGAGAGTGACCAATAGAAATGACCCTTTGCATCAAATCATATTAATACTAAAGGGAAACAAAAAGTCATAGATTGTTAATATTCTTTGGGATGTGGAGTTTCTCTGCATCACAAGTTCATTGAACAACATGATGACAATAATGTATCTTAAATTTAAACCTCTGAGACATTTTTAATCAGAAATGTTTCATAAAACAAAAAAACAACAACATGAAAACACCTTCTGAGGTCATCCAAGTCCATAGACCATAAGCCTTTTAAAAATCAGTGAGGTGAACAGAAGAAAAGAGTACGTGAGTGAAAACCTGTAACTCTGGATGATTTTAATTGAATGTGCAAAGAGGAACGGTCAAAGATCCTCCTCTCTGTAACAAGAAACATTGTGAAATGTTAGAGGACATGAGTAAGTGCTTTCCTTTTGGCAACTTGGAGTTGTTCAAAGTGCTAAGTGTAAGGATGTGTGACACAAGGGATTTTGAAAAAAGAATCTGAAAACAGGGCTGCACAGTGGCACAGTTGTAGAGCTGTTGCCTTGCAGCAAGAAGGTTCTGGGTTCGATTCCTGGTGATTCCCGGCCCTGGTCTTTCTGTATGGAGTTTGCATGTTCTCCCTGTGCATGGTGGGTTTTCTCCAGGTACTCCGGTTTCCTCCCACAGTCCAAAAACATGACTGTCAGGTTAATTGGCCTCTCCAAATTGTCCCTAGGTGTGAGTGTGTGTGTCCATGGTTGTGTGTCTATGTTGCCCTGTGACAGACTGGTGACCTGTCCAGGGTGACCCTGCCTCTCACCCAGAACGTTAGCTGGAGAGGCACCAGCACCTCCTGACCCCACTAAGGGACAAGTGTCATGAGGTGGTGGTGGTTGTTGGTGAGGAGAGACGCAAGACCCAGGTATGGTGAAGAAGTAGAAGTAGAAGTAGTATTTTAATGAACAGCTCGCAGTCAGGACAGGCAGCACGACAGCAAATTAGCTCACAGCTAATACCGGTAGCAACTGAACATGACGACTGGAACTAGGACCTCAGGACTAAAGAGTTCTACTGAGGAACCAGACTGAAAGACATGCAACATGTGATGTGCGACGAATGACGATGATCTGACGAGGAACACTGACGACAGGTGAGACTAAATACACACGGGGTAATCAAGAGAATGAGACACAGCTGGGAGACAATCAACGGGGAAGACGCAGAGACGGGACTGACAGGGAACAGGACTACACAGAAAACTCAAATATAAACACACAAACCCACGGATCACTTCAACAAGGGTGTAAAGAAAATGGACAGATGGATGGAATCTGAAAACAGCATTTTTGTATCCTGCTAAATACTTACTTAAAGGTTGATTTTTTTATTTATAGGTTTCGGTTTGAGAATATTTTTCTGCTAAATGAATAAATAAATAAAAAAGAATGAAAGAGGACTTGTCTTGACATAATTTAAACAACATAATCACCACTGCAGTTTGCACAAAAGTGTCTCTTCATTATATTTATGAATTTAGGGAATTAGGCTGTGGTATCATGTTCCCTTTAGAGCAACAGTATGAAATGTCTCATTGCCCACCATTTGAGAATGATATTTTTGGTCTTATACATTGTTGTCACACCATAATAAGACATTAAATTCTGCCTAATGGCTGATGACAACGCGACTGTCCCTCCAGCTTGACGGCACAGCTCTCTTGGACTCCATGGAATCTGGTGACATTTCAGTGGATTGTTTATCCAGAAATGCTTTACCCACTGCAGGGGAAAAAACAAGATAGGTCAACAAAATCCGGTGGGCTGGAGGAATGATAAAGCTCTGCTTCTCACAGCGAGTGCTGTTGCTGCGAATGAAGGAGAAAAATGAAAGGAATATTTCAAGCTCTGCCTGCGAGCCATGGGGGGTTGTCTTAGAAACTTATTAACATATGAATCAGTAGGATATGACCAAGTCACTGCTGAGTGAAATATGTGATGAATCGTAGGAGACCAGTAATGACATGGAAAGAAAAATTTCAACAGACTTGAAAAAATGTGATTTAAAAGAAGAAAACTTCCTGTTCTTCAAAAGGGCACATGTGGACAACTATTCCAACATTTGCTTTTCAGTACTTAAGTTAGAATTATAACCTAATTAAAAGCTCCTGATTAGTCAAATGTAGTGATGAGATTTCAGGAAAAAATAATACAGGTCTTTTTTATGTAAGCAGGATTATTTTGTTATGTTTGTTGTCCAAATTGCTTCTTCATTTAATAATAAAACTGGTAATTCAAAGCTCAATAGTTGTTTAAACCACCACAAATACATCTTTGTGTAAGGTAGATTAGGCTCAAGGGTCAGAAGGTGTACAGGAAATCAGTCCAAGCCATTGCTTCTGAGTCTTCAATTTCTTTTATTTTGGTCTTTTCCTTTGACTTCTCTCTCCCTGAGCAACCAAAGGCTCACTGTTTTTATGCAAAATTGGCACCACACCTGTGCTTGATTGGACACAGCCACCAAGGAACAGGTCAAACAAACATTTAAACAGAAAAACACCAAAACTGCAAACAAAAAATGTTACTTTGAATGAACACAAAAGAAAAACCCTCTAAATGGTAGAACCCAGCAAGGTAATTACTGACATCATCCAGCCATTTAATCAGGAAGTACTGGGCCGGCCCCTCCCATACTCCTGCCCTGCTGCAGATCTACAAGGACAAACAATGGTGAGTCAAAGAAAAACAAATATTTTAATAAATATACCTTGAAACAAATTCAACCCATAATCCAGAAATAACTTTAACCTAAACATGCATAGATGGATCCTGCAACATAATGCTAACACAAACAAACCCGGGATAGTAAGTGAAGCAAAATGGCATTGTTTAAATTAATCGTTATAACCAAATATAGAAAGTAAGTAAATGAGAAATAATAAGGGACAAATGGTGAACATAAACTGAACCACTTTGTCACACTTTGACCCACTGGACTGTCCTGCAAGTCTTACGCTTGTTACATGTCAGATGTTTCTGAAAGACACTGCTAGTCTTGATGATCTGAGTCTCTTTCAGATCATTGTTTTGGAATATCCACTGACATGCAAAAGATTTACTATTTTATGTTCATATGTTTTGCACATTTTGGTACTGGGTTCCAGGATGGTACTAGCATTCAGCTTCTATGCGCCACAAATCTGAAACAAACGTCCAGTTGATATAGTTGATTGTTAAAACTATTCACAGAATTGAGTTTGACAGCAGTTCATGACACCTGGAAGAAGATCAATAGAGCTGAAATATAAAGACCATGTGGCAGTAATGACTAATAACACATTGGGGATCATGTCATTCTGGTGGAACTTGAGAGAGATCAGGATTTGAGTCTCACTTACTGTATATGGACTGCAGGATTCACTATCTGAGTCAGACCAGTTCATATCTGGATTATGTTTTTGTGGCCAGGGGCAACTAAAGAAAACAGGAGAGTCTTGTAAAAACAAAAAGTGTGATCTCCTCGTGATGGTTTCTGGAGAAAGTGAATTGGTCTAACGAGTAGTGATCATAAGTGAACTAAAACAAAAGCTGGGGAGAATAATGTTGAACTGATCAGCAGGCACTGGGTTAATAACAAGTTCCAAGAGATGGGTCAAAACACGATATGGTCAGTTTTAGTGGACTTAGAGGACATTCTGTCCTGCCTTTTTTCTGGGGATAATCAGTTGCATCTAATCTACACTGGCTGAGGAGCTTTCTGCTGCGATGGAAAAAAATCGAATCAGGCTTTGACTAGGTTTTCTGAGTTAATGGGTTTGAGACACTGGGAGGTCTGATATATCTCTTTCTTGTAATTGTTCTGATTTGGTTGTTGATACAAGTTAAGATTAATAAAATAGAACTGCATGAGCCACTGAACCACTCTTGACCTGATGCGCTTGCTATTCTATATAGTGCCATGCATTTTTATAGCTACTGGCTAGTTTCTCCGACAAAGAGTTTCAAACACTTTTTGAAACACTATACTGTATGTGCAGGTACTCTAAGCCTGTCTTTGTGTGTTTTGTATCCTTGTGGGTGAACCAGTCTGTCTGAGAGTGTTGTTAGGTTTGAAATTGAACTGAATGTTGTGCTTAGAGATCTCTCGAGGTTCTCAGACACATATTGGATGAAAATGTCGTGTTTAACCTCTACATTGGTGAAACTAAAAAGCAGCTACAAAAATTAATGATACAGGTCAGCAGAGCCAGCTGCTCAATTATTACAGGATGGAATATCAACTAAAGGAACTAATACATATTAGGTTAGAGTAAAGAACCTGCTTCAATCAATATGTTTAAATTAAAACCCAGATCATACATTTTTTAAAATATGATCACTCCCCACTAGGTGTTATTTTGCACCCTTTAAATGTTTAAAATAACCTGGATAAATACAGAATACAGGTCTCAAATAAAGATTTTTTTCTTTTTTTGTATTTTAGGGAAAAAGATACTGAAACAAGTACAAACTGTGTGAATAAGTAAATCATGATTTAACATATTTGAAAAGTTGAGGTCGACTTCACCACCCACACCCATGACCAGCAGGAGTAGGTAGTCAAATTAGAGTTTGAGATAAATTAGAAATTGAGATAATGTGCCACAACCTTAAACAAGAAGCTAATGAAGGAAAATCATACAGCAAACAAGAATGAACCAAATACCATTTTTGGCCCTCATATGGAAAAGTATCACTTGATTATTTTGCATTTACCGAGGTTATATTTGTCTAATTTTGAAGTGACTTACAAAATGTGGTAAAATATTTTTAAAAAATCAAACTTTATATTATAGAGTTGGAGATTTTCAGATCAATTGGTGATTTATTCATGTGTACATATTAATATTAGTCTGACTCTAATCCTAAATGTTGTATTTTCATAGCTGTAAGTCATAGATTGTCATAATTAACAGAAATAAACACTTAAAAACATCACTGTGTCTATTGGCTCTATATAGTATATATATAATGTGGTTCACTTAGTAAACTGAGTTCTTGAAATAAATTAACTTTTCAACTTCTACTGAATACGACTGTGGATGGGTTAATTCATGTGATTCAATATGACCCACACATGACAGATGGAGCAGGTCTCAAGTTCTTTCAAGTGTTTCTTTGCCAGCTACAGCCAAAAGTGCAAGACACTTGAGTTTGAAGGTAGGTGTTAAATCTATAATGGCTTTGCAAATAGCCATTTGCAAAGCACAGAGAGAACTGACAGTTTCATATGAATGAAGCACAACAAAGTTTTCAAGAGGCTAGCTCATTTTTCTTGTTTCCTAATTGGGGTTACATTTAAGTTATGGGGTTAGGTTTGAGTGTCCCAGCCATCTTTGGTTGCTGGATCCAATTAGCATAGTAAAGTTTGTTTTCCTTACAAATCTGCTATGAGCTCTGAAAGGTCTCTGTTTGGGTGTAGGACTGCATTCTGAGTTTGTATTTACAACAAATATGAACAAGGAAGCAGTGAAGTTACAGGTAACTAAACTATTGTGATTTTTCCATAAAATTCTGAAATTCTGAAAATTAGAACTAATATGCAAATAAGCTCAAGACAGCATGGGAATCTTCAGTATAAATAACCATGATAATGTTGCTTACAAAAGTATTAATTTTAAATGATACTAAAACTCGTCTGATAAAATGTCACACAAACTTTTTGTGTTCAACTACCATTGCAGAAAAAACTAATAAAATATTGTCTGTGACTTTGTCAATCATTTTCGAGTGTTAAGTGTTTTGTGCTCCTATATATTTAAAGTTAATTCACTTGTAGTTAGTGAACAATGACCTATTGGCATAAAGAAGACATTACACCTCTGACCCCAACAAAATGGGGGATTTGTGGGTACCTCAAATAGTCCGACAGATGCAAGCCAGCAGGTCATTCACCCACACCAGGAGCTCACGCTACACCAATCTGTGATGCTGTGCTGAGTTGTGCTTGATTTGATTCTAACACCAGAGCTTTGGCGAAGAAAAAAAATGGATAAACTAGAGATATTTACAGAAGAATCAGGAAACATTCAGTTAAATCTTGTCTTACCTGTATCATTCAAGCATTCACTTCAGAATAAAATTAATCTGCTACAGATTAGAAAGGGTTTTAGAAACATTAATATCATCACCTTGTCAGATGCAATAATAGAACAATGAGTACTGGTGCCAAAGTCTATGAGGGGCCGTTTAGGACAAAATCTAGGTTTTGTCTCTCACACACTACAAAAAACTCACGCACACTCAAAAAAAACCCTCACGCACACTCAAAAAATACTCAAATTGCTCGCAGTGCGCATCAAACGTTGTGTGAATGCGAGTCAAACGTTGTGTGAATGCGAGCTATTTGAGTATTTTTTGAGTGTGCGTGAGTTTTTTGTAGTGTGTGAGAGACAAAACCTAGATTTTGTCCTAAACAGCCCCTCATAAAAGTCAATCTGATTTCAATCTTCCACACACATAGTGAATGAGGTCAGGTAGTAAATATGTGACTTTAGCATTTCAATAAATATAATAAGAATAAATAATGTTGACAGAGTAAATCTGAATAGTAGTGTCAATAAGAAATCTTTTAGCGTAGCCCTACCCCTAACTCTTGGCCTCTGATTTTCTGACTAGCAGAAAACATGATTAAACTGGGATTTCTGTTATTTTAAGATTCATGTCCCGACTGTATAGCAGTCCTGGAGCCAAACTGCCTGCTTCCTCTGTTTTCCATGTAAATAATCATCTGTCTCTCTTCAAACAGCTGCACTGTGCAAACATGATAATAGCTTAAAAGTTTGTGGAACTGCTCACTTTGCCCTTTGGATTGAAGTTGTTTTAAGATATATCATTTGTTACTTTGTCTACAACCTGCTCACACAGTCTGAACACACTAAGTGTAAGCAGCCTCAGTAGAAAGACTAAAGGAGGCAGGTGAATGCCTCCCATTTTCAGCCTGACAGCCTCTCTCACTGAGCCGACAGGCAGCAAGGTGACCTTGGTGACAAAGGCAAGGCGTCAGGTTTGAGGAAGAATGGACGGGGCTGAGGAGCCGATGCAAGCCCACCACTGTGGTCTGTCAGGCCATTATCAATGCTGCTGAGCTGCATTTGTGGGCGCCATGGGGAGGGGACACAAGGATAAGAAAGACAGTGACAGACTAACCACAGGGAACTCGAATGAAGGCAAAGAGAAGATGAGGAGAGCTGTGGATGGATGGCGATAGAAAAGGTCGCTCATCCAGTGGATTGCAAACATGCAGGGTTGAAAGATACAGTTTGTTCCCCCCTTGTTGCCTAGATGTCAGCCACACAGTAATGAAGTTAAATTAGGACACAGTAGCATTTGGGAAACAGGGGTTCAGTTGTGGCCAGAAGGAAAAAGAGCAGCAAAGAAAAGGGTCTACAGGTGATTGACAGAGAGCACAGGACGCAGCGCTGGCTCAGTCAATCAATAACCCCTTTCCTCTTGGGTCAGAACCCCCTCCCAAGCCCCATCAGTCGCTTCCATCTCCACCCTGGCAGTCGTCGCTTTTCATGTGTCATCGTTGTGAAAGGGAAAGTCACCTTCTGTCGTTTAATGGGTTTCCTTAATAATGGGCAAATCTGGAAGCAACAAAAGAGATTCACTTTTCATTCTGTAATGGAGCCACTCAGACACTGTGGAGATGCAGGTAGACTTCAAGATCAGGGATTTCATTATTTACATTGTTCATTTTTGGCTTTGGGGCAGGGTGACAGTGAGGAAAGCAATAATTTTTTTTTAATTTATTTTTTTGCCAGGAAACACATTGGAAATGACTGGTTCAGGAGGACTGTTACTGGTGTTACATCAGCTGTTTTCAGATTCACTTTGATTAATCACTGTTGCATTGTACCACATTATAAATCTATTTACATGAAATGTATTATTGATGTTTTTGTTTTCATAGTTCCAGCATAATAACTTTCCACTTTATTATTTTTTATGGTTCTTCCACTTTCCAACTAGGGCTGTATAATAATATCGATATCGCGATATATATCAATATTTTCCTTTCTAGAAAAAAATCAATATTCATCTGCAAGTATCGTAACATCCAACTGTCACCTTGTTCACTCACTGCTTGCTTCGCATCAGGTCATCAGGCTTAGAGTGATTCCTTCAGATGTTCAGGTTTAAAAGGTATCAAACTATTCAGAGCAGGTACTTGGTTCACTTTATTTACTTTACTAATCCATGTCAGCTAGTTTGTACTGTTTCAATTAAAATAAACATGTTTTCTCACCACCTCTTTGATTCATTTTGTCCAGCTGTCCACTTTAAGTCTGTGCCCAACCAGAACCAGGTATTGTGTAGTTGGTGCTTTTAATCAGTTTTCAGTTAAATTAATTCAGTCCAACTCTATAACAGTCACAAAATGTCACCAAAATCACTCTGTCCCTCTGAAATCTTTCAGAAAATCGCAAAAGTGTATCAAATTGCTGAATATCACAATATATATCGCATTGTGGGCAGAATATTGTGTATCATATTGCATTGTGAGATTATTGTATCACTACAGCTCTGATTCCAACACCCTCCATGGTGACAGCCAGTAGCACATGCAAAATCCTCATGAAAAGAGGATGTCTGCACCCCTTTTGCACATCCAATCAATAACGTGCATATTTATAGATTGCGTGTGACACACCCACTTACTGTACATGGATTTTTTATTTAATTTTTTTGCTCCAAATTTGCAGTCTTTTGTATATAGGGTCATAAATGTCAAACAGGTATCATGTTGCAAGTCCTTGTTCTATGGTTTTCCCTTTATTGTAGTTAATTTGTCATTCATCCAACGGTGATGAGGAGTCTCACTTCACTTGTTCCATTAATGTTATTGCTAATAATACATTTCATTATTGGTTGTTATTGGAAAGCATATTGCAATTTCCTCATGATAGTGCATGTCCAAAATAGTTAATTGAGTAAATGAATGGTGAAGCCTTGATAAATAAATAAAGAACACACATTTGCATACTGTAATTGAATGTCAGTCTTGGTTATTCTGCTCCTTCAGCTGATGGATGGGTCCCATCTCCACCAACAGAAAAGAGGAACATTGCTCAGCACAGGCTCACACAGCACAGCAGACAGTCACACATGGTTATCCCTCTGCATTAATCTATACAATACTGATAACAGTACTCACAAGTGCAATGTGAGGACTCTGCATGCAAAGTGGATCTGTCCAATGAGTTCAAAGACTCAGAGAAAAAAACATGCCACTATGCTATTAATCAATGAAACATTAAAAAGATTTATTTCACAAGACTCAGCACCACAAACAGAGCAAATGAATGAAAACAACAGAATCTCTGTGCTGACTACCAGTAACACATTGACATGACATCGTCAATCTTTGAAATGTGAATCTGTATAAATATAGTCAATCACAAAAATCAAACTGTGACTGTTAACTTATATATATATATATATATATATATAATCATGTTTATTCAACATTAACTAAACTGAACCTGGACATGAGGGAGAAAGCATTTGAGGCAATATTCACATTAAAGAGCTTACTTGGAATGTGATCATTGTTGCCGTATTTATTCCCAAGTGTTATGAACTTGCACTTTTCTTGTTAATTTTACACTTAACCAGGTGAACAGAGTCTGACACCAGCAGATGCTCACACTGAACACCAATAAGGTTGCACCAAAAAAACCTAAAGGTCACATAGTGAAGGAAGCACAGATGAAAAAAATGGAGGAAGGAAGAAAATAAGTAGATTTGCCCATTGATTATGTCATGGCAGATATTTTTTAATATGTAACCGGGCCAGATTTTGAATGCAGAGGCTCCTGATCAAAAAGTGTTTAAAGCCCTCCTATTGTCTTCAAAAGACACACATTTACACAACATTCTGATAAAACTACAGTTCCTGTCTGGGGGCAAGAATATCAAAACATAAACAGGATGGTATAATCTCTGTCTTATGTAAATACATGTTGGGCCATTGTACCCCCGCTATAGGCCAGCAGTACAATTCAGATTGTTATTAATTTAATCACAAACACACAGTCATGTCTGTTTCTATTTTCTTCAGATGTGCACACCTATACAGTAAAAGTCTCTTGTGACTCCTGTCTGCATCTTCCTCTCCTGTCTCACATAGTTCTACGGTTACAACCCCTAAATATCTCCCATCAGGACCACTCAGCTAACTCTGCTCAGACTGGCTGATCAGTGCTGAAGCAATGCTAGAGTACTAGCTAGCATCTCAATTAACACATGCATTCAAGATGTTTTCAGTCAGAGAAACCACTAATCTACCGTATTGTTTCTTCATTCCAGATAAGTAAAACAAAACCAAAATACCTGAGGTCGGTGAACAAATGATCTTCTCCAAATACCTTTTTTCCATCTGGGAGATGACAGCACAACAGGATATTTGTAAGAGAAGTTATTATACAGAAGAACATGTTTAAAGTAGCTTGAGTGTAAAAATAATATTTTAACATTTTTCTCCAAACTGCCGGTGTTTCAAGAAGGCCTGGATTTTAAATTTCTGTGATAGAAATCTTTTGCATCTCCATGTTTTCTGCCTATTACAGTTTTTTGGTAAGAAAATTTAAATATTTTCTCAAATCGTTGTAAACCACAACAGTTTTGTAGCAGCAAAACACAATAACATAATAAAACCCATTTTGATAAAAAAAAGTATTATAATTGCAACATTTTTTTTTCAAAATGTTTCTGCATCTGGGGCAGCAAACATTTTGAGAGATGTAGGAGGAAAGATAAAGTCTTTCATGGTCTGCTGCTATTTCTGCTAGTTTTTCTGTATCACAACAGCAAGCAATAGACTGTCTAAGCTGGAAAGAAGCACATTGATTCCTCCTTTTCCTTAAAGTATCTTTCTTTCACAACATCAGTATCAGAGAGGAAGATCACATGCTGAATGGCACCAGCTCCACCACAAACACTGCTAGCTAGCCTGGAGACAGATTTAGGAGTCAAAGAGAGGTGAGATGGCTGCAGGGAAGAAGGGAGGGTTCTTTTGCTCACACCTAATGAGTGTAAAAAGAAAAGAGCTTCTTTTCTTTCTGTTCTTAATAGAGTTAGATGCCTGGACAATGGTGATAGAGACGGACAGAAAAAGCTTGTTTCATTTTATGAAGCTGGCTTTTATGGCACTTTCAGAAATAGAAAAGTGTCCTGGTGCTTTGACAAATGTGCTCAAAAAAAGCTTTAGCTGAAAGATGTTAGTTTAACATTTTTAGAAAATTGTAATCACAGAATTGTGCAGACTCTGGATGTCTGCCTTGTAGTTCAATAGTGTGAGATGCACACTTAGGTAAAGAATGCTCCAGCATCACCTTACTGCTATCTAATCTCCAGAGAAACCAAGGTGCCACATATTTGTTTGGAAATGCTGAAAAATTCTGCCAGACAAAACTCTGTAAATATATTGGACAAAGTGTCCCACTGCTACTGAATTAGTCTTTGCTGATGACACAATTTTTTACTTTGGCATGCCAAACTCTTGGAGAAGCTCAAAACTCCACCATACTTTCTGATTATTCAGCTAGTAAAGGTTTGACCCTCCCCCCTGGGCCTTGATAGACTGTGTGTATAGACAGGTTTTACCGCAGGAGTCCTTAAAGCAGGGGTGGGAGATCCTGGTCCTTGAAGGTCGGTATCCTGCAACTCTTAGATGTCTCCCTGATCCAACACACTTTAATCAAACAGCTAAATCACCTCCTAAGTGCAGTCAAGTTCTCCAGTGTCCTGGTGGCCTGGAGTTTCCCTCCCCTGCCTAAAAGATAGAAAATGAATTCTTGTATGCTGAGCCAGCACCTACTCGTATATTTACAGTTGATTTAATGCTCAGATGCAAATTAACAAACAGAACACAAATCACATTTATTTTACCCAAAATGAGAACGTCTGTAATTTTGTTTAAATCCATTGGACCTGGGTAACTTTGAAGTTATTTGAGGAATCACAAACCCCTCTGTAAAATACTTGAGTGTCAATAGAGGTTAGAGGCTAACAATCAGTTAAACCTGGTTCTTCATAAACAAGACAATGATTTAAATTTTTTTAATGGCCCATCAAAAACCCAGACCTCGACCTGCTTCATATCTTACTTTAACCCATGTTAATTTGAATCTGAATCTGACTGCTGCAAATGACTTGCACCCATCAATAAAATCGGTCACGACAGAAACACTCACAAGAGGGAGCGATAAAAAAAATAATCCCCAAAGAAGTCACATTTACAAAATTACACCAGGACTCCAAGCAGCACAATTCATCTAGAATCATTTAAAAGCTTAATAGCTAGAAGATTAAAAGATCTCAAGCTGAATCTTGACCTCTGGGTATAGATAAACCTCTTTCTTGATGACACAAGCTTGAACTTGAGGAGAGAAAAGCAGACAACGATTCAGAACAAAGTCATCTAATTTTGTTCTGAACCTCATGTCATCCATCTCTTGCCACAAGCCTCCTGGCAAACTGTTTGCCCCCTTCTGCATGCAAAACTTTTGTCAGAACTTTGCGGACCTGTTTGTTTACGCAGAGAAGCGCTTGGACAGCAATGTTGTCAATCCATCTGCTGCATCTGTTGGGGCAAAACACTGAACTACCCCTGCTCGGTTTTGAACACCACACCAACACCTTCTGTTCTTTTATTGCCGCCCAATAACGTGAAAAATAAAATAAGATGTTGTAGCTCATCAATCAATACTTCCTCCTCCTCTGAATTGAATTTGTAACAGTTGTTCCTCTCATGCTGATTGTTGTGTTTACCATTCTACTGAAGTACAGCTACATATCCCACAATACCATGATGTAAAACGCAGCGGGACGAGTTTTACAGGAGATCGAAACAATGTGTCTTATGCATTCAAATCATGAGACTGTTTAACTTTGACCAGACCATACTGGGCCTGTCAGTGACCTTTGTTCTTAAGACCTGATTAAAGTTTCTCGAAGCGCCACTCGCAATCTTTGTACAGATCTTAACTATGAACATTAGCCTCCTTTAGTTTATCAGAGTAATGTCACCCAACCAGCTGTTATCCCGCTTCAAAAGGTATAACATATTCAGTAATAAAATTAAACATTATTAGGGCTTACTCAATGGCATTGGTCAATCATCAGTAATTTTTAAGAAGGTCTTTTCCAATGACTAAGGAAGTATTCGTAAAGCCTTACTATCCTAATTCTTTCCAAAGTTATATTTTTTTAAATATCTCAATTAGAAGCAAAAACCTAATGTCAAACATAGAAGATGTGGAGTTGAGTAGAAAGAATTATATTCTTTGAATCTGTAGCCCTTTGACCCACCAAACCATCTGAGTCCTTCACCTCTCACATAACGCCAAATATTCTTCTGGGAAACACAGTGCGGAGTGAGAAACAAGTGCAACTCTGTCCCATTAGATGTCTGTAGCCAAACAGGGAGGTCTGCTAACCAAGTGTCAGGACATCATTAACAACGGGTCAAACTGCATTATGCTCAGACATCCAGATCGTTACATTTAAACAGGTTGGCTTGTCTATGGCACACGGAAAGCACATGTTAGAGGAAAGCAAATAAGACCTCAGCCAGCCATGCAATACTTTCTGAAAGGTATTTTCTTCCCAGATAACAGGTTTAATTCCCTGGTTCAAGAACGGTTGTGAGGATTTGCACAAACATGCTGCCTGGTGAAACTTGAGATCATGTTTAATTCACTGCCAAAACCTGATGACAGGAGGAGCTCTTTACCAGCTTAGTGTTAACAAATGTTTACAGGTAAACCTGCTCACAGATGCTGCCTGAAACTCTGTAGAAGTCAGTCAAACTGAAAGTATGCAAGGTAAATATATTCCAGTTTTAGGTGCAAGATACCTCCAACAAACTACAATAAATTAACACCAAAGGAAAAGATCA
Source organism: Poecilia picta (assembly GCA_033032245.1). NCBI lineage: Eukaryota > Metazoa > Chordata > Actinopteri > Cyprinodontiformes > Poeciliidae > Poecilia > Poecilia picta. The sequence continues at coordinate 5,273,584 of CM065368.1, read as the reverse complement.
CGTTTTTTCCAACCCAAAAATATCACACATTGGTTCTGAGTAATTAAGGGATCACAGATGTTTCAGATGTCACTAGGTTTAAATTTAAATATTTCTTTAGATGTTGATGTTTAAAGTGAGAAAGACATGAAGAATTTGGTTTTATTGCTAGCAGAAACCAATTGTTGTTTTAATGTGTGTGGTCAAAACTTTTCTATCAACATTTAGCTTTCACCCAAACAGTAAAATACAGAGTAATATGACAAAAGAAATACTGTGACAGTGATAGCCTTTAACGCTTAGTATCAGTAAGACAAAGTGTCTGAGACACAGGAACACTGCAGTATAATCTTTACTTGTAATGGATAAACAAGATTTCTATACACATTAAACTGTACAGTTGTCATACTGTTAGCTTGTTTCTCTGTCCTGATTAGTGTAAAAGGTTTTTTACTGGCCTCAGTAAACCAGACTGTACATAAGTCAAGTGCCAACAAGTGGCAGAAAATACTATTATATTGATTTTGGCTTCCTTTCACTTGCTTCCAGTGTTTTAGGACTGGTTTTACAAATTTGCTATTCAGTGGCCCCTTTTTCGAGCTGGGTATGCAACCTTGTAGTTTTATCTAAGCCTACAGAGACTACATAACTAAAAACTTAGAAATATGTTGATATGATTTAACTTCTAAAAGGGAAAACTTTTACTATGATTGGAATTTTGAATTATTCTAGTAGTAAGTTTATAACCTCCAATGGACAAAGCAAATAGGAAGGAAAAAGTTTAAGAAACATTGTGGACACCAAACTGTATTAACTAAAAATGGGAGATGACTGACCACTAAATACAAATCACAAGGAAATATAAGTGGCAGGAGAAAGATTAAATAACTAAAACAATGGCTGTAGTATATCTGACCCCAACACTTCAGTATCATGTACCAAACCCAAATCCTGAAGCTTATAGATTCTAACGCAAACCTATAACTGAAGAAAAGCATAAACAAAAGTGTTCATATCACAACATCAGGCCAATAGTCAGACTTGTGATGAACAAGGCTTATTTTTGAAATGATAATCAAACTACCTAAACATGTTTATTTTAGCAAAAAAAGCTAGTTAATTTAGTATGTTTATTGAGTTTTATTGTAAATATAAATGTATTCTTGTCACTTACTGACAGAGACAACATATAACAATAGCAACAAGCAGTAATAGTTCAAATAGTCTTAGCACTCAATAGACTGCTGCAAAATATTAATAATTTAAAATTCACTACTCTAGAAGCTCTGTGTGTATTAACCTTTCTTAAATCAAACACAATAAGCACATACAATGCATTTATCTACTTTACTGAATTTAACTTCATTATTTATTGATGATGATTAACTTAGACAAGTGGATAAACCGTTTTAGAAATGCTTTTAAAAACAAACAGGCTTAACTACATTGATGTCAGAATGTGAAAACCAGCATTTAATATTTTTATATTTCCCTGACTCATCTCTTAAGGTTTTCAATCAGTTTTCATATCCTCCAGTCGTCATTCCGGCTGTCAGATGACTTTCCCTTGACTTTAGCTAAATTAGAAACTGTTACATCAGACTGTGTGCTGGAACTGAGCGCAAAACCTGTAATGACATGCAATACTCCTGAAGCAGTTATCAGTCGCACCTTTCATTCGTAATCAGAGTTTCATACTAAGTGATTTAATAAATTACCTTCAGGCTCTTTCAATTAACCTTCAGCTCTTTTTTTAAAAAACAATCATTAATGGTAAAATTCCCTCAATGCAACTTCCTTTAACATATGTATTAGTGCCTAGTCTTGTATCTTTCTGGGCACCCGCCCTGAGGTCTATGCTTTTCAGAGGTACCGTTTCTCATTACAGAAGCACCGTTCGAAACCGGTTGACCTGTTGACTGAAAGCCTGTAAACCGCTGTAGGGCAATAAAACTCTCTATTAAATCTCTTATCAGTATAAAGCTGCCGTCACATGAAATCTTTGTAGCCCCTAGCAAATGTGATTCATTGGATTTTTAAGAAACAACCAGATCCCTGTTTTCCAATACCAGCCTATTTTGGAGTTCTGATGGTTCCTCAAGAAATGGCTAATTCATCATATTTGAGGGCAGATAGAAAATAGTTGTGAGGGAGGTAGGGGCACTAAAGAGCTTGTGTTGCTCTCCCCAGCAAGCCTGCACAAGAGGAAAAATTGAGCAGAGCGAGGTGAAAAGCAGCAGGATGTTTTGAAATGGATTAATCCTCCCTCTGTTTGAGGTTAACAGCTTGTCGCTGACTTTCCTTATCAGATGGCCAAGATCAATGGCACAAACACATCTGCTCCCAGAACAATCTGCCCGAATATTGCCGGACACTGCACGGCGAATGAAATAAAATCATTATCCAGTGTGGCCTGGAGCAATTTTATACCTATTTGTCTTCTGAATCTTGTACGGCGTAAAGAGCAACTTAAATTGACCCATTTAAGAAGACTGATATGCTTTCTGCGAGACTGCTCCAAGACATGAAAATAAAGTAACAAAATCTGAGACATGGTGGATGAAACACTTGATATGGAAGGCCGAGTGCACATCAAAAGGGAAAACTGCATACACAAGTTATGCGACAAATGCACCCAAATACCATTCTGAAACGGTCTTTGTTAAATTGTAAATTCAGTTACAAAGTTACTTATGTTTCTATGCATGTCATCATAAAATGTGTTTCATGTGAGGCTTTTTGTGAAACCGTGTGCTTAGTGACATTTATGAAATAAGTACATTGCTTGCAAACCCATTTTGTATGTTATGGATGTAAACTGTACAATCAGAGTAAAGTATCTGGTCACTGTTCACAATGAAGGGCTGAAGGTTACAGAAAGGCTTGCAAAAACCCGTCGGGCAGCCAGAGATCACCAACGGGAATTAATATCGTCTGACTATAAACTTAAAATCATTTGACATGTTGACTGACGTGCTTCCTTGCAAATACTGCTACTAAAAAAATCTTGAAAATCATAAGGCTGCACGATGTGACAAATGTATTTTTGATTAAAAAAATAATACAATTGTGCTGTGCACAAATGAGCTGAAGTGCAGATTACTGCAGGGATGTTCAACTGATTTGAACATATTATAATTTTACACACAGTAACTAAACCTGCCGTTATTTGAATTTTTATTTCATTTTTAAAAAACCTTTTGAATGTACAGGAGTCAAAATAGAGCATAAATCGAGGCAGTAATCCAGTTTTGGTTTATGATCTGTACAGTTAATCTTATCACTTGGCAACACGATCGAGTTTATTTTTAAACATTTTTCTCCACTTTCTGTGTTCATGTCAGTAAAATAATGTGCTTGCAGCAGAAACACATGTTTCATAAGTTAGTTAGAATCAAAATGGATGTTTGATAGGTGGACATGATCTTGATTCCATGTTTTCTCATGTGTGATGATGACTAGGTTGTATTTGGTTTGTTGTTCTTTTGTCTGACTAAATTTAGAAGTATTCACTATGTGAAACTGATGGTTTTCTAATATGATTTGAGCTGTACAGTGTTAATTAATTTAAATGTGGCAAGACACTGGCAAGCATTCTTTAAGCAAAAAAAAAAGAATCTGAAAATATTAGTGTTTAAATCATTCCATTAGCTGCTTCGCGTCTCCTGGGAAATCAAATTTTTCCGAAGCACGGAAGACAGTTTTTCAGAGAGTGGGAAGAGTGGAAGACAAACAACAAAATGTTGTACAGAACACTTAAATAAGATCCTGCAATAACCATTTTAAAATGGTAAATTATACGGTTGCTTAGCAATAAAACTTAGCAAACAAACCACAAATATACTACTTTTGTTTTAGAAAAAAAATATATCCATTAGATTTCAGAATAACACAATAAAAATCATGCAAACACATTTTTGGGGGATACACACAGCAAGTCATGGTTATTGTCACACCTGATGAACATAAAAAACAAAAGCATTCAACTTATATATCTATAAAATTTTATCAGTCTGAATTTCTTGGAAAAACATCTAATCTTCAGTTTGAGAACATTTATCTAAAAACCCAACAAAAGAAATAATTATTTGAAAAAAAAATAAGATCACAAGCAGCACAACTCCTCCTGCTGTCAGTACTTGTCAGCAGGACAGCAATTAGTCTTCTGCTTACACGATTGAGATAATTAAGGATCCTTGCACATTTTAGAGATGCAGCAGGACAATTAATCAAGGCACAACATCAAGTCCAACTCTGGACAACTCAATAAATATTCATATTCAACAAAATAAATTATTGAGTAACTAATTTTTCAGTAAGTGAAAGACATTATGTTGAATAATTGCACACAGACGGATATTTTAAAGTCTGTATTTCTATTAATTATACCAAATTTCTGCTTAAGCTAACGAAGACACCTCAATAAGTTATCATACCAAAAACAATATATTTTTATATAGTGATGTGGGCTTATTGAAATGTATGTGCCCAAATCGCTAATATATAACAAGGCTTTATTTGTCAATATTAAAATGTATTTGATTATCTGAGACTTCAAATGATGCATTAAATGTCAAACTAAGAAATTTGTAAGGGAACAAATGTTTTTTTTTTTTTTTTTTTTTTTTTAACACTACTCTAGAAATTACAACCAACCTTATTAATGAGAAATTTGAGGTTTGTTTAAATCACCTTCTGGATTGTTTTTATATATATATATATATATATATATATATATATATATATATATATATATGTTGATAATAATGCATCAAATAAGAAAACTTCCCTAGAGGTTATAATAGTAAACCATTATCATACTTGAAGTTTCATGATTCGAACCCCCCGCCAAAAAAAAAAAAAAAAACAGATCCCAGGTTTTTGGCATGTTAAATTAAATAAAATAATTTCTGTGAATAAAATGAGAACAATCTGTTCTGACTGAAGCTGGATCTTGAAACAATTTGTGTCTGCGTTGTGTCCAACCAGAATCAGGACAAGTGAGGTTACTGAAGAATATAGTCTAGCTAAAATGAAAAAGGTCATCTGCAGCAGTGGGATACGATAAAGGTTACCTCCATCAAATATTAATGGCATCAGAGCTCCTGACAGGACCCCCTTGGTAGACAAACAAGTCCATTTAGCGCAGGGGGTGTTTCAGGAAGCTGTGAGCGTTGTGATGTAACTCTTTTGTTGTTGCTCTGATTTGGACTGATCCTGTAAGATTCTCTCACTTTCTGCTGCTTTAATGCAAAGATTCAGCAAAGCCAAGAAAGTCCTGGCAGCGTAAGATTTGTTTGTTTGTTTGTTTACATACAGCTTCCTTGGATTTCTCTTAAAAGGTCATAGCAGGTGGACTGTGACTTCTTGCCCTTATATTTCCAATATTTTGTATTAACTTATTGATTCAATTTTGTCATCAAGGGGGGTATAAAGGTTACAGCCAAACATACAATTCCTCTCCCTCTCTTTCCATGCAGCCAGTTGTTCTGTAGACAACATGAAGCTGCCAAACACGATATTTAACTGAATAAATACAGCTTTTAAAAAGCCCCTTTCTTCCCTTTCATGATGAAAAATTGGCGGAGCTACAAGCAAAACTAATCTGGAGTGTTACAACCTCCCAGATTAATTCCAAAAATGGATATTTTTAGCTCCGAAAGGGCAAGAACAGCAAACGTTGCAGCAAAAGATCACAGTGTTCCTACAAAGCAACATGTTCTGTTTTGTTCAGAGCATTTCTTTTTTGTATTGTTATAAGTTTAGATACATGCCTTCATGATATGATAAATCCATCAGTGAAAGTTGGCAGGAGTTGCCCAGAAGGTCACACTCTAAACTGTACACTGCGTAGGAAAAGTTTACAACATAAGATTAGAATTAGAACGTTGTGAGATTACATCTTCAGTCCTGATGAGGAAATCAAACCAAAACACCATGTAAATGTGAAGCTTCATATTCTGAAATGCAGTTCTCACCATAAAAGTGCTCTATGGTGAGTCTAGACCTGTGATTCACAGACACTGAAGTCTATGCTGCAGTTGTGATTAGCATCGTTACTTACATCCACCTGGATTTCCTCCCACATTTACCAACATAAATATAAGCAGAATACATTACATTGATAAGCTATACACTCATGCATACCTGACTTTTTGCCATGTAATTAGTCAAATTTTTAATTATGAAGGTCTAATTATGCTACAATGATGTAGTTTTCCAAATCTTCTTCTAAGGACAATGTGATGCTACCCATACTCTTTACAGTCTATCTACTGCTAGTTGGTCTTGAAAATGAACTTCAGCCAAATACTATTCATGTAATGGTAGGAAGGGCAAATAAAATCCTGCAGATCAATGAATTCCTTCAGCTTTCAGATGCTACATTTATTCTGGCTAGGTACAGAGTTAAATTTGCTCGTGAAATGGCCTGAGTGAGGGGGAAGCTACGCAGATTGATGCAAATTTAAACCTAAATAAATTGCTGTTTGCATTAAGCAGAATGGAGTCAAACATGAGTGTCTGCAGAAAGCCAGAGTTAATTTCAATGTCCTTCTGCACTGCTGGGTTGACAATAAGCATCAGATAGTAAAATGGATTCCCTGAAAATGCCTGATTTTCCTGCTTTCAATAATCAAACTGTTGTGCTGAATTGTGGGACATTTTTTAGTTCTGTTTACATTGTCATTTATTAGTTCTGCTCAAAAGCTGCTGCTTTCAGGCTTTTTCTTGGAGCACTCATGTTTACAAAGAAGATTTTAATAATCTAGTTCTAAAAACCACAATCGCACTATTTCCAACCACCCGAGAAGACGTCATGCTAATGAAATAAAATACATCAATTTCAATTTTTCTCATTGGAAAAATAAACATTAGAATTTATGTGAAGCCCAGCTGTCCTGCAGATGCCCTCATCTTCCATCAGCTTTGATCTAAATAATACATTGTGGTCAGCTAGACAAGTTTGCCTCTTGCTTTGAGGAGCCTCCAAGGCCTTCGGATACACGCCTGGTGCTCTGAACCTCTCTTTACTAAACTCACAAATAAAAGAACCCGTTTCCCCTGCCCAGGGCTCCCAGCTCTGTTTTCCTGTTTACAATAGTTTCTGCTGCGACTGAGTTGGAAGTTCACAAATCCGCACAGGGAGACTCGGAGAGGAAAAGCTCTGCAGTTCATCGTCATGTGAGGGAGATGAAACAAGAAAAACAAGCTCAAGGAACTTCTGTATGTAATCTCTTATGCCTCTGTGCGCCTCCTCAATTGATGAAGCTGTAAAAACTATGCACATATTTTATCACTGTAAGGCAAGAGTGTGTATGGGAGGGGGCGTTTGTTTGCATGTGGTGGAGACGAGAAGCGAGGGAGGATTTGTAATATCACTGCAATATTAGAATGTGAATAATGCATATAATCTACCTTTCAGTGTGAAATAAGACCAGCCCATTAAATGAAGGCCCAAACTGAAATTGATGATAAGCATCAGAACGGCAGAGCAATCCAGCATAACAGAGAAACAGCGGGTGAGTGGTCTCTGAGCAGTTAGATGAAGCTGGTTGGCTGCAGATGAACACGCACTGAATGACTTCCAGTTTATTATTGTGTCAGGGACTACATTAACTAGGTGCAGCCTAGGAAAATTAAAAATAAAAAAGAAGAGCGAGTCTGTTCATTTTAAATGTCAGAAAGAAAGTAGAGGGGACAAAAGAAGGATAAACTGCTGAGGCACCATTTTCAAATATACTTTTTGTACCCACGAACTCATGATTCAACTTCTCTAAAATTGTAATACTTCAAAAGTGAATGACGTATGATTACAGTTTTTTTTTAACATACTGCATTATACCTGCGAATATAATTCCTTCACATTAATTAAGCTACCTGGCATGCTCGCTACGTCAACCTCACAAATTCCCATACATTCGTTCATGTAGTCTGTCGTTTTATTTTCAAAGTTTACTGCAGAGGTAAGGAAGGTTTCCATGTACGACTTTAGGTGAAGTGGCAACATGGGGAAATGAGAACAGTGTCCTGTTTACATGTGAATCAATAGTGTTACAAGTCTAAATTGTGAGATGTATCCAGGTGACCCGGGGGAAGATGAAACCTGGATGAGGCTGCATAGGAGAGAGGAGGCAAGAGATTTCATGGGAACAGGGTGTTATGTTTTCATAAATAGAATCTGCTTTTAAAAGGGGAGAACATGGTGCTCTCTGTCATCTAGAGCAGAATGATGTGATATAACATAAACATAATACAGCGCAGTGCTTGCAGAGCTGGCTGACAAAACACAGGTATATTATTGCAGTATTTAACGGTGCCTGAGCAGACTTTATTCAGACAACAGCCATCAAAGTTTTATCAGCGAGTTTCAGAGGCAGCATCATTTTCTTTTATCAGGTGCCAAAGACATCAACAACAACCTCTGTTGGTCTCAGAAAATGAGTGAAAAACTCTTTCAGCAAACATTTATCCATAGTGAAATCTGAGAAGCTCACTCAGCTTCCAATGAATGATTTACTGAACAGACCTGATCTTTTTGATTTCAGTGTTTCAGTTGCTGCATTATCCTCAAAAGGAAGCCTGTCCAACTGTACCTTTCTTTTTTGGGTGATAAAGAAGAGAGAAGCTCAGATTTTGCTGTCTTATTTTATGGTTTTCCAACCTTCTACATGAAAGGGACATCCTTCAAACAACCTAAAAAAATATTCACAGATATATCAAAATGTTGTTAATGGAGACAGCCAGCATCAAAACACTTATTTTTTTCTGTTTTTCTTTTGAAATTGTTGATGTAAAACTTTACATTTAGCACAACATTTGGTACAACTGAACATAACAAAAGCTTTAGAAGATTGTATTAATTTTTAAACATTTCTGTCTGATTACCTTTAAAAGATGGAAGGGATGGCTTGTGGTGACCTCTGTGCTCTACTGCCCAATGTAGTTTTTCCGGGTAATGCTTGTCATTTTTAGACTAGTGTTTATATCGTAGTGGCCCATGTTGTTGGTCATAATGCCAATCCAGTAGCAAAAAAAAATGGTGTGCTATTATGAGTAAATGAATTAAGTTTTGAGTAAGTAATGCAAATGTGAGTAAATTAAGTTGTCAAATGATGATTGAATTTCCGAAGAGTAAAATACTTTCAAACCAAGAAGGCTTGAGGTGAATAATGGGGAATTATTTTATGAGGTAAATCATGAAATATCAGATGTTTTGTTGAAAGTCGAGTTCAGTTTCATCGTTTCTTGCCAAACATGTAGAATGAAAACAACTTTTAACAGAAACTGACTAAAAGTAGGTCATTAATGTTCATAAAGCCTCACGTAGCCTATAAGCAATTCTGGCAAGAAGAGTGGGCCACACCAATGTAAAAGAATCAAAGCCACTTAATGCAAATATTTGACAGCTGTTGTTGACACCAAGGATGATTTTCTGAAAATAGGTGAAATTGCTGCATTTTACATTTACTCGGTAATCTTTTGCAGGATATTGTGGCAAAAACAAATGGAATCTATGCTCTACTTTACCAAGCCAATGACAAGCCATTGCAGGCCGAGTTGTTTTTCGCTGAATTTGAAGCTGAGCATCTTTTTCTCAGCATGTTTTCTGATCGCTAATCAGCCAGGATTGGTGTGTGTCGTTTAAAGGACAAAGTTGGGCTTGCACCAAAGCATTAATTACTCATAAATGTCATTGTCATTCAGACATGGTTTTGATACCTCTGTTCAAAGCAGTAGGAATTGTATTGGAATTTGAAATTAAATAAAACGAATGTTAAATCCCAGCTGATGGTATTCACTAAGCTAAAGATAAAATATTAACACACACAACTTCCAGGCCATGATGGCTATTGGATTGGCAATAAAAGCTATCTTGGCTATTTTAAATGGTTATAATTGTATGAGAGAGATGAGTTATGGCAGGAGGGAAAATGCAATGAGAATTTTCACAGATAACATGTGATCACAGTTCAGTTTGCATTATGTTTGGCTTATTACCTCAGATTTAATTTTACACTAGAATAAAATGACATCTTCCTTTAGCTTCATATGCCTCACCATCTGCTGTTTTTTATGCTGAATTGTTCTCTTATTTTGCGCTTCACTCCCACGCTGGCCAGAACTGTTTAACTGCACGTATGTTTTTCACAGAGATGAAAAGATGAAATGGATAAAAAGCCTTGTACACAGTCTGTACTTTATGGCATGCATTCACCAAAACATGACTTCAATAAGCCTAAACATTGTCAGTACAACTGTTTTTGGTTGAAGGAGAGCAGGCATGAACATAAAAGTCAAATCTGTATGTCCATATTACCAATAACTCTACTGTCTTTCATTTACATCAGTGCTGGAAAACATACAAATCAAAACAAAAATCAAAATAATAACTTTCCTCCATCACTCTGCAATCTATTTTAGTGAAGCATACACACCTGCCACAATTTTTTTGAGAAAGGTTAAGCAATTCATTTTCACAGGTCCTGCAGCTCTCCTATAGCCATGACTATCATACAGCTCAGCAATGTTTAAGAATCAAATCAGCTGCAACTGAAATTTTCCAGCAGTGACCCATTAGTAGTATTACTTCATCTTATGATACCCTACAGAGAATTGATAAAGCTTCACTTAGGCTGGATGCTTGAAACTGACAGCAAAACTGATGGCTTGACCTACTTTTCTACCAATTTGGCTAATAATTGACATTAGAATTCAATTTAACAGATAAATAGTTAATATTTAATAATAAAAGGAACAAATAGACTATTGGGGCTTTTTAACAATTAGTACATGACATCAACAAGGAATAACTATCAGGTGTAATTAATCTTAAAAGTTATGAGTGAAAAAATAAATTCAATAACCAAGAAAGAAAGTCCAGTTCCCTTCTCTTGAATCACATTCCAAATACTTTTCTGCATACAAGCTCTTAGTATTTAGATACAATTTTGTAAATGTTAATAGAATACAGGAAATACAAATTGTTCAATTTGTAGACTTCCTCAGGGAACTTCTCTGGTGAAAACACCTTGACTGAGTCCCTCGGGGAGAGAAACAGGAAGGAATGAGGAGAATGCAAATTGCCCAGGGGGAGAAGTTGCTAAATAATCGTGCAGATGGCTGTGTTAAGCTGGCAAAGGACAGTGAGAAGGATGAGGTGGGTTGGCACACTGAAAGCATCCAACATCAGTGGCATGGGAAAACTATGTATTCATCCAACAGCCACACTGGATACTGATGAGAACACCTATTTAATTCTGTGTTCAGTTTATATTAACACACAACATCCAGGTAGATAGCAAAGCAACAACAATCCACTGTACTTTTGGTGCAGGCGCCTTATGCTTGTGCTGTGCAACAAGCTGTATGTTAATCTCATGCCACTGCCAAAGGCATCTCAGAGAACTGGCTGCTCACAGGTCAAGCACAAAGGAACTGCGGTAATTGGGAGTTTTAATTTGAAAAATTTAAATATCAGTTCTGCAGCAGCTTTTCATTAGAAGAATTGATCAAAGTGTGCATGTCCAGTGGCAGATTCTTTGTCATCACAAAAATAAAAACCTTTAAGCCTTGTTGAGTAAAGTGACCAGTGTGGGAAACACACATGGTCAAATGAACACATTCAGTTAACTTTGGAAAAGCTCAAACTTCACAGTTTGAGCATAACAAAGATGAATAAAGTATAACTCTATCTGGAGATATTAACCAGCGCTGCAGTTGGAAGTAAGTGAAAACTGAAATCTTTAAACTATTAAAGTTTCCCTCAAATGTAAATCATTGCTCACTACTGTGCGGACCTTTTTTGCAGACAGTTGAGGTTTAAAATATTGATTTAGATTTTTTGTGACCTTGATTAGTTTTTGAAAACTTGGAGTAAATGAGGTAGGTCCCATCCACTCCAGGCAAGATAATGACTCTCACCATGATTCACTGACAGTGTTGGGAATTAACAGTATTAAATGTAAAAGTGCTATGTCATTTTATACCAAAAATAACATCATTTCCTTACAAATATTCAGGAAAATATGTTGACAACACCACTAAAATCAAATGAATTTATTGACTTTGCCAAGTTAAAGGACTTGTACTTCAGAGCTCTGCAACAGAAAATATGCTCTTTGTAAACGCTTATCTGCCAGAAGAATGTGGTTAAGGGGAAAAGAAGAGTGCAAGAGTTAAAAAATCTCAACATATCAAGGATTTCTTCCAAAGGAGGAAGAGCACAATAGAGCTGCAGCCAAACATGAGGACAGACCAGTGTATTTCTAGATCAAGTTCAACACCAAATAATATTTTGCAGCATGGTCCTTTGAGGGTTAGATGTTGTAGACTTTACTGAAAATAATCATTGCAATGTTTTTGATGAATTTCACAGTTCACACACTTTTCTAATAGCCTTAAGTTTTCTTTTTTCTTCATCCAACCAGGTTGTTTCGCTCTATAAATCAGGCAAAATTAAAAATGTGCCTGAATTGTTTTAGTAGATTAGACTAGATGTAAAAGTGTCACATTATCAAAGCATCTGTACTGTTGGAACACAGAAACTAAGTGGAAACAGGATGCTGTTTATTGCACAGGAAATTAAATAGCTTAGGAAAATTGGTTCAAGTCTTGTTTTACCTGCAGAAAATAACCTATTTTTTCTTCCTAACAAAACTCATTACTGTGCACACTCAATAAAGGGAAATACCTATCCACCTCCTTCCTATCTGCCTAACGTAGCGTGTTATTAGTCCTAGTTTGACTGATAACCTTACTTGTTTGCCTTCTTTTTGGTAGTTTTTTTTTTTTACAAAATCATTAACATTTCATCATTGTGAATTAATTAACATATCTGTTTAGCAAAGCTTTGCAAACTTTTCAGCTGAAGTTTTCAAACAGGCTTTCTGAAACTCCAGCAACTTTCAGCACCACCTAAAATATAAATTTTATAGATCTCAGAATCAGCAAAGGCTGGTGGATGAGGTTCAAACACAAGGTGAAGAGGCACCAAGGCAACTTCCAGTTAAATCTTAATGAATCTTTTTCAAAGCATAAAAAATAAAAATAAAAAAACAAGAAGCGTTTTGAAAACAGACACTTTGCCTGAACACCAGGAACATTATTAAACACCGAGGGGGTAAAACTCAACACAGTTTCTGTGTAAAACAATTGATAGTATGTCAATGGTGGTAACCAATGCCTACTATAGACAGAGATCCTGCTAATTAATAAAAATTTAAAAAGACGAAAACAACAATATGCAGTAAAAGTCCTGCCCACACTATTTATTCACTGTTTCAAGAGAAATATTTCAAAATGAACACAAGGCTTTGACAGATGAAGCTGCATCTAATGTTTGCAAATATGTTTAAATTAAAATGGAAATCCTATTAAATATTTCTTGGGATTATATGATACTCCAAAGGGCAGATAAAAAAATAACCCTCTTTTACTAAAATGAAAGCAAAAAAAAAAAAATCAACAGAGCATGGAGCAGAAAATTTGATCAACCTGAAACAGATTTGTTACAGAAAAATCAATTTAACTTGAACAGATTTTCATTAAAAAATAATAACCAACCAACATACAGCTTCCCTTTTAGTGGTTCTGCCTTCACAAGTTGCATCTTTAAATGTAAGGGTTTCAAAATAAAAATAACCTTCACTGGAGAAGCCGATGTGATGAATCAACTCAAACAAAATAGGGAAGAGAAGCTCCAGAACCCTACATTGTGAAACAGACAATTTATGTTTTTGCTCTTGTTCTTTTCCCTTTTTGTTAGTATGTGCTTTGACAGCCAAATGGATTGTTTATTGTGTTGCCATTTAAACACTTTAACAGAAACAATACTGTTGAAACATGTTTCTTCTATTGTCACCATGATAATTTATAATCTAGACAGACATAAAAGACTAAATTGACGATGACCCTGTGTCTATATTCAGTCATTAATGCAGCACATCTTTGGTTTCATATAAAAACTTCAAAAGATAATCACTTTGATTGAAGCATGTTTTTACCTAAGTGGTTGTGGGACATGTGCTTTGACAATAGCTTGTTGTAATGTGGACAATATGAAGGATACCCAAATAAAACATGTTTGTCAATTTGAAAAAAAAAGGCTCTGACTGGTTTGTCCTCAACAATGAGCATAACAGATGAGAATGGAACAAAATTTGCATTGTGTTTGAAAGGGCCTGGTCAAACAACACCAGGGATGTTTCCTTTTAATCAGACAATGCAGACTGCAAATTGGGCCTTTGCAAAGCTATGCTGGCACATGTTCCGTTTACTCCAGTCTTTTCCAGCTGAAAGAGGTTGTACTCACTGTCTGACTGAATAAACTAAACACATACAAAAAATGTGTCTGAGTTTCAAAAAACCTTGGGCTTTCAGGGTAGCAGTGGGAAAACCAAATTTATCAATAACCAGATTTGTCAATAATTTTTTCACAAAAATGCTATCACAAGTTTGACATGTCAGCAATCTAATACAATTTTCTCAGTTTTTACCGCTAGTTACTACGTGTCAAAGCCAACTGAGTATTCATCCCATGAATAGGTAGAGAGCACACATCATTTTAACCACTTGTTAACTTCAGTTGGGTTGGGGATATACATTTTGATCTCCAAATATAAATATGAAAAAACATAACAGACAAAGAAAGTGAGCACAAGGTAGATTTAAACACAGATGAAATGTGAAGTGGTTGGGGACAGAAAACTCACCAGAATTTATGTTCACTCTTTAGGATTTAAGTCCACTAAAGTTGATCACCGCCTTTTTGCAATTCAGTATTCATAAATTCACCTATTCACAGATTTTTCTGTCAAGCATAATTTTAAATTGTTTTACAGTTTGTTTTCCTGGTCAGGAGGTGCTGGTGCCTCCTCAGCTGGCATTCTGGGTGAGGGGCGGGGTCACCCTGGACAGGTCGCCAGTCTGTTGCAGGGCAACACAGAGACACACAACCACGCACACACACTCAAACCTGGGGGCAATTTGGAAAGGCCAATCAACCTGACAGTCATGATTTTGGACTGTGGGAGGAAACTGGAGTACCCAGAGAAAACCCACACATGCACAGGGAGAACATGCAAGCTCCATGCAGAGAGACCGGGGCCGGGAATTGAACCCAGAACCTTCTTGCTGCAAGGCAACAGCTCTACCAACTGCACCACTGTGCAGCCCCGTTGAATAATTCAAATATGGTAGTCTCTTCCAGTTTAAAGACGTGTGCCTCCAAAGGCTTGTTTCTAAAGTTCATGATGTCTTTTGAATATCAATTTAAAAAAGTTACACCCCACAGGTAACATATTATCTTTGCATAGTTCTAATTTCATAAATCTTGTCCAACTGCAAAGGGAACGGCAGTGAAGTTCATGTTTGGTTCTGCCCTGTAGACTCATTCCCAGCGATACACAGCAACAGTCCCAGTACAGACTGTAGGGCTTCACCTAAAGCCTCATATATCGGGAGAGTTTTCACACTGAAGCTCTGTGCTAGTTTATCCAGCAGGAAGGTCTAACCAGCTCATCACACTTCAGAGTGCTTCTGGGATTAATCTGCTTCAGCAGATTGCAAAGGACATTTAAAGGACAATTCCCTCTTTAGGATCTCATTTTGTCATGTTGTACTTCATTTATTCCAGCACTAAGTGGTGTACGTTCATCTCTGAGCATCTATACCAGTACTTATTTGACTTTTTCCAACAGTTGTTTATTTTCTGTCACATGAGTATCTGGATCAAGATGTGTTATAGTTTGAATAACTGCAGAACCGCACGTTTGAAATGCAGCTTTAGAAAAAAACCTGTGCATCATTTGCTCTTCTTTCAATTCCCAATAAAAAAAATCAATTAATGACAAATTGGTTGGTTAATTTGGTTTTTTTTCTTTCATATATCACCAAAAAGAGTGAAAAAAAGCCTGCTTTTTCCTATTTCACTTTTAGGCCCCAAAGAAATAACAAATATGGAAAAAAAGAAAATCAGGACAGGTTCAAATTGTTATATTTTGGTCAGGTTTACATGACCAATGGAAATTAGCATTGGCAAAAAACAAACCTTAGCTTGATCGATCAATTGCCACAATCAATCAGGACCAGATAAGCCAGTCAGACCAATAGATGAATGAATGCAATGACTGGTACACAGACTGAGAAAACTACATTAATGTTACATTTGTGTTGTGATGGGTATGTTATATTTTAGCTGTTTCTTTCAATACTGATAAAATGATGGTCTGCCTACACCTGTTATATTTACTTATTTTCTTGTCAAGAGAGATTAAAAAATATCATCATGTATCTCATGATCAATTGTGTCATGTGGCCACCATATGGAGCACCTTTCATATGGTTAAAATAAATATTTCACAGTTTAACACCATATGGAGGAACTGCTTTGAAAGGACTAGACTGCCTGTGAGTGAGAGATTGGACAAAGGCACAAGGCAGCACCAACTGTTGGTGTAGGAGAAAATTATTTTCTCCTACACCAACAGTTTTCAAAAATCTCCCAAAACATCACAAAATGTCAATAAGTGAGACACTAGTTGCTTTTCTGAATACAAAACAAAAAAAAGTTTAAATGGAGGTTTGGATAATTGCCAATGGTCCTATATTAAGAAAAATGAACTAATTATGTCCAGCCATGTCCTTTTCTGCCCAAATCAATGACATCAGCACATCGATTGCTGATTCTATCTCTAAAAAAGAAAAAGGAGTTACTAAAAACAAACTGGAGACTATTATTATCCGCAGAGCTTTTCATTACCACTGCTATCGATCTGTTAGTGTAGATTCTGGGGTTTCAGGCTGTGTTGGATGACAGTTTCTGATGAATGTGGTTAAAACTGAGAGAGAGAAGTTCATCTATTATTTCTATGTAAACAATACAACAGTCATGATCTCTGATGTGTTCTTGAGAGAATGATTTACAAGCACCGACTGAACTACTTCACCAAACGTGTGTGTGTATCCCACAATATGTCACAAAATGGCACAGACACACACACGCCAGCAGCCCCACCACAGCCTGGCTGCGACCCTGTTTTAAATTACCTTTTTGTGATCCAATTACCTCCGTGCTGCAATCAGCGACGTCTGTCTTTTTGTTTCACCACAATTTGTCTTCTGTTTTTGTCCTCAGTGGAGTATCTAAACAAAGAATCCCTGACCTTGTTTCCCATTAAGATATTGCGATCCAGCTGTGCAGAAACCAGCGAGGCTTCTTTAACGGTGAGGCACAATTACTGAACAATTCCCAGAGGAAACTCTTAGAGTAAAAATAGACATTGCAGGCAATCAGTGATCTACTGAAGACTGTATTCAAAAACATTACATTTTCTGCAACAAACTTTATAGCACTTGTACTCCCAGCAGTGTTGTGTCATCACAGTAAAAACTGATTTATTTTGCACTTCAAATGTTTCCAGTGCAAATATTCAAACACATGTGACCGATGTTCCACAGAGATCCGAATCATGGAGAAGTATGAATGGAAACTGGTTTGAAAGATGAAATTTTGTATGAAATCTTGAATGAATGGCATTCATACTTGTATGAAAGTGTACTTTGCAGTTTTTGAAACTGAAAAGTAAGAACTTATAGCTAGTAGTTATCAGGTGATTTTTTTTTAAAACATTAGTCATTCTGAAATGTAGCTGTGAAATGTCTATGTTAGAGGTCACATTCTCTAATATCCTGTCTTTGGGCACAAACCTCAACTGTGTAAGTTATGTTCAATCAAAAGGCTGGTGAGGTGGCTGGGGAATGTGGTTACGATGCCTCCCTGGTGAGGTGATCTGGTCACATCCCACCAGGAGGAGACCCAGCGGAGGACCAGGACATGTTGGAGGGACGACTAATATGGGAAAGTATTGGGATTCTGGGATTCTCCCAGAGGAGCTAGCCCAAGTAGCAGTGACCTGACCACAGATAATGAGTGACAATGGATGGATGGTTAAAAAAGGCTGTAAAACTGGCAAAAATCAATTTTTATAACTTCAAAATGATGAGGGGTTGTTTGCCAATTTCTGCGTCTAATGTTTTAATGAAATCCTTGATTTTCTCTCAACCGAATATTTGCAAAAGCCACAATAATCAAACCACCAAGAATAATTTACAGTTTTGAAGACTCCAGAATAGAAAACCTGTTTGAATACACGGCTGTCAGGTTCTGCTGAAAGGAAATGTACTTCAGTTTGATAAATTTTATAAAGTTTTGTTAATTAAAATGAATGGATAAATGTTTGCACAGAAGGTTTTTTTATTATTATTTTCTTTATGGCTCTAACCAGGGGGACTCCTGGATTCAAACTGGGGACAAAACAGATGTGATTTTAGGTTTTAAAAAGAAGTCAGATGTGTTCATAGCTAATTTACCATGGCATGTTTATTTGCTCTTTGTTGCTAGGTGTGTTTGTGTGTTTTAATGGCCTTTTATGTAAAGGGCCCTCCAGGGACGAGCTATACAGATTAGTCATGGCCATAAGTGTAATAGAATATATGTTAAATGTAACTACTTGTCCCTATGAAATAAAGAAATAAATAATAGCCTGCTTTTAGTTTAAACCTGAATCTGATTTACTACCAATGTGAACAATTATCTGCCTTCAGCTGTAATCAGTCCAATGTGGGTTGGTGGGGCCATAAAAACCAACGTGGGCAGATGGAAAATCAGTTGAACACAGGCAGGTAATGTCAAACCGACGGCTGGATAAAACAGAGAAAAGGAGCATTTGAAGAGACTGTTGATAGCTATTACAACAATTAAATGACATTATCCCATCACCCTTTTGTTCCACAGTAAACGGATGAAATCAACAGCGAAATGAACCATCTATAAAAATTAAGCCCTTTCACACGATGATTACCCACAATATGGGTGAAAAGAGGAAATCCTCTTTGAGACACCTCAGCTTTTCATAAATCAAATACTTGTTTTGGACTCTTCCTGCTACAATGTCTGTTTATTCTCTATTAATGAAGCTGGTATCATAAGACCAGTAAAATGATATCAGCTACTGGTTATCATGGCGCTCTACTCGCAGATAATTCAGTCAGATCAGCAACTAGATTTTCTGAAAGATCTGAGTTAGCCTTAACCCTCCACCCTGCACTTGCTAACACAGAGAAGAAGTTACACAGAGAAATTTGTGTTACATATAACCAATAAAACCATTGCCAAATTCCAATAGTTAATAAACAGAAAAATATTATAGCTATTACAGTGACTAATGGTATTAATTTTGAAATGAACCTATTAACTCAGTACAAAATAAGAAATAATTTTCATATTCACATGCAATGCACTACAAACTAATTAGTTTGTCAGAGTTCTGGGAAGTCCTTAACTCTTTCTCTTGGCAAGAACGGTTTACATTAACATCTTAAAGATGACTTGTGTATTATTAGCTTCTCTTTGAAATCTATATTAAGTTAGATTTACTGTTGTACTTAATCTTGAAACATCGTTCAATACTTATTTTGTTTGTTATGTGTGACTGTGTTTTTCTTTTGCAGCTTCCACAATGTGATCTCTAAACTATCACTGGCAAACATCAAGCTTCAGTGTCAGTCATCAGGAATCAAAAGCCCTGGGCTTGTTCTTGATCTCTCAATTCAGCAGCAAGATTCAATAATCAAAGAGGGAGAAATCCATCACAGTGGCACAGAGAGACTCATTTCTCCACCAAAATATCCCCCTGAGACTGATGCAATAATGCCACGTTTAGTCTGCTGGGGATGAATGGAAAACCTCTAAACATCCAGATTTATCTTTAGAAACTAAATATAGAAGTCTAGCAATGCTGCACAGTAACTTTCTTTTATAAAAAAAATGTTACCAATTTCCTGGTAACCGAAGTAGACAAGAGCCTATTTCTTTCTGGATGTATTACTTTGTGATGTACTTATTCAAACAACCTTCTCTTCTTTTTAGTATGATAGAGCAATTTTTTCTTACACATTTGATTTCTCCCACAAATTTAATATTTTCATCTTTAAACTGTACATTTAGAGCAAATTGGAGCTAAAGTTTTATTCCTTATTTCTCTGCATACTCTGGCAATAAAGTTGATTCTGAAAATTGTGAAAAAAGAATAAAAAAAAAAAAGGAAACCACAATGAATGCAGCATAAACACAGGTCCATCTCAACAAATGTAAATGTGCTTCAAAATCCAAAATCCTAAGGCTCCTGACATTGAGTGATAAAATACCAACAAATTTTTCTGTTCATTTTTATGGAATTTTATCTTATTTTCTGTTTTTATGTAACTGACATTTTGTGGCTAATCCTGTTGGTGCAAGGTGTCAATAAGTCTGGGCTGACGCAAGTCAGCAGTCTTTCTCATAATCCTTTAGTGTATACCCATAATTTTATATCTACTTTTCATATCTAATAAAAAAATAAAACAAAATTGTGTGTTTTGAGTCGTAATCAATAAAAACAAACTTTGAAAATATCACATTTTGTGCAATAGAAATTTGTGTTCAGATTTTTTGTTCTGAAATACTGAAATTTAATTGCATAAGTGTATTCTAATTTACCAAGATGTTTATGATATCTAAAGGAATAATCCACCAAAACTAACATCTAATCTGTTGATCTAATAACATTTTTTATTGAAAAATAAATTTTGAAAAGGGCCTTTTTGGCAACATTAATTGAGCAACACTCGTCTTTTGAGGTCCAGTTTTTTTTTTTTTTTTTTTAGAAAATCCCATCTTGTGGGACTATTACATTTTCTCCTTTCTGTTTAAATGTTACTGTACTTTTCAGAGATATGTGTGTGGTTTATGCTATATAAAATTGTGTGCTTTTTCTGTGTCTTTCCAGTATGTGACCTTTCAAAGTGTGCATGGACCACTTGTGTGTTTGTTCGGTTGCATTCGGGGGGGTAGAATCGGTACACAAAACCACATTAGAGCTGTCACAAGCAGAGTTGAAATTGGATTAGTGTCACCCGTGATAAGGCGAAGGAGCGAAGGAGGGAAGGGGAGAAAATTGGAAGAAAGGAAACGGCCATTTCACCACCACTGCCTCCACCAGCACAATAATTTCATTTCCAATGCCAGGCAAAGAATGCGTAACCGCACTGCTGTGCCGTTATGGAACCTGCTGAAGTTAATAGAATATTTATATGCAGACTTTGGAGCTGTGAATTTTCTTTCTTTTCTGAACAGTCTGCAACACCCCATATCCCATCCGCCTCCCTCCTCCCCCCCACACACCTTTCTTATCTCTGGTTTTAGAATTGCCTTTGTTAGAATTTGACACTATTTTTACACCTCTGAGAGCAGAGCGTTTCTATCGGCTGCAGTTGGTGTGCCTGCAGAGAGGCGCCATGAATGTGAACACATCTTGGTCAGGTGCTATTAGCTTCCTGTTGAAATAAGTAATACCAGAAAAGTACATATCACAGACATTTAAGCATCAGCAGAGGACTTTATTGAATTCAAGAAAGAGAATTCAGCCTAAGATTTGAGAAACTGCATTTATCTCACTCTGACAGTGCCAAAGTACCTCTTTGAATAACTCCGAGATGCACAGAAAGAGAGTAATAAAGATATAAAGCGGGTTTGAAATGAGAAAGTTGTCTCGAATTATTTTACTGACAAAATAAGGTGAAAACGTAATGGTGGATCAATTATGGAAAAGTAATAAGTAACGCAAAAGAATAATTTTGATTTCTGTTTGGGGCCAGAAGATGCACTGACACTGTTAGCATTCAGCTAGCACAGCACTATGGTGCACAGTCCACTATGTGTACCATAAAAGTGATAAGAGAGAGGTATCATGGGAGAAATATAGCAGATGTTTCCTTATCTTTTTGTCTGCTGTAGGCTGGAGAGACTGAATGAATGACATATCAAATCTAGAGAAACTGTCATTAAGTGCAGTGATGGGGTCAGAGCATTATTTATCTCCTCCACAAAGGCAGATTGTTACATTTTACACAACCCTGGATTCATTCATGCAGTTTCAGTACAACCTCGCTGCAGAAAAGGAAAGCAGAATCTAGTCTTGAGAGATTTCTGGCTGTAACTGTGAAAACCAGTACAGTTTATGTTGCTCAGCCTGTAGATTTGTGTATTTGTCTATGTTTTGCTCCATAGTACAGCGACTTGTAAAAGTATTCACACCCTTCAGGTTTTCCGTACTTTGGCACTTTACAACTTCAAGGTTCACTATATTTTTTAGGAGAAGTGAAATAATTGTGAAATGAAAGTCAAATGGGGATAGTTCAATCTAAATCCAGATTAAAATCGATAATCTGTGGCAAGAAATGAAAACCATCCATCCATCCATCCCCGCTTATCCAGGGTCGGGTCGCGGGGGCAGCAGCTTCAGAAGGGAGGCCCAGACTTTCCTCTCCCCAGCCACTTCTTCCAGTTCCTCCAGGAACCCCAAGGCGTCCCAGGCCAGCCGAGAGACATAGTCCCTCCAGCGGTTCCTGGGTCTTTCACTCCTCCCGGTGCGACGTACCCGGAACTCCTCACCACGGAGGCGTCCAGGAGCCATCCTGACCAGATGCCCGAGCCTCAACTGGCTCCTCTCGACATGGAGGAGCAGCGGTTCTACTCTGAGTCCCTCCTGGATGACCGAGCTTCTCCCCCTACCTCTAAGGGAGAGCCCCGCCACCCTGCGGAGGAAACCCATTTTGGCTGCTTGTATCCGTGATCTCGTTCATGACTCAAAGCTCATGACCAACTTCCTCAACAGGAGGCATGTTGGTGGGATTGAGGAGGTCTTCGAAGTATTCCGCCCACCGACCCACAACGTCCCGAGTCGAGGTCAGCAGCACACCATCCCCACTATAAACAGTGTTGGTGCTGCACTGCTTCCCCCTCCTGAGACGCCGGATGGTGGACCAGAATCGCCTCGAAGCCGTACGGAAGTCTTTCTCCAGGACCTCTCCAAACTCCCCCCCCCCCGCTAGAGTTTTTGCCTCAGCGACCACCCGAGCTGCATGCCGCTTCGACCGCCGGTACCCATCAACTGCTTCTGGAGTCCCACAGGTCAAAAAGGCCCAATAGGACTCCTTCTTCAGCTTAACAGCTTCCCTCACCGAAGGCGTCCATCAACGGGCTCGAGGGTTGCCGGAGCGACAGGCACCAACAACCTTGCAGCCGCAGCTCCGATTAACCGCCTCGGCAATGGAGGTATGGAACATGGTCCACTCAGAGTCAACGCCCCCCACCTCCACCGGAATGTGTTCGAAGTTCTGCTGGAGATGGGAGTTAAAGCTCCGTCTCACAGGGGACTCCGCCAGATGTTCCCAGGAGATCCTCACTACACGTTTGGGCCTGCCAGGTCTGACCGGCTTCCTCCCCCATCACCAGAGCCAACTCAGTTTGAGATATTTTGCAAAGAGCAATGTGTCCAAAGCCAATATCATGGTACCAAAACTGGTAGACATTACGGCTGTAGTGATACAATAATCTCATAATATGATACGATACACAATATTCTGCTCACAATGCAATATATATTGTGATATTCAGCAAACAATACAATTCAATACACATTTGTGATTTTCTGAAAGATTTTAGAGGGACAGAGTGATTTTGGTGACATTTTGTGACTGTTATAAAGTTGGAATGAATTCATTTAACTGAAAACTGATTAAAAGCACCAACTACATAATACCTGGCTCTGGTTGGACACAGACTTAAAGTCGACAGCTGGACAAAATGAATCAAAGAAGTGGTGAGAAAACGTGTTTCTTTTAATTGAAATAGTACAAACTGTAACTTACATGCATTTGTAAAGTAAATAAAGTGAACCAAGCACCTGCTCTGAATAGTTTGATACCTTTTTAACCTTGACACTTAACATCTGAAGGAATCAATCTTAGCCTGATGACCGATTCACTCTCCTGGCGAAGCAAGCAGTGAGTGAGCAAGGTGACTGTTGAATGTTACGATACTTGCAGATGAATATAATTTTTTTTCTAGGAAATATATATCGCAAAATCGACATTATTACACAGCGCTAGTAGACATACTTTATTTCTAAACTTGATTTTACAGCATTGACTCCAGGGGATTAAATACAAGATACTTTTGCACATCTTTCAGATTTCTATTTATAAAAACTACCCCCAACTCTTCCACAAGACTTGATCACGCCTTCATTAGGCTGACTGAACTTGATACAATAACTTCCTGAACCTTTGCCATGTAAAGAATGAAAACATGTAAGAGTGAAAAAAATAGCACCTCTAAGAGAGGTTGGAGAAGAGAAAAACAAGGTTGTATGTCCATTTGTGCAAGTGCGAAGCCGTTATGTTGCTCACATCAGGTAGTGTGGGGGAGGTGTTCCTTGGCTTCCTGTTAGCGTTTGAAAAATGACATGAAGAGACACCTTTTGAAACAGCGGAACCTCTCGTTTTGCACGAAAGTAGCAAAGGCAGTGTGCAATATTGGCTGAGCGAAAGAAGATGAGTGTGTCATCTTTAATGAAAGCACCCACAGCATCTGTGTGGAGTTGCGGTTGGCACCATCAGCACATTGTTATCTTTCTTTGTTCAATGGCAAAGAGGCAGTAGCAGACCTTCCAGGTTGGAGAGAGACTGGAGACCATTAAAGACAGACTGTAGCACCTGGCAAATAGGACATCGCTTGGAAGACGGAGGAAATGAGGAGAAAGGAGGCAAAATGGAACATAGGAAATGGAACAGAGAGTGGCTCATTATAAACCACAGACGGTTACAGGTTAGCTGTCGGTGCCTCTTTGGTTACCGCTCAGGGACACAAGATACGGAGGGAAGCAATGTTTGGATGAGCATTGTTCTGGGTCTCTTCTTAATTCTCCACATGATCAGAGAAAACCCACGAACCCTCAGGATCAGAATGTTTGCATGATCGTTTTTTATGAGCAAATGTGGTATTTCTGCAGCGGAGGACAACAAGGATCTGAATTAATTCTCCATAATCCCCAACTGAATAAAAGGCCACATATGTCCTATAACAGCAAAATACTTGATATTTCCTGCCTGCCCTGTAAAATATGCCAAAGTTACTCTGTGGTTTTAACCTTTAAACCAACTTCCCTCAGCACTGGAGAAACTATTTGGAAATAAAGAAAATGGTGTAAGAGTGACCCTAGTGGATATGGTGGTGGTCCAAAGAAGTTCATGGCCTGCATGTCTAGAATGTCACCTCACTTTGAGATAGAGTCAACAATCTGAGTCAATTTGTATCGACTCACAGGTCAATACAAATTTGAGAGATCAATGACCAGATTCAACTGGATATAACTTATATTGATGGATTCAGTAATTTCACTGTTAATGTACATTTACTAAGATGTCTGTCATAAACATGGCCAAATACTGTTCTAAAACTTAAATAAAATACATTTTAAAACTTATTTTGTATTTCCTATATCCTCCTGACTACCAGTAGTTCATTTTTGTCCTCTGTAGAGGACATTTCTAAACTTAAATATTTCCCACCCACTGCATTCTACTGAATTAATTCCTTTTGGTATCTGGAGAGGACATTTAGGGCTTTTCAATAATACCACATGTGAAGGGGTGCGACTTTTGTACGTACCTTTTTCTAATTCATAAAAATGGCATTTATCAGTAATAACACATTTTATGGGAAGAGACAAAGTGAGTGCATAAAACCTTTTCTTACCTTACAAAGACTGTGGGATTTATTTTTTTTTTTTCCTGGTAGTCAGGAGGACATGAAAGTGTTACTGTTTCTGCAATATAACAAGGAAGAGTTGATCGACTGAAATGGTTGTCTGGCATCTTATCAAAAAATATGGCAAAATGTATACAGTTTTATATTGATCAGTTTGCATCATTTTGATTGAGGAAATTTAATAATACTGCTGGCTCTTGCAAATATCCCTTCCCACATGGATTATCCGGCACACTCTTCAGGATGTGAAAGCATTCCCATATCAGTGAAAATATAATTCTTCCAGAAAGTTCAGATTCTTCTGTTCTGACAGGAAAACTGTCAGAACATTCATGCTTTAAAAATTTATAAGCAGCTTCTGCAAGTCAAAACAGTCATAACGCTAAAATTGCAAAAATCTGTCGCATTTCAGTCGATCAATTTAAATGTTTTGAATGGATCCTTTTAGAATTTTGCAAAGCAACAAACAGGACAAAAACTTTCAAATGCCAATCCCAGCACAGTGCATTGAAAGCCCAATGAAGTGATCGCCGTACAGTCCACAAGAAAATTATTTAAACTTTTATAACAGCAACCGTTGCTTATCATTAGGTTCAAACTATGGACTTTTTTCAAATGACACAGAAACTTTGTCTTTTTGTTTTTCAAAGGGATTCTTAAAAACAGCACTAAAGAGAAATATACACCTCCTGTGTTTTTTTTTCCCCAAGACTAAACAGATGAACTACTTTAAGTTTTATTTACAGCCAACTGTTAAAAGGCAAGTTTTCGAAGAGCTCACATGTCTGCCACAGGTGGAAAACCTCAGCAGGGAGGAATATGGTGCTGGCTGGCACAGCTGGAGTCCAGGTTAACACAGCGGTGACTTGCTGCTTTTTTCTACTTTTGAGTGCCTTTTAGCATTTTATGGTGTAGATCAGCTAACTGATGGATTTGGAGCATTCTGTTCCCTTGTTTTTCTTCAGTTGCTCGTTATTCCCAAGGATATGGAGTTTTACAACAACATGAAACAAAGCTGAAAAAGTAAACAGTTTTTCTACATGTTCTCACTGTTGCTCAAAGCAGAGCTGGTGTAAAAAATGAATATAGAAAATTTGTATTATGAGAAAACTCTAATTTAATAAAAGCTGCTGAGGCATTTCAAATATTATTAAAACAAAGCACAATCTGCATGGCTCACATCCACTAAAGCCATTTCTTCCAAAAAGTAGATTTGGAGTCTTCAGTTTCTATTTCATATTTATTTAACTCCACTTCATTTTAAAATTAACTATCCCTAAGCAGGACGGATGAGGAGGATAACATTGGTGGTAAGTGGGAAGGAGAGTAAAACGGCCCAAAACAGTAAAGTCCTATATTGATGTAAAAGGAAAAAAATACACAGAGAACAAAAGAAACAAATAAGAAAACATATCTAAAGCTATAAAGCCAGTATTATCAAATGTTCAGAGATGTGCAAAGATAGACATAAGGAGCTGCTAGACCTTTTTCCTTTGAACAACAAAGTGCCCTCCTGAAAGCATTTATTCATTTTTACGATGTAGAGTGTGACCCAAGTACTAGTGTCTCACATTTTCATAAAACATAAGGTTATCTTTTTTTCACTTGAGCATCTCCCCCCAAAATGTCTGTGCACCACTGCATGTGTTGCATTTCAACTCTTTCCTGCTGCCTGAGGTTTGACCAAGACCATCAACCCCTGAAAGGTAAAATATTTCAGCAGGCTTTTTCATGGTCTCTCTCAGTTCAAGCAAAATATAAATGATCTTTTTTTTTTCTTTACCATAGTAATTCAGCAACAGAGAAATTGAATGAATCTGTTACCCTCTCAGTTAGCACTCCTAAGACAAAAAGCACAGCATTTTCCAAAATACATATGTTTTAAAAACTGTTAAACATTTCAGGTTTTTAGGACAAAATATTCATGCTTTCATCATGACTTTGCATGCACCCCACACAAATATTGCCGCTTCCCTTTCCTCAAAGTTTTACTACAAGTTTAGTTGTGTGCGCCAGACCTCATGCTGTGCTACCACAGCCTTTACAAGGTCTTCACCTCCTTTTCTGAAAGGTAACAAGAAGCACATTAGGGGAAACACGAGCGTTTAAAATACTCCACCACAGCAGGAAACTGGGTTTGACCCTCAACCTCAAACCTTCATGAAATTCAGCTTTCTAACCCCTCCTGCAAGTCTGGGTTTCTGCCTGTGTCATTTGCATCCATTACATAGTATTACTTTATGTTCAGTCATGTTTTAAAACAAAAACATAAAATAAAGATAAGCAAAACAAAACAGTCACGTGTTAGTGCTATGAACAAGCAACATGGGAACTTAAGGCATTTTAAAGTGGCATTTAAAATGTCACATTTAAAATAACACAAATTAAAATCTGTATTTAAGTTATAAGATGGATCATAATGATCCTTAAAACACTGCACTGGTTCCTTGTTTGTCAAATACTAGACTTTAAAAGACACAGAACAATCTAAGGCAGAGGTTTTTTTTCCTGGCTCCCAGGACCCAATGTCCTTCATGTTTTAAGTGTTTCCCTGCCTCTGCACACCTGACTTAAATAAATGGGTGATTAACAGTAAAACTCGATGGTATTCTAAGAAGGTTATAAAATAATTTGATTCATGTCTGCTGGAGTAAACGCCCGTAAAAAGCCATGAAAGACAGAGGTCCTGAATACGAGGATGGAGGGGAAAAAGCCCACTGGTCTTTCAGAACTGCTGCTAAGGTATGAACCGTGTCGAGCTCTCAGGTCATCTGAGCTCTGATCATTAAGGGAAAAGCTTCTGTTCTGCAACCAACTCACTGAAAACCTGAGGTCTTCAGAAAAGATCAGCTCCATTAAATAAAAACTGCAAACTTTACTGGTTTCTGCATCTTTCCCGTAGAGTTCCAGGTTTGCTTCATCAGTTCTTTTATATCATGTCATTGTGTTTTATTTATCTTATTTGCCTTTTGCTTGCATTTGGGCTCTCCAAATCCACCATCCCCTTTTATTACAAAAACCCCCAAACTATTTCATGCATAGTTGTTTTGCATGTACAGTGGGTTTCTCAGCTAGGTGTAAATATTGGGTCTAAGAAAACATGATCAGAACTTGATTAGTTCATAATCAATTTATGATTATGAATTGATTTTCCAACTAAAACAATCAATGTTATTTAGTAGTTTGTGCTGAAGCAATTCCAGCCCTTAGGAGAACATTTCCCATCATTCTTTCTGTTTAAAATTCTTACATCAACATTTGACACATTTTGGACAACTTTCATCAGATCTATACCCATTTGAAGGATTTGTTTGAACTGTGGTGGTGGCAAGCAGAAGGTCAACATCAAGAAGAGTGAGTGGGCAACAGTCTCTGCATTTTAATCCTTTTTTTCTTTAATTTAAAGTTCATAATGCATAAAACAAGGTTCATTAAGAATGGATGAGATGACCAAATGTCTACCAAGTCACTCTAGAAGACAGAACAGAATAAAATATTCATAATATATCCTGGGTGAAGTCACTGTTGAACTGATTATAGAGTCAGGAGTGTGTTCATTTATATTTAACTGCCTGTGTTTTTGTTTGAAGCACATTTAATCAGGTTGTAGCTATTTCAGAAGAATATAGCAATATATAAATGTAAAACTATTGTTGCTAATGCATGTATCTGTTTTCTCTGGTTTCTCCATATATGATGCTTTGGTTAACTCACTGACTGCCACAAGAGCAGGAACAGCTGTCCTGACAAAGTAAGTTATTTTCTACACAGAGGACCAGTGTTAGCAGTCACTTCATGATGCTGAAATATACATTTCTTTAAATGAAAGTTTATGTGAAAAAGTCTGTGAAATCAGTGGTACCTGGTATATGTGAGTGGAGGATTTATGTGAAAGTTTGGTCATGTGCAATCAGAATCTCCATCCATCCATTTTCTTTACACCCTTGTCCCTTAGTGGGGTCGGAAGGGGTGCTGGTGCCAATCTCCAGCTAATGTTGCGGGCGAGAGGCGGGGTACAATCTGTCACAGGGCAACACAGAGACACACGGGACAAACAACCATGCACACACATTCACACCTAGGGAGAATTTAGACAGACCAATTAACCTAACAGTCATGTTTTTGGAGTGTGGGAAGCAACAGCTCTACCAACTGCGCCGCTGAGCAGCCCACAATCAGAATCTAAAAAATAAAAGAAAGCACAATGAATGGAGGAGAGCAGAGTCATGCCAGTTTTTTTTTTTTTTACAAAGTTCTCAGGGGTCCCAAATCAGTAATCAGTGTTTCATGTGGAAGGTAACGGCCCAACCCAAGTGTCAAAATAACAATTCCTGAAATACTGTCAATTTCTATGTTTGCAATCTTCATCATTTAAAGCCGTCGTTGCCATAATAAACCACATGATTTCTATCATTCACCTGAATGCTGCCAGAATTTAGGATGTTGAATTAAAGGTTTTGTTATTTGCACTGTGGTGAATGCACATGTGTACATTTAGAAGACTAAGTAAAACTCTCAAGATAAATATTTAAATGGAAGTATGTGTCATTGTCCAAGCAATTTGCCTGGACTCTCTGGCTTTCTGTACATCTTCAGTCTGATGTGAACATGGAAGGTGTTCAGAATCATTTGATCCTGGATGACTTCCATGGGGAGATTATTTTGGCTGAGATATAACAATCAGTTGAGGTGCAGCTGGCCCTTAAATGAGTGAAGATAAACTCTGAATTTCCAATAATTAGAAACAGAAACACACAAAAAAACAGACTGCACAGAGAAAGGAAAATGCCCCCAAATTATGAACTACCAGAGTACTTAGAGAAATCTATGTTACTTTGATACTTATCAAGTAACCTGTCGTTTTCTATCACATTGTAAGCATTTTTTTTTATTTAGCCACTTGATCAGTTCAAAAAATTGAGCACATTTTTTTTTAATTTCATCAATTAAATCCATTTCAATCATGCTGGAAAAGTACTGTACTAATGAGTTCTTAATCTTTCGGATACATATGTCTTTTAATCATGAGAATCCTAAAATTTCTGTAGCTGATCAGATTTTTTTTTTATCACTTCTACAAGATCAGAAACAGGAAACACTAATCATCCATGACCCGATTAATGTTTCCTGTTTCTGATCTTGTAGAAGTGATAAAAGAAAATATGATCAGCTACAGAAATTTTAGGATTCTCATGACAAAAAGACATATGTATCCAAAAGATTAGCACAGTACAGCATGGAGTTGTGCTTTTGGTCTGAATCTACTTTGATACAACTCAGTACAGAAGAAGAAAACAAAAAGAGCTTTTATATTGAATATCAGATACCATTTAGTGTCAATCTGCTCTTCAAATTCTCTATTCAGAAAACAAGTTTGAGCTTTTTTCTATCGATCACACTTGTCCCTGTCCTTCTCACACACAAAGCCAGTGAATGGGTGTAATGCTTGCCTGCTTTGCCACTATTGTATTTTAGTTGGCACTACTTTGTGAAGCGGAAGGTTACACACTTATAAAAAGTCAGTAAAGGCACAGCCTCCTTGTTCTCTGTGTGTTCAGCCTGGCAGTGTGGCTACCACTTAAACTGAGAATGATGTCCTGTCTCATATATTTTTAAAAAATAAATACTAAATAAATACTTCTGCTGCAAAGATGTCTACACAATCTGCAGATAATGATAAAGAGTCCAAAGAAGATCGAAGTGCTATGCTTTACATCCCTGAGTTTTCTGTTGGCTATGTTTAGCCATGTACCTTCTGTGTTCTTTGCATGTTTGCGCTGTTATCGCAAACAAAAGTTTCTTCTTGTTAAGAGTGTTTGTTTTTCACTTTTGCTATGAGGGAATGAAGGAATATTGCAAATGCAACCAACTCTTACTACATGGTCATTTAGGAGGACAGATTGATGCACAGTCACTTGATGCAGTCAGCTGTGCCAACTTAGATATTAAACCTTTCCAACAACTAACTATCTGTTTCAGGTTTTGATGGTCAAAAATTCTGTTTCCACATTAAAATCCAGTGCAAAAAATAGTTGCATTGGAAAGATAAATGATCCATTTAAAAAACCTGCCCACTTATTCCTAGATAAATACCTTTTTATTTCTAAGAGAGTCAGCCAGCTACAATGTCACATGGCTTTGCAATTCTGAAATGTTTCACTACTGTCGTCTAATGGCTCTGTAAATACAGCCTTAAGTATGGAAACCAGGAGCATGCCAAGATATGATGCCAGCACAGTTATTAACTAGCATCCAGAAAGTTCTGCCAAATGACAAATGCTGCTGATAAAGATGAGTTCTCAGTCCAATTCATGCAGTTAAAATATAAATATTTTCTGTTAGTTTATATAACCATGCCTGTAGGAACTACTGTAACATCTTACTTTTTTATTTGTGGATGACAGTGGAGTTATGTTTTGTGGAGGATCTCATCCATGATGAGCAAATTAAAAAAAATATGTTTTGCATACTTGTTGTCCCATAATTAAGCAGGAAATGAATCTTTTTTTCAGTGTTTCGATAAATGTAGGTTTCAGTTCCTCTTAATGATGTAGAAAAGTTTCAGCAGGAAATTTTGATGCACCCAGTTTTTCCATCTAAAAGTGTGAAGTAGCTTGAATTCTAATTCTAAAAGATAGAAAACCCAACATTTATACCCTTACAGTTCACACGTTTGATGAAAATTAACATCTTATGTCCTATGTATTTTATTAATACAGTCATTTTTTCACTGTCTTCTAACTGGAAAGAAAAACTCTGTGTCTTAGTCAGTGTTGCATGACAGTAGTGAGGAAACAAACTTGAACAGAAGCATGGACGAAGGTCAGATCTGTGGTCACTGCACCCTGTAGATAGAAAGCATGCAGGAGAACCGTTTAGTTGCCTTTGCATGTTTTAAGAAGTCCTGATGTCAGCAGCAAACACGATTTACCCACCACAACTACTGAGATCCAGCAGATAGCAGACATCAACTACCTTCTTTACTTCCTTCAGACTGACATGAAATAAGAGTTATTTTAAATCGTCCAATACACCATGTACTTTGGTATTTTTGTGTGACTTTGCTTGGACAAATATTGTTCTGCTTGGGAATAAATGTAACATATTTGCATTTACCTACTAATCCGTCCAAAAAGAAATCCATGGATGTTTTGTTTTCAATGATTTTAATACAATTTTAACAGTTATCCAAAAGACCCTGGCTGTATTTTTTTCTACTAGGATCTCTAAATAAATCTAAAGCATTGTTCTTATTTTTTACTGATTTAGGGGTTCTGAAATATAAAATGGTTAACTTTACATACTCCTAACCATAAAGGACCAGCAGTTTAGAAACTAAGCCCGAGTGAACTACCACTTATCACATTAGAGGGTGCTAAAGAGACCCCAAATATATCAAAAGCATTAACAAAGGGGCAAAGTCAGGACATGTTCCGAAGAAATGCATTAACCGTGTCTTTGTTGCACATGGATGCAGAAAAAGAAACAGTTTTATGCTCAAAACCAAGAGAATATCTGTCTGTCAACATGTCCAAGCACAGAGCTGCATTCTCCTATCTGACTTACTGCAGAGCTAAACTGCAACACTTGAAACCTACTTCACATTATATAAACTTTTGAACCAAAGTCTGATGAAATGATTAAGGAAGAGACATGATGCAGTGGATATGAGACATGAAGACATCTTCAGTTTACTACTACATTTTACTATCTAGCAAATGTCCATTCATTTTCTCACTAAAAGGAAATAAAAAGCCGGATGTGTCGAAGTTACTGGATGCTGCATGTATGCTTAATCTAAGTTGTAAATAAGTGAAGTAAAATATGTATTTTTTGTGCATTGCATGATCAGCTTTTATGGAAATGGAAATATTTTTATAAAGCACAAACAGCTAAATCCCCACCCTGAATGCTGAGAATTTGCAGGTTTCACAACATCTCTCTCTTTGCATCAACAGT
The DNA here is from genome assembly GCA_033032245.1 of Poecilia picta. Taxonomy (NCBI): domain Eukaryota; kingdom Metazoa; phylum Chordata; class Actinopteri; order Cyprinodontiformes; family Poeciliidae; genus Poecilia; species Poecilia picta. Next base: position 5,239,998 of record CM065368.1, on the reverse strand, counting down.
TTGAAGAAAAAAGGAAGTTGAACCTCCTCCACAAAATACAAACTCAGACTCAGCATAGAGAATCGAAAATGTAACAAACAGTAGAGTGAAGATGCAATTTTTTTTTTAAAGTGTTTTTAATTTAGTAAATCACTGCTTTGTGAGCTTAATTCAACCACACACAAACACAGAAAATCTAAATCAATGAACAAAGTTTAAAACACAAACGTCCGTATTTTGTCTGTGTTAAATGGCAACTCATATATATTTGACAAGCCATGCAAGAAACCATAATGTCTTTTAACAACTATTTAAAATATTCCTGAAGTAAAGGGTTTCTGTCAAAATAAGACATATAAAAACTAGTTTCTGCTTTTGTTTTCAGTAGGTTAAATTATGACAATGATTTTACTGGAAAGCAAATCTATCAGGCAGCTGCAGTTCATCTAAAATGTTGTCGCCAGAGACAACACCAGAAAAATGGATTACATTACACCAGTTCTTAGATCACTTGATTCTAAAAGGTTTTGTGTTTAGTCAGTGAAACACTGAAAGGGACTGGGACCCACATACATTTCTGAGTTTCTTGGCAAGTATGAACCATAGAAACAGGCATAAAGGCAGCAACCTTTCAGTCCACCTTTGTCCTGTCATAAACCCCGAGGAGCTGCCTCTCATCCCGGCAGCTTCACTCCGAGATACAAACTGCTCCAGTACATGTAGAGCTCATGGCTTAAAGAAGCCAACAGAACCACATCATCTGCAAAAAGTAAAGATGAGATCCTTTCTCAAACCAGACAACCTTCTCTCTGCAATTATACCTTGAGATCTTGTCTATGAATACAGCAAACCAGATTGGTAAGAAGGGGCGGGCCTGGTGGAATCCAAGGGAAGACTTGACTTTATGCCAAGAATGTGAACAAGGTACTTGTTTTGGGTGTACAAAGATTGGATATAGCCACCTAGATTACCCATAAGATACCCTTAACAAAAATACCTAGGCAATTCTACTAGGGTAAAGCCACATTGCTCCACCCGGCTTAGTATGTAAACCACAGATAATCATGGTTTTATTTTTCAAGTTTTTCCTGTATGTTCATTATGTTAATATTCGCAAAGTCCGCCCTAGAAAGGACTGCTCCTGTAAGACCAGAATGCTACATTTTTAGTCAACGCTTCATTTAACATCTCTATACACAAGATTTGCATAAGGCTATTCAATTGCCTAGACCCCCCCCACCTTAAACAATGCAAAACATTTTCACCCAGTAACATCGAGCTAAACACCTTCTCAACCAGGCATAAAATACAATCACATGATCCCCAAATGTTTTCCTTTTTGAGGTCTTATTTGATAAAATAAATGAATATTAGATAAAAAGTAAATAGATCAGATCAAAAATAGAACTATTTTGCATGGATAATTTATAGATAACACAAGACAGGGCTACAAATCCATGGTATGTTTAACATTATGATTTAAATTTTTCTGCAATGTAGTATGTTCTATGAAAAAGTACAAAAACAAAGTAAAAAAAACACACCAATTTCCTCACAGATCTGGTCTGAAAAGTTTAATTTGTTCTGCTATCATCTGGAGAAGGAGACTGTCAGGACAAGAAAGCAATAAATCAGTTTCTGGTTTTTCCAATCTCACTTATTGCTTTCTTGGAACAGCTGTGTAGCATATTTATTTTTTTTTTTACTGAAAATTCCTGAACAATGCAAGCATTTTCTAACAAAATTAATGACTAAACTATTGCTGGAGTCATAATTTGAAATATAAGTTTTTAAGTCAGTCTTCTTGTCAAACATAAACTGAGAATGAGCTGCTTGACTAAACACTTGAAGATAAGCTTACATCTTCAATATGGCCTTTTTATTTGTCATTTTTTGAAATGCAGCATCAGTGTTGTAAAAACCTACTTAAGACCTCCACCAGTTGGTGTGCTTAGACCTTTGATAGCATTTGCTTAGACGTTTGTTGTCAATAGAGCAGTTTACTAACCTATTTTCAAACTTGAGCCAAAATAGGCAGAAATATATCAGTGGAACTAATTATCTCTAACATCAAATTTGGGGTTTGTGTCTTCCTTTCGTTTTGAGTTGTAGAACAGTTACACGTACATGTGTTGCACTTCTTAATGACTTTGGTTTCTTCAAATTAAATTTGTTCATAAAGTGGAAAACATAAATAGATGAGGCCTCTTATTTTCTCAGTTCCACAATTTCAAATTTTATTTTATTTTGGAACTTTATAGTTATCACAAAAAGGCAGGTGTTATACTGTATTTGGGACTTTTAGTTTGCCAAAATCCTTTGCTTTCTCCTTTTAATAAGTTCTTATTTTCTTTTTCAGACAACCTTTTTGCTTATTTGATAAGTAAAACTGAGCAGTGGCCATTCCAAACTCCACAAGGCTTTACAATCTCTGTTCTTATCCTTGTAGGGGCCTTCAAATCCTAAAATGCTTGAAGGTGAAGGGGGGCGGTTTACAAGATGAATTCCAGTTCCATCTGTTTATCTTGATCCAAGCTCTCCATCTGTTTTTTAGCACTGAGTGGAAACACAGCCCAGTAGCAGAAAGTCAAATATTCCATCACATTCCAGATCTAAAGCTTCAGGTGCACTTCTCTGAGCTCAGTGGTTGGTTATTCTTACATTAGTCACTCTATGAGAACACACTGCCATTATGTGAGTAACTATATGTGTAAGAGAGGGTTGACCATAGGAAGGTTTCTCTGATCTTCTAATGATAGATAAGTGGCATAACACAAGATCCTCTCATTATGTCTTAACCAAAGAGGCATGTACATAACATGTGTACAATGTTAAAGTGAGACAAGTGAGTGGTTCATTTCAAGTCGTCTCACACACAGTCCGTCACACACTTACACTTATGAACATCAACGCAGTCAAGTGTGTTCACTCGCACACAACCAGATATTCAGCAGACTTCTCCCTGCTTGTGTTTCCTTGTGAGATGTCATTATACGATAAAGAGGAAGCTATCAGGAAACCGCTTAAGCACAACTTCCTGTCTGTTGCTATGGTGACTACCTCATTGCTGCAGTTGCAAAAGAGGTAGTAGCAGCCACAACTTTACTTGAGTAAATTTCTCGCAGACGTGCCGAGTGGGAGGCAGAAATAAAGAGGCAGGTGTATTTTGGTCCCCGCGGTGCGCTGGTGGGCTGATTCATGTCCGGACACTCCTCTCGATCCACCCTGACTCTCGCGTGCCCTTTGACCCCCAACATCTGACAACAATTAACATGTGTGACTGTTCAGTGGACATGTCTTTTTGTGAATAGTCTGAATTGCAGCTGTTTGTCATTCAGATAGCGCACACAGATAAACAGAAATCTAGAAGTGGTGGGATACTTCCTGATTTGACAATGGCTCATTTCATTGCTTCAGGCTGGTGGACATGTTCGCTGTAGCTGCTAAAAGTGACTGCCTTGTTGTTGTGAAATCTAGCTCTCTATGCTGAATTTAGCTCAGTAACATCCTCTATATATGTATCTAAATTTGATAAGACTGACAACTTCAAAGAAAACCTCATTCATAAGAAAGATTTAACTATAAATTGTATGACTTCATAGGAGCAGTGAATATTGAGCACTTGAAGACAGGCTTATGGCTGCTCATTGGTTTGATTCTACCTTCAAAAAGAGACACATGGGCAGCACCATGGTGCTTTGCAACACTGACAGAAGCTACATTCCACCAAAGGTGTGTACACACAAAGGGGGTTAAGCCGCTCCCCTTTCAATCGACTGCATCACAGGATCATTGGCAAATTCTTTCAGAGCGTTTTCTACTCGTCAGAACAAGAAGAGGCACAACGTCAGCAGAGAGGTCAGACACAGGCATCAAGTGAGAGCGGCAAAGTTTTGGTGAGCAACAGCAGGAGAGAAATACAGGTTTTGAGAGTCTGAATTTGAATTTCAAAGCAAAACAGCAGATAGGCCAGTGAGAAAAAGAGAGGGAGAAACACAGAGAGAGAGAGAGAGACTCATACACATGCAGAGGGGTGTGTCATAGCAATTTAGTTCCTTAAGGAAGTAAAACTCAACATTATCTTAAGACAGGGTGGTGAGAACTGACAGAAGCGCTGCAGGAGGGCTGTTTTTATGGCTTTTGGTGTTTTTGTTGGTCAAGATGAAGGTACTCTGTTAAATTAACTTGCCTGTGCTGTCAAAGTGATACACAGAGCAGAGGGAGAGAGACATCTGACACACAAGGAGGGAGGGGGACTCAGCAAACACTCAGGTAAGACATTTCTGCTGTGTTCATTTCCTGGTGAAATAATGAAAACCAAGCCGTCTTTTTACGTTCAATAACTTTCAAATCAGTTCAGACCAACTGTGTTATTACTGGCAATGAACAAAGACAGTCTCAGTCAGGGGATGACTGGAAACTGAGCGACTTCTCTCCACTTCCCCATCTTGAGTACAAGTTGATAGATCTGTTCACACAGTCATGCTGCAACAAGTTACACTGACAGGAGCATATGTGGAGCTCACATTTTTGTTTGTACAGGCTGAGAGTGAAATCTCGAGGAAGTGGACTTTGGCAACGTAACTGGCTGCCTTTGATTTGTTGGAGGTTATAAGATACTACTAAAGAAAGCAACAGTTTTCAGTGTAAAACTGTGGAACTCAAGTAAAGGACAAACACTCAGCTAACTGCTCTGTTTCGCTTCCCGTTCAGTGCAGATGTGAGGAGGGCTGAAACTGCAACCGCTCGAAAGGTTGTGCAATTTTGAAAGAGATACTGCAATAAGCACATTTGAAGATTTCAAAACCCTTTCTTGTCTGCCATCTTCATCTAAGTATAGAATGAATCTACTATAAAAATAAAATGATTTTTTAATTAATTTGTTAAAAAAAAAACATTATGTAGGTGGTTCAACAAAAGATGAAGTTATAAGTTTGAGTGAAAAAAAGGAGCTCAAACTGGAGGTCTGTGCAGTGAAGTGACGACTCACGCAGGCAAAAGGCTCAGCTTTCATGCTAAGAATCTTCATTATTATTATTATTTCATGTTCCCTCGTTGATGACAGAACATGTCCTTGTTTACAACATTCACCATCCTAACACAGTGATATACCTTCCAAAAATGGTATGTATATGATATGATCACTGGCTGTGAGGTGCTTTGGGTGGCCACCTTTTCACTTTTACAGACTTCATTCCTTCATTAGTCCTGGGAGCAGTGATGAATGATGCTGATGATGTTGAAGTTAAACTAAAAAACATTTTTGCTTTCTAAAAAGAAAGTGAAATGGAGTTTGGCTGAATCAAAGAGGCCTCATCTGAGTTTTCTGAGAGTACAATTTTTTTTTTACAGACAAGAACTTCCTGATGCACACAGGTTCATACATGCACCCAAACACTGTAGCTCCATGCTGGAGACATCTGAGGAATGCTAAATATTTACCTCCACTGCTCGCCTTGATGGCCCCACTGTTCGCTACTCTTGCTTTGACTGGTCATGAGGCCCAGCTGCTATATTCTTCACTGACTGTCTGCTAGAATAATTCAGAAATACATCAAAACCTTATCTATGGGTGATGGCTCCACCTCTGCTTATTGTTGTTATCCCTGCAGCACTGCACATACTCATCAATCCCAACAGGCTTCAAGAAGGGAAACAAACACTTGAACATGTAATGCAGCCACTCCCTGGCGAATGCCAACAAACAGACTGATAAATCCTCGAAGGCTCTCTTCTATCCAATTGTACCAACAAATTGCTGCTCAGCAATGTCCATTACAGAAAGGTGTTTCTTTTTCTATTGCAGTGCTGTACTGTAACACAGAAATGTCTTAAAGCTCTCAAAACAAGCTCAGGGATCCTCACAAAAAGAAAAAAATGTAGAAACAGTAAAAACTAAAAAGATGGAGGTTGCAGCATGTGAAAAAAAACTGTCTGATGACCGCTCACTGCACACGTCTCTCAAATCCCTCTAGTCTTTTCAGCAAATAAATGAGATTGAAGCACATATCTTAAATAGCTATCACAGTGCTCCACTTCCATTATCACTGTTTAGGGAAATTAATCTAATGAATGTTTTTTAATTCTCCACAGGGATCCCAAAGCATTTGAAACAAAGCCAGCTATTAGCAATGTAACACTTGTACAAAATGAATGATTCTGCATGTAAATGAAACCTATTGAGATTATGAATTTTACACCAGTTATACACCAGGAGAGGAATAGTAACTGCATGTATGGTTTTATCAATTAAACACTTAATGTGACTGGACTGTTTCTTCATTTACTGCTGACCCTTCATGATTATAGCTAGAAAACACCAGGTTTTACAAAACACCATCTAATATACACAAAGAGGGACAAGAGAAATGCAATAAAGCAGCCATCAGTAAGCCATTTAGATCACAGGTAAAGGCCATATATGCACAGGATGTTACATTATCAGAGTAGCTGATGTCTGCACCGAACCACAGTACTGAAGTCAACAGCTTAGTACAGTGTGCCACTCTTTCCGTTCTTGCCCTAGCACTGATGCAATGTTAAAACTGCACGCATGGACCTGTCGCAGCTATGCAGCCTTGAAGGTACTGTTAAATACTTGCCCACACAGGCAAGAAGTGGGAGTTAGTGGAGAAACATGCACTTAAAGATATAAGGAGACTGACTAAATTGTGGACACAGTGAGCTTCTACACATGTACAAATACAAACACAAAATGGCATCTTTGTATGTTTGTTTAAGATAATAGTATCTCTTTGCAGATTCTGTCTTAAACACATAGGATCACAGAGATAGAAACTAAGCTAAACTGATGCATGTCCACCATTAATGAGTAAGTTATCTGCAAAGAAACATAAATTTAATAAACTATTTAAGGTCCTTGAACATTTTTTAATTGCAGCTGTCTTCAATAAGACAACCAGATAAATATCAAGTGTCCCCAATATGTACTCAGTTTGTTACTTTAATTTTTTTTTAACTATGATTAAACAAATTGTTTTAAATGAATAATTTCAGCTAGATATTCTTGAAAAGGATAAAAAATATATTTTGCAGTTCTGTCAGGATGTGTTGTGTTCATGCTGATGGTTTCCTTGGGGGGATCTTCATGTTGGATGCTAGGTGAGGTTAAAACCTCTGTGGAAAATTAATAGTCTCTGCCAAGTCTCTTGATGGTATCTGTCCCTTTTGTTATCATGAGTCCACAATGCATACACAAATATAGAGAGCTATTCTAACAAAGTAAACAGATTAATGTGGTAGAGCAGTAGATCTGTTGCATAATAGCAAAATACTTTGGGTTTTACTTTTGTTAAATCTAGATAACCAAACCCTTAACTGACCATAACTCCATCTTTCATGCAGATAAACATAAACTATTTTATGTTTATTTCATGAAAATTGTTCATAATATTATTTCATTGGTAAAGTAGTTTTCTATCATGCAGTAAGTGGTGTATATTGAAAGTGAAAACAATAGATTGACATAAGCAAGATCTTCCAAGACCTATAAACTGTAATTAATTTCTGCAACTTGACTTTAAAGCATTCTATCAGTAAGCTGAAATGTTCTCAGGCAGAGCAGTCAATGACTTTGTTGATATTTAATGCGATAAGCAAATGAGTAAAATGCTTTTCATTTTCTCTGAAAATTCAGGCAACCATGGAGGCATTCAACTCCAAGGATTTGGCCATGAAGGCACAGAAGAAGATCCTCAGCAGCATGGCCAACAAAAGCACCGTCCAAAGATTTATTGACGATACCACTAGTGAAATACTGGATGAACTGTACCGGGTTTCCAAGGAGTACACAGGAAATAAAGGAGCAGCTCAGAAAGTCATTAAAAACCTGATCAAGATCGCTGTCAAGATTGGTGTGCTGTTTAGAAACAACTGTTTCAGTGACGAGGAACTAAAACTCGCTCAGGAATTTAAGAAGAAGCTCCATACAGGAGCCATGACAGCCATCAGCTTCTATGAGGTAAACCTCCAGATACTAACAACACAATATGCAAACTACATGCAGCCTTTACAGATTCAGCTCATATAAATACACATTTTGTTTATAACTGATTATGAAAAAGGCTTTATATATACCAAATACTTCAAATATGTTAGCAAGAAGCAGACATCAAGCATACACTGCTTGCTTGATGTTTTAATGAGTAAAAGTCTCAAACCTTCTTTATACACAAACTGTTTTGATAACATCAAGTAGGTTGAAAGAATTTGAGAATACTAATTTCAGTGAGTTGTTCTCAATGCACATCCTACCCCAAGACAAGAAAATAACAGAATTTAAATTACATTTTGAATTATGTTTTCTTAAATTCTGATAATTCCATAAAATATTAAGGTCATTTGAGTCCAAGCATGTAAATACAATTCATGTTACATTGCTATTTGTACTGTTGCTCTCAAAAATCCATGCATATTGTTAATATCAGATTTTTGTGATGTAGTCTACACATAAAATTACACATATAATTCAACTAAAAAACAGACGTTAAAAAAAAATCTAAAATGTACTCATAATCTGGCGACATAAACTCAAACTAATACGTTAGATTAAATTTCTGCACCTAATTTTGTTTGGTTTACAACTCACATCAACTATATGACATCTGTTTAACTTTAAATTGTAACTATCGTAGTAGGATTTTACTAACATTTTCTAATATGTGTTCTTTTTGCTGAAGCCATTATTTAAAGACATATTAATTTACAATCACTTTGTAGAAAAGTTATCAATCAAATGAAATGTACAAAAAATTCAACAGAGAAGATGGTCCTCAGTAAAAATGGGACAACACTGACATTACCGAAGCTCAATGTTTCACAAATATTAATAAAAACCACACAGACCAAGATAAATGTGATTAAGGAGGCTATTAAATTGCAACACCACCACTGACAGACCTGCATAAATTTCTGTCAAGCTCTAGCCGTGTTCTAGAAGTTTTATATATTCTCCACAAGTCTGGAGTAAAGGGCAGAGTTTTAAAACAAGATGCTTTTAATTCCAAACAAATCATTCATGCCAGACTAAAGTCTCTTCAAGCTATGGCAAAATGTGCACTAGAATTATGCGCTATTGAAACACAATTTGAGTCTTGGGCCACAATTCCAAGAGAAAAGTTTGACACAAAAGCAACTGACCCCAGTATCGCCATTGTCTGGGGTTACTTTTCCTCAGATGGAATTACATTTTTTGACACAAAATTCTGCAGGAGTCCGTGAGAAAGATGAACATTTGATTTTTTTCAGGATCACAGTGATAGCAGACTATAGAATGACTTCATGAGATAAATACTAAAGTTTTGGAAGAAACTAAAAATATGTGAATAGACAATCTGATATGTTTGCAGAACTTCTGCCAGGTAGAGTGGGAAAATATTAAGTCAATATGTGAAATGGTAAAAGAATCAAAAGGTTGTTTAACAACGTATTAAAGGTCATCCTTCTAAAAGAGTGATTTGTTTTTTTTTTCTATTATGTGTTCTATTATGTGTAAAGAAGCTTGAAATTACTCTTAGCTTCACTTTAAATAAAACAAAAACCTTTCTAAAGACGTGTATACTTTTGAGAACCATGTATGGTCCTAATTTTGAATTCGAAATGAACTTCAAATATGAAGTTATACTGTTATACTGTGATTTCACTTTTTGTGCACAAGTTAGTTCTCTAACAATGTATCTGTTGACTGATGCAGGTGGACTTTACCTTTGATAAGACCGTGATGTCGGACAACCTGACAGAGTGTAAGGATCTTCTGCTGAAGCTTGTCAACTCCCACCTCACCTCAAAATCTCATGATCGCATCAGCCACGTCTTCAACCATTACTCCGACCCTCAGCTCCTGACCAAACTATATGACCCAAACGGACCCTTCAGACCCAACCTCACTAAAATCTGTAAAGGACTCGACAAACTGGTGGAGGATGGGACGATATGACGTGTGAGGAACATGCTTCACACAATGGGAGATGAACAGGAAACGCACACTTAAGACTCTGGACTGGTGGACAAATTTTTTCTTTTGCTGAGTTTCTGAGGAAAGGCAACTTAAGACATCTGGTTTGAAAAACAAATCTGGCTCCCCTTAGCTTTTAGAGAACATATTTGATGAAGTTGGAAATGATATTTCAATTGTACAATGTAGAGGGGGCTCACACTCCTGTGTAAGTAAAGTACATGAAAAATAACTTGAACAACAGGTTTAAACTGCTATCAGAGGTCCAAAATATTGTTGTTTTATATTTGAGACTGTATTTTTTTTACTGAGACCTAAGGACTGTGTACAATTGTGTAAATGAAACAGCAGTTGAGTCTTACAAAATTGGACGGAGATGCCACTGTGCTGCAACACCACCATCTGGTGGTTAACCTGTGATTCTACAGAAATAGTGAAATGTGGAGATGGACATACAAGTAAATAAAGGGAAATAACCACATAACAATTACAGGAACAGTTATTTGTATTGCTGCCATTGACTGCACAAAAAACATTTGATAAAACTGGAAAATTGACAATGGGAAAGTATTCACCCCTACTGACCTTTTTCACCTTTCATAACGTTACAACAATCATGTTATGAAGTCTTTGGTTATAGATATACACAAAGGTGTACTCAGTGTTAAGTGAATGGTTTATTTTCAAAATGTTTCAAAAAATGAAAAGTATGCCATACGTTTGTATGCAGGCCCCCTGACTCTATACTTTTTATAAATGTTTTTGTTGCTGCAGAAAAAAAATAAATATTTTCCTTCCACAGCATTTCTGTATAGCTAGATCCTGCTTTCCATCAACAGCGATTTACGTCAGAGAAAAACATCCCTCCAGAATGATACTACCACACATACCTGCTCGCCTTAACCAAGTGGTCAGTTAAGGGGTATTGCAACATTTTTGTAGGTTTGCCTTTGTGGCATATTCTTTTGATTTTTAATTGATATACTGAAGAGTGGCCAGTGAGATATGCAAACCCTGTGATATTGCGTTATTGTCAAATTCTTATTGAAAGCTTGTGAACTACTTTGTGTTGGCCTATAACCTAAAATCATGATTAAAAAAATTACATTTGCATTTGAAACAAGATAAAAAGTGAAAAAGTTCAATATATATTTATACTTTTTAAGGAACTGCCTCTTCTGGCTATGTGAAGTTTTTCATTTTTGTAATATGGTAAAATTTCACAGAAGCACTAAAGCTGTAAATGTTCCAGCAATGCAGGATCAAATATTAGTTTATTAAACATTGAATCACATAAAATAACAAAATGAAAAACAAAGTCCTGGCAAATAATAAAAAAAAGCTGTTAATAATAGCCTAAAAACATATTTCTGTGTTTTGTCTCATTTCTGGTGTTGGCAACATACAACCTGTTTTGCTCCTATTGCTACAGTGAATGAGTATTTGGATTCCCTGGGTAAATGCTGCGTTTTCATATGCAGACATAGGACTGAAGCATCATGTGACAAAATCGTCATGTCCCTATTCTATGTAGGAATAAGCCAAACAGATACAGACAAAAAGACTTTTCATACAAATTGTAGGTTCCCAAATAAATATGTGCAATTTTTACATTTCTACAACAAATTTTAGTTAATGACTAAGTAAAAGGGTTTTTAAATTTTACAAAGCCGCACTATTAGTAGATCTTTCACATTTCTTTAATGTCTTGACCTGCAGTCTAGTCCCTTCACTATGTGTCTCTAGTGTTTTTTAATCATCAGAAAGACATTATAGAAAATTATGTCACAGTTCAAAGATCTCATCTTCCCTTTCTTTCAGCGTCATGGTGAGTTTAGTGGTAGTGAGGGGACTGCCCCAAGTTGGGCTCCTGATGGTGAAATAACACTTTGTGACCTTGTTAACGGACGCCAGTCTGAAGTTGTGCTTGAGCAAACTGCTTCTAGGGCTGCAACACTGTAAAAAAAGATAAAAAGAAACAGATGAAAGGAAAAGCTGAAATGAATCAATAATATATACTTTGGGAAAGACTTTATAAATATTCTCAAAGTTTAACTGTTAAAGTATCTGGTAATGCACATTGCCAGACACCACACACACATGCAATCATTGCAACATCACCTTAGCCAACATATATAATTAACATCTGCTAATTTATGATTAATGTAAATGTGCTGCTGCCAAGTTCAATATTGACAAAATAAATGGTAGTTCTATAGTACGTGAATGGAAATGTGCCTTTTTGAAGAGATTACCATTAAAAAAAATTGTTTTCAGTAAATGGTGACACTTTAAAACAGTTATGGCATAAAGACGTGGTCACCAAAAGTACCGTTTCTCTGCATTTTTGCATCCTCTGGCTGCTGCCTCCTTGGACTGGCTGATCGAGTTATCCAGTCTTTTCAAAAAATCTCCAGGAGTAAGATCTGATGCAGGTTCTCTATAATCTTCTGTCTCACAGTTTGTTGTTCCTTCTTTATGGTCTTCCTCAGACGAATCTACCACATTGCTGTGGTCATTCAAGTCTGACAGGACTGGGATTGACAAGGATTTCTTCAGGTATATTGAGTCGTTGGTGTACAGCCTGTTTGCTCTTTTGATTAGCTCGACCTGGAAAATATATTTTCTTTGTCAGGCTTGAAGATATTTATCACATTTAATCAAAGCTTACAGGTGCAGCTCAATAGATTAGAATATTAATTTATTTCAGTAATTCAGTTCAAACTGTGAAATTAATATAATTATGACTACATAAAAATATAAAATATGTCAAATGTTTATGTTCAATTGTTCAATAAAAATTAAAAAAATATTTGTCTTATAAAAAATAATGCACAGCCATATATTAGCATTATTAGGTCTCTGCAATACTACGGAAGAGGATTAGGGCCACTGGGGGAAAAAAATTAAACAGTTCTGACTTTTTTCTCAGAATTCTGACTTTAATCTCAGAATTCTGACTTTAATCTTAGAATTCTGACTTTAATCTCAAAATTCTAACTTTTTTCTCAGAATTCTAACTTTTTTCTCAGAATTCTGATGTTAATCTTAGAATTAAGATTAAAGTCTTGACTTTAATCTCAGAATTCTGACTTTAATCTTAGAATTCTGAGAAAAAAGTCAGAATTCTGAGATTAAAGTCAGAATTTATCAGAACCGTTTTATTTTTTTCCCAGTGGCCCTAATCCTCTTCTGTAGCATTACTCCATACATTCTCAGTAATGTTCAAGTCAGTCTGAGTTTGCTGGAGAATCAGTAATACTATCTCAATTAAACAAACAATTATTACTCTTGACAGGGTAGGCAGGTTTCAAGCCATGGTTTCAAGTAATCAACATATCCATAAGGTGTGTTTGTATTTTAGCAACAAAAAAAAAACATAGGTAATTAAATAAAATGCACCTGTACAGGTTTTTAAAGTGCTGAGTGGTGCAAAAATACAGAAAGAAGACAGTCATTTCAAAGTTTCATTCTTGTTTTAACAGTACATAATACTTACAGTCACGCCATACTTTAAAGCCAGACCCTGAAGCGTCTCCCCTGGTTTAACTGTGTGTTCAATGAGTTTCTGGCGAACCGGAGAAAGCGACGAGCGCGTTAAGCTGCCATAAGATCTTGTTCGGCTTCCGCGAAGCAGGCCGCCTCCCCCGGATGGCGACGACGCTCGCTCCCCGGACATATTCCAGAAACATTTGGGTTGGTAGCAGCCGGAATGGAGGTAGAATTCAGTTCCCAGTGAACTTTACATTTGGTAATCTCATACGAGAGCGGGTTTCTATGATGAAATGTTAAACTGACAGCTCAATAAGTCAGGTTAGCTAAATTGTCAACTTAATCTACTTTAAAGCGTGTTTCTGTTTTGTAAAACCTGTTACGATATCAAAGAACAAAAGTTGCTAAATCTACCTAGCAACCATATATCATTTATATTAAAATAGTAGTTAAATTCAAACCTTACCTGCCTATATAACGTTTGAAAAGTTGCTCTGAACCCCTAAGAAATGATATTTTTTTTATCTCACGCAGGCAGCAGCTGTGTGTTGCCATGGCTGCCGTGTTGAGTGATTGGTCACGTGATTCGTCACGAACGCTGCATTCACGTCAGTTGGAATAAGTAGCTATGTTTTGAGTTTAATAGTGAAGTTACATACTGAAGCCCTGAATAATATTTGCGTTATTGTATCTGAACTATATATTTTAATTTAATATATTAATGTTTTGTGATTAAGCGTTACTCAAATGTTAGTAAACGGTACTCAAATGTTACTAGATTTTTACCCATTTTACATGTTTTTGGTGAAGGCATCACGGCTATCGGAAGTAGCTTATTAGCTAATCTGTTTTGAAACCTGTTTTTAGATTAGTGCTCTATTTATAATGTCGTTTAAAAGAGAAGGAGATGATAAAAGTCAGCTCAATATTCTGAAGGTAACAGCTCATTTAACACGATTTCCCTTGTGGTAAGAATATAATGCAACTGACGCTAAATGTTAAATTTAGCATCCTTCTACTAGCCACAGTGTATCGGTTGTATGACGAGCAGCTTAAAATATTTGTTGATATCCACATTAATTAAAACGTTTTCCAGAAACGTCGTGTGGCAGACCTTTTGTCTAATTTTATTCCGGAAGATGAAGCGGCTCTTATGAAAAATGGGAGGTAAGTTATGCCTTTAGACGCGTTTGTAACTGAAATCTAGTGAATTTAAATATGTAGTAACCGCTGCCTCTTTGATTTTTAGATACACTTGTCTTGTATGCTCCTACCGCCCCGTGTTTGATACCGTAGACATATTGACAGTTCACAGGCAAGGAAAGAAGCATCTAGAAGGTGAGGATTCCCAAACAAAAATTCACTTTAGGGAGCAATGTTTTCATTCCTTTTCGAAAACAGGTTTGAGATTTTTTTTAATTATTATTATTGTTTATGATTAGCATGTTAATTTGTCAAGTTTGTATGCTGTGGGATAATGAAATAATATAAATGTCATAAAGTTTTTAATTCCCATCGTGCAAAACCTTAACACAGTAAAATTGTACAACGTCTTGTACTGTAAAAAGAAAATTTGCAGTCCTTCTTTTATATCAGTTGTCTCCGTCCTTATGGTGCTTCACCAGTGATTCTTGAGAATGGAGAAAAAATAGGTCCTATGGATTAAGCGCAAAATTGGAATAAAATGTACACAAAATATATTTTTCAAATATCTGACTAAACTAACCTGGGTCATGTGAGACAACAATGTATATTTTCCAGGAATTTGCTGAATATTTTTTTATTTTAAACATTGTAGTCAGTGGATGATGCCTGTAAAAGCCTTTGTCCAGGAGCAGAACTCAATACATTATAATAGTTTAAAACAATAAAAAAAAAAACTAAAATTATATATTATGACAATTAAGTATAAGAACTCATATAAGTAGTTATAAAGGTATCAATAAATTGAATTAAAAATCATTTTTATATATTTTCCAACTCCATTGAAATTTGTCCCTAGTTTTTGTCAACACCGTCAGAAATGAAAAGAATGTTAAAAAATCAGGCATTATTGGGGCAGCAGAACTTCTGAGGACCCCATGACCACTTCCTTTCTCTTCCTTTGCTAGGAGGGCTAGTCCATCAAGAAATGGATTCCTTTGACACCTAGAAATTTTGTCAATAAAGATTAAAACAGAGTCGGTATCAAGGTCTCACCAGGAACAGGTCCAACTTTAAAGGAGCATTATGATTAAATAAACATTTAAATTAAATTATATTATTGATAAATGAAAAATACCTTCATATGGTATTTTAATAGTCAATGATAGTCGAGATAAATTTGGACTTATTTAATTATAAAACAGTTTACTACAGCTAGACTTCAAAAATAACTCTTTTTTTCATTTTAGTTATACTGATATAATGGATAGTCAATGTCAATGTTCTTCTAATTCATTATAGTGATTTGTTAGAAATCTGTATTCTTTTTCCAGGATTGAAAGCATTCTACGGCAAGAAAACGAAGCTGAAGAATGAAATATCAAAAAGACAACATGAAAACTATATCCAGTCTGAAGACAGACAAGAGGTTGGTGGTTTTGTCCATGTTCACTGTGTTCTGTGTTCACCACTCAGCCATAACATTTTGACTTAATGCTGTTTTGTCCTAATTAACAGCCATAAATGGGGACCTTGGGTTAATGATTCTTGTGAATGCTCTTTAACAGTTTGTGGAGGATAAATAATCTACCTGAATGCAACAATTTAAGTTTTCCAAAAAGAATAGAGCTCTAAAACGTAACTTTGAAACTGACATTTTTATAGCATTTTTCTCAGTTTCACAGGCTATTGTTGCATGACAAGCATACCTACTGTTGCTGAAAAACATATAAAATGTGTCACGTTGTTAAAATAATCATAAGAATATGCAAAGCTTTTTATTTATGTCATTTACTCCAGGCTTAGCAGTTAAACTCCAGGGAATTACTTTTGAATATAATTACCGTGAACTTATGAATATGTGTGGGAAATCTGTAGGCAGAAGTCAGATTTACCAGAGGGCAAATGACTCATCATCAAAAACATCATGATCTCAACGAGCTGTCTTTGACTAACACTTTTAAATCATGTTGTTTTGTGTGAAATGTGTCACGTGGTGTCCCTGGGAATGTCTTCTGACTCTGACAAATTGAACCCTGCCATACATTTTAAAGCAGTTTGATGCCTGAATGCTGCAAGCCAGCAGATTATTTACCAGAATGGTTGCTTCAGTGAGCTCAGAGCAGCATTTGAGAGAGAATGTAATTTAATGAAAAGAGTTTTGTTGTACTTTCAGGAACCCTCCAGTTCAGCCCCTTTGCTGGCACAAACACGGAAGCTCACCCATCATGCTTTACTAAAGACTGTCCCGTATAACAGCTGCCACAGAAAAAACAGGTGTGTCTGCTGTCTGCTGATGTGCGGTCTCCTTTTATTTTATTCACACAAAGAATAGCTCAATTTAAAATATAGTGTTTGTCATTCTTTCCAAGTACAAAACCTGAAAGAAGATCTATGAGTACTGGCTCAGGTCCCAGTGGAAACCTACACAGCAAATCTCCATCTGCATCCTGTAAAACTGAAGTTTCAGAAATATCAGCAAGCAGCCATGACGACTCTAATGCAGGTAAAGTCTCTCACTGGAAATTAATGTGCTAATTTTGTTTCATTTCTGAAGTTATTCAATTTTCTCCTTATAATTAGTTTTTATGATGAATCATAATCAACATTTTTAGTCCAAACAGAAGACCAGTCTGCATTAACACAAGCTGCAGAACCTCTAACAGCACAGAGGAAGAGGGAAATGGAGCACTATCTCAAACTGAAAAGGTGAAAAACATTTTTTTCTTATTTCCTCTTATTGTTGGAACAATAGCAAAGCAGCAGAGTGATTGTCATTTATTTCATTATATGTTGTTTGTTTTTTTTTTTAAGTGATGGGTGGGTGCAAGATCGTAACGGCCAGTGGGTCAAAGACGAGAACGTGGAGTTTGACTCGGATGAGGAAGAACCTGCACCTCTTGTTCCCTTATCTACAAGCTAGTGTTGCAACAAAGAGCTGTGAGATGCCCCTTATTGTACCACAGTGTTATGCTTGAGCAACAGTTTTGTTTTGGAGAACCACAACTCCCATCAGTGAGGACATTGTGAAACTAACGAAACAGTTTTCTGGTCTTCCATCAGAGTGTTTTGCTTTTCTTTTCTGATTCTTTAACGCCCATTTTTCACATCCACTGTACTGAGCTGTTTAAGCGACTAATGTTGTATTTGTTTTCCTTTTGAACCTTTATGACTGCAGTGTCTTGCTTGACAAGTTGTTGCAACTCACCAGCACCGCCTGCACGTCAACAGACATGTTTTGTGGGCCGTAACCTGCTGGTGTGAAACAAAGTCACGAGAAACGGGAAGAAAACAGTGTTGCAAATGTTTGCGAAGTTCCAAATAACTTTTAACATTTGTGTTATGTTTTCTTAATACATATTGCTCTCATCTACTTTTACTTTGAGTGTGTTTACAGCAATATATCAGGTATACATTGTAGGCTTCTTCCTAACAGATATCAAGTCACATTAACTTCACAAGTCCACCTGTGCATTAAGAATGTCAGTTCTGTTTAGCAATAACAGCCGGTCTGTCACTGACCTCCAAGCATTTTCATGGTTTAAAAACTACAGAACATGCAGAATTTTTTCTTTCTCTTAAACTCTGTGGCTTCCCAAATCCACAACAGTTATTTCTACTTCACTTGCTGGAAACTATTGAATAGTAATACTATTACTTCTACTAGAATGGCATTCAACAAGCACATGCATAAAGTCAAATGATTGTGAATTAACTTAAAAAAATGTAAACTTGCTGGATCCATACAGGAATCAACTATGGATTTGAACTTAAGAGTTCAGGAGCAAAATGATAAATTTAATTTCTCAAAGAACTTTAAATCTACTTGATTGTCATATTGTAAGTGTAATCTATGCTAAACTATTCTAGTATTTCACCTAGCCGTTATCATGTCTGTTTTCAAAGTTTGAGATCTGAGTTGTAGACATTTCCACTTTCAGACATAGTATTTATTTAGATTATTTTCTAAATGTTGATTATCTAATACCAAATTCTGTTATCTGCATGATTTTTTTAGAGCTAAATTTTATTAATTTAATAAATTTTAATGTCATTTTGTTTCATTGGGGTCAATATGTCTTAGTTTGGTTCACTGTTTGTTTTCTTCCCTAATGACCGTCTTTATTAACACAAAAATGAACATTTATTAGGATCAGTAAAACTTTTAGTTTAACAATTTCCAGAAATACTTGTATAGGTTTCCATGAGGATCATGCTACTCACAACAATATTGTCAAAATCATAACAAGTCAGATGTGATACCTGGTCTCATTTGTACAAAGATAAAAAAAAATGTTTTAAGGAAATAAAAAAGTAGTTGGCATAAGAATCTGAAGTGGTTGAAATCCTCAGATTAGCAGCTGCTTCTGTTTGGGTTCACAAAAGTGCAGCTCTCAAAGTTGCTTCTTATATTTGGAACAAGGTAACTCAAGCTCAGCAGGCTAATTTCTGTTTTGCATCAGGGTCAAGAAAGGAGGGCACAGGGTGTAAAAATAGCTCTGGTGTTTGGAAAAAGTCATTGGATCAGGGAAAAATTCAAATAATTAATTTGATGTGATTCATTCTTTTTTAAATTTCAGTAATGTTTTGAAGTTATAATTTTTCCATGAAATATTCAGAGAATGTGATCCTCAGAAACGTTTTGTGACTCATATAAATAGATTGGCCATTAGTTGACCATAGTTTCAATATGTGCAAAAGTTTGTCTAAGAAACAAAATTAAACTTGCCAGAGATGTAGAAAAAAAAATAGTCCAATAGATATTTTTTATTGAAAATATTTACAGTTTCCCTTCTCACAAAAGAATTAGCACCACAAAAGTGAAAAGGTTTCCATGAATCAAATAATTTTCTGTGATGATGATGTTGGTGATGAACAATTGAAATCACAAAAAAGACACAGCACATTTGACCACATCATTTTATAATGAATTCAGCAGTAAATGAAATGAAATGGTTAAGCATGGAGGTTGGACATGGTTCAGATTAATTCGGGATGATTGCTTCATCTCTTTCACACCCCTGATAGAGAAAGCTGTCACATCGCTGTCGTCGGAGACTTTTCAGGCTCTGAAGGATTTGAGTGTTTCTCCTGTTTGCTTCATCTCAGTCTCTGTTGGCGAACTGTAAAGCATAGAGATCTTACAGTCACATTTCACTCTTTCACTCCAATAAAAACGATTTTCTTTTCAAAATGGTAAATGAAGTTCTGACAAAAAGTTTAATCAAAATCATTATTTCTATCATAGATTTTTTTTGTCTTCTATTCAATAATTTGAATTCATTTCCCAGAATGAAATGAATGTACAACAAGCAATATGGGAAGTATGATTGTGTTACAAAGTTTTTGTTCTTTTTATTTTAACATTTGCATAGCGAAAAGGACATGTGGAAGTGGAAATGTATACAAGCATTTGTAAATATTCCTTTACAAGTTCCATAACAACCAAAAACTTGTGGATTTACTGGTTATTTGATCACTCCTATCAACAGAATTGCTACAGTTTAAGTAATTTGATTTTCTGGTACAGACTCAGCATTTACTTTTTTTTAGGTTTAAGGTCAGGGACAGGAGCCTAGATGTTAGATTCATTTCAAAACCAGTTTTGATGTGTTTGGAATTGTAATGTTAGCTGATTTTGTCACTGCTTTATTTGTCTGGTATATCAGATGAGAGAAAATTAAAACATTCAGGAAACACTAAAGCTCAAGCTACTGTAAACTACAAATGACAGAAATACCAGTTTCATGTTCAAATTAGACATCTGGAGGAGCTTTTAAAGTCTAAACACTTAGCTTTTGAACAAGATGGTGCTTTAATCTGTTTCAGTACCAAGATCCCCAATGGATCATAAATGACTGGGATATATTAAAGGGCATAAACTAATCCAATAAAAATATATCAATTAAAATAGTTTGTTGTATGATCATCCCAAATAATGGTTTGAATACATTATTAAAAGCTAAAAATAATTTTTCCAGACATGCAGGCCCAGGATGTGTATGTAAGCCACTTTCAAGTGTTCCTGTTTGCCTGTGTTGATCTATTTTTGATTATCAAAGCAAAACCCCTAACCCTACATGTGGTTCTGAGCAGACAGGGCGGTACTCACTCATGTCATTGTTTCTTGTAATGGCGATGGCGGCTCTGGCCCGGGGTCCCTGCTGGTTGAAATGGTAGCCAAACTTAAGAATGCTGGAGTTGTTTTCCAACATGGAGGCAATCTCCATCTCAACTGTGTCTCCCAGCTTCTGCCTCTGCATAAAAGAACGGGAATGGATTCATCTTTTGTTATTTTGGTATTTTTTTATTTTTACTGATACTGGTTAGACTGACTAAATGCATTGCTACCTGGTTGTCAATCTTGAGCTCCACCAGTGTGGCATTGTTAGCCATGGCTTTAATGATGGCCATCATGCCATCTGAAGTAATAAAATTGGACTCAATGTTAAGACTCTGCAAGCTGGTGTTCTCCTGTAGCATCTCAGCACATGCCTGGAAACAACAGCACACATAATATGATCACATGCTCTATGATTACGTTATATCTCTAGTTTGATAGATAAAAACCTGACAACAATCACTTAAAGGATGCTGATTTTTGGATTGGGAATATTTTAATTTTATTTATTTAACACCACAGAACTGCGTGAAGTAGATGGTAAGAAATATGTCTAATTTGTAAGAAATAAATAAGTCATTAACACCAAAATCTTAAACTTTTTTTTTGCTGTTATTGTTAATAAAAACACCAATGTACTCACATAAGCCACAGGGTCATTGCTACGAGTTGCAGCAATGCTTAGAACCTCTACATGGGAGTTCTCCTTCATGGCGTCAAAGACCTCCTTTAGTGTTGGGATGGGAATGTCCTACAGGTCAAAAGGTTAAATCAGTAGTCTTGATTTGAGCCAGCTTCAAATTACTTAAACTATTTAATAGACTGTGTTGTGGCACTTGGTGACATGATAAATGTTTGGGAAAAAAACAACTTGAAAAAGTATTATTTTTGGATGAATCAAAAATGAAATAAGTAGCAGATTTTTGCTGTTCTTGCTGTAATGTAGGCCTGAAACTACCTTGATGTTGTTCAGGTTGACCTCAGTCAGAGAGCTGTCATTGTTGAGGATTCTCTCGAGGGTCTCCTCCACATTGGTGGGGTTTGGAGGTTCTTCAGGGAAGCTCTTGAATGGATCTGGTTTCACAACACCTGGATGCGACAGGAAGACACTAGTGAGGCTAAAGAGACGCAGAGTGAAATGAATCTTGATTATACAGCACTATTCAACTAATCTGCATTTCTAGAATGAGTATCGCTCACTGTTGATGCCCTCTGTGTTGGCGATTGTGCCTGTGGTGCCCAGAGCATCGTAGTACTGCTTGTTGCTCATCAGTGTGTACATTCCAAGGATGGCTGCAAGGAGAAGAAAACTATCACTACACAGCCTGCTTTACAGTCCATTTTCTTTTTTAAATCTGTGCTGCTACTTGGTCCGAAGACAAGTTTTCACACTCTGGTTTGTTCGTAAACCAGATTTTTATTTCCTTCTGTTCTACTTTTGGATTTAAAACCTACAGACTTCTGGATTTTGTGCATGTCATAATGAAATGTAAACATCTTTGCATGTTTTTTGAAAGAAAAAATGTTGTTTTATTTCTGCTGAGCTTAGTAGGGACCTGGATGTCCTATCAGAGTTTTGCAAGAATGGATGGATGGAAATTCAC
Source organism: Poecilia picta (assembly GCA_033032245.1). Classification (NCBI taxonomy): domain Eukaryota; kingdom Metazoa; phylum Chordata; class Actinopteri; order Cyprinodontiformes; family Poeciliidae; genus Poecilia; species Poecilia picta. The sequence continues at coordinate 5,217,686 of CM065368.1, read as the reverse complement.
ATTTGACAGGATTTGTTAAATCATATGCTAAGAGATAAATGACAGTAGAAAAGAAAATTGTAAGCCACATTCATATACAAAATAAATAATTGAAGAAAAAGAAAAGAATCTGACTGATGATACTTAAAAATGAGTATTTCAAAGGGGATGTTATTAGTTAGTGTATCCTTAGCAAGAAATATCCATCCATCCATCCATCCATTTTCTTCCGCTTATCCGGGGTCGGGTCGCGGGGGCAGCAGCTTCAGAAGGGAGGCCCAGACTTCCCTCTCCCCAGCCACTTCTTCCAGCTCCTCCGGGGGAACCCCAAGGCGTCCCAGGCCAGCCGAGAGACATAGTCCCTCCAGCGTGTCCTGGGTCTCCCCCTCCTCCCGGTGGGACGTGACCTGAACTCCTCACCAGGGAGGCGTCCAGGAGGCATCCTGACCAGATGCCCGAGCCTCAACTGGCTCCTCTCGACGTGGAGGAGCAGCGGCTCTACTTTGAGTCCCTCCCGGATAACCGAGCTTCCCACCCTATCTCTAAGGGAGAGCCCAGCCACCCTGCGGAGGAAACCCATTAGCAAGAAATATATAGACATATATTTTTTTGAAAATTTGGCCTTAATTTTATTCCTATTTTTCTGTTTTTATATTTTTGTTCATCTTAGTTTGGATATGCATGCCTCTATTGACATTTACCTTGCTGTTACTAGTTACATTTCTCCACTGTGGGACAATGAAGATATTTCTAATCTAAAGATATTGAACAGTTTTCAGAAACATTGGTTCTAAAACTGATCTTTAAGTATTTTTCAGATTTTAAAAAGAAATATGAAAAAAAACAACATTTTCTCACATGTTTTGCTTTGGAATCAAAGGCTCAGTTTTCCCAGTGAGTTTGTGTTTGTGAAATACACACATACTTCTTTAAAGTTTGTGTTTGTGAAATACACACAAACCTCTTTAAAGTTTGTGTTTGTGAAATACACACATACTTCTTTAAAGTTTGTGTTTGTGAAATACTCACAAACCTCTTTAAAGTTTGTGTTTGTGAAATAAACACAAACTTCTTTAAAAAAGTTTGACCTACTTTTGTAGTTGGTAACAATAATTGCTGAGGCTATTAAATCATCTAAACAACATCCAAACCACTGTAGTCATTAGTTGAGAAATACCATATTTTCTCTGATATTCAGTTTAAAAACATGCAAGATGTAGTACCACAATTTCAATGATGAGTTAGTGTTTATGTTTGATATTTATATTAATTGTGAATAAGCACCGTATAAATAAGCTGAAATCAATTGAATCATGTACCTGGCAACAATTTGCAAGTTTGCAGCGAATACAACATATACAACAAATGCATCTGGTATAGGAAGAGAACAGTATTTTTCAAAATAAAACATTTTATGAACCAGTACTAAAGGATGCATAATTTACCTAAAGGTGAAATGAAAGTGAAGTATTTTACCCAAACTGTTTCTTTGTCTGCTGCTATTACAGTTTATCACCAGCAGGAGGCAGACTGTTTTTGTGTTGTTTTTTTTTTTTTGCTTGGTCTTGTAAACTGCCAGCACCCATCTGATGTAGAAGCCAACTGCTGTGACAGCACCCACCTCCCCACCCACCAGCCTCCTGACCCAGAGAGGGGAACCATGGGAAGGGCCTTGAGAGAGAAGAGAAGCCAGGGGGGACAGCTGCTGCTAGTTAAGGGGGCAGGGACTTCTGGGAGCGAGATAGAGATGTTTCTGGCCATTAACACCTGGACGTCATCCGGTTTGGCCCTGACAATAACCCATGGTAACTTTACGACTCAAAGTAGACTATTGAACTAAAATACTTAAACTCAGATTAAACGTGTTTGTCAAAATCAGGACTACATTTTAAATCCCAACTTTTCTGCTTAACCTACCTGGTGTTATCTGAGCTCAGATTGGATGTTTTAATGTGTTTGCCCACACAAAGCCTGACAGGGGCTTACTGAGATTTAATCCTGATCTGGATGCTGTCCAGGGTCAAACACGCAGTTGCTGGACAAACACACTCCCTCGTTCTGCCTTTCCAGATGCCTGCTTGTCTGATCGGACTGTCAGGAGAGTGTGACTGCTTGTCCGGCCTGCTTTGTCACTCTCAATAAAGTTGAATCTCTTAATGATTCAGTTTCATCCACTGCAGACAGACCCAACTTTTCCAATTACCAGCCATTACTTCGAAGCAGCGCCACATTCTGCATCCTAAACGGAAGTTTAAGGATTCCGACCTTCAGGAAACATGGAAAACCGTGGCTTTATCACTTAACACAGAGCCTTCACATGTCTGCTTGAGGCAGATACAGTATCTTTGCTCTCACCATCCCTACATCCTCTCCACCCTTTCTTCAGTGGCCTGCAGCCAGGCTTATTTATTTTAGTGTTTGCTGAGCTCGGGGAATTGGAGCTTTCTGCGTTTCTGGCAGCGTCTGTTAACTCGGGACAACTTGGACATCTTGGTGTTGAGGGAAACAATTTGAAGCCAACAGCAGAGACAACAGCCCTGCATGATTGAATGTGGGTCACAGCAGCCATTGTGAAAACAATGAGATGACACTATGCATTGTGGGCCATTATTATGGGTTAGACAGCAGCTGTTGGTGGGAAACTGAATGGGGAAAAATATGGCAGAGCAAAATAAACTTGATTTTTTGTTTTTTCCAAGATTTTTTGCTGCAAAACAGCAACGAAAATGATATCCTATAAAAACATTAATGATCTTAGGCACAGACAGTTTTCAGTCAAAGGAACATATTTAGTTAATCTTAAGTGTTTGATCAGCGCTGTGAAGGTTTTCTAACCTGCAATGTCGCACATTTCTGCATCTGTGGCGTTTTTCAGAGCTTCTTCCAGCTCTGGCTCCAGGATCACCTGCTCATGCAGGGGAACCTCCTTTGGCTTCTTAGGCACAAATGTCTTTCCTGGAGTCCAGACAAAGAGAAAATCAAACAGCTTAACTGCAATATTCAAGGCAATGTTCTGCTAATTTCTTTCTCTGTTTTGACGGATGATAGTTCTCATAAAAGTGTTTAAGAGCTATGAAGCATAACTTTCTCATTTTTCTTATGTGAATAAATCTACACAACATCACCTGGCAACACAAAAGTACTTGTTGCATTCCTAGTTTCTATTTAATAAATCTAATAAACTTCAACTGTAGTCACTCTCTTGCAGATCTTTTAGGTCTAAACATGCTGGACTGCAGCTGCTTAATGAATGTGGCCTCAAAAGTCAGTCAGCTGCAAAATCCCACACAGATCTGAAACCAAGAGTCCTGAACTTTGGAGCAGTGGTGCATCACAGACTGCAACACTGTAGAGCTGTTGGAAGGAGAAGGAAAAAGCCTTTTGAAATGCACAAACTAGAGGTGAAGAACTCTCTTAGTCGTGTTTTGTTTTCCAAAATGCAAATCTAAATGACACAAATTGCATTTTCATTTTAATGAGTTGAGAGAAGCTGCTTTCCCTGACCTTTCTTTTTCCCAGTGAAGGGAACCAGGTCCTCCCTGTCGGGGTGCTCCAGAGCCTCCTTCTCCAGGTGCTGCAGCAGGGCATCGCGGTCAAACGGCCCCGTCGGGCTCTTCTTGGTCTGGTCTCGTTGCCGCATGCCAGCTGGAAGCATGGCATTCTGGGAGAACACAAGTTCAAAACAAAACAATGTCCAGAGGAAACATCTCAAAGATTCAGGAATATGTTCTGCGAAGCCTCCGGAGGTTTGCTAAAGAACAATAGTGAACAATCAGAATCATGAACATCAAATAACACAGCAGGCTGAAGAAACATAGTGGAGACTTTTAATGCAGTTTGCTAAAAGTCATGGAGATGCTCCAGCAGACAGGTTGACAATTTGGATCTCATGAGATTCCTGGGTGCAAAGTGATTTATGGAAGTAAACACTGTACATAACCCTGAACATGCCATCACAATCATAAAAAATAGAAATAGCAACATCATCCTGCTGGGATGTTTTTATTTCAGGTACATCTTTTGTATGTCACATAAAAACTCAGAGCACACATTAACATTTGTTAAAATGTGAAATGGTTCAAAGGGAATTAACACACTAGCAAGGTGCTCCAAAAGTGAAACAATACTTTGATGGAAGGCATCATTTCAATCTTTGTGATGGTGCAAAGAAAGATTTTACATAAAATTAAGAAAAAATATGGACAACCCTGAGCATCCTCTTCATGAGGCTGTCATAGAGTGTCTTCAGTCTGAGGCTTGTAATACAAACTGCTACAGGAGTCCTTTCCTGTCCACATCCTTCACCATCTACAATAACTCTTTAATTAAATGAGCTTCAACAACATTAGATTTTTTAATTTAAATTTGAATTGAGCTTGCCATCGTGTTTTTGGATAAAATTCTGATTAAAAAAAGCATTTAGCACAGTTTATACACAGAATATTAAATCGGGTTTGTAGATTTAATTAAAAATTAAAGGATAACATCAAAATCCAGTAGAACTATGAATCTACTGATGATTCGATTTAAGAAAAACCCACATCAGGTTTGAATTAGACCATCAATCCACTGTGCCCCAGATGTCATAGATCAAAGCCTGGCAGGTTTTACTGTCACTCCGTACCTCAGGGTCCATCTCCTGCAGTTCGTACTCCAGCTGCTCCAGCTCTTGAGCGCTGAGGCCTTTGAGGATGGCATCCTCATCAATGTTCCTTGGGTCCGACATGGCTCACATACACTCACACTCACTCATACACACTGCTGCACACCCCTGGATTCGAGGGCACTGTGAGGATAGAAAGGAAAACAGTTCAGTACATTTTCTTAAACTTTTAAGCATGTGCTTACAAATGATACATAAAATAAAAATGCATGTATTCCCAATCATCAAACCAAACAGTTAAGAGAAGCTTCACCTTAAAACATCTGAAAGGTGATTAACCACAGACTGATGTCCTGCGTAAGTGAAACATATGAGACACACAGAGCAAGGTCCTTGTAACATTAAACCCTTCGCTCACCACATAGCAACTAAGAATAGCAGAATGTGGAGAGGACTGAAAGGAGCAATCCCTTATTTATCATTGACAAACACTCGTACAGAAGCAGGCCCACCCAAAACATATCTGCTAACATTAACGCAGGGCGACTGTCACACCAACAAGAAGCAAAAGATTCATCCTACATAAGAATTTTAAACAAGACAAACATGGCATGAGACATCAGAGTTTGAGTGGCCAATGTCTTTATTTTTGGTCCACAGTTTTCCCAACTATGACAAAGGAGTAAAGTCCTCTCAAGCCATGTAACAGAATATGGTTTATTAAAGAGAGAGGATAATTTGCATAATTAAAAAGGAGTTCTAATACCAAATAACGGTAAAATATTGATTCAATGTTCTACTTCTCATATGGAATAAAGTCAAATCAAATCAAGTCTATTTGCAGAAAACATTTAACTAGCAAGACCGTTCAAAATGTTTTTCATCATAAAACACAATGCAATAACCATTGGTGAAATAAATAAAAATATGTAACATTTTTCAAATTCCATCATTAAAATCATCAAGCAAATACATATTAAATACTTACTACTAGAAATGAAGGACAACAGGAAGGTTATTAACCTTGATTTGAAGAAACTCAGTGTTTCAGCATCTTTGCAGTTTTTGTTCCAGATTTATGGAGCATAATAACTGAATGCTGCTTCTACATGCTTTGGTTCTGGTTCATGTCATGAGACATGGATAACGTTTAAAAGATATAAGTGATGATGAATTGAATTTTCTCTGTCAGATGAAACAAATAAAGTGAGGAACCTCTAGAAAATTCTAGATAAAGCTTCTTTGTGTTGACGCCTCCTGAATGTCTCTTTTCCAAAGTTTTCTGAATGCATCACACCTTGAAGAGACCAATGCCAACCCTAAACTCACTGGAAGGAGCAATTGGGATCTCTAGGTTTCCCTCCATTCCCTTTTACTACAGTGATAATTAATGACCAAACAGGTAAAACTAAATCAATTTGAATTTAGAATTTTCATCCTCGTCTAATTGAGGCTTGCAAATTCCCAAAAGTAACAATTTTAAAGCTTATTTGAAAAGAAAGAAACTTTCCACAAAGTATTGTGGTAAAAAAGAGACAAATATATGAAATACTGTTGCATTTGTTTGTGTGGTATCACTAGATCAAGTTCAAGGACAAACCACAGCAAAAGATCAGACATACCAAACAACGGATACCAAGGAAAATGGACAGTCCCACTCACAACTCAGGGCTTGGTCATCCTGAAACATTGTTACAATGTTATGCTCTCCTTTTCTCAAAGTCACAGATTTTATTAGAGGACACCTACAGTTGTACTTTAACCACATCAGGTTTATCTCTTTTATTGAAATAATGTCTTAAAGTTGTCAGCCAAGCCAAACATAATAAGTCCAAAAACAATCTGATAGTCAGCCACACATGAGGCAACCTCTTTTGGATTATCGGTTTATGAAGTCATAAACTGATAAATAACTGTTTTTTTTAAGAATAATGTGCAATGTTAAATTCACAAGGTCACAAATTCCTTTATCTAAAACCAATGGACGTTAGTGTCAGGCCTCCTAAACGAGCAAGCAACAGACATAAGGATGATGGAATCAGACCGCCTGATGAAACCTGTTAGTTTGTTCCTGTGCGGCTCACGAACTCTGCTGGCTTCGAATCACCGTTGAGTGGCTCTAATGCGTAAAGCCAAGGACACAAACTCTGGATCACACCTCAGGTCGAGGAAGATAGAGGAGATTTAAAGGATAAGAAGGAGAGGAGGGGATGCAGCTCAGGAGGCCATGTGGAGAACAGCTCAACTGATTTACTTTCACCATGAACAAGTGGTTTTGATTTGTTTTTAAAACGCACAAACTAGCAAAGTCCCTTTTTGTTACCACTGTGTCTGACCTGAATGGTGTCCAACATTTTTACCATGATAGAAACAGAATCATATGCATTTCCAGCCTTGGAAAAAAAAATTCAGCTATGAAACAATAAATTAAGAACTAAAACGGGAATCTGTATTTATATCAGTTTAAGTCTTTCGTCGTCTGATGGTTGTCACCTGTTCTGCCAGTTGGCTGATGACTGTTCATTTTCCAGTCAAACGTCAAACTCATGCATCCTCAAGTGGCTGAATCTGAACCTGTGCAACATTCAACAATTACAGATACATTTAGGAGTAGAAAACTGCACTATAAAGGCATGTCCCATAGATTTTCTGATTTTTGTTAATAAGAACAGCAAATTCAGACTACTGCGAAAAAGTAAAGTAATAGTCATATTTTTCAGAAGTAGGAAGAGCCATACACAAGATGAATCTGGGATGCAGTAAAGAGAAGAATCATCTACTCTATCATCTTTTAGTTTGATTTTTATTTCTAACCAAGGTTTCTAGGAAAATGTGAGAAACTTTAATAAGAAAATGAACCCGTTGTGCTGAAATATAAAAAAAAATGTGAATATTTACCTGAAGTGACAGTACTCATATAAAGAGTCTGAGTTCAAAACCTTTGTTAGGCATGGTACTGTTCAGACTTACACATTAAAAAAAATACTCTTAGTGTTGAACAAGTAAGATGCAGATTATGATTGAGTCCTAGTTTTTATATCATTATAAGCTGTTTAGTAAGAATTAGTTATCTTGTCTAATTTATTGATAGAAGATCTTTGTCCACTTTTAATAAAAAAAGCCTCACAGCCTCATGCTATAGGCAAAAGCTAGGTGTAATATTAAGATGCTGCTTCTCGTATTTCATTACCTCTCATCCTGCCAAAGAGTGAATTTTTCAGGTAAAGTGTAACTGAGCTCTTAAAAATTTTCAGTCATGAATTTTGTGGAGGCAGCTTGTTGATGCAAGAAAAGAAATCAGGACTATTTGACTGTGTGTTGATTCCTCTCAGTACAGAGTTTCAACCTCCAACCATCTGGTGAACTCCTAAAAGCACAATCACAACTTTAGGCACAGCAACTGATTTCTGTGCTTTTATTTTGTTGTGATTTACATACATATGTATGGCAGAGTTTTTAAGTCTTACATTCATAGATACTTTGGATCTGAAAAACTAACATTACCTACAGTAGGTAATGAAGCAGCCTTAAAAAAGCCAAGGTTTTTTAAGGTTTGAAAAACCTTGGCTGTTTCAACGAGCAAAGCCAAGGTTCCTTCAGCAAGCAGACCTTTGTGAAGATCTCTCGCCATGCGAGGGTCGTCTTCTCCACGCCTTACCGTCCGAGTGCCACATTCCAAATCAGCCCTCTGATTAATTTTAGCCACACAAGTCAGCTACTTTCAGTCGTGTGAATCCTCCCCAGATTGGGTTGCTACTTAAGACTGTGTCAGAGTACCATCTGTACCTTGAAGAGCAACTTTTAAAGGTTTTATTTGAGGAAGAAAATCCAAAAGACAATCTGTTCCAGGGAGAGAAATACAGATGTCAGCCATTAATGGAGCTTCACTGGATTTGATGAATAGGCAGAGAACAAACTTTGCCTTCTGTCCTTTAATCTGCGGCTTTCAGAGACAAATCTCCAAATCCTCTATGACGAATTAAAACACAGCGTCGGGAAACGATTGTCTGATCTAACTCCTTCATGTACAATGCAGGCTACCTCAACAGTAACCCACTATCCCAGGTTTCAGCACAGGAAAATCCTCTTCACGCAAACAGAATTTTTTTTAGCTTTAATTTTACTTTTAATAGCCAAACTGAAGCACTGAAAAACTTCTGAACAACATATTAAACACATCCTTAATTTTTACTCCATTCTACCTGACTCCACCTGAGTCATTCAAACTGAAATAGAAATTAATGCCTCTATGGGCCCCATATAACAAAGAAAAAGCAGCAGAGACGGAGGGAAGCAGCCTCCCACCTACCTTCACTGAAGCACAGGGCTGAAGCCCCTCAGCAGGACAGAAGCTGAAGTTAAAGCAGGTTCCCTCTCTGTTTTTCCTCCCCCCTCCCTTTCTTGTTTCACTCTCTCATGGGTCAGGCTTTATGGTTGCTATGCTGAGACAAGCTCACTAGCAGCACTTTGAGAAGTCAGCATTTTATTATTTTGGCTGTGTGACAGAGAAGGGAGAGACTGAAACAAGTGGGACCGATTCATCAGCCTTTCAAACTGCATTTAAAATTGTCCAAGAGGTAGAGAAATAGTGACATCTGGTGGTTTGACTGGGGAGTACAATGGAAAATGAATGCAACGAGGCTGTAGCCACTAAAAATACTGGCATCCATGGAAAACTGGTGATAGAAATGATAGAAACCTGAATAACGACGGTACAAAACATATACATATGTAGGAGGTTTTTTTTATTATTATTGTCAAATGCAGTCATATTTTTCTTAAATACAACCTTTAATTTTTAAATATGAATTCCTTGTAAACTGTGACATCCTCCTATCTTTCTGGTGATATTTCATTGTTTTAAAAAAAAAAATCTGAAAAAGCATTTTCTTTACAAATTGTTTTTTTTTTCTGATAATTTTTGGTTCCTTGAACATAAAGCATATGACATTTTTTTTGTTAACATACCCCTTTTATAGTAACTGTTTAATATTTTATTACTACTACTACATCTACACAACAACGGGTTGAAAATATAAATTTTGAATTAATTAATCTACTTTCACCTGATTAAGAAGAATCAAAGATTAACAGGTTTACAGATGTATTTATTTTACCATGCCAAGATTGACAAACTTAAAATTATTTTTATATTGGATAAAGAAGAAGAATGATTGCAGGACACAAAGTAGTATTTAAATGCCCTGGATTTTACTTATTTTACCATCACTTGATAAGTAAAAGCTAAGAAATTAGCTCTAATTTTGTGAAAAGTAATCTAAAAAAATATGAATGTGCTTTAAAATAGTATACATGATGTTAATTTTAAAAAAATGTTACCCGGTCTAATGTATTTAAATGGGTTGCCAGTCAGTCTTTGTACTGTGTAACAACAAAGTGGCACTGCATTTAAAAGAAGTAATGCCACAATAGAAAACTAATATAACACACAGTTGGTTTGAAATGCTTTGAAAGAATTTATATGAGAAATTTAATTCAACCATTTTTCCTAATTAAAGTGATGGAGCCCTGCCTGGATTCAAACCCGAAACTTTCATGCAAAGAGGTAAAAAAATATATAGGTAAAATAATCGTGAAGCAATACTGTTAGTCCAGTATTATAGTGTTTTAAAGTTACACAATAATCAAATCTCAAAATGCATTTTCCACCCATTAAAAAAAACATATATATATATGTATATATATATATAAAAATTCCCTTCTCACCCTCTGCGGGTGGTCTCTTTCATCCTCTGAGCTCGGGTCCTCTACCAGAGGCCTGGGAGCTTGAGGTTCTCCTCCAGTATCTTGGCTGTGCCTAGTATTGCACATTTCTGGACTGAGATGTCTGATGTTGTTCCTGGGATCTGTTTTAGCCACTGCTCCAGTTTGGGGGTTTCTGCCCCGAGTGCCCCGATGACCACAGGCACCACTGTGGTCTTCACCTTCCAGTTCTTTTCCAGTTCCTCCCTGAGGCCCTGGTATTTCTCCAGTTTCTCATGCTCCTTTTTCCTGATGTTGTAGTCACTTGGTATAGCTACATCCACCACAACGGCTTTCCTCTGTTCTTTATCCACCACCACATATATATATACACCACCATATATATATATATATATATATATATATATATATATATATATATATATATATACTGTATATATATATATATATATATATATATATATATATATATATGTTGAAAATAAAAGGGAAATAGGCGATGTAATAAAAATCCCAGACCACCTGACAGTACACACACTAATTAAAGATTGAGGAATTATGCAGAGAAATGACTGGCATGTATGTAATTCCCCTGTTTCGCTAGAATAACTTTTAGAAAGTGCTTTGAAACAAACCCTTTTAATTTCACTTCTTCTTCTCATTGTTGTCATCATTTGGCACTTCCAAACTGTATTTCGGAAATGTTCATGTTTTTGATACATTTATGCATTTTATGGTTGTTTATTTAATTTTATTCTGTTGTAAAGTCACCGCTTCTCTTCTTTATCACCACTAGGTGGCAGAAATGAGTCTGGTCCAGAGGAGAGAATGGATGCAGCTTGGACAGGTTGCCAGCCAATCACAGGACAATACAGATGAGACAAACCAATCTCCATCTTTTTGAGCTTTAAGAAAACATATGAAGTTGAAAGAAAAATAAATTCAGATACAAATCAATTCAATTTATTTATACAGTTTATAGATGTTTCTGTACTCTGTTAAAAGTTACACAACATGTTTCCCCCATCTTAGGTGAGTTACAATTTTCATGCGATCCCTCGTACCCCACAGATGGGGTTGTGTTCTCGGCTAAGAGTTTTTCTCTTTTTCCTCCAAATGTAAAGATGCCCAAACTCTTAAATGCTTGTTTCATCAGAATCACAGGACATGTCTCCAGAAATCAAATTATTTTTCTCCTGAGAAATGTGCATCACACAAATTCTGTGATGCACAAAATGCATTACGCATTTTATGTTGCTTTCAGATTAATGGCTTCAGCCTATGACAATAACTGACTCATTTCATTATAAACAATGGCCCTCTCTTACCAGCTTTTGTTCTGGAGTGGATGTACACATCTTGAACCAAAACAGATTCACTGCTGGGAGACAAAGACCTGATAGGCTGGACTGCTTATACTTCCAGATGCACAGGACATCTTCAGCCATCTGGAAACTGATGAACCAGACTTTTAGAAGTCTGCATGTCTCTTCCTGTTATCTTGGCTGATTTCTTTTGATGTTCCGTGATGTCACACAGAGGAAGTGAGCTAAAGGTGTTACCCTAAAATAAATCCACATGCAGGTCTCCAGTTTACTCAAACTTTGTGAATTAACCCTTTGGAAGCGTAGAATGTCATGGCATCATCACTGTTAAAAGGTATGTAAAATTTGAAATTTGAAGAAAGTAATGAATAAAAAAAATCTCTCATGGAGATGGGAAAGATCTTTAAATCAATATAAACAACCCCAAAGTGATCACAAGACAATCTCAAATAAAAACCAAAGCCCAAACACTTGGGAATAAAGATAGTTAAATAATTGGAAACATATATATTTTTTATATAAATAAATCTTCATAACTGAAAACCTTCAATAACATAATACTACTTCTATTTGCTTTATTGTATTTTGAGATGCTTGTCTCGTGTCTTAGAATAAATTAAATTTTAAATCAGAATTTCCCAGTGGTATGAATATTTTTGGGCTCAACTACATCTGATTTAAGCTACATATATATACCACTGAATTAAAAAATAACTATGAACTACTATGCATCTGAGTGTTAACAATTCCTCAGGTCATTTTTGTTTAATTTTCTTTTTATTTGCTTTTCATTAATCAGTGTTTTTCTTTCACTACACTGAAACAAGTAGGTGGTGTGATTTATATATTTTTTTCCCAAAATATGGCGCCAACATTAATTGCAGTAGATGTTTGTTTGGCACGAGTCTGATTTCTTCCCACTAAAGGTTTACATGGAGTTCCCCTGTTTCATGGGAACATTTGGAAAGTAAACATAGGCACTTTTCATTTCATAACTTCATCTTCTCACTGTTTACATCATGTGGCATTTCCAAACTTTGCCGGGAAATTTTCCTTTTTCGTTCACATGGGTATATTATGGGTGTTTATTTAATTGTATTTTCTATGTACAAACCTCTCTTCTCACCTCTCTACTTGGTGGGATAAGACGATGATTCCTGACAGAACCAGCTAAAAGTCTAAAGAATGTTTCAGGAGAAAGAAGGAACTCCCACAGACAGGTTGGTGGCCTTTTACAGGACAATGTATCTGAAATATACTCACAATCATTATTTTTGGACTGTGGGATCAATCTGGAGCCTAAAGTGAAACACCATGAAGATACTTGAGCATGTCTTGAAAATCCACCACAGTAGCTTCCCCACCTGCCCAAACACAACACCTGTTTGGAAGTTTACATCGTAGCTTTTGCACTGTAGAACAATGCAAGCAAATAACTGAATAATCACTGCTATAATGTTTAAAATAATTTTATGGTCTTATTTATATTCTACAATAACCTGTTGCCAAAGTAACATTTGATGCAATGACTAAGCTTTCACTTTGTTCTAAAGATGACAATGCCATCCCATTGATACTGTACTCATTGTCTGTGTTCTTTTCTACACGTTTCAAAAATGTGGGCTGATGACGTTCCAAACCACTCTTGAAATTCCTTAGATTGTTTCCAGCATGTTGTAATCCTCTATTGTAAGAGCCAATATGTGAAACATGTAGACTTTTAGCTATTCTGACGCCAATTTGTATTTTGTTTAATGAAACTAGTAAGATATCTGAAAACACACAGTAGTGGGCTTTAAATTGACTCTGATAAAATGAGCTTATATCCTCACTTTGTCTTGTGCTGATAACTTGCCTCACCTTTGTATGGTGGCCGACAGGTGCAAATACGCAGCAACAAAGAAAACATGCAAACAAAAAAAATAGACACATGCACAAATGAAATACAGCAAACATAAAAATAGACGCAAACAAAAGCAAATAAAATGCAGCAAACAAAAAAGAGAGACGTTTGCATGTTTTCTCTGTTGCTGCACATTTGCACCTGTTGGCCACCGTAGCTTTGTTCTGCAAACCCATTAACAAGTGATGGATATTTGAAAAAAATCAAGTCTCCCTAAATATTATAAATATTAGTGATTGTTTCTGAAAACCCCTGCATAACCAAACACTGGAGAATGTTTTTTACCACATCTCAGTAGTAAAAAAAATCCCATTCTTTATTTTATACCTGGGGACTCTAAGGCAGACACATTTTTTTCCAAGAGAAACAAACTGTGTGAACTGAACAAACCAGGATGGTATAAACCTACATTAAGATGCATTGCTGTATAATAAAACATGATCTTGACAGCAGTGAATGAAATATTTCCAGTTGAATCCAGGGAAACCAAATAAAGCATCATCATCTGCACCTGCTTCCCACAATGCTTTATTAGCATGACCCAATAAAGAAGAAAACTGTTTACACCTTGGAAAACGTTCACAATTTCCATCAGAAGATTTTATGGCCAGTCTTTAAATAAAAAAAACCCTGGGAATGTTTTGAACTTTACTTGGTGTAAATCTACAAATACCTACCATGTAAAGTGGTTAACTGTAGGTAAGTTCCTCATTTTTAGACATTTAGACACAGAACAGGATCATTTAGATTTAAAAATGCATGGTTGCATGGGTTTTATGGGTGACTGGATTTCACATAAATTGAACTTAGATTTTAGGACAATGTGGGCTTTCACTTCAAAAATATGTGGGTGTGTGAGTGAGAAAACTACTTCCAGTCAATCATTTGACAAATCAGGAAGGAGGAGGAAGACAAGAAGTGAAAGACAAAAAACCCCAAGGTACTTTACCTAAACATACTTGGCTTGAACTAAACAGGAAATATGAACTGAAAAAATGACCTCTGGATATCTATATAGTTTATGATTATGATTTAGTTTAAATTCAGGTCTTTTAATTTACCTAACACTAATTTAAGGCAACAGTTATTTCAAAACACTTTGCAAGACAGTTAGTTTCTACACAGGAGTAAATTAATCCAAAACTTGGATTCTCAATAAATGACATGTATTCCAGTGGGATTCTAGTTGTTATATTGCACAGAGTTCAGTTGTTTTAGGTTTTCTGGGTAAGAATAGGCAATCGCACTGAGTCATTCACTTCACTGCAATCCTTTTGCGTGATCACCTGTTGGGTAATAGTAGAAAGGAACATCTACCTTTAACATCTTCAGTGAGACTGGTCATCTGCCATGAGTGACTGGGGTGTGTCGAGACAGAATTTACATTGCATTATTTTGGAAAGACTGAAGCGTCTTTTTTTTTACTCAATTTGAGCTTTATTTTTTTTAAAAAAAAAGTACTTCATACAGTATTATGCACCTGGAGTAACTGAGTAAGAACTGGTTTTCCTGTGTCACCCTGAAACAGGATACTTATAATTTACTGATGTCACACTAATGACCGACTCATCAAGAACTCAGGCTGTGGACAACGTGACTATTTATGACTCAGTGTGAGAAACATTTATCAAGATAAAACCAGTACTGGTCAGCATAGAGACCTGATTACAATGTTTTACTAAGCAAGAAATTCCTCAGTTTATAGCCTATACCCCAAAAACGAGTAAGTACCAAAGCCTTGTGACCATATCACTTATACAAATACAAAAGTATTTTTTAAAAAAAATAAAGGACTTTCTTCACAAGCCATGCAAATATCAATGATTTATTAATCAAGTTTATAAGTTATCTTTTGTAATTTGTGGGCATTCTGTTCTATTATATTTAAAATGTCTGGATCCTACTTTTCATATTTGACAGTTCACAGTAGGGTCAGAACCATGACATTGGAAGCAACGTTCTGAACAGCTTCTACACAAAGTATTTACAGTGGACACATTTAGGGGTAAAGTCAGAGTCTGAAGCTACTTAAGTCCAGCTCTTCACTTACTAACTTGCTTTCTACTAAAAAAAATAAATAAAATTAAATTTGGGTGATATGAATGATTATTACATTCTCATAAAAGTTATTTTTGATTGTAATTTCTCAAAAAATAATCTGTGGAAACGTAATACCACGGTGATGAGTGGTTCTCATAGAAACACGGGGCAGAAACACTTTTACTTACGTCCTTTATTTTTCCAGATAATTTTCCATGATGCCCTTTATCACTTGTCATTACGCCATTGTTTCACTGAGGAACCAACACATTTGCCTTTGCAGAAAAGGGAAGTGCATCACATCCATTAACGTAACGACCACTAGGTGGAGTTTGTATCACATGACTGAACTGGAGACGGGCTGTTCCGTCTTCCCTTCCAGAGTGTGTGATACGTGCGCAGCGTGCTGTAGCCTAGAAACGCTGTTTATGCATGAATCACACACACACACTGCATGCCCTGCACGTATCTCCGTTCCTCTGTCTCTTCAAATATTTCTTCTGTTTTTGTCAGGACTTTGGGTCTTTCTATGCAAGATTGATAGGGTGCTCCTTTTACCTGAGAAGGTTCCTTATGAATGAAAGCAGCAGAATTGAAGGTACATTAAAAACGCATGAGGAAGAGAGCAATGAGCTACACTAAATAAAAGGCAGGCTTGACTGTAAGTGGACCATGTTTAAAACCACAAAGAAAAGAATGTGAAGCAGCAAAATCATAGGAGGAAGTATGTCTGCTTAGTCATTAACATAAGTTCAAACCATGTGCAAGATGATGTGCAACATTCTGCATGCAAGGCTGTAAAGTAATTAGATAAAAGTTGAAAAGTGGGAAAGGTTAGACTTTGATCTTGAATATTCATCAAGTTTTGAGTAAAATAGAGATCTATAGAGCAACACCTGATAGGGCAAAAGGACGGCATGATTCAATAAAGAAACCTGTGATTCATTTAAAACATTACATTACAGTACCACATGTAAAATCTGATGGGGACATCTGCCTAATTTTTTTATCATTCAACTTAGTTAGCCAACACTTTTTCATGTTAGAAAATCGGTAGTAGTTCATTTTGTAAGTATTTTAATATTAAACAAATCTGTAAAACCCTCTAAAATTAAAGAATGATGATTTTGTTAGTTTACAGAACATCAAACACCCAGAAATTTAACAATCGGTAAATGAACAATTCTGTGTGATGGATTTAGAAAGAGGTCATAATGACAAAAAAATCATTTATTTCATTTGTATTTGAATTGTTCAATGTTCTGAATAACATTAAATCAATTAGAAGTACCATTGATGATGCTGTGATCTGCTAAGGAATCACTTCAATCCCAGATCAACAAGCAAATTCACTCAAATCAGGGATCTAGGATTTGGAGCTCATTGGAGCCGGTCATTCATGGGTCATTGTTTCCTTTCTAACCCTTCGGGGCAGAAGGTGGAGCTGAAACTGCTGGTGATTCATTTTGCCATGTCTGTGTTGAGTCTCTGTTTTGGTGGCAAACACCACAAGGATGCTGCTTTATCATTCAACTAACTCAACTCCAAATGTGGTTTGCTAATTCTAATCACATGGTAACACTCCTTGGTTTGGTCTACATGAATAGTCAAAAAGGAATTTAAGGGGTTGAGTGAATCTTTGCATCAAGCTGACTAAACATCATATTTATGACGGTTACCCTGACTGGTCATTCAAGATCATCCTTACCACTCCCTGGTTACACCTAAAGCCATATAATCCATTTCACAAAGCATTTTATGGGTCTTAATGTCTTATCAAGTCTTAACATTTTTGTGGCCTTGACAGTAGATAACCTAGCTAGTTTAAAGAGGCGGAATGTCCATATAAGTCCTTCCTGAGCAACATGCCTTTTCCACATGACTGCAGATGTCAGATAATAAAAATCCAACATTTCCATTTCCTTTACTACATTTATGGTACAGCCTAATTAGTCCTTACTGTCACTGAATTCACACAGTCACTTCAGTCTGGAGTTTACTATAAAACATAGAACATTATAAAACCCTGACAATAATAGTCTTTGTTCAAAGGTCAGAAAGCAACAGGTAGAACAGGTAAAGTGGGGAAAAGAATGACTAAGGCAGGTTTCTGTGGTGCAAAGAACTGATCAGCATGTAAAACATTCTGGACAAACAGAGATGGGATTCCACTCTAAATTTTGCTGAGAAAACTTTTGAGTCTCCTGTTGTATTTTCTGAATATGTGGAGATAAAAGATAAAAAAGAAAAATTTGAATATTAAAAACAAATTGCTTTGTCTTGGTGTGAGAGATACTTTGTTAGGTCAAACCTGCTCTGCTGACTGAAATAAAGGAGCATTGTTTGAGTAATCTGATTAAATCTGTGCAACTTGAAAGCCACTGTGACCAGCAGGTGACATGGTAACTCTGTCACTCCATTAATATTTCATCCTCACAACATGTGGTTGTCCATCCATTTTCCTTGTCCCTCGGTGGGGTCAGGAGGTGCTGGTGCCTCTCAAGGTTGCCAGTCTGTCTCAGGGCAACACAGAGACACACAGGACAAACAACCAGGCACACACACACCTAGGGACAATTTGGAGAGGCAAATTAACCTGACAGTCATGTTTTTGGGCTGTGGGAGGAAACTGTAGAACCCGGAGAAAACCCACCATGCACAGGGAGAACATGCAAACTCCATGCAGAAAGACCGGGACAGGGAATCGAACCCAGAACCTTCTTGCTGCAAGGCAACAGCTCTTCCAACTGCACCACTGTGCAGCCCATCACAAGGTTGTGTGTTTCTTTAATGTGCTGATCATGATGCTGTTCCTTCAGATTTAAACTTCAAACAGCTGTAAACCGACATTTTTTTATAGTCACACCCAGGTATGTACTTAACCACTCCCACTATTTTTCCTTTCATTTTGTATGTGCGGTGACCATGATGAAAATATGTTTGATTTTCTCAAGCGTGAAACAGCACATTATGTGCTGATGGTACATAATGTGCTATTATTACACAACAACACTTTAAGAGCTTATTTCAATGTGTGAGCTACAGAATCTCACAACTGTTTGCTATAAAACTTTTCTCTCAAAAATAAGATGTGCATTGATCGCCATTTTTGCTCTTAGCAAAAGAAAATGATTGCATTTAAAATGTTTTACAGTTCTTCACCTCACCTGGTTTAAACTGATGCCTGTTGCAGAAACTGATGAGACAAATCACCCTTTGAGAAAGGTTTGTTGGTGCAGTGCCACGACTAAGTAGGAGGTTCCAAAAACTAGGGTGGGAATCCTGAATTGTTTGTGTCTCTTGACGTTTATATAATCATTAGTAGTTTTGGGAGGAGATTTAGTGATTAGTATCACTTTCTAATGACGTATAAGCTTTACCAAAAACATGCTGCCAAATTTCTGTAAAGCAGAAGTAGCTGTTTCCCTTTTGTTTTGGAAACCAGAGCAATCACCCATTTAATGGATGGAAGAGCGATTAATAGAATAGATATTAGAAAATTATGTAAGACTGGTTGGAGAAAAAAAAAATGAACCCTGTGTATGAGTTTAATCCTTTTTTCAAACATTTTCCACACTAAATCCTCCTTTTGAACCATTCTTAGGTTCACTAAGTTTCATATTTTCTTATGTGTGGTGCAACTAGTTTCATGTCCTTCTTTTAGCTTAGAGTCTGCTTTGTGGAATTTTTAAATCCGGTTTCTCAGCCACAGTGTTTTCTTTCCTTGACACATGCATGTCTGTATTTAGGTTCACTACATAATATTTGGAGATTAGTGACCAGAATGAAATGGGTTTTATGTATCAGTGTGGTGCCCTTGCAGTGTTTTGACCCAACAAATAAAGATTGCTCCAAGGCTGCAGACGGCAGGAGACTCAAGACATTCAGAAATCTTGAAAATATTTTGGCATTACTCACTCAGGGGTGTGTGTTGCCAGGAATGGCAATGTGGGAAATTGGAGAAAGAACAAGTTGGGACAACGAAAAGTTCTTTCACTTTGTTACATTTCCAGAACGCTGTGAATCATTTTGATCCACCCATTTTTTAAAACATTTATGACAACATGAATTTGATTTCACATGCAGATTTTGTACCAAATATATTGTCAAATGAAATAGAATTTTTTACAATAAAATACCCAAAAGAGAAGAAAATCCAAAGACAACAATAAAATGTTAGTACTCTAAACATATTTTCCCCATTATATATGTTCTTTTGTAGTCAGCAAATTAGATTATTTATATAGGAACTTTCAAAGAAAATGGTAACAAAGTGTTTCACAGAAAGTAACCCAATAAAATAGGATGCACAAAACACAAAACAATCATAAAAAGCAAAGTCAAAACACTGTTAAAGCTTCACTAAAAAGTCTTGAGTTGCTTCTAGAAAGCACCAGAAGACAACCTGAGCAGTTTTCAAATGACAATAAGCATCTCCACACATCACAGTGCTGCCAATGTGTTTTACTGCTATTTTGATTTCTTATTTCTTTTTTTTTAATGCAGTTAGTTTTAGACCAGAACATGTGACACAATTCACACTTTCCTAAAGTTTTCACTTTTGTTGTATCTGTTCATATAATATTTTCTAAAAGTTCTTGGAGCATAAGATATTTTTGAATGTAAAACACACCTTAGGAATTAGGAATGGCTTTTGCAACCCTTATGTAACAGATACCAGTGACTTTGTTTCTCATCTCCTGAAGAATTTATTTTCATAAGAGCATTTTTTGGAGCATTTAGCTTATGTCATGCTGTCACAAAGACTGCATTTTTCTTCTTTCAATAGGTTAATTACCATTATTTCCCAATTTAAAATATATGTTTTGGCTTGAAAGCAGATTGTTTTGTAATTTTTTCATTTAATAAATGGTGTGTCTGCTATTTGGATTCACACAATTTTTTTTTTTGTCTGATGTTCCAATTTCATTCATAATAAAAAAATGGAAAAAAATAAAAGATATATTTTAGGAGACATTCTTTCTGACAGCACTTCTATTTCCATAGTAGTTTCTGAAACCTTGTGTTACAGATGAGTTTTATGCATATAAAGTGTTACAGAGAAGTTTTATCCGAGTCCTGCATGTTTCCTCCTTTCATTCAAAATGTCACATCTCCTTATTTGCATTTTTTTTTACTTGATGAGTTTCAAATGTCCAAATTTGAATAATTGTGAACTGCTACTTAACATACGCTCCACCCCTTTTCTGACTTCCATATCTGACTTTTTTTTTTTTGCATTTTTTCAGAATTTTATCAAATTTAAGAATTTCAGTTCTCACAGATCACATGACATAACTCAACTGCATGAAGCCCCCTCACCGGTGGTTCTGATGTTTTATGCCAAACAAAGATGTAACCATCTTTTCACCTTTTACTGAGACGCCTTCTGAGAACGCCTCTATCAACTATCAACTGCCTTCATCAACAGCACATCTGTTTTCCAAACAAAGGCTTACTCATCTGTGATATTTGGATATAAGAAGACATTCTGATCCCACCAGTGTTGTGAGAACGTGAAATGATGCTTATCGGTACATCCAGTTTTTGTGAATGTGTCCTCTACTTTTGAGAAAAAGGTCAGGAGCAAAATGAAAGTCTCAGGTTAAGGGGGTTTTTTTTGAGCCGCAGTTTCCAGATTAAGTTGATTTGTAAGTTGGTTGCCTGGCATTTAATTTGACTGCATGCAGGTCACATTAGCAAAACTTTGCATTTTGGAGCTTTGCATGAAAAGGAATCGGACATGCTATCAAAAGACTACAGCAGCATGCCACAATGAATAGTTTCAACCTCTATATTTCATCTCTTATTTCAAAATGAAACATTTACAACTATGATACACTAAATGCTGGGTTTCTTCTTTAAATGGGTTGTTTTAACCAAATGCTGATTCATGATAGTGAGCCAGTTGGTAGGGTTAGAAAGAAAGACTAAGAAGGAAGCTGATTGAGCACCAACATCATCAGACTTCATTGGTCCTCTTCTCCTTATATGCTAAAGAGTTAGCACAGGCTAGTGCTAACAATTCTCAACTTTCATTACTTAACAAAAGTTGATACAAGCTGGCAATAGGTTATGGTGTTGTGTCTTGAATTTGAATGTATTGATGTGGACAAGTATCAGTCCTCCTGTAACCCTCAAGATCAGTAGGTATAAAAACAAATCAGTTAATGCATGAAATTTAAAAATATTATGTTTTATTGACTTAGCTTATGTTCATTTTTTCAATAAACTTTCTGTTGGCTTAAATTTGGTCTTGGGTTTCTATAAACCATTCATTGTTAACGTTTTATTCATCACAACATTTATGTTGAAGTTCATCATGTAAATGTGCCAGATTTAGTCACAAAGACTAATTTGCATCTGTAGCTCCTGGCAGAGTGATGGTACAAAGGCAAAAATATAATGTTTAAAAACATATTAAAAATATGAAATTAGGTAGGACGGATACCAGGGGCGGACTGGGATGAAGAAAACAAAAAACATCCCTGTAAACCAGGGGCCATTTCTCACAGAATGGCTCCTGATGTACATGAACAGACCTGTCTTCGTATTGTCATGATCTCATGGTGATAAACCACAAAGTATTCAGAACAATGTGGCCAAACAAAAAAGTTAGTGACTTGTTTGTTCCCTGTTGTAACAGGACAAATATGCCTGGCTACATATTTACTATATTGTAGGATGTAAACAATATGTATTATAAGAGTAGAATACATATTGGCTATTAGTTAGTATTGGTTAGTACAGCTATACTATGCTGTATTAGCACAATACAGTTTGCTGTGTTAATTTCTTTCAGTTTGTTATGTTCCTCTAGATAATTTCTTATATTTTTTTTACATTCATTTATTTCTGCACAGGTGTGAAGAGTTTGCAGACGTTCTCAGAACTGCTCAGCGTCATATCATGTCCTCCTCCTTCCCCCAGCTAATATTTTTGTTTTTTGCTGTGTTTTATTGGTTTGAAACCCAGTAATTATCATAGTATTTTCTCCTAGAGGTGTCAACTGTTATTGTTGCTCAATCCGATGTTTCCATTGATGAACAAAAACGTGAATCATAACCTTGACTACATGACTACATCGTAAATTAATTTGGAACATCTTCAGAGTGTACAGATGACTAGTTCTCAGAACGACACTGATGCGACAGACTCCCTCCTAAAATGTAGATGTTCTCTGATAAGTCAACATGTTTATCCGGAAGTCTGTTATCTTCTGGGTGATGCCAGACTCAGAGGCATTCAAGAAATGTCTCCCACAGAATGTGTGTGTGTGTTTTAAGACATCCACGTGTTTTTTATCTGTTATCTGATGATCAATGCCCTAAAAAATGATCACTGAATCCGTTCTGCACCCTGTCATTGGCTTAAAGTTAGAAAAGAAAATGATGAAAGAAGAGGGGATGATTAATATTAGAGATTTTTTGAATATTATCATTTGTTATTACTTTAGTTCATATTCAGTCTAATGCTCAGTTTAAAGTGTTCTCTTACTTCTGTGTCTCTGAACTGACTTGAAAGCCACGTCTGCCTGTTAATCTTCATGTAAAACAGTTAACTGTCTGTTTCCCAGACCTTAAATTACGCTTCCACAGGTGTCGTCTTATCACTAGATACTCCCTACTTTAGAAACTGCCTGTGTGCAGTGATAAATATTGTCTGTGCTGTCCTCCGTCCCCCATCCTCCCTGTTTGTGTTTGATAATAAAAGACGAGCTGTAACCAAAGGTTTTGAGAACGTTCAGTGAACGGCTTGGAGAAGCCGTTTTATTGAGTCTTCTCCTTTTGCAAAAACTTTGTCATAATAATTCACATGCATTGTCTGTGGTTCTTTTTAATGAAGGTTCAAGAAAATACCCATCAATTTTCCTTTAAGAGAAGCAAACTTACTTTAGGTTTTACCACATTCAAAAGGGTTTCTTGTCTCCATCTCCTCTTCTGCAGCAGTTTTCTTTTTGGAGCACCTATTAAATCTGACATAAACCTATAATTTATATAACTGCAACAATTATAACCTACAGACTAAAAAGCTGTGCATTGAGTTAAATAACTCTTAAAGCTCCACATGATATTTATTAACACCCTAAATGAGCTTTTTGTTCAGAAAATAGACGTGAAACTTTACATCTCCAAGCTCATCAGTTCTGTTTGCATTAATAACAGCTTCAGAGCATTGAGTTGTCCTCACCCTGCTAATGTTGGAGCAGCAAAACAACTGCTGCATCAGTTTTAGTCACAGTAATATAAGATGGTCTGTCCAACCTGAAATAGAAATAGACAGACTGTTGATCCTTTGATATATTGTTATGGTTCTGGTATAGCTAGACTATGCTTAGAGGCTCCAGTGACGATAATATTATCATCAAGATGCAACAGTACAAAATCTCTGTTTGCATTAATGGCAGCTGATACAGACCTCCAAAAGCTCTGCTACCATTTTTAACTCCTTATGAGTCTTTAACAGACCTTCAGTGAGAGACGAATATCAACAAGTACAAGTTAGTTACAGCAGCAGCAGATCTAAATATGTGGTAGCACAAGAGAAAGACATAAGAACAGGAAACATGCCTGCTAAGGTTATAAAACATGACAGGAATATAAGTGTTGGTAACTTTGGCCAAAAATGAAATTAAAGCAGATTTAATTGTGACTCAGTTCTATGTTCAATGAAATCCAAGTCCCAATACCTGTTGTTTAGATGTTATGTCCTCTGCACCCATAGCTGTACATTCATGTCTTTTTCTGACACATTTTTGAAAATTTACTTTACTAATTTACAAAATTTTGGATTTAGCTTGCAATCTAAGTATTTTTTTCATCTTTGTAATGATGTTTACAATAAAAGTGAGATTATACAGTATTACCAACTGCAATTTCCTGTTTGTCTTGGTCATGTGATTTGCTCCTTGCACTTTGCTCACATAACCCCAGCTGTCCATGACAAAGCAAAATATTCTGTTGGACTAGCATTTTGAACTGAAACTTGTATTAACAAACGTACAATACCAACTCA
Source organism: Poecilia picta (assembly GCA_033032245.1). Classification (NCBI taxonomy): domain Eukaryota; kingdom Metazoa; phylum Chordata; class Actinopteri; order Cyprinodontiformes; family Poeciliidae; genus Poecilia; species Poecilia picta. The sequence goes on along the minus strand of CM065368.1, from coordinate 5,193,097 downwards.
GATCAGTATTGAGGACAAACATTGATGAGAATAACTTCGCTATATTCATTCCCCTTTTCAATGTTTTTGTTCAATATAATGTACAATAGGTAATTGTACATTATATTGCATTTAGATTTATGCATTTAGATTTTGGTTAGGGTGGATGTAACTTATTTTACGATTTTGTGTCTTTATTGGAGTTTCTTGACTCTTGTAAATTTTCCACAAGTATTGGAGAGGAACTATGTTTCTTCTAAAACATAGAATAAAGTTCAGGAAATAAAATAAAATAAGGAATGACTTTAGCTTGTGCCAAATGCACGATGTGGCATTGGCTCCTGATAAAGTTGAATGAGTGAAAAGCTGAATGGAGCCAGATGGCTGAGGCATCCGTGCCGTTCATGGTCACATGGCGGATTGCATTTCCTTTGTCTCTGAGCCCCACATGCTCAGTGAAAAGAGGGGATCCGATTTCCCGTGTCTTTGATGTCTCCTCCTCCCACGCTTCCCCGCCTCCTTTCTTTTCAGGCATCCTCTCGCCCTCCCACCCAGACAAACACAAACACATGGGCCTTCTGCTGACGGGAAACCCAATCGCTTGGTGGAAACTGGCCATGAGCTTGAATAAGCTCCCTGAATGAACGCATGTGGAAAACATTTAAGACACAACTGAGTCCAAAACTGAAGACGCCATAGACTCTGTCTGATACTAAATTAGAATATATGGCAGAGTCATCACTTATCTGAACACTTACTGGGTTTGATTGTCAGTTTTAGAAGGTAATGAGATAAAGCTGTTACTAGGGTCTTTGGATCACTTTGATGCTGTACATTGTGTTGAGCCTGAAACATCTTTCCGTTCGAACACATTTAGCAAACATTCAACAAAAGAACAACACACTGTGCCTTATTGATTCAAATGAAGAGTCAGCATGAGAGAAGCCAATGAGATTTTGACATATCCACAGGTAGAAGCTGATCCTTCAGGGTAACAGGAAAGCAAACAGAGAGGAAGGAAAATAGTTTTGTGCAACCTGATGTCATCCACATGTTACTAAGGAACAATTTACTAAGATAACAGCAGATTATGATGTCACTGTTGAACAAGAGCTCCAAAGGTTAGAAACTAAAAGCCGTCGGAGTTCGTTGGGCTTCAGGCTGCAGTTTTGCAAACCATAATATTTACATTCAGCATGTGACCTTAATTTCCATACAGCCCATCTCCTGGAGGTGGCAGCGATGAAAGGGGGGTGATCCATCTTAACAAACACTGGCCACTGCCATCTAATTTATACCACCAAACACCACGTGGTATGTAAACCATCCCTTTGATTGCATTGTTTTGGGAGGCTTCAGCTTAAAAGGGTGGGGTAAACTCACGCCCTGATGGGGTCCGCCAACCAGACTGCTCAGGTCAAGAGGGGCCCCTTCCCGCACACAGCCATTTTACCATCTTCCTGCAGCCGGGCTGATGTCAGGGCCGAGGAATGTCGAAAACAGAGCACACTGGGGGGCCTTGTTCTTCCACTCTGAATAGTCCTGGGCAGGAATCCAGAACACATGCCACACACGCAGCCCCACGAGGAGGAAGGGGGCCGGGTGGAGGCAGGGGAGCTAGTCCAGAGTGTGTTTTTCTCTAGGTTAGTGTGTCCAGGGAAAAACACACTAACTAGGAAAATCTAAGGGTGTTCAGACAGATGGAAATAAGACGGGTCTGAAACCGTGTCCTACTTTTCAAAGACTGCGGTCTAAAACTATGTTGTTGTTTTATTTTTTTTTTTAAGATTTCTTATGCAGATAAAGTCTTTTAATCAAAATAGATTGAAAATGTTTTCAAACATTGATTTCTCTGAAATGGATAGTATCAGATGAAGACTCTGAAACCACCTCTAAGACTGCAAACAACTTCAAATATGGGGAAAAAGAAAAAGAAAGGAAACATTCCAGGTTTGGTCCACTAACTTGCAATCAACATAATAATTTAGTAAATTAATACTTGCTGTCACAAATAATTTGCTAAAAATTAATAATCATTCATCATTTCTAAGTGTCTAAGCGTTAATGAATGGACAACTCAGACGGACTTAACAGAAAGGCAGAAATGATTGTAATGAACAATTGTTCCCTACATATGAATAAAATCCCAGGTGTCAAACTTGGTGTCCTGTAATTATATTGCAATCACTAGATAATTGCAAATGTCTCTCAGGTCTGCTGATAGGCAACGCATGCACCTCCACCACAATAAATACCCAAATAAAGTGACATGACCAAAAGGAGCTACAGATCTGCAGCACAGGTGGAAACGTTTGTTGCATAATTATTAGTCATGTACTCCTGAAATCTGGCTCTTAATGAAGACTTAATGGAAAACTGTCTGATCTCATAATCGGTTTTTATCCTCCTGGAAGGAAATAAGATAAGGAAGAAAAACATCGGGAAGCTTTGTGCATATTTCTGTGATAAGCCTAGTCTAAACATGGCGCGTCACGTCAGATCGAAAGAGAAAGAGACCAGAACAGTAAAAGAATTGGAGCGCTACATGAACATCAAGGATAGATCTCATTTTGAACCCCTTAGGCAGAACTCAGTAATAACAGACTTGGAACTGAATAAAATGTTCTTGATTTCAAATTCATATAATACACTCATGAGAACAGCAACACCCTGGAGGCTGAAGTGAACCAAAGGTCTCACCCTCTGTTTTGAGTCATGCATCGCATTTGGTCTCCTGCTAAAAAAAAATAAAAATACAGATCAAGATGTCATCCAGATAAATGTAATCAAAATACCACATACAGCAGCTGAAACACAATTACATCACATCTGGAAACAGAAGTCCTGTTTTGGCAACCCTTTCTCTGCTAGATAACTTGATGACGTCCAACCAATGCAATGGTTAAAACCAGAGGAAGAAAGGTTGCTAGTGGGGCGACGCCAAGCAGTCAAAATAAAAACATTATGACTCCAATCCTAGACTGAACATATTGTCCCACTTTTCAGCTGTGCTGTTTCTTTGTATCTTTATCAAGCGGATTAAAATAAATATTTTTACCATTAAAGACACAAAACTGAGATGGATTACAGGCTGGTGATTCATAAAAGCCACACCTCATTGACGTAAGTATCTGAATAACTCCTACATGATTTTTAGTTTTCATTAGAGATTATTTTTAAAACTTCTAATCTCAGAAAATATTTTCAACCCAAGTCCTAATAAATGATTCACTTCTGTTCTAACCAGTCACTCTGTTCTAAAGTAAAACATTTTATTTGCACGTCTCATTGATCCAACCTGCAATTCTGCTTCGATCTTCAAGGTGTGAAGCAGAATCAACATGAAGACTTTATTATTTTAATGGCCTTGAAAGACTTTGAAGGATCCACTCAACTACTGATATTAAAGACACATATATTTAAATTCCTGCAATTTTGCTCACTTAGAAAGATTTCCTTCTGTAGTACCAAGTTTAATGCAAGTTTTATGATTGGCAACAGAAATCAGCTGATATTTCATTATAATTCAGTTTAATCTGTCTGGCTGGTTACAACATCAGATATTTCTTATTTTTCCAAGTAGTGACTATCTCATGATAAGTGCTGCCAGATCATTCTGACAGAAACACTCTTTGATGTTGATGCTCTTACTGAGGGAGAAAGACTCACTCAGGCATTTTCAGTGGAAGCACAATAGGAAAAGGAGTTGATTTTAAAAAACTGCATTTTTCTGCAGCATGTTGAGATGTCTGCTTCCATTCAGGCTAAGAGAGGGCTCAAAACTTTTACTTCAAATCTACTTCTAAAATACGCACTTTACAATCATAATTATTATTGTTTCAATAATGAATTGGTGTAATGGTGTTATTTGCGTAGTTAAATTGCTCCATTGTATTTTTCTAAAATACAAAAAAATTATATTTACAAATTAGTTTTTATTGAATTAGATGAACATTTGAGAAAATAGTTGTCACATAACATTTTCTGATGTGCAACATTAGCCAATATCTCCATCTCCATCCATCCATCCATCCATTTTTTTACACCCTTGTCCCTCAGTGGGGTCGGGAGATTTGCTGGTGCCGATCTCCAGCTAAACGTTCCGGGCGAGAGGCAGGGTCACCCTGGACAGGTCGCCAGTCGGTCGCATAGCCAATATCTGAATTACTTTAATATTTATTTTAAATTATTGTCACTCAAACATATCTGATAACTTATCAATTTATTGCAAAACATAAAGAAGCACTAATTGATATTCAGGACATTTTCTATCACAGTTTTGAAAAAGCTGATTATATAACTAAAAATTGTTGATGACTGAAAAAAGAAAAAGAAATGCACTTTGCAACTTTTTAAGGGTTAAGGGACACACAAAGTATGAGTCAGCTCTAAAGGCTAACAGGGAAGCTATCAGACAAACAGTTGACCCATGTAATGATGTTGTATGACGGAACCAGGGAGTCTCACATGATGATGGCATGCAGAGATTCTTTCAGTGACGTGTCTGAAGCCTGGCATTGATTCATGGAGCCTCCTGTCCCTTCCCTGTTATTATAAGGTCCAGTCACGTCTGATAGGATTACATTAAGATGTTATGTAACCCCGATTCATGTAGATGTTATGTAACCCCGATTCATGTCCAGACATGTCCTTCCACCATTCATTTTAGCTCGGTCCAGGAATCTGCCTTCCCACTGCTGTACTGAACAAGATGTTCCCAACAAGTGACGCAGCATTTTATCTGGAATGTGAAGGAGAAGCAAAACAAGCTGTGGGTCTGCATGTGCTCAGCTGGGACTGGTCCACAGGATATTTGCTGCCAGAATGGTCAGACAGTACTTTGTGAACTCAGGGAACTAAGGAACAACTAAAATGTGATATAATGTAATATGATTTTGAATGGGAGGCTCAACAATTGGCCATGAATAAACCCAATCTCACCAAAAAAAAAAAAAAAAAACATTTTTTAAAAAAACTTTAAGGAAGAATACTTTTTGAAACCTCAGAAGTATTTAAAGTTTGATCTAACCCACAAAATTAAAATGGAAATTAATTGAGCAATTTCTTTGAACAATGTGGTTGGGTCTAAAAGAGAAGCTTAGGTGATCATGTGATTAGATCAGCAAAAACAATTTCAACACAATGTACCACTGAGTGAAAGATTTATGACAAAAGGCATATATTTTATCATCACAAAAAGCAAACAAAAGAACATGAATGAAAAGACGAATTGTAAATTCTTTATTTGTTTGAACAAAACACATCAGAAATGGGTTAAATAAAGCTATGCATGAAAGAAAGATCTCATCTCTATAACCCTAACAAACTATTTCTATCTTATACGTGTCTTGTACATGCAATGACTTACCAGATTTGTTTTGTAGGGAATATAAAAATACAGGTATATAATTGTGAGTTTAAAGAGAAGTAATACGTACGTTCTTTTTTGCTAATTTAAATCTGAAAAGTGTGGCATGCATTTGTTTCCAGCCTCTTGAATGAATAATTTACAGTGAGCACAGCTGCAGGTCATTTAGGTTATTTCTTTTCCAGTTATTTGCTCAAAAAGCAGCTTGAGAATAGTCATCTGTGAACATCTATTTTCAGGTCTTGCCACAAAGTCTCATCTAGATTTAGCTATGAGCTATTCTTATACATAATTATGCTTTGACCTAAACAGTACTGTAGGCAATGCTACTTTTCAGTTGGAATGTGAATCTCCACCCTGGGTTTCAGTCTCAAAGGTCTTTTATAGAGTTTTTTACTGTCTATAAAAGACATCATCTTCCCATCAATTCAGACCAGCTCCACTGCATGATGCTGCCACCATCGCATTTCACAGTGGGGATGTTTTGGTCAGGTTGATGCAGAGTATTAGTTTTCCACCAAATATGGATTTATCTACAGGTTGAACAACCTTAGTTTGGCTCCAGATCATATTCTTACGTTTGCTCTGTTCAATACATTACAAACTTTAAAGGGTTGGCTGTCTATACTTTAAGATTGTGTAGAAGTTAGCTTCTACATGGTGGTACCAAGATGGTTTTCACTGTGCATATTAATGCATATTAAGGTATAGTTGGTGTTTGAACTACAAAGTTATTAGTGTTTTTGGAGAGCGTCTCGAGTATCTCAAGTAAAAAAAAAAACAATCATTTGAATTTCTCTCTTAGACCGCACCTGACTCCCTCCATTAATATTATTCTTATTACGACAGTCACTGTTCTCATTAAAGAAGCTATTCCAGGGTTGTTGTAGTACCCAGCATTTTGTGAAAATCAAGGGTCCACTCTCATGCACATTTGCTTATTTTGTTTCAAAAGAGGAGCAGCTGATTACTCAGGATTGCATCAAGATTAAATTAAAACTCTAAACAGTCTGTGTCCAGGATGTGTGGAGTCTGCAGAGATGTTAGCCGCCTCTTTCCTGACCAGAAAACAGTACAACTCCTGGATGGGGGGAATGTGAGCAATTGTTCTTTGCAGTTTGACTGCATCTTGTTTAATGGTGGAGACAAACCATGCAGTGATGAATGAACACTGGACAGTCTGATTATGGTGGTTTAAGAGATGATTAGCAGCTTTGGTGGAGGGCAGTACTTCTTGAGTTACTGCAGAAAGTGCAGTTTTTGCTGGGTCTTCTGCTGAGCAGGTCTATGTGTGAGTACTACCTCAAGTACCAAAGATCCACAGTCGACAAAATGTTGTTGAGGATGGGGAGGGAGAAGTGGGTTTGAAGAGGTACGTCATCATCTCCACTGTCATTAGAGGGTTGAACTCCAGGTGGTTCTGACTGCACCGCTGGAACAGTCATCCTTCTGTCAGTGTGTGCACTCATCATTTTCCTGGATCAGACTTAAAGGTAGTGCCGTCATCAGCAGGCTTCAGGAGTTTCAAAGATGGATGTGGTGAAATGCAGTCATTTGTGTACACATAAAGTCATCTTCTGATAGTGTTATCCGGCACTTTCAGAATGTCTCATCTGGACAGCAAAGACCTGTATGTTAATTAGTAGTGCTAAAAAAAACAAAAAAAGTGGGCGAATGCTGTTTAAACTGGCTGATTCCCTCACAGACGTTCTGGTTTCACCTAAATGACGCAATCATCAATTATACAAACTCTCAGTCTGAGACTGTACTGTTAAAAAATGCATGTAAACAACACTTAAGGGCATATTGAGCTTGCCGGCTTTGTGATTGGTTGATGCAACAGGAGAGCTCTGCAGTGGTTAAAAAAACAGTCGTCTTTATTTCACTGAAATCCAGCAGAAATCCCCTCCATAATCCAGCAGACACCCCAGGGACATTCAACAACTGTAGAGGGGGTGGGGGCCGCCGTACATGCCCGCCCACAAGATTTAGGTTGCATTGAAAGCATCTGTGGCTGCACAAAGGGCTTCTGGGCATTACATCTTATTCCAAAATCATAGCTTAGCAATGATCGAGAGGTTTTAAAAAAAGAGGTGAATGTTTGTGAGAAGTGCATGAAAACACAGCAGATGTCAAAGTAAAAAAGAAGAAAGAAAACTGCCTCATTTGCATTTAAATGGACGTATCCACAGGAAAAACAAGCATCACACGACTTTTATTACAGCACAAAAAACATCAACCCAAACAGATGTGAAACTTAAGATGCAATTTGCAAAAAACATAAATAAGCTGTTTATTATTTCTTATTTTTTACAAGCAACATATTCCTCAGTATCCAAACATGTACAAAACAAAAAATATATATTTTTTATGTTATTGTCTAACATTTCATATAATAAAAAACAACATTGTATTCATGTTTAATCCAATGTTGCAAACAAAGATGTCTCTAAGAAAAAGAAAAAAATACATCTACAACGTAACGAACATGGTCACAGAATACATTGTTTTGTCCAAACAGCAAAGCATTTCAATGTTTCTCATATATACAGAAAACATGTTCAGTCATCTGCTTATGTTTCCAAACGTCTTTACATTTACTATGTTTTTAACAAAGTAAATGTAAAGAGTGTAAAGAAGTGTTTACATTATCAACATTATCCAATGTGATTTGAGCTTTTTCACTGTTGAGGTTAGAACTTTACACACAATAAAGCTAAATTATTAAAGACACATTTTCTTATTTTAAAGTCCACAAAAACGTGTACATTTATGCAAATAGGATGAAAGTGATGCATTTATGTCAAGTTTTTCTTTCAGCTTTCACCTTCAGATCAGAGTTTTATGTTTACAAGTTTAGTGGTCTTAACTTCAAACTAGGTCAAATGCTTCTGGTAGTCTTCCACAGATGCCTCATGACAGGTTGGCCCCTTCTGCTGACGTAACCGGTCTAACTGCGTCAGTCTTCTATAGGGCCTCCCTGCTCACACAGGCTTTTTCACATAAACAAAAAATTTCCACCGGGTAGTGGACTGAGCTTATGGAAGGATTATGTTGTCTAGCTTTTTCACCACAACTTTGAACAAATTGCTTAATTTTGTCTGTTGACATCTTCTGAAAATATTCAAACTATTCAGAGAGCAACTTTGGAGAATGTAAACATCTACCTTTGAGACAATGGAAATATATGTGCAATTTAGCAAGACAAGCTGTAATTAGTGAATTTTGGAGAGGTTGTTTTTTTACTAAAGAGTTCTAAAACTTAGCTTATGTGACTTTTCAGGTTTTGTGGATGCCATACCTTAAATTACTGGAGTACTACAGCATGTATGCAAGGTTTATAGGTGGGTTTTTTCTTATTTTTTGGAAAATGGGTCAGACACTGATGTTTGCAGACTTTTGGCCCTATTACCTTGTCAATCTACTTCATAAAGTTGCTTTATCGGGTTAATATCAAGACTCAGAGACTGTTCCTACAGAATCCAGTGAATAAAATTCTCCAAAAATGTCTGCAACTTTAGTACATTCATTTGAATGTATGGCATAAGCCCGAAAACTAAAAAAGTACCAGGAAACATAAAGCATGTAATTTTACACAAATATAAAAAACAAAAAGAAAGGAGACTACAAAGTTCTCTGTGAACTGTAAAGTTCTGCTATAACTGGAGAACTTTACAGAATAGGAAAATACTGTGAAGTTGTCAGAAATAGCATACTAGGTTTCAAAGAAATGTGCTGTTGAGTAGAATAATTCAAAAAGTGTCAAAAATGTTCATACATATTTGTAGATTTAAAAAAAAACAATAGACTATTTATAAGAAATGGTTAAACTGTGAAAATAAAAGCAGAGATGTTAACCTGAGTTTGTTTGAAGCACTGATGGTTACAAAGTCTTCTGGGAGGAAGGATTTACAATAACACTCCTTTGTGCACCTTGGATGCACAAAGAAGCAACAGCATCTCCCAAAAGGTGGGAGACAATGTCCACCAGTGATGTTGTTTTAGCTACAGACCTTCTGTCTTGCACCACCTGCATTGGGCCGAGGGGGTATCTCAGGACAGAGCTGATGTTTGTGATGAGCTTATTTAACCACTTCCTCTAACAGGTAGCTACTACAACATAGAGAATGTAAGTAAGTAAGTAAAGGAGGTAGAGTCTGTTGGGACTCCAGTTCATTTTATTGTTAACCCAGTTTATTATTACACATGAAACTGAACACCTGAATTTATTGATTTGGATGTGTGAGTGAATACTTTTGACAACCTGGTGTATTTTAGTTTTTTCACAACCCAATTTGTGGGTTAACTTAGCAAATACTAAGTTAACAAAAACACTTATCTGTAAAAGTAGCTCCACGCTATCCTGTGGTTAATAGAGTAAACTCTTCAAAACCCAAAACCCAGATGTGAGTGAAAGCTGCAGAGAAAAGGGGAAAACCTGGCTGATGTTTTTGCAGTCTGTTTTTCAGTGCATTACGCAGTCTTAAAGGTGTCGCTTTCATTCCAGCAGAAGCCAGCGCAATACTTCGCTTTGCATCTCCTGCAAAAGACAAAAACCAAAACTGTTACTGACACTCTGCTACAAGTACTCTAAGTCTATTTCACATAAAGCATGACAGGAATGTCTAATTTCTCTGATAAATTGCTTTCCTTTTGTCTATTACTTTGATAGCATTTTATAAGTGTAAGTCCCATATTTAAGTATGAACAATTCAACAAATTAGCTGTCAATCACACTGACACACTGATAACATTTTAAATCTGCATTCATTTCTGACACTGGCATTGACTCAGAGCAGGTATGCCCATCGGTTCCCCTGCCCATCGGTTCCCCTGCTGTGGGGCCTGTAAACGTGCATTTATGCCACTAGTCTTGGCAATAAACCCTCCTTAGTATGGAAAACACTTTGTCAGCTTCTCAGCGCAGTTTTACACTTGACCATGTCGTTCTTTGTTCTGGCAAATTGTACTACAGCCAAAAGGCTCTTGGCAGTGTTGTGTAAACAGCAATGTGCGTACGTGATGAGACTGTGAAAGTTGAAAACAAATCTAATCAATTGTTGTGTTTTAACAGTTTAATATGCATGGTGGCATTATTAGCAAGTTAGTGCTAAGAAGCATTTTTGGTTGGGTTTTAGTTGTTTTATTTTTTAATTTTTTCATTCGATACCCATTGTTCTACCTTGGTATGATCTTTGCGCACCTTTACCTTTGATAAGCATCAGTGCAAAGTCATGATGGAAAAGAAGATTTATCCTCAAATGTTATTCTTATTATTTTTTATACCTCACAGCTTGAGAACCAGAAGACATTAGCTGACCATCATTGTAAAAGTTTTGCTCTGTAAGAACAACCTTTAATGAGCTTTCAGGGTTAAATGAGTAAAGAAAACAATTTCACCTAATACCATTATGTTTTGCTGGAAACAAATACACACTGATTGAATTACATAAATCAAAATAATAATTAAAAAATACGGGCGAGACGCCAATCAAAATATGGTTAGCGGTGCTGTACCGATACGGGTTAGGACACTGAGGTCAATCAGCCTTTGATGTATGTTGTACAGATATAATAACGAGTTATTTGTCGATATGCAAATATTTCTAAACTGGTTCATAAGTTCTCAGGAAAATGATTGAGTAAAGTCATGTGTGAAGGTAATTTTCCACATCCCACACCATTAGCAGATGCTTAGAAGGGTTTTGACTTCATGTATGTTTGTTGCGATGCAGATTCCGGCAATTTACGCGAAAGGTCAGGGAGGTGTCACATTGTAATAAAGTCAAAAACAGGCTCCAACAGCCTCGTCTGGTTTTATTCATAAGGTTTTAAAAATTTCCACAATGCACTTTTTGCATTATGTTTTAGATTTTCTGTTTTCTAGCGTTGAGCCACCCACTGCATTTCCAGCTGTGAAAAATATTCTCCTACAGAGAAACTGCTGCCTTGCAGAATGTGTGAAAACTGCAGCTACAGAAAATAGACATATTCAAATTTCTGTCAAATTAAATACAGACTTCCTCTGATGTTTATCATGGCAGTTTTTAAAAAAATAACAGTCTCAGATTCTATATGGACCAAAACTAAAATCCTCAAAATAAAATATGATAACAGTTACATTATGCTGTGGGGCTTCGTGCAGGAACATGGCAGCTGCTCAGAGTTGATGGGAAGATGGATGGAGGCCAAAACAGGGCAATATACAAAGAGCCTAATCTCCAAAAGCTGAGGCAAGACTGCAGTAAGACAACAACAGTAATCGTACACCCAGAGCAACAACAAAATAGTTCAGATCAAAATATCTTCATGTTTTAGAATGGCTCAGTCTCTAAACTTGCAAAGCTAGTAGAGATATAACACCAAAGATTTGAACATGCTGTGAAAGGTGATTCTACAAAGTATTGCATCAGCTCAACAGAAGCACAAACTACAGTTTCCAGATTATTTCTAAAAAGGTTTGAAGCCATGCATTTCAATCTGCTTTCTAATTCTGAACCAGCTTGATTGTGTTGTGTTCTGTGTTTCCTGTGTTGTTATTTTTGAGGTTTTCTCTGTTTAGTCCTGTTGATTGCTTCCCAGGTGTGTCTCATTCCTTGATTTTCCTCCCTGTGTATTTAAGTCCACATGTTGTCTTTGCCTCTTGTCGGATTGTCGTGTCAACCCTGTCGTGTCATTGGTCTGTCGTTTCGTCGTCTCAGTTGAACTGGTTAAGTCCTGTGACAGCGTCAACTCCCTTCGTTGTTTTTTTTCCTGTACTGTTGCTACCGGTTCTGAGCCCAGCTTCCGTTCTACCGCGTTGCATATTCCTTGGACTGTATGAGCTGCCTATTCACTATTAAAGTCATCTTCATCTTACTTCCCGATTCCTTGCCTGCTGCATTTGGGTCCGAATTCAAATCACATCATGACAGATTTGATACATCACTAAGAATCCAAATGAAACATATTGAGGAAAATCCTTCTATGTTGGTGAAACCTTAAAAATCAAATTTACATTAGCGATGTAAATTTATAGCAACAACTTGAACACAATTGCAGGTATTATTTTACCTAAGCAGGGAGTCTCATTTCCCATTCTAAACATTGCAAACAAAATATTTCCATTCATACCGCACCCTGTTTTCATAATTTCCACGCAAATAAATGAGAACTTCCTGGTGTAGAAGCATATCTCATGGAGAGAATCACCTGTAGTACAGTTAATTTGGAAGGCCAGATTAATGAATATTAAAAAAATAAACTTAAAAGGGGTGTTTTCCTTTGGTTAGTGTGTGTGTGGTTGTGTGTGTGTGTGTGTGTTTGGGCCAAAGGAAAATGATAAACAGCTTGTTTTTTTCACTTGTTGTATTGTTGTGTTATGGAGCAACTTATCAAAACAAACCTTGTGCTTTTACCGCAGGACTTGGTGGCCAGAAACAATCTATTTATGAGAATCCAAAAAAAAAACACCAGAAAGAATTTCACATACAAGTCGAAACCCCTCTCTAAGCCCCAGTATCTAAATACAGGTTGAAGGATATGACACGATAGCTAATCATTTCCACAAGTGGTCTTTACCTTGTTGTGCAGTCCCACTAACTCATGAAGTCAGCCTTTTATTTAAAACATATGCTGTCATGAAGCTCTTCAAAGCCCTAATCCTCTCTCAGCTGTTGGGATCAGCTGCAGTGACACACAGCAGAAACAAACCTCACATGTTTACCACAGTGGAGATGGAATGTGTGGAATTATGATTACTTCAGCAAGACTTTTGTTTGCAGTCAACGCCTTTATAAATATAACCCTTTATTTTGGGTTAAATTTAACCCAAAATAATGGCTAACTGGCTATCTTTAAAAGGGAGTCCAGAAAAAAGAACATAACTGTTGCTTAGCGCAAAGTCTGGAAGCCAAATGAGAAAGAAGAGGGAAAAAGAGATGCTGCAGATTTAATAATTCATGGCCTGCTGACTGCCACCTGCCCAGGTATCCTGCATGGCTCCCTCGAACCTGGCTCTGATCAAAGCTAACTGCAAAGAAAGAAAAGCTCAGTTAACCAGAGAAACCAGAAATCACTGAAAAGTTCGAAGACATTCAGACAAAATAATTAATTCCCAATAAGGATGTTGTTTTGTCTCCTATACCAAACAAGAGTCATTGAAATATAACAATTGTCTGACATCTGTCAGATGCATCATATTCATGTCAAACTCCCTCTCATCCAAACCCAAACATTTCAATCTGGATCAGGACGTTGACATTGTTCAGGATGGTTCATAGGTAGGATTTTATTCTTTTGGAAGAAGTCCTTTGTCAGACAGGTGTTGTCCAGTCATCTGTAAAATTTCCACGTAACCAGTTGTGGTTTGACACTCTTAGACATCCGAAAGTGCCACTGGTCCATTAAAAAATAATCATTACCTGTAGAAAACATTTCAGGTGAGAAGTCAGATTTATTTCTCTTTCCTCAGATCAAAACTTGCTTCCAGCTTTAATTATCCCATCTTGACCTCCACAGTCCAAACTGACATGTTTGTGAACTGTGAGGAGACAAGGCTGCTATAAATTTAACATCATCAGTTTTCATGTCAAATATATATATATTATATATATATATGAAGGCAAGATGTTGGTGCAGATTTTACTTTTCTCATAGCTGTGGATTTTTCTGAGGAAAATTTGCCAACTCATGGATTTTTATATAGAATAAATGCAGTTTGGAAAGCTGAAATACACAGACCCTGTGCTGCTTTGGTTGGCTTATGCAAATCAACCAATCCAGGAGCGGCATTGATTTTCCTTTACACTGACTGACTCTCACTCAATATTCAAGACAAATAAGTCCATGGAAGCAGCCTTCTGCCTTAGCACCGAGACAGTTTCTCTCTTGGTACCATCAATGTCATTGATGGTAAACATGAAGCCCTTTCCACCTGAAATTTACATAAAATAAACAAATAAAAATGGTGAATACATTTCAACAGTATTATTTTAGTGTTCCTTTAATAATGTGAGCAGTATATTATGGTACCAAGAGAGAAGTGTATAAAGTGTAATAGTTTATGTCGTGAACTGACCAGCATGCTGTTTAAATGCAATATACTCTCTCTTTCTACCTCTTTTATAAGTGTATATGCCACAGAATAACACAAAACATGTCATCTCTATTAACTCACCCTCCAAGGATGTTCTAGGTTGTGCAGCATCAGTTTTTCCTGGCAGCTACTGTTTTTTTTCCCTGCATAAGTTTCTGTTGGACAGACCTTTGCTTTGCTTCTAAACAGATCTGACTCAAAACACACTTATGCTATCATAAGTAACGGGTCTTGCAGGTGATGCTTTCTTGAAAAGCAGTTTGCTTAAGAGCTAAGCTAATGCAAAACTTGTTGATATTTTTGGCTATTATATATGTGAGTGGAATTCCAGTTAGTCATGTCAAAATGGTAAAATTTACCACAAATATTGTTCTATTGCTTCAAAAAGTGTCATTTCTTTGTTGTTTACTCAACATAAACAGGCAGGTGAACATCAATGTGAAGGTTAAAACACATTAATGAAAACAGCTGGCAAACAATCAAATCAGGCCTTTTAAGTTTTTGTCAGAACTTTCAAATTTTCTTATTTTAAAATGTCATGATTGCTCTTAAACATGGGATGAGATCAGAATTTCCTAAATTTGGACTGTCATTCTTTCATTTTTTCCACTGACATAAAATATTGCTTGTAAACCCTTTGCCTGTGTTGCCTTTTATTTCTGGTGTATAAATGCATCTTTTCCAAAATCTGCTGAGACATGGATTTTGATCATAATGTTGAGCTTTTGTGAGGGGAATTTTTGATTGTCAACAAGTTTCAGTTTGCACCTGTGGACCTTTGTCTACTGAGCAATCTGCGAATGGGATTTTGGACTGTGCAGTTGTAAAACAAAAAGAGACTGACTGCCTTTTTTTCAAAAGGAGAAACCTTATTCCTTTCAGAATGAATATGTATTATGTTTAATGTTTTACCAAGCTAAATAATAAAAACACTAATTGCAGCAGTTTTCCACTCTAGCCAAACACTATGTAGGAACAAAAAGAGATCAAACAGAACAAAGCTGCGTCTGAAGCCTTAAAAGCACACCTGGTTGCCCCTTCTGCTCTTTTATTTTGATCGGTTTGTGCTTACTTACAAGAAGAGGCACACCTTTGATAATAATAACAGTGCCCGGCTCTGCCAAGTCTTTCATGTCCCAGCTGTGGTATTTTCAGTTCCATCCAGTCAAATTTACCAGTTCAACAAGGTCAGAATAGGTCCCTAATTGTGTCTTGGTTGCAGTTTTCAGTCCACAGGGTTTATTAACTGATACAAAAAATTTAGGTACTTTCCACTTGAGAAAAAAAAAAAAAACTCGCTGACGTAACCTACTAACCAGCCAGGCGTTTCACCAAAGTCCTCATCGAATGGCTTTTTAAGTTGAAACATCTGTCACAGACGTCTTGCCTTAACTATGCTTCAGTTAGCTGTATTTATTCAGAAATATCAGACACGCTTATATTTTTCTATCTTGCTTGGAGTGTTTATTTTGAATTACTTTTAAAGTATGACCAATTCTCCGGAGACCAGCAGTTAATTCTGTCAGTAACTCTGAGGACAGCGATGAGTCTGCAAGACATTTCTAAGCATCAAGAAAGTAATTTCCCGGTTTTTAGGGACTATTGTTGGGTTGATAATGTTTGAAATGAAGGTTCAGTTTGTGTCAGTATTCCCCCAGGATGCCCATTTTCAAAAAAAGAATTGATGCAAATTCTCTGTCGGTGTGGGCCTCCAGGAGGGGTATCCCCTCTCTCACTTGGTTTGTTTGTTGTTATTCACGCGTAGAAACCCAACATTGAGACGGTGAAACACACAGATGCTGCATTTTCCTGATGATGCAGCTCTGTTATTTGTCAAGTTTGACGCCCTTCAGATCTTCAGGGACACGTTTACTCAGTTTTCCACAGAACAGATGAAAGCCAGATGAGGCAGTCCGAGGTTATCTGACCAGTGATTTGTTTCAGATTTATATCTTAGTCACTTATTCGCATTATGCTTACATAGACTGAGTGATGAAGACATGGAGTCTGGTGTTTAATGTGAAACTGACTTATAGTTAGCTTTTTAGTTAATGACATATTTCAATGCTTATTCTCATTCATTCTCCATTTGATCCATGATAACGCTCCTTTCTGCACCTAATCTCCAGAGCTCTCTAGTTTAGCAACAACTTTGTGCTTGACATTGGAGACATTGTCCAGCAATGATGTCATACATAATATTTGTCAAAAAGTTGCTAAGTGTGTGAAAAATATCGATAATCTCTGCAATTCCTCATTTATTTAATATAACTCCAAATTTTCTCTCCAATAAGTCAAAGTTATCCTGCTTGTAGCAAAGTTACAGAACCAAAAACAGCAAGAACAAAACTAAGAAGACCAGATCTCAAGATTCCTCAGCATGTTCATGGCATGGCGCCCCAGAGTGTCAGCTACACTCACAGCCTGTTAACAAAAACT
This sequence comes from Poecilia picta, assembly GCA_033032245.1. Taxonomy (NCBI): domain Eukaryota; kingdom Metazoa; phylum Chordata; class Actinopteri; order Cyprinodontiformes; family Poeciliidae; genus Poecilia; species Poecilia picta. The sequence goes on along the minus strand of CM065368.1, from coordinate 5,176,235 downwards.
TTGAGATAGCACCATGACTGGACACAACTACCTGCTGACACAACTACCTGCTGATAAATGCATGAAAAGCATTTATCAGCAGGTTAAGAAGGCATTTCTTTTAATTATCTGTTGAGAGAAAAAAACAGAAGTAAATGAAAGTAAATATTGGATTAGGGCCCAGAAGTTTCCAATGAAAGCATTCCCATAAGGTTGAATATGTAAATAAGCAACTGCTGGTAGCAAGTTTAACAAGGTGTAAAGAGCACATGAAGTTACACTATAATAAAAAAAGTTGTCTTTTCATCAAAGCAGCCTGCAGAACAAAAAGGTCCCAATCGATTTCAAGTAATGCATGAGAGGAAACCCAATCAAAGTAATGTTCCATCACCGTTTTTCTAAATGCAACCAAATAAATCTGGATCCTCCAGCATGTTTTCAGAGTTGGATGTAAACACTCTTGCACAGCTCAGTCTGGTTCTTAAGAATCCGGAAAGGTGTATGGCTGTTTAAAAGTACATTCAGTTGATATCCAGTCAAAACTTGTCAGCCAGTGACATAGAAATGTGTGGGAAACTTTTCAGTGCAGATTTAGAGATAACCTGCAATTGATCAATAGTAATTACAATAAACAACACACACACACACATGCATGCATGCATGCACAGGCGCACTCACACACACACACCTTCCTGTCTGCACCAAACAAAAACTGGTCAGATCGAACACTGAACTTAATGAGAAAAGCAGATTGTACCATGATTTAAAGAAAACACTAACAGCAGCTGCATTGCCAGCTGTTGGTTTGTGGCCTTCAATGGTGTGATTTATGCAGCGATTCAAAGTCTTATCTTACTATTCAAAACACAGACAAAGGCCAAGGCTGAAAAGCTTCAACACACTCCACAAGAAGCAAAGGCTTTCCTCTGTTTCTGTTTAACCAACCTGCGCTCAAACAGCCAACACACAAATATACTCACGCCACAATTTGGCTTTTCATTAGAGCTTTAACGTTTGGTTACAGTGAAGAAAACAACCTCCTGCATACTAATTAACCATGTATGCTATTATCTCAAGACTTTTTCATGCTCTGCCTGTCTGGTTTGTTGATGTCTAAATCCAAATCCTTCCTATTATGTCTTGTGTTTTAACAACACTTTCAAAATGAAACCATAAGAGGGACTAAGCTGTAACTATGAACTACTTCCTGGTGTTAATAGATCTGTGACTCTTCCAGCAGGTCTGTTCTTGCAGTGGGGCATTTAAAGATTGTTTGAATTCGTTTGAGGAAGAAGCAAACATCAGCTGATAGGCAGGTTGGAACAAAAAATAGAGGAGGAATGTGTTACAAGACATCTGTGGACAAATAATTTCATCAGTTTGGAAGATGACATGTTTCTGCACAGACAGACTTGTGACATCAACTCTTATTATGCCATATGATTGCACATCTGTCGGCTAGTTCTGTTGTTTTAAAATGGAACCCATAATAATAGGAAGCAACATTCATTCATGTGCTTCAAGTGAGCAACCAGGAACAAGGAAGAAACCTTAAAATAAGCAAATGAGCTGGCTTCTTAAAAGCGTCATTTGAGTTTGCACATAAAGAGAGAGAGAATATTCCAATAATGTAACACAACTGAGAATAATTGCTTTAAAAATTTATAGCGTTAATTAACAATGTTTTTCTGGCATAGATACCCCTTTATATACCCTTTAAAGGTTAATCTCAATCATTGACAGTGGATTAGAAAAACTTTAGGATGATTAACCATGAAACTAATCCAACTGTTCAACCAAAGCACTACTTATTGCTTTTGGCAGGTGAAAGACCCTGAAGCAAACTGCTATTTATCATGCCAAGATAATAGGAACTTAAAGAATAGATATAGAAAATTACATTTAGACTTTAAATTGTTAAAATTAATTTAATTTAGACTTTTCTCTACGGACAAAAAGTAAAGTAAACTAAGATAAACTTTACAAACCAGCTCCAAAGGAAAAAAATACCTCAGCAATTTAAATAAAGCAAATTTAACATGTAAAATCTTGTTAGGTTTAGACTCTTAAGTATGCACGAACCAGTTTTTGTTCATGTTGCTGGCACAGTGATAACCAAAGTGCATAAGAAGGTTTCCGTTTGGTTGCAGATTGCAGACATTATTCATTAATTAATTTGCAATAGCTACTTGAGCCTTGACAGAATCAGGATCCCTGGACATGTATGTTCAAGGAACAACAAATGAAATGTGGGTCTTAGAAATGCTACACAAAAAACTCTGCAAATAGACAAATTTCCCTAAACTCATTTGGATTTATATTTCACACATTGATCTCCATATAGGTAAATCCACGAATAGGCAGAGGTCCAGTGTATTTGACAGATTATAAATTTCTGATGAACCTTCCTAACAGCATTTTGAATCCATGCCAAGAAAAAGAAATTCTAAAGATAAAACAAGGTCCTGCCTACAACAAGACAGATGTACCCAGTGTAGTGGCTCACGAGTGTCACTGACACGGACCAGTATGGCAAAGAAAGTGAGCAGAACTTCTTCCTCTGCTTAGATCTATGAAGTTATTGTGTGGAATTTCAGTGAGAAAACTTGTAAACAGAACTGATCAATCTTTGTTTTCCTGGAACAGAAGCTTAATTCCCTTCATTAGCTTTTTAATTCCCCAAGGGGGGGTTCTTTCAAGTTCAAAAAACACAGATTTTGTGTTTTATAGGGTTTTATACATGTGACATCAGCTAGCTTACCACCACAGGCAACACAGAAACTGTGTAGGAGTGCAATATGAAACCAGTCAGTGTGTGGGTGGTGTAAAGAATGTAAGAGGAGGCAGCCAAATGCAGTCAAAACAGCCTGGTGTATTTCCCCCATCCACAGGCTGAAGTGTCGGGACCTTTAATGAAGCAGACATCATATATATGTGGTTTGAAGAAAACGGGCAGTACTTCTCATGAAACACTGGAGGTGTCAGCTTTGTTTCTTTGTTCAGGTAAAGCTGGGAAATGTTTCCATGCGCAGGGCCAGGCTAAGCTGTCGAAAAGTATTTTGTATTTTCTGGTTGAGACGGTGGTAAGGATATGACTAATTTAGAAAAACAAGAAACCACAGAGAGACGGGCTGTTTTAGGGAAAGTTTAGGAGAGTTTATTGCATGCTAGTCGCCTGAAGAGACTGCCATATGCTTCAGACTCCAGATGCTTGTTAGCATATCACAACAAACATTCAAATTGGTCTGGCACATTTCAGCTTCGTTTTTAGATTTCCAAGGAATGTTATCAATGGGTGCAAACCAAAACGTCCCTGCATGGCATTAGATAAACCTACGACCAATCAGCAAAGGATGCATAATATGTAGCCACGGGCAAACAGATCGCACACCAGCTCACCAACTCCTGCCTTGCAATTAAAGTAAAAACGGAGCTTCAATCATTTATATATAATTGTTAAAAAAAATGTACACACAGTAACAAAGATGATTGGCAACTAAAAGTCCTGGATGAATACACATCTCTGCTCCCTCTTGTTGCAAGAGAAGGAATGAGATGTTGCTGCGAGCCTCCTCAGGGTCCACTGAAGGGCTTTTCACATTCCTTTACACTAAGCCTTTGTTTTTTTTGTGGGTGGTGAGGGGAATTCTGGATGTAAGAGAAGCCTGAAAAATGCCTTGAACCACGAAGTTAAGCCATCCAGCCGATACGCAGTTCAGGCAGCCAAGATGTGATCATTTCAGCTTGTCAGGGATCAGATCTAAGTTTCTCAGCACGCCTACAATGTCTGCAAATTTCAGGTTGTTTATCCAGACGGGACATAAATAAGAGGGGAATGGATGAAACAAGCATTTTCTTCTGCAAAGCATTAAGCATTAACTGTAAAACATGGTGGTGGCAGCAACAACCTCTGAAGTTACTAGTCTCCAGATGGAATTAGGGTTTCTTTCAATGTGGCTAAAACTGTGAACAGCTCCAAACACTGATAACTGGAAAGTTGAAGATTGAGTTGTTTCCAGGATCACAATGAGCTCAAGGGTATCTGAGTAAAGAAATGATCGACTTCACGAGAAGAAAATTTACGTTCGTAACAAAATTTGTAGCTTTTCTTGAAGAATGTGGTGGACTTTAGCTATGTTGCCATTCAAATTACGTGCAAATTCTGTCACGCAAATGAAAAATAAGGAAAATGTGATTCACTCCAAACTCTACAGGACTGGAGTGAAACAACCAGGCCACACAAAGCATCATTTTGTTAAATGTTGACAAAAACTACCTCAAACAAGCAAAAACCTTGAACCTTTTACAAAACAGTACTTCAAAATTCATATAACAAATGAGAAAGACACAGCTAATGTAACCTGAATGCCACAAATCAACATGTGCAATGGTATGCAACCTGATTTTTATTTTTTTTTATTTTTTTAAGTGCAAAGGACGACAATATATTTCCATAAACTTTCAACAAAAAAAATTCCATCTCCAAAGTCCCACATTTTAAAAGTAATATGCACACTTTAACTATCCACTGTACAACAACTGAGAAGAATAAGGGGCAATACTTCACACTAATTTAAGTGTTTAAATCTGTAATTCTCACTCTGTCTGCTATAAACATGCCAGCAGGTTATCTACACAAGGTTTCTCCTTAGCCTTGTTTGAACGTCCTTGATCTGAAGCTGTTGCTGACCTTAGAACATTATCTCTATCATTAATCAATGAACTTCCACCTTCTCTTCACATGGGAATGTTCTCTGTTCATACTGTTTAGGTCGTGTCTCACGCTTCTCTCGTTTCACTGTCCAAACGACAAGCAGTTTCTGTACCGAACCTTTTGGCTGCAGGCAATGTGTATTTGCTGACCTACCTTCAATAACCCAGCAGTACAGAAGGACACACACAACTGGTGTTTGTTTGCTTTTGTTTTATGACATCAATAAAGAATTGCGTTATTCTTAGTAAATGAATTAGCCTTTTCCAGGTTGTGCATTAGGCACTGTAATGTAGGTTATCACAGTTGTAATAAAGTGAAATTTTCCTTTAAATTGTCCTAGTAACTTCCTCTTTAAACTATTTTGCACAGAAATTGGCCCCAACTATGACTACCTGTAAATAATCAATGACTTTACTGAACAACCACTATACCCAAGATTGGATCCTCTGAGGGGAAATGAAACACACACACACACACACACACACACACACACACACACACACACACACATACAACTCTACACACATAGTGCAGTCAACATCAAACACCGCAGCAGGTTGTTCTCATGGGGGACAAATATCATGTCAGATTTATCTGAAAGAGAAATTTCCAGTTAGTCCCAAATAAACAACACAATGCAGCTTCATCAGGCAACATAAACAGAAGCTTCTCTGAATGCTAAACAGTTTCACAAAGTAGTGACACCGCTAACCTTTGTGACGGTGGGAACCGCAGGATGAGGTGAAAACGATTGTTTACCCAACCCGTATGATGTCATGGGTAGTGGGAAGTTGTTTATACTGGGCTTCCGTTAATTTAAGCTTAAACAAAGGTGGTGACGACTTCCTGCGCTGTGGGCATGTGGAAGGTTATTTCACTATGACAACTTAAGGTCAGGGAAGTTTTATGACATCTAATGATATTATCACACAAATAACTGCATGAAATCTTTGACTCATTGACAAATGAAAAGGAATTTCATCATCACTTTAAATTTAGGAAGCTGTGTAAAAATAAAAAAGCTATTTTTTTTTCAGAAGGGGCCTCATAACACTAATGAAATTATCTTGTTTCAGTGACTGTCTTTAATAAGCATAGGTTGTTGTTTTTTTTTCCAATCTGGATATCTGGATCATTAACTAAGTGCCAAGAAGGAGCGACAACAGCAATGACCTTAGAGAAGCAAATGGCCTTTAAAATGACCTCCAGGTGTCTGTTTCAGTCAGTAGAGTGTGAGGTGGACAGAAGCATTTAGGGTTCGTTTTTAGTCAGCTGAAAGAGAACTGAAAGTAACATAGTGACTTGATTGTCCTACAGTAACACCAAGTTGTTAAAAGGACTTGAATGCCAGTTCTAGTATGTGTTTAGCATGCTAGCTCTTCAGTCAGTTTTTGTTTGGGATTCAGTCAGAACATGCTGGAAGGGCTATTTTTATATCCCGAGAATGATAAAAATAATGGGAAACAGAACTCTGGGTTTTCCTGGACCTGTTTCAACCCAATCTCTTATAACCTCCAAATAACAGATGGATATATGGTTGAATTGATGGGATGATGTATATATAAGTAAGATACAGCTATATTATTTAGATTATTAGATGTGTTGTTGTTTGTAGGATTGCACCTGCACCTGAAGCCAAAGAGTGTCCAAAAACCTTATGTCAGACTAAACTCACCACACTGCCAACAACAGGCAAATGTTGCAAGATTCCCCAAAATATATTCCATTATTCATGTTTTAAAAAATCTGAAAATATCTAGTGGTATTCAGGACATCATATTTTAGTCTATTTTATTAAAACTTTCCTGAAAATAGCTGTAATAACTGCTGGGGGGGTTATTGGGGTGACTGTGGCTGTGTGGTTAGAGTCGTTGTCTTGTGAACACAAGGCTGTAGGTTCAATTCCAGCTTCCTCCTGCCATGTGTCAATGTGCCCTTGGGTAAAGCACCTAACCTCAAATTGCCTACTGATCTGTGTTTAAATGTGACTCTAGTGTAAAGAGTGGTCAAAATGACTGGAAAAGCACTACATAAGTTCAATTCATTTACAAGAAAAGAGAAGCTTCCATTGGCAAGAGGAATCTTCTCAACAGAATGAGACCCAAAATGAGAAATTAGTTTAAATATAATTACTGACAAGACTCATTTTTCACCAGAATCATTGAGTTTTCCAGGAAGATTAATCATTCTACTATCTGATTGTTTTCCTACTTTATATTCTGATGATTGAGTTTTCCAGGATACTTAATCACTCTTTTTTCTATTTATCTGCTAATGAAAAACAGAATGTGAAATGGTTGAACATGACGTGGAATTGTATGTATGATATACAGGAGTATTTTAGGAAAATAGTTGAATGTGTTCTTTTCTATCTTGGTCTGAAACACGTGAATAATACCAGGAAAGATGGAGATGTCATGCGGATACACATTCCAGAGTTTTTTTTTTTGCTTTTTTTTTCTGAGATGGAAATTTTGTGTCAGCACTTCCTTTTAACTCAGATTATTTATCCTAACTTTGTAGCTCCGTAAGCACAAATGAAGTCATTGAGAGAAAATAAAACATAACAGCAATATACCATATTACAAGAAACCATGGATTCAAAATCAAGTTTCTTGATGTTATCATTTTGGATATTCAATAACAAAAATAATGAAATGGGAGCAATTCACCACCACCAGATCAAATATGTGTCATATGCCTTAAAAGAAGGATACCAACTAAACACACCAAGCCTCGTTGTTGGAACAGGCAATGAGCAAACAAAATGCCCTTATATAAGCACCCGGATCACATAACCTACTATTCAGTCACTATATGTTCTTTTCATGCTTCTATGCATCGGAGGCACCTGGCACCTCTGCCTTTTTTCTCGTTCTTTTCAAAGTACAGTCATTATTGTCCATTAAGCAGAAAATTAAATGAACTATGCAGGTGTTCCAGTGAAAGAGCAGCTGTCATGGCTACGCCCAAATACACCGCAGAAACAGCGCTGACCTTTTGTTTGGTTAAAAACAGCTCTTCAGAAACTGTTGGACCTTTCTGACTTGTTTTAATTGCAGACATTTCTATTATCAAAAGGTTTAAAATGAAAAATTGAATTTCTGAAAAGCTCAGAATATAGTAAGCCAGAAAGCTGCTAGTCTCTCAACTGTGGCAAGAGTCCAATTTGGCATTTTATGCTCAGTCAACTTTATACATTTCCTTGATATGATAAACGCCTCCACAGTAATTTCCCAGGTAGTTTCTTCCCACACCGGTTCCATTGATCTGATGAACTTTGATAAGCTTTGTTTGGAAAAATTTGCCAGAGCGTAGGAGAAGAGCTGCTTAAAACGTGCAACCCGTTAATGATCTGCAAGCTGAACAGTGTGATTGCAGTGCAACTTAGAACAATGTTAATATAGATAATGTAAAGTTGTGATTATGGTAACACCTTTCCTGGTTTTAGGAAATTATCTGTAATGGGAGTGTTTTCTGACACTTTTCCCAACATTGACAGTCCCTTTTTTTCCCAGCCACTCCCATATCCTTTTGAGTTTACTCATCCACAGGTGAGATTTTACCAAAACATTTTCACAACTGAATTCATCTTTTTTCTTTTATATACGAGTAAAACAATAACCAGATAAAAATGCTAGGAGTTGCTGCAAAATCCGTAACATGACTTTACCTGACTTTTTGGCAGGTAAAGTCTAATAGCAGGGTGGGGTGGATATGTTATATGACTGTCCTTCAGTATGCCAGACTTAGTCTTTTAACCTGTCACACCACACGCCTTAATGTTTTACAAAGAACTATTGTATTTTTTAGAAACTTTGCAAATAACCTTGTTACTTAAAATGCCAAATAAAAATGGTGGAATAGCAGAGTTAATGTAGTCAGTTCATGTGTTGTCATCTTATCCAGATTCTCTTCTGTTTTAGACCTACACACAAAACGTTATGCACCTAACAACTGTGTACAAGTATTGGTTGGTATATATTAAAACAAATCAAACATGAGAATGAAAACATTTTTTGTGTTAAATTTTCAGATTTTCAGATTTCAGTTAATGTTTTGTTTGATCTCTTTTTAGGTCAAGAGTAAAATATGTTTTTGGCCCAAACCAAAATTAGTTTTTAAATGAAAACTACCAAAGACTGGAATGAATTGATAAAAATGTCTGCTGTCAGATGGTAAATCAGGAAGTTGGAAATTAAATTACCAAACTACAAAAGCGTCTTGGTTCGATTCCCGGCCCCGGCCTTTCTGCATGGAGTTTGCATGTTCTCCCTGTGCATGGTGGGTTTTCTCCGGGTACTCCGGTTTCCTCCCACAGTCCAAAAACATGACTGTCAGGTTGATTGGTCTGTCTAAATTGCCCCCAGGTGTGAGTGTGTGTGTGTATGGTTGTTTGTCCTGTGTGTGTCTCTGTGTTGCCCTGCGACAGACTGGCGACCTGTCCAGGGCGAACCCCGCCTCTCGCCCGGAACGCCAGCTGGAGATAGGCACCAGCACCTCCCGACCCCATTAAGGGACAAGGGTGTAGGAAAATGGATGGATGGATGGACAAAAGCGTTAAATGACCAGAGATTATAAGGCCATTTTTAACATTTATAAAATGGTTGATTATTTTCTGATCAAAAAGGGACAATTACATGGCCGTCTACTAAAACACAACAACAAATTCACCCACTGAAATATGTTTTTTGTAACATATTGCAACATATTATACTTTCATTTTGTTTTTCTATGAGAAAATGTTTTTCTAAGTATTAACTGTCCAGTAGGTCCTAGAGATTGAAATGTTTAAACAGAGTCTTAATTTTCTTAAAACGCTGATCCTAGAGTTTAGGAAGAGCATTTGTTGAGGATTAATCTGGATTTACACACACGGGACACTCTGCTCCCAGTAAACAGTAAGGATAGAGTTTAGATAAACTACAAAGTGTTTTGTGGTAATGAAATAATATGTCACCCAGCTCACAAGATTAGACTAAAATATTAATGTTTTCATGCAATGAGGAATAAAATGTTCCAAGTTTGGACAAAACATGTGAGATTAATGTCTACTTTTTTATCTTCAAGAAGATTGCTGATTACCAAAGTAAACATCAGCTGCTCTACTCTTCAAGTTGTATTTTTTCCTTTTTCTTTTTGGACACATTTGATCCTTTGTTAAACCTCTTTTTCTGGTTTGGAGGTAGTCTGATGTTTTTCTGTCCCAGAAGGATTAGGATAACGCAACACTGGATTAAACCACTGTCAGGAAGCACAAAGCGATACATGGGTATATAATGTTTTAAAACACAAATGATCTGCGTTCATGGTAGAATTTGATTGGATTATCCCTTCAAATTGTATTTTCTGCAAAACAATGATCAGCCCTTTCTTTGTCTCCATGAACTGAGGGCGTAACAGCAGAAGAGTCAACGGTTTACCAAACGGGTTTCTTTCTGGTAAAACAGAGGCACCAAAGCCTTGAGCTGGCAGACCTCTTTGTTTCTTTGGCCATCAGCTTAGCTATTATTTTGTCTCTGTGGTAATCCTTCGTATCGTCATCTATGGGGGAGGATGAAAGACTTTAGTCCTGACCCAAATTCATACTCAGACCTAGAGACAAAACAAAAGCACACCGTATAGAGAATCCCCTAATTATTGTTTTTATGACCAAGCAGCGATGCTCTGGGGAACCACAAACTGAAAACAATGATCTGATTTGTGCTTTCAAACTCTTATCTTTGGTTGGCACCATTATGACAGCAGGTTATAGCTTATGAGCTCAACGGCAGGCCAACAAAGGCTGACTTGATATGAAACAGAAAGACAATGGTGGTCAAACTCTATTTTCCCTTTTCAAAAGTCCCCAAGTGCAACCTTAAGATTAAAGGGATTTTTTTTTCAACATTTTGGACTAATTTGATTTCCCAAGAACCTAAATCGAACTGGAACTTTCAGTTTGGGAGGTTCTGGCATAAAAAAAAAAAATGTTGTTTTCACAGAAGTTCAAATTTCCAAGTTTGAATTTGGAATATTTAAAAATTCTGGTCACCAGAATTCAGACCTCCAAGGGAGAAGGTAAGGTTAGAGGTCAACGACATCTGCAAAAGATTGTTTCTTTGCATTTGTAACCATTTGCATCTGAACTCTTGTACACACCTCAACTTTAGATATTTTTAAGGGGGGTGAATAAGATTGACATGACACTGTCATAAATATGACATAACTCCTGTCATGAACATGAATGGCATGAATATGAATATTCATGAATATTCATAAACATTCATGAATATTTATGACTGTTGTCATAAAGCGTCATTTGGTAAATTATGACACTTTTAATGCAAAGTTAACATTATTCAAAATGTCTTTGTTATGACAATTTGACATTAACCGAGAAATTGTTACTGATATAAATTTGTTATAAAAGTTTTACTGATTGCACTTTAAAAATTAGGTAACTTTATGTTATTAAAGGTAAAGTTTAAACAGTAATGATTTCTTGGTTAATACCAAGTTGTCATAACATATACATTTTCAATAATGTCATCTTTGTATCAAAAGTGTCAGAATTTACCGAATGATGACAACCGTCATAAATATTCATGAAGGCTAATCATGAGCATGACAGATGTTATGTCATGTTTATGACAGTGTCATGTCAGTCTAATTCACCCCCTTTCAAATAAAATGTTACCGAAATGGGACTCACATCCAGTGGAGGAATAGGGGCTAAATGAGATATTTGATTCTTTTTTATATAAGTTATCCAAAACTAATGTCAATTTGAAAGAAGACTTGATATGAGCGGAACTTCTTAATACTGAGAGATAAGATGCATGCCAGTGATATCTGCCTGGCCCACGCAAAGCAATAATTGATTTATCATTTACAGTAAAGAAGGATAACATAGTTCATTTACATCAACCTTCCTGTACTTGTTTAAGGATATGAGTGCGTTTATCAGTTGCCAAGAAACTATAAGTATCTGGTAGTAAAAATCTTATCAATAAGTGCATTTACTCATCAATTATCAAAAAATAACAGCTCATGATTCTGTATGTTGTCAAACTGCCTGTTGGCCAACTCTTCATTTAAACATTGCTTCAGTTCACTATGCTTTGCAAGCATTTTTGTTTGTTCTAAAGGTTCTCCCATAATTCACACAAAGTAAAAATGCTGACGCGTGGTCAAGTTGTAGCAGGACGTTTGTATTTACACACACCTTTCACACCCGGCCAGCTTCAGCATATGTCACGCCCTAAACATGCACCTTTCTGCAGACAGCTTCCTCTATGGATAATAACTTTGCAATTTCCTTTCAGGAGTTTTTAGGCATTTGGCGATCCTTCTCAGTATTTTTGCAAAGAATCATGCAAATGTACTGAATTCCTCATCATGTCTGATAAATGCTCCTCAAAGATGTTCATGTCATCTATGAATATATAAACTGGATAGGGGAAGCAGACCAGCATTTGTGGTTATTGTCTTGATAAGCATTCAGTGACATGTAATAACATCTCTCTGTCAGATTGCCTCACATTCACCTCTAGAATACTTTGGTATGTGGAGAGGTTTATGGTCAAGTCAATGTGACTGCAAGATGCCCAGGTTGTGTAGCTGCCATACAAACCAAATGATCAGCCCTCTACCACTATGCCTGACAGCTGGTATGTGATGTTTTTGCTGATGTGCTGTGCTTGGTTGTTGTTTTTATAGCAGCTCACAGAGGCTGAACAGCTCTAATTCAAACCCCATTTCCCTAAAGAACATTGTTCCAAGAGAACTTGAGAACCTAAGTCAGGGTATTCTGTTTTTGTTTTGTTTTTTTTAAGGAAGAAGAGATATTTTTCCAGCAGCCCTTCCAAACAATTCATATCTAATCACTCTGCACCTTTAAGATTGAGCTAATTATATCAGTTGTGTCTGAAATGGAGTTTTTTGGTTTTTCATAATATGTCTGAGGCTGATTCTGGGATGAATTTAATCTGATGTCCACTGACAGGTAGAACGGTCTTAAATGTTTTGGCCCCATAAACAATCTTTTGGAAATTACCCAATAGTCCGTCCCAGACTGACGGGCAGATATGAATGCTTCTCGTAAATCATTGCTGACAACTTTCCTCTCTGTAGGGTGTTTTCACATTCGTCTTTGCCCAGATTTGCAAAAATACCAAAAATATTCAAAGTAATAAAGGCTGTCACATCTGTATATGATGATTCAATAAAGTGCCTTTGCTTAGCGGCGCCTGGTTGCTACATACAATAAAACCGGCAGAAGCAGCAGAGATTAAACAAAGTACTGAATCAGCATCATTACATTTCTTCTTCAAATCATAACTGTCTTCTGCAGCATACTTTATTTTGAATTACTTAACTTTAAGCTCTCTTGACTTCAGTTAAAAGTAGTGAGCAGTTTCTTTAATCTCTGTATGCATTGGATTACATTTCGGTTTCAGTCTGTGATCCCAGGGAATCCCTGAAAATTACTCGACGACAACAATCTTCATATGATTTTCACATAGATAGTTTTCATAGATGATAATTAAGGTGTAAAGAATAAAATGTAGATTTTTAATGTTTTCGACTATGACTGTAAATTTACTATGAACAAAAAAAGTTTTTTTTGCTGCATTTGATTGTTGAAAAAGTTGAGCTGGATTTAACATTCAGGTCCGAAGCCACAAAAACCACAGGATTATGCCGATTCAGAGGACTGAATGATGACTGGGGATAACTCCAGGTCAGCATTGCACATGACATCAATGGTGATCCCTTTGCTCTTCCTTGCACGCCAGATTTTTGGCTCACAAACTAAAAATGTGAGGTTGTGCTTGTGTGCTATGTTTTTTTTATCCTGTCTCCAGTGCAGTCTCTCATTTCCATAAGTCTTGTTTAGTTTTTGCTGACCAAGCGCTGATCGTAGCTTTTTGTGGAAAGAACAAAAGAAAAGATTGTGTAACAATCCTGCTGACCATGAGCTCAACTCTGCGCACTTTGACTGGAAAACGGAAAGAAAGATTCTAGTTACTTTTTCCCCTATAATATAACAGGAAACAGCATGCGACCCAAAACTGTGTGATACCAGGATGACCATGACAAAATAAGTGGTCATGTGAGCCACGTGCAGCTATGTCAGAAACCTTGCTTCTCAAATTGACCACATAATCGTAGGACGATGACCTACATTAATGTTGGTTTTCTTAGAAAAAAAAAAAAAAAAAAAACATAATCTCCCATGCCTCTGATAACAGGAGACCTGAGTTCAATGACTTTTGACCCACTGAGCTTCACAGGTCACTTGTCTGTAATCCTCCAAAAACAATCGCTTATGGATCCACCTTTATGACATTTCCAAGCGAAAGCTAAATCTGTGGGGGCTCAACAAGCTGTAAATGACACTGACCATTTGACCCTCCAAAAACCTGATGGCCTGTCTAGACAACACCACACCTTGGAGCCGTTGGCTCAAACAAGCCCAGACCTGCTCCAGTTTGACCCTGAAATGGCTGACATCAAAAACGAGGGATGCTAGTCAAATCTGAAAACAACGTGGGGGGCAAAAACCCACATTCTTTTTCGGTCGTACATCACAGGTTCAGTGACTCAAATAGACACAGATGACCCACTTCTCAGATGTTTGTCACACTGTTTTATCGTTTCATAGTTTCCTTTAAACTGTCACCCTGTGCTAGAGGATGAAAATGCAAACAGAAGTTGTAAACTTTAATATAATACTGGCTTGTTGTGTGCTTGATTTTATAAAGGTCATCTTTACAAAAAGCTAACTTTTGGTTTACATTCCACTGTAATAAAGTGGCTACAATAAAACATGTTGACCACAGCTGATCAGGAGTTAGGTTTTACACGGACCGAACTTTCCACAAACTAGACAAAAATGTGTTCTGTGAATAATTATTGACAGGGTTGGAGCTGTGACACTGAACACTTTAGTTCAGTAAATAAGGCTGACATATTCTAGTCAAATGACCTTATTTTGAGGCATGAGGTCCAGGGATCTCAGTAAAGTGGATTAGACAGCTTTTCAGTAAGCAGGTAAAATTATAGTGTGGTGGTAAAGTAAGCTCCAACTTAAATGGTTTAGATTTATGGCAACTTTGGGTAAATGCAAAAAACACATTTAGTTTGTAGTTTGAGACGAATGAATTAAACTGTGTTTGATTTGAACACTTAGACAATCTCCATGATCTTCTTTAAACTGTTGACACAAGGTGTTCTGTTGTTTTAGGTCAAACTGCAGCCTCTTGCAGCTGATCATCAGACTCTTGTAACACCATGATCATGTTGTTGGTCAGGTTTAGTCTTGCCCTACTTTAGGTCTTTTCTTGAGTGTCTGTTGAGGAACAAGGTTATTGTCCAGCTCATACTTCTTACGACATACCTCAGAGGTTCATTTTGGGTCCTGTTCTCTTTTCATTACCTATGGCGTTTTTGGGTCTGATATTCATGGATATTTCACATTCATTGTTACTCTGACAAAGTCCAAATCTACACCCCTTTTAAACTGAATGTAAAAGACAAACCACAACTGACGTGGCCATCTGCCTGCATTTAGAAATCTTTTTGTGTGTGTTGTGTTAAATGTGAGAAAAATGTTACAATAGTCAGCATTAGACTCTGGTCTAAACTACTGAACCTCACTTTACATTGGCCATGAAGAAAATTGTTTTACCTCATTTAAATGGATTTGAGTTGCTCAACTCATGTAACTTAAAGTGCTGATAATCTAAAAAGATGCTTTTAGCGCTGCAAAGGTCAAAATTGAAGCTTGTGTTGGTATCCCAACAGACTCTGGGACAACCTCCACTAAAATAGCCTAAAAACTCACTTTTCTACACTGATTTAGCCTAATAGCAGATTTTGTCCTCTTAGATGTTGTTCCTCACTGTCTCACATGCATGCCTAATATGTGGGATCGCTGCAAAGGTCATGGCCTTGTACAATTAGAGGTCTACTTTTGCAACTTTTGAATTTAGGTGGAAGACTTTGTGCAACTGGTTGGGTTTTCTTAGAAACCCAACCAGTTGTTTTTTTTAACCATTTTGGAAAATAAACAGAACCATACTGCATAAAAACTGGAGTTTTTTTCTGGGATACAGTATGTGTAATTGAGTTTACAATAAAATTAAGTTAGCTGCACAGTGGCGCAGTTGGTAGAGCTGTTGCCTTGCAGCAAGAAGGTTCTGGGTTCGATTCCCGGCCCCGGCCTTTCTGCATGGAGTTTGCATGTTCTCCCTGTGCATGGTGGGTTTTCTCCGGGTACTCCGGTTTCCTCCCACAGTCCAAAAACATGACTGTCAGGTTAATTGGTCTGTCTAAATTGCCCCTAGGTGTGAGTGCATGGTTGTTTGTCCTGTGTGTGTCTCTGTGTTGCCCTGCGACAGACTGGCGACCTGTCCAGGGCGTACCCTGCCCTCGCCCGGAACGCCAGCTGGAGATAGGCACCAGCACCTCCCGACCCCATTAAGGGACAAGGGTGTAGGAAAATGGATGGATGGATGGATAAAATTAAGTTGAATTTACTATATTTCTGCATATGACTTGAATCTTTTTGTTTTATAAAGTGCTTCAAGACAGCATGTTGTGAATTGGTGTGATCTAAGAAAACAAGATAAATTGAAACTGATTTTGGTATTCTGTTTTGATGTTTTGTTGTTTTCATAATATTTTTATGCTCCATTTTACTTATTTTAATGAATTATAGTTTGAATGTATTCCTCCTGTTTTAAGATATAAAATTGAACAACAGAGAGCCGATCAGAAAACAGACATAAGGAATGCTTGGTTCGGAAAAACAGGACTGGGAATCAGTTAAATACTCCAACTACTCAAGGGGTTTCTGAGAACCTGTCAAGCTGTTTTAGTGAAAATCTGCACCACGATCCCTTCAGAGACTGACTACGCATTTCTCCTAAATTTCTATTTTCACCTTTAGTTTCATTATGACTTAGTTGGATTGAATCCTTTGACTTCAGCTGTAACACTTTTCACATCTGTTCTGTTTTCTGGCTAAAATCCAGGCCCTGTCAGCACACACCTGTGCTTCTCAAAAAGACAAAAAGGTTTTCAGAGAAATTATTGGAATAAGACAATATTCCAGAATTGTCCCACCAGTTCTCCTGCCATCACCTCCTATACAGCTGATAGGAGGTGAGAGTTTAAGAGTGTACTTTTAAAAAAAAGAACACATAGAGCTTTACATGTGAAATCTAAATGCATGTTTACCAATTAGCTCAAAGATATTTTTTTATGTTTAAATATTAACCTGCGGTATCTTTTTTTCCCCTAAAAACTCTAAAATATTTCTTCATT
The DNA here is from genome assembly GCA_033032245.1 of Poecilia picta. NCBI lineage: Eukaryota > Metazoa > Chordata > Actinopteri > Cyprinodontiformes > Poeciliidae > Poecilia > Poecilia picta. The sequence goes on along the minus strand of CM065368.1, from coordinate 5,159,227 downwards.
CTCCATTTTTTCTTTTAGTTTCCCTCTAATAAATGACGAAAACCGAGGAATTAAAAAAAAATAGAGAACCATTCACATGTTTAGTTTGGTAATGAGCCAACTGAGGAGTTCCACAAAATAAACAGTGCTATGCGCCTGACATGTATTCTTAGTTCAAATGTTCTGCAGCTTCCTTCCTGTTAGCAACAGACTGGGAATTTCTGGTGGGAACATCCTGCCCCTTCCAGTAAGAAGGCTGGCCTTGTTACTAAATAGACTGAACAAAACATGGAAAGCATCCAAGGTCCCAAAGCAGAGTCAGAAGATCTACTGGAGCAAACACTGTGTGCTGACATTTAAGGAACAGCTACAGCTACCTCTGTTTAAGTGCAAAGAAAAAGTGAAAGACGACATTGAAAACTGTTGGTTCTTATCAGCAACAGCCATGACATGCATTATTCACTCTGAAATAATACATGTTTACATGGTTTCCAAAATGACGGCTACAAAAAGTTGAAAAATTCTGTAACTAAAAGTCTCTGAAGGAGAAAACTGAATTTTCCACAGATTATATAGAGACATGTTTCAAATAATATAGCGATGTGTTACAACTGAACTGTGAATAGATGGGGTTCTATTGTATCATAGGTTCCAAATGTTCAGTATTCGCCAATGACAAAGACTATAAACAGCAGTCAGTCTTTCTGTGAGATGGTGAAAAAATTCACCCCAAATTTAAACCATGAAGATCGAAGAGACGTTGATAAAAAAAGCCACTCCATCATCTGCTCCAATATTCCCACTTTGGTCATTATATTACTAGTCAAGTTTAGATTAAAACAAAGAGCAGCATACTAAGACCAACACCTGAAACATCAAGCATGATAGTGGAAGGCTGATGATTTGGGCTTGTTTTACAACAATTCAATGTAGGCACCCAAATCTTGAGTCAAAAATGAAGCAGTCAGTCCGACGGCCGGGCCAAACTTACCGGACAACAATAATGCTGAACACAAAGAAAAGCAGAAATAGATAAGAACGCTTTGCAACTGCCTTGTCAAAGTCTAGACGTTAATCTGATAGAAAAGAAGTGGTGGAGAGTTCATGAGAAGCAAATGCCCCAACAACCTCACTGAAAACTGATAGAACTTGGAGTCCTCCACAACATTGTGATAAACTTACTAAGAAAAGGAGCCCTGAGTTACTGCAGCAAACTGTGGGCCTACACACACCTTGAACTGTGAACAGTCCTTGGTTTTTCCATTTCAGGAACCATCCATCCATTTTCTAACACCCTTATCGCTTAGTGGGGTCAGGAGGGTTGCTGGTGTCTATCTACAGCGAAGGTTTCAGGCGAGAGGCAAGGACACCCTGGACAGGTCGCCAGTCTGTCGCAGGGCAATATTTCAGGATCCATCTGAGTTTAATAATAATAATAATGTTGTTCTGTGTGTTTGTGTTCACTTATTTAAATTCATCTGAGAACCTGTGAAGACCAGGTATTTCTCTAAATATTTCAAACTTCACCCAAAAGAAAGTTTCCTTTTTTTAATCATGAGAACACTGCAAAGTTATGATGCTTTCTCAGCAAATTATACAAACATGGTAAGGACTCAATGAAACATTCATTGGCAAAAGGACTTTTGCATAAGGTTTGCATGAGGCCGGAAGCTAGTTCAAGATAAGGTTAGGGGAAAAACATTGAAACTTGAATATTTCAAACTTGTTCCTTATTTTGAACAAAGTTTAAAACTTACTGCATTGTGCATCACTTTGCTTAATTGTTTAGCTCTAAAATCATCTTAAATGGTAGGTGTGACAAATGTTATCACCCAAATATCATCCAATCAGTGATATGGACAGTCTGATCAAAGATCTCATGTTCCCATGCTGTAGTTATTAAAACCAGCCAATACGTCACAACTGCCAACACGAAGAGACAATCTGTTATACGGCACTATAGACATCAGTCAAAGAATAAAGTTTCAAGAGACACGATGACTCCACTTTGACAGGAACATGACACATCACCTAGAATTTGATCCTAGTTGAAGTATCAGCTCACCAAAAGGAGCCGAATGTTCAAGAGTTCAGACTGAGCTGCAGATGAATGGGAGTCATTTGACCTCTGCTCTCCAGTTATTCTTGTCTTCATGTTTAAGGCTTTTGTTCTCGTAGTGCAAACACCAACAATGAACTTTATTGTTCAAAATCACTTTGATTGTGGATTTGAAGACATCTGACTGTCCAGCGCCCAACAAAGAACCTCAGTATAATCAGAAAACCGTGATGTTGTTGCTCATCTCACCAAACCCGAGTATTGTTTAGACCCCAATCATGAATTCATTTTTGTAACTGAATGGGCTGGATGAAATAAGGCTAATATAGTCTTTTTGCTTAATAGAAAGACATTTTTGTTGTGTTGAAATGAAGCTGAACTATCCTGGAATGCATGCTAATTAATTGGGCTGTTATGCATAAATACCATTAAAAGGGCTGCATCATATTAAAGTGTGGAATTGTGGTAGTATCGCTGAAAATTGCATCTTTTAATACAACTAACCAACACTTTCTAATACTAGAACACATCACACTGCGCTCTAGTATTAAAAATATACATCAAGACTGGTCAAATATGGATATGAAGCTATGAATGACATCTATACAATATATGCTACCAAATATGGTACTCAAGAGTGATTGTGACAGCTCTAGTTATGGTATCAGTTTAATATTACAGTTCATAACCTGCTTGCAAGATAGCATGGGTTGCCAGCCTACAATCAGCTGAATACTAGATAATTTGAAAGTTATGCTACATTAAAAGTAAAATGGGAAAAGCTTAGATATACTACACATCAAGCACTTGATGCTTGGTTCTGTAGGTTTGCTCAAGCCATCGCATAAATAGCAAAACTGCAAAAACATAAAATTAACATTTTACAATTTATCAACCCATGCCCAAATGTTATGCTTTATAGATGAATAGTTGGTGTGGTGCTAACTGTTCATCCCTCTATATTGGAGGGAAAATGGATTTTGATGACTTTCTACAATATCTACAAGTAGAATTTGAATAAAATGCGTCATATCTTCAACTCAACGTCATGAATTCCAAAGTTAAGGCCTTATCTGAGCTTTCGTCCTGGACTTGAATCAGTGCCAAACTGTTGAAATCCCCTTCATAAAAAAATGCAGCTGCCCCAACAATAACAGTTATGTTGGTTGGATTTCCATTAACTGAGGTACTGTTTTGGCTCAAGCCTAAAATTTGCATAAATTATAAAATATGCAGCTTCTGAAGAGGACAAATACAAGGAAGTCCCTGCAAATGTTTATCCAAAAAAAGACATTTGGGTTTGCATAGATGTGAACATAAGCTGGAGTCTAGCTGCAATGTCTGCAAAACAAGCCTTGAAGTGGAAAATAGATTAGGAGTCACAGTAATTACTGTTTGCCCCACACAGAGACAGCAACACTAAACACTGAGCACATGCATGCCTTAAAACATTTCAACATTTTACTAAAAGGCACCTTTGTTAACTGGAATAAGCAGGTATATTCAGAGTTCTCTGCATGATTATATAAACAAAACAGCTGCGACTGTGAGTCAGTGTTTAAATACGAGGCTTGAAGTTTACTTCTGTAAAGCAGCTCCAAAAAAGTTTTGACATTCAGCTCAGTGTCTTCTTCACACAGCACAGCTAAAAGTTGTGAAAACTCAGCCCTATCTATTCATCTCAGCACCACAGTTCCGAGTATTGGACGCCTTTTGACGCCAAACTTATAGATTACTTCTGTTTAACTATTAACTCGTGCGTCAGCTGACTTCCCAGAAACTGGTGCTTTTTTTAAACAGAAGGGCGTGCTGTTGCTACAGGGAGGCAGACTTGCTCGCAACCAATACCCACGCTCAAAAGGCGGTTCCTCCCCGGTATCAGGTTTCAGTTCTGAGAAAGAAGCTGTTGAACAGAACATTTGAGCAATAGAATGGTGAAATGGAGCCATTCGTTTTCAGAACCAACAGAGTAACTCTAGTTCCTGCAGATATTTCCTCATGCATCAGGACACATTTCCCTAGTAAAGCAAATAAAAAGTCAAAACTACTAAAAGTGTTTAAAAATTCTCAAAGAAACTCTGTACTCTTAAAGGCCAATTCAGTCTTGGGCTTCTTTATCTGTGCAGATATGCCATTTGTATGCAGAGAGCAGTTTTAAAACCACTCCCTTAAAACCATCCCGTGAAAGGAATGCAGTTACCTGCTTTAAGGCCTTTCGGTTTGCAGCTGCACCTCTCTCAGTTCACAAGCTGCAAAGTTCAATTCAATAAGTCTGGTAAACCACAACCGATGTAGAGTTTTAAAACAAACGACAAACATTTAGAACAGAAAATGCAATAAAAAATATCCTTGATTATACTGATTTGCTTAAAGAGGTTTCCCAGAAGATTTTCGATTAGTTGGATTTCAAGTTTGGAAACAAAACATTTAATCTGTGACCAAACCAGTTTGAGTTTCATCTTCTTTCACCTTTTACAAGAGCAGAATTCTCTTCTGAAATTGAGACAATATCTAGATAAACTTCTCTTATTTCTTTTACTTCTGTAATTATTTCACAAAAGAAATTTAATTTACAAACAAGCAAACAAAAATGATAAAAAAGGAGTCAACTTCCTAGATAACTTCCTGTTCCTTTATGGCACTCCCTGCTGTCTGTACAACCAACCCTCCTGCTAAATGCTGCAAACAGCAATTTGAATTTGCCTCAGCCTTTAAATCTCCCCTGAGCAAAACAGCCTAGTCTTCAATGAGCCATGTAGAGGTAACCAAGAACATAACCAACATCATTATTCACAGGAGTAAACCAGATTAGGCCAGCTGTGAATCGTCTCCATGGAGTCTCCCCTTCAGTCATGTTTGTTCTGTAACCATAGACTACAGCAGGATCTGAAAACAAGGTGAAGTCCCAAATAATCACCGTGGTTTTCCCTGATAGAGGCTTGATGTGGCGGAAACAAAATATATATGGCTTTAAGAGTGCCAGAGAATTAATGAGCAGAATGTAAATCCTTGGTTGGAACCAATAAAACATGTTTAAGTCATCGGTTTCTAGGTAGCTGAAGCCCGTCTGAATCAGGATGTGGATGTTATGCAACTCTGAAGATGTTTTGAACCCCTTTGACCCCAGTTCAGTGCTTTGAGCTTGTGCACCAGCTTTGCATGAAAAACTGCAACGTGCAAAACTGCAGATGCAACCCTGAGCTCAAATAGGAGGTGCTCAAATTTCGAGGAAACTGCAGCGAGAGCTGTATTGGTTGTGGTGTGAACAAACAGAGGTTTCTGACCCATAAGTGTCAGAAATTTACAGCGCATATCCTATTGGTTGTTTAATGTGATTAAGCAAGAATTCCTGTTCAGAAAGACATTATATCAAAAGTTCAAACAATTAGTTTCATTTGCTTTATTGTACATATCCTTTTAATTTAAATGTGAATGTAGCCATTGGTGTCTCTTGGACACAGCGATTTGAACAATGACATACTATGTGCAACTCAATCCCTCTACCCCGAACGTTTGTGAACCATCCAGACAAAAGTCCAAATGCTCAGAAATGTTTTCAAGGAATGGGTGTCATTCCTGCAAAATGTTATGGGTGAATGGCTAATTTATATTGTTTTGGCCTGTGGTTTCATTAAAAATGTTTAATAAAATCACAATTGATTCTTGTTGTAAACAGATTGCCCCATCCCCACCCCCCCAAAAAAAAGATTTAAATTATAAACAGTAGCATAATCATAAATTTTACATACAATTTATTATTAGAAAAATAAATTTATTCATTCTTAAATAAGTTTCCAAAACTTAAAAAAAAACAAAAAAAACAAACAAAAACAAAAAGCAACATATTCAGAGTCCAAAACAGAAATTGGTGACAGGAGAGTCCAATAAGGTCTCAAAAGTCCAACAAATTCACCTGATGAGAAAGGCTAATGTTGCCCCAATACCAGCGACCCCAACAAACGCCATCAGCGTGTTCCTCACTGTGGACTCAGTGTCTGATACTCTAAAGAACTCCACAAAGCCCTCCTGGAAACAAAACCAAACAACAAAAACACACATTAGTTTCAAATCCACAGAAGCTTCCCCAAAGTGAGCCAGCAGAGTGTTGCGATAACTTACCCACGCATTGTTTTTCGCTAGCCAATCCCGCTGGTTTTCCAGGAGATACGTGGATATTTCGTGGCTCACCAGGTCTACGCAGTGCCCTCTGCCCCCCTCCTTCAGGTGCTGACACACTGCGGCCCCGAACGCCACCAGGCTGACGATCCGACCCCAGTTGGTGGTCCCGTCTGCAAAGAGACTCTGTGCCACTTCCGTAACAAACCCCATATTGTCCGGCTGGTTATCCAGAGCCAGCTTGTTGAGCATACCTGAGAGGAAGAGACACAACCTGGAGTCAGAGACCCATTTCGATCACGTCCAGAGACGCTTTTGTGTCGTTACTTTTTACTTCCGCTTAATTGCATAACAAGTCGAAGGGGTACGTTTTACATCAAGTATCACTTCCTCGAACGTCTATACGGGCTAAAAAGGCCAACAATGGCCCAAACATCTCTTTTAATCACGCATCCTGTTTTATGAAACACACACTTTAAATATTTTCTGTGGGTGAGGCAGGCTATGACTCAACCGTGGAAAAATCCTACAATGGCGCCTCACTCACTCACTTCACTTACCATTGTAAGCATATCTGTGCTTCGACAAGACGTCCTCCACCACCCTTTTCATCGTAGATAGAGCTTTACTTTGACTCCACCGACACTTTGAAAGTCCTGAAAAATTTCTTAGAAAACTGCTAATAAGCTCCATTGTGTCGTTATCCAGCGCTTGGTTGCTCGCACGTCCAGCAGACACGTCGCTCTGGCCGTCTGGCTCCGCCGGGCTGCAGGGCAGGGAGCCTCCGTCGCTGTCGTCGCTGCTCTCCGGGAGGCTTTTTGCAACATATCCGTTCGACGCGGTCACTGCGAGGTTCGTCGGGCGTTTCTTGAAGGAATCCATAGGCGAATGAAGAGATTCTACAGGGGAGCCCATTGCGACTTCAGGCACAACGAGCCCCTGGTCGTAGTGTGTTTGTCCGTTCCCGACTCCATTTTGAGAAAAAATGAGATAGTTTAACGCGTTTGTCGAATTGGCTGTCATGTTTTTTTTTTTTGTCCTTTGAATTGGGATTAACTGGTTAACAAAAAAAGACTCGGCTAATAGAAGAGGCTAGGTATTTGGTTAAATAAGCCAGCCTTTAACTACATCCCACTCATTCTGCCAGATTCAGGTCCTCGAGAAGAAGGAAACTCCAGCCAATGAGTTTATAAACACAAATCCCCGCCCCGCCCCCTTGACGTCATTGACACGCCCCCCCAAAGGAAACTGGTTTAAAAAACTGTTTTATCCCCGAGTTTGTGCTCACAAACTAATGATTTCATGTTCATGAAACTAGATATTCACTTAAAACTCAGCTGTGTTCTGACTGATATTAGCAGTTTCAATCTTCTCAGCGAAAATCAACGCAATCAATAAGTAGCCTTTGTTTTATTTATAAAAAAGTAAATAATAATCTAATTTCTATATAGTTTCTCTTCTGTCTATGGATATACTTTCTATACACTTGTGCAAATATCTGGAATTTTCCGTACTATATTTTATTTGCTTCAGTTTCGGGAAGCGCTTTCTATTCGCTTGTGGAAAATACTGGAATTCACAGGAATTTCACCGGAATTGACGAAGTTATTGACTGGGTTCTTACCCAGTCAATATACTGCTATGGCTCCCCCTAATGGTCGACTTAAGTTCATACACCTTTAAAGGCTTGGTGTTTTACGAAGGTGCGTGTGCTTCTAAGGTTTGTGGCATAGAAGCTGGTATCTATTGCTCAACTGCAAAAAAATAATAATAAAATTAAAAAAAAAATCCAACTATATATTTTATTAATGTAAAAGTTTATTTCAAATACTGACAAAAATCCTCTCATCTTCCACACAACAAACATTCCAAATAGCCCTGTACTTTCTGAAGTGTCAAAATGTTTCCTTTGTTCTCCAGTGTTCCTCATCATGTAAACCCCCCCTTCTTTAAAGAAGGAAGGGTCCTTCTGACCTCCTTGCAGCTATCTTGGGCCAGAAATAGGATGAAATACACCAATTATGCAATAAAAGAACACAACAAAAAATGGGAAACATGTGCTTGCAAAACAAGAAAAACACAAAGATAAAGCAGCACAAATGTATCAGAGTATATAGCCTGTCATTTGTTTATACATTCTGGCACATATTTCTCTTCTGGATGAGACACCCTGTTTGTGAGGTTTAAAACATACCTAGTCAATTTCCTCTGGTTTGCTCTGTGCATCAACATTTATGCATTTTAATTTCATTTTCAACAAGTCATTTTTTTTTTCTGAAAGAACAAAATGTTAAATTTAAAACCAAGTACTGCTAAATCGTGAGTTCTTGCTAATCAATGTGGCAAAAAAAGAAAAATCAACTTTTCAGCATCAAGAATGATGCTGAAATTACCAATTTTAATTACCAATCATTGGTAATTAAAAACAGTCTTATATCCAGTAGATTTTACCTCAGAAGCTAAACAATTATGAAACAGAAATACTGCGAGAGAAAAAAAAAAAATCACGCAAACTTAAAAAGGACAGGCATTCTTTACAGCGTATCATCTCAGATTTGTCCTTGAATCAGCAGCATTTACACACATTATCAAACAGATTCATGTAGCCTCTGCAAAACACCGATATACAGCAGAAGTAGTGTTAAAACTGAGTGGAGAGGGACCACTGAATCAGAAATAGCTCAGGCTACAAAAAGACCAAAAAGCAGGTGGGGAAACAACCAAAGTCAAATCCTGTCGAAGTCTATTTACAATAGATGAGACGAAGAAAAGTGTTGCATTCATACAGCACCATAACAAGATCATATGCACAGGTCACTTCTCTTTCACACACTGCAAATTTGACACATTTAAAAAGTGAGGTTGCAGATGTGGTGGGTTTCGCCTACATGGTGGAGTAGTGTAAGTCGGTGAAAGTTCCCTGAAGCAGTAATATATACTATTTTTCCTTGATTAAGTGCACATATCCAGTTTAAATTCTTGACTTGTGTGTAAGGGTGCACATTCAAAGTCTGGAGATGTTGCAATCGCTCTATTAACCTGTTTTACAGGCTGTATCCCAGATAGACGTGGCACATTGTTCATGCTCACACTTTGCCCCCTCATCATGCGTTATAAAACCTCTCTGCTTGGCTCTGTGCTCTTGTAGACGCGGAACAAGCCACTTGAAAAAGCCGGCAAGGCTTTCTGAAGCTTCGCCTATCAGGTTACTTGCTGTTTAAACACAGACGCCCTGATAACGATAATCAAGTCAGTTTGGGAAGAAAAATCTGCAAGGTGCAGGTAGATCTATATTCCAGCAACAATGTAGGAAAGTAAACAAAATAGTTTATTTCTTAGTGTTTTCTGTTGGTAGTTTTTTAGCCTGTGATGAATGAGCATGACACACGTTTTGAAAGTGTTACGAATAGCCTTCAAAAATCACTCTCGTCAGTCCAATGAAGCACGTGAGCCGCTTCGCATTATCAGTTGGAAACTAATGACTTACTTTTGTCACTTCAAAAATGACTTTTATGGATAAATAAGACAAATAAAGTCCGGATCAAATATTTCAACGTCGCAAAAAAATTCTAATTGTTTTGAAGTTCTGCCCCACCATAATGCAGTGTCAGATAATTAAACATCACTTTTGAGAGTCTATTTAAAGCTTAGCTTGGCAGCTAAAATATGAATATTTATTATGTTATTATTATTTTTAAAGCAAAGCAACTTTGAGCCTAAAATTGAACATTACAATCCCAAATAAGTTGATTATGTGCTCCTGATTCTCTAAAGCATGCTATCTGGACTAGTCCTCAAAGCACCACGGTTAACACAAATTACGTGCTTGTGCAAGGTTGATTTACCGAAGCATAAACTCCATACAGAGCTTTTCTATCCCCCCCCCACATAAATCTTTTAGGTTATAGTAAACACTTAGTCTAGACGCAAATATGTGTGCATGTAAATGGATTGTCAGGACAGTGTTTGCTTTGATATTTCGCCTAAATCAATAAGCATATGCCCCTCTGCTGTTAAAAAATACTTAGATTCTGTGTCATTTAACAATCATGCAGCATATTTAGCGAGAACAAGAGCAGAGGGGGTGGGACAACATCAGTAGAGAGACAAAAATCTAAAGTTTTCAGTTCTCATTTGCCTGAGCTGCAGCGAATGACCTCAGGTTCCATTGGATAAAACTGACTGACATGTGAGAAGCCTCATATGCTCCATTCTTTTCCCAAAAGTTAAAACTACCTTGCCCCCTTATTGATTTGGTATGCAAGCGACTATTCACATACTTCTTCCGACACCTCCCCACTGCTTAAGTCAGCCACCGGCAAAGGACAGAAACGCAAAGATCGAAGAACAAACTGCAGCCACGGCTCCTAACGCCTTTACACACATTGTTTTGGTGTCGTTCAGGATGCAATAAAAAGAGAAATAAACACACTATACAGAATACAAAGTGCATTAAATCCGCCCCTCCAACCCTACCTGATGACACACACCTACTGTAATGCATCTTGGAACACTACAAACCAAGATATAAGGGAGGCGGTGGAGCAGAGTGCGCAGACAGAACAGAGCTGTGCGTGGTGCGAAGGCAGAGAGGGCTGCGGCGTTGTGGCCACCCGAACCAACGCCCGAGCCCAGACCACCCACATACAAGCACAACAGGAGTTTTAACTTATACAACTCTGCCCAATATGTTAAAGCCAGTGGTGCCTCGGGATGAGAAAGGAAGAGAGAGGAGGGGAGAGGAGTGGACATGTTGGGAACACGGGGTAAGGTGGAGTCCTCTGGGGGGGGATGGTGTCGAAGATGCCTCTCAGATGACGAAGGCTAGCCAGCTAGCTTGCTGGTCACCAAGGATGACTTCCTCGTTCTCGGTAGATCCTGCGGCGTTGGGATGTGGTCACCGGTTACCAGGTTCTTCTCGGGTCCGGCCACAGGAAGCTGCTTGTTCTTCACCTTGGCTTTGGCCATGTTGTAGTCTCCCGAGTCAAAGTACTTTTGCTGTGTAAAATCAAAGAGCAGACCTGGAATCAGATTTGGAGCAACTGCAACACTTTGGTTCATACTTCTGAAAAGCATCAAGTTTATAATTTGTTTAATCTGGTTTAAAGACACTAATCTCTGAATCATTCCCTGCTGGTGTTCATAATCATAAGGTGGAAAATAGCTGCATTCTCCCATGGCCTGCCCTGACTACGCCCACTCTTAGCCAGAGATTTCCCACATCTCCCAGAATGACTTGCAGCAACCTCCAGAGGTATGAGCTGGCTGTGGTTTACAGTATGTGGAGGTGGAAAGAGCAAGAGCTTACTAAGTCATCATAGCAAAGAGGAAAAAAACCTGAGAGCTTTGCTGTTTAAAATACAAATTAAAGGACCCATATAGACGCGATCCGTTCATATACCGCAAGTTTAGGTTTTGGCAGCAAAGAAATGCATCTCCAGAGTTCTAAGATCATTTTTTTAATTCCAAATTCCTTACATTTCCAGTCACCAATATTATAGATCTAAGAGAGAATGAGCCTGTCCACTGTAGATTCATCTACAGCAGTCAGGATTTATACAGGTACCATGCAAACATCGCTGCACTTAGCAAGGTGGGCGCATCACTAAACATTTTGTGATGTAAAAGACACAAGCTAGATGAAAACAGAAATAGAAAAGAATAAAAGAAAGGCAGAGGACCCAGATAAAGGAAGACGGAAAAGAAAGGGAGAAAGAATGAAAAACGATGTATTGTCATTGTTAAAAAAATGAAAAAAGGAAAGAAACATAGAAAGAAAGAAAGTCAATTTATTGTCATGTCATTGTTGCCCTGAATTTTGACCCTTGAAGTAGAGAAGCGACTCTCTCATTAATCTTATTAGCTCCCCTCACTATCCTCTGCAGGACCCTCTTGTTTGTCATACTGCAGGTGGAGTTTTTGTTGTAAGCAATATGAAATACTCATTAACTATGTCTGATTACAGTAAAAGCATCAACAAGACAAAGCAATCAGTTTTTCTTACTTACTGACAGACAGTAAAGCTGTGACCAGTTTACACTAACATGCACTTGTCTCTCCGGCCATGTAGTGGACAACCGATGGCTACCCACCCCTTTCTGTAGCCTCTTCATCAGGAAGTCGGACCCACCAGGCTTCTGGCCCAGACCAGGATACTTAGCCTTCAGCTTGGCCTCCTCTGCCTTTACTGGGTTTGCATTTTTCTCCTGCGAGTCCTGAGAACAGAAAATAAATAAATAAGTAAATAAAAAACTGTAACCATATCACCCAATAAAAAAACATCAGGACAGAGTAAGCATAACCATAAAATTAAGTAATATTGCCATAAGCTCCAATTTCAATTTATTTTTGGATTTAAAAAGTAAAAGAGAAGAAAAAGAGAAGTTCACCTGAATAACCAACTTAAAAACAGCTGCTGAAAAATGTAACCTACTTCTGTAAAGTGAGCTTAGATTTATGACAGGGAGCTGGAGATACTTCATAACAATGTGAGTCACAGGATGAACTCTTAGTCCTCTTTCTCATATAACCAACATGCATAAGAATTAACAGCTGAACAAGACATTTCCACAAACAAACATTTCATAAAAGAGAAAACAGGGCCATTGTGGAGCTTATACTACTAAGGAACAATTTTCCATTTGTAATTGATTTTTTCTAAAGATTTTTACTGGACAAAGTCTCTTTTTGCAAATCTAATCAGGATCAATTTTAACCACAAGCAAGTCCGCTTTAAGGGTGAAACATTATTGGCCTCGGATATTTTTTTACAATGACACTTTCTTGCAATATCAGTTTTTTTTCTTCTTTTATATATATATATTTTATGAACAGTGAACAAATAAGTACAATGTGTAATAAACACAATACAAACAACAGAGATGTCTCTGCAGGCTTATACACGTCGGTCAGGTAAGATGACTATAATCCAAGTGCCAGTCAAAGTAAAATATTGAGGCCATGAAAAGATGCCTCACCCTTTATGACTGAAATGTGCAGAACTTTGACCTGGATTTCAAACCCCACAGAAAAAAGGGAAGTTATAAAGTTCTGAAAAGTAAATAGGACTAAAGTCGTTTAAGCAATCTGTGTCTGGCGCTCTTACAGAAAATTCTGGTTCTACCTGAACTATGGATATGAGATAGAGCATTCAGTCTGCAAAGCTTGCTGGGGCCAGGGATAAAATGTGACTCAGGACACTGAAGCCGATGAACAGATTCCCTTAGGAGGAGGGGTGGGAGTGTGACTCAGTGGATACTGGTTCACTTGGGTCCATGGAAAGAAATTTATGAGCTACTATATTTGGTCTCAATGCAGGGAAACAGCCATATTCCACAGCACATTCTGTGAGACGGCCTTTACGGCTCTGTATTTGTATGTGGAAAGCTGTGAAATTCCACTTAACCAGCACCCAAGATTTGATTTGACAATTTAACAGCGTGGAGTTGTTAAACACGGCATCTGCTTTTCTTTCTGCATCATTCTCAGGGAGTTTGGTGTCACAGAGTTAAACAATAAACTGCAAGAAGCTTCAGCTTATTTTAAGTATTTTACTACTCCATTTGTTTTTTAAGTTATGAGGGTTCATTTCAAACTTCCAATCAGGAACCCATTCCCATTCGTAAGCACAGGAATTAGTAAATCGTTAAGGTTGTCCAATTTGCAATTGAAATGCAATTTACAGATTCATGCTATAACTATAGAATAAATAGAATGAATCTTGTTCCCTTTAAAGTAATCCTCACATTCTCAAAACATTTCCCACTCTAATTCTCCTTTGAGTAACTGTTTGAAACACAGAGCAATGTGCTTAAAGAATTGTGCTCTACAATACAGTTTATCTATGTGTTTATCTGACATCAAAATTTTAGAAGCACCACTAAAGACAACCCTGGTACCAGGTTTGAGAACCTTAAACTAGGTTACCTACATTTGGTTAGGCAATGATGCACCAATCAAGTTGTAAATAGGTGAAATATATAAACACAAACATATGTTTCTCTTTGAATATTTGCTCCCTCACTTTCTTTGTCTTTTATTACGCATAAATAGAACTATTTCAAAATGCAAGCATTCAGTCCTTCGAACAAAAAACAACTTTATGACAAGTTAAGCTAACATCCCAATACTACAACACAAAAACACTCACTTCAGCAGCTCTGTTGGTACTAGCAAATCTGAGGCTGCTTTGTGGTCTAACTGTTGGATTAATGATTAAAGCACAGACTGAACCAGCCCTTCAAATACTGCTTGACATTGCAGGAGGCAGTTTGGACAATTTCTCAGTCTGTATTTATTGCTGATGTCTTGGTCAGAAAAAAACTTGATTGATTTTACCTGAACATGAGAAGAGTAAGGTCTTGTTTTCAACTATATTGCAAAATTCAGCTAATTTTATATACTGTATATAGACACAAGCTTTAGACAATACAATCAACATTAAACGTTAAAACAATTATTGTCTTGATTTTAGGATTTAGCTATTATATTTAATTTAAAAAATTAATACAAAAACAATGTCTTGTGTTTAAAGGTTGAATATTCTCTGCGATCGCTTTAACAGTGCCAGTAACAAACATGTCATTTAGGATGAATAACAAACAGCAAAGTTAACTGACTTATTCTAACCAATAAACAGTAATAAATTCATCAAAGATTTATGGGAACATTTTATTGTGGTATGTTATGTTTGGAAGCATTTTCACTGGTTTCAATGTAAATCGAGGCAGATAAATCCTCCAAGACTGTCTCAGCTATTACAGTTGTGCAAGTGTGTTAATTTATAACTTGAAAAGACTGATGTCATTTGCTTTGACACACACATTTCTAAATTGAAATTGTTGCTTATGGCTTGATAAATAACAATAACTGAATGGCAAAGTTAAGTAAAGGAATAAATTCGTACACCAGAAACCACAGCATTTTAAAGGAGGAGCAGTGGTCCATTGGACACATTTAACTATTTACTTTAAACTGCAGTCATTTCATTGTTTATATGTACATCTACAGACAGCAGAATGTCAAGGTTTGTGGTTTTTCGTGAAGAACAAGCAACACAAACCAAAGAGGCCTGAGCTACTGTGGAGTCTTCAACCAATAACACAAGAACGGGACCAAACAAAGTGACACACAGGCTGGACGCAGCGAATCATTTGACAGCTGCCTTATTACACAGCAAACCGCTTATAGCAGCTGTACGTGTCCTCTGGTGGTATTATCATTATTTCGAACTCTTCACTTGAGCTATTTTATCTTAGCCATGTCTCGCTAGCTGCGCTGTTAACCTGCGCGGTTAACAGTGAAAACCCACCTGTTTTTCGTCCTCGTACTCCACCTGCGTGTCCGAGTCGAGGTTTTCCGAAGACATCGTCTGGAAGTGCGGTGGACCAGCTGTCAGTCCGTTTGCAACACAACAACACAAGCGTTGAACAAACCAGGCAGCAGCGTTAGATAAACCTGCACTGAACCTAATCCTGATTTTCTAAACACGACAGCTCCCCAACAAAGATGGCGTAACGAGATGTGACGTCACTACTTGAGGCAAGTCCTCTTTATACGTTGACGCGCACTTTAGCCAATAGGGTGCAGGCAGTGGTTTGTTCTTAGCCAATGAGCTATCCCTGTTTTCTTCACGCGCTGTGATTGACAGCCAACGCTCCAATGGGCTTTCAATTTGGCCCAATGCGCGGGAGCGCGCTACACTGCACCTGCGCAAAGTATAAATAAGAAACACCAAAGTGTAGTGTTTTTAAAAATAATTTTATAAAATAATTTGAACATATGAATAATGATTGTTGAATAGTTTCACAACATTTTTTGTTGATTAAATTAGCGTTGGTTAGAAAGCCGTCTGTGCCATAGTTTTTAGTCATTGCGTCCTGCTCTGTGATTGGCTGAGTTGTAATTAAAGAACAAAAAGCGTTAGAGAGTAACGTTGATGACCCCTGAAGCTAATACTTAAAAAGTTAGTTGTTGCTCCTTTTATCTTAGAAATAGCTCTACGTTTGTTTTAATATAGTTTCAGTGTTATCATTTTGTAAGAAATTCACATCAACCTATGTTGAAATAATTTAAGTTTTTTTGTTTCTGGATAACTAGCTAGCTAGCATGCAGGCTAGCTAAATTATCATTTAGCAATGACAGGTTAATAGATTTCGTCTCATATTTCCCTAATGTATTTATTATTTATTTTATCTTTGCAGATTGTTTGTGTTTCATAATTTCTTCCAAATGGCAAATGCTCAGCAAGTGAGGCCTTCACAGGTAATTTTAATTTTAAGTATAATGACTAAATATGTTAGTGTTTCCCATAGTAGCTTCTGAGTCGGAAACGGCATTTTTTTGATTATTTTTTTACATACTGATAATCTTAAATATGCTTTGATTTTATTACCACAATACTAAAGACTCAGCTCAGTTTGTGATTTGTGAAATCTTTATTTGATTCGCGAAAGTTCAATAAAGTCGATTTAGCACCGTTTTGCACCCAGACCACATTAAAACTCTCAGAAACAACAATTAAGACTCTTCAAACCTGGACAAGATTATTCAACATTGCTAGCAAGATATTTCAGTTTATTGTTTGTGAAACATTTATTTTATTTGTAAAAATTCAAGCGCTGTTTTAGTGGGGGTTTTTTTTGCAACTGGACCACATTAAAACGGGTCCAACTCAGAAACTAATAGACTCTTCAAATCTGGAGTAGACTAGTCAACACTAACATCAGAATAATTGAAAGCAAGTCTGTAAAATTGTTATTTACTTTGTGAAAGTTTAATAAAGGGCAATTCCAGCCTTTTATTGTGTCTTGACCACAATAGAAAAGGTGCAGTTGGCCTTTACAAATACAGTTAGCTAGTAAACTGCAATAAATAGGACAAATGTGTAGCACAATTTATCATTACAAGCATGTGTATTTTTTTGTTAAAATAGACACTGTTTGAAGTGTATACATTTATGAAGTTTGACTTTTACAAAATAGACAACAAACTATATTCTTGGTATGTTTCATTCACATTTTCACCTGAAATATTTAAGTGTTAAATCAGCAATAGCAAATTAAAATTAGTTAAAATTTTGACTTGTTCTTGATACAGTTATGTCAAATGCATCACTGCCTCTGATAAATAAGCCAAACGTGTTTGTCTTGCTCCTGCAGGCTGTTCAGGCACTCCCTGAAGAGGTTGCCTCTGAGGAACAGTCGCTTGTTGTTGTAAAGAGACTTCTGGCCATCGCTGTGTCTGGCATCACATACCTCAGGGGCTTATTCCCAGGGAGAGCCTATGGAAGCAAATATGTCGAAGGTTAGACCACATTGAAAACGTTTCTGCCATTCACAGCATCAATCATTTCAGTGTATGATATAGACATGTTTTCAAGATCTCACTTCTGTTTCTGCAGATCAGAAAGTGATGATCCTGAAAGGGGACCTTGACTGTCCGGGAACTTCTCAGATACATCAGTGGTAAAATATACACAAAGCAAACATGAACACACCTGGATGAGCAGCATATGTAAATAATTTAGATTTTATTGTTGTAATCTCTTGGGGTCATAAAAACTCATTGATGCTGCACAGTTAAGAACGCTTATATTTTGCGGATGAGTGCAGAAATAATTTCCAAGTTTTTGTTTAATGTACTTCCTGATTTGCTTCTAAAGAGAACTTGTGACTTTAAACTACAACATTTTTAGGAATAACAGATTGATTGTCAAATCTTCCAGGATGCAGGGTTGCTTTGATGCCATCCAGAAAAAATATGTGAGTTGCGTTTAGTCTTTTACCCACAGAGAGATTGTTTGAAATGCTCATCTGGTTTAGTCTCTTTGGATCATAAACATAAATTCATTTTTACCAACATAGTATGTTTTCATATCAAAACTGCTGTGGACAAAATATTTTTCTATTTATGTTTTCAACTAGCTGCGAGCGGCCATAATGTCTGTAAGTATAATGGACATTTTAACCTCCACATTAGAGAACTTGGACATCAAATTATGCAACTGCACCACTCTATCAAGTTTCATTTTGTTCTTTTTCCTCTGCAAATAAAGTTGAATAAATCTATATTTTTAAAATGTTCTATTGTTTTGGCTTCTTCTAGATCTATACTGATCCAACCAACCCTCAGGTACTGCTGAAAAGGTTTTCTTCCCATTGGTCACCAACATTTTGTACTTTTGGACTCATATTTTCTTCTCTTCTAGAAAGTGACTGAGTATTACCAGTTTAAGATCCAGTACACTACAGAAGGAACACAAGTGGATTTCGAAAGGTAAACTGTAGTAACTGGGTCCACAAAATTTCTAAAAGTTTATGTTCAAGTCAGTTTTTTGCAAACTCTTCTTATCTTTGGTTGGAATAAAGTTTGAACTCCTGCATTTAGTGCATTGCAATGTATTTAAAGTTAGTAAATTGAATAATAAGTGTATTTTCTTTTAGTACATAAATATCAATACAATTGCACTAGAAAAATGTTTCCCAACATGCACATTGACTGGTAACTGTGACCTTGGCATGAAGGTTTGTGCATTTAGTTCAAACATCCCACTTATACATTTCAGAGGCCATTCACTTTTAGGTCATTCTGTTAGTGTTTTCCTCTTTTTTTCTTTAGCACAAACAACAACCAGAAGTTGTCAACGACGTCGTTCGGAAACACGAGGAAAGCGAGCATCTTGCTGGTGAGGAAGCTTTACACGCTGATGCAGAGTCTGGGTCCTCTGCCAGACAATGTCTGCCTCAACATGAAGCTGGCTTACTATGATGAAGGTAAGACAAGCTGAAGAAAGGAAAAAAAATCTTCCAGCTCACTATGGAAGTAGCAAACCACATCAGGTTTAAGTGTTGTTTTCTTAAGTTTTATCTTATGAAGTTTTAGGGTTTTTGCTTTGTTTTGTGTAGCCTGCATGTTGGCGTTTTTATTTGTTGATGTCAGTGTTCCTACATTAGTAGTATCCAAATGTATATTCTATTTTTGAATGTGATTTCATCAAATATTGTTCCAGATCTTGAAGCATTTAGAGTCTTAAGCAGCAACTTTTTATATGCAAGTAAAATATAGTTTGTATAGTTCTTAATATAATTCTTTCCATGATCAGAAAAACACTCTTCTGCTTTATGTGGGTTTGGAAACTTACAGCTGCTGCACTTTGAACTGATGTGATGAATTTTGACACATCTAATCTCAGTGGTGTCTTACTGTAGGTGGCAGAGTGGCACCATCCTGGATTTTCAATCCCAGATACAGCATCAGCATTTCTTCTTCTTGAGCATAATGAGTTTTTGATTTTTGACTGTCAGTTTTGCTTTCTGGTCTCTGAAATGAAGAAGACAAAGTCACAGACAATGACTGAACCTGCTAAGTGCCACCACTGAATTTAGGTTCCCGTCCACCACACTATATGCTAAAAGCACTTTTCAAAATTAATGTGCTGTTCAAATAGATGTACATATTTCATTTTTCCTTTTATTAACCAGACCTTTAATGACCATTTCAGCTTTTAACCAAGGGACAGGAGTAATTATTTGGTTGCAACATACAAATGCCCCACTAGATGTCACCAGATCCTTTAATCCAACAGCATTTGGGTGCAAAATGTCCCAAACCGTTTTCTTTTCTTTTTCATTCTCCTTTGATTATGATTTAAAGGTTTGACTTTCATGTGTTTTATTCCTTTTTCTTGAAGTCACTCCTCAGGACTACCAGCCTCCAGGCTTCAGAGAGGCTGTAGGAAACACAATAGAGTTTGAGCAGGAACCAGTCAAGCTGACAATGGGCAAAGTTGCCACACCCTTCCATTGTGTGAAGTTTGACATGGCCACAGAGAAACGCAGACTGGAGCAGGTGCACTGATGGATAGATAGATAGAACATTAGTTTTCTCAATAGTTTTCTGAAAAGGCAAATGTTTGCGACATTGTTTTTGGATGGTGGTTTCCTCCAGTGGACTGTTATTTTTTCATGTTTGCAGGTGGAAGAGAGTGCTTCTGTGAAGGAGAAATGGGTTGTGAAGTTAGAAGAACAAGTAAGGAACCACTGGTCTGAGCACATGCATTTCTTAAAAACAATTGAGACAGATAGGCCTGCTGCAATTGCTTTAGCAATATTAGTCCTAAACTTGGTGTTCAGAAAATTTGTTTCAACCTTTAGAGTCCTGAGTTGGAACAAGTGGAGGACACAGAGAACTACTCTACAGACGTGGATAACACCGGTAATAATTCAGAGTTACATCTACAGAGTCAAACTTGGTCTGGCTTGTGTCTCAAAAAAAATCTTTATTATGCTGAAAATAAAAAGCTGTGCTTTGACAGTAAAATGGCTTTGAAATACAACAGTACTGAAATGAAAATGCCCAGGCACCTAGATAAGAGAACAAATACATTTATTTTTCTGAATGGTTGATTCCATAAAGTTTATCTTCCACCTTGAAGGATAAAATGCTTTCAGTTATATTTATATAAGCATGTTTTATTTTTTTTGTTTTTTTTTTTGAGAACCTTTAACTTGAAATACTTTTACTTTTACTTGAAATACTATGTTTAACTTTGAACTTAAACTATGTTTAACTTTGAACTTAAACATATTTTGATTTGTAAGTAGCGTTAAAATAACTTTATCTTTTTTTCACCTCCAGAGATCCAGATGGACATCCATGAGAAGAATGAGAAAAGTGCAGAAGACCCAGACGTATGTTTGTTTTCCCTGAGACTTAATCCACACATCATTTATGATGCATGTTTAATTATGCAGAGCTGCTTTCAGTCAGAATTGCACATGTAAATAGCACTAATTGTGTAACACAATAGTGCCATTTGATGCACTTTCATCATTGCCAAGTGGAAACTCAGGAAAAAAAATCTGTTAAACAAGAGTCTGAGATAGAAAAACATCACTGAAATGATGAGAAGTCTAAGGTGAAGTTAACCTGTTAGGAATAGTTTTAGAAATCTTTGTTTGAGGCCATTAAACCTTTGTTAACATTGTTCCCCTGTGTCAGATTATGATAATAGAAACCTCAGACATGCAGTTGGGTGTGAAGAGAACCAGGAGTGGACGGATAATCAAGTCCATTACGGTAGGTCATCCAGTTAAAACTCATCAACCAACAGGTTTCATTTTGCTCTCTACCAGCTATTGATAAAGTTGAAAAATTCAAAAAATTCTCAGGGTTAAAAACCTCCCAGATGAATTTATAGGAATTACCAGGAAAAAAAACTAATCATTAGACTAGATCATTGGACCATACAGATGGTAAATTTCATTACTCATTAGTGTAGATTGTATATTTGGTAAGTAAATATAGTAGAATATTTAGATGTGACATAACCATAACTATAACCATGTACTTAACCATAGTTTACCAGGCCTTTGGAAGACAAACTGTCCCACTTCATCACAGATGATCCATTGTACTTAACAGAGTGGCTTTTCCATATATTCATCTTCTGTTTCATGTTAGATCAATCTGAAGTGTTTGTTGTAGAAAAGCTACATCCTATGGCACACGGCTCAGATAAAGTGAATATGAGTGCAGGGATTCTTGGCACTTCTCCTGAACGACGGCTTAATTGTAGGATCTAATGGTTCATTATCCTCCTCCTGACTGGCCATAAAGAACAGGGCTGCTGTGTCAACTTATAATGGTACCCCAGGGAAACAGGAAGTGGTAAATTACCCATTAAATTTTCCACTGATCAAATTATAAACGTCTTTATTTTATTAAAATTGTTGAGGATGGCACAAAGGATTTTAAGAACAATTATTATTTATATTTAATCCCCTCCCCCCACTGAATCCGAGTTCTTAAATTAAAGGTTGAATTTTTCTGTTTTACACGTTTACCTGTTTTTCATAAATACGTGTGTGTGTGTCTGTTGGCAGGCGACAAATGTGACTGTGAAGAATATGCAGCCAACAGCAGCAAAAGAAAAGCTAGTGAGAAACCCAATCATTCATTTTATTAAAGTACGATCTATTAACTTTGAATGTGGCATTCAAAAAGTAATTTCTGCTGATTTCAGGTCTCTCAGTATGACATCCTCAGCAGCCAGGAATCATCATCTGCCTCCGCAGCCGTAAAGAAGCGCAAGTTCAGCGAGCCTAGACATCACTATTGAGTACTGACCTCAGTGCAACTGGAGCACTTTGTTGATTTAAAGTCATGTTTTTCATTTCTGTGATGAGTTGTTCAGTTAGTTTTTTAAGAAAAGAACATTGATCTGTTTAGAAGCATTTTGAAGTTAAGACTACAACAGTTAAAGTGTTTGTTTTGACTGTCTTATGTGTTGCATCTATGATTTTTTTACCAACAAAGCTGTGCAGCAGCCACTTTATAAGAACTGTGTGTCTAATTATTAAAGCAACAAATAAATCTGTAGAATTGAACTGCAAATTTAAATAAAATATCAGTGTTATATAAAGGCGCTTTATATAACATCGTTGTTATATAACTTTGTTTGCAGTTTTATTTTACAAATAAGTCTGAGAATGATTCCATGCATTTTTGCAAGGGTACAGGGAGGAACTCCTGTAGCAGTTTGTATTACAGTGAATCTGAAGAAGACCCGACTGAAGACACTGTTTTTGTGTCACAGTTTGATGAAGATGATGCACATTGTTGCCTGTAATGTTCATGTTATGAAGAATCTGCGTTACAGACAGATTGCAGAGAAGATTAGTGAACAGTTGGATGGAGGAACCCACCAGACATTTCACTGGGCCACTTTTCTTCAACTGAGACAGTGAAGCTGGTCTGAATCAGTGGCAGGATAGAACTGGATAGTGCAAGAGTCTTCAGACTGGGGCGGAGCTTAACCTTTTAGCAAAACTAACAATAAAGACACAGCCAAAGTTATAACATCATGGTTTACATTTTTTCTTTGTAAAAACATCCCAGCCAAAGTCCAGCAGTAAATGTTGGTGAGGTTCTGTGGAAAGTGTTGAAAATTGCAGTTCACTGAAGCTCTTCAAATATATTAATGAACTTGAAATATTCTGCAAAATTAGTGGACAGAAAATTCAGTCTAGATGTGGAAAGTGAAAAGTGGTTCAGCAAAGTATTGGTTTAAGATTCTATTTTAAACATTGAACACTGAACCTTCTTTCAGAATTTTATTTCTACATCTAAACAACATCTTAACTGACTTTACAACCCTGGTGTTGTAATAAAGCGAGCTGATAAACTTTCATTTACAGTCTAGATGTTGAGCAGAACTGAACAGTAATAATTGGTTATTTATTTAGAAAAACTAAATGTAGACGCTCGTTTCAACTTCCTGTTTTAACCAAAAAAAGCCATTTCACTCAAATGTCACTATTTGCATGAGAGGTACCTTAAATGAAGCTGTTAAGTGAAAGTGGATTAAATCTGTACACAGTGACCTTTGGGCCCAGATAAAGGCCCATCAGCAGCCTCCCGCCCAGCAAGCTGTGTGTTTTTAATCTCCTATTGTTTTTTCCCAGAGAGGGGGACATTTGCTGATAGACTGCCTTAACCCACTGCAGATCAATACCACAGGAAGCCTTTGTGATGCATATCCAAGCAGCCCCTCCTTTCCACATGTCTGCAGCGGAAGGCCAGAGGGGCCAAAAAAAGAGACTCCCATCAAATCAGTCCTCACTTCCTGGCAGCGGTTGTGTTCACATTTGTTTCATAGTCTGTGTTTTTTATGGGCATTTCGGATAACAGAAGGGCATAAAGCAGAGTGGTGGGGGAAATCTGTAGTGGACAATCCCCACTCAGTGGAGCATTGACCCTCTTTATGAGCTGTGAAATGAATCAGGGTTTCCCAACCTCACAGCCTGACTCCAGTGGCATTTTAACACGTTCTATTAATTTAACAGCAGAGGGTTCTCAGAGTATTGATAAATGCGGAAATTAAAAGTTCCCTTTGCAAGTCTAGTCATGATTTTTCTTTTTTCCTTGGTCAAAAATGTGTTTGTACCAGACTGAATAATACAAGTGGTGAAATAACACAATGCCCACATCAGCTTAGAAGAATGAAAAATACTGAGAAAACAGTTCAGCACCAGAGACTGCAATAAAGTTAAAACCAAACATTAACAGTTTTAAAATTTGAATTAAAGTAAGAAGTAAAAACAAGAGCACCATAGCAACTGTAGAAAAAAATCTAAATATCAATTTTGCTTCCCCTCCACCCTCAATCCTTGTCTCGGATCCTGGGACTGTCCATCATTTTTGTTAACACACGCCTCCCAGAAATGAATTCCAAAATTAAATTCAGGGACACACATCGGGCGGCTGCTGTTGACAGATCAATCAGCTGGTCAAACATCAGGAGGGACTCCTGCCGGACACCTTCGCAGACCAATCAGCGAGCCGAGTCCCGACCCGTCTGAGTCGATTGCGTTGGTCTGGGGGCCACCTCTGTACGTTTTAAGGCAAGACGCACTGACAGGCTGATAGACAGACAGCCGCAATCCATCCCAGGGCTCTGTATAGATTAAAGCCTGCTTCTGTGAGCCTATAGCGGCGATGAGATGATTGTGCCTGCAGGGCCTATAGGCCCAAGGGGAGGCTTGACTGTACAGCGAGAGGGGGAAGGAACGAGGAGCCGAGTGGACATCCAGCCCAAAGACGGTGACCCCGTGACCTTGCCAGAAGGCTGGCAAATGTTTCCGAGCTGATTAGTGCTTCCCCAGCAGAGCATCCCGCTTGCTGTTAACCCTTTGGAATTAGATAGCGGGCAGAAAATGCAGAAAATAAATTCAGATTTTATCTAGTTTTTGTCCAGTTAGAGCAACTAAGAAGACTAAATTTAAAATTAACTTTTTTGTGTCTTTTATTAAACTTTACACAGGTCTTTGCTAAATAATTAACAGCAGCAAAAACAAACATTTACTAAGAGAATCATCTTCTCATTTTGGAGTAAACTTTCTTCTTTAGTGGATTTTAGTCAGCAATAGAACACAACTTTATTCAAGATTATGTAGATTTTTACAATAATATGTCCTTATGCTATTGTTCGATAATGGACAATTTCAATAAATATAAATGTATTAATTTCACCTCATTTATATAGTATTATGTAGCACCAAATTCCAACAGATTTAATTTATAATCTCAAGTTTGAATCTCATATCAGTCAAGATTCAGAGCAAATGTGTTTATTTTCACTCCATTAAAGTCATAATACTGTGAAGTTTGACTGTAATATTAATACGGTATAATCAAATTCACTTGATGACATAATTCCCAGTCGATTGCTTCAAGTTGTTGACTTTTTGTTACCTCTCCTCCTGAGCAAGCATATGTCAACAGTGAATGACTTACAATAAGATATAAACTTAATGCAGTCATGATGGCCAATCATCCATCATGAGCAAGCATGAGGAGGCACTGAAAGGGAACCACCGCCTTTCAAGAGGAAGAAGCCTTCAACAGGACCAGGCTGAGTTCGACCCACCATCTGCCACCACTGGCTGGGGGTTGAGAAGACAGAGGAGCAAACACAGACACACTGGTCCAAGAGTACTTTATATGTAAAAGAAAAAGGAGTGACCAGATGAAAGGACTGCAGCTCTGAGGTCCATCTAGGAGACAATCAGGGAAGCATTGAGGCACTAAACTCTGGGAGAAGAAAACAAGAAGTGTGACATATCAATCAGTCATATTTCATCTGTACTGCACTTTCCAGCAACAAGGCAGTTCAAAGTGCTTTACATCATACAAACTCAAACATTAAAACATTACATTTTTCCAAGAGCCATTATTACACGTCAAGATTCTGGTTAGTATTTTGTTTATTATGGTACAAAAGCAACTCTAAGCAATTGCGTAGTAATGGCAGAAACCATTTCTTCAGTGTCTTACATAACTATTTACATGTCAGGACATTTAAATCTTGAAAACAGGTAATTTTCTACATAAACATATATTTTCTCCTTTTTTTTTGTTTTGTTCGACCAAAAAGACAGCATCGTTTACCACATAACTAATATTACAGCAAAAAAAATAAAATAATAGGATGTCACCAGAGGTAATAGAAATGTGATATAATAAAACAAAAAACAACAAAAGAAGCTTTATTGTGTTAGAATGTTGTAATTCATACATAGTAAAGTCTGATTGTATGCAGGAAATTAAGCTGCTTGTAAACATAAGGATAAGAATATTAAAATCTATCATCCTATATCGGGGGAAGTCAAATACTTTAAGTAACCACAAGGGGGCGACAGGCAGTCATGCATCAGCCTGATGGACTCCATAGATAACATCATGTGCCCTCCTCCATAAAGCATCTTCTTTCTCATGCATGCCTCAATCAGCTCATACAGTTGGCCTTCACACTGTGCACAGTTTTAAAGAAAACATACATTGGAAGTAAACAGGCAGCACAAGGCTATTCAGCTGGCCTTTTAAGACGTACTGCAGTGGAGTCAACAATATTGATCAGCATACAGAATGATAAAAGGAGGGGAGGCAGAGAGAGCAGGTGGTAGTGGGCCAGCGGATTCAGGGATTTAGTCGCACACCACGCACGTTTGGACAGCGCTGCTGAGCGGCGAGGGGACCAACACCTTCCTGAAGCAGATGCTCAAAGCGATGGGATGTACCCCCATTGTGATCAGAGTGGACAGCTGAATTGTTTACCACCAAAGGGCCCTTTTCTTCAGCAGCAGACCTGCACACAATGGGGCCCCTGCCACACTGAAGATTTCTGCAAAGGAGGGTTTTGGGTGGGGGGGGGGAGTGGAACGTGTACATAAAGTAACAGAGAGTTTGTCGAGTGAGCCTCCGTCCGTACCCCCTTCTTTTTTTTTCCCTTGCTCAGATGGACCTGTGTGCACCCCCATCTTCTCTACAAAGCCCACATAAAACTACCGCAGGGCAGGGGTTTAAATGTCACGCTTGGCCATCAGAGCGCCCAGCCCCCGGCTCGTGTCTCATGGGGGAAGCACGCCAAGAGACAGGACGATGGAGAGCAGAAAGCTAAGGGGAGGGAGACACTTGCCCTGGCCCCATTGTCCATAACGATAGGCATGTGCTGCTAACTGACTCCAAATCAAGTGTGTCCTCTCACCACGCGCCCTGTCCTTGTCCTGCTCCTGCTCAAACACAAAGGCCCCTCTGTGTTTTTAGACTTCCAAGCAGCTTTAGGCATGGTAGGTTTGACACATCAGCTTAAAGGAAGGCTGCCGAGTCTGAATTCAGCTGGCCACCATGGCTGAATGATAAATACAGTTTGCTGTCCTCTGACCGCTGAGGATCCTACCATATTTCTCTCCGGTGGACTCTTACATGACAAAAATCAATGGTAACTTTTTGCGTTCAGTCACATAAAAAGGGACTCAAACGCTGAAGTGACTGGAGGGGGTGGACAGAGGTGGATGAGGTGTGGGTTGACAAAGCGTCACGCTGAAATACAAGTACAGCACAAAATATACAAGCTGCTGGCCAACTTTATCCCAGTCCAAGGTCTCTCTTCATACTTTAAGTGCTCACAAGACTGAGTGTTTTATGTATCTATTTGTTCTAAATAGTGGCACACTTGACCTTGAGGGAAGATGTGTGTGCTTGGTGTTCGGCCCGGGAATCATCCCTCCTGTCAGGGACGCGAGGGATTGACCTTGAACCGGCGCTGCGCAGGCGTAGCTGAATGCACAAACTCATTTAACTCCTGGGTTTGCTATCGACATGCTGTAATCGTTAACATTATGGATGATGAATAACTACCGACTGCCTCATACCTGCGCCATACGTCAGTGCGCCACGCAGGCCGGAGCCGGCCATACGCGCCCACAGTGGCATTAGTGGTAAGTCAGGTGACTGGAGGGCCACATCACTTAGACTTGTTTTTCCAAGCAGTCAGGCGACAGCTCATCCAGCTTGCCAGCCAGAGCACATGAAGGTGCTTAAAGACATAGATCTCTTCTCTGCTTTGCACATTTTTCCAACACACGTTCCTCAGTTTATACTTGGGAACACTTAACCTCCAACATCAGCTGTTCAGGCATTTACAGTGGATTTTTCTCTTTCTCTCTCTCTCAGCATTGATCATTTCTAATAGGGGAATTTTACAGTAGCTTCTGAAAAACACAGAAAAGGGACAATGGAAATACTACAGCTTACATAACCAAAGCTGGTTGATGGGGTATTTAGCACTATAGGGAGTGAAATAATAATGTAGCAATTGTATGATAGGCTCACAATAGGCTTAGACAGCAGGGGGATTCTTCTGAGTGCTCTTATCAAAGCTTCTTTGTTTTGCTTTGGAACATTAAGGTATTAAGGATCTGTGATCATTTTCCACTCTTCCCACACAACAGGTCCTAGTTTCTAAATTGCTGCGCCTATCTTGTGCAATTCATTCTCTCAATCTGTTAAAAGCTGCAGTATATAACTTTTATAAAAAAAAGTTTTTATTTTTTATTTTTTTTACATATTTGTTAAGCCTACTAAATTTCTATAAAACATAATCCATGGAAAGAAAAAACATCCAGCTCCTCTGCCAATAATTAAAAAAAACATTGTGAAGAAGAAATTTGGACTTTATGAATAAAATAGTTTATTACCAGCATAAAGGTTATTATTTTCAAAAGGTAGCTAAACATCCTAATCTGATCCCAATTTACTTAGAATTACTTGTGTTTTTATGAGGCTGGAAACTACCTGCTTTTTTTCCAAAATTATTTTCCCTCAATATTTAGACCCTAAATGCTTGACTTAATATTGCATGAACTTGATCAGTTAAACATCACCACGGTTAATTACATTTGGAAATGCAAATATTTTGGCAGTTTAAAGATGTTTCGTTGAATTTCAAAGGGAAAAGAATTTCTTACACTGCTACACTATTGCATATCTGTTTTTCTTTTTGTAAGAAGACACGAGAAAACAATTATACTGCATCACTTTTCTATCTCTTTCCATACAGTTTGATCTCAATAAAAGGCATGAAGTTCTTTTTGAGATTATTGCCTATTCACTCTCATTTCCAAACTATCTAACTGTACTCCATCATTGTGCAGCTAGAAACATTATAAAAAGTTAACAAGTCTTATGGATGTAACAATCAGATTATACTGACCTTTCCAATGCTTTGAGAAATAGCAGAAATCTGTACCTCTAACTCTGTCGGCCCAATCAGAGGATCACTCTTACCAGAGAACAAGCTTTTCATCTTCATCTTCCAAGCTTCTTCTTGACAGTTTTGAGCTTCCATTCACAAAGTTCCCTCCACCCAATCATCACACAGTGCTGTTAGCTCCAGAAGCACAACTTGTCTGGTGTACTTCATTTCAATGTTCAAATTAGTCAATATAATCTAGCCACAGAGTTTCAGTTGGTGGCGATACCTTACTAAGAAAAATGCGTTTTGTCTGCATTGTTCTTGTGCTAAAAGTTTCGGAGCTTGGTCATGCATAAATCTGTTCCACCCTCTCTTTGGCAGTGTTTTTGCACAGCTATTGAGGAAGTGATTCAGTGCTCCTCATTTGGAACACAAGGGAAAGGTTGGTGACTCTGTTCTGCAAGTGTGCAGAGTTGATGGACTTACAAAAAAATATTCACTGCCTGAAAAATGTAAAAACTCCAAAGGTCTGCACAGGTTACTTTTCTCCCAACAACATTCTCCCACCCTGTCTAAGTTCTCTGCTTCATTTCCACTGCCTTACAGCTTATTGTCTCCTTCACTTGTGCTCTCAGAAGACTCCTCTAGCAAAAGCTAGCATGTTAAATCTTAAAGCAACTGAGCAAATGTGAAGGCTTGCAAGGAACTGCAAGAAGAAAATATGCTTCCACCAGCACTGCTTAGATTGTTGAAGTTCTAATGAAGTGAAAAATTCTGGTACAGTTATGTTTGAACATGCATGACAAAAGCAGAAATGTTATTTTACAAACAAATACAGAAGAAAAAAACAAACAAAGAAGAGATGTTCACTGTAAAAGGTTCGAGCTAAAATCACAGAAGCTGCTGTCTGCATGATGTCACTAATCACATTTCCAAGAGTAGTGATCACTGCGTTCTTGTTCCAGTTCATCAAAAGAAAAAAAAATTAACCATAAAAGGTAGAAAATATATTTTTCTATTTATTTGACTAAACTTCAAAGTTCACTGAATGATTTAACTCTTTGTGTAACCAAATAAATTTTGTGAATAGATTTTTTTTTATTTAAGAGCGGATTTGTTAGTCTAAGTATTCAGGAAAATAAAAGTTAGTAAAAGTAGGTCACTGAAGCCTTGCAGCCTCTCACAAGTTTTCTTCTGGACTGAATCTATGTTTCATATACAATAACTTTGAGTTTCCACATCAGGTCTACGGTTTCACTATAATTTGCCTCAGGCGGAAATGAAAAGTTTTGTAGTTTTTTTTCTTTTTTCCTCCCTCCCTGTCTTTCTCTTACGGCCTTGGGAGTTTGACTTCTGCCCTCCTTCTCCAGGCTGAGGGTTTTTCATCTAGCCAAGGTGCAAGGGCAGCCACTTCTATCCTCTCCCAGCCCCTTCTTCCCATCCAGTGTGCTCATACACATGCGGATTTCCATTTCAGCGATAGAGCGAGATTAGCAACTCCACCACCCCAAGGCTGGCTTAAGACAGGAGGGCAGACAACCAGCAGTGTTGGTGGGATGCATGCGGGGGAGAAGATCCCCTAAGACTTGTCTGGGGCCGCCACGGATTTTATGGATGAATCCTCAAAATACACATGTGGTTGTTTAGGATGAGCCGCGTTGTGAGGTGTCAATTTATCGTCAACTTGCAGGCCTCACATATCGCTGGCTCTGCAGCTGCACTCAAAACGTGGCAAAGTTCATAAAAGCGCAAACAGCATCTCAAAAATCACATTATTGTTCTTATTCTTGACAACATTAGAAGGCTAGAAGACATTTCTTATGATTTTTACAACTGTGGTATATTATTATTGTTATTGATTACATCAAAGTAAATTTCCCTTTGATGTAATCATAATAACTTTAAAAGGTTTTTTTTTCCATCCTTTAAGTTTGCATACATTGTCCTTTGATCTATAAACAGAAAAAAGCTTCGTTTTTTGTTTCTTTATCCCAGTTTTAAATATCTTTACCTAAAAATACAGTGCCTAGCAAAAGCAATAATGCACCTTTGCATTTTGTTACATTACAACCACAAAATTGTGTTTTCCTTTTATCTGATAGATGAACACAGATTGCTGGATAGATGTGAAGTAGGAAAACATAATAAAAGGCTTTCAGCTTTTTCCAAATAAAAATCAGAAAAGTGTTGCATACGTTTGCATTCTGTAATTTCATTATTACTTAATAACAGCTGCAAGTGTTTTGGTGGACGTTTCTGCCAGCTTTGTACATTTGTTGCACATCACTAATTTACACAGTCGTACTGCTACTTATCCTCCATAATTAACTGATTTTTCTCAGTTTTTATTTCTTCATTGTTTTATCATAATAAATATTTAATAATAATTATTTGATCATTTTGATCACTTTGATGTGTGTGCTTCTAATGGTTCACTGTCTGTCCTGTTTTTGGCATCTATAAGGGACTTTCTGTTACAGCTGACAGTATGAACATTTCTCCAAAATAAGGTCTGATTGATTCCATTATAAATTCAATTATTGAATCATTGATTAACTAAAATATCAGCCAACCCTCAACTGCAGTCTAATACGTTAACCATAACATCCATTGAAGTTTGGGATTGCATTGCGACTAATTAACGGTATGAATACTTTTGCAAGGCTTTCTGCATATATGCAGATAAACAAAGTAAGGATATTGTCTATGCTGTGTAAAATGTATTTTTCCTGCTGCCTGTTTGAATCTATTTTTTTAAAAAAAGGTTCTTAAGTAAATATCCATTACGATTCCATTTTACTGACAGTTCTTTTGGATGTTCTCAGAAAACCTGCTTAAAATGTGTTAAAAGATTAGTTGAAGGTGTCAGTGTGACGTGCCACCTTCTGATGACATCAACAGGCTCACATGTGGATCCACATGGGTCAAGCCATCCTGACTGGTCACATGAAGCCATTTTGGACAAAAAGCTGAAACAAACCCATCAGACGGATCCGGTGTCCAGCGGGAACAGCTCTTGTTACCACCGACCCGAAACATGTGGCCCAACTACAACTAAATTGTGGCTGAATTATTGATACAGTGGCGTTGGCCGCTTTGCAAGTGGGGGCATGAAAGGGAGCCAACATGGGAATGGTCCACTAATTTTATATGGGAGCCTGAGGGCACATTCCTCTCAGTGAAGACCAAACATATTGACATATGTGTGTAGGGGGAGACTGTATATAATATCAGTTGGGTGTCAGAGGCGAAAATTCGACAATATGACACACAGCTATAGACTCTGCATCAGTCCATTTATGTCTACTCTTCAAGGTTTTTTTCTTGGAAATTTGGTAATAAAGTCTGGAACTTTGATAGCTAAGATGAAATGTACGTAAAGAACTTGTCAGGTTTTTTGCACTCCTGCTTTTGAGATTGCTTTTCTGAAATCATTACAGCTTCATTTGTCCGAGTAATATCGACAGAGTCAGAGAATTGTGGGGATGAATTGTGATGTATGGGATCAAGTCGTTTAGAGGGGCAGACAAGGGGGGGGTGCGGGTTGTTTGTAGCTGAGCTGAGGTTGTTGACCATCAGTGAGCTGGCCATCTAATTTCTCCAGAAGTGTCCAAAAGCCTTTGTGTTCTGAGTTCACTTTTATTTCCACCTCTCTTGGAATTGTGATGACCGTGCCTCGGGGCAACAGAGACACCTTGAGGAGCGCCCACCTTTAAATCCGCTGCTCCATGACTTCAACCATGACCCCTCGCTCGAGGGATCCCCGAGGCCAGATTTAAACGAGCTCCCCCAGGTCCGTGTCGGCCCCTCTATTCATCGTCACATTTTTAGAAGGCGTGAATTGGTTCTCGCTGATGGTTCAATTTCAATAAAAGGGAGAAGATTTGGATAAATTGAAATAAAACCTTACATATGTGGGTAAATGTGCCATGACATGTGTGTGTAAGCAAAGTGACAGGGAGAAGAAAAGCAGTGGCTGTGACAGGAGAGCAGAACAAATGTCCAGGGCCCCAGAGCCTCTTTCTCTCTCTCTCTCTTTTTCTTTCTTTCTTGAAAAATCTAAATCACAAAACACATCACCTGCATTAGCATGTAACCAGATTCTGCATTTCTATTCCCTTTCAGTTGTTAGTCATCAGCTCGCCTTGTCTCCACTTAAATAGTATCACTTACATTTTTACAATTCTGCCATAATGGAGGACGAGTGGCGAGAATAGCATACAATATACAGACTATTGATCCACGCCCATCACTGCAGAAAAAAAGTCGGTGCACTGGGGGGCCGCTGGGGAGGGGGAATAGAGGGGGACTGGACACGACGATCGATAACCTACTCTATCAGCCGTTTCCATGGCAACCGCTCGAGCAAGGACAGAGGACTGCCATGCATTTTGCACCTGTCTATTTCATACACCTATCGTGATAATGAAAGTGTCGGGGAAACAAATGCAAAGGTGATGCTGGGAGGTGAGAGGGGGCTCCAGACCGCCGTCAACTTTAACAATTTCTGGAATTACATAAAGGTTAATGGCTTGCTGGAAATCAGTAGTGGAAAAATGGGGACAACTGTGGGGGAAAGGTGGAGGGTGTTCAGGGTGCCAGAGGGGTTTTGGTGACCTCCTCATATTGCCAATGTGGGTTGAAGGACAATGCAAAAAAAAAAAAAAGGTTTCATCAAACTGAGTATAAATCTGCATCCTACAGTTTCTGCATTATTATTCATATGAAACATACAGATGACAGCTACAGTGGTTTTCCTGACCTCAAAGACAAAGACAGGGATCTGGTTCTCTGGTTGACCCCAATTTAAAGGTTAAGCTCGTCTGGTCAATGCTGGTCATTATCTCACTATACTATAAGAGCAGAGAAAGACTCCTGCACAGGAGAGACAGTCAGCAAAGAGTCAAGTCAAGTTTTTTTGTTTAGAATATTTCAGCAACAAGGCACTTCAAGGGGTTTACATCATAAAAAAAGATAATACAATTATGAAACAAGCAATAAACTTTACATTTTGTTAAATGCCATTATCAAAAATCTTCAAGCAAATACACGTCAAATTCGTTGGCCAATGTCATGACAACTCTAAACAGGTGGTTTTCTTATAATAACCTTTATTTAACCAGATAAGAACCTTGTTGAGATCTATGACCTGTTTTTCAAGAGAGACCTGGTCTTGTTTTTAAGGAACTTAATGTTTTAGCTGCAGTTTTCTGGATGTTTGTTCCAGATTTGTGGTGCATAGAAACTGAATGCTGTTTCTTCATGTTTGGTTCTGGTTCTGGGGATTAATCAATCAATAAGTCTTTATTTATACCATGAGGTAGATTTGGTTACAGTAAGGTGAGTCAGCTTTTTAGCCTTACAGGAATCTGTACATTGTCGCAACAATAAATATAAATATAGCATTATTCAAAATGGCCTGGCTCAGAGCAAATCAGACATGGAAGACTTGAGTGGTCTGGAAGGTGGATATAACAACAACAGGTCGTTAATATCTTCTGGTGCTGAGCTATTCAGTGATTTATGAAGAAGAAAAAAGTATTTTAAAGTTTATTCTCTGAGACCAACAGAAGGGCAGGGATACTGCTGCATTTGAGGTTAGCTGGAGCTTTCTGCAGAGGAGCCAGACAGGTTGTCAGGAGAACTTGACACCCTGGCCCTCTCTGACTCCTCGTCCGTCTGTCTGTCTGTGGTGAGCATTGAACTTCCAGCCCACTTTGAACTGGAGCCTTTTAGACTGCGGAGCAAAGTCGCAGAGATGGGCAACCCCCTGAATGAAGGGGATAGATATCGTGATTCGGGACTTGTGTTGATCATGTGCGTTATTGATTGCCATTTGGAGCTGCTGCTGAAGAAGCAGGAGTGGGAAAGGATGAACCGGAAAAGGAATTGGAGGAAAATGCAGTCAGTTGTAGTCAGTAATGCTGTATCAAGCGGCTGTGGGTAGCTGCATTTCCTCAGGAAAGGAAATGGGATTCCGTGATTATTGCACATCACAAGAGTGAGAAATTCAACATACACACATTTGGTAAGCTAGCACTCTATTGTGTTTTCAACTGATTGTCTTGAATGGCAGCAGAGGGACACTTTAGCCAGAGCACAGCATGTCAGCTTGCGGTGCCCTGCACTACTGTGGACGACTCAGCGGTTGCCTTTTGAGGCCCTCTGTGCTTTGTGAGCTGTGACAGAGAGCTATTGACAGGCACGTGGCTCTACAATGTTGTTCGTGGGTCCGCTGGCCACCGCTCTGACCTTTGACACCCCATACATGCAGCAGCCCTCGTTGTTAGCGGGGAAGGAGGAAGACACAAGAGCAGAAGGAAGAGGATAGATGACCCTCTGGCTCCATGCGTTTGGAGTCTCCCTCCCCCTACAACCTCACCCCTCCCTTCTTAACACCATCCATCCCTGCCCCCTTCCCTTACCCCTCCTACCCCTCACACACTCCACCTTATGCCGATCAATGACAGTTTCATGTGGCTTCTCTGGGCCTGCAGTGACGTGTGTCCTATTGATTTATCGACATTACTCCAGGCAAGCAAACCCAGAAGCCCCCTCTCTCAGTAGGCAGCCCGGCTCCAGCCTGGCAGAACCATGCCTCCCTCCCTGTGCTGGGTGGGCCCATGCCAAGTCATCCAACTGTACCGCTCTCTAGAAGCATTAGCTGCACACAGCCAAACAGGATTTTAATATGGATGCATGTATGTCACCGAGAATGCTTTTAAGCTGTGCCCCCCTCCTTCTGCTTATTGAGCTTCACCCCGTTCCCCAAATGCTCCGTCCTAACCACCATGAGTCTGGTAATGGGGACAATGAGGGAGACACCCCGTCTCTCACAAATGCATTTACTGTCGCCTCCGATTTCCAGAGGCTACTATTCCACTTTTATGGTTAAAAGGTTCTTTTCTTTCAACCATGTCAATGTCATGCCTATGTGGCCATGGCTCATCCTTGTGGCTATTACTCTCATTTGATTCTCTTCCTCTTTTTCCTCATATAGGTGGGAGGGGGTGTTCAGAACAGCCCATCCTTTCACGCCCCTCAGGGGTCTCCTGTGTCCAGTGAAAGGCCAGTGGATTCACGGAAGGGGAGGAGAAGAGGGCAGCTGGACACTCCCTGTGGCCTGGCTGTACTTACTGATGTGGGGGCGTTAGAGGTAGGCAATCCAACACCATTAAGATGGGACTTTGGAGTCGGCAGCTGGGCCTAAAAAAAAAAAAGAGAAGGAGGAGGAGATGAGGGTGGAGGGCGCTCAGAGATCAGTGACCTGGCCACAGTGTCCAGCTGGGGGGGTCATTTCGCAGCCCACCTCCGGCCACGTGCTAGATGACCATCTGGGGATGTGGACAAGCACCCAACACAAGCAGAATCATCTTCTTAGCTGCAGACACTGGCAACAAAAGTCAAGAAATCTGTTGGGGTAATCCGGTGGAAGGTGGGAGGGGGCACTGCAGCTGCACATCTACTCTTTCACTGAGCACGGGACAGATTTACCCCCCCAAAGTACCTCTAATGGTCTACAAATAACCTTACTGTGTCCCTCTAGTTTGGTCTGTTAAGCTCCAACCAAAAGTATTCTTATCTCTTTCAATTTTCCATATTCCCTTATTGTCCATGTTGCAGGTTCAAACACCAATGAATTTTATTAAGATTTTACAAAAGAGATCAACAAAAGCAATTGTTAATTGTGAAGCTAAAGAAAATGTAAGTAAAGGTTTCAACTTTGTTTTTACAAATTTGGATCTGAAAAGTGTGGGACGAAGTTGGATTTCAGCCTGAGAGGTCCATGGTAACTCTGCAGAAACTGGAGACATCCACAGCTCAAATTGTACTGTTGACAGGACAAGTTTTAATGTATGTCATAAACAGGCCTGACAAGAAGAACACTACTGTTAAATTGCAGTTGATTGGATACAATTTTATTTGGGAGCAACAGAACAAAGGGAGCTGTATTGCAGACCACACTTTTCAGATTTGTTTCTAGAACAAAATTTGGAAACTAGGTATTATTATCCATTCGTATCACAAGTACGTACTACTTTGTGTTGGTGTGAAAAGTATAGTAGGATTTAACTGAATGTGCAAAAGTTCAAAAAGTGTGAATATTTTGCCAAGGAATGGTAGTTAAGGTTAAACAATACCTTGAGGACAATAAATTGAGTTGTTTTTTGGCTATAAAATCAAATTACAAATAAGAAAAAATACATGTAGGGTACTGAATAAAGAAAGTAGCTAAAGTGTCTGTTTATTTGTAATATCAAAGTTGGACTTTCATCAGTCTCAGCTGGTCTACCAGATTCTCATTGAGATGTGATGTTCGCTTTGATGAATCTGATATGAGAACAGATTAGCACCAAGTTGTTTTTATTTCTGACCTCAACCTTATTTCTCCTCCAAACCTCCCACCCCCATCTTTCCCTCCTCCTGTTTTCATCATCCTCTCTTTCTCCCACAGTCCTTTTGTCTTAAACTGTTTAAGGTGATCGAATTTGGCCCATCCTCCCACGATGGTCCGAAGGGATCAAAGGTTGCTGACCCCACCCTGATGTAATGAGGAATCCCTCATAATAAATAGAGGTCCAACTAAACAGATCTGACCTTCCAGATGTTTCTATGAGGTTAAAATATTCAGTTTTTTTTGTTTATCTTTGGGGATTCTTTAATCCCTTTAACATTTATCATAGTTTTTGTTAAAGCAATCTTTGGGTTCATGTGTGATTGGAATCTAATTTGATTGACATAGACCCATGGTGAAATAATAATGCGTATGAAGTAAGCGAGGGTTGGTGGTGTAGTTATTGTTCTCCGAAACTCTGGAATCCTCCAGTGTGATGAAAGAAATTCATAAATGTGGTTGAGGGGTGCGGTGGGCTGCAACTGCACACCAGTGCAATCTGTGGTCAGCACTTCTTCACAGCCAATACCGTGATAGGAAAAAGAAATCCTCATCTGAAATTTGATTAATTGCTGTCTCTCCGCCTCTCAATCCAAACATTGGTGAAAATGGAGGCTGGTTGACAGGACAAATACATCAGCCACACGAGCTGCGAGCCCCTGGCAAGCAGAGGCATTTCTTATCCTGTAACAGGATATCCACATACAGCGAGGTGTGGAAAAGTGAGAACTGCATCGTCTTCATTTGGCCATAACAAGGGAGAAGGAGGGGGAGGAGCGCGGAGCGGAAGGGAGGGGAAGTCAGCCAGCCAGGCAGCTCGCTAGGTTGGGCTGAGGCGTATCGATTGATTTCCCAATAGCCTCTGGTCCATGAGCGGCGAACCCTGGCCTCTGTTGCTAGGTGACCACACCATCCAAGATGGAGAGCGGGGTGATGAAGGGTGACAGCAGCTCTGAGGGTCAGCAAGGCCACTGGTCATTCTGCAGCCCCCTGAGGGACGCTCCGGACATGCAGATAATGCAATGAAACTGGACCTCCGCTTGAACCGAAAAACAAGCAAAGCAGAACTGTAGAAACGGCAATGCAAGAGAGGCGAAGCTGCGCCACCATTTTGGTACTGCACAGCCAGGATCAATGCACCGCCTGCGAATTGTTTTGCAGCTACGGTGTATATATGCTTTTTATGACATGCCTTATGATGAAATAAAAGTGGAAAGAAGCTGTTAGATGTGTTTTATGTTAGCGTTCAGCTTTCACATCACAGAATCTTCCACAAAAAAAAAAAGAAAATGAATTCCATGAAAAATATTTATAGCACCCATGTGATTTCAAAAGGGCTGTAGACCCTATATGAAAATATTGATTTGACAAACCAAGGGCTATTCGAATAGTCATAGTCCAAAATATATTGCCTAAATTTGGAGACTGAGGATATTGCTTTTTCTATACCTTGTTAAAGGACCAAAGCAATTCACAGACATGTAGAGTTTACTGGATTGCCCTTCAGTCTAAATAAAGCTTAGTAAACACGTCCAGTACTGTGAAAACAATAGATGCCCCTCTACAGAGTTACTCTGTTTTTTGCTATTATGCCACACTGTATGTGTGATACAATTTTCCAATGACAATTTAATGAATTAAGGGCGGGGATATCAAAATCAGTGTGACAATCATCTGTGAAAAATAATTACCCTATTCTTTTCAAATCATAGATTCATTTTGACTGTAACTCTACTTTTATCAGGTTCACGAGCCACACCTGGGGCTGAAAACTAATCAGAAGCAGAGTAAAAATCCACAAGTCTCTCATCTCTGAGACAAAATATCGAACAGGAGAGAACTGCAGGCCTCATTTAATATTAATAATTCATCATTAAATAAGAAGATTGGGCAGAAATAGCTGACATATTCAAAGTTCCAAAGCAAAGACCACTGACCACCAAGATTTATCTCACATATACCAAAATAATAAAACATCTTGACCCCCCTCCCCAGTTTATGAAAAAATGTTTTGTTGGATAACTGCTGGATAAAAATTAAAGTAGTTTTTCAGAAAAAAATAAATACATTCTGCAGCCAACCATGGTGGTGGTAGTGTGATGGTGTGGGACTGCTTTGATGGAACCATGAATAAAACTTTCTACCAGATTATGAAGGTGAAAACTGCCTTTTCACTCTCTAAAACCGCAGTTTTTCACTTTCTACAAAGCGCCACCAAATTCATCTCTGCAGGGCTGGCTCAAGGTTTTATCTGGCCTTAAGCAGAATTTGATTTAGCCCCCCTTCTTGCTAAGAATATTACTACCACTAACAGCTTTTCACACAAATTTGGAAGAGCGGGATTAAATCTGGAAGAGCGGGCTGAAATTAAAAGCAATTATTCTTTATTCATGTGCTGAGATATATTTGCGAACAAACCAATATGAAGCAAACTACATTTTTTAACTTGCACTGTCAAATTGTAACAATATTACAACAATCAAAATACTTTCACAAATGCAATTATTCGATCCTGCAAATAATTAATTTAAATTAAATCTTTTAATTTAAATTCAATAAATATTACTTTAGTAATCCCAAAAGGAAATCAAATTTTGTTGTGACTCATATTATACAAACATACAAATACTAAGGCTGTGAGCTGGAAGGACCTCCAGTAGCAGACAGTATTACAGCGGCTTTGACAAAGCATCTGACTTAACAAACTCAGATGTTTTATAAAAGTCTGCTCAGGGTTGTATTTGGTTTCTGCCGAATATGGCACAACAAACTGCTTGGTTTAGGGGGTAATTACTTTTTCAGAAGGGGTCGGGTTGGTATGGATACCTATTTGTCTTTAACAAATAATCTCATCACTTAAAAGCTGAATTTCGTATTTATTCAGTTTCCTCTGGTCTGAAACATTTTAAGTGTGACAAAAAGCAGAAGAAATCTGAAGGGAGAAAAAAACCTTCACACAGTAAGGTCCAGAGTGAAGTGAACTAATTCACTCACTGAAATCATAAACTGTTAAGAAAAATGTAAATTTTCGTTGATTGTAAGCACACAGGTACAATATTGCCTGATTATAATGTTAAGTATTACTTTTGACTCCCACATCTGCCGTGTTTAGTCTTAAATAAACACTCTTCAGCTCTTCAGGATAAATCCTCAGTGAGCTCGCAGGCTGTGTGCCAACAGCAAAGAGCACAAAAGAAAAATACTGTAAACATGAACTGGCCATAATCTATATCCCATATTCCACAATGATACATGATACCGTAGCGCTTTTCTACATATCGATCGCTTCGCTGCACGAGTGAAAAATGATAGGGAAGGAAAAAAAGAGAAGAAAAAGACAATTCAGGAGGAGGAGGAAAAGAAGAAGAGCAGCATGGAGGGGTGGTGGGGGGGGGGAGTTTAAACTGGGATCCGAATGCAAAAGGATCCACATCGTGCTGTAAGCTCAGAACTGAGAAAGAGAAGTTACCAGAAGGCAAGAAAAGCAGCACAGAAGGGGGTGGGAGAGTTGTTTGTAAGGGTCATGGGGAGAAACCCATTCAGCGGGCCCTGAAAGGCCACCTTGCAGTTCGGCTCTTGCCTGTGTTGTGCCTGTATGAAGGATTTCCCTTCATCCCGTGCCATGCCTCTCATGTCCTCCTCAGAAGGAGCCTGAATGTTTTCATGTCTGTTGGAGTTCCATATCCTGAGGAGGGTGGACTTATGTGTGTCTTTGTCTCGCTGTGTGCTCCTACATTTTCCTCCCTCCTATCTATTAATAATATTGGGGAGAGAAACAGGGAGACAGAAGCTCCTGTTTGCTTTAGTTGCAAGACGAGATGCTTCTCTCTTCGCAGCCCTGAGCTGTGCAAGTGTTTCTGCTTTTAAATATTCTCTTCCCTAGTGGTTTCAAACTATCTTTTGCCCTAAAGGGATACACGGACCTCCCTGGCCAAATATCAGCACACCCGTAGCTGCAACTGGTAGCTGAATTTTTTAAGCACTGAGGATGAGGAGCCTGGGTGGCTGGAGAAAAAGTGAAAGAGGAGAAGAGGGAAAAGAACAGTTGTACAGTTCAGGTTGTGTGCCAGGGGTTTGGTTGGTATGAATACAAAAGATTCTAGTGTTTAACCCAAAAAGAGTTCCATAAATGGAAAGTTTGACAGGTTAGCTGGTTGTTTTAGATCCACTTCTAAAAATGTACATTTTAAAGAAACCTTGTTGTCTTCTGCTGCTGCTTCTTCTTCACACACCACCTCACTCTAGAGAAATGTATTTGTTTTTCTGTTTCCAATGGCTTCCAACTCATTTCTTATTTTCAAGGCACCATTAACCCACAGCCCTCGTTGGTTACTTCAATGTCTTACCATTGCTTCTCTCATTTTATTTTGGACTCTAAATTGAAAATGTTGCATTTAAAGTCCCTGACCTGTTTTTTATGAATGTTCCACAGGGGAAAATGAACTGGTTGGCCTTATGTATTTTAAATATTTCCTCAAAACTGACCTGCACTGCACCCTGCATGCTTATTGGCATCCCTGGTAAATATTTGTGAACAGCGCTGAAGTAAATATTTATTTATTTATTTATTTATTTATTTATTTATTATTTATTTATTTATTTATTTTGTAGTGTAACTCTACATTGCAAAAAATTTGAGAAAATCTTGTTTTTAGTTCAGGTACATTCATCGGTTTAGGGGGAAACATCTCAAGTTAACAATTAAACCAGGTATAAAAGAGTTAGTCATTTTCAAACTTCTGAAGATCAGGATGAATCCAACTCATCACTGGTCTTTCCCATCTTGAATAGAGTCTAAGACAAATTGACATCTATGTCCGATTACATTTGCAGCCCAGACTGACTGAAAAGAAATTTCAGACTTTCTAGAAACTCTACTGAAAGAAATCCTTCATTGTTTTATCAAGTTTTGTCTTCTTTCAATTTTTTTCCTGACTGTATTGAAATAATTTTGTTTTTCAAAAATCTACATGCATGATTACATAAAAAGAAAATGAAAAACAAAGACACATGGCCTGTTGTGAGTCATCAATGCAAAAGACTGGGGTTTGATTCCTGACCTTTGTTGCATGTCTTCCTCCCTTCTGTCATAGCACTCCAATCTGAACTGTGACTGAAAGTGAATAGTCCCAAAATATTTTACAAAAATAAAAAAAATTCATCTGCATTCTTCTGCACCTTCATCAGCAGATACAGCTTATATTCTTCTCTTTGTGTGCTTTGGGCCATTGTCATGCTGGAAGCTGACTCGTTACTCCTGATCTGAAGTAAGTTTTCTTCTGGGATTTCTTTATATTTGGCTGCAGCAATCTCTCATTTTATGTAGATTAGTAATCCAGTTCCTGCCATACTACATCATGACGTTGACACCACCATGCTTTAAAATAGAGCTGGTAATAGTTTGGTAATTTCCATACCATAAAGAGCTGATTGGTGGAGGTTTGACCTGCTGAATATCCAGTTGTTGCATAATTATGTTAAATGAGGTTATTTAGAATTACATAAGGCAAGTTATGAGCTTCTGAGATCAATTTTGAGCATAATGCTTGTGAGTAACAGTATGTGATTTATTTATTTATTTTTACTTTCTTTAAAAATATATAAACACAAATTATTAAAACAAATCCTTATTTCTTTACCATCATGGGTATTGCATTTTGAATTTTAAAGAAAATGATTCATTGTATCTATTTTGAAATAAATCAATAGCATACCAAAATATTGAAATGCAAAATTCTATAAACATTTTCCACAATTCTAGACCAGTTAGGGATGCAAATAATTGCAACCAGTGATTTTACAGAAACCAAAGAGTTCTTCACAGTGGATTTCTTATGAGGTCTAATCAAAGGTTGGATTTTTTTTCCAACCTTTGAAAAATAAGATTGGAAAGAGTAATGCAGCCGGAATAAAAGATACATTAACTGTATAGGATTGTCAGTACAGGTGCTGAACAGCACCAAACTCACCCATAACGAGCTGAACATTGTCACTGTTTGTGATCTGGACTATGAACTTATCATATGTTTTGGTGTGATTACAGGAGCAGCAGGAACATGGAGAAAAGAAGTTACAGATGTAGTTGAAGCAGAATGAAATGTTTGTAGCAGCACAGCTGAAGTGGACTGATCAAACTTTGATGTTTGTTACTAATAAATGTTACATAAAGCTTCTGATGCTACAGCCAGGAATCTTCAAAAGGGATCTTTTTACCCATCATGCACTGAGTAAATGCTGTGGATTCAATAAAGGAGAAAACATTTCTTCAAATAACACAGATTGTCCTAATTAAGTTATTAAATGAAGTCCTGCTTCAAAGTCACTTCAGTTTTTTTAGCCATTTTTATGCTGATGGCCGACATCCAGCCCATCCAATGTCTCTCCTAATGTTGCTCAGCCGAATCATTCACAGGAAGTAAAAAACTAAGACTGAGTCTTGTTGTTTTTAAAAGTGACTGCAGTGAATTACCTCTGAGGGCCTCTTAACTCAAGACGGTTGTTGAGTTGTGTGTGTTTGTCTGTGTGTTACTTTGTGTGTTTAGCAGCTCGGAGCAAGGGGGAGGTGAATGAAGATCGTATCAATCGCCAAGCCAGGCCATTGAATGTATTGATTAGTTACCTTTCTTATT
This sequence comes from Poecilia picta, assembly GCA_033032245.1. NCBI lineage: Eukaryota > Metazoa > Chordata > Actinopteri > Cyprinodontiformes > Poeciliidae > Poecilia > Poecilia picta. Next base: position 5,115,014 of record CM065368.1, on the reverse strand, counting down.
AACATGCTGATTAAAGAGAGAAGGGAGAGGAAGAGAGAGAGGGAGTGAAAGGGAGGCAGACGAGGCTGCACACGAGCAGCACTCCTCGCCTCACCTCGGACGGATGAAGAGGAAGCAGCAGCCGCCGAATGGAATGGGAAAAAGGATGCAGATTGGATTTAACAGATGAGCGGGGGAAGAAAATCTGGGAATATCCTGGAAGAGGAAGAGGAGGAGAAGAGAGATGCTATGAGCGGATGCAAGGAAGCGGAGGAGGATGAGGAAGAGGAGTAATAGGGGTGGGTTGTGTGGAGGGGGGGCTGCAGGAGGGCAGTGGATGCAAAGGTGGGGCCGACCTGCCTGGAAATCCAAGGATGGAAGAAAAAAAGAGAGAGAGAGACCGAGAGAGAGAGAGAGAGAGAGAGAGAGAGAGAGAGAGAGAGAGAGAGAGAGAGAGAGAGAGAGAGAGAGAAAGCCTGCCACCTTTGATCCCCCGCCGAGTTACAGCATCTGACTGGCTGGAGAGACGACACACATTTTAGAGCTTTGAGACAAACACACTTATTCCCACACAATCAAACACAGACACACACACACCTGCACCCTCTCATTCACACACACCATCTGAGACTGACAGGCCTGGGCGAATGCATGCATTATCGTGGCAAAAATAGCTGTGAGTGTTTATGTGATCAATATGTAGATACTTTTTAAGATGGTATTTTCACCAGTAAGTGTTGAGCTGCATGCAAAGAGGGAATCCAAGGACTTGTGGCAGAAGTGCTGATCCATCCTGAGAGATGACCGGAAAGTGTTGTTGGGCAAAACGGAGGGAGGAAGTAGAAGAGGGAAATGTGGGATTTAGTGTTTCAGCCTTTAAGCATTTGCATGTGTGAGTGTGTGATTGTGTTTGTGTGTGATTTTGCATGTTAAGGAGGTATGTTTGAGTGATTATCCGAGCCACTGCATCTGATCCCAATCTGATATTTGCAAGAGGTCGTGTCCGGGAAAATGAATGAAATATGTTGCTATGCTCTGCAATTAAGCACCAGCTTAACTAATTCCTGCTGTGCTTAAGGTGAATGTGAAGGTGCAGTTGATCCCTGCAGACTGAGGAACGCATCCATGCATCCACAGGCCCTGTGTCGCCCATGACTTTGCTATTAAATATAACTGTGCATATTTTTGTGACTTATTATTGTATAATGATTGGCCTGTATCAAACATGAGCAGAATTAAGCAGTAGAATTATTTTGTCAGATCGAGTTTAGATTGGAGCATAATTTCTGCATTTTAGCAGATAATTGAAATTACAGTTAAATCAAAAACATTGCAAAAATTCCACTTCACTCTGCAGCTTTTCACCTGCTGTCATTCTAATTGTGCAACTTTTAAAAACTTACACTGAGCTCTGACTTAGATTGAGCCAAAAACATAGAAAGAAAGAAAAAGTGAGACAAACTCCAAACTTATCGACCTTTGCTCCCCCTCCTAGCTCAGTTTTGCATAAATTAAACACTTTTTTTCCCTTCTCTCTCCCTGCAGGCAGGGACCACAAAATAATTTCATTTACATAAAGAATGTGAGGCCCCAATTAATGGAGATATGTTTACATTTTATATGAAAAACATAGTTGTAGGGCAAACAGGAGGCTGTTTAAAAATGCGCGGATCGATGAAGGCTGATGCGCGCTCAATCGAGATGCGCGTTCACACGCTTACAAATACAAACAGATGTGGCCTTCGATTTGAAAATTATATATATATATATATATATATATATATATATATATATATATATATATATAATTTTAAATATAAATTATAAAATGTATATTTAGAATGATATATAAATAAAATATAAATGAAAGAAGATGAAAAAAAAATCTGAAAACACATCACACTAGTGTTTAAAAATAATATCCGTGCATATATGATGTTGAAGTTTCTTGTTTTTCTTTCCTCTGGTCTGCCCTGACTGGCTGCGTGTCCACGGGGCCACAGCCCAGTGAATTAAAGGAGTGAATTTGCATTAATCCAAATATGATCGATAATAACATTATTCACGCTGCGAAGTCAAGTTCCACATCACGGCTCGCAGGATCATTACTGCAAACTAAATCTGCAAATAATAGAAGAAAGAAATAATAAAAAAAAGAGAGATTATCATGCAGTCATTTAATCCTCGGTTCCAGCCACAGCTCGCAAAGAAAACCTCTAAAAAGCTCAAAGGAGTCCAAAAACAGTATTTTATTTAATCTTTTAGACATAAGAATAAAAAAAAAAAAAACTAGAACATCTGTTGAGACTTTGGGTCTGTTTTAAGTAGCTTGCGGGGTATTTCTTGGATCATAGTTTAATTATTTGATGTAGGGTAAAAATGTGCCATTATTTCACTTCGTTTTCCTTTTAAATAAAGAGTGAAGTGCTGTGGTCGTGTTTGCAGGAGGCCACACGCCGTTGATGCAGATCAGCTGCCGGCCTCCAGCAGCAGCACCTGTACCTTCAATTGTTCCTCGTGTTTATTTCAAACTGAATAAAAAAAAGCCAAAAAATGACGAGTCAGCGTTGTGTTTGTATTTAAATTTTTATGACGTGATAAATAATGTCAAATGAGTTGTCCTGTAACTCTAAAATCACCTGACTCACATTGCAGGTTCAAGTTCTCTCAGCTCATCTAAAGCCAAACGAGTCAGTTTTCCATCGGTGCTAATTTCCACCGTCATCATTATTACCGTTAATATTTTTTTTTTCTTCCTGGTTTGATTCCCAATCAGGCTAAATTAATTCCGTTATTGATTCTACATTCGGATCTGTAACGTCAGGGCTTGTGATAATCATTGATTTTATTGATCAGTTAGAGATAGGAGAGATTTCAAAAGGGAAGCTGACGACAGGAAAATGGAGGAGAAAAGCAGTGCGTTGTCACAGTAACAGGAAGTCATTACAAGATGTCAGAGTTCTTATTTAATATGACAAAACAGGAAATGCTACTGAAATTGTTTTAACTTAGAAATTGTGTCTATTTTATTCATTATTTGCCCCATGTTTTAATCTCTTTTATTGTTGTTTCTTACATTGACAACAATACATATTTTACACACATTTCAAATATTTTTTTCTTTACCTTTATATAACAGAAATTACAAATAGCTCTGCCAACTGCAATGCTGAAAAACAGGTTATGAAAACGACAGTTTTAACATTTCTAAAAATAAAAAACGTTAAAAATATATACTTTAGTTGTTGTTCTGTTAATTATTGTTGTTAATGGGAGATGAAAAAATTCTGAACAAATAGTTTCTCAGCAGTTTAGATTCTCAGCTTTTTTTCTACGACAATAAAAATTCCCCAAACTCTGAAGTTGATACTTAATAGTTATCAATATTTCAAATTTATTTTTTTAGAAAACTTCATAATGTGTCATTGTTAACTTTAATTTTACTTGAAACTGCTTTTTTATTTCGGTTTTAAAGATGGATCCAAAATAAATGCCTTCAGTTTTCGGCTTCATTTTCTGCTTTTTATTATAATGTCAAACTTTTAAAAAAATCCCCACTTACATGTACTTCTAATGAGTTTTGCTTTGTTTAGATTTTTTTTTAAATTAAAATTACTCTGAAATATGAAGGTGGTCAGTTTCTATGCCCAGCTGGACAGTCTTGTAAAAAGGACGTTGAAACAGGGATGTATGATGATTAAATTCCTGATCGAATTATGCAATGAGAAATCTTAAATTGACAAAAACTCCCAATTTATTATATTGCCTTTACTTCCTGCTTGTATTTGTGTGACACTACTCACACCTAAAACATTTTTCTTGACTCTTGTAATCAAACACGTTTTCCTGTTAAAAACTCTCTTTTATTAGTTGCTTTGTTTTAAAATTAAACTTTCTAGAGATGTGAACGGATGTTTATGCACAATTATTTGTGAGTAGGTTTTGTATGCATGATAACATTTTTGAATGATAATAAATTATCTGAAAAATTGCTTGTGTTTGTTTTTTATTGTGACTGGCCTATGACACATCAGCTGCACTGCTTAAAGTGAGCAGGCAGCGTTTCAATTGGCGCATTTAGCAGCTATTATTGAGTGCAAACGTTGTGTGTGTGTGCGTGTCTGTGTGTGTGCGTGTGTGTGTGTGTGTGTGTGTGTGTGTGTGTGTGTGTGTGTGTGCGTGTGTGTGGGTGTGTGTGCTGTAAACAAATTAAAAGTGCGACATGCTGGTGGATTAGCAATAAATCCACTTGTTTTAAAACTGAATTTAAAATTCAAACCAGATATAATCGATTGATTTTTTACAAATGTAATTAAATAAAACCATTTTATTGTGGATTTTTTTTTCGTTTTGCAAATAAATACATTTATTGGAACGAAGATTATCAACAGACATAAAGATGACTCTCTTTTTTTTCAGTTTCTATTCTGCATCATTGTTATTTAAATGGTCCTTTTCACCGACGCAAACGGGAAGTCGATATCTCATTCAAAATCGCAGCGACGCGCATGCGCTCCATCAATTATAGTTTCCCAATAATTGATTGCTTTTACCCGGTGATTAAACAGCAGGTTTGGGAGGTGTTGGTGTACTTTCTGTACTCCATCCTGTTGCTGCTGCTGCTGCTGCTGCTGCTGCTGCAGCATGTCGGTTTGTGTCCGGGAGCTTCGCAGGCCTCCAGCTCCTGCATTCACATCACGTCCGCATGGCCACAGAAAATACCTTCTGATACGGATCGCTTTTTCCCCTCTCTTGTATTAAATATGAATTTATGAATACTGACAAGCGGCTGGGAGCTCATCAGCTCGGAGAGGAGCTGCAAAGGTTTCTCGATCCCTAATCAGCGCAGAGAATGAAAAAGCCTTTCTGCCTCATCTTTGCTGACTCTGTTTGTGCTCCAGCTCATATGTGGTCATTTGGAGGTCGCAGCACTGTCCTTTGACCTCTGACCCCCTTGCTTTCTGCTCCCAGTGATATTGTGGTGTGGGCTTTATTGTCCATCGGGATTCAAACGTCAGCTAAAATCTAAACACGCTTCAGATTTGGAGCCTCATCCATACGCATGTATATAGATGGATCTGCGACTAAATGGCTAAAGCGTGAGCGTGTATTTATTGCCATTTAGTAACAGAGGAAGTGGAGCTTCCACTGTTATTCCTCACTATGAATCCCTGAGAGAACCAGCTAAATGGCTCAAATGTAAAATGCCGTCCCGACTCTCTGTGAGAGCAACAGCTAAATGCTCCAAGTGATTAAGAGATTTGAATCTTGAATTCACTTAAACGGATGGAATGCAATTTTTCATCGTTACTCCACTTTCTGCGCGGAGTTTCAGCTTCATGATGCAGACTGGGTGGCTGAATGAATGCAGAACCTCTGCGGGTGTCAGAGCTGCAGGGCCCCACTGGGTCTGCAGCTCGTGTGGCATCCCGCCTTCTTGTATTTTCCAGACACAGTGGGTGAACTTTCACCTCCAACTCAGAAGGACAAGCTTTTTCTCCTCTAGCGTGTATCCGTTGACCATTTTTTTTTTTTTTTTTTTTTTTTTTACCTCTGGCTATCCTCGCCATCCACACACGCATCCCTCCGTGCGGCGCTGTGGCTGCATGGGGCGGATCGATAGGGCAGCATCTGCTCCGGGAAGCCGGCGGTCCCACACCGCGCACCGCCTCGCTGTTTTCCAAACGCCAGAGCTGGTCATCTCTGAAAATTAAACTGACAGACAGATATGATTAGTATGCGCGCTCTGCCTCTCTGCTTGTGTCTGAGTCTCGGAGTTTTCTCTCTCAGGTCGGCACGCGCGCAAAACACGCACGCACGCACGCACGCACAGGCCTAAATCCCCGCAAACGTTGCAGATGTATTCATGGAACTTATGCGCACGGGAGGCGGGCGCCTGCTCGCATAATTAAATGCACATAAAGGAACGTGAACTTGTGCAGAGAGTGGATGAACACAGACAGACAGAAGTGCAACAGCAGCCGCATGCATCTGCGCGCTAAAAAAACTCAACCAGAAGAAGAAGAAGAAGAAAACAATTAAACTTATTTACAGATTTACACGTAAAAGCAACAAAGCAAGAGAAACATTGTAATTAGACTGTAATTGTGCCTTCTAGTGCACAAAAAAAAACTATTGGACACTTTCACATGCACACACTGAAAAAAACAAAAAAAAAACAAAAAAAAAAAATCAATGCACCCACATGCACTCACACGCGCGCACCCAGAAAACACAACACAAACTTAAAAAGAACAAATTAACATGCAACAAATGATTTAATGCAGCGTGAGTAAAAGCTTTGTTGTCTCTAGGAAAATTGGCCTTGCGTTGCACTGATTTTCACATCCACTGTGTGAACACGCACGTGTCGTTGTCTGCTGTGTGGCGCAACAGCAGCAGGTCGCGTGTGTTGTGGGGAAAAGGGGGGTGGGCGGGTTGATGGAGGGGACGCACTGATCTTGTTAAGGGACTTTGCAGAATGAAGCGTGATTGAATGGAGCCGCGTACTGATTAGAAGCGGGGCAAAACAAGCGCGTCGCCTGACAGTATTTATCCCACTAGGTGGGATTTACAGCAAAAGGTGGTGCAAGAAAGAAAAAAAAAGAGAAAAAGCAAAAAAAAAACCCTGTCTTTTCAGTTATTTAGCACCAGAATTACAGGGAAATACAATGAGGTGTTATGGGTGAAAAAGCACAACGTTGTCAACTGCTTTGTGTAGCACTGTCAACCTGCCCAAGGCAAAAGCGAACTAAGCAGCTGTTTTGGGCCTCCGAACCAACAGAGGGTCCCCAAGAGCATGAAAGTCGCCATATTTATAAATGCAAACCTTCTGTAATTCACTTTTACTGGCTAATTGTTTTTGCATTCCTTTCTACCACCACATAAAACTAAATAAGGAAAAAAAAAACTATTAGCAGAAATTACTGGCTTTCCAAGAAATGATCCAAATAAAATTTTTGAAGGAAACATTTTCTAAATTTTTGAACTTTTTTTTTAATGATTAACAAGTAATAAGCTTAGTTCTCAAAGCGGAAGTTGAACTCCTGTCTTAGAACTGGGCATTTTTTTAACATAAGCTTAGACACAGTTTGTGTCGTTCGCTGTTGAGATATAAATCAAGTGAAATCAACAGTAACACTGTAAATTCAGCTAATGCAGTATATCGTGTAGCTGACATTGACTTCCAATTCCAAAATAATATCATGGTAATGTTAGATGTATATTGCAACAAAAATATAAACTGTAAATTACTAAAATAACAGAAAGTCGTAACATGCTAGGTCTTGTGTTATAACATTACAGTGAACTAATATTAAACCAACATCATGATATCAGAACGTGTTTTCTGGTTAATTAATACTATTCCAAATTCAATTCTAGTACCACAACATGATGTGCAGCACAGAACTGCTAAGAATTCAGCACCACTAACTCTAGGGTCACACAATGTATATTCCTTAAACACTAAAGATTTGCCTAATATATATACATATGTATTTAGTTAAAATAATAAAAACATGTTTAGCTGAAATGAGCCCCCGAATTAAATTCTCTTCAGGACCTCAAACAGCACTGGACCGGCTCTGATCCACACAATTAGGTTTTCAAAGCTCAAACACCAATGCTATTTCAGTAACTTCTTTGTTCTCCCAATCCTTCTTCATGAAACGTCCGCATAACGTTGCACAGTGACAAAAGCAGCCGCAGTATTACCTGTTACATAAAAAAGCACTAAGCGATTTTATGCAGCCATAAAACCAATTGATCAGGCGCGATAAAGCAAAAATGTCCTCACATAATTCATAAGTTTGTGGATGCAATCAGGTGAAGGAGGCTTAACCTGTGGGGTTATGAGAAAGAGCATCTTCACCTCCGCACACACACACACACACACACACACACACACACACACACACACACACACCACCCCTCCTCTTCCCATGTTTTCCTCCTCCTCCCCCCGGAGAGAAAGGGTTAATTGGAGTAGGAATTTCATCGCACATCTGTCAGATTTTTAAGGCCGTGACGCACTGAAAGCTGGGAGTCAATGCGAGCAGAGGGAGAGGAGGAGGAGGAGGAGGAGGAGGAGGAGGAGGAGAGAGGAGGGAGAAAGAGTTGGTGGTGAGATCGATGAAGTGGCAGGCAGAGAGGCAAGAGGAGGAGGAGGAGGAAAATCTCACGAGATAATGAAAGAAAAAGAGAAGTGCTGGTAACAGAGCGAAAACACGGAGCGTGGACCCGGAGATTGTCTTAGGAGTAAAAAAACAGAAACAACAAAAAGAAAAAAAAAAAAAACAAGCGGAGAGAGAGAAATAGAATTTCATCTGAAATCGCAGATGTTGTTTCCTTTATTTCCCCTGTTTTGATGCGCCGTGCGTGGTTTTTGGTGGATGTAGCACCCCGGGGCGCAGCGGACCAATTGTGTGACTCTGTAGGTTTGCTCGGCGACACAGTCGGAGAGATGCTCAGGGCGGACAGCAGCCGTGGATGCGCTCGGAGAAGCGGATAAATAAAGGTAGGATTTCTTCATCTTTAAGCAGTCGATGCTGGCGGTGGCGCGATGTTTGGTGGGTTAAACATCTTTCAATGTAGCGCGCTGGTAATTTGCAGGACGTAATATGCGCCGGTCTTTCTACAGGATATTACTTTACATGCAGCGGCGAGAAAATTGAAATAATTTACACGATGAGATGAGGGTGAAATGAATGAAGTTCTCATCTCGTGGCTTTCTCGTTGAATGTGCGCAGAAATGAGGTCTTTCGAAAACCTACTGTTATTGTTTGAAACTGAAATGTGTGGAATAACGTAAACAAGAAAGAGGACAAAATAAAACACGATGTTTCTTTTTTTTTTTCTTTCTGTGCATCCATGAAAGTTTAGATTTAGGGGTAACAGCAGCTGTCTTGTCGCACGCAGGCACAAAAGCGACCGAGGCTCCAGCCGGAGACCCCAGCTGAGCACCAAAGACACAAACAGATGCACAAGTGAGAATAAAATATCCCGCCGAGGCTCTTCATGCTGTTCCAAGCTCGTTTTCTGGGACTTTGAGGGAGTTTGAAGACACTACTTAATGCTATCAGATAATTAATTAGACACCCCGTAAGCCCGGAAATCAATTAATTCACAAATCAATAAATCCATAGTCTGGTGTAACAAGAGACCTTCCAGACTGTTAGCCTGGCTGTTGAACAACAATAACAAAGCTCGAGCAACAGCACGCAGAGACTAGAAACACACATTTATTTGCTGAAACTGAAGATGGATGGGGGTCTAGGGGAGATGTCCCTGCACAGCCACTCTGATCTGGCTCACAGCCAGGATGGCAGGGCCATGCTGCACACACGGGACCTCTCTGCTGCCTTCCCCAGGCCTTCCCTCGGGAGCTCCTCCATGTCCCTGGAACCCGAGCCCCGTCCATCAGGATACGACCACTCCATGTCCGCCCTGGGCTACAGCGGCGACTCCCCGTCCAGCTCAGGCAGCACCTACACCACCCTAACCCCCCTGCAGCCCTTTGATGACAAGTTCCATCACCACCATCACCACCATCACCCTTGCCTCCCTGTCAGCAACGTCATCGGCAGCTTCACCCTGATGCGCGAGGATCGAGGCCTCAGCACCAACTTCTACAACCCGTATGGAAAGGAGCTGGCTATGACCCAAAGCCTGACGCCCCCCACCACGGCGTCAGGTCTGGGCTCTTCCATGCACGGCTACGGCAGTCTGGGCAACAGTCCCAATGGCAACGGTGGACAGATGCTCCACAGCGGCTACGATGTCCACGGAGGGAGTCTCTTCTGTCGGGCATCAGATTTTGGCAGAGAGATGTCACCACCAGGCCTGGGAGGTGGCGAAGTGTCAGTTGGGCATCAGCTGAACAAGATAGAGGCTCACCAGCACACCCCTAACCACCACCCTCACATCTACAGCCAGCATTACCAACCTCACCATCACCCAAGCCAGCAGTCAACCAAGATGGGCGAACACCTACATTCCTCATCGCCCGCCTCATCCTCACCTGGCGAGGGCATGTTGCCGGGTTCGCAGGGTGGCGGAGGCGGAGAGGAGATCAACACCCGGGATGTGGCCCAAAGGATCATCACCGAGCTGAAGCGCTACAGCATCCCCCAAGCCATCTTTGCTGAGAGAGTCCTGTGTAGGTCACAGGGCACACTGTCTGACCTCCTGAGGAACCCCAAGCCCTGGGGCAAACTCAAGTCTGGCCGCGAGACCTTCAAGAGGATGTCTCGCTGGCTGCAGGAGCCCGAGTTTCAAAGAATGGCCTCACTCCGGCTGGAGGGTAAGATCTAGCTTTGCTCTCTGTATGCCTCACACATGCAGCCTCACACTCAAACAAAAACACACTCTTCCCTCCTGTTTTCCCCCAACGCCAGTCCTCTTTATATCTTCCAAAAAAAATTCCTCCTCTCCAGTGATCAGTATGCAGCTCAGGTTGACATATGAGGAAAAGCATGAAGCATCATAGGGATGTTTCTGTTTTTCACACCGAGAACGTACCACTGGCTCGTCTTGTAACCTCATAAGGTATTGATAATAAGAGCATCCAGGACAGTCTGAGCCAGAAAGGGGCCATATGTGCTATTCCTTTGTTTATTTTGCTCCCAAACAGTTATTGATCTGTACAGTAGCTACAACATCAGAAAAAAAAAGGCTCAGACATTTGCCCTCCTCTCAAATGAACCATGAAGATCAGCGTGAGCAGCGGTTGGAAATTTAATCGCTTTTGAGCACCCCAAATAATTTGCACGAGATATACCTTTGTGGAGCGATTGATTAATTTGAGCGATGATTTATATCTGTTCAGCAGCTGCCTGAAGATGACTTGGCGAGGCACCTGATGCAAATCACAGTTGAGCTTTTGCCAGACGTCTTTTATCAACGTCGTCACTGAGGCAATTACTGCAAGACTAAATACATACGTTCTGCCTGTGGTGAAGCACCTCACTTTAGCTTAGGAAGAAAAACCTGGTCTCAATGGATTTTTGATGTTTACTCAAGAATTAATTGAGGATTTTTTTGTGTGTGTTTTCGGTCGCAGACGATGGAAACAAATTGGGCTTCAGGATCAAAATCTCCTTTTGTGTTTTTCAAAAAAAATTCTCTAATCATTTACCTCTTGGCTATTTGATAGCATTTGTATATATTTGAAAAAAGTGAAGATTTAGTTGTTTTTTTTTTTGAAAGGCACATTGTAATCTGTTGCTTGACATTTAATATTCTTCTGGGACATGGATTGAAGACACGACTGTACGCTGTACAGTGCCGTGTTACAGTGTTGTTCCTCCATAGGGACGGAGGCCCATCTGATACACGCAGCACAGAGAGAAATCCAAGTGAGCGCAGTAATATGAGACGAGCGTAGACGTGTGTGTGTGTGTGTGTGTGTGTGTGTGTGTGTGTCTGCTCTCTGTAGGGGTCTGTGAGCTGTACGTGTGTGCGAGCCTGTCCGGTTCATCACTGCCTTTTTCGCTCTCTGTCAGCAGCTCGACTGATTAAGCCCAACAACACAATGGGGTTCATAGGTAATGATTGTGCACTCTTGCAATCCCTTCACAATTATTGATCCTTGATTGTTCAACTCTGAGAGCACATGTGTACATCCTCTATTCAGCGAAACGTCACGGCAATCACGACTAAACCTCTTATCTGGAGATGAGTTATCTCAGGGTTTGTTCTGTAATTTGACTAAAGTGTCGGCTTGTTTAATCCAATCCTGGGCTGTATGGATTGCTCTGTATGCAAAATTCTCTTTGTAAAAAAAACAACCAATCATGATCAAAATCAAATCAACCCTTTGTCGTTTTTAGCAGAAAACTAGCACACTTCACTCGTCTTTATTTGCAGCATCCCTTCCTTCATCTTTACAAACATTTCGACGGGTCGGAGCGCCACGTCTCAGCAGCCGATCAATCAGACTCATAAAAAATTAAAGCCTACACAGAGAAGTGTTTTAATGTTTGACATTGCTTCTCTCTCCCTCTGCTCCCACACACTCTAAAACTGCATATTTAGTTCCTGGCAAAGCCACAATTTAGACAGCTCGGCACTTTTCTACATAACCTACTTTCCGTAGGGGGTTGTTGTTTTTTTCTTCCCCCACCCCTCGCCCGGCCAACCCCCTTTTGTTTAATTACAAGCCGCTATTGATTTCCATGGGAAAGAGCAGCACGCTTTGCCCACACACACCTCGGCCGCATCGGCAAATCGAGACTGGAATTAGAATGCGCGGTGCCCTGTGCTCCCCAGTCTGAAGGTAGCTCAAGTGCTCTTTGCTCCACGCCTCAAGTTTTAAGATGATCCCCCCCTTAATGCAGCAGTCACTTAAATACATAGAAGACCCTTCAGAGTGTGCTGGGAGCGTTATCTTATTTCCATAACTGTGTGTCGTCTATGGAGAGCTGCAGAGCTCTCCATGAAGCTCGACGCACTGTAATTATGGAATGCACTTGCTGCCATTTTGTCTTTTCAAATAACCATCTTTCTGCAGAGACACTTTGCAAAACATGGAGGAGGTGATCCCTCGGATTTATCTGCAGTAGCTCGTTTGTGTGCATGTGTGTGCGCTCCATTGATTGCTGCACTGTATATGAGATGCATCTACAGGCCAACCTCAGACTGTGGAGGAGGCAATCAGGATTTAGCTGGAGAAGAAGGCAGGATAAAGACCACACAGCTCCGACACTTAAAGTCAAGCAGGGGATCAGAGACTATAACTTTAAAGATGATGGCCGAAGCCCTTGACTAAAGGTCTGAATGAAAAAGAAAGGTCAATGCGGTTTACGTGTTGGCTCCAGCGCTGCACCAACCCCCAACAGCAATGCAAACCGCATAGCCTCATCCAGCTCTCGCTGTGTACAGGTTACTTTCGGCTGGTGAGGCTCAAAGGTCAAAGCCGATTCCATTTGCATATCAGGAATCAGCTTCTTCTGCATTCGCCATGCAACATCCAGCATGCAACATCTTGCTGCTGCTGTTGTGTATTTTTTCTTTTTTTTTTGTGTATCCGACTGTTGCAGCTTCCCCCACTTCAGTGCTGAAGGGGTTAACCAGCCTCTATGGGTCGAGAAGTCTGAGCTGCACAGATTTAATCAATAATTTCTATCAGCCCCTGGCCCAAGAAATCAGCAGGGGGTGGGCTGGGGATGGGGCAGGGGGGTGGACATGGATGGGGAAGGAGGCTGGGAGGGGTTCTAGCTGGAAGGGAGGGGGGGTGTAGGTTTGGACGCCGGGGGGTAGGGAAAGGACTTTCGATCACGTTTCAGCAACACGAGACAGGGGCATACATCATGATTAGGGGCTGTTCCCACGATCATAAGAAGCCTATAGGGGAATATTTATATCTCCAGGAGTAGCCCCAGTGCTGGGGATTTATAGCATGGTAATTGTGAGCCTTTTACACATGATTACAGCATAAGGAAGCATTTACTTAATGGCTGGCGTTATGATCGTCTGTGAGGCAGAGCGGCGAGAACGGGATGGAGGAGGAGGAGAGCGGCAGGACACAGCGGCTACTCCAACAAGCCATAAATCCGAGCTACAAGGAAGCTAGTCTGCACTATCATGTCATTCCTTTCATTACTACATAAGCTGAGAGTGCAGCACTGTATGTACACTATACACCGTACACCCAACCCCCAACCAACAAATATTGACAGTGAAAGTGGTGTAACAGCAGTAAAAAATGTAGCATTTGCACAAAAAAAAAGAAGAAATGTACTTGTGGTGATATTGACACACCGCTGACATCTCGGCCTGTTCAGATTTTAATGAGACGTGGTTCGATAACTCTCAGAAATGCAAACGAGCTCTTGATGCCGTAAAAGCCAAACAGACTCCTGTAATCTCAAGCTGACAAGAGCACATCCCCAAGTCAAAACATTTCCTTCACATAATGATTTTCAAGTTGAATGTTCACAGGGAATTCATGATACAGATTTATTCAGGTCTACTTGAGTGCTTAAGTTTCACAAAGTTGGCTTGACCAAAAGCCCCTGAAGGCACGAAAGGCGGCAAACAGCATCTCTCGGGCTGGTGGGGGCGTGGAGCGGGGGGCTCTGGGGTGCTGCCGCTGCGACGGCACTCGTGTGGAAAATGGGAAAGGCGGCGGAGTGAGGTCATGGTTGTTTCTCAAGCACCCTGCTAATGAGAGAAATTTGCTGGTGCGAGTTGGAGGAGTGAAGAGTTGGTCATACAGTAAACACCATCAGCAGCAGCGGCAGCAGCCTTGATATGTTTCTCAATGGGAAGCTGTAGACCAATCAATTGGACGTGTCAGAGCTGTTGTGAGAGAAAAAGGCAGGATCGGTGGTTTATAAAATCTACGTTTGTAGCATGTGTGAACCAAATTGAGTGTGTGAGTTAGAGTTTCAAATGAAGGGGTTAAAGTTATTACTTGCTGGGCTCTCCATCTTGGAAAGGCATATCTGAGTATTAGAACTCCACATGTATCTTTGTGAGACAATAAATATAAGAATTGTTATTTAAGAAGTTCATTTTAAAATTAGAGTAATTTCACTTTCATTTTCTCTTAAATACTCAGATAATTTCTTCATTTAAGTAAACAAAAAGCAAGTTTAAATATCTGTTTTTTTAATTTATTTTAAGTCAAGGGTGATTTTATATTAAAAGGTCAAAATAATCTAAAGTTTAAAGGATCATGTGAAATTTGATTTATAGTTTTAGTTGTATATTTTTCCAAAGCCTGTCGCAATAGCAATTAATCAATTAATCAATTAATCACATGATAATTTAAAACAACCTCGATAATTCCCATTCTGATGATTCATATTTTTTTGAAAGACAGCTATGTTAAGAAAGGGATCATAACCCATTTCATTCATTGTTTTGGGGGTAAGCATATATTTTCCTTTTTTATGTCATCCATCCATGTTCTTTACACCCTTTGTCCCTTAGTGGGGTCAGGGGTCAGGAGGTGCTGGTGCCTCTCCAGCTAACGTTCCAGGCGAGAGGCGGGGTCATCCTGGACAGGCCACCAGTCTGTCGCAAGGAAACACAGAGACACACAGGACAAACAACCATGCACACACACAATCACACATAGGGAGAATTTGGAGAGGCCAATTAACCTGACAGTCATGTTTTTGGACTGTGGGAGGAGGGTTCGATTCCCGGAGAGAGCCCATGCATGCACAGGGAGAACATGCAAACTCCATGCAGGGAGACGGGGGCCGGAAATCGAACCCAGAACCTTCTTGCTGCAAGGCAACAGCTCTACCAACTGTGTCACTGTGCATCTTTTTATTGTTTTATGTTTTATTTAAAATGCCTTGTATGTGAAATGCTCTTAACATTATTAAAGTTTACTGTTCTTTGAGAGGAGGAACTTACAATATTATGTCAAAATCAATATATTACTGGAAAATGGCCTCAAAACAATATTATCGGTTATTGCAATTTTTCCTGGGACAATTTACCATTCAGCAAAATTTGTTATCATAACAGGCCTAATTATACCTTGCCAAATAAAAAAAACGTTTTAATACAGTTTTAACATTTAAAAAACATTAAAATCAAGTATTGTTTTTTGGGGGGCCTTGGTTTGAATGTGTTTGCTCTGCTGTGCTTTGTACTCTGCTGCTTACTCTAACAAATGCATCTGATACCATCAGCAAAACAACCACACAGTGCTGATTGAAACCTCTTAAAAGTGTGCATTTAGGTAATTGCGCGACTCCCCTAAATATGTTTAGTCCCACTTAAGGCATCGAAACACCTTGGGCAATGCCGACTCTGCTCGTTTCGCTCACCCCTGACGTCACCTCGCCTAAACAGAAAATAAACGAGTTCAGCTTTAAAGTGATTATTACTCACTCACCGCCGCCACATGTAAATGACTTTTATGTGAAGCTAATGATGTTGTAGCGTCCACTAAGGGGAAAAAGGGAGGAGGAAGAGAGGAAGTGGAAGGAGATGGATAGAGGAAGAGGGAAGCGGAGGAAGGGGGGCTGGTGGTGGTGGGGAGTTGGCTCGGCGCATAAAGGCAGAGGTTGGTGTTGTGTTTCCTGTAAATACAGAATTACAGCGTGTTAGAGGTGAAGGGTTCAGCGATGGATATGCAGAGAGGAACATGCAGCTTGAATTCAAAATGCTCGTCTGAGGCTCAAAATGGATCTGCGCTCAACCCACACACTCAGGGCTGCTTCTCGTTTCTCTCTGAGCTGCGCTGGTTTATTTGGCAGGGCAATTTTATATCTTTTAGATTTTTACACTTTCTCATAAGCGAGCATTGATTATATGATTGTGCAGGCTGCAGTGGTGTTTAACCCAGACCTAGGGTTTTCATTTTGTTGTTGATGTATTCAAGGCTGACATGGAAAAATAATAATAACAAAAAAATATATAGATTTAAAACAAATGAATCACCAGAGGACTTTTTCACCTCATTGTTTGCACTATTTGAGTATCAAGAACTTTAACTCTTTAACAAGAAACAATGGATGTTAATATCCTCTGGAGCACAGATTCAGAAATAAATGAATAGAAATGTGAAAGGTCTATCTAAATAGTGGCACCAGTTAATAAATTTGAAATATATTTTTCTCTCTTTTGCAGAGATGATATTTTTTTATTAACCTTTAGGTGAAATAGTCATTTAAAGCTCACATGTCTGCTTTCCTACGGTTGTGATGTTGCATGGGTTGATTAAAAGTGTCAAGGCCTATCAAGGTTTTTATAAAAATGCATTTTTCAAATTGTAAAGAGAATTTAATGTCCTTTGAATGATTTTCAGATAAGTTTTCATGGTGCATAGACTGAAACTGTACAATTCATGTAGACCTTTAAATGAGCTCTGAGCGGCATAAAGCAGCTGACTGCAGGCTCCGTCTGAGCAGATACTCCAACTGTTCAACCAAGTCCTGTATCAAGAGCAGAAATACAAAAAGGTGTCATTATGGATCTTTATTTAAAAACTGCCGTGAAATTTAATGGATGTTTACTATAAGTTTTTACTTAAGCTGAAGTTGATGACAGTAAATATAGGGGACAAATTATAGCTACAATATATTGTATTAATTTTCACAGAAGTAAGAATAATTTACTATTTAGCTTAAGAGTATGCATTTAGATCCTATTGAACATTTTAGTTTAAATTTATGTTAAAACACTGATCCATTAAGCTGCATGAATCTCATACAGATCAAATATTGGATCTTTGATGTACCTTCAATGGAACAATAACATTTTCAAAAATCCCTAAAACATGAAAAAAATATTATACTCAATTAAACATAGAAAAAACAGAACAATTGTGCTTGAAAAAAATGGTTTGAATAACACATTTTGTGCATAGAAATAATTTGTATTCCTCTATATCTTTAAATCACATAGTTGATACCGATGGACAGTTTTGGATTCATTTTCCTGGTTAGATCTGACAAAAAGGGTAAACCTTTTTTCTGAAAGTAATTATAGAACCTTTAAAAACAAACAATGAAAACATGAAAGCTTTGGCCTGGACGTGCCTTTTGCTTTTTTTATTCTCCCAGCCGTCACCAGCAGCTCACTGGCAACAAGATGTGAAAGATTGAACGTCTTGATTCCTCCACTGCACAATGAAACAAGTTGCTGATTCATCTCTTTCAACTAATCAAAGTTGCTTAGCTAATCTGTTTTCTTTCAACAAATCCACTTTCCCTCAGCTTAATCCATTTGTCCTAGTTAGCCAGCCAGTCTGTTAGCTAGCCCGCTTCCCCTTTTCCTCCCTCCCTCTAATACATCTCCCATCCGTGTGCCTGCAGCCTGCAAGCGCAAGGAGCAGGAGCAGAGCAAGCTGGAGCGCAACCAGGGCCCGAAGCGCACCCGGCTGGTGTTCACCGACCTGCAGCGGCGCACGCTCATGGCCATCTTCAGGGAGAACCACCGCCCGACCAAAGAACTGCAGGTCACCATCTCCCAGCAGCTGGGCCTGGAGCTCTCCACCGTCAGCAACTTCTTCATGAACGCCCGCAGACGCAACCTCAACAAGTGGGCCGACGAGGGCCGCCCTTCCTCCACCGGCTCCTCGGGCTCCAGCGTTTCCTCCTCCGCGGTGTCCTGCAGCACCGCGTGATGATGGGCTGGCCCGCAGGTGTGTTGGGGAAGTCGCCGAGGGAGCAAGGGGGGCACATAGACTGGTCTAGGTGGAGATCAGGCGTTACACATGTCCTCCTCGTTATCAGAAGGAGTGACGGAGCTGTTGCAGATAATTTTATGAAGCATTTTCCCAAACCAAAGTTAATTGCCTCTTTGAAATGGAAGGAGGCAATGCCTAGAATGATAAAAATTGCAGGATGTGAGGTCCTGCTTGTATAGTCAAGGGTGCGAAGATTAACACCCTTACATAGACACCATCTCATTGCATTATTTTGATTATGTAGATTAGAGATAATGAGGGTATTGCAAATCAGGAGGAAGCATATTTTGATGTACCTTCAAATCTGTCCCCATCTCTCCAAACGTGAAGAATCAAGAGGTGCCGTTTACTCACACCTGGAGAGCTCCATCGTGTAACTTTTTAATCAAAAGTGTTCACCCTCATCCAAAGATGTTAATCCTCTCCCCGTGCTCCTATTTTTCCTCAAGAATCAAGGTGAAAGAGGAAGAAGAGGCAGTTTTTTTATTCCTTTATTTTTTTGTGATGAAGTCAATTCCCCCTTCTTAGCATGTGTTTCCATGGTGATGGTTCCCAGGACTGTTTTGGTGCTGTTTCAAATTTGGAGCCTGGAATAATCAGGACGGGGTTCTGTTAGCGTCTGTAAATCTCAACCGTCAATCATAAATCACCAACGAGAGCATCTGCAGCATTTTGTCGGGACAGTCTCGCCTTGAATTAATCAGAGGTTTCAGGGGGGATCGCCGATGTTATGCCGGTACAGAATCAATAAACGCAAGTAGGACGCGGAAACAGACTTGTTGATGCAACCGTTTTAGCTTTAAGACTGTCGCTGAGCTTCCACAAAAGAGCTCCTCAGCCATTTTTTGACTCAAAATCAAGCCACAGAAAAAGAGATAAAAAAAAAGAATTTGAACACAAACGGTTTCATAGAAAAGAGGTACACCTGACAAAGTGTATAGTGAGATTTTAGTATTTTTTTCAGCTCATTTACAAATAACTGTACTCACCTCTGCTCCATTCTGAAGTGTTTTTTTAACAGATGTCTAGAAAATGGAGGAATGTGATTCTTTCTGCCCTTTTTGTACAGATTTCAAGCACATCGCCCTATTTATAGGAAACATGTTGGAAGAGTGGGGCGGTTTGTTTCAGCCCTGCTGAAGGTCATTGTTAATTTTTGTTTTGGTCTGCAAAGGAAAGGCTTTCACACGCCTTCTTATAGCCAATAGCGAAATCAAACCAAGAACATTTCAAATGCAATTGCTGATCTGATTTATGGTATTTATTACTGCGTTTGTGTATTTATGGTTTTCCTTTTGTGTTCCTCTCTGTATTTATTTGGTAATTTATTTATGCTATCTATATACTGTAAGTATTTATTTAACAATGCTCCGTATGTCTGTGTGAAATTGAAGACTTTTTTCTGATGGGCACTTTTAGCTGTAGAAACCCATCGTAATACCAAAGATTAACATTGCCTCCCTGAATGTACGACCTGAATCCCTAAACCCAGTTCCTGATCCCAACCCAAACCCGACCCGATCTGCCATGTGATGTTTTATCTCTCTATCCTAAAAGGCCTGGCCTTTTTTTTCCATTTTTCTTTTTGGTTTGGTTGTTTTTATTTTTTTTTATTTTTGTAGGAAAATGGGGAATTCTTTACTCTTGCAAATGTCTCTGCTGCCCTCTCTTAATGCCAAGGCCAAAGCTGGTTTGAATGTTGTGATTATATTTAGAAATAATTACGTTATAGACGACGGTAACGGTGATGTGGCATCCCATGGGTTCACGAGTTGCTTGGTAAAGTTACATCCAGACCGATGCCATGTGGAGGAGTGGGATGAAGCGTCTGGGGGACCCACTTAAAGCGTTGTCTGAGGTGAAAGTGGGAGTCCACCCTGGTCACATGCAAACCTGCCTACTGCGGCTCAGCTCAACTTGCATGGCTGTGACCGCCGTCTCTCCTTCACCCAAACTCCTCCACGGCGCAGCGCAGCGCAGCGCAGTGCAGGAACTCCCGTCTATGTGTAATGTCGCCGTCCCACACATGCCAAGCCCTTCTGACAGTTGTCTCAGTTCCAACTAAGCTTGGGCTGGTATGAGAGTATCACAGTATAACAGCATTTCTTGTGACAAATACGTAAAACATGATCACATTGCTGTTATTTAAAACTGAGAAACAATTATTCCTTATGCATATTAATTACAGTTCATTACAGCCAGTTGAGTAGTTTTGATTTTGATCCAATGCTGTAAGGAACAATATATCAGTATGGTAAAACGTCTACTAGTGTAGTTCAAGACAGTTCACAGCAACAGGTGGGGGAGGGTCATTTATATTACTGTACTGATTAAAACCCAGTCACATCAGTATGTTCTCAGGAAAATTAAAGGATTTTGAATTATAGAAATTGTGTTATTGACAATTTTAAATATTGAAAGCATAACCTAAGTATACTCTGATATCACAAACCAGCCCATTCTTAGTTCCAACAGGGTTTGTTCAGTTTACACCTATTTTTTATGGGTTCTTTTTGATATTAAGATATATCCCATGTTTTCCTCAACTCTGTTGTAGCAGTATTTCAGAAAGTCTTAAACACCGTCCTTTGCTCCTAAGTATCTGAGAACGTCCTCATCCTCTGAACACCTCTGGTGTCCATCTTTCCTAGTCTCTTGGTAGAGTCCTTGGACTTATTTTATTATCTACATTTTGTGGCAGGGACTTCTTTAGCAACCCTTCCTAATTGTCTTGTAACTTCATCAACTTGCACAGCACAACTGTTCAGATTTCCTAGTGTTTTGTTTGTTTGGAGGCTTAAACCAGGACAGTCACTGAAGACCTCACTCTCTGACCCCCTGCGGAAACGCTTCCAACCATCAGCGAGGCTGACACGGCCTTTTTTTCTTGCCCTGAACCCCCTCTCTCATTTTCTCTCTCTTTCTCCGTCTTTAGCGCCTAGAAAGGGGGCGGATCGGTGAAGCCCCCTTCACAGCGTGCACTTGAAAGACGAGCGGTCATGAAAGAGGCCATCGACTTTTTCGTGGACTTCAAAGTGGAGGCTTTTTTTTTATCCCGTCTCCTCTCTGGGTTTCTGGACTGAGGTCTGTTGGCCAGACCTGTGGGCTTTAGGGGGCATTCAGAAAGGGGTGGAGGGAGTGGGTGAGACATCAGAGA
This sequence comes from Poecilia picta, assembly GCA_033032245.1. Lineage (NCBI taxonomy): Eukaryota > Metazoa > Chordata > Actinopteri > Cyprinodontiformes > Poeciliidae > Poecilia > Poecilia picta. The sequence goes on along the minus strand of CM065368.1, from coordinate 5,093,721 downwards.
GGAGGCTGAATCATCCAGGATGAGGATGGTACTGTGTGTCTGTGTGTAGAAAAAAGTAGGATGGAGGGTGGAGGGGGGGGTTGTTTGAGGAGCAGGAGGTGTTGGAGGACTGGGGCATGGAGCTGAATTAAACTTTAATGAGTGACAATTGTAAGCATGCTGAGAGCTAAGGGGGGGCAGAGGTGGGGGTGAGTAGTCAAGTCAGTACCAGGTTGGAAAAAATTCAAAATAAAGGAGCTTGAAGGATCTTCTGCCGACCTCTACTCGCCGCTGTCATCGTATCAAAGCTGAGGTGACACCTTTCAGGTTCCTCTTTGTCTCTCTGACTGGGAGCCTAAAATGGAGACAGATCTGTTTGTATTGAGCCACCTTCTGCTCCGTGTCAAGCAGAAAGCCTCTTCCTTCTCTGTCTGTGAGCAGAGAGGCAGCAGGGAGGGCTGAACACACCCCTCCATGCTGCAGGTGATTCCTTCGCCTTTTTAACTTGCGGCACCCCCTAGTGTCATCTTGAGAAACTCTGATACAGAAACCTGAGCAGCATGTTGATGGTAAAATAGCAGAAATTAAATATAAGTCATCCTTTCAGAATGATAATAATAAAAAAATAATAATTCTTTTATTTTTGTTTTAACACAAAAAGAAAACAACCAAAGATGAATGGGTAACTGCTGAATCATTTTAACGGTTCCCCATTAGAGCTGACCGTAGCACTCAGAGGATTAAAAATAGCACCGGAGGGGTTGCTGAGTCTTTATTTTACAGAAAACAGTTTTATGTACAGCTGGAACTGAGAAACTGGCATGAGGCCACGTCTTCAGATGGAAGTCTTTTGGACTTTGGAAACCCCAGTGTGTCCGTGTCTGTCCCCGCCTTCCTGCCCTGTGTGTACACAAAGACTTTACCCATCTACCTCAACTGTGTGAGTTGTTGTGTGGCAAAGATATTCCTTAACCAAAGAATCCATCCTGTCAGGGTGTCTGTCTGTCTGTCTGTCTGTCTATCTATCTATCTATCTTGTCTGTCCATCCGTCTCTTCTTCATGCCTTTTGCTCCAAACCAAATGTGCTGGAATCAATCCGAAACAGGAGCCTGAATGAGGTTCCCATCCAGCCAAAGCTGAACTCCAGTACGCTAGAGTCCCATTGATCCATGTTCTGTATATATATATAAAATCATTCTCAAGACCAAAAAAGAAGGAGGTGACAATCTAAGCAAGGAGGTTCTTGCTGTAATCAACGTTGCCTATTCCTTGTTTTCCATAAACTAGAATTATCCCCCGAGAATCAAGCCTTCATCCCGTAATAAGAAAAAGGAAAGGTCAAAGGAGACAGAAGCTATTTTTCCACATTTGTAAGCCACCCTTTCCCTTCCCCTGTTATTTCCAAATGTTTAGTGTAGTTGAAATACTGTTCGATCCCACTGTTGTAAGTAGGAATTAATGAAATCCATACAGAAAGCTTTAACTGAGGACAGGCTGAGGGAAATGTTGGCGCTACCTCAGCTTGGACTCATCGACCCACCATGCTTTACTGTGCCATTCTTGTCCATGTGTTAGACTTAACTAATGAATGTGGCTAACCAACCAAAGGCTTTAAAAAAAAGATACACAACACTTTAAACATCAATCATGGTGGGACGTTTTGTATCAACAACTTAAGAAAAATCCCTTTGAATACCTCATGTGAAAATTGTTTGTTGTGATGTTGCACTAAAAAATAAAAATGATTCATTTGTAACCCACTTCTGGGCTCTGCACTCTTTATTCTGACTGTCGTTTCAAAGGATGTAACTGAAGGACTGTCATGTATTTACTCTGTTTTAAAGGAAATTGTGAATTTAGGTAGGAGTTAAGTTACAGTAATTCATATTATAAATAGATTTTTTACAGAATAATATTAAAGCAGTTGATTCTATATTATAGCTTACGATTAATAAAAATATATATTGTTGATGGGTAAATCCACATTTTCTGTACACAAATCTGAAATGACAAAAACGAATGATCATCTTCTAGGTTAGTTATTGTTGTTTTTAGTATCAACTATAATGAATATTTTAAAATATAATGTGTTTGATGTGTAGACATATTTTTTATTTCAGATTGGACTTATTTGTCCCCACAACTCACAAATGCTCAATTAGATTGAATTTGGTAGCTAAGTCCACATTAACTTTTGTGTTTCCTGACCCATTTCAGAATCATATTTGTACCAAGTTGCTTTATCCTGCTGAAAGGGGCCATAACCATTAAACTTTATTAGGTTTTAGAGACTCTGTTTATTGTTAAACTGAATGTCTTTTAATAAAAAAACACATCAGGAAAGTTAAAACATCTTTTTATTCTAGAATCAAAAAATACAAACAGTTTGAATAAAAACAAGCATACAGTCCTAGATATAATGTATTTGTTTACACATGTAGAAAAATTTGAAATAATCAACTTTAGACCAAAGGGAAAAAACATCAAATGTGCTGTTTTTAAACCTTAGTATTTGATTACTTGTAGTAACACTGAAATTATACTGTTTTTCATTTTTTTTAATATTCCCTTTATCATCACATGGTGGGGTAGCAACCATACAGAGCAATCCCACACTGGTCGTTCTTGTTGCGCGCCATCCGAATGTAGCCCTGATCTCCAAAAGAAGTTCCCCAGCTGGATGGGAAAAGCAGAAAAGATAGTTAAATTATGCTACACCTACTCCTGATTTGGAAAGTATTTACAAATGGTTCCATCTAAGTCAGCAACATTTATATATGCATATTTGAATTTATCATTTTTGCAACTTAATATATATAAAAAATACAATACATCCAATTTTTCCCTCTCCTTTGGAAATAATTTTAAAAATTCTGGTTAATTTCCAACTTTATTAAAAGTTAGCAAGAATTTAAGGACCGTCACAATGTCTCACCTGTTCTTTACCAGCCAATAATCTTGTCCATCCTGTGTGCCGTAGCCCACAGCCAAGACAGCATGGTTCACATTCTGGGTGCAGCTTGAGTCATCGTAAACTCCTAAATGAAAAATAAAAAATAAAATAAAAACATCTCTGGCATTTATTTTTTCCGGCAATTTAACACTTTTATAGTTTAATTTGTATTAGAAATAACTACTAAAAGTAAATTAATATTTGTCTACAATAACCAAATCATGTAATGACATCCAATTTACCACTTCTGTAGAAAGCAAATCTGGGTCGCCTGGCATCAATTGCAACTGAAATGGGCCCAATAGTTGCAATTCCCTCCTTCAGAGCCTGTTCGTCCCCCTCAGGCAGGAAGTTGTAATGGGAGCAGTTGGCTGCACGGGTTGAAGGGTTGTACTGACATGGCTGGTCCTAAAATAAAAGTTAAAATTCACAAAAATCTTACAAAAGAAGTAATATGAAGAATGTACATTTTTACAGTTAAATATAGGCTCCTATTTACTCAAAATTATATTTGTATGCAGATTATACAGTATCATCATCCACACTGTACTGTAATAGAACGTCAGACTGTATAAGTTAGATTATACAATGATTGAAAGTGTATTTCATATAAGTATTTCAATATGGAGTAAGCAAAAAAATGGTTTAAGCCACCTTTCTGAATATGACTGAATACAGTGCTGATACAAGGCTCTTCCACTTTAAATAACCTTGATGTATTCTGGTAAGTATACATAGACAACAACTTTGATGTGTTTTTATTTTAAGGCTCTGTTGGGTAAACTCCCTGGTGTCTCGGTGATATTTCTCCATCAGCTCCAGTAGCAGTAATTTGCCTGTCTCCCAGTATTTGCTTTTGCCATATTTGAGCTAAACAGCCGTTTTCTACCACACATCATCACCATCATGGGAAACCTTACAAAACCTTCTGAAACGTAAAACTCCCATATTCATTAACAATTTCTATCACAAATTATGTGAAAGAGAATGCTCTTCTTTGTTCTTTGGTCACATGTTTCAATAGTTGCACAGTTTTATGTTTAATTTTTAAATCTTTGTTTAACTTAGTTCTGATTTGTGTGCTTAGGATCTTGGCCAGGTCTCCCTTGTAAAGTGGAGACCTGGAAGGGACTTCCTGGCTAGATTGAGCTAGTGTATTGATTTGCTACATTTTTTAAAGATAATTTATGTACAAGCAGGATTTCAATATCTGCCCTACAAATATGGACTGTTATTCAGGAGCTATGCACTCTTAACTAAAACTGCAGACAACAAATTCATTTTCCTGTTTTGTTTGTACCTTTTGTAACAGTTAAAAGTAAAATTCATTACATTAACTGAGAGATTAAAAATAAATTTCAATTGTTTTGTCAAATTGAGTTACTCACCCGTCCCATATATGGATACGACTCATCAGAGTCAATACCATGGTTGTCATTACATATTGGAAGGCCTTAGCATGAACCCTCCATTGCAGCCATGGTTGCCATACTTTGTGGAACAGTCCACAAGATTCTGAGGACTGAGGTCCACCAGTTTTCCTGTTTTCTTGGCCAACTGACCCTCCAGGGCCCCTGCAGCACTGAAGGCCCAGCAGGAGCCACAGGCACCCTGGATTCAAAAGAAGACTGAATTTAAGAGGCAGAAATGCAGGTGAGAATTTAGACCTCATCAGTCATACGTGGTGGATGTTTTTGATGGTTATGATACAGCAAAAAAACTGATTAAGCAACAAAGAACAGGAAGTATTCAGCTAAAGGTGAACACAAACAATGACAATGCAAACTGAAACAAGTTTTTCAATAAGTCATACTTTGGGCTTTGTTTGTCTTGGCATCGGTATGGATTTTTCTTTCATTTGGTAAAGTTTTACCTGCATCTTTACTTTCGTGACTAAGCCCTTATCTCTCCAATCCAGTGTGTCTGGTACATCAGAGCCAGAGGCCCCAATGAAGGGAGATGGCGCCCTCTGGAGGTCAGTAGGAGGAGTGAGTGTTGTGTAAAACTGCATGATCTCCTCTGGACTCTGAGCAAGAAACAAAAAACAAGTTTGGACAGTCAAGAAGCAGCATAGCAGAGTAATTTGTAATTAATTTTTAATGCCATCATAAAGGTGTTAATACCTCTAGATGATTAAGATTTAATATAAATAAATTAAAAAAAAATTCACAAACAATCTGCTCATTTGCTTAAAGATTAATAAGACAACTGGGAAATATACCTAACATAATATTTATTACCAACCTAAAGATACATATTTACTGTGATTTAAATTTTATTCAAACAAATCAGCAAATACAAAACAAGCTGCATCACTAGATTACTATTTTTATTAAGCTACTTGTGGTTAGAGCTGGTCTTGATTTCCTGTTTGGGCTTCACTTGAGTTGATTACTCGATGGAATGGTTTTGTGCAAATTTAGTGTTTCCTTCTCAGATTTTAACAGATCTATACTTAGACAACAATCTGAGCAATGCTTCACTTTGGGCTGAGAGTAAAACACCCAAGTTTTCTAAGCTTCAACTAGCTTTGTTCATATTAAGTTAACACATTTTACTTTTCTGGCTTAATGTAAGTCTCCAAAAAACACTTTGATTCCAGGCTACTTATATGACTTCTTGTGGTAATTATTCATTTAGGAGTCTAATTAAATACTGAAGAGTGATGTGAAATAAGAAAAAAGAGGTAAATCACCAGGTCTCCCATGAAATTCATGCTCAGGTCATAGGTGTGAAACCCCATTGAAGCCTCCAGGTTGTGCTTAGTAATAAGCATCAGATTTTTCTCCCACAAAGTCCTGCGGTGCATATTCTCCTCCTAAATATTCAATCAAAAAGAGCAAAATGAGACAAACACAGTTTCAGTTATTGAAATTTGGGCTGACAAAAAGGAAGCTCCTTAACATTTGCAGCTATTGCAAGTTAAACATTTTGACTTCTCAGGTTGGTTTTCCTCATTTTGATTATTTTACACTGAAGCATTTTTTTTAAAACACATTGTATGACTTATGAAGCCTCTGGTCTTGTGAAAACACAAACAGAGCATCTTAAATTGTTTTTCTGTCATCTTAGATAACATTAGATCAGTCAAATCTGGAGTGAATCATTTTAAACTCGTTATAGGATCTTGATAGTAAATTAAGAGTCAGATCCTGAACAAGAAGCTTTTTCTTCAGAATGGGCTTTGTCAGGGGAGTGAGTGTTTGTTTTGTTGTGTGTTCGTCTTGCATTTTCTCCAAGATGAAGGATAAAATGCAAAATGTGGCGCATGCAACAACTAGCATTGCCTACACATCTTGAATTGCATACCTCATTCTGATACTCCTTGCTGTGTGTCTTCTTCCACAGCTCCCAGTGGCCGTCCAGCCCGCTGTCGAGCGAGTCAACGGCTTCCACACACAGAAAGACGAGCAGCAGGCTCCCCAACATCAGACCTGCAAACGCAGACAACACAGGATGTCATCTGACCTTTGATGAGGCAGATGTAGGCTTTGCTATGTAAGAAGAAAAACTTATAACTAAGAAACACACAAGCATTTACTATATAAAAATTATATTTAATGAATCAACTTTTCAGTCCTTTACAGAGGTCGATCACTTCTTTAATCCATCAAATTCAACAGAACATAGATGTTTATGGTCACACATAACCAAGACCACAAAGGGAAGAGCAGCTTTTTGGTCTTCAGGCTGGTGTAGGAGGAAGTGGTGTTCAAAAGTAGGTGTTGTGCTTGTCACTGCCTTAAATAAGCAATAACACTTATCAGTTAAAAAGTCATATAATATCCAGGTTGAAACGCCTTCGAGGTAAAACTGCACGCTTCAGTCTTCACGTTTAGTAAGTGGAATAATTGTAAACTAAGACATAACGTCTTAGCTATTTGATTTAAGATGTATTTTGTGATTTTTTTAATTCAACTAAAAACATTCTATATACATTAATCTGGCAATATACTGCAAAATAAACAAGAATAACATAACAGCTCTATTCCAACAACCAATATGGAATGGAAGTAATTAAAGGAAGGTGTTGCTTCCTGAAACATTTTCTGGCTTTTCACCTTTCGTACAAGAGAAGAACCAAAACAAATCAGCAGATTCTGAGTCACCAGACAACATAGACAAGTTGCAATTCTGAATATTAACTCTGAATGCCACATGTCCTAATGTCAGGTTTGCTGCTGAGTGTCAGATGTCTGACAGCAATGACTAGAAAAAATATCTAATTACAACTGTAGTGCTAGAAATTATGACATTTTTTGACTTCTTGTGGTTTTAAAGGCCGATGTGTTCACAAAAGAGGATTTCTGAGAGTTTGTGGGTACTTCCTGGTTAGGGTGCGTCAAGCTGTTACCAAACAGTTTGGTAACAACAATAACCGCACATAGACATCTTTATCATGCTACAATTTTATTTGCAAAAAAATAATCTATATTTCCTTGCAGAAAATGAACATTTATGTGTTTTAATGTTATTTTGTGCAAATATCAGTCAACAGGAGTGAAGTTAGGTGTGTTCGGATGACTTGCAACACTTGCCTTTGCACAGAAGGGATAAAGGAAATGATGTATTTTTGAGAAGATTTAATTTTGTAATCGAATGAAGTTTGTCAAAGTTAATTAATTTGTTTAACATGGCAACATAATAAACTTAATATATTTACTTACATAAACTTAATTTGATTACTCGTAACAAATGAACTGATTTTTTAAAAAATTAGGTTACCTGACTTCTCGGTGTAAGTGAACTTTATAAACATCTAAAATCTTTGCAAATTTGAATCCAACAGAAAAATAAGAAATGATAAATTCATGCATCAAAGCATTGCATGTATGATTGATGCATTTCCTGGTGCCAGTCTTGTCTTGTCTTGTCTTGAGTCAGTAATTCAGTTTCATTGTTTCACGTTTGCCTGGAACATTTTGACCAGTCACATTTTCCAAACAGTTCCTCTGTACGTGTATTTGTCTTCAGTATGTGGGTGCGAAAGAACTTCAACATTCAGCAAGTATCGCTTCCACAAAAATTCATTTGGTTAACAGTAAAAAAAAAAATATGCACAAATGAGGTAACAGTTTGATCTTGTGACTAGAAACTAATGAGCTACCAGGAAAAAACAAAGAAGCCAATAAGCATCAGTGTAACTTGTTCTCGCATCTAAGACTTTATTATGCTTCCGTATTCCACCTGCTAAAGTGAGTAACGAATGATAAAACTGATCTTTAAAACTTTCGGAAAAGAGAAAATATAATGGATATTGTATGTGCTAAATCCTTATTAAATAACTCTTTTAAACTATACCTGCATTCAGGTAAGACTTAAAATAATAGAGTGAGGTCAATGTTGGAGAAATACAGAATTAAAGTGAAATTTAAAGTCCGTGTGCTTCAGATAAACGACGTTAAAATGCCTTCACGCCCGAACACAAAAGAAACTTCGGTTAAGCATCCAAAATCGAAAGTAAAGGCAGAGACTCTCAAGAGCAGGTAACCGGTATCTTAGGTTACTTGATATTATTGACATAATTTACAGCATTTAAGCGGCTAAAACGGCTTTGACTGACCTTTCCGATCCGGATACATCGCTGGTTCTGTACTGAACTTCCTCACACTGTATTTTCCTGCTTGGTTTTTATGCAGTAAATGTCACATGATCCGTCGCAGTTCTTCCTCTTTCGAAACAGAAAGCTGCGCAACAAGGTAAGTATAGACCAAATCTAACAACCCCATAATTAAACCGAAGAAAAGAGACTCCAATATGGCAGAGCTGGGAAAAACAAAAAAACAGGTGCAATTCTTTCAAAATTTACATTTAGTCATTTTTTAAATAAATTACAATGAGGTTGTATATACTGTATATATATATATATATTTATATATATATATATATATATATATATATATATATATATATATATATATTATATATATATATATATATATATATATATATATTTTATTCTTTAATTTAGACCAGAGATTTTATATATATATATATATATATATATATATATATATATATATATATATATATATATAAAAAATCTCTGGTCTAAATTAAAGAATAAAATTTTTCTTCAGTATGTAATGGTATTTGTGTCAAACCATATTCACATTTCAAGCCCTTAGAGAAAACATGCTTCTAAGTCTTTCCTCCTTCTTCTTCAATTATGTTTTTTTTTCTTTGTTTCAAGCAGTCACACCTTCTTGTAATGTTTTAAAATGGTTCTTTAGATAATCTGCTGTTTAATGGTTATAAAATACTGTTGAAATGTAATTAGAAAACTTTGCAAGAGCAGTTTGCACACATGTAATTTGCTAAAATATGTTTGGATAGGTGCAGAAGTCTCATTGAAAGTCATTTGGAAATTAACATTACAGAACACACTTGTAAATTAACCCTGAGTGTCATGAAAGGGAAAATATTAAGTTAAATGTACTATAATTTTTGTCGTGCTTTAGTAGTTTATTTTTAAAATGATTCTGTTGAACAACAATGTCTGAATTTTATTGGTTGATTTGCAGTAATTTTTTATTAGTGCAGAGTTGGAAATAAAACGTTTGCCAGTTTCAAGTTATTTCTGTGACCATTGTTGGTTTTCTTGGTCATTAACAGAGGGATATGAACAATTTTTATCCTCCTGTGTTATTTTTTTTATTATTTTTTTATTTTTTAGAATTGCTTTAGAGTTGTATCTGGCTATTTTGTGTTTTTCTTCTCCATTTAGTTTTTTCTAAATCTAAACACAATGAACATTTTGTTGCAACAACAAAAGGTCAAGAAGGTCTCTAAAAATGCTCTGAAGGGCAGCAAAGATTTTGATTATCCAGCCAAACATTCAGCTCCAACTGCAGCGGTCTCTGGACCAAAGTGTGTAGGTCAAGTTGAAAATCTGACCTCAAAGAGTTATGGATGAGAGGTCAAGAGTTCACAGTGGCTCCTGGAGGTCAGTGCCAGCGTGAACTAGGGGGAGGAATCCATGAAAGGGTCTTGAACATCGAAGAAGTGCAGAATACAGAATCACAAATGCTATTAGTTTTCAACGCATTCATGAGCCACATTTTATTGTAACTTTTTAAAACAAACAATGTCATATTTTGGTATAATTTTTTTTGTCGGAATATTTGAAACAAGAGTTTTATACAGTCCAAACCAATTCAACTAGAATTTAATGTTCAAGTTAATCTGCAAAACACAATGTTTTGTTATATAGGCTGCAAGTTACAGTACAATAACAAACTATGTTTATAAAAAATGTTGGAGTATTTTGAAGATAAATATGGTCAGAACATCAACATTTCAATATTTATCTTAATTAATGTTAATAGTTTTTTATGCACATGTGTATTGCTACAGTAAGACATTTATGAGACATTCTTGCTTTTGTACCAGCTGTCTGGGAGGTAACAGTGTATGGATACACTGACATGCAGTGAGTGTAACACTTGAGTCCCAGACGTACATGGTCACAGTAACGATATGAGTTCCTGTTTGAAGCCAGTGATACATGATATCCACTTTCACCAATTGTAATTGTGCTCCCTTTATGAAATCCCATATTTATAATGTCAACAAATATGTTAGTTCTCACATTTTTGTTTATTGATGGTGTTTGACTTATTTGCTGCTTCATGGCATGACAAATAATAATATCATATTCTGAAAACAATGCAACATCCAAAACAGTTTTATGCCTACAAACTGCAACTCAGGACTTTGTCAGTTTGTAAATGAAATGTGGAACATTTTCAGGAAGCTCTGTTCAAAGACAACTTGTTTTTGGTCACTGTACCAAACAGGATGTCGAATATTAGGTCAAAACTGGTGCAACACTGTAAGTTTCAGCTATTTTATTTTTGATTTTATCAGATTGTTTCATTTGTTTTCATATTATATATTATAGACAAAATGGAAATAAATAATGGTTTCAAAGAATTATCTTTATTTTTACATCTTCCCAAATCTGTTTATAGAGCTGAATACAGAAACTGTTATTTTTTTTTCTCTATCATGCTAAGCTTCAGAGTTTAGCATAATAGAGTTTAGTTAACCTAAAAGGGATTGTTTTTGTTTGACAATTTGTGGACTATATAAAAAAAAGGGAATTTGGGGTTGAGCCAAAAAAGAAAGAGAATAAATAAACATGATTTCAGTTTCACATGTAACATTTTATTCATCTTAATAGAAAACAACAACTTGCATTTGAATCATTAGAAAAGTGCTTGAACAGAGGAACGAAACACATGATCACGAGGAAAAATAATAAAGAGCATTTATAGGAACTGACTTTCCAACCACAGGAAGGGAGGAACTTACATTGCCAGCAATGTTTTCATTTCCTGTCTTGTTTTCACACAATGAATCAGAAAAACTCTGCAGCACAAACAAGTTTATCTCGTGTTGTAGTGGTGCCTCAAAGTCCATGTAAGTTTTCCTTGTCCTCCCTTCTTTTCAGCAGTCTTTTGTTCACATAATGGGGTAGCTGGCGAGGTTGGCGATGCCGCACAGGTTGCCACGGTTGCGTGCCATCAGGACGTAACCCTTGTTGCCCCAGGTCTCTCCCCAGCTGCCGTGACAACATAAAGAACAGCACATGTTGAAGATCACCAGGGGTGAAGCAGCGTTTCAGTTTATCAGTTTGTCAGAAGAAAACATCAGCTGTCAGGCATCAAATCAGCGGCAGAGCAGCAAACAACGCAGCTTTCATTTAGTTGATACCGAAAGCCACCTGATGCCTTCCAGAAAGCCGAGGAGCCCCACCTGTTCTTGACGATCCAGTACTTCTTTCCTCTGGAGTTCACGCCATAGCCAACTGCAAGCACGGCGTGATTGATGTCCTCTTTGTTGCAGTTGGGGTCGTGGTAAATGCCTGATGATGTCAGAGATGACAGACATACAACCTTGAGCTGAAAGTCCATAAAACTCTGCAGTTTCTAAAAATATATATTTAATTTCTCTTTTAATTCATAAAATATAAAATGTCCCTGATGTGAGTTCAGTTTTCTCTCTCTCTCTTAAATCAATGATCTACATTAGCAAGACTACATTTAAAGACCCCAAATTTAAGAAAACAAGTATGAATTTAGTTTTAAAATACTTAAATTAGGTTTTAACAAAATTAATATTTTCTCAAGAAATTACAGACTTCAGAAATCTTTTTGCTGAACTCTTAGTTAAAAAAACCGCCTAGTCAGCAGTAGGCACTACTAAGGACTCTAAGTAGCTACAATACATTTTCATCATGAAGGAATGTAAAGCATAAACTTTAAAACCCACATTCCAGACTGATTCAAGTGTTAAGTCTAACTGTTGGTTTTGTGTTTCTTTTCCTTCAAAACCTTAAAACTTTTACTGAAGTGATGTAAAGATGTAATCTGTCACTGACCTCGTTGGTAGAACTGGAAGGACGGCTGCGTGGCGTCGATGCCCACAGACACTGGGCCCACTTTGAAGAGCGCCACTGCCAGCGCACGCTCATCACCCTTTGGCACCTCCTTGTAGCCTTTGCACTGGGCTGCCATGCCGGATGAGTTATAACGACAGGACTGGTCCTGCAGACGCAACAAAAGATGAGAAAATTCAGGACAGGTTTGGTGGAATTTTAACATTTGGAAATCTGCATCTTTGTTTTTGTTAAAAAGGGAAAATGAGGAACTAGAGCACAAAAGAATATAAAAAAGAAGCAAAGACCTAAAAAAAACTTGAATGGAATAGAATGTCTTCCTGATGATTTTGAACACTTTGTGATATGACATTCAAATGCCCATCTCACATGACCTGACTGATCACATTCCCACAAATGAAACAATGAACTTTCTCGTAAACAGAAGAGGAAACATTTTTTTTTTTTTTTTGGAAAGTTTCTACCTCGTCACTATTGCTGAGTCACATCTTGGTGATACTTTAGCTCGTGTTTTAAAGAAGAAATGTCTACTTTCTTTATTAATGACATTGTGACACGTGAGCTGATCAACACGCCATGTCTGACAGGCAAAAGGAGAACTGGTGATTTTTACAGTTTCATGTTGTGGTTGAAGCTAATACCTAGAAGCTCTGAGGTGTTGAACCTTTCAAAACCGCCAAAATAAGGGTTTCAAAAACTAAGATAAAGATCAATCAAGTGAGGTTTTCAACTAAATCCATCCAAAGGTTGCTCATAGGCCCTCAGGGATTTAGTAGACGTATGGACAAAATCTGAATCTCACTCAGCTTTTACAACAAATACATAAAGACCATACAAAAGATAGAGCTTTGATAAATGAGTTTCTCACCTTTCCGACATATGGGTAGACTTCTTCAGAGTCAATACCTCCATTCTGCTGCACATAGTTGAAGGCGTTGGTCATGTATCCGCCTCCGCAGCCGTCGTTTTCCGTGACGCAGTCCACCAGGTTCTGAGGGCTGAGGTCGATGAGCTTACCCATCTTCTTGGCCAGCTGGCCCTCAAGTGCCCCAGCAGAACTGAAGGCCCAGCAGGAGCCGCAGGAGCCCTGTCAGGAAGGACATAACCGAGAGCTCAAGGTTAAATCAGTGCTAAAGAAGTAGCTATACCGTCTACTGTTCAGAATAATATTATTTAGCAATAACAACGAGCAAATTTTATAAATTCAAAAACCTCATTATTGCAAAGTCAGCTGAATCAAACACTTCCTGTGCAAGAAATGTTTTATAAAGTAGTGGTTGCATTATACTGTCTGAACGCTGGAGGGCAGAGTTTGTTAAGAGTAAATTTGACTTCAGATGCAATGGAGTCTTAGTGAGACTCTGTGTTTATGTGGCATCTTTTGTGCATCGTTAAGTGCATGTCTGTGGTACGTATCTAACAAGGAAACACATTTAAGTATACACTTCAAGGTTGGAACTCAAAACTTTGAGAAATGAATGCTTTACCCAGGCAACTAATAATGGTGTTTGAAGTGACTCCAGCACAACATTGTAAATTTCCACTAATTATTTGACCATGAATTTTTAAACAGCTTCTCCTCTTCATATAGATCTTTATAACAAGCTCTCTATAAAAGATTCACAGATGTGCAACCGGATTAATTCAGAGCCCTGATCATCTGTTTGATCTCGGCGAAAATTAAAATTGGTTACAATCAAACAAAACATTAGGACATAATAACCGAGTAGCATAAAATCTGCTGAGGGTGAGACATCAGCAGAGCTGTTAGTATGCAGAGGCTGCTGCCACGATGTTGAATAATTCATGAATAACAGGAAGAAAAGGAGACATTTAGATCAACCTATTTATGTAGTTTCTGCAGGTATGAAACTCAGCCACAAGGGGGCGTTACAACAATGACATTTTTGGTCAGTAAGACTCTTAGATGTGAAACTCTGGAAATGAATTATATACTACAAATTATGGTGGATATGTTTGAATCAAAACAGAAAATTAATAAAATGCAGATACCAAAAATAACCTTAAAGTTAAACATTAAGTTCTTTCTTTCTCATAACAATAAACAAGAAAGGAGATTCATAAGTTTGCTATTTTTGTAATTTTGACATCTCCATGTGTAAATTGAAATTCATTTCTACTGACATGAAGGATGAGACATGACTTATACGTTTCATAGATTTCTAGAAAAAAAAGTAAGCTGAAAATTAATCTTCATTTAGCATTATTTTAAGAAAACAATATTCCATCCAGAGGACTTTTGTAATCCATAAGCATCAAAGAGAAAATGTTCAGCCAGCTGTGTCTCTACCAGCTCTGATGTTCATTAGATAACATGACATTGTTGTGAAGCTGATCCGCCTGTTAGCAGGAATCACAGATGTAAACCAGATTTCACTATGCTTAGTCCACTTCCTGTTCTGCAGGACAACAGTTTGCATAAATAACCCCAGAGTGTTCAATTCACTCATGATGACTAATTACATTTTATAATCACAGCTTGGTCTTTGTTTCTGAAATCCATTAGCAGTGAACACAGGCTTTTTTCCCTGTTATGTGACTGGGCTCTTACTGCGATAATTGCTGTATCCATTATGTTTAGAGTAAATGAAGCTTAAATTTTGAAAAATGTATTTCCAAGTATTTCTGAGGGAATTAAATATACTCTTCACTTTCACATCAATTTCAGTATTTCAAAGCTGAAAAGCTGCTGTTGTCTAGACATCACTCCAGCCTGCTGATTGGTGGTTTTTTAATGACTTTAGAGCTTTTTCATTGCAAACAACATCTGTCCCATCTCCAGTATTATTTCCTCTACATTTAGTTACAAGTAATTATTTGAAGTCTTCTCACTTTGCATTTCTATTTTTTTTAAAATGCAACCTCATGAGTCCCCAAGTGATTAATCATTTGCACCAATCATGTTTCCTTCTTAACTCTTTTCCAAGAAAAGCTTGGGAACTTTGTTCTTGCTTCTGAAAGATTTGCACCACGTTTTATGTAAAAGCATACCCGTCATCATAATTTTTTTTCATTTCAAATACCTAGAAATGTGCTTGTTGCTATGAAAGTCACGAAGCCCTTACAAACACGTAGTTTCCACCAGATGACGTGTTGAACATTGCTGTTTGGTGATTTATAATCAAACCTTTTCTGTCTATGGTCTGCATACCTGCTTTGGAAACAAAGGCGCAGCAGGTGCATTTCTGCGTCCTCACATGACTTCAGTGTTTGATCACATGGAAGGTATGTGTTGTTCTTCTTTTGGTGTTCACATGCTTTTTGTTATCATATGTCATCATATTTACCAGAATGACAGCTGTACTTCCCCGTTTTATATCTATCTATGCTACTGCACTGCGATGTCTCTGCCAACTATTTAGTTGACCAACACCTTCAATCGGTTGTCTTTAGTGTCACGATTCACTTTAATTAAGATGCAGTGAATCTGTATTTTCATCCACAGTCTCACAAAAGATAAATGCATCCATTTGTGATTCAAGTGCATCTCCTTGTCTATTGCCCTGCTCCACCGTTTAAACTTGTAGCAATGGAAGACAGCACAGATATTTCATTTTGATCATTGTTAAATTGGTTTATACTGTCATGATCGATGACAGATATTATGATTAATTTCCTCATGATGTGGAAACAGTGCCCTAGTACCAATTCTCTTGCAGCAAGTTTATGGAAAGTATCCCATCGTACTGGACAGGTCATCAGTCTCTTGTAGGTTTATAAAGCTAGACAGTGTGACCCTCCTCTGAAACTGTGACGAACAGGGGTAAGGGACCTCATTTAAAGGCTGGAGAAGCCAGGAGTTGGATCTTAGCATTTACCCTTCCACCCAGAAGATTGGTCAAAATGTTACTTTTTAAATTTTAATTTTCTCATGGCTTAAGACTAATAAAATGTAAAGGCAAAAGCCATAGGTTACCTAAAGGGGATGCCCACATATCTTGTAACTTCACAGGTCAAAGATCCTCAAATGAAATCCAAGTTAGACATTTTTGTGTTTGGATGTTTTTTTAATTCTGTCTAGGTTTTTTATTGATGGATTAAGACATCATCTACCGTAATGGGAATGTTGCTCCACTTTGTCCAAGTGAATAAAGTGAAGAAAGAGCAAAATAAGCTCCTAATTTTCCCACATGTTCTCTCATTTTCCAAGGATAGCCATGCAAAGGGTAATTAATGACCACAAATTTCCCTAAAATTAAAAATTATATTGGTTTATGCATTGGTCCTGTAATTAGTGAACAGTGCAGGGTGTCCAATGACAGCTGGGACATGCTCAAGCAATATTATCCATTCATTAAAAGCAGAGCAATGATGATGAGTCTTAATGCAAAATGCCATATTTCCATATTTAGTTTCTTTTATGTTTGATGAGCAATCTTTTTTTTAGCTTTAAATATTTACTCAGATAGACTCTTCATGGTCCTTAAAACACAGAAAGTGGGGTGCTTCTTTGGAAATAACTTCAAGAATAAAAGAAGTTAATCTGAAAGGGAATTGTTACTTTTTTTGTTTTTCTGACCTGATTTTTAACCGGGGTCACCATGCCCTTCTTGCGGTAGTCGACAGATTTGGGAAGCTTGGACACGGACTCATCAAACGCCATGGTGAAGCTGCGCTCATGATCCATTGGGACCAGTAGGCCGGTCATTTTCTCTGCCACTTCCTCAGATGTCTGCAGGAACACAAAAATGCCTAATAGTTACATTGTTCGTGTATCAAAGATGAAAATGCTGCAGATGACACTTTATCAAAGAGTGTCTCTCAAAGTGTTAAATTTTTTATTAACAGGGAAAGAAAGGCTGCAGTTGATCAGATTCAAGCATTTTACTGTCCCATCTCAAAAATAAATGGTTTCTCTGTTTCTTGGAAAAAAAAAATATAGTAAGAAAAATGACTTAATAATAGCAAAGGAATTCATTTTAAGACAGAGGAATGGATTCAGCAAGGAGACGGAGGATGAAAAGGAATTTATGAAGAGATGGATTAACACAGGTTACCATGAAGAACAGCACGGGGGATATTATGTGATTTCTGGTTTTGTATTTGGCTGTCATAACACACAGCTGGTTACTTGGTATTCAGTGATTATGTTTTCCTTTCATTCCTATCAGTTTTATGCTGAGATTTCAGCCCAGCTCAGTCTAAAAACAGGCAGGAGGAAGGAACACAGCCATCTGTTGAGCTCCTTCATTTAATTTAATGTCTTCTAGTCAAAATGAAAATTCGAAGGCATCGTTCATTTACAGCCACCTGTTAAAACAAGAACATAAATGAGTCCTTAATCTAGAATTTGGATGTACATGATTTCCCTCCAGCAAATGAGTCCAAAGTCTGGCATGCTGCACTTAATGAACTCTGCTTTCAAATCAGTTTTTTGATTAATAACATGTAGTAGCAGGAAGACAGTTATGCACAGGCATTGCATCGCCTATGGAAGATTTCAGAGAGTTGCTGCAACATGCAGGGAGTAGGCCAAAAAATTGAAAGATAGATATGGTGTATTCAAAAAGAAATGCTGAAGAACTAACGTTTGAAATATTTACCATATTTTATGGATTCAAGTTAAATAAAATCTCCTACACCACTTTTCTATGACTCTAATATTGCAACATAATCAGTTTAATCTAAAGTTAAGCCAATCTGCAAATTTTTTAATGTTTTTTTGTTTTTACATAAAAAATTTATTGACATGAATGAATTTCAAAAGGTACAATATAAATTACAAAATATGCCAAAGTTAACCATGCAGCCTAATTTTCATCTCTAGTGTACAATAGAAATACAGTACACTAAAACACAATACAAGCAATCTAAAAAAATATAAAAAAATAATAAAAATAATACTAAATAAATAAAAAGACAAACAAACATGAATGCCTCAGCTTTGAGTGTTTTCTAACTCTGCAGCAAAGACCAGATAATTACCAGACCCGATCTCATACTACACTAAGCACTGATCGAGATTCATTCCCTTCTGCATGCTAAAGGCTTGGAGTGGCTCCAAATGTTTAGTCCAACATACAGTTCGAATAATTTGGATAATAATTAATTAGTCACTTGGACATGCTCATATAATGAGTCTAGATCGCTAAAGTTTCAGCCCAAGATGGTGTGATGGTAATTAGAGAAAAAAAATAGAGTGACATCACTGCAGAAGTAACAGGAAACTGTAGTTTTCATGTTAATTTCTTTCTTCTAAAGAATATAATCAGTAGGTTGCATCTAGTGTGGCAGGTCTATTGTAATGAACCGAGCCTAAAATGCGGTGGATAAAAAAAGAATGTGTTGTAACAATAACAGGAAAACTAAAAGTCATAGAATTGTTGGAAATACAGTTCTGGAAAAAAATAATAAAAAAAATCAGAGAGTGGTGCATCACATATGACCACAAAAAGGAGAAAAGAAGAATAAATATGTATGTTTTTCTAACAAAACACTGCAACAAAAGAATACATACAATTTATTGAGATGTGGATGTGTAATGTACTTTAACCTAACTCTACATAGATGGAGAAAGAATAAACATGGCATTAGCATACCATGTCTCCCAGGTGGTTCATCTCCAGCTCGTAGGAGTGCATGCCCAGTGCTGCTTCCTGGTTGTGGGCCTCAATCATTAGCATATTCTTTTCCCAGATGGCTCTGCGGATCCCCTCTTCATCCTGAGTCAAACAAAGACAGCTTTCAGGTCCTGATGTCAGTTCAAAAGACAAAACTGCACTCATCGTCTGCAGCCTCATAAAGAAATTCATTTTAAAGCATAATTTTCTCCTAAGTTCTTAGTTTTTGAAGAATTATTAAAAGACATCTTTAAAATGCTTATTGGCATAAAACAGTACATAGTAAAAATGCCAGTGTTGAATTAACACCCAAAAGTGTCTATATGTGTCCAAGTCAGATGGTGTTAAATTCAACACTACAGAGTGTCACATTAACATTTACAACGGTGTTAGTGTTAAAATATATTAAAAGTAACACCAGTGTAGTGTTGATCACAAAACATAATGTGGTGTTAAAAAAGTAAATAATTGACCCGTAAGGTGTCAATATCAATCAAATCCAGTGGAAAATATTCAAAACAATACTCAGAAATGGAAAGTTTAACGTTTCTTATACCAATTTTAGTATTATAGACCAATGTTAATTTAACAAAAATATGGGTGTCAACCTTTTAACAATTTCAAAAGCTGACTTGGACACATATAGACACTTTTGGGTGTTAATTCAACACTGGCATTTTTACTGTGTATCAACTTAATTTTTCATCAACTAATTACATTTTAGCGTGAACTTTCACATTTGAAAAAATGAAATGAGTTCATTTAAGCTTTTTTGTTAATAAAATCAGAAGTGAAAACCATGTTTTAGTAAAAAAGAAAAATGTAGCAAAGCAAGCTAAGTTATCAAGGACTAAATCACAATAGATGTCTACTTTCCCATTTTTCAAGACTGAATAGCAACTAACTTATAACACCTGCAGGCTGTGAATCCATTACTTGGTGACTGTATAAAACCAGCAACCAGGCTGTGTACGGGAGAGAGATGTTCTATGAAATGCTGACCTACATACAGCGAGAACTCTCTGTCATTGCTACATATGGAAATGGTAACACAAATAATACTTTACATTTTGTTTCAAAGAATGTATGTAAGGAAATAAAAAACATTTCTAACCCTTCTTCAGCTCTTGCGACCAAGAGCCAATTAATTTTGCTGCAGATGTATTTCCTTGGAAGTAAAAAAAAGGATAGTGCAAAAGATGATAGAAGAAAAAAGATTTCATTTGTTATTTCCCATCTGTATAAAGACCTGACAGCTGATGCAAACCAATCTGGGCAAACAGGGCAAATTTCATTATAATTAGCATGCTGAACAGAAGAAAAAAGCTTGGCTGTATTGCAGCCTAATTTCATTAATTAGGACAGTTTAACCAGTGATTTACCCAGTAATTTTCTTTTAAATAGTTGTTTATTCAGAATTAGTCAGTTTATTATGTCAAAACGCCTTTTTAACAGTTTGCCATATGCCTGAGGGACCAAATGTACCCAGCAGGCTTTGGGCTGTGGTGCAGCTGCTAAACATCACCTTTCTCTCTGCTTAGGCATTTTGAAGGTGATGATGAAGAATTGGAGACACTGACTGAGGAGCAAACTCACCAGCTAAGCTGTTAGGTTTTCAGCTCCCTCTCTGACTCTTGTTTATGAGGAAATTGGACAACATTTTCCTCATAAACATGAGTGCAGCCCAATAAAATTAATTTTAGATGACTTTTTTCAACTCCATAATGACCAAACTTCAGTGAATAACATTCCTGTAGGAACAGTTTGGACAAACTGTAGAGGTAAAGAACTGATCTTAAGGATGTTTTTAAGGAATGCTCATTAAAAACATTAAATATTAATCTGTCTACAACATAAAATATCTGTGTCTGCATAACATCAGTTAAAGTAGTATCAAAGTCACGCTTATATTCTCTACAGAAAAACAAGACTGAGTAGCACAGCAAACACGCATCTTCACTCTTGAATACAGTGTGGATGCAGCTGCAGAGAGCTGACCTCTAGCCGGAGGTGAAGCACAAACAGGGACGACAGATGCTCTGCAAGCACTGTCGAAATAAATTTGGAGTCAGCTCTTGTTTATCACCAACTAACTCATATTCTCTTCCATCTTCACAGTCAAAAACGTAAAAAATAATTTTTAAAAATTCAACGTGACAGAGGATTTTAAAAAAGGGTGTCAGAAAATAAGTCAGAGGTCATGCAGGTTTCTTCTATTGGGAATTTGTGACTCTTCTTCTTATGACCATGCCATCAGAGTCAAGATGACCCAAATTAATAAGAGCTATTCAGTAAATGGGCTAATTGGATTTTCCCTCATGATTTCAGCTGCTGGAAGAATGATTATTATGAATCTAAAATGATTGGGATTTTTATCTGACAAAGATGACACATTTTACTAAATTGTTTTTTGTCTTTTATCATTCTCTAAGTCATTTCTGAATGCAGTGGCTGGAATAAAAAATAAAGCGATCAAAATAGTCAATTCTCACTCTGCATGTCCTCGTTTACTTCTGATTCTTTTCGTTTTAATCAAACATCACTGGTCTTACATTCCTCACTTCCCCAGATGACTTTTTTCTTTCTTTCAATACTTACAGCCAGGAGTTGTTATCTACCCCATTTAAACCCACGCAAGTCAGTTATTATTAATGAACAAAGGCGTCCTGTGGTGAATTAGTGTTCTCTATTAGAATTGCTTTATAAATACTGCAATCCACATGACTGGCCTGAGAGGAAAAACTTGACTGTGTTGTCAACAGTAATAGGTTAATATTGATATTAATATAATAAATCATATTTTTGGTAATACAAGGACCCAAAGAGGTAGCAGGGGGGTGCTCATGCCACCCCCCACAGGATGCCTCTCTGGGTGATTGTCCATATCAGAAGCTGCCACTGGCTTCAGTGGGAGATAAGCATTGTGTGATATGGAGTTTGTTTTAGCAGCCACTCACCAAACCATTGTACTCTCTCTGATGTGTAGTCTTCCATTGCTCCCACTGAGTGTCCAGAAAGGTTTCATCCATGTGGCTCAGTGCTGAGACAGCCAGCAGCAACACACACACACACGACAACATCCTGAAAGTAAAAGAAAATAATAATAATAATCACACCCAGATTTAATAACCAAGTGCTTTTTGCCCAGTTGGTATTATTTTATCCCATTATTTGGCAATAAATGTATTTGCAATTATAATTTACTTAATTCATTGCATCTGTGAAGAACAGTAACTGATTGAGTAAAACAAAAAGCCCCCGACCATCACCTGGCTCTTTTCCAAACTCTTATCTGGCTTCAATTTCTGGGTTTCAGTCATGTGCTGATGACTAAACAGTGAACAATGTGCAAGTGCATACACTTTTTTTCTGTTAGGAAAACTTTATACAAGCTGCGGGTGAAAGCAGCAGTGGTGCAAAAAGTGTAGACGGGCATGGCATGGAGAGGGGGGCATGCCAATTTATGTTTTCACATCCACCTGAATAATGTGTAGTTGCGACCCTGGAAAGCAGCCTCAGGTTTGCTTCAAGTAAGTAGACAGGTAACTTTAAAAGAAAAACAACATTCTCTCCCTGATTGTATATCGAATAGGCACAACAAAAGGACAAAAAATCCAACTCATGATGTAAAAAAAGCTTGTTTTTTCAACATTTATTTATCTTAAAGACTTCTCAGCCCTTCCAGCTCTCTGCTTGCAGGTCATCAAGTCTCTTTTTATGAAACTGTGCATCTAATCTGCATTTGTTCACAGTTTCCAGTTAATGGCCAGCAACTTTCTGGGGCTTTTATTCTAAACAGCAGGAACCAGCTTGTTTCCTTTTGTTTTGAAGAAGTGCATGGCTTTACATCGTCTGCTTCCTACACACATTGATTATACATGCAGAGCTATAGCTTCACCTTTGTGGTGATCTGATAGAGAGCTTTGCCTAAAAAGCAAATGTGCATTTAATTACGGTTGTGGGCGCTGTGTTTCTGCATGAGTCACACAGATAGTCCTCTCGAGGGTTCTTTTATGTTGTAGAAATTAACTTATTTCACATGGATTATTTATATAGGGAAATATACAATGTTTAGCTGCAATTGAGAGAACTAAGTTTAGCTTCATTTCACACCAGAGCCTGTTTTCCTACGCCAGCCGGTCAGCTTTTAGTAGGTTACAAAACATCTGTGCTTTCGTGTCAGAAAAGGCTTGGAGGCTTTTCTGACACGAGCCCTGCTCAACACAAAGGCTTGACAAAAGTAAACATGAGTCGATCCATGATAAGTGGACTTACCTCGGGTTCAGAAGTCTGAAAAGTTTCGTGAAGTCTTCTTGGTGTGAAGTTCTGTGCCTGTGTAGCTAAAGTAGGTCACTGTGTGAGTTTATATTGGCAGAATATAAGGAAGTAAAATGGGAACTCCATGTCTGGGGAGGAGTTTTTTTTCTCTGTTTTTCCATGCAGGGAAGCTACATCTGGCAGAGTGATGTCAAGTTTCAAGTTACACAGGAATGTCCAAAACTTTACAAAGTGATAACTATTCAAGGTAGATTTAGAAGGATAAAAAAAAAAGTCTTTTACAAATTTTCTAATTTTATCTTAGAGCAGTTCAGATAAAGAACAACTTTACTATGCTAAGAAAATCTGCATCATTTCAGAATCAGAATCTAAAGTTTGACTATGAACATTAGCACTATTATCAAATATGAAGGTCTTTACGTTGAAGGTTTTTGTTTGTTATTTTAAATTGGATATTTTTATGTGTAAGCAGTTTATGCTGAAATAACCTTTCATGAAAGAAAATAAAGCAGTGTCCACCCTGAACACAATGCTTGCTAAAGATTGGAAAAATAATATACATGATGGCATTTCATTTTATGTTTATTATTATTAACAGTCAAATTTGAACCTTATTTCAGACAAATCAAAATAAAGGTCATGGCAACACAGCACAAAAGAATTACTCATATAAATACCTGAAGTAAATAAATTCCCACAGCATGGCCTAAATAGATACCATATTCATATTGCATGTCTTTCAGCTGTCTGGTGGTGAAGTACTTCCTTGTCCTGCTAGTCATGTGTGTATATATGAACCTGTCGTGTGACTTCTATTGTCATACAGCAGACCAGAACATCTAGTCACCAATCTAAATATAAGAACATCCCCTATGCCTCATATGTCCAGTGATACATGACTGTATTGCCACTGGTTCATTTTGCATGCAATCACTCCTCTATTAGCAAATATAGCAGCTTAAATGGAACATCTTCAGTTTGCAAGCATTATCATTACACCTTCAGTTTGAAAAAAAATCATAAATTTATTATTATTCTTAAGATTTTTCTTTTGGCTTGACATTGCATCTTATATCTGATTTCATGTCTGATGTTTAGTCTGTCATTAGGCATTTTGAATATCCGGCTTAATTTTTATACCTGTTAACGATTCATATAAATGCAATGAATGCAGCTACAGTAAACACAAGTGTTACTTAGTCCTTTGTTAAATTTATTTAATGAATGCATGTGATGATCTTTTTGATACTTAAGCTCCAAAGAAATAAAGACAGAAAAAATAGGAAGTCTTTCCTTAGATCAGTCTGAATCGTTTCTGTTTTAATCTACATGCACTAAACGGATTATACACAGACGTATTTCAAAATCTTTATAATTACTATACTGCTCTTTTGTTGTCCTTTGCACAACACCAGAATACAAAAATCTCCTTTGTTTTCATCGTTCTTTCTCCCAGTCCCACTGAAGCAATGCTCATGACCAGAAGCTCATTAATCATTAGGAAAAACTTCAATTTCAGCATCTTTCCTTTTCACTTCATAAAATATGCTTGGACTGGTGCATCAACACTTGGGATTTATTGATAATCTGATCTTCAAACTATTAACATGCTGCATTTAATTGGAATGTAGCATGTTGATGCTAGACTAGAGCCCATCCCGTCTTTGCACATTGAACATCTTGTACTTAAATGTGTCACATTATTTTTGTTTAGATGAACCACTTAGTACTGATGAATCACAACTGATTGAATGGAAAACAGTTCAAAGTGAAAAATACAATATTTATGTACTGTAAAATGACAATTAAACATTATGATATAAATGATCTGATATTTTGTGTCTTAATCATTTTCTTGTAGTTTATTTCTGTTTAACAGGCCTTGTCATATTTAGTTCATTTCCGGTTGTTACTTATTAAATTTCTCTTGTTCAAGATTGATAAGTTTTCTTCTTTTATCAAAACATTCACACTACCTTCATGAAGTGGCTGTCTATACTTTTACTGCACACTTCATAACAAATTGCCTCTTAATTTAACAGCACTAGAAGCCAGTCATCTGGTACCTTTTTGTAATAATCTCAATGCTCACAAAACACAAAGGGAAGTAACTCCATGCTGACACATTGATTGAGCTTAGACGTTTTTCCATCACCTAAATCTCCAACCGGTTCTTGATAAGCATGTATAGTTAAATGAATCCCACCCATGGATATGAAAAAGGAAAGTAAGTCCATCAGTAAACTAATTTATGCAATTTTTTTTTGTTTTATTTTCAGAGTTTTATGATTTTATTTTTTCGCAGGTAACTCAGGCTGAATATAAATGTTTCTAACTTTTGCCTGAATTTGGTATTTAGCTAATCATTGTCAATGAGCTTGAAGGACTACTTTTCTTCCAGATACACTAACATTAATGCATGTTTTAGAGGTTTACCAGTCTTGGTTTTCCCTCTGGCCAAGGAGGCTCCAAAAGCTGCAGTATTAAACCTAAAGTAAGTCTAAAAATGGTTTAAAAAAATCCAAATCAACAATTATCTATTCAATACCAGAAATATGAAAAATTGCTTTCTGGAAAATATATTTGCAATAAAACATAATAACTAATTTAAAAGTGAGTGTGAAAATAATGCATTTATCAATCAGCTAAAAATATTAGCGTCTGCTGCAAGGCTGATGGAGAATTCTTAAGATAAAATACATTGTATGTTCTTTCTCATGTAATGGAAGCATATATTTTGGCAATTCAAAGCAAGAAAGGTTTGCTGGGTGGCATCTGACATCAAACAACGTGGTGCTGAAAATTTTATTAATTAATTAACCTTTAGTAATATCTGGTGATTTTTTATTTTTGGTAGTGTTTTCAAAGGAGATAGCATGCAAACTAGATGTTTGAATAAAGAGAAAACAATTGCAAAAACTGACCGTTAATCACTTGTTGCCCTTCATACTAAATTAATAACTTTACTCTGTTTATTAGACATTATGCCCGGTTCCTTTCCATTTTGCATCTTTACTTGCTTCAATTCGAAGGAAAAGGAAAATCACAAAAAATAAATAATTATCAGTATGTTTATGAAATTTGAAAAAGGCCCTGCAATAATTTAGAGTGTGAAGTTGCAGGCGCCCAAATTGTCCACTTAATCCAAATAAAGGTTTCATAATGCCGCTAAAGTGTAGTATATGGGAGTGAATTTTTCCGAAACAAGTCAAGAAAATATCATTCAAATTCCTCTCCGTCTATTTCCTGTCTTCTGCTCCTTGAGGTCAGCCACAACCTTGGGTGCTGTGCTGAGATCTCTGTTGCGCTAAGATCTTTGTTGTGTTAAGTGCAGAGTAGGCGAGCAGCTTCAGGCTCTGCCTTTCATCACTGACAGCTCTCTATCTATCTGAGCGCCTTTTTTTCTCCTTCCATTTTTTTAGAGCCTCGCCGGCTTTCTCTGGGCTGGAAAGTGCATCCTAAGCTGCTTTATGACTCTTCCTTCAGATTCCTCTTTGGCCACTTTAGATAATGAAACTTATGAAAGGTATTGTCTCTAAACTGATCTATCATCCGGCTTCCCCATCTCGGCTCAAGCAGACGTCACCCAGAGGGTCGTGACCTGAGTGTTAAATTATGTATGGAGATATAGATTTATTTTCCAATAATCCTCAGTGCTATGTGCTCAGCTTTTAGAATATATTTCCACGGTGGAAGTCTTTTGTCTCCAATGTGATCACTGGCAACCTGAGCCTCGCCGTTGTTGTAAATAATGGAAAATTAAAGTCCTTGCTTTGCAATGAATTATTTGTAGTGTTTCTTTCTATGTAGGCAAAAGCCGCCACAAATGTGGAAGCAGTTCAACTCCCAGATTTATCCGGTTGATAAACTCACTGACTCAGACATCATGGGGTATCAGCTTCCTGCTATTACAAAACCAATTTGGCACTGTGTGAACAGGCAGGAAAACCTTACATCACTGCAGTGAGGCACCACAGAGGAAATTGAATGGCATCCCATTTTCTATATGAATCCATACCACTGACTTCCTCTGGGGACAGATGATGTAACCCTAATTTTGCTCCAGGTTTGAAGTAAATGTAAATGTGCCTAAGCCCTAAAACATCAAGCCCTGAAGCCAATGGCGCGAGAGACAGCCCAACAGGCCTTAAATCCTGATTTGAACTGTGTAGACTTTTCCCTGACCAGTTCAGAGATTAGGCCAGCAGACACCAACGAGGTCGTAAAGGCTTGTTTTGATTCCAGCAGATTAAACTATGTTGTCTTTTTTTCCCATTTCAATCTTTGATTGTTTGGGAAAGCAAAGACATTGTGTTTTTACAGTGTTGGAAAGGCCCTGTAGTCTGAGCCATGTCTGCCCTGTTTTCTTTTCAATCTCAGTATGAGCAGACATGTAAGTGGAAGGATAAAAAGTGCTCAAAATATTAAGAGTTAAAATCACCAATGATTGAAATCATTTCATGGACAAGAGAAGGTCATGAAAGCAAGCAAATGCAAAAAGCTTTTCCCGAGAACTGAAATGTAACAGCTTTAAAGGTTTTCAAAGTCATCAGCCTTTGACAGCCTTACAGTTTCATTTTATTTTATTTGAAAAACAAAAAATTCAATAAGTGACCAAATTGTATTTCAAGGCCGAAAACACCCAATGAATTGTAATCAAAGTAAACATTGTATGTATTTTTTTTTTGTTTTCTTTAAATGTAGCACTGTAGTTAAATGAGATTTTTAATAAATGTTCTATAGTTTTGAAAAAAATTCAACAGGAGCCTGATTAAAAAGTCCCAAAGAAAAACTTTACTAATGGTGCAGTGTTTATTCTGAACTGTAGGGGGAGACATTTGACAATGGCTCTAGGAACATCTAAGTATTGGGTTCTCAATCCTTCGTTCATTATTTGAAGATCCTTCAAAGACCCTAAATATAAATTTCAATGAGCTATGACAGTACAGAGCTTCTTCAGTACACACCTTTTCAGTCTAACTTCAAAGTAAAACTCAGGAGATTTGACTGAGTTAGTCAAATATTTCATAAATTGGAAAAGACTACACTTTTAGAGTGAGATTACGCTAATACAACAAAAGATTTATATATTATATTTCTTTTAGGTTCATACCAATCTCAATGAATATATAATGACTTACTCAAAGTATTAATAAATGACTTGAGCATTGAATCCAGCTGGGACATCTGGGCATAAAATAAGTCTGCATGTGCAGAGCCCTGACTGCGGACCCTCTGAATGCTTGTTGCATGATCTTAGGAGAATTATCAACGGACCCAGTCTGAAACTGGATGCAAAACCAAGTCATTCATGATTCCTGTTGTCTAATCTCTTTACATGGCATGGTTGCTGGGCATCTGCGATATCTGTTGATGCACACATGTGCTATAATGTTTAAGGGATTAGTATTTATTTTTAAGCAGCCACAGAAACTCCCAGCATCACACACACACACGCACACACACAGTGAGATGAAAGCCCTTTTCATAAACACAAGCTGGGAGCACACATTCATAATTTTTTCAGTGGTTTATCCGTCACATGCTGATGGGTCTCCACATTTGCTCTTTGGAGATTAGCAGCAGTGTTAGATTTGAAAGTGCTGCCATGCTCTGTGCCTCTTTCTTTTAATTGATAAAAGATTTGAATTGAGGTTTGGAGAGAAATTGCTGATGTGCAAAATGAGCTCATGAAATGAGCTTAAGGCTTGTAGCAGCACACTCTTTCACACAGTGCCGATAATACAAGCCATCAGCACCACCAGTGTAACCCTGGATTCTCATTAGAGCAAGCAACAGCTGGGATCTCAGCATGTACTTAAAAGCTAAATGGTCTGACTGTGCTTGGTTTCAGAAATGGTTTTAAAGGGAGCAAAGAAAGAGAGGTTCACTGCACAGAAATGGTTGCAGCTATTTAGTCAATACTTAACAGAGCCCAGATTATTGAATTACTGCAACAACTGCAGTATACTTTAATGTGGGACGAAAGTACCAACTTCTCATTTTCACTCAAACACCAATGGTAGAACATTAACATAATTAAAGAAAAAAAAAACATGTTTTCTTCTGGTATTACTCTATTTGGTGCCAAACAAAAAGAGTAATACCCAAAACTGTCACATTTTGAGACAACTGGAGATATTTCAAAGTAAATAACATAAGAAGCTAACGATGAAATGGCTCATGGTATTTTGCTATAGATTAAAGAGAAATCCTACAACCGCTAAAATCTGAAGCCACTCCATTTGTTTACTTTTTATGAAGATTCTTCAGTGGCTCTTGATGTAGAGTGGAATGTGGTCACTCAAAAACTAAATAGACCAATAGATAGCAAATATGCTAATAGGAACTGAAATGTTACAATCTTCAACAATTGCAGGCATAATATTAACTGTTCACTTTTTTTGCAACGGTAAACAAACAAAGTCATCATCTTCATTAATGCAGAATAAGAAGCAGTACCAGCCAACAAAAGCCTGATAAGCAATTATTGCAGAGTTTATGGAGTGATTTATTTTAAGCTGTGGTTTTTAACAGGAGTTATTGCAACCTAAATGCTCGATTTAAACTAGGCAGCTGGATTTCTTAGAAATATTTTTTGCTCCTGCAAACTTTACTTTCACTCAACCTATTGACACATTTTTAAATGCGTCAGTTTTTAACTACAAGAGAAAATGATTAACCAAATCAGATTAATTTTCTTTTTCTGTGTGTTCACAAACAAAAATTAACATCAGAAAACTCTCCAATGTTGATCATCTGCTCACATCTCTTCAACAGCACAAATGCTACCCACAATAAATAAAAAGGAAATCAAACCGTCTGGGAAGGGGAACAAAAAGAGTTTATTTCATGCCAGGCAATAAGCAGTGCACAGCTGATGCACTCTTAAAAATATTATAGAGTTCTGAAGGCGGTGCAGAAGTAACTAACCATCTTCTTTTCTTCATCAGCGCTGCTGTTAGCTCTGGGATTTTGAGCAGGAGCTAATTCTGGTAACCAAAGTTAAAGTTTCATGATGTCTCTTTCCTAATTAGCTTCACTTCTGGATGCTGATCTCAGACAAAACAAATTCAACTCAGCTTTTGATATAATTAAACCCCTGGGTAAATGTGATACATTGATGTATTTTCACATGACAACCATCTGAGTACCTTTGGGCAAGACTGTCACTTCTGCATGAACTCATTGATGATGGGTTTCTCAGGCTGTTTTCATTGAATTTTTATATTCAATATTAATATTAATTGTGCTTCTAAGTGATGCCTAATTGTTTTTTTTAAAGTTTTGTACATTACATCTGCAGCCACTTTGACCAGCCTCACAGATCTTTATGGTGACTTTTGTTTTACTAAGCAGCTTGCCTCTTCCAAAGCCATACTGTGGAGCCTCCTGCCAGCCGATCTAAACCCCTTGAGCGGCGGAAATGAAGATGTGCATGGCTGTCTTTCAGATCGCAGTGAACCAGAAGCAATAGGGATTAATTAAAATGAAAAGTGAGGTTTAGCCTCGGACCACCATCACCTACTGGGAACCAAATGGAAAAGTCCAAGCATCCTGAAAATCTGCTTATGGTCTGAGAAAACAATTTAACCGCAGTGGGTAAAATCCTTGGTTCTATACAGCTTTTTTACACTCCTGACTTTTCAATATGTTACTAAAGCAAAGTCATTTAGCCTATGTGATATGAAAGTAGGAAAAGGAATATACAAGTTCAAACGAATTGTATTTAGGTCATATTACTGTTATCCATTAATCTGTGGGCCCATTTGTGTTTTGCTTCAACACCCTTTGTGTTTCCGTGCTGTCATTGTCCTTTCTCAAACCTATCCCTATAAAATGATTAGCATTCCCAGATTATGTTCACATGGTGAATGGTATAACCTCCTTTATTTTATTGTACTCTTCTGTTTTCTTACATTTTGTACTTGTTTCTGCCTGTAAGTTTAATTACCGTCAAATTCTTCAAACTCACTATGTTGCTCCTGATATCTTGCTTGCACTGGGTCTGCCTAGAGGACACTTTGGATGCAAAGGTATTGTGGGGCAGTTTATTATTATTTGCCATAGACAATTCAATTTGTTGAATTGTTAAAACAAAGATGTCTGCTAGTCTGTACAAGTATGATTTGTAACAACGTATGCCTGAAATAAATGTAATTAATTCTTTTAAATTTTAAAAACTAAAGAACTATTGTTTATCCCCAATATCAGTGTGTTGTGATCTCTGTGTAATCTTCTGGCAGTTCTTTTCTCATCCCTCACCATTTCTTCACAAGGCTGAACCAAAACTATAACATGTACTGTGTAATTAAAGGTTCAATTTGTCATAAAAGTAATTATTCTACACTCTTTGTCTGCTAGAAAGAAAAACAGTCTGATTGTGTTATTTTGTAAAAAAAAACACAATCTGCTGAGGGTTACACACAGGGGAAAAAATCTCACATCTATTGGTTGTTTCCATGTTATTTGAGACTGAACTTCTTGTGACTTGGCACTATTTAAATCAAGTATTGATCTGAATTGATTTGTAATTTGCATGTGTAAAGGAAAGCTGCACAGTGGTGCAGTTGGTAGAGCTGTTGCCTTGCAGAAAGAAGGTTCTGGGTTTAATTCCTGGTCTTTCTGCATGGAGTTTGCATGTTCTCCCTGTGCATGCGTGGATTTTCTCCGGGTACTCCGGTTTCCTCCCACAGTCCAAAAACATGACTCTCAGGTTAATTGGCCTCTCCAAATTGACCTTAGGTGTGAGTGTGTGTGTGCATGGTTGTTTGTCCTTGTGTCTCTGTGTTGCCCTGCGACAGACTGGCGACCTGTCCAGGGTGACCCCGCCTCTCGCCCGGAACGTTAGCTGGAGAGGCACCAGCAACCCTCCCGACCTCACTGAGGGACAAGGGTGTTAAGAAAATGGATGGATGGATGGATGGAATGGATGTGTAAAAGAAAAGTGTGTGGATAGGGCACTAAAACTTGTTCTAACCCTCTGTCCTATCCTCCTTAGTCCAACTGTGGATTTCAGGTTATTCAGTTAACTTCAACCGCTTTTTTTGGTGTTGAAATCTTTATTCTGGATCAAATCCAGAAACCAACCCATTTGTATTAAACTATACAAGGTTGGACCCTTTTTCAGTTCAGGACTGGGTTAACAAAATAAACCAAATATATATTTTGAATGTTGCTGCACATTTGGAAAATGTTGTTTTTATTCTAAAGAGCACTATTGAATTAAAATTCAATAGTGCAAATTTGATTTTGGGGGTTGTTTTTGAAGGTATTCCTCGGGATTTAAAGCATTACAGCCAGACACACGGCGCTTATCCATCCTTTAAATCTGCGGGACTTTTGTTATTGTACCAGACTTGGCAGCTGAGTGGAGACATGCGGAGGGGCAGCAGCAGCAGCAGCAGCAGCAGCAGTAGCGCATCAGAGTGAAGCCGCTTCTCCACCTCATCACACAACAAGGCACACAGAGCCGACCTGAATTATTTTAGTGCCATAATTATCCGAGAACTCCCCACGGTATTCTACAGACGGAAAAAGGATTTAATGGAATAAGGAGGGCGGAGAGAAGTGCCACCGCTGTGGTGCGACAGATGTTGGGAAAGTCTTGTTGAACGTGGAGAAAAGGAGGAAGAGGAGGAAGAGGAGGGAGAGGGAGACTGTCCTGAACTGGGATGAGCATGTGAGCGTCAAAGCCATGAAGGATTTGCGATGATTCCTTCCCTGAAAACATCCGCTGGTGAGTTTCATTCATGAAATAATTGCTTTTCTGCAGAAATTTAACGCAATTTTCCATCACTCTGGTTTGCTGTTAACTTAGAAACAACATCACCTTACATTCCGATACTTTTTCAATAATAAATGTAAACATGAATTTTACTGGTATTGTAATCTGATAGCATAAAAAGAAAACAAAAATCTTGTTCCAAATATAATAAATTTGATTGAAATATTCACTTTTATTTTAACTTCTTACAAATAGTACAAAACCATTTAAACATTCTCACTTGACATCCAAAGCCTACTTTTCTGTACAGCTGAAATGTAGTATAGTAGATTGAAGGAAACAATAAGATCAAGAAAAGCAAAGTGTAATAGTAAATATTTTTACTGAATTTTTTCCTGACTGTTTTTTGTAGTGTAATGGTGTCCATTCATTTTGGTATTCAGGAAAATTTATCACCTTTCATAATTATTAAGAAAGTCCCATTCAGTCAATGCAGCAACAAACTATTATATTAATGCCCATAGAAACTTTATGTTCATGATTTATGTTATAATGATTGAATGGATTTCCAGGAAGATGCCAAATTCATCTATACTCATAATTTTCTTCTTGTAAAATGATCTTTACACGTGTATCAAATGGCTTTGATATTATTTTATCATGAGTTGCCTGCTTGTGCAGATCTGTTGCTGTTTTTTGTGGAGTGCCTCTGAACTGTAATCCTCTCCACAGTTTGTTCCATAAACCTAAAAAGGCTGCAGCAGGCTGTGTTTTAACTGCCTTTGAGCAGGATTACAGACGGCAACAACTGCAGCCTCATTTCCTCATGGGACAGTGTTAACTTGTGGGTGTTTACATCAAAGACCTTTATAAATTCATTGAAACCTTTTTTTTTTGTCGGAGAAAACTGCCGCATTACCAGACTTGGTACAGCTTGTTAGATTGTCACTTGCCCCGTGAGCAAGGTTTAAACTTTTTACACACACAAAACGTTGCAGAGCTGAACTTTGAGCAGAAGCAAACTGTTAGTCCTCTCTGCCCCATCATAATCAGGACACACATCACATCAGTTGAAGCTCAGGAGAAGCAGATCACCATCAAGGGAAAACCAAGGATTTACTCCTGGGATTCAGCCAAATGGGCAATTTAATCAGAGGCCATTTTATGCACAGGAAGTATGTCATTCTCCTTAGCAAATGATTTACCTGAACTATTATATTCAGGGCGAAATTTAGACTGCAACTGACTTCAGCTTCAGAAGAGAAAGTTCAATAGGTTTCTTGCCTTCAGGTGATTCTGGGTGTATTTGCCTTTTATGGGTCAGTTCATGGGCTCATTGACCTTCATCGTTTGATAGTCTTAAGAATTTTATGTAGTTAAATATTTTCAGACTTTGCAGGCTAAATTTACTTTGAATAAACTTTATATTTTTACTCAGGTGGGTCATTTTTAGTTCATGCTTGGCAGGTGTAGAACCTGTCAGTGTTTTTTATTAACAATATGAAGCATGGAATAAGGAACAGAAGAAAAATCTGTCATAGTAACAAAACAGAATAATCCAGCAATGAATAGTGACAAATCAAAAGCTTTACTACTGAGGCAAGGATGGAAATGAACCAGATGAAATACAGTCCAGGTGTGACAGAGATAAAGCAGGGAACTGAGGAAGGAGACTGATGAGTACAGATGAAGCTGAACTGGGACTCAAAGAAACTAAAATGGAAAATGCTTACCAATAATCAAGAAAAGTAAATTCAATTGCACAAGGAGCAGAACATGTGAATACATTGAAACTAATCGGAGGAATAACACAGGGAAATGAACTGAACATGGCAAGACCTAAAATCATAAGTAAATCACAACCAAAATGATCAAAACCCAAAAATCAAAACATCCAAGGATTATAACAAGCTTTAAAAAATCCTGGAAGAGTTAAAAAAAAATTCCTCTTAAACAATCAAACAGTATTGTTTTTCTTTTGCAATTTACTATCAAATAAACTGTAGCATTTCTAAGAGAAAAACATGAATTATGATTGGCTGTGTCAATCCTAATTTTAGCACTTGGGCAATCATGTGTTGTTAATGATTCATTGACCATAATCCAGGCTGCACAGTGGTGCAATTGGTAGAGCTGTTGCCTTGCAGCAAGAAGGTTAGGGGTTTGATTCCCAGCCTGGGGTCTTTCTGCATGGAGTTTGCATGTTCTCCCTGTGCATGGTGGGTTCTCTCTGGGTACTCTGGCTTCCTCCCACAGTCCAAAGACATGATTGTCAGGTTAATTGGTTTCTGCAAGTTGTCCCTAGATGTGAATGTGTGTGTGCCTGGTTGTGTGTCCTGTTTGTCTCTGGCGACCTGTCCGAGGTGTACCCCATCTCTCGCCTAGAACATTAGCTGGAGATAGAAACCAGCACCTCCTGACCCCACTAAGGGACAAAGGTGTTAGAAAATGGATGGTTGACCATAATATTTGGTTTACACAAGTCCAGCAAATCTCTCTCAATGTATTTCGACATCCAGATGTGCTGAAGATATTTTGCTAAAATACAAACTGAGCATCAGATCAGAATGGAGAAAATGGGGAGTTTAAATGACTTTACTTGTTGGTGTTAACAACCAACACGCATTTTCATGCATAACCTTTTGTTGGGATCAAGGTTAAAAATTAAAAAGTTGTGTGGCAAAAAAATGTTCACTATACTCCAGTGTCCTTCACACTAGATCTCAATTTAATAGAGCACCTTTAGGCTGTGGTAGAGCAGGAGAGATTGAAAGCAGGAACAAATAAGGGAACATACTTTGGCTCAGCAGCTGCTCACTTTACTGACCGTACTGTATCCTGTGCTGTCCTCAATACTGTCAGACTCTGGTTGGCAAAACTGTGTCAAACTGTTATTTGACAGGATAAAATCCGAAGATATTTTTTTGCGGAACTCACTATCCTCAAACACTCCTAGCAAATATTAATCTTTATTCAAACCACAAGCGTTAACAGCTTTAAGCCTTAAAACATCTGTCGACAAAAAGCCACGTGCATATGTTGATAAACTCATTGTCTGACTGGGTCTTTGACCTTTTTGCCAGAGCTTTAATACCAGGGTCAGGTCAAGAAGGTTCAGTCAGGGAAGGTGTATCAGAGCTCAGAACAAAGCATCCTCACATCCAGCCTCCATGTTTTTTTCAGTCTTAACATCCAGGAGATTATCTTCAGCACTTTACTTTTTTTTCTAAAGCTGCAAAGGATAAATCTCTCAATTTGCGCATGAGGTCTGTGCCATGTGCAGTTGTTTGTCTTTTCATCACAGTCTTAACCGTTTTTGGAGCATTTGAACATGAAAACATCTTTTCAGGGAGGAATCAATAATGCGCAGCACTTTTGAACCTGCTGTTCAAGATTTAGGCCACATCGTGATTTGAAGTCCACTCATAGATGAATAGAAGGACGGGATGTTTTCTGCTTTTGGAGGAATACAGTTGGAGTAGGGATAAGAAATGAATACTTGCCCAGGGCTGATGTTCTTGGACTGTAGATAAAAAGCATCTATACATTAGAGGGTTTCTTTCATCATGTTTTACTCTTAAAAGAGACATCCCTTTCTTTCCTCTTTATTCAGTCATGTGTGAAGTATGAAGCTGTTCCACATTTGAAAGGAAACTGGGTTACTCCACACAAATGTATCTGTTTTGTTTTGTACATAACAGAAAAGCTTTTGTGGGCAATTTCTTTTTTAACTTTATGATTTTTAGAAATACGGTTTTTAAATCATTTCTGATGAACAGGTTCATTTCAAATCATTACACAATGATTAAAATTGTATTTATTTCAGTAATTTAATTCAGAAAGTTAAACTTGCATATTAGCAATATGTATTTTACATACAGCAAACTATTGCAAGGTTTTTGTTTGAGCTATTATGGTTTACAGCTCATGAAAATCCAAAATTCAGTTTTTAAGAATTGTACATACAAATAAGGACTTTTAATAGGATACAAATATGTGGATGACTCCAGTGACTGACAACATGCATAGTAATCTACAAAAGCTCTCTGTGAAAGAAACTGGTAGTTCACATATTACTTTTACCAAGAAAATTATTGGAAAATACAGTGGTAGGAAAATGTCTGGAAGACAAAGGCTACACTAAACTTAAAAAAAAAAAATCTTAATAATTTGCTACATGTAATCAGACCATACCCTTGAAAGAAGTCCTAAGCATTTGATAATTTGGAGATTCACAAGATGTGAACTTTGCTTGCAGTCAGTGCTTCAAGAACCACCAAGAGCTAACGCTAACACATCAATTGGCTACAGCGGTCTGATTGTAAATGTACTTTACTTGCGTAGGATCAAAAGTTACTCCAGCCAGCCACTGGAAACCTTTAGACCATGTTATGCTTTCTTCTGCTGATAAGCTTTATGAAAATGCTGATTTCATTTCGGAGCAGGACGTGGCATGTGTTCCCACTGCCAAAAATACCAAAACCTGCTTTAATGAATCAGGTTTTTATTACCCCTGTGTTTTGGATTTGCTCATATGTATGGATTATCTGTCAGGAAGCGGGAGTGCATATGTCTCATTTTTTGACATTTTCTTTGAAGCTAATGAGGACCGGGTTCTAGCAGCACTCCGTTCTGGAGGTGTAAAAAAGTGTCAGGGAATGACTTTTTTTGCTATAATCATCACTTTCTTTTACTTCAAACTGTTGCAGTTTTATAAATGTTATTCCATATCAGCTGCACAAAAGTGTGGCCTCCTTTTACAGAGGCAGACAAATGCAATTTTTGAAAAGCTAAGAAAATCAGGTCAGGCACTTTTATGCATCCAACTTGCGACATCGGAGACTTTTGTGTCACGTTTGACGGCAGACATTGTGAATTGTAAAGTGTCTGCTATAGCGCCATCCCTGTTTCTTCGTTCTTTCTTCATCTGAACTACTGTATTCCTCTGCTTTTATCAACATCATTTCCTGTCTTGCAGACATTTTGACAAAAGGAAGAGCTATTATATAGTAAGCATTGACAATTTTAAAAGTAAAACCCTTCATTAAATTGGCCCATCGTTATCCCTGTGTGGCTTTTGTTCCCATTTAGGTAAAAATGTGTCTCCTAGGGGCTGTTTGGTTGCAAAACGCAATTTGGTGAAAAGCAGATTTCTCGAACAGAACTGCACTTTCCTCAAGTATATAATTTGAACAATTTCTTCCCACAGTTATTGTGCAATGTGCCCATCCACTTGCTTGTTCTTGTTGTCAATTTTTCAGAATAAATAAATCTGGGCATAAGCAGTTGAATCTTTTAGTTAATTTATTTTCCTGTAAGCAGAAGTGGAAGGATCTCACGTATTTAAAATACCTCAGTTGATTTCAGGGAAGTTTTTCTCTCTTTCTCCTCAGATTAATGTAAATAGATAAAGCCCAGAGTGTCAAAGGTCTCCATTTTGCAGGATAGTTCAAGAAGACTGATAGACTGAGAATAGAAAAACAAGTTATGAAAATCTGCAGAGTTGAACCTCTTAAATTCTTTCTTTATGAATATAACCAGAGACCTTAATGACCAGTGAAGCAGTTTAATAATTCAATGTTTGGTTTGAGATATAGCATTGACCTACAGCAGCATTAGTCTTCTACCTACACACCCTTCTTGTTCTTTTCCTTTTGAATTTAAGTTAATTCTTTACTCTTTTTTTGCCTGTTGGTTGGGGTGGGGTGCTGTTCATTTAGGTAAATTGTGTAATATAGGGTTTTCAGAAAATAGTAAGCTACTAGAATGAACTTAATATAAATTGATATGATTTTTATAAATATATGTTCATAATTCAAGAATAAAACATTGTTAACACACAATGTTCTTAGTGAGTTGTGTTCAAAGTCAGTCCTCAAGGGTTGATTCTAGTAATTTTCCTAGTTTAGCACACTTAATGAAATGATGGTTCATTATCAGATCTGCAGACGTTTCCTGCCACTTTCTTCAAGGTTTGCACCCATACCATACGATTTTTGGTAACATGACTTATTTGATGAGAAAACAATTGTTTCCATTGCAGTTCTGTGAAATTAAGCTATTTCGACATGGCCGAAAAATCCACCTCATCTTATCTCCAAAACCTTCTGTCAAAAGTCGAGTGTTCTTCCAAATTGGCCTGCTTCTGTTAAGCAAATTTATTTTCAAAATGCCAAATTTCAAATTTTTTTCCACATATACAGTAGTATGGCATATTTTTGTCAACATAAATTTGAATCAGAGAAAAATAAAATAAATGGCTAAATAGATTGACTGTTTCTAGCGCCTTTAAACTACTAATTGAGTGTGAAACAATCTTTGATTTAGTGTCAGCAATTAACTTATTTAGTTCACAAAATGCTTGAATCTTTTGCAGCATGTGAATATTTTACCAGGTGACGCTGAGGGATGATTCTAGATGATTTCCACTAACGAAGACTTAAAGGTTGAAGCTGAATCAAATGATGCTTCAAGAAAGAATTGACTAAGAGGTGTGCACACAGATTTGTTTGTGTTTCCGTTGAGCTGTCACATGGAAAATATTTGACATTATCTGTCATAGTTTGTTTTTGTTTTAATATGTCACAACTCCTGCGACAGACTGGCGACCTGTCCAGGGCGTACCCCGCCTCTCGCCCGGAACGCTAGCTGGAGATAGGCACCAGCACCTCCCGACCCCATTAAGGGACAAGGGTGTAGGAAAATGGATGGATGGATGGATGGATGTCACAACTCAGAGGTGCAGACATTAGTGAACTAATAAACTGAATTTTTGAAGCAAAAATTTGAAACATGTGACATATTTGATCTCTCTGTTGCTCACATCTCTGCCAGTAAATGCCAGAGTAAGAGCATAATTCATCAATTATGTTCTCACAAATCCTGATGTGTATGCAATCAAATAAGGGTAAACCTGTATGTTCGTTTCGTCTGTTGGAGTTTATGCTTTTGAGATTTTCTCTTATAAATCTTTGTGTCACAAATCCAGCTTTCAGCATCAGCAAACCTCTTGCTTACTGTTGTGACCTAAGTAAATGCTCCACAAGACAAAACGTCTGAATCTAAAAATGTACAGCATACAATGTATCCTCTTGGAGTGTCGGTTCAGCACTTCTGTCAGTCATCCAGCCTTTTTTCCCTTCCTGTCCGTGCTGTTACAACTGGCTCTGACTCAGATGGAAATCAGGTGGGATTATAGAGAGGCCCTGTCAGATTAGCATGCTGGCAGACACATAGGAAAACCTCCACCTGAACAATGAAGACAGATTACGGATGTGATTGATTTTCTTTGAAAATGACGCCATAGAACTGACTTAATGCTGTAATAGAAAAAAAAATATGTATATAAAAATATATACCTTGAGTATGTGTAGGTAGGGACCACAGATGTCTTGATATACTTAGGTTCTCTAAAAAAAGAGAACTCTAAAAAAGTTTATAACGTTCTTTTTTAATTGTTCAAATACCAAATATACCTCGACACAAACAGTGGAAACTGTCTATACATCACTGCAGAAGTTGACATCAATGGTCTTCCTTATCTACACTCCTAGGGGTTCAGCCAATCAGTTTTCAGGAAAATAATGGCACTCCTTGATTGGCTGCTTTGCAAATGCCAGCTAATAATGTGTACAATAGTTCAACCTCCCAAGCTGCATTTTTTATATATTTCTTTTAGATTTTTAAATGTATTTAAATATCTGTTTAAAAAATTGTGAACAGGCAGATTTTCCATAAATTATTTAATCTTATGTTTCACAGAAAATCTGTATTTTTATTTATCTATATCTAGAATAGAAAAAAAAAAACAGATTAGATAGTTGAAGCATGCACTTTCAACTTAGGCAAACATATTAATATTGAAAAATAAAAATAAAGATTACAGAGAGAAATTTACAAAATGGAAACAATAATTCTGTATATTTGTTAAAAATGGGAAGCCTAAATTAAAATAAATGATTTGGAAAATACACAAGTTGTGAATATTTATGTGAAGAAACATGGTAACAAACAGATTTACTAGAAATTAAATGTATTTCCTTCTTTCTGTAGGTTATTACTTCCAAATCCACATTTGTTTCACAGATTTCAATCTTTCCCCTTTGATCAGCCATGTCTGCCTCATTGCGCTCTGGTTCTCACAGATATGTGAACAAGAAGGGAAATCTCTGGGTACTTGCTCCCTGATCTTGTTTTTTTTACTCAGAAGAACTTCTGTAGTTAAAAGGTGAAGGTCATGGATTTAATAAATATTACCAGGCAGTAAGCAGGTTTTATAAAGAGATGAGTGCAACTATGAGCACTAAGTGCATTGCCCTGAATTACAATCTGTGTGTAACAAACGACCCGTTTCAGGTTTGGAGTCCTCAGTCCCCCGTCAGTCAGCTGGCCTTTAACGCATGACCTCCTGACGTCGCTCTGATGTACGGTGTTGGATCCGGTGCATCACTTCTGCCAGCTGAGATGGCCTAATTTGTCACATTACATAGGTGCTGTGCTGAAGCTAATTCCCTTCCCTCATTTATTTGCGCTATTAATATTGCAGGTGCTGCACTTTACATGATGTCAGAATGTGGGATAACAGCAAAGTGGTTAACCAACCAACACACAGTGTGGAGTTAAAGTGCTGTGAATGGAACCACTTTAACTAAACATTCATGATGCAAATTCTAAAGCTCATCATAATGTGTCACTTTCTTTATCATTATTTGCCCTAAAAAACAACGGCATCCATAAAAATACAATTAGCTTCCACTTTACGTAATTTCCATATAATCTAATGATCACATACAATTGGGGATTTTGCCCATGATGTCACAGCTGTTGGAAACAGTAATGAAATTGAAAGTGGCTTTACCTTCATATTGTCCATAAATATTACGTAATTTCGACCTGAATTACCGAAAGACATGGCACTGTACCACCACAAAGGGGATTATACGACAGCAACAGATGCCCAATTTTTACCTGTGATGTCATTGGTCAACAGTTGGATCATAACGTAAAGCCAGTTACGACAGAAATCTGTAAAGGATTCAAAGCCAGAATTGCTGCAATTAAAACTGGCTCGGTTGAAGTCGGAGCCGGTTTCAAGGGATATTTGGCATGCTGGTCTGTTTCGTCCTCAATGCTTAAGGCAAACTGAGTGTTGCGAAACATACACAGTCATCACAAACTGACAGAAACGACAAGTGAAATAATGCTGAACATCTTGGTTCAGGAGTACAGAACCAGTGTGACCAGAGGTGAAGGCAGCAGCTGCTCCCTAAATGTCTCTGTCCTGAAGTGAGTCTTACCTAAACAGATAAGATCTGAGCCAGCAGTACGAGCTATGAGATGAAAAATAAGATACTTCTAGTTAATGGTAGCATCAGCTCCTTCAGTGGGAGAGAGAAAATGTTACATACAAAAAGACATTATATCACGTATAGAGAAAAAACATGAAGGCAGAAATTGGCAGAAACACAGAGAGGTGACACAGTGAGCGAAGGGGAACATTGTTTGTCTCACACATGCCAGTTTTAGCCCAGTGATGGACAGCGATGGACAGCCGACCTGTCCTGGGTGAACACAGCCTCTCATTCTGTGCTTGCTGGAATTTACCACCAACTCCCTGCAACCTTGAGCTGGATTAAGCGGGTATAGAATATGGATGGGGAACATTTGCATCAGAATTTGGTGTTCTGAAGTGATGTAACAGTCAGTCAGCACTCGGTATTGAAGCCAACATTCAATTTTAGCTCCTCCTCAACACAGTTTGTAAAAAGACTTTGTAGTTCATTGCCCCAGTATTACACAACTAGTAAAAAAAAGAAGTCTCTGAGCCTAAAAAGACCTTTAAAACTTAGACATTAGGAGTTTGTACCCCAGATTTCAACTTTGTGTCAGGAGAAATGATCCTCTTGTCTAAAATTTAATTTTCATAAATAAATGAAAGGCGGACATTGATGTCCTACAGACCTTCTTTTGGGATTTGTGTATGTGAGTCAATGCAAAAATGCAAAGAAAAAGTCATTTAAAAGAACACATAAAGACAATGATTGTTTGAGATATTTCAGTTAGTTTGAGATTTATTCAGTGTAAGGATGCCTTAATGTGGAAGTGCTTATATGGTGAGTCACTGTCCGTTCATGCTTCATTTGGAACATGTTGTGTCATTTGGGAAATAAGACTTTCCTTCAGTGATCAATTTGCAGCTCAGTTGGATTGAACTATTATATAAACAGTTTAAAAAGTGGTGTGAACATTAAACCACATTAATTTTGCTTCAATAAAACAAATTCTGCATGGTTTAATTCGGATATTTGTCTGTTTGGCATACAGTAATTGTGACTCATGAATGGACGTTGTTTATACGTTTTTTTCCCTCCCAGACAAATCCAAGGGAGAACCCCCGGGACCTTTGTTTGCCTGCTTTGCACCCAACAGCTGTTCTGCTGGCAAACCGTTCA
The DNA here is from genome assembly GCA_033032245.1 of Poecilia picta. NCBI lineage: Eukaryota > Metazoa > Chordata > Actinopteri > Cyprinodontiformes > Poeciliidae > Poecilia > Poecilia picta. The sequence continues at coordinate 5,050,348 of CM065368.1, read as the reverse complement.
ATATTTGCAGTTTGAATTTAGAAGATCCCAAGGGCTGTCACACTGTAGCAGCTGCCAGAGCCCCAAAAGGAAAAATGAAAAACTCACAAACACTCCCCATCCAAACTTTAGACAAACACAGAATTCAAACAGACACTCTGAAACCACACTAAGTGCAAAGACCCGGCTCTGTTGTTTTGTTCCAGCCATTTTAATTGGGGATTTGGGACAGGCTCTTGTCTTTCTCACTGTGATGAGCTAAAAATAGTCTCTGACAAGTGTCGGAAAGCCCCGTCGGGTTCAGACTGTGCATTCGCAGTCCGGACAGAGCAGCTCGGCACAGGGAGTCATGCTCAGGGCATATCAAGTCAAAAGGAAACAAAGCAGTTTGAAAGCGGGGCTCCAGTATGGTCATGTTCCTATTTAATGGACCTGTTGCAAAGGAAGCCTTTGCCTCAAGAATTCATCTCAGTAATTGCACTCTTGAACATTTTTCACAGTTTTTCACATTTCGCTGCAAGTGACTTAGTAACAAGGAGCACCGGGGAATGACAGATAAGGCAGCACTTAAAGAAGCAATGCTCAGAGTGTCTTTTATTCTCAAACTAATGAGGCCATAAGAACAGGCTGATTTAACAGAGAATCGCAGCACCTTGCTTCCTCCTGGCAGAACCACAGCAGAGAATATGAGCAGCAGAAGCATTTCATCTGTTTCATTTCTTTTAACTTTTTTAAATGCACTTTTTTTAAGTGTGCTAAATGTTGAACTCTTAATGACTCATCTAGAAAAAAAAACACTGAATAGTTTTACTATTATTCTTTATCACACAAAGATGAAAATTACCATTAGATAAAAAGATGCAGAAAGAAACGTTGTAGACCCCGGTCTGTGTTCTGGCCCTGAAGACAGGCTAAACATTTGGTGGCGAATGGCCAGAGACTGATGTAATGCGATAACTGGCCCGAGCTGAGAGGCTTGATGAGTTTTGTCTGATGAAAGAGCAGAGAGAACAAATTGGAAAAGTCAGTTGGAGGATGTCCCATAAATAAGCAACAAAAAAGTTCAACTAAAATGGTTTTCAGGACAGGTCTCATGATATTCTCTGCTGCAGTAATACAAAGCTTTTATTATCAAGTGGTTGGCAGTTCTTTTGGTTTTTTTTGTGTGTTTTTTTAGAAATGAAGATTTGCTCTTTTATTCCAAGGACATCCAATGTTATTGTGTAAAAATCCTGCCAAACATGGAATTAAAGGTGATTTGTATTTTCTATTACACCCTAATGGACCTGAGATTTAAAAAGGGACATAAAAAAAAACATTCTTATTTTAAGACTTTGGGGCAGTACTGACATATATTCCGAATATTAAGGTAGGAAATGTGTTGAGGACGGCAGCAAAAATCTTCAGGTCAGAAATCAAACTTTAAATGAATAATCTCATGGTATACGGGGTGCCCTGTCTGCCACTAGATCTGACACCAACCTATAGCACTGATTCTTGTCCTATGGCATTCTACAAAGATACAGCAAATAGATAAAGAAATCTTTCACTGGCTGTTTGACTCAACACATTCTCTGAGTATCATCAAATCGGCCCTTTTCTTTGTTTGCTTCTCTTCAGGAGACCCCACAGCTTTTCTGTTGGGGTCACCTCTGGGCACTCAGATGAGAGAGGGTTAATTATGTGTCCACGTAAACATTTATGTGATAATTGGCCCCATGTTGTGGATAAATTATATATATATATATATATATATATATATATATATATATATATATATATATATATATATATATAATATATATATATATATATATATATATATATATAATATATATATATATATATATATATTTCTGTTACTGTTTGATTAACTGCAAATAGAAAAAAAATACATTTTACTAAATTTTTCAGAAAATGAATGTTTCTAAATTCCAAAAATGTTTTCATGTCACATTATTAGACATCAGTAAGAGCTTGTTTTGCATCCTCTCCATTTTCAGTCTCCATCAGCAATGGAAACAGCAAATGACTCTGTGTAATAAGAAGAAGTTAAAATAATTAACACCGTAATGTGAAACTCCTGACTTTGCTCCTTGCAGGGTGAGAAATAAATTACAAAATTCCAAATCCATTTCTCTCACCCATCCTGTCCCCCTTTTGATTTGATGGAAGGGGTTGGTCCCTTCTGTGGCTCAATGTGGTGACCTTTGTGTGGACTGCAGCTTTATGATGTGTGTAAAAAACTGAGAGAAGGAGTGGTCCTGATCCAAGATGAGCTGAAAGGGCTCAGCAACTGGCCCAGTCTGAGATTTCACACACCTGCCAGGCTCCGTCTCTGACAACTTAGTCAGGAAAGGCATTTTAAGCTCATTTAAACCCATTGGTTTTAAAGAGTTGCTCTTTGTTATTGACAATCTATTAAGTGCTGTAGTTAGCCATAGAGTACTAATTTTTAAGGAGATATTTTATTTTTATTTTTTTTAAATCAAGGCATGCACAGCACTCGGTCTCCTCAAATTAGAGAAGGTCATACCTAAAAATAAAAAAAATATTTTCATTGTTGAGCCTGAATTGACTGATAAGTCAAGCTGTTGTCAGTTGGAGCAGCTGTAAATGACTACTTGTCACCATCTTAGGGGAGGGTTGTATAAAAGTCCCTTGGGTTTGCCAGCACTTTGATGTATAACTCAACCACAAGTGCAGTGAGTTTAAAAGTACAAGTGTTGGCTCGTGAGTCAGCACTCCCTCCCAGTTGGTATAAGAAGTGTTTGCTTGGAGAACAGCGATGAGACAAAGCCTGCACAGCTCTGGGAGGGTTGGTAGCTGTCACTAAAAGGAAAGGCTGCAGCGAGGCTCGGGCAACACTCTGGGAATGGTCTGATGTCTGATGTTGAAGTTTAAGAAGCTTCGGCTACTCCAGGTTAGATTTAAACTGCTTCTAGAATATTTTGTTTTATCATTTTTGGACTTAGGAGTGTATTTTTGGAAGCTATATGTCCATTCTTCATAATTGGACATATTGGTGAATAAGTGTTGCTTATGTTTAGGGTTTAAATTGTGAGATTTTGTTTCACTTTACTGATAAAATTAAATTCCTGAAGCTTTGTTGTATTTCAGCCAGTCATTCCAGTGGTTGTTTTAAGGGACATTCACATTTCAATTTTTTCTTCTCGTTACATTTGTATGCTGCTGACAAGGTCAGACAATTCAAAAAACAATACAATAACATTTCTATATGAATGTGTTTCTTTACTGTTTGAGCATTTTTCACACTTCATTGTTATTGGTTTTGTTTTTTTTGCATGAAATTCTGTACATGCCTTTAGTCTGCATTTTTTTTATCTATCTTATCATTCTCAGGTGCTTTTGTGAACTTGGAATTGACATTATTATGAACAATTATTGTCAGTCAAGAAAAAAAGTCACAATTGTGCACAAAAATACATTTGACTTATAGTCAATGAAACAGATTATATGTCATCATGAGCACATTTTTTAAATTTTTGTCATATCTAAAGACAGAAGTCATTTATTTTATATAGTTACAATGAAGAATGTCCATCTGTTATTAGTTTCCTTTTTCTTGGGATCAGAAGGTTAGAATCGCTGCCAACTGAATGAAACATTTGGTTACCCTTAATTTAAGCTCCTCTTGTAATTGTACCTCAGCCTTTCATGTAGCAGAGTGCTGCAAAATGAATCATTTAGCACTTAAGGGAAAACAGAATGCTAAAAAGGTTGCATTTGTTTCATGCTTTTAACTTGTCTTATTTGTCACAGTTTTAATTTAGAGACCTAATGAGATGGACAGGTTTTGTACGTTTTCTGTTTATTCTAAGAAAGTTTACAGCCTTTTCACTGAAAGATTAAACTTGCGTGTACAAAAAATGTGTAAATTCTGTTTCTGAGTGTCCAATCATTTTGCACTTTACTCAGGCTTGTTTTTCTTCTTTCTTCAATCTAGGACACATTGGAAGAAATGCTTTTGAACCAGAAAACTTTCTGACCTAGGACCTAAATCTGCCATGGTTCCTGCATAACTGGTTATGAAAATCTGCACTCCAAGTCTGAATCGGTTTGTATTTACACTTTGCTCATTTTTTTAATATGTAAAGGATCCTCTGATCATGCAGTGATATTGTGTTTGTCTCTCTTCAGGCAGGGCGTAAGATGTTTGTGGAGTCAGCTGTCCGATGGTGGGTGTGGAGCATCCTGCTACAGTTTGGTCTGGGTGTATCTGCTGGAGGCTGCCCTTCACGGTGTACATGCCGACCTGAGGCAAGAGAAGCAGTCTGCTCTGGGAAATATTTGACTTCTGTGCCAGAGGGTGTTTCCAACGACGCCAGACGTTTGGATTTATCCCGCAATAGGATTAAAACTGTGGGACGTCGTCAGTTTTCTGGCCTCCTGCAACTTCAGGAGTTGGACCTCAGTGATAATGTAATCTCCATGATTGAAGTAGAGGCTTTTTTAGGCCTCAGGAATCTTAGGACACTTCGAATTAAAAACAACCGTCTCAAGATCCTGCCAGTGGGAGTGTTTTCTGGCTTGTCGAGTCTGCGCTATGTGGACTTAAGCCAGAATGAGATTCTTGTTTTTCTGGACTATACATTCAAAGAAATGGTCAACCTGCAAACACTGGAAACTGGGGAGAATGACCTTGTCTTCATCTCACAAAGAGCTTTCTTTGGTCTGCAGAATCTACAAGAGCTCAACTTAGACCGGAGCAACCTGACCTCCATTCCCACCGAAGCCTTGTCTCAACTTCAGAGCCTTGCCCAACTTCGCATGATACGCCTAACTATTTCTGCACTACCCAACAATGCTTTTCGACGACTCCATCGTTTGCGAAGTCTCGTGATCTCGAACTGGCCAGCATTAGACTCAATTGCCGCCAACAGTCTAATTGGTCTTAATTTGACCTCACTTGTCATCAGTAGCTGCAACCTAAGCTCAATTCCTTATGCAGCCCTTCGTCATCTAGTGTACCTACGCTTTCTAGACTTGTCCTACAACCCTATCACTGTCATCCAAGGTAACCTGCTGGGGGACCTACTGAGACTCCAGGAGTTGCATCTTGCCGGGTCAAGTCTGCTACAAATAGAGCCAGGAGCCTTCAGGGGTCTGTCCTTCTTTCGCATGCTTAATGTGACATCAAATCAGCTCACTACTTTGGAGGAGAGTGCTTTCCATTCTGTGGGGAACCTTCAGGTGTTGAGGTTGGACGGGAATCCCCTTGCATGCGATTGTCGGCTTCTGTGGGTGGTCCGTCGCAGGTTGCGCTTGAACTTTGATGGACATCAGCCCACTTGCTCTTCTCCTGATACGGTGAAACATCGAGAATTCAGAGAGTTCTCAGACAAAGAACTCCCAAAGCTGTTCACCTGTCGCCCTGCTCGTGTCTTGGACCGCAGGCCGCAGGAGGCAAGAGTGGAAGAGGGTACCACCGTTCTGTTTTCCTGCAAGGTCGATGGGGATCCATTACCAGTTATCACCTGGATTTCCTCTCAGAAGACTGTGATCTCTACTTCGGGAAGAATCAGAGTTTTACAGAATGGTACTCTGGAGGTGCGATTTGCTCAGGTTCAGGACAGTGGTACATACCAGTGCCTGGCAGGCAATGCAGCTGGCAATGACAGCCTGACTGTGGGTCTATATGTAAAGGGGCTTCCACGTAACAGATCCATCCCTTTGTTCACAGAAGAAGGTTGGGTTGAGCCTTCAACTGCCCAAGCTGCCAACTCCTCAGCTCAAATGGCCAAGCCGTATCCCTTTGACGCAAAGACCCTGATAATTGCCACTACCATGGGATTTCTGTCATTCCTCAGTTCTGTGGCCATTTGTTTCGTCTTCATGTTTTTCTGGAGTCAGAGCAAAGGTCAGATCAAGCACACAGCAACTATTGACTTTGTTCCTCGCTCTTCTGTTGGTGGAGGAGGAGGAGATGGAGGTGATGGGGGCAGGTTTACTATGAAACTTATTTAAAGAGATATAAGGTAATGAGACCAGTCTCTGAATGAAGTACTTCCACTATATGGCTCAAAGAAAGCAACTAGAGTTGAAATGGTCCTTAAGAAAGCAGTTATGGTATATGTTCGATCATGCTAGTCTCTCTGAGTTTTAGAGCTGAAAATTATATCAGTGGCTTCTTTTCAGTGTCATTTGAGGAAATAAAATACATTTGCTCTGCATTTGTTTTAACACATCATACTTTTAATCAGCATGTGCTTACTACAGCTTTTGAGGGTTTTTTTATATAAAAAAAATTTAACCATTATCATAGGTTTAACTCCTCTTTTATTAAGCTGTGATAAATTTGAAACATCTATTGAATTAAAAATATAAACCAGACCTGAAGCTGTGTAATTGTTCTTATCTTCATATGCCAGAACTGACTTATCAATTTTAGACTGGTGTGTGTAAAGCTTTTATTCCAACTATGGTGTATAGATCAACAAAAGAATTTCTTCTTTTAAACCAAAATATTTTGTGATTTTAGGGATTTTACTTATAAGGTTGCAGAAAAAAACAAATATCCAGCTATATATTTTTTTTCTTTATGACACTTATGTTAAATCATGCTGTAGGAGTGTCAAACCACTGATAGCAAGCCATAATGTACATAGGGAATGTATCCTTCCTGTTTCAGATTTTAGACTCCTTTTTTTTAAATCTGCCTTTCCTTTTGTTACATAAATTCACCTTATTACAATATTAGGGGACTGTTTATTCTATCACAGCATGCTAATATTTATCTTTTTTTATATTCATGAAATGTTTTTTTTAATAATGTAACTACACAAAACAGAGAAATATGTGCCTCAGCAACATTCTCACCATCGACAGAGAGAATGCTCACCTGAACAATATTGTCTTGTTGTTATTTAGGTCAGGGGCAACGTGTGTCCTCTGTTTATTGCATCATTTTATCTAGTTTTGGGGATTAGTGTCGTTCAAATATGCCACTCTTTGTGCATGTGTGCTTAATTTAGTTGATGCACAATGTTATATACAAAAAACAGTGCTTAACCACACCGGGAAAAAAGATTTTATTGTGACACACATGCACTAAAAATGTTTAATTACTGTATATTACTTTTTTTCAGCCTGTTATTAAATGCTGATTTCAAACTTCAATATCTGTCTCAAGTGCTTTTAATTTTTATAAAGAAATTTCCCAGATGGTTTTGAAACTAAAAAGTTTAATCAGAGTTGGAATTGTTGAGAATTTGCCAAAATGCCATTTCTTGCAGAACGGAGAAGCTTTATCCTCACCATATGATTCTACTCTGACAAATATGTTCAAGTTTGAATAAGCAAAATGTTTATGTTGTCCTTTTGCAACATTAAACCACAAAACCACCCTGAGTATGTGACTTCCTTCTCTTTTCTAAAAAGATGAAGGATTATGTGTACACAGTAATACTGTATTTGCTGCTCGTTCTCTCCTGGCACCACGTGTGTTCCAACTGAAATACCATTAATCTCTTTGGACATTTACCGACATTTTCTGCCTCTTTTGCTCAAAGTGCTTAAATGCTGACTCTGAAATAAAAACGAAACATGGAAGAAAATAGTGGAAAATAATCATTAAGGTAGCAGCCACCCATGTTTGCAGGGTTAAGATACTTTCCGTGCAACAAATAATTTTTGTTCGTCTCATGCAGTCGCCCAGAATAACCCAGAAAAACGGAGGAAAAAAAAAGATAATCACGTGTATGAGCGGAGATTTAAACCCTTTAGGATTACCTCTCCCTGTCTCAATCTGTTATATAGGTCTGTCTGGCGGGTGCTATCCTTCGGCCTAGCTTGGCCTGTAATATTATCTATTTTATTTGCTCCCATTGGACAGAAAGCCAAAGAAGCAGATTAAAGTGGTGGTGTTCATAAACCACATCCCAACACTTAAACAGATATGAACACCCCCAGGAATATTATGGTCTCTATGCATCTGCTCTATGATGAAGATTATTTTAGAAATAAAATGTATTTATGATATTTATGCTCAAAACTTTTAACTGGGACATAAGTAATCAGTTGAAGCAAATTAATATATATTTGATAGAAAGTCATAGATGAACCAAATATTCACAAATGCTGTATACAGCAAACAGATTTAGGGGCTGATGTTAAATCAGTCCAAATTTTTTGCCTGTTTCAGGACAGTAAAAATTTTCTGAATTATTTTTTTTTGGTAAATGTCAGAAGTACGAGTGATAATTGTTTTCTTTCTTCAAATTCAATATACATGAATAAATAAGAGAAACTCATAAAGGTGACAGTTTAGAAGTGCAGTAAACTTCGGCTATGCTTGAGATTTCAGAGACAAATAGTCTGCTACGTAAAAAGCCTTGTACTTTTTTTCAAATTCATTATTCAAACTATAAAATGTGATATTTTGTTATATAACTTCACATCATCTTCATCAGGCTTGTCAGCTCTGGAGCCCACTGAATGTTCAGCCTTGAGTTTAGTTATTTTTAGATTTTCCTCCAAGTCTGATGCAACCTAGCTGTAAAACTGTGAGATAAATATATATTTTAAACAGGCCGTGTAACAAAATCACCAGAGATTTGACTTTAATCATACAGAGTGCTTTCAACATTATTCAATTTTCATAGACAGTTTTGGCTTAAAATGCAAGACGTAAGACAGCAACAGTCATATTCTGTTGCTCACTTTGCATGATGTGCTGAGAGCTTAATAAGATTATCACAATTATGCAGACTACTTTGAGTATTTTTTTTTGTTTTTCTTCATCTGCCATGTTTATGTAATAACACTACAAATACCGTAAGTATTGCAATTATTATCTTATCTTTTGCCTATACCAGTCTGATCCTGCAGTGTGTGATGTATATTGACTTACTACCGCAGTCTGTGCTGAAAGCACAATTAGGTAGCCTCATTAGAATTAACAAGCAGAAGTAAATCACCTCAATTTGCTTCATGGTTTAAATAAAACACGGCAAACCCCTAAGCCTGAATCACTTTAAAGAGGATCTACTGAAGTTAATTACAATGAACATAAGACCTTCCACAATTTAATTTAGTTTTACCTAAGACAAACTGATGTATGATTTCAATCTTTTTTTCATTGAACTGCACATTTTTCCATTGCAATTTTGTAATGTCTATACATTGAGATATCACCAGATGTTTTTTCTATTTTTTTAGAAACATTATTTGTCGATGTGATTTTTCAAAAATTAATTATTTGAAAATTTAGCAAAGTGACTGATGAGTAAAATACCAATTCACTGCAATAAACAATTATTCAGTCAATTTCATATTTGAAAAGCCCTATTTACAGTTATAACAGAACACATCATTAGCCTGTTTTTCACTCAGGTGCTGCATTGTGAGTTTGATGAATAAAATATGCAAAGCTCTTTTTTTCCAATTGGAATATTTATGTAACCCCCATGCAGTCAGCTCTCATTAAACGAAAAATGAATTCATATTTTGGTAGTGGTTAATGTTTAAAGCCAATGATTGCCTTGTTTTAAATGTAACTTCCTACCAAAGAAAAGTAAAATATTAAGAATACAAATCAGTGGACAAAGCTCCAAAATGTAACAGAACATTTCCACATCAATTATTCATCAAGCAACATCAGAAGATTAAGTTTTCCATTCGCTTCCTGTTAAAATGAAATACCTTTTTAAAACTCTGCTTCTGCTGCCACCTAGTGGTCACAACCTAGATTTAATCATGGCCTTGAAGAGCAGGGAAAGAATGATCTCATTTAAGTAAAGATGGATGGATGAGCAGATGAATGAACAGGTTGACTAGATTGTTGGGTAGACTTTGCAGGGAATGAAAAATGTCTCAGGACAAAAATGAATCATCACTCTGACAATGGAGGGTTCTTCTAGCACACCTGCCTCACACACAAGCTCAGTACTCACACATACTCAGAACTGCTGATTTAATACTGAGCTAGGTGTGTTTATACTGAAGTCAGTCTGCTTTATGTGTGAGTAGAATTGTTTTTTTGTTTTTGTTTTTTTTTTCCCAGTCCGTTCTTAGGCTGGAGAAGATCTCATAGCTTGCTTTATGTTGGTTGGACTGTTATGGGGAGTCTCTAGGAATCCCTGGAGTAGGTTTTCTATCAATTAAAACACAACAACTCAACTTATATCTTTCTACAGCTTGCAAAGTCATAAAATCCTTATTAACTTCTAAGGTTAGGATGACGTAGTACCTTGCACACACACACACACACACATACACACACACACGCGCGCACACACACACGCACCTACACACACACACACACACACACACACACACACACACACACACACACACATTTCCTTTTGATACAAAATATCCCTTCACCCAAAGTAGCCAAATAACATGATTATTAATAAATAACCTCATTGCGCCACAATTTTCAACAACAGCCAAGAATAAGAAAAAAAAGATATGGGAGAGATTTAGCAAAGGTTTTTTATGTGAAAGAGTTTAAGAGGAAGCTTTCTATTGACCAAAATACAACAGTCTCATTTCAAGTTAGCCAAATGTTGTTAATCCCCAAGACCTTTCAGAAAATATCCATTACTTTCTGGCATAAAACAACACAGTATTTCAGAAAATGAACATCATAGAAATTGTCAAACATGGTGGGGGAAAGACTAATGATCTGGGAATTCTTTGTTTCTTCATGATCTGAACAATTTGTCTCGACTTATGGAACCACAAATTCTGCTCTTTACCTCAAGATTGGGTTATGCAGCAGGGCAACGATCCAAACAATTACACCATGCAGGGATCACTTTGTATAACTTAAAAAAACAAAAGGAAGCTTGTGCAGATTTTGAACTCAAACATCAGACTTAAACCAAATTGAAAGTAAAGAGGCTATTCATACTCAACAAACCTTCAATGTGGCTGAATTAAAATTATGCAAAATAAAAAAAGAAAGTAAACCTAAATTTATCCACATAGATGTAAACGATTTTTTGTAAATGATTGAAGATCAAATATGTCACAACCAGGAAGCCGCATAAGGCCAGGTAGGTTTTCACATTATTCACAGAGGGAAAACTGCTTTTTGTACTTACTCAGGTTATTTTTGATATTAAACATCATGCTGATAAACATCCACTCTGTAGAGAGTTTGATCTTCCAGTTGGCCGACGCCTAAGATCGATGGAGCTTAATCTCCCCAGCTTAAACTGTAATACCCAAACCATTTTCTGTTTTTTTGAAATCCCTATTTTATATTCTTATTATCTTGAGAGTGTCAGACATCTAATGCACTAGGGCATGAGTTATTTTTTCTAATAAGTGTGCTAACAGAATGAATGCTATGTCTGTTGTGGATGTTTTCTTTTTTTTTTTTTTTTTTTGTCTGTTGCCTGCTGAAAACTAATTTTCATCTGGGATAAGAATAAAACTGAAGCTGATCTAAAACATTTGAGAGTGACTGAAAGCAAAAAATAAAAGTGTAAAGGGGAAATACTTTTTTCTCAGTCTTATAGTTCAGTAAGATAACTGAATGTGTGTGAAATTTACTCTTGATTAAAAGCCAAAGAGTTGCTTCTTTAGCTCAAAAGTCTTAATTTCAGTGGCAACATGTGGAGAAAATTAAAGCCTTTGAATGAGATATATAAAGACCGATTCAGGCTGGAGTAGTTGGGAAATTTCAACCTTTGTAAGACATGTAGTGCTCTCTGATTGGAAGGGAAAATGAAAGTCCCTCTGCCGTGTTTCCAGCGGAAACAGGCAGAGTGCATGTTCTCTCTCAAAGTTCTCATAACAGTCAGATTATTCTCTGAATGGCACTTAGGAGATCAGTTTCACTAAATTGAAGGAATCCATTTTATTAGTACCATCAGCAGAGATTCATTGTTTATAGTTGTTTAGTTTCATACGTTTCAGTCAGCTTTGCTCACAAATGCAAGCACAGCAGAGTGAAACTGCTGATCCACTTCAAATCAGGCACTTGGGCACTATTGGCATATATTGATTGGACATTACAGTGGAGGATGTTGATGAGGCAAAAATCAAACTTAGAATCCTAAGTTGGGGGTCTTAGTATCTATAAAAGATAACTAAAGACATCACATGAATTTTGAAGTTTTAAATTTCAATATTTCAGAAACTGTTGATCCGCCAAGATCAGGTTTGCATGAAATCATCAGAAAAAGAGGAAAATGTCCAGTGGGCAGTTGAGAGATCAAAAATCACCTTGTTGATGTGAAATGAAAATGATGTGAGTGGTTTGAAATGACAGACAACAGGAACTCAAACAACCTCTTGTTACAACACATTAAACCTTGAAGCACATGGACTCCAGCAGAAAAAGAGCACAGCGCTGTTATCCAAGACCAGAAAACCGAGGCAACAATTTGCACAGCTCACCAAAATTAGGCACCAAAAAAAAAACGCTACCTGTTCTAGTGAGTTTTTATTTTACCTTCAAAGCAAACTTGGTTGTGTCAGAATATGCTCAACATTATGGCATGGGTCTATCTGGCCTTGTAGCAAAGGTTCAGAATGTTGGTAGTTGCATAATGATGGGGGGAATCATTTCTGCACACTGTTTGGACCAATTAGTACTAACAGAAGATCGTTTCCTGAATGAGTTGTGCAGCTGACAGGTGGATGGAATCTCCAAAACTTCTACTCAAGTAAGACTGGCACGATGTATATTGACTGAAATAAAAATAAAAAGTAGCCATCCAAGCAATTACTCAAGAATAAAAAAATATTCTATAAAAAATGAAATTGAAGTACTGAGCAACTGATTATTAGATCTAATACAAATATTTAAGAATCATATCAGAAAAAAATAAACTTGTGTAAATTCTGGTATCTTAAAGACTACAATAAAATAAATAAAATATGTCCTGAAAGTATGCATTAGTTGGGTAAGTTGATATCTTATCTTCAATCAATCAAAGCATTAATTTATTTGTTTAAATGGACTGAACTTATATACCACTTTCCAGTCATTTTGACCACCCAAAGTCCTTTACACTAGAGTCACATTCACCCATTTGCACTCACAAACACTCACACATTTATACACCGACACGCAGATTGGTAGGCAATTTGGGGTCTTGCCCAAGGGCACATCAACATGTGGCAGGAGGAAGCTGGAATCAAACCTACAACCTTCCGATCGCAAGATGACTACTCTATCGCAAGATGACTACTCTACCCACACAGCCAGATATAATCAGTTTCAAAACATGTACAAACATTGACAATACATGAAAAGCATGCACAATACAGACAAATATGCAAAAATGTGTGATACTATCAATGATTCCTAATACTCCAAATTTCCCAAAGGATCTGAGAACAATGGTTAGTTTCTCTTTGCCACTCCTCAAACTGGTGGAGACAAGACAACATGCCAGTCAATTAACTCTTTTGCTCACGGCCTGTTTTTGAGCAACATGACTGAAAATAACATGCCCAAAATGAATTGAATGTATCTCATGAATTTCCGCCTAAAAAACCACTTCAATTTATGAAGGTTCCTTTCAAAGCCTTTCCTTTCCTACAGTTGAAAGCCAAAACATGTAGAAAACAACAGTTCACAATCTGACCTTTTACTGTGCCAAGTTTTATGAAAAAAAAAGTTAATCATATGAGTTTTAGAGAGGCACTACTTGATAAAAATCTAGGTGGACCTTCCAAATTAACCATTTTGGCACAATTTGTGCCATTTGAACTTTCTTAGTTTTTATTTCTGTAGGTTCTGTTTCAATCATTTATTTTTTTCATATAATAAATCATTATTTATCATAAATAAGTAATTGCATCTAATAATTGTTTTGGGGGGTTCCTTCGAAAAATCCACATGGATTCATTCATAAAAAGAGAAAACAATAGACAAATTGTAATAAATTGAAAATGGAACAGATTAACTCACAATAACATGTGAGTTAATCTCACATGTTATTGCATTTTCATTATATAACAATGAAAATGCAAATAGCAATTAAAACTCATGTTAAAATGACAAGATAACAGGAAAAAACTCACATATATCATAATTACATTACAATAACAATGCGCTCTGCGCTCTGCGCGTAAAGTCATTGCATTCTGCATTCAGCCATTCACAACTACGCAGGGCGGTTTCTCGGGATCCCATTGGCCGATTTTAATGATTGACATATCATTCGAACCGTCAGAGCCAATAGAATCCGAGGGCGTTGACATCAAGACGGAATCTAAAGTCGTTCACCAATCACAGGGGGAGAAACGTATGTGACGTACATTTTCCGGGAATTTTGTATTTTTTTTTTCATCTTAGCGATTTGAGGAAAAAGGCTCTGCGCCGAACCGGAAACCATGTGAAATGGACGCAGGGAAAATGGATTATCGAACTAAGTGGACATATTTACTCTAATATGGATTATGACCACGAAACAGCAAAGGTAGAACTGATTTTTTGATTTTGGCTTCGTGAAATGAGCTTTTTCCTTTTTTCTTCTTTAGCTGCTGGTTCAGTGAGTTTTGCACGTAGCCTGGTGACTCTGGTATTGTTGGAAACCGCAGAGCTTCGGCTTTAATCTGATATATAGTTTTTGTGTATCGGACCTCGTTGCTCTTTTGTTGTTCCGTTTTTTTACCGGCTGTGCCTCGTTAGCCTCATCAGCGCCTAATTGCGTTTCTTTTTATCAATCTGCTTAGTGTTCAAGCTGGGTGTTGTTGAGGTAGAAAATATTGTTTCTATCATTTAGAAGAGCCTTTTCCCTTTACGTGGATATGCAATATGCCTATATTGATAAATGTATAGCATGTGTTTTTAATTGATGTTTTTGGGGCGAGCGGCGGGGTTAGGGTAAGAAAGAGTAAGAAAAAAACCTTTACGGGTTTATATCTTGCTCTTGATCAAGGTTTTCATGGCTTTGGGAAGAGAGACAGTCCCACTTATGCTTCATTGTATTTAACAGTGGGCATGAGGTTCTATCCTACATGAACATACTTTGCTTGACATGAGGTCAGCCTGGCTTATTTCTGAAAAGCTCAGTGTCATATAGTGGACATTGGTGGACAAGGTCTGTTTTAGTGACCACAGAACACAACTCTGTGCTGCAGTAATTTACTACTTTACAAACAGTGATTTAAAAAAAAAGATCTCTCTTACCATCTTCCTTGATATGCATGGCAGTGAAAAAATTGTCTCTTGGTTATCATCCAACCTAAATTTGTCACAGTTCCAGCTGTATAAAATTGTGCAACTATTACTCTGTGTCGATATTGGCAATTTAATTTACTTCCCTAAGAGAGCAGGGCATTTCAGATACAAATCTGGTGGAGTCCATCAGAAAATTGCATTATCATTGGATATCTGAACAAGATAATAATTCAAAATATAATATGGATATGGTTCATCAGAGACAAAATCAGCTTTTTTTCCCAATTGAAAGCCATCCATCCATCCATTCATCCATCCATCCATCCATTAATCCATCCATCCATCCATCTGAAACACAATCAACCACACACAGATTCTCTGTTCAGGGGAATTTAGAGAGACTACTTTACCTAACATGCATGTTTTTGGGCTGTGGCAGGAAGTCAGAGTACCTGGAGAGAAGCCACAGATGCACAGGGAACACGCAGGACCTTCTTGTACCCCCCCCCCCCATGCCTTCTGCTTCTCCATCCTCTGACCATAATTCTTTTTTTTTTTTATTAAAAAAAAAAAAAAAACATTTTAGAACATGGTGTGCTCCAACTCTGTGAAATGCCACACTGGCAAAGGGGTTAATTCCAAGTATGACAAAGATTGGTAACAATGATTTATCAATATGATTTTGGAGAAAGGAAATATTTGATTTTGGGATTTTCTGTCTTCCAAATAAACATGCTCAAATCAAAGATGTGAGATCAAACGCGAGACGATAACTTCAGAAAATAAGGATCACTGTCAAAAACAAACTTGTCAGAGAAAATCATCTTTCTAAGCAACAGGTATGACGACACATCAGTGACCCAAAACCAAACGATTTACAGTGACTTCCAATCCCCCCCCAGCTGTGATTTCCTCTCCTACTCTGACAAGCGACCCCCCCCCCCCACCTCCCCCTCCCCCCCTTTATTCGCCTTTTGTTTCCGAGGTGGAGCTTGACACCCCGACTTTACCGAACCTGACTGCTGGCGAAGGAGACGGAGGAGAGAGAGAGAACCGGGACCAGCGAACATCGGCGCGCCTCTGGAACGCAGATCGGGGAGGGAACCTCACTGGACGGCTTCAGGGAGGGAATCGGCTCACACATCGTACAAACCGACAGAGATCGACACATCCGCACGAAAACATGAATTATTTTATACTCCTGTCGGTTCTGGCCACGGTGGTTACCGGAAAGTCACCTCGCCTGAAATTTATTGTGCACGGTAGGACATTTATTTTTGGACCGTTTCGGAGATTCAGACTGATAATTCAGCTTAATATTAATATCTGCAAGCTTATTCTTTCACGTCGTGTTCATTAGGAGTTGAATATGTCATGGATGCATGAATGGCTGAATGGTTGGATGGAGAGATGAGTGAATGAATCAACGGAGCATAGACTATTAGCTGATGCTCTCAAATGTTTGTTTTCTCCCCCCTTCAAATCGACGCCGTTTCTTTTCCAAGAGAAAAGTACAAACAGAAAATGAATAATCGGAGCATTTCATCAATTTTCTTCATTGCGCGTTCCAGCATTCAGGCCCCGCACTAATCATCAAAGCATCTAATTGCATTTGTAAAAAACTATTTTACAAAATCAAATAACCTTGTGTTAGAAAATAATTACAATGAGATTAGTGTTTTTGTTTTTTGTTTTCTTTTTTTGCATTTGTGGAGTGCCATAAAATTGCGGGGTATTCATGCAACTTGTGGATTTTCTGTCGTTCCTTTTTGACAAACTCTTGAGTTCCATTTCTTTAAATCCACATCTTTTTTTTTTTTTTTTTTTTTTACAAAACCCAGAACACCGACGCTTTAATTTGTCCTCCCACACTGTCACATCCTGCAGACGCGCAGGGAGAGATTAGGACCAGAGGCACCAATAAAGCAGCTCTTCTATGCCAAAGGGGGCTTCATGGCGCCTCTTTGCTCCAGGAAGGCTGTGTCTTTTTAAGAGCGGCAGGACATCGCTGGAAAGCGTCATTATTATGATCTACGAGTCTGTGGAGGTTGACACGTTCATTGTAGCTGCCGTGTCCTTGCGGAGCTGCAATGCGGGACGCGGCAGCTGCTTCACACTGCAGCAGATGAATCAGGCTCGTATAAGAAAAGGCAGCAGTACAGTAAAAAAAAAAAAAAAAAAAAAAAAAAAACAGGGGGGCAAACATGCACAGCTGCATATATACTGGCTCAGAAAGAGAACTTGAACGGATAGGAGAGCAATGAGTGGAAAATTTCGAGCCCAGTCCCCGTTATTCATTCCTCTCACGCACTTTTACGCCGCACACAGACCTCTAATATATTCAGCAATCAATAGCGATGTGGCTGTGTGTCAAGTTATCTGGATCTGGATCGCTCTCCTCCCTCTGGATGGGGCAGCACGCAAAAAAAAAAAAAAAAAAAAAAAAAAAAAAAACGCATCACAGGATGACGTCTCTGAACGTGCGTGTCATATCAATCAAACTCGTTGTAATGCGTTTGCAGGCGCAGGGACACACTGTGAAGTACAGGTAGAGAATGTCAGAGTAAATCCACGAAAGCCTCAGTCTGCCCCAAGGAACTCTCTGATGTTCTCGTTTGGCACCCTTGAGCCAAATGAGGGCATTAAGGAGGTTCTCATATCGCCCAGACACCGAGTTGAGGCCGGTTTGGGATCTTGAGAGCTAGAAGACACACTGCACTGCATTCACTCGGGTCTATTACTGTGAGTGCATTAAATCTCTGGAGAAGCAAGATATCTCAGAAAGCGCTAAGTGCAACAAACAATTATGAAAGTGCAGGAGCAATAAACTCAACTCTAATGACAGGTGTGCTTTACAATAGGGTAACTTCATTAATAGATACACATGAACTTGTCTGCATGTGATGCAAAAAGGGCACCATGAACAAAACGGCAACATAAATGTTAGATTTATGGATTGCATAAAGTGCCTTTATTAATCAGGATTGAAAATTTGGGTTTAAATCCTAATCATAAAGTGTGAAGATGACTAATCTCATAAAAAATAGAAGCATTTGGGATGTCTAAACAGTTGAAACATCAATTTATCATATTTTAAGAAAAATGAGATACTTTTTGGCAGCCAAATCATTGGAAATTGAACCATTTTCTTCTCTTCAACTCACCGTGTCATCAGCATACAGCTCTGACAATCGGCTAAAGGGCAGAGAGCCCACGATTCACCCTTCAGGGATTTCTGTCTTGCTTGTTTATCATTGGTCTCAGACAGTTTGTTCTTCACATTAGTGTTTTCTTTATGTAGCCAGGTTGGGATCATTACTTTTGCTCTTCAGTTTATGCTATAGAGGAGAATTAACTATTGTCATTATATTTGACTGAGCAAAGTTGTTGGGTGCCGTTTAGATTTTTTTTTTGCTCTACTGAAATTTTAATTTGTATAAAGGTTAGCTGAAATAGCCTATAGTATTTTACTTTTAGAGCTATGATGTATTCGGTGAAGCATTGGCAGACACATTGCTGATAAAACTGTGATGGATTGAAAGTACTGTTGTCACTGTCATTGCAATAAAACAACAGAATGTTATCAGAATATTTAAGGTCCATATAACTCACCCCTAGGCTGCTTCAGTACTTTTTCTAAGTTGTAATTAGAAAACTGATTGCTACAAGTGAGTTAATTGAAGCAGCTGAGCATCCTTAAATAAGTTACTTCTAAATTTGACTGCATTATACCAAAACTCAGTTTTAATTAGAAAATGTTTATCTGGTAATGAATGTTTCTAATGTTGTTTGCTTCGTTGGAAACTAAACAAATAGCACTCATCACTCGGTTAAAGTGACTAAAGTAGCTGAAGAGATAACTAATAGATGAGCTAGCAGCTTGTCAAACTCCCAGTGTTACTGTACAAATAGAAGAACAGCAAAACACTCTGCGTAAACACATTTGCAGCCAAATTAACTGGTGTTTATACTTGGCCAAACTATGATTAATAGTCATTGTTAAAAAATTGAATAAAACTAATATTTCGATGTATTATTTTAGGCATAACATAAATAATATTTTTTCTCTTCTTTTGAAACAAAAAAAGATGTATTTTGGTGCAATTTTTGTATAACTCTTGATACTGTGGTGTTGATTTACCCTGAGAATCCCAACTGTGCTCATCAAGAAGATACTTTGATCTTTTATGATCAACATCTCACAAAAGTGATTTTCAAGCAGCTGATTTTTTCATCCTTTCAACATCTTGTTGATTTTACTTTGTCTGGATCCCTTTTAGCGATGGGCATAATAGGTTTAGTTACTCTTTGAGAGTTTTTTCTTGGAAAATGGTGCCTGGCTGCTGAAAATGGAGTGAGTGGCAGATCCAGTCGAGTAAAACTAAAAGCAATGCAAGCAAAACAACTCACTGGTGTATTTTAAAAAGCCTCGGGGGTCTAAAGGGAACTGTAGAATTGTAGGATAAATATCTGAGGCAGCTGCTGCTATAAGTACCATGTTTCACTTGAAAATCCAGTTATTGTCAATATGAATAGATTTGTGCAGCTTGAATCACAGTAAAACTAAACCACAGCTTTTGTGTTTAATATTTATTTGGACCCATTTCTGGACTTTTTTTACTTTGCTTTTGTTGAACCTGCTCTAGGATTAGGATCTGGATTAGACAGGCAGTAGAAATTAAAAATAGTCTCGCTTTGCTGTGCATAGCTTCCTCTGCAACAGAAAAAAAGTGGAAAAACCCAAAAGACAGACAAGAAATTAATGACACTAAAATGTACTAATAAATAAAACATGTAAAATAAAAGAATCAGAGAATCAACCTTTTATCTGCATTTTTGTGTGTTAACCGTTTCACCCAGATTAATACCTTAACATAAAATGAGTTTTACAGATTTACCCATCAACAGAAACCTTGGAGATTGATCTAAAAAACATTATAGCAATTTTAAAATGTGGAACCAACATTGAAGCTTTTGTTTCTTAAACAGAAACAACATCTTCACTCTTCTTCATGTTTCTTTGAGCAATTAGAATTGAGTTTCTTCAAGAGTGACTCATTAATTTCAAGATGTCTTAACTTCAAGGAACACATTGTCCTTTGAGAGTTAAGAAAGCCTTATTTTGCTGCCTTTCCACACAGCTTTTCAAGCTAAGCAAAAAATAAGTTTCAGTTTGTGAAAAACCTTTTGAGAAATCAAGGTTTTTACACAGCAAGAATAAAATAAGGAAGAAGACGAGGTCAAAATCTTTTTAAAACCACTGAAAACATATAAATATTCATGAGTCCAGATTAATGCCAGGTATTATCTTGACTGGTTTCAATACATTTAGTTTTAAAATATATTTGACCTATTTTTATACTATAAAGTATGGAGAACTTGCACTAGCTGTTCATTTCATTGTTCGTGTTTTGCTAACTGCAGGACATTTCTGTTTTGCACCCCAGAGAACATAAAATCCCCAACAAGCAAGTTTCCACAGGGCTTAGTGAATCTCTTTACATGTTTTACGAGTATATTTTCTCCAAGTTTTAAGTGTCAGTATTTTAGCATTAATGTCCAGGTCCTAAGCTGCTCTGCCCTAGGCAGTTCACGACCTCTTAGAACTGCATGTACTAAATAAATACTCCTGATTTCTACATTACATTTCTCATCCTGCATTTCAAGCTGCTCTACAAAAATTCAAAGGCAAGAAGCAGGAAAGTTGGAAACGGCTGATTATGAAACAGTGGCAGTGAAAAGAACACAAATAGTTAAACACAAGTGTTAGATTACTCATTAGCAGTCATTACCTGTTTTTTATAAAGCACTTTTATTAGGGTAGCTGCTTGATTGAGTTAAAGTATTGTTGTACATGATTGTCCCATTCAAAAATATTGTTATAAAATACAGAGTTGCTAAAATTGGTAAATGCAAACAAATACTGGAGATTCTGGCCAACATCTCCATAAATACATATTGTAAAAGTATTTGGGCTCCTTAAACACTCATGCTTTGTCATGTTAAAACCATAATTTCGATGAACATTGTGTTATTTATGTGATAAATAGACAAACCTTTGCATAGTGGAAATAAATGGATGAGTAGTTTTAAGTTTACCTTTATAAATTTTAAAACCATACTTCTTTCTTTAGTATTAAGCCCACTGAAGCATTCTGATACTAGCCAAATTAATTAGTTACACAAAAAATGTACAAAAATAAATAAATTAGAAAGCCTTTCAGTTGGAGAAGAAAAAAATCATAAGTTAGAGTCCATAACTTTGCATCAAGTCCACAGTTCTTACCAACTCATAATGGGTCAGCTCTTCACAAAAAGGTATTTGTGTCAAGTGTAGTTCACCAGCAGAGATTCAACAGGAACATGAGATCATCCAAATAAATACAACCTGCATGGAGGTCAAAGATATCAAAAATTCATTTGGTTGTACAACATTTCAACATTTCATTTAGTAATGTAATTTAGTGAGATTCAACTTGTGCAGTTTTTCAAAGAATAATTGAATTTGTCAATAAAGAGATATTCTTTACAAGACTGTAATTGCAGCAAAAGGTGTTTCTAAGAAGTACTGCGTAAGAGAGGCTAGATATAAATGGTAAATGTTAAGATTTCTATTTGCATAAAACCATGTGTTTTTTTTTTTCCTTTGACTTCACAATTGTGCACCACTTTATGTTGGCAAGTTACATAAAATTCAATAAAGTACATTGGCATTTGTGGTTGTAAAGTGACACAAACGCCATATGAACATTTCTTTGCCAGTTGGTAACATGGAGGTTAAAAAAATACACAACTCAAAATGTTTGTGTCATTTAATCGAGAAGATTTAAACTTTGTTTGTTTGTGTAAATACAAAGGTAAGGTAAATTTGATTATATCTACATATAATTAAAGTAACTAATGCATGCAACATTCATGATATTCCTTACATTTCTGATGAGGACATTTAGATTTACTAAAACTAAACTTCTGATAAAAAGATATTGTACATGGCTAAAACGATTAAATAACAGATTTAAGTTTTCTCCACGTTGATGGAGAATTACTTAGATTCAATATCTGGATGCTGTTAAACAGTTTTACTGATGTTCTAGGTCACATTATTAAATATTTCTGACAGGCTTACAATTAGTTTTATCAACTGTATGAAATATACTAATTGTATATTTTGATAGAATTCAACCAATTTTCACTGCAATTCTTCAGTTTCTTGTATAAGTTTATTACCAGAGATTTTAGTGTAACAGATATGTTTAATTATGTTTTGTGTAGCTTTACTGCATTAAGAATCTGCTTACACATCTAAAATAATTCTGAGATTCTGGGGCAAAACTCTGTTCAAGAAAAATAATTAAAATGATTTAGACATTATATGGCAAACAACTGATTTCTAAACATGTTTGCAAAACATTTTTCATTGTCAGGATGTGAGCAATGGAAATGCAGTTCGAACTGCTATCTGAAAGCAGCTCAAACTATACTGTAATTAAACTAATGCATTACTCAAACACAAAAACGTCCGACTTTCCATAAATGAGTCAATTTGTGTTCCTACAGTAGATTTCTTTAAGTGGTTTGGCTTTCTCAAGGAGAAATGTTCTAGCTTTTAATGTCTGCTGTAGTTTTCACCTCTAGTCCACCCAGACAATATGGAGTAGACATTTTGAAAAACTGTGAAGAAGCAGCACCCTTTCAGCTTCAATCTGTATATTGATGTCCCCTGGCTAAGTTTTATGTTTTAGTGTCATTTAATTTCCTCAGAGTCAGTTTAGAAAAAATACTCTGACTAACTTTGAGTGTTCTTTCAAGCAAGGTTGGTACAATACTGAATAGCAAGTATGTTCATTATAGAAGCAAAGTTTCAGATGTTGATTGTCAGTGTTTGGTATCATCAGATAAAAAAACAGTGATACAATGCCAAATATTGCAGGGAAAAATGCAGTGGAATCATTTTGTATGTCTTTATATTGACTTTTCCTCATTAACATGATCTTCTGTGGATATTAAACTTACTGTGGACTTGATCTGTTGATTGCACAAGAGACACTTTTAAGTGCAGGACAGCAATATTATGTGTTCTTATGTTGACCCTCTTGAAACAAAGCACAGAACAACACAGCTTTATACATAAATCAGGATACTCAGGGTATTTCTGAGTACCCTGTAAAGCTTGTAAATGTGCTGGTTAAGCAGTAATTTTCCTCAATTCAGGCATACCTTGTCATCTTTGAAAATGGTCTTAAACAGCAGTTGTAAACCCTTTCCCATAGGTTTTTAAATGTTTTTCCATGGATTCTAGTTGCTTTGCTCATTAGTTTTCAGTTCTTGTTCTTAAAAACGTTGAACTGAGACAACAAAGCTTCTTTACTGTCGAGAAAAGTCGAGCTCATCCCATTTCCCCATGCTAGAGATTTTAGTTTAATAGTAACAATGAATAAAGTTATCTTTAAAACTGATAGCACAGTTGAAATCAAGACCCAACAGTAGAGTCAGACGGTAATAAAATTAATTTGGTTGCATGTTTTGTTATTGTGTCCTGCAAACTTTGCTTTGATTCTACTTTTTTCTATTTAATCATAAAAAAATCATAGTCGGGCAGAAAGAGAGTCATGGAACAGGAAAAGCAGGTTTCCTGAAGAAAGAGGAAGTTTCGCAAGTTGCACAACATTACCATAAACATGGTTGTGTCCATCCTTCTAGTTTGCGGTAAGAAGTACTGCGTAAGAGAGGCTAGATATAAATGGTAAATGTTAAGATTTCTATTTGCATAAAACCATGTGTTTTTTTTTTTCCTTTGACTTCACAATTGTGCACCACTTTATGTTGGCAAGTTACATAAAATTCAATAAAGTACATTGGCATTTGTGGTTGTAAAGTGACACAAACGCCATATGAACATTTCTTTGCCAGTTGGTAACATGGAGGTTAAAAAAATACACAACTCAAAATGTTTGTCATTTAATCGAGAAGATTTAAACTTTGTTTATGTAAATACTGTACAAAGGTAAGGTAAATTTGATTATATCTACATATAATTAAAGTAACTAATGCATGCAACATTCGTGATATTCCTTACATTTCTGATGAGGACATTTAGATTTATTAAAACTAAACTTCTGATAAAAAGATATTGTACATGGCTAAAACGATTAAATAACAGATTTAAGTTTTCTCCAAGTTGATGGAGAATTACTTAGATTCAATATCTGGATGCTGTTAAACAGTTTTACTGATGTTCTAGGTCACATTATTAAATATTTCTGACAGGCTTACAATTAGTTTTATCAACTGTATGAAATATACTAATTGTATATTTTGATAGAATTCAACCAATTTTCACTACAATTCTTCAGTTTCTTGTATAAGTTTATTACCAGAGATTTTAGTGTAACAGATATGTTTAATTATGTTTTGTGTAGCTTTACTGCATTAAGAATCTGCTTACACATCTAAAATAATTCTGAGATTCTGGGGCAAAACTCTGTTCAAGAAAAATAATTAAAATGATTTAGACATTATATGGCAAACAACTGATTTCTAAACATGTTTGCAAAACATTTTTCATTGTCAGGATGTGAGCAATGGAAATGCAGTTCGAACTGCTATCTGAAAGCAGCTCAAACTATACTGTAATTAATGCATTACTCAAACACAAAAACGTCCGACTTTCCATAAATGAGTCAATTTGTGTTCCTACAGTAGATTTCTTTAAGTGGTTTGGCTTTCTCAAGGAGAAATGTTCTAGCTTTTAATGTCTGCTGTAGTTTTCACCTCTAGTCCACCCAGACAATATGGAGTAGACATTTTGAAAAACTGTGAAGAAGCAGCACCCTTTCAGCTTCAATCTGTATATTGATGTCCCCTGGCTAAGTTTTATGTTTTAGTGTCATTTAATTTCCTCTTAAAAACGTTAAACGTTAAAAACGTTGAACTGAGACAACAAAGCTTCTTTACTGTCGAGAAAAGTCGAGCTCATCCCATTTCCCCATGCTAGAGATTTTAGTTTAATAGTAACCATGAATAAAGTTATCTTTAAAACTGATAGCACAGTTGAAATCAAGACCCAACAGTAGAGTCAGACGGTAATAAAATTAATCTGGTTGTGTGTTTTGTTATTGTGTCCTGCAAACTTTGCTTTAATTCTACTTTTTTCTATTTAATCATAAAAAAATCATAGTCGGGCAGAAAGAGAGTCATGGAACAGGAAAAGCAGGTTTCCTGAAGAAAGAGGAAGTTTCGCAAGTTGCACAACATTACCATAAGCATGGTTGTGTCCATCCTTCTAGTTTGCGGTATTTCCTCCTGGTATGCTGAAGCATCCAAGCTTCTATACCATTCATAAATTAATTGTGAATGTTTTGCCTTTTATAATTTAAAATGACTGTAAAGGACAGATACATCTTGAAAGCTAAGTCAGAAGAAGAATGTAATTATTTGGGAGGTAGTGTGGTTAAATGGGCCAAACAGGTGAACAAAAAGCAACATCAGCTGCCAGTTCCAAGTTCCTCAGGTGACTTTTATTGTTTAGTATGTTTTTAAGGCTCTGACATCTTACTAGTCTTATACTAAATTGGCAGCACAACTGCACTTCATTAGACCGTACCATAATAGAACAGGTCAAACCAATCAACAAAATCTAAACAGAGAAATATGATTATTAATCTAATTTAGAAAACCCATATATATAAATAAATTGTCTGCAGAAAAAGAAAACAAAAACACATTTAAAGCAGGGCAACTCAAAAGATTACCTTAAAAAACAAAACAAAACAAAAAAAAAAGATACAAAATAGAAAACACTCCATTTGTCAGAACCCAGTGATGCAATCGGTGACATCACCACCATTTAAGCAGGAAATGCAGGGCCGGCCCCTCCCATACACCCACTCAGGCTTTATCTCTCAAAGAGATAAATAATGGTGAGTAAAAAAAGAAAAAAACTATTTACCAGAAATTTACCTTGAAAGGAAACATCCATATTCCTCCAGTGGTCCAGAAGTGTTGGCTGTAATTAAAACATGTACATAGATGTAATCTGCAGCATATTGCTACTACAAAAACCTGAGTGAAGCAAAGTTCCAACAGCAATGTTTCAAGGGACAGGTGGTAAACAAAATTGAACTACTTTGTCACATTATTACATTCAAAATACATAGAAATATAAAGTGCAACTCCTTTGAAAATATCTCTAACTCAGAATTACCAATTTCCACTGTCTTTAGTGTTCTTTGTCTGTTGTTTACTGTCTGTTCTTGTTAAATATGAACGTTGAGAGTTTACTTTAGTTAAGCTTCATAACCATCGAGACCTGGGTCTGGACTTCTCTGCTATGTTAAACAACATGTGAACCATGAAGTCTCTTCATAAAATAAAGCTGTCTTCATAAAATAAAGGCTTAAAATTATCATTTTGGCAAATATTAATTGAAGTGATTTAATATATTCTCATCCTTTCGGGTTATTTAGTCATTGATTTTAGCTCTTAGGAAAAGGCTTTAGTTAAAAACCGTAATGCTTGTTTTAAAAATGTGCTTTGGGGTTATTGTAAAAATTGTCTGACGTTTATTTTGGTTGAAATAACGTTGAGTCAACAGGGACATGATCAGGAAGCCGTAACACCCCCTGTGTCAGCTGCCAAAGTAAATATTGCAATAAATCTGTTTGTTTGATTCCCTCATAATTTCCCCCACAGCCAAACGGCACACTGGGTATCCTTCGGCATTTCTCATTTTGTATGAACAACAAGTTTCATCAATTAGATTCCCGTCAACGAAGGAGGCCGTTGTTTCCATAGAAACATAGCAGGTTGGCTAGCAACCTATATTGCCTCCTCTCTCTTCATTCTGGTGTTGCTGTCAGACTGAATGCCCTTTTTATTACAAGAGTGTAGAGAAATTTTATGGAGGTAATCATTTGTCTGATATATAAATTGATGCCAAGAGATTTCCCAAAACACATCCCAGGAAAAGAAACAGTGAAATTAATTTCTGGTTGGTAAAATTGATAAAAACCTTGAAAATATTAAGGTAATAATCTTTAGATTACCTTCCTTTTGTTGCAGAGCATTTATTACTATATGTGGCAAAATCTCTCTGAAGATATAATTATTTACATAGCTACTCATATTTCATACAACA
The DNA here is from genome assembly GCA_033032245.1 of Poecilia picta. Classification (NCBI taxonomy): domain Eukaryota; kingdom Metazoa; phylum Chordata; class Actinopteri; order Cyprinodontiformes; family Poeciliidae; genus Poecilia; species Poecilia picta. Next base: position 5,023,121 of record CM065368.1, on the reverse strand, counting down.
CCAGTGATTTAAATCTATTTCTAAGTGAAGGCACATTTGCAGTGTAGGTAAGTGTGATTCAGAGATGCTCAAATGTACTTTGAAGCCTTCTGGAGGTGTCTTCGGTGACAGAGAATATGTGATAGGATTTGCCCACATGATTTTTTTTTCTGTGATATTTATGCTCCCACCACATGCCCTTTTCCTCTAGCACAAACTTCTCTAGTTGACTGGGTTGTTGCTTGATGATAAACCAGAAAGGGCAGCGATGTTGGAGCTAATGTTCCTGTAAATGTGGCTGGTTGCTTGCCAGGAAATACTCAGCTGGTTCCATATATTGATGGGAGATTAAATAAAAAAACAAAAAAGCTGGGGGTTGGACGCTTTGCAATGAGTTCTTCAGGACTCATTTACCTGCAAGAGCAGCTTAGGGTGGCTAAATCTGGATAATCTTTTTATTATACTTTTTAAAAATCCATTTGTGCTTCATGCTGTAATCTTTTGTTATTGTACTGAAAATCTATTCTGTGGTCAATGATTCATTTCCTGTGATTTGAAAGTTGTTTTTAACTGATTTAGAACAGAAGGCAGCATTGTGTCCTCTTTATAGTTCCTGTATTGTCGTTGTAGTTGTAATTACAATGCAGGTCAGAAGTTTTACAGGTAGTAATCACAGACATTCTTCAGGAAGGTTTAGTTTCATTGACAGGACATGACAGGACATGGCCCAAAATTTGACATCCACATCTGTCATGCAACTTTGAATCACAGCTCTTAGCCAGATCAAATGTTTAAGGCAGAAGTCACTCACAACTACATTAGATATGGGCCATGTAGTTTTAAGATGATAATGTCTTAGTACCAAGGTGAAGTACTACAGCCTTGCCTAAAATTTGCGAACCAATGATCACAGTTACTAAACTGACAAACCAAACAAATAAAAAATATGTGTTCTTATAAAGACAATATTTGTAGATTTCTGGGCTTATCTGCTGACAGCATAATCTGTTATTTTATTAAAACATGTTCAGTTGATGCATCATGTTTTACTCGCAATGCTGAAGATTTGTCACTACATTGCATATTTTACTAAAATAATTTTCATTCTCCCACTCAGAACCCCCAGGTTCCACTTCGGCAAGCCTGAGAACTACATCAGCATGTACCACCAGGAAGGAAGTGACACGCTTTATGTCGGCGGCCAAGCAAAGATCTATGTGTTCACATTCAGTGACAAAAAGGTTGTTGACATGCAGGTAAATTCAACTAAACTGATTTTCCTGTTTGCTTGCAGTTGTTTTTTATTGTTGAGGTCAATCACATGTCTGATGAGTAAATACTTGCTGTAGTAGCTGAAGCTGTGTGCTGATTCTGGATCAATCCTCGTTGGGTCCCAAAAATAATTAGTTTCTATTCAACTGAACAAAGTCCTGACACACACCCACCTTGATTTGTTCTATGCATTTGTTCAGTACTTTAAGGGTTTTGGATGGGTTTTAATGTAGAGCTGTGTGTCATCTGTGTAGCTATGGTAACTAATTGCATTGCTTGTTATAGATTGCAGGAGCATGAGTAGATCAAATAAGAGGGACCCCAAGCTGGAGCTTTGGGGTATCTCACATGTGCTTTTTCTCAGCTCTGACTAAGGTACCTGTACAACTTCATAAGTTATAAAGTAACTGTAAAAGCCCAAAAATGTCTGACCAAAGTTAAATGATAAAACTTTGCTTTGACATTTATTGCTTAAGAGCCATTAGAATACATTTAAAGCATAGTAACTTTATTGTAAGCAAACATTTGAATTTGAAGCAAATTCATAGAGGAGGATGTCATCTGTGATGACTGAAATGACTCGCCCAGGTATCCACTAAGCACAAGTTGCCACTGATGGCAGAAGTTCCTAAATCAAGATGAAAATCTTGGTGAATGCATGAATGGACTGTTAAAGCCCCCCCCCCCCCCCTCCAGGAGTCATGATGGCAGCATCACTAATCTGTGAAATTGGGTGCAGCAGAAAAACTACTCATTATCACAATCTAAATTGTCATCTCAAGGAAAATTGGTGGTTTTCTCAAGCTACCATGACATTTATCTTGACAGAACAAGAGACCAGATAAAAGATAAAAGAAGTTTGCTTTCCTCAAAATATTACTTCAGTCATGATTCTGGGACAATTCTGTTCAAAATAATTAGTCACTGTCACAGCAAGTGCTTTTTTTTTTTTTTTTGCTTTATTTTTTTATTTTCTGTGTGTGAATAAAACATATGCACAGATGCACTATGAACAAGTGGTCAACTGTAAAATTGCATTGCCGCCACCCAATATTCAAAGGTGAAGTGCCTTTAAGTCAAACAACACTCAGTTTCAGTTTCTGGGCTGCTCTGGAGCATAAATCACCGAGTGAATGCATAGACCTTTCCAACTCATTCTCGGTAGCAGAGCTAAATTAATCTTTCTTTCCAGTCGTTAGAAAATAATGCTGAGTTTGTTTTTTGTGGAGCATTATGAGAAAGTTGATGCCTCCCCTGTTTGTTTTATTCCCTGCAGTTAGCTTAGCATGATGAGACCAAGGAAAAGTAACAAAGGAAGTCCTTTGCTTAGTATTCAAATCAACAGCTGTTTGCATATAGAAAAAGTTTTGTTGCTCATTAACTGAAGTGAAATTGTTGACCGTGATTAACAAAGCATTTTTAAATAAAAGAAGTTCCATTAATAGACCTCGGTGGAATTAGGGAGAGGTAATCGGATGCAGACAATTAATGTATTTTGGTTAAAGTTAGAGAAAGATGCAGGTTCTCAACGCTGGTAAACACTGTGACTATAAATTAATCAGTTGTCTCTTGTTTTTAATTTCTGAAGGTGGAGTAATGTTCAATCATTATCCAGCACTTAAATTGTTTTTATAAGATATGATACAAAAATGAATTCAGAGATGTGATATTTGCATTTTATTTCCCAATTAAACTTTAATGAGTCTCACTTGTGACTTTATTGTGTATTTTTCAGTTCTAATTTGCATTTTATCCCCTCTCAGAACTATTCAATCTGATCACTTTCAGTGAAAGTGCAGTTTGTCAGTAGTGCTGAAGTTCATGCAGTTACATTAATGTTTTTTTATTCCCCTGGTACATCCCCCAAAATCTTTCTACTGTTGACTTTTGCAGTTTGCATTATGATAAATCTAAGCATGGTTGCCATTTTGTTTCAAGTATGTGACAAGGTGAACCTTGTATGCCGAGGGAGATACAATGGCTGACCCACTGCTGACACCTGAGCAGCAGCTGAGATCCAGAGAAGACTGTGGAAATTAGGTCATGTATACAATAATGAAGCTGCAGCTATTTGTCAGAGGGGAGAACATATTTAACTGAGCCAGTGTTGCCAACATATAGACCCCAAGATTACTCTCTTAAGTATCTTACAGCACTATACTAGCTGGGCAAAAGAATGACGAGATATTTTCTAATATGTTTTGCAGTCTGACTGTGCTGGGTTGTCCTTCAACATGATGAAAAGGAATAAAAAGATCTGTAAACATGGCTTCATTTTTCTGAGTGGGATAAATGTCTGAAAAGTGAACACACCCAAGTTAAATGTCGGGTTTAGTGGTGATAAAAATGTTTATGATTAATAATTTCTAAGACTTTTCATATAAATTGTGACATTTATCCTGCAAAATTCAACCAAAAAATCTTTTGCAGGATATAAAAAAACAACAGCTATAAACTTGCTGCATAAACATGAACACCATTAAACTAACACTTTCTTGAATCATCTTTTGACTCAGTTTCAACATTTAGTTCACAGATGTCATCAATTAAACTGAAATATAGTTGAGCTGTCATAGCAGGATTTTTTTTTTCATTTGCTTATTTGCACAGCTAATGCAGGAGGTATTCAGAAATGTTACAAAGGATTGAAAGCATCTCATTTCAGTTTGGAGAAGGGTATTAGAAGGGTGCAGACAACCTTTAATCATTAGTCCAAAAGGAAAATTTAGCAGAAATCTGTTCAACATTTCACCAGAGGAACACCAAACCCAAAGTTAAATATGGTGGTGGCAGAATCATGGTCTGCTTTCTTTAGGTGATTCTCAACATGTTGTCATTGTAGGTGAAACTGTGAAAACTACCAATCAGTGTTGACACAAAACATGTCATATAGAAAACGTTGAAGGATGGTAAGAATAATTTTCAGCTTCTCTGAGTGCATCAAAATCAATAACAGAACAGTTTCATTAGAAGGAAATTTTAAGTTTTCAAAATTCAAAATGAAATCTAACAGAAAATCTTTGGGGTCAAGGATAAGAAAAGAGATGTTCTCACAGTTTGATAAACAGGTTGGGCAATTATTGCTAGGTCAACATGTGAGGTAGTGACACACTGCTTCCAAGAGACTGGATGGTGGTATCTGTTTTTATTTTTTCATATTTTTTCTTCTAACTCATTTGCTTTGTAGCTGAATTGTCCAGGATAAATGTCACACTACATCTGGAAATGATTTATCATCGATCTTATTCTGTACCTCACTAAAACTTGCCATTTTAACAGGGATGTTTAAACTTTTCAGAACCTTGGTTTCTGTCGTAAAAAATGAAATTGTGAATTGTTATTTCCAATATAGAGAGGTTTAATGGAACACAGTGGAAGGAAAGTCAATATTTTATTACATGAAGGCATTGAAAGCGAACACCAATCCATTTCATTTAAAAATGAAAGAACCACATTTTTCTTTTAAAATTCAACAATTTATGGTTGATTTGGCATGAAAGGCTCAGAAACAATCATCAGATTTTCAATGATGAACCAATTACAGCAAAATATTTCCTTGGTAATGCCATATGAATAATGCGCTGTGCTGCATTTGATTTGCTTAAAGGAGCTTATGGCTCTTTGAAGGATGTTCTGCATGAAAATGTCAAGGCAGGCTGAAGAAAAGCACACATTTAATGAGAAGTATAAATAAAAAAATATGAAGAATGAAATACCTCACATCCTGAGAAGAAGCAAGAAATATGAATGTCATCTGTGAGGACTGTGTTGTAGAGGCTGTTGTGAGACTGAAAGAGTTTAGTGTGAAATAACTTGGCACAAAATAAGCCGTCCTTCCTCCCACAGATCCCAGTGGCATCGGATCAGACTGCAATTGATACCTGCAAGGCAAAAGCTTCTCCAGATGAGGTAAAAACTCATCCTCACTGTCAGAACCTCCATCGCTTCTGCACAGCCCTAACCAGCTCAATCAGTGCGTTTGTTTGACTAGCATGCTGTTCCTCATTACCATCATATTGAGCACAATAAGGCTTCTTTTCTAACACTGTATGACTGCAAAAGAACCATATGTCTACACTTGGATGAACCAGATAAACATACAATGATAGATAAAGACATCAACAAGTGGTAATTTATGTAGATGGAATACAATTATACATGAGATGGTCTGACCTCAAAACAAACACTGCACACCTGACTAAGCATTTAATTGCACTGAATAATTTGCATCAAGTTCTCACAGAGAAAAAGTGAAATTCAGAATGAAAAAAGTTAGATACATTTTACAAAATATGTAAACTTGTCCCAAAAAAATACTTTATTTTTTAAGGAAATTGCATCTTCAGGGGATTCCCAACAACTTTAGTAGAAAGCTTGTGGTAAATCCACTTCATTGTAGGATGTAAGAAGTTTCTGCAGAGGACAGTGAGGGGAGCTGAAGGAGTCATTAAAGATTGATGACTGTCTCCATGAACCTTTTGAATTCCTACCAACAGGCAAATGGTATACTAACTTTAAAAGTACCACCAGACTTCTACACAGCTTTTAAACACCAGCTGAACTAGATGTTGTGAAATCATCAGAAGTGCTGCTAATTGCGTGGTTTGATTTAGACAATTGAAGTGTTGAAAGATAATTAATGGAGGTTTTGAAGGTTTGAAGGTCACAATACTAATTTTTAAAAATAATTTAGCTTTAGCCTTTCTTCTTTAATGTCCATAGATCATAGTAAAGAGAACTACACCACATGTACCACTGATTTAGAATTGTCTTCAACAACAACTCAAATATTGCAAAAAGCTGTTTATTTCATACCTGTAATGCTATTATGCACCAATTAAAAGAACATAAAAGCTACACATGTTCAGAAATTTTATTTTCAGGTACCAGTACTTTATATTAAATCATGATTAAACCTGTGCAAAACACATTTTTAGTAAATCAGCACAAATAGAATGGCAAACACTGTGACAGCAGCTTTAGTTTGAAAAAGACATAAAAAAGATAATGTCAGAAAAAAATGTTGGCCCTAACGCAATAATATACATCCTTATAAAAGACACACACACTATGCACAAACATCAAGATGTCAAGTTTATTTCTTCAAAATGCATTTTATTTTTTTCAGTTAGACTCAAGTTAGAATCCTTACTAGAAACTTGAAAACACATTCAAACAATCTTTTATTCTGATAAGAAAAGGCCTTCAACATCATGTTTATGGTTCAGTCCTTGGTGGGAGAAGTAGCTGGACCTTCTACATGTTAGAGCCTGAAGGTACATTGTTTTATTATGCATGTTAGTGCCTCCTCACACAATAGAGTCTGCATTCCCCTGAATAAATACATATATTACCAGAGAATACAGCTTCCAGTTCAGGCCTGGAATTTTACATTTATTTTGTAACATTCTAAAGATTGCTATGACTTCTGATATGACTGCTTGGTGCATCAACCTTACTCATGTTTGAAATTAATCTCTCGCAATATCCTGTGGCTGATTGCTCTGCTGTTTTATGTGGGTGAGGATTTAGCAGGACATGTTTCATTGTCTTTGCTTAGGTTTAATCTTCTTGTTACAGTTTGAACCTGCTCTGCTTCTGACACCGGTATGCCACCAACGTCATGGAAGCGCAGGAAAACAAAAGCTTTAATACAATTTTTCAGTCCACACATAGTCCTGCATGTTTTTGGCTTGCAGCTTTAATAAACCACTGTCTCACTCTGACAACTGTGTCACCCCGAGGCTGCGGTATTACTCACAGCTACACGGTGTCAGTGGTGACTACTGCGGGCTGGTCACCCACTGATTATGTTCTGAAACCTCCTCTCCAACTCGTGCTACATTATAAATAGATCTATACCAGGTAAAGTGTAACAATTGTTTCAAAATAGCACATGTGGATTCCTTAAAAGGTGTTTTCATTGATGGTTACTACTGAAATTGAAGCATTTAAAGCCCATACATGAATAAAAAAATTAACATTTATTACAGTTCATAAAGTTGATGATTCATACCACTCTGCTTTATGTTTCATTACTAATACCTCTTTTTACACACACACCGCCATAGTCCGTAGTATGTAGTCTTCTATTAACTGATCATCCTTCAAAAATGAAGGAAAACTCACTGGTATCTGTTTGTTTATAAATGTCTAATAGGTTTATCTCTGCCCTATCTTTGATTCCAATAATCTGTGACTCTGGTCAATGTTCACACAATTAAATCAAAATAATACAAAGGTGCTCAGTATTAAACTTGAGCACAAACATTTAAATATATTCTAAAGAAGCTGCTGTCTGAAACGTGCAGATTTCTCAGCATTGTTTTATACTGTCATATGACCTCAACGGTGTTGCTGTTTGTTGATTACTGTAAAAGTGTGCTGCTTGTTCTTTCTATGGGTTCTTCCTCCTCTGCCAGGTCATTAATGTAACTAAGAATTTTTTCTTACTCATCTGGTTAATTAAGGATTAAGTGGAAAAAAAATAGAATAAAACTGATACACTTTCACACTATAGTTTAAAAGATTAAAGATCTATAAATGGTAATGGTTTGAAACTTTTGCTAAACCTTGATATGGGTGAAAGTTTTCATGCTAATGGTATCCTTTTTGACCTGATAATGTTTTCTCAGATGTCTCAACAATTTAAAGACTCCACTGCATAACATAAAATACACCAGGACTAGTGAATTTGGTCTAACAACCATAGGTTTTTCGTAACAGTCTGATTGACTTCACCCTTTACTCTGACATTCACGCTGAAAGTCAGACCTTTTTGGCCGCGTCTGCATCCTGCCTGTCTGAGTGTTTGATGTGATGTGCTCAGTCTGCACTCATCTCTGGCTCGACCCAACAGATTCGTGAGAGAGAGACTTCAGCTCAGTCTTTTAACATTTCTGTTGTTTATTTCTATTAAATTATTCATCTTCTATACATTACCTGAACAATAAATAGTTAGAATGCATTTACTTGTGTAACATGGAATTCAGATAAAACGTGAGCAAAAGAAGCATGTTAGATGGAAATGAATCAAGAACTCTGTCTACCTCTGTATAAGTTTATCAGGAGCACACACACTGTTTCTTGGGGCTGAACGTGACAGTTCTTCCTGAATATGAGAAAAAAATAAATAAATAAACCTACAAAGTCTGCATGACTCAATCAAATCTCACCTGGGGCTTTTCAGGCTGTTATAAAAACATTCCCACTCTTGAAGGTAGGTTTATTAATTCCAGGTGGTATTAATCAGTGAGTGAAACCATCTCTGTAATGTGTTTTTCACTCTTGGTGAGCGGTCCTTGGTGATCATGCTGTGGACATGGAAACTACTGTGTGTTTAGAGAAGGTGTGTCCAGACTCTGATGTTTCTGCTCATTATAGTTCCCAGTCAATTTGTCTGATATCAGAAGATTAAAGCCAAACTTTTTCACAGATAATTGAAATAACAAAGAGTTAAATCCAAACAACTACAATGGCTTGCACTCACTCACATCTCTTTCAGTATGTTATAACCACAAGATGCAATTAAAACATATTTTTTCAAGAGATATAGGTTTATATTTTAACAGTTCCTCATTTAAATTTCTCAAGGTGGTTGCACAAGTGCTAAAAAAACATAAAACATACACAGCATGTGAAATGAACAGAAATGTCAAAGGATTTGGTTAAGAGGTAACATAAGGACCCAACAACGTATAAACATGTCTTGTCTCGCCAGGTAGAAAATATCAGTTCCAGTGTCATGTGCAACCGTGACTTTACAGCTCACATTTTAACTTCAGCTCTCCATTTAATCGTGGACATCAAAACTCAATGCCCAAACATGCACCAGCAACTATGTCTTTCAAAAACTGAAATGCACGTGGACACAAAATAAAAGAATCTAAGTAAAATACAATCTCATCCCACTCTTCCACCTATCCAGCCACCTACATACCCGCCTACACACGTCCAATCCTCGTTCTGAATTTTAGCAATGCTTCTCTATTATCACTGGATATGTATCTAAACTGATGTTCTCGTTATTTTCAACATGGGGGGGACACACACACATGGGCCTCTTTAGACACACTTTTTTAAAATCTTGATAAAGAATGAGCTGATGAGCTAAAAAACTGATTATTTATTAGGAGTATTTCTGTAACCATATTCATTCTGCATCCATTTGTGTGCAGTGCAGTCCATTATTTGTCCCTTTTGATGAAGTGATGCATATGCAGCATTGCAGTATTGTACTGCAGGTCTAAGCCTTTTCTGTTGTCTGCCAAAAGTGCCAAGCATGGATGGCTTCCAATCTTTTCTCAGCAGCCCATTTTTCTCCAGTAATCTGTTTGTTTTCTGTTGCACTTCTGCTTTGTTTCTCCATCCCTCTATTCTACCTTCCACTGCTTGAGTCCCGTGGTAGACTTCCTGTTGTCTTTCGTTTTGTTCTCTTTTTCCCTTAATCCCCCTTTCTTCCTTTTCCGTTTTTCTCCCCTTCTCTTTAATCCTTAAACCCTAAATGAATCAGCATATTTTACACACATATCCTCTGCATCCTTCCTTGATGTTTCCCTCTTTTCCGTCTCACTCACTTTCTTTTTCTCCAACAGATGGAGTGCGACAATTTCATCACTGTCCTTCAGAAAGTTAATGACACATTCATAGTATGTGGGACGAATGCTGGAAGCCCCAGATGCTGGATGCTGGTAAATATCAACAGATAAAGTCCGTTGAGTTTCCCTGTCTCTGTTTCTGCTGCCATAAGTGCTTTCTGCAGTAAATTGAGCCATCTGTAGAGCAGCTGCAAACAGCATTTATCTATTTCCTCACTTATTTCTTCTGTTCATAAAATGAAGGCTAACAGTTATTTACACTCAAAGAGAATGTTCTTACTTCAATGTGATCCTTCACAGATAAATTGAAGTTTACCCAGTGAGTGAAGGGTAAAACAAGTAATGAGACAGATCTCAAGGAGACCTCCGCTTGGCTCCAATATCTTGCACCTTTCCCCTGCAGGTAAATGAGACGGTGCTGACAGACGTCCAAGGCAGTGGGATGATAGCGCCAGCCTCTCAAATCTCACCTCCCTTCCCTTCGCAGAAGTCAATCAACTTGCCTGCAGGTAATGAACTCCCAAAAAACAAAACCTCTTTTCATTTCAAACGTTCAGGCTTAGATGAAAAGAGAGGAAATATCAAAGATTGTATTTGTAATTTAATATTTGAGGAAGCAATTGCTGCAAAACATCAGACTCTGTGGTACAAGCTCCAAGTCATTTAACAGCTGGTGAAAAATCTGAGTGATTTGGAATATTGGTTCTAAATTAGGAACACTTACCGAATCCATTTTACACCCAAACTTGTGCCCAATGAGCTACATTTGCAGGGAACAGAATGAAAACGTGGAAGTAAGATTAAAGGCAGCCAAGGGATGATACATGTGGAAATGCGGTATATTTTTATGCATGTTCTTTGCATGTCAAGTTAAAGTGTATTTTTATAGCACATTTCAGCAACATGGTAGTTCAAAGTGCCTCAGCCCACATAAACATCATACAGTAGCATATTATGAAACAAGCAATAAACATTACATTTTGTCAAATGTCATTTTCTATCTATTTATCAGCTTTTTCTGTACATTAAATCTAAATTTCATGCATTTGTTTGAGGCAAAGGGATGAACAAGATAAATATTATTTGGGAAGTGAGTGTTTTAATGCAGTAGAAATGAGAAATTAATGAGTAGATCGATTTTCTTTAGCATTTGGTTCTCTAGAAGTGTTTCAATCTATTTCTAAAGCTTCTCCTTGGCACCTGCCTTACTCTGGAGTAAAGCCACCTTCAACTCTTCATATTAACTCGGCCTATTTGTGTCAGGAGCAACAACGTGACACTTATGAATCCTGGGCTGCCAAGAGCAATCTTGCTCTCAGAATCATCTTCTATTCATGTCATGAAGATGACTAAAGGTTTCTTTTCTCTGAAGTAACTCGAAATATTAAGTGTAAAATGCTTTTTGATTATTATACAGACTCAACAAAAAAGTTGTAGTACTGAAAACTCTGATTTGTTATTTAGACTCATAATCAAACAATAGTTTGCTTATTTATTATACAGTATTTGGTTATAATTGGAACTTAATCACATAAAAGGTTTATTAACCTTGACTGAAAAATAGATTTGTTATAAAATCTACTGTGGGCTGAGTAACTTGAGTCATTTTGCAATATAAATAGCATTCCTTATTTTGGCAGATGACTAATCCTAACATAAGAACAAATTACTTATTTGACTTTCTTAAGCTACAGTTGAAGACAAGAACTGAAAATCATGACCAGTGGATCTAAATGAAATATTGCATTCCAGTTGAACACAAAGTTTGTGGTTACATCACCCTCAAATGTGTTCCAAATGCATCGTAGAAACTAGTAGGATTCAGTCATGGTATAACAACAACGACAACATAACATCATAACAACATCTGATCTATTTCTGTAAAGACATTTACTCAATATTTTTTTCAAATTTAGCTTAGATTTATTTTTTATGTAAAGACCGATTTATTGAGGTAAGAACTAAACAAGTAGAAATCCAATCTTTTTCTTAGAGATTGAATGCAGTTTTATCAGTAGGGCAGGAATGTTTTATGTTGAGATCAGGGCGAACAGAAGAAGTCTATTTTAACAGGTTAAGTCATCAGTCTTGCTACTCAGAAATTCCAAATTTTGAGTTCAATAAACCCTTCGCAGTCACTAAAGTTTCAATTTACATCACAAAGTTGGATGTTTTTAGAAAATACTGTACCGATTGTTCCAGTGGTTTTTCTATAGTTATAGATTTCCTACATCAGCTCTGTGGTCAGGTGTTCCTGCGGAAATTTATGTTGCCATGGAGAAGAGGTTGTGAAGGGAATTGTAAAAATAACCTACGGTTCGTCTGTACGGCTTAGCAGTGGCTCACAACCGCAACTTAATGAAATGTTGCTACTTAAACCAGAGTCATATGGCGCAGAGGGATAAAGCATTACAATAGTTATTCAAAAAACTACCCTAACAGACTCTGTACTAAATAGTGCTACGGTAAGTTTTTGAGACCAATTTTATTTTATTTTTGCTTCATCCAGGAATGGAAATCCTATCATAAATTTTAAAAAGAAAAACTTAACAGCTTTGCTCCCCAGGTTTTGTAGGGTCCCTAGTTAAGACTTAGACAATGCATACATTAATCAATATATTGTTACAACTCGGCATCGGCAGATCCCCGAACCTGATGTGAATGGTATAACAACATCTGATCTATTTCTGTAAAGATATTTACTCAAACTTTTTTCAAGTCTAGCTTAGATTTATTTTTTATGTAAAGGCAGTTCATATACAAGGGTGGGTTTACTTGCATATGCAAATTAGCAGACAAAGCTTTACAACACAAAAAATAAGACTCTTCAAATGAAACCCTTGAGTGTGTAGGTATTAAGTCTTGCATAACATTGCCTAAATAGGACTGTATCTACAGTAATTAAACTGACCTTCAGTAGTCATTGTGCATGAAGAGGGACTTGGAAATTGTGTGTTTCTTCAACCATCTAATGCAGATGGGCTGTTCAAAGAGGCACTTAAATCAGCGAGGGTTTGGGCTGTGCTGCGGGATGCTCCTCCACATGGGGGGTTGATTGTGCATGCAATGAGTCGACCCCTTTGCTTGAGCTCAGTGGCATCTACATACTGATCAGTCCTGATTAAGATGTTACTGCCATGATTTCAAATGCTTCCCCCTCTGCATTGCTATGGAGACAGAGCTCTGCATTGGATTGTAACAATATGGACATTTGTAGCTCATGGAAGCAAAGGCTGCTCTGCTTTGTAATGTTGTCTTTACTTTGCTCTTGGCTCCCTATTCTCTGCCCTGCTTTTTTATATTCTGTCTTTGTCTCCCAGGCCCTACTTTTGTTCCTCTAAAATCTGTATTTAATGTTCTCTCCTCTTTGTCTTCCTCATTTTTCGCCATAGTCAATTCTCTTCTTGTGTCACTCCAGGCGCCCCTCTCTTCCATTTCAGCCTTGTACTGATTTGTCAAGTGTGCCCTGTTTTTTATTACCTGCCACTCACCATTTCTTCTCCTGTGCATCTTTTGTTTTCCTGCCTGTCTCAGATGGGAGTCTGTACTCGGCCATGTCATCAGTGGGAGGTCACGCCGGCTCGATCCGTCGTACATTTGGCTCCCAGAAACTCCTGAAGACAGAACACATTTGGCTGCTGAGTGAGTAGGTGGGGGTGGGGGAGTCACGTGTAAGGTATACACGTTTAGATAGTTGCATATGGAGATGGTGGGTGGTGCTCTCTGTAAATCATCTACTATCGTTCCCATAGGGACAAAACCATGTAGGTGTATTCACGACTGCTGTCAAACTGTCTTTCCACTCAGATCCTCCTGGAGAATCTGACATGGTTCTTTTTTAAGACAGGAAATAACCGCACAAAAGTTGAAGTAATGCTTTTAGTTTAATCGTTGATGTGTTTGATCTCTGTGGATATATTTAAATCTCACCTGTAGGTCCTCAGTTTGCTGGAGCATCCATAATCCCTGCCTCAGAAAAGTACAAAGAGGAGATCTATTTCTTCTTCACGGAGTTCAACAAAACAGCCCGAGTAGATGAGGAGCCATACAGGGCCCGCATAGGTCGAATCTGCACGGTAAAGAGTCTGCAAACACTTTTATCAAATTTAAATACAAAGTATATAAATAAGCATAAAATCCAACATTTTCTGCGTAAGGTAAGCTAGAATGACCAAAATGTATATTTGCCAAAAGTCAGCCCAACATATAGACATACAGACATCTAAATTCATGTCTTTATGCTTTTGAAAACATTTGGCAGCATCAGTGGCTTCAGATCCTGTTGGGAATCTTCCCACTCGTCCATTTTTAGTCCTCTTTACTGATGTTCAGACTCTAGCTGGGTCACAGCAAGAGATCTACAGAAGCCACTTGTGTCCTTTATTGGTGGCACACTTCTGGTTGATTGAGAAAATCTAAACCTTCAGTCTGACTTGAAGAAACGCTCCCGCATTCCCAGTAACAATTAAAATTAATCTTATTTTAACAGGGTCTCATATATTACTAGTGTATTTTTATTTCATCCAACGTAAAACTTAAAATCAAGGTGATCAACGTGTTTCTCTTCTAACTTTGCAAATATATTGATAAAAAAGTATTGAAAACTCCAGGACTGTACAGAATGACAAATATGTTGTATTTGTGATGAGAAAAACTGATGAATTACTGATGAATTACTGTGCTGATATTGGAAATGTCTGATACCATTGTGACCAAAGTCTGTTGTCTGGAGCAAAGACTTTAAGAGACAGATGGGAGCTGAATCATTTAGGTTTAAAATCAGATAAATACGTCTCTGTAGTTCTATGGGCTGCATTTCTTCACACCGTGTAATTTAGTGCATCATATTCAAAATATGAAAATTTATCGATGCATACGTAACACAGGTTATATTAAATGGCTCCTTAAAACTGCTGAACGTCCAGGTAGTTCTTAAAGAGGTCTACAGGGGCTAAGTGCTGATCTTGGGGAGTCACACTAACATAAAAACCCAGACGAGAATCAGGATTGTAATACACTTTATTAAAGTGAATTATTCACAAGATTGTGGTCAAAGACGTAATGGGTTAAAAGCATACATAATTCAGACTAATTGAAGCTGTTGTCTTCAATTAGTAATTTAAAATATTATCCACACAAGGCTTTCATGCAGTAAATAAAATGTTCTCCTTCCTGAGGGATCAATTAGTGATGTTAACAACTTACCAACTCAGTTGTTCTCCAGAACAGTTCATACTGAATACCAGAGGTATGAACACTATTCATTACAGCTCCTCAACATCTAAAACAATTATTCTAAATCACATTTAAATGATACAGTCATATTTGGAGTTAGAAAAGACCCAAATTCATAGAAAAACTGTGGTGTAGCATTTAAAATAGTAATGAGACTTTGTTAGTAGGTTTGAATGTTGTTCATGTATGGAGGTATACATATTTAAATAAACAATAATGTGGGAAAACCTTTCTGAATAAGTAAAAAAAAACATTACAGGATGCTAGCACTATTTCTGCACCACTTTACTTGTTTTGATGAATAAATAAACAAAAAATAACAAAATGGTGAGGCACTTGAAGATACAGTGGATCTCCAGATGTGAACTACACTACAGTTCCTATAAAATTATTTCAATGTTTTACTATCACTCAGAAGACTGAATCTGTCATTGCAGAGTGAAAAAGTGCTGCCGCTTTGCTTGGAGGAGGCTTTTAATCAAATGTTGCAATCAGCAGCATCAAATCAGGTGTTGCTCTAATTAGCTCTCAAAAGCAAAACACCTGCAGCTCTGTATGAGCCGTTCCTCATCCTTTAAATTCAAAGCAAGAATGATTGGAAATGTTGAAGAGGTATATTTTCATGTTTACTGATCAATAACGAGTCTCGGCTCTTTATGAAATGTCTTAATTTCTTAAGTGATTTTTTTTAGTTAGCATTTATTGTCTTTATTTCTGGGAGGAACATGTTACCTATTCTAGCTCTGGAGTGTCTCTAAGCAAAAGAGAAAATATATTTAAGGTTCAACAGTTTCCTTCAAAACCGCTGATATGACTGAGATCAGTCCGGAGGGAAAACATGAAACAGGTTTTCTCCTTTTTCACAATGTCCCTGAAAAAGAATGTGAAATTTATACATCATTATTATTATGTCATTATTATTTTAGAGACTGCTTATTGCAATAAAAAGTATAACTGCATATTTAATCACTGAGCTCCAGATGAAGCCAGTAGATAATTAACATCTTAGTCTTTAACCAAAGCTTTCTAAAATAAATAGTGAACTGATTCTTTTCAGAGGGAAATGAGGTTCTGCTGCTCTGTTTTATGGGCCAGAACTGTGTCACGGGCAATAAACACAAAGCGATCAGAAACACAATCAGCCAGCAGACCTCACTGTCCATTTGTGTCATTGTTAATAAGAGCCCCTCTGTGTTATTTCCAGGTGGATGAAGGGGGCATCAAAGCCCTCCTGGCAGACTCTTGGACCACCTTCATGAAGGCTCGGGTGATGTGTGGTGCAGGAAACACACAGCAGCAGTACAACAACATGAAGCAAGCTGTGGTCCTGACGGCTCAGGACAAGAGGGCTGGGGTCATGTATGGCCTTTTTTCCAATGCATGGTAGGTGCAAACATGGCAACCTTTTAATTCTACCCAACAGTATGATTGGCTCTCTAAGAAAGCTAAACATACATGTACGATGTTGGAATACTGCTTCTTAGGACATGTTAAACCAATTGGAAGTGAGTGAATCCCCCAGCATAACGCTTATTGGCTTGAAGATTTAATGTTGGAGTTGGATTTGGAAAAAGTAAGATGTATGGTGAGTGGGTAGAAAGATGAATTTAATAAGACACGGTCAAAATTTATTATTTCTACTAAGGGTATATCAGTTATATGCAGTTTTGTTTGGTTGTTTTCAGGTTTTTTTATGTGGAGATTGAGAGGATTCAGTTTTTTGAAATTGTATGAATTAAGCTCTATTCTAAACAAATAAATGACAAAGAAACTTATGTAAAATAGAACATGTTTAACCATTCAGCCAACTTTGTGATGACTGATGTTTTATAATTTACTGAATCTGATTGTTTTAAGCTAAGCATTCAAAATGATTTTATACCTGAGGTGTAGGATTTTCTGGAGCTCTAACTGATGAATTAGAATGAATGAGTCTGACGAAAACAAAAAAGTTTTGTACTAAACCTTTCACTTTTTCACAAAGAGCATTGAAATAACCTTGATTCTCCATTTGCGCTGTATGAATAAAATCAACTCCATTATCTTGAGCTCAATAGTCATCATAGCCGTGGTGTTCAGATACAAATCCTTTAAAAAATATGATTATGCTTTGCTTTTGCCACATTACAACCACAGAGTTTAACATAATTTGAGATGTTATGTAGTAAGTCAACACAAAGTTCAGTTCAAAACTTTCTTTACACATGTAAATTAAAATATGTGAGCTGCATTTGATTGCAGCCCCTTTACTCTGATACTTCCAAATTAAATCAAATGCAATCAACTCAAAGAAGTAAATTCCACCTGTATGGTTTAGTCAAAGCAGCCGTCTGCCAGTAATATCTACTTCCCTCTGTTGACAAGCCTTGTGGAGATGCAAATTACTTTTGGCAGCAGGACTTGTCACCTGCCCACACTGCTAAAAGCACCGATACTTGCTTTAAAAGCCATGGTCAGAAATTAGTCTGACCCAAATCTCATAGAAAATCTGTTGGAGTGTTGTCAAGAAGATGACAAGAGGCACCAGAGCTAACAATGCAGAGAAGCTGTCGGCCACCATTAAAGCAATCTGGACTTCCTTAACCCCTTCATTGCATTGAAGCAGTCTGTCATACTGCAAATTGAGTTTCACTTTTTCAATTACACACAGTTACACACAGTTTCAATTGTGTTTTATTTAATAAGATGCACTTTTAGGAAATAAAAGAATATATTTCATATATCAAAAAGGAAGGAGTAAATGAGCATGAACAGTGGCTAATCCACCACATACGAATCTAATTTGCACAGAAATGAAAAAGATGTTAAATATTAGGGTAACAAAAATGATTCCAATTTCTTGTTTCAAGGTGAAAGGTTGAATAAATATGTTTCCTACATGACAACTTAAATACCTTTTTGAGGATTAATTAACTTTTTACTCCATTGTAGGGGAAGAACGGTGGTCTGTGCCTATTCCATCGAAGATATTGATCGAGCCTTCTCTAATTCCAAACTGAAAGGCTACAGCACCCCCTTCAGTGGCAATCGACCAGGGATGGTAAGAAAATTTGCCTTTTTGTTCCCTTTATTTGTCACAGTGCAGAGACAATATATGTAAAAGCATGAGTCAGTCTGTAATTTTGTGACTAAAATGCTATTTTAAAAAAGGTAATAAGGGAGAAGCAATTTTGTGCTCTTTATCTAAGCAATGTTTAACTTTTTGTACAATCCAGTCTGATGTAAATCCATTATTCCCCTTTTCTCTTCAGTGTGTTAAAAGTCCCTCACCAGCAGACTCTCAGAACAACATCAAAAACCTTGGCGTGATCAGATACTACCCTGAAATAGAGGATGTAATTCGGCCGGTTGGTGTGAATCCACTCGACCTCCCCACAGATGATCAAATCACCCACGCTGTCGCGGATATTGTCCTGGCAGTCAATGATGAGCATTACACTGTCCTGTACCTCGGAACAGGTACGTGTACACATCTGTGTGTCAAAATGATGAGAGTGGCTGCATGTGTAATATTTTGTTTAGAGAGTTTTAATTTTTTGGAAAAAAAATCCTTGTTTGCAACATAAAATTTCAAAATCTGATTGTTTTAACTCATACCTGTTCTTTCTGGAAAATTGCTTCTTCTGAACCCAGTTATTTCATTTTCTCTCAGTTCTGATTAATTGGTGAATGAATAATCTGCCACTGAAAGAGGAGATTATTGGTACTCACTATTGGTGCAATGTTACGGTGCAAGAATTCAGTTTTTATATCTGTTTTGTTAAACAAATAGTTTTAGAAAATTTTACTTCAGTTAGAGTAGATGAGAATTTTTGGGATGTTTATTTTAGCATACATTTACCTCAGGTTAAGGAGGTCGCAGTGTTTGTGAGCTACAGAGAACTAAACTCATGCTGACACTATTCATCATCATTGTCATCATAATCATCATCATCATCATCATCAGTTTTATTAAAGACACAAATAGGTCCATAGAAAATAATGCTAATAATAATAATAAAAACAATCACGTTGATCAAGTAGTTTTCATATCAGATGAACTTGACTAAGACAAACATGTACGTTCTTGGTTAGTGATGTCCTTTCACCATCCTGTGTTCATTGTCTCTCTGCTAACTATAGGCAGCCTTAGTTATCAACATGTATTTTACTGCTTTTGCATCAGAGCAGAATTACACCACAGCATTAGGATACATGGTAACCACCACTTTTAACTGCCAAGCACCTGTGATCATTGCAGTAGGATTCACAGATGTTTCTATAGAGATGCTGAAAACCAAAAACACGGCATTCTCTTACTTGCTGGTAATGTAGAATGTGTACTTTAATTGATCCCGATGTTATTAGCTTTAGTTGTTTTAGGTGCATCAGTTCTAATCATTTGCCTCTATTTCATAGCAGAGCAAATCTTTTGAGTCCTTGATTGATCCACTAGCTGGCCTCCAGAGCTGAAGGCCATCCATGTCTTTTAATGTAAAAAGTTATTGATTTTGCACACATCACTGGATGTTCAGAGGTTTTTACTGGATCTAAGGGTGCCTTCACACCAGCCCAGTTTTTTCTGCTTTAATCAAACTTTGTTTTGTTTGCCTAGAGTCCAGTTCATTTGGGGAGGTGTGAATATATAATTAAACTCTGACGGAGACCAAAAAAAGCAAGTTTGGATTCAGCTACAACCCTTGTTCTCAGTTCAGTTCAACTGAATATTAGTGCGGTTCAAAGCATATGACTACAACCAAAACAAAAAGTCTAGTGCCAGCAGGTTAAATGGCTCATTGCCATTTTACAAAGACAACAGAAAAATCTTACAACTGTTAATATTTAACACCACTTCATATTTGTTTACATTTTGTGAAGCAGCAATTTGAGGTTTTGTGTTTTCTTCAAGTGTTCTTATGTTGTCTCCTTCAGCGGGTGCAGCGCCACCACAGATGATGAGGTAAACAGGTTACTTAAAGGTTTTGGTTTGTTTGAAATAGTGCAGTGTGGAAGTAAACTGCACCATTTGAAGTTGTAGCAAATGTTGCCCTTTTGGTCTCCAGTTGACCCAGACTATCAGGTATGACAACAACCTTAGTGTGTGATGACAAGAGCAAGAGAGATAATGTATGAAGGACTAAGCAGCACTAGAGATGTGGAGAAATACTGATTGCACTGAGCTAAAACTGCAGAAATTTCCCAAAATTATTTTTTTGAAAATTGTCAAAATTGTGTCCACATACATTCTAAGAGTTACCATCTGTCACCTCCCTTCAGTCAAAGCAGTGACACTGAGGCACAGCTGTTGCTGGTAGCAGTTCATCTAAAAATTGTGTTGCGCTTCAAAAGCATTGCTATGGCAACCATCACAAGTTGTATCCTCCTGCTCTGTATGTTCTGAATGTGTCACAACTCTGAAGTTCACTAAAAAGATGTTTGTCGGTTCTCTCATTACTACAGTGGCTGTGTTCCTGTCATTCATCAGGCCTTTCTGGGTTGGGTGTATTTTTAGCAGACAGAAACGAATGTAAAGTTAAAAAAAAGAAAAGGTTGATGGCCGCTCACTGTGGGCTTTACTAACTGTGTCAGTTATAGCTGTGGAAAAGGACAGTAATGAACAGCTGTGGGTTTCTATGCTGGCCTAAAAAGAAAGTAGAACAGTTGGATTATCTCTCCTAACTGAGGCCAGGGAAAACATTGCATTAGAAATGTACTTTTCATCTTTGTTGTTTTTATTTTCTGTACCCATAGATGCAGGTCTTATCATTTGTGGTTTGTCATAAAAGGTTTTCATTTTAAACACTTTTGATGTTACCTTGCCTTCACTCAGAGTGCAGGGTGTGAATATTCATCATGCACCAAGTGAAGCTCATCAGTCATCATAATTACTTTCAAAGAGCCTTTTATATTTGTGCAAATCATGGAGAGAAGTTACCGCTATGAAATTATTCAGCGTCAAATAAGGGAAACAGGATTAGTTTCAAAAAGTCAAAGCCAATCAAAGGAGCAGCTGTGGGTTTGCATTGAGTCCAGCGATGATAAAAAGGACATTTTGGCAGACAGGGGTTATAACTCCTCACCACTGAGGGAGAGTCCAGCAAATATGTTTCATAAACATAAAAGAGGCTGAAAAATTAGGTTTTGCAAAAGCTAATTGTAAGATATGAGTCCATAAAGCAAACATCACTGAGTGCTCATGCTATAACTGCAGTAATACTGCCTTACAAAGTGAAACAATACAACCGCATACAACTAGTTCAAACTAGAAGCGTGCATACACTGTATAAACGAACACATGTTTTCACTGTTGGATATTAAATCAGACTAACTTTCCCCTGTTGTAGGTCAGTTAGAATTGCCAAAATTATTATTTCTGTTTCCTAAATACCTGAAAAATAAAATACATGTTTCCTTTCCCTTTGTATTAGGTAAAATGCATATATAAAAATGTCTAATTTGAGGATCCTTTACAAATTTTTGCATCATTGTTTGAAGGAATTTTGACCTTATGCTCTTGTCTGACCTAAATTGGTTTTCAGTTCTGTTTATCATTTCTCGAGACAAGATGGCCAGTTCAAAACATTTACATTTTGCTTAAAAACTTTTTGCTTTAGAAAACAGGAGAAAAGAGAAAGTAGAAAACAAATTACTCAAGTTTAATGTCACTGAGAAGAAACTTTTGATTTCAACTTAAGTTGCAAATCAGACACCTTGATATATATCAGATATGAACGAGAACCACAGAATATGGTTAAATATGTATATTTTAAATTGGGTCTTGAAAACAGATGACCTTTGATACTTTGAAAAAAAAGTTTTCAAAGTTATTTTCAAACTAACTGACAAAGTAGAAAAATAAATAAATCCTTTATTCAGTTTTCACCCATTTAGTAATGCGGCTGGGTACAAATCTTGTTTATAACCAGAAAGTCTCCTGGGTTTGGAAGCTAAAATAAATCATTTAAGAACACTCCCTTTGGACAAACTGATAAAGTGTTGCCATGCTCCTAATAAGTAAAAGCACATTTTACTGTGATTTAAACACCTTCTACTGGTCCCGCTGGGATACAGCAGGGTGAAGCCGTATTTGACTAAATTAATTTCTTCAGCTTTTGATCACGACCCAGGAAACATTTAAAAGGATTAAATTGATTTTTAAAATGCCAGTTCATGTTTTTTTTATCTGCAGCCACCAAAACAAAACAAGGACATATTGTTTTTTTTCCTTGAACAATGCTGTGAAAGGTAAATAATTGGTGCAAAGGCTTTTACTTTTCCACATAAAGTTAACTTGATTCAATTTAAACCACGATGGAATGAGATTGGAATTAAATTGTTAGTATCTTGTTACACATACTAATTTCACTGAAGCTACATTTTATCACGAGTATCATAAAGAGGTGAGTCCCAGAACTTTACTGAAGGGCTCACGGACGTCTGTGCATTCATGAAAAAATAAATGTATAAAGTTGATGCGACTCCACAGGGATTTGTGTGGAAGCTCGGAAACACACTCAAGTGATGCCTCTTAAACGTTGAGAGCAATCTGAAAACGAAACCACAGGGGTGGATGTGAGGAAATATTCACATGAGACCTCTGCCAAACTCTAAGTGTGTATTATATTGTCTATTATAACTAAGGAAAAACTTAAAAAAGTAGCATTAGCTTAGAGATTCACTTGCTCCTTGATATGACAGTGCAGTAGGATGGAAAGATCACAGATAATCTTTTTTAGAAGAAGCTCTTAGAGCTTTTGCTGCACTTCAGGCTGAGCCAAGAGAAGTGCAAATGGATTCCTAAAAGCAATACAGAAGAGCCCTTTCAGAAGGAATAAGGCCAAACATGTTAGCCT